>OX336898.1:5698575-7182325 GCA_946959425.1 Argyrosomus regius
CCTCCCCCATGCTTTCTGCAGTTTTATTACTGAAAACTTTCACAAGAGGGGCTTGTTTGCTATAAACCACCGTGTTCAATATCCTCCTTTAGCAGGAAACCTTTTGTTATGTGGGGACATAAAATGCAGGTGAACTTTTATTAAATGCGTAAGCCCTAAATATTGCTAAAATTGGGCATTTTTCAGGATCACGATCAATAGAATTGTGAAGATTAGTTATGTTTCTGACAGAATATTTAGGATAACAAAACAAAATCCACTTCCTCTTATAGAAATATACATAAGAGGATGCGACCGGATAACAGGGTATTTAATATGAGCAGCTGTAATTCTGTTACATCAGGGCATCTTTGCCAACTTTAAGTATATTTAATATACTTTCATTTATTTGATTTTTCTATCTTGCAAAGTAGCTGAATATATTAAAAAGTGTTTTCTTCAGAGTAGCCACTTTTTGCTTTGATGACAACTTTGCACACTCTTGGCATTCTCTCAGTCACCTTCATGAGGTAGTCACCTGGAATGGTTTTACAAAAGTCTTTTCTCTTCTCTATTGTTCGCTGCTTTTTCTTCACTGTGTGGTCCAACTCATCCCAAACCATTACAATTGGGTTCAAGTCAATGATTGTTGATTGTTGAAGTTGATTGTGGTGGGCAGGGCATCTGTTGCCTCACTCCATCACTCTCCTTCTTGGTAAAATAGCCCTCACATAGCCTGGAGGTGTGTTTTAGGTCATTGTTCTGTTGAAAGACAAATGATGGCATATCACTGCAGAATGCTAGGCTAGCCATGTTAAGTGTGCCTTGAATTTGGATAATAATAATAATATATTAAAATATATAATCGGCAACAGTGTCACCAACAAAGCACCTCCACACTATCACACCTCTTCCACGCTTCACGGTGGGAACCACACATGCAGATACCATCTGTTTATCTTCTCTGTGTCTCACAAAGACACATCTGTTGGGACCAAATTGCTTAAATTTGTAGTCATCAGACCAAAATACAAATTTCCACTAGTCTAGTGTCCACGGTTGAGCAGTTCTCTTCTTGTTGTTGGTCTCTCTCAGTTGTCATTTCTTTGCAGCAATTCAACCATGAAGGTCTGATTCACACAGTCTCCTCTGAACATTTGATCTTGAGACGTGCCTGCTACTTGAACTCCGTGAAGCATTTATGTGGACTCTAATCTGAGGTGCTGTTAATTGCCGATTTCTGAGGCTGGTAACTGTAATGAACTTATCCTCTGCAGCAGAAGGCAAGAAATTCTACTAATTAACTTACAGTAAATCAAACGTTAATTGAATCCTGTGTTAATTGAAAACCATTCCAGGTGACTACCTCATGAAGCTGACTGAGAGAATGCCAAGAGTGTGCAAAGCTGTCATCAAAACAAAAGGTGGATACTTTGAAGAATCTAATTTAACATTTATTTATTTTAATTCTAATTAAGTTACATATGAGTTATTCAGTAGTTTTGATGGAGGTGATGGAGGTGAATCAAAACTTTTGATTGGTACTGGTACACATTTTTTTTTATGTGCATAAAACAGATAGATGGATAGTGGAATGACTTATTACATTACATCATTCAACACATGCTTTTGACAGACTTTGAGCCTCATATACAGTGCTGTAATAACATACTATACAGTAGCCACTACTCAGAGTGAAACTATTGTTCCAACCATGACATTTAATGCTTCCTCACCACAGCAAAGCACATTAACTTGGTTTTATCCCCTTAGAGAAACAGTCTGTAGAGAAGCATACCTGATTCTCACTTCAGTTTACACAGGTGCGACAGACAATTCAAAACCAAACATGTTAGTATGTAGTAAATGTGCCAGCATGCAAGTGTGGGGTTGTGGATGAAGATGATGCATAGATGTCCACATATTTACACACACACACTTATACACACACATACTCACAGTCTAAGCTGACAACTGAGATAAGCTGTTAACTGTCTGCAGATTTTTCCACCAAACAGTCCTTCACATTCAGATACCTCAGATGGGTTTTCACTGCCTTTCTGCTTTGCCCTCAGAGAAGCGACATTTACATGTGTGTGTGTGTGTGTGTGTGTGTGTGTGGGTGTTGGTCTGTATTCTTCTCATGCCTGTGTGTCTGTTTGTCCTGTTTTGGACCCATGGGTGACTGCTGCCACTGCTGTGTTAAGCAGATTAGAGAGCTGGGTGGGTTTTGGTAGGATAACAACACTGGATTTCTGAACCACAATCAAAACAGGTATATAGTCAGCTGCATATCAATGCACATTCACACACTCATACTGTACACAAACACATACAACACACACATATAATGGAGATAGATACATACATACACATACTCAGACACAGTTGCAGCTTGAATACTCACTCACTGGCCAAACACAATGTTGTTGTTGGATGAAAATTTCATTCAATAACAATGTTTTATTTGTCAGATTACTCCTAGTAATATCTGCAGAAGTCAAATACAGTATGCTTGAGATATGGTTAATCTTAGACTGCTTTAAAAACAGCCAACATCACTTATAAGTCTGTACAAATGGAACAAATCAGATCAAATACATATTTGCACAAATGCACGTTATAGGTGGAATATCATGCGCTGTTATTATTTGGCTGTTTACCCCACCATTGTGGTGATGAAGTACAAAATCGCTGCTACTGTCTCATTGTATGACAAACATCTGCAGTATTTTGGACTCCGATATACCTAGATCCTGGATCATATTTTGATTTCTCACCTGTCATCCAAATGCTAACACCAGAGTAGCACATTGCATTTTTTAAACACAGCTCAGACCTAAATTAGATTGAATGTTTCCTTGCCCAGACCAAATGCTGCAAGGCTGCCAGATGCCACAAAATGCCTTACATAATCAGCTTTCTGTGGGCTGATCAATAGTCTTTGTAATCACAACTTCTTCCATTGTTGTTGCAGTTTAACACCTGTGATCCTGTCATGCAAGTGTTTTGATGCACCTCATAGAAAATTAATCAAAGCTGGAGTTCAGCCTAGCTCAATGTGTTTGGTCGAGATTGCACAACGCTTGTCTTTAAAGATAGTCACTATGTCAGTTTGGGTAATCGTGACACCTTAAATTCCTGCTGTGACTTAGCTGAGAGACGTGTCAGACTACACGCTAAACCAGTTACAGCTCGAAGTCTGCAACAGAGACAGATGCGTACAGACCTCCACGATAGTGAATGTCACAGGCCGTGGCATCCGAAATGTCACGGAGTATGTCGTAGATGTCTAAATGGGTAAGAGAGGGGGCAACATTTCTGACATGCTTGTCTTTTCATTGTGAGGTGTCACAGACACAGAATCAGTTGTTTTTCACACTAACAGGCTACACTGGGCAGATTTTCAGTCACGATGCACCACGTGTCAGATCTGGGCATTACTGAGCGGATATTGTTTTATCTGATCCTTGCAGTCAAAAACAAGCCACCTCAATACTGTTTTCACCACATTACATAACCATGCCACTACTTCCCTCATTGAACGTTGACATTGGATGTAAATTATATTCCGCCTCACATGATTCCTTGGTATGTTCATACATAAACGCAGACATAGCGTACTCTTAGTGCTTACAGTGCGAGGCAACGTCTCCGCATGTAGAAAGTCGATTGACTCTTGTGATAAATAAATTGTCTGTAAGTGCTCCCCGTGCGGCAACGACGGGTAATTATGCTGAATTGATGAGGTTTTTGTTTTGGTTTAGTGGCAGAGTTAAATGAAGGGCAATGTTTCTCTGAACTCAGCTCCACTGCTCTGAAATCGCTCACAGATCTGCCGCAAATTACTTCCTCTCCACCACTCCGATGGGATCGAGCTGCCAAATCCTGATCTGAACAGAAGTGATGGTTCTTTATCGATTTCACAGCATGCGTGTTTATCTAGTGGAAGAAGACATGATAGCTCTCTGTGAGTGCGTGTGTGCATGCTTTATTGCATGCTCGCCTTCCTTTTAAATTTTAAGATGGGCAAGCAAATGCGAACAGATATTGATGTCTTTACTTTTTTTCTAGGAGATGGGGAACATTCACCTAATCTAATTTGGCATTTGTTTCTGGACAAACGCACATCTGTGTTTAACATCTGCTCACAAGCTTTCTCTCTCTCACTTTAATCACTCTCTTCTTCCTCCTCCTCCCCCTCTGTTTTTCTGTCATCACCCTCCCCGATCACCCACCTCATGTCCCTCTTACCTCCATTTCTCTCCTGCGTTTCTCAGAACGACAGCGTGGTGGAGAGTAATGAGGATGTTCCTCCGGAGAGTCTAAACACGCTGCTGACGGACATCTCTCTGGTGAGCCCAGCAGGCAGGCAGGCAGGCAGGCAGACTCTGCTTTGGCCTAATAAAATGGATGCAACATGGGGTGAATTGAGGATGGGTGGGAAGAAAACAGTTTTAAAAAAAAGAAAAAAGGGAAGCGGAGGAGTGAAGAATTAGGGACAGAGATATGGTTGACCAACAGGTTTTGTATTGGACTGTAGTGGATTGAAAGAAGTGTTTGCACCAAATGAGAACGAGAGAAAGAAAAAGGAGTACAGCTTTGTTAAAGTAAGTGCCTGTGTAGCCTTCATTTTTTTCTTTGTTGATCACTATATGTCCCCTGGTATGTCCAATTGTCCTCCTGCCTCTCCATCTCTGAAAGAAGGAAGAGCTTGCGGTTGCACCTCAGGGTTAAAAAAATGCAGTTTCCAGAGCAACAAGAGATATCAAGAGGTCTCATATGTTTATTCTGAACAGGAGGAGACAAGTGGGAGGTCACAGAGAAAGCTTTTAGTCTCCTGTCGTCTAAGGCTACCTGCAACTCAAATCATACCTTGTTTTTCTTTTGTAAACTTTATTTTCTGCTCATTTTATGTTTCTTCCCATACACTGATGAGCCAATCATGTCTCAATCAGTGTTCATTCCACAGTTTGTGTCTGAGCATTCTTACCTGAAACGCAGGAAACCAGCGGAATCAAACAGACAACCAGCGACGTGTGCAACCTGGTGTGGATGTGTCAAATGTTTTCAAGAGGGATGTTATTGTGACTAAAACTGGTGGAGTGGCTAATCAGGTGTCTCATACACCCTGTTTGAAAGGGATTTCATGATAAAGAAAGAAACATGAACACTGGGTTTAAACTTTACTTTCAAATGTACTTCCTCTGCATATTACAAATTGGGGGTGTTACCATACAGTCAGCTAATTTTTCAGTGTAATACACGATACAGGATTCAAAGGTGACAATCAAAAAAAATGTAAAAATCTAAATGTATTCCCCTTTAGATGTAAAATCTGCATTTATTTGTTGCACAGTTGTTTCACCCAAATGACCAAAAACATATTTTCTCATTACCTCTAATAGCATTTTGTTTCATGGTGCTCACATCACTGAAAAATGACATTTACAAAAATTTAATCAAAAAGTCTCTCCAGAATACGTGTCCCCGTTCTGGAAATTCCACACACATCCCTTTGAACAGTTTTCACAGTATTTCTAACGTTGGAGTGAAAACTGTTGACAGTTAATTTTTTGAAATGTCATTTTTTAATACTCTGACTCAAACTAAACTTCATCCACTGCCATTGTATTGGGGTGGCAGCAGAAACAGATATGTTAAGACCTGCACAAATATTGCAAAACCACTGTAGATACAACTAAAAGCGTAGCAACCCAGCAGATCTTTATGTACATACAACTAAAATAAGTAATGTCTGTGTCCACCATACAGTAAAGTAAATGTCTGAAATTGGGGTAACGTTTTCAGAACACTTAATTTTGCCACAAATCCTAATATAAACACCTGCAGCGTAAACTGTTTTCATTTGTGAGGAAGGACACTTCTTTATGACTTAGTGAACGTTTTTACACAGTTGTCTGACAGTTAACAGTTTTAATGGCTGTAATAATGTTGAGCACTCTGAAAATGTCCAAATTTTATTTGGATAAATTAAATTCCAGAGTTAGAGGTGGTCAGATTTATTAGGTTACAGTTTTTAGCTCCAAAATGCATACAGAACAGCCACATTTTATATCACGGTATATTGTGCCATAATCTATTGTTACACCCCTAATCGATGATGAATATATCCTCTCACTTCAGGACGACGTACAGTCCACCACAGCTGAGCCTCCCCCATCCTTCAAGCCTCCACCCCCACCAGGGGTGCAGAGGCGCCCAAGTAGACGAGAGCAGGTCAACAAATGCCCCTCGTCCGAATCCTCCCACTCAGGCCTGTACTTCACAGCCCCCACCTCTCACAACCACAGCAAAGAGCCAGGACCCACCCCCGCCTCGCCCTCACTGCACCACAAACGGGAACATCCCAGGGACCCTTCTCGGGACTACGCGGCCGTCAGAAAGAGAGATCCCACTGTACCTTCCAAGAAAGAGCAAATAGCAGCTGCTCAGTTGTCTATGGTTACTCAGCACAACATTGGCCCTTTCCCCAGGGTCCAGTCCCCGAGCAGAGGTACCAAACCTGCTGCCCCATCCCCTTCACCTCCACCTCCACCTCCTCTCCCTGCTCCTCCTCCTCCCCCTTCTCTGCCACTTAAGCCAGTATCCATGTCCAAAGCCTCCCCCTCCTCCTCTCCTGGCACTAAGCAGCAGTTTGTTACAGTGGAGGTTCACAGGCCCAACGCAGAGCCCGACGTCAACGAGGTGCGGCCGCTGCCCCAAGCTCGAGGTGAGGAACATGGAGCTCCGGAAGTAAAACATACAGACTTAACATGTATCCAGGGTCACATGTCTGTCGTTTGTATCCTCAAATTAATAACATGCGCATGCAGGGCTCCAACAAATTATTACTTTAAATTACTGATCAATCCGTAAAATCTTTCAAATTAATTTTTCAGTTGTTTAATCCATACAAGGTCAGACATTTTTTAAATGTCTTTTGTGCACACAAAAATGAATGGAATAAAGCTTTGCAGTGATTATGTAACATTCAGATTAGATACCACAGTTGGGATTTATTTACTGATTCTGAGGCTTGCTAATCGTCACTGCCTCTGATGAAATGAGGAAATATGCAGCTTCAGTTCTGAAGAGGAAGAAGAGTATAAATATCACATATGTAATGCATTTACTCAGGCTTAATGTGCTTAAATGAGCAATTACCCAGAACACTGTGTACAATTGCCACTGCATGCAAAACATCACTAATCATAATAAGCTTTTAATCTTGTATTGAATCTTTAAATCGAATCTTTTTCAGAACAAATCTAAAAGTTTTTTTGCAATGCAGTTTAACATAACATCTTAAACAAAGGACCACCTATTGTTTCAGTATTCCACTAAACTTAAGAAAGCTGAAATAAAGTAAAACCAATAAAAATGGATTGCTTTCATCCAGTCAGATTGAGATTCCCATCATCATGTCATGTGTGCCTGTTTACTCTCAGGTGGCGCCCTGTCTCAGCTATCAGACAGCGGCCAGACCCTCAGTGAGGACAGCGGGGTGGACATAGCTGAGTCAGGACACATCAGCAAAGACAGCAGCCCCCATTCCTCACGCACACGCCACCCCCGAGACACCCAGGGGGGCGGGGGGGACAACCCCTCCAAACCGGTGAGAGGGTTAATTCAGAACAACTGTGAGCCAAACATGGATGGATGAGTGGATTCATTGTTAAACTCTGAGGAATATACTCCAATATGCGGGTGTATTTCTGTCTTTGAGGACCAATTTGAAGGAGATTTTGGGTGGGTTTGGAAGACATTTGTCCTCGAAAGCCAGGAAAGTGAGGACATTTTATGTGATTCAGACAATTTGTAAAGTCAATTGTGAATATTTGTGGAATTAAAGACCTTTTTGGAAAATGAGTACATATTTAGAAACTATAACCTTTTTAGAAAGTAAGGACATATTTGGAAAATGAGGAAAAAAAAAATTGAAGGACATTTTAGAAAGATATTTTCAGAAAATGGGCACATTATTGGAAATGAGAGACATTTTAAGTGAGGCATTTTAGGGTTAGGGTAAGAATTAGTTCAAGGTTAAGGTTAGTTAGAGGGTAGACAATGCATTATTATGTCACTGTGGGTCCTCATTAGTACAGAAGTACAAACACTTGTGTGTGCGTCAGCTGAAAAACACACTAAGAGTTGATAAATTGATGTTCTTTATTGCTAATTCTCCTCCAGAATCTGTTCTCAATCCTAACCGTGATGTCTTCTCTCCTCCCTCTGTTTGCTCACACAGACTGTTTTGTTTCACTCATTTGTTTATTTCTCACTCATGTCATTCATTCACTCGCATATTCTGTCATTTATTTCATCACTCACTGCAGTGTAGCGTAATGACACACAAATCGCTCTGTGGTTCTTATTGAGTGATGGAAGGAATAACAAGTAAGGATGGGAGTAGCCTGATTGTTTATGACGAGAGGGCTGTTGCATTCAATGTCTGTTTTAAGATTGGAATTATTAGGCCAAAAATGCAAAGGCTGAGTGGACAATTTTATAGTGACGGAGCAAAGCATTTTACTCTGTTTGTTCCTGAGTGTCAAGCAGGAGTGTGCTGGAAAGAGAAATATGATGTGCTCATAAAAACTTTGTTTAAGCCTCGTTATAGCCTACTTATCCTTGTGTCAATCAAAACTCTCACGATAGTTTAACTTGTGCAGGAGTGTGGGTGGTTGTAAACACATGGTAAATGTGGTCCAGAGTTGCTGAAGAAAACCTGCAAGCCGCATAAGAAGTTTTAGGCAAGGCTTGGCTTCTTTATATAACACACAGTTTGGTTAGCTCACTAGCTCATTAGCTAGCTACCCTCTACCCATTAGCATATAGCATGTTATTGAGTGAGTTTCTCATTTATTGGCCTTTCTGAAAATCATAAACAGGTTTCCCAAGAGTTTTTTGTCCATATTCTAAGATAAATGGGTGTCTGTTATTGTACTGGATGCTAAAATTGGAGCAACTTATTTTTCACTGGGAAACTGGGGATACTACAGTTATATGGTATGTGTACTATAGGCCACCATCGATATTTATCTTAGAATACGGACATAAAAACCCTGGAAACATTCAGATTAACATATAGACGAAAGACCCCAAGAAGCTTAAGGAGAACTGACATGAAGGTGACTAAATAATGGAAGACAATTACATAGATGCCTTGATAAATGTGAGTAAAATTGTTTTAAAATTGGTTATTACTTTTGTCCTTTGACTTATGAAGCTGTTAAACATGATTGCTCATCTGTGAGTATGTCACCAGAATTTAATATGTACATGCTGAGATGGAGTTGTGACCTTTATGAATGTGTAAATCCATAGGGAAGATGCTTGAGCATGTGCGCTCAGAAAAAAACAAAGCTCTTTCTTGGATAAACAAAGGCAGAAGAATATGTGTATGCATAGTGGCAAGAAAGGGGAAAACAGACACAGCAATGTTGGATATATTCAGATTTATAAATATGAATAGATAATGTTCTTCTTATAACTTGCGCTTCTCTCTCTCCGCTTCACTTCAGCCTGGGCTGTTGGAGCCCACCTCTACACTAGTGAGGGTGGCAAAGAGTGCCAGCACCCTTGGTATTGCCATTGAAGGTGGAGCCAACACTCGCCAGCCACTGCCACGAATTGTCACAATACAGGTGAGTCAGGAAGAAAACTAATGCCCACACTAGCGTCACCTCTGCTGAACCCTGTCAGCTCCATTTTGATGAATATTCTCCTCATATTGTTGGCTGTGTTTAATTTATCTCGGGTGCCTCCTTTGATTCTCTGCAATCGTACCACACATCCACCCACCTTCCAGGTGGGATTTGATGTCCTTTCAGGCTTTATATGGATTCACACTGCAGCTGAACTCACACTGAGATTCCTGCTAATTTTGTCCTCGTCAGGGCTCTCACAGAGATGATTACAACACTATTGGCCTTTAAGAAAAGGCTTGACTGCCTCGGTACTGGCATTTTACTGCAATATTCTCTATATTATAATGTATTATTCATGACTATGTTTTCATTAGTGTATAATCACTTGAAAATAAGAATTGTTTTGTTTTTGTTACCATAGAACCTTTTATATCTACAGACACCACAGGTTTTCTTCCACCATGTTGCACTGCCATTTTTCTACAGTAGCCCTGAACTAAACATTGGCTCTAGACAGGGACTTTCATGTTTTTCGTGCATTTTGCAGCCACCATACTTTCTCCTTAACGGTGAAACAAGACAGTTGCGGTCAGCAACTATACCACTAGATATCACTGAACTGTACACACTGGCCCTTTAAGTGTAAGGCAGTTGGTAACATGTTGGTGTTAAGGATTAAAGAATCAGAATCAGCAGCAACACTTAAAGGGATATTATATAGCATCTTTTCTTAAAACTAAAGAGTTAGGCTCGCTCACATATGTAAATGTAAAGGAGCAGTGTGTAGGATTTAGTGGCACATAGCATTGAAGTTGCGGATTGCAACCAAATTAATACTCCCCCATGTCTCACCCTCTTTTTCTAAGGATGTAGGAAAAACTCTGACTGCGAAATTCACATAAAAAGTAAAAGGTCATAGATCAGTGTTTGGTTTGTCTGCTCTGCGCTACTGTACAAAAATGGCGGTCCAACATGGCCTACTTCATGGAAGAGGCTCATTTCAATACAACAAAAACACAACGATTCTTATGTTCAGGTGATTACACACTAATGAAAACATACTAATGAATATTGAATTCCATTACTTCAAATAAATCATCCTAAATCTTACACACTGGACCTTTAATGATGAGGCTGAATAGAGTTACACATGTTAGATCTCAAGCAGTTGCAGCATGTATGCATTTAACAGGTCCAGATAGTCAGTGGCAGCGTCTATAATGTGAATTCCTGGAAATAAAATGTTTATCAGAAGGTTTCTGTAGTGGTCCCAGTGATACTTGTTCTTAAAGTGTACTGATGTAGCATATAACATGACATGGCTAAACTATGTAAAAAAAAAAAAGAAAAGTGTAAAAAATATTGTAAATACAACTTTCTACTTTTATTTTAATATGTTTGACTTGAAAGAGAACTTGTAATGAAGCAAAGTCCTTTAGTCTTCAGATAGTAGTATCCAAGATCAGGAGAATATTCTGTTTTTTTCTGTGGAACCGCTGTAAAAGCGGATATAATTGAGGACAGTATGTGGCTTGTAAGAGCATCCTGAGGACATAATTGTGCCTGCTCATTTCAAAAGAGCACCAACCAATGGTGTAACTTCATCACTCACTCAGTGAGTCAGGGGCAGAGCCCTTATAGGCCAGGCCTGTTTTTATGCAGTCCAGACAAAAATACTGGAAATTCAGATGTCCTGACTTACAGAGTGAAAACCAAATATTGACAGCTTAGCTAGAAATGACAGATTAGTCACCTCTGAAGAAAGCTATTACTGTGACTGGGTGTGCATATTTCTGTCTGCCATGGTAATTTGCAAGTCAACAAAGCCTTGTATTAGCTCAGCACTATCTGTAGCACTAATCATTTTCTAACCACAGAGAACCACGCGTTACAATTTAAAGATCAGAGCAGTGAGCAGCCCCAGACTACAGTCACACCTCATTCAAAGCTGTCTCTCAGCCTCCCACTCTACAGAGGTGGTGATTGAAATAAAAGAGGGTTGCTGATTGCAAGGGGAGGGATAAAAGGATTGGAAATCAGCACATTCAGAATCAAAGCGTGCACTGGAATAAAGAATGGCAAGTGTGAGTGAAGGATGCAAAAGAAGTGAGAGTGGTGTTAATAAGGAGAGGAGGTTCGAAGGGATTTATACAGATGGGGAAGTGGAGGTGGGTGCAGTATTTGGGTGTTTGGTGGCTATGTAGGTGGTGAGAAGGTCAGTGTTGGAAGAGTTACATTGGGACCAAATAAACAAATGTGTTTTTATTCCCATGCTGCAGTCGGTCCCTTCTGTGCTTGTGATAGGAATACCCAATCCAACACCTTTTTCTTTTAAACTTTATCTGATGTGTGTGTTTCTAGTTTTGACTCCTGATGCGAGAAGATAGCTAGCCTAACTTTATATCAGAGCTGTTTCTTTGCTGAATTGTTCTGTTCCTCAGGTGTTTCTTAGCTCCATTCACTCAGAGGTTTAAAAACGCCCCAGCTCTGAAATTAAGAGGAAAATCACAAAAAAAAACATAAAGATTGTAAGCATTTCATCAGAATCAGATTTATTGCCACGAAGGATTTCATATAGAAGGTATTTATCTTGGTGTTTTGGTGCATAAGTACTGCAAATCAAGAAAGAAGAAAATTAACAACAGAATATGAAAAAATATTACAAAAGCCTTTGTATAATCGCACCGGTTTTCGCTTGAGTGGATTTTTTTCCACTGTGTGATATGAGCGAAGACAGTGTTAGTAGCAGTGGCCTGTAGCAGCTTCTTCAAGCTCAGCTTTTGAGGACAGTACATCAGTTAAAGAGATCACCAGCTTGGGCTTCTTGCATTTTTGAATAAACATCAATAATAAAGCCAAAAAAAGAAAAAAAAGGCACTCTTTCTCAGCACAGCAGTGGTGTGTAATTTATTCCACTGCCACACTGTTATATAAGTGAGGACTGTCTGTGACATGAGCGCACAGAGCAAGAAAGTTCCACTTAAGAATTGAAGCCACTGAAATGGTTAGATTCCTCCAAATTCCTCTCAACTGACACTTGCCTGAGAGACCAATAAAAATATAATGCAGCTGATTGCGATGGATAATGGCAGAGGAAATAGATGCTCTCTTACTGTAGCGTGACAAAGAGGAGGTCCAATGCAGCTGCCTGAAAAAAAAAAGAGTTAAAACTTGCTTCATGGACTCAATTTAAAAGAGTTAAAGTTAATTTAATTCAGGTAAGTAGATTGAATTTGAATCAGGTATTTCATAGATTTTATCCTTCAACTTCAGTTTGCTGATGTGCAAACACTATCAATCACAAGTGAGACAAAGCCACAGGTTACATCACACCACTGCTACATCCCTGAACAATAACACCATGTAGCTTCACAGTTATTTAGAGACATTAATAACATGGCAGCCTCAAGGCCACTTATTACAGAAATGGACAGAGACTTTCCGCACATTCAGTTTTCACTGTGGAAAAGTGAGCTGTGAAAACTTTGCTCTGTCACTGGGGGAAAGCTAACTCAATGTTATTAGGCCCTTGAGCAAGGCATATGACCTGAGTCAGTCAGGACCGAGAATCAGAAAGATAAATCTGCTTTGAAAGAAAAGGGAATCGGTTCCATCGGGTGGACATGATGGCGTCACATCAAAGTCCCGTACAATAGTGTTTCTCTGCAGTAATGGGAGTAAGCACAGTGAAGTCATGATACAGCTCACCTCTGGCATCTCTCTGGGTACAAAGGCTTTCACCTCAAGTCACTTCAATCATGCCTGCTGAGGATGAAGTACAGATGAGTAAGCTGCTGCCGGCCGGTTGTTATCAGTCCCCATCACCCCTCCTGAAGCGACAGCCCCTTATCACCGCCATCTTCCCATCATGACGACTGACTGTTCCAACAGTAATTGTTGTAGGCTCAGTAAATAAGAGATGTGATGATGCAGTCCTGGTGTGGATGGTACTGCTGGTGTTTTTAGCCATCAAAGCTACATGTAATGAGGTCAGCTGTCAGAGGCGGGAGGAAGAGCACGTGGAACTGACACAAAGGAAGAGATGACTCGTCTGTCTGACTTGGTGATAAGAGCACAATAAAGTGGAACCTGTGATTTGTTTTCTAAAGGTATGTTGTTGGATTTTAAATGAAGTTTAACACAGCATTAGTGTATTTTTATGGCTACTCGTTGTCCACAACAAGCTGACAGACACACGGCTCTGACATTTTATTGCCTTATAAAGTTGCTATTGTTATGTTGCTAGCATCCAGCCTTATAAAGTTGCTATTGTTATGTTGCTAGCATCCAGCAGACACAAAGCAACATTATCATTCATTTTGGAGTCCCCCCCAAATATCAGGCTTTGTAGCTGCTGAATCTAGTAACATACCTGTCTGCGGTTGTAGTATGTTTTAGATTAGGTTGAAGCACACTGAAAAGTCAACTAGGAAATGGCTGAGACTGTCCACATATTGTTTTTATATTTTGGAAATATAGTAGTTTTTTCTTTTTTTGTTGTTGCTGGTGTGTTTTGGAAGTAGGCGAAAGAGAAAGTGTTTGGCTCAGGGGTAACGCAGCCAATCACAAGTCAGTCATCAACAAGCAGCCATGCTCATCAGCTCACCCGCAAACTGCAATGTTTCAAATCTTGAGAGGTCTTTGCCCAAGCTCCAACAAACATAATTCCTGAGGTTTACGGTGCAGAGTGTGTCGTAAAAGCCATGCAGTGCCTGGTCCATTTTGCCTCTCAGCATAAAGAACACACTGCTTCTTACATTGCCAATTCTGGTAATGGACATAAATCATCCACGGCAGAGACGTCTAAATTGAATGTATAATGAAAGTAATTTAGACAAAAACTGTTCTGAGCAGTCTTGAATTTGATTAAAGATGTGGAGGCTGCTCATGATTTCCACTTCAGACTGGAGAGAGGGAAAGAACAGCAGTCATGACTTCACCACTCGTACAGTATCTGTCCTCTGGCTATGTGACCTTCAAGGAGACGCTGATAAGGTGAATAAATATGACTTTTTATTCAGGTTTGCTTCAGAGAAGCAATAGTGGCATCGAGTTTTCTCAGGATCGACTTTGTGAAGCGAGTCCTCCGGAGCAGAGGGAAGCCTTAGATGCTTACATCAAACAGAAGCTAACCGCCTGTGTTCAGTAGTTCAGACTGTGGGCAAGGATACTGAATTTGATGGCATTCCAAAGTTTTACTGATACCTGGGGGACTTGTTGGGCAGACATTTGCGAGTTCTTTCAGAGTCCTCTGATTTCACTGCCAAGGAACTGAGACTTACTCAAGAAAAGAGACCTAGGTACTTGTGTGGTTTGTGTGTGTTTGTCCTGTGTCCTGTGCGGTGTCAGTAACAGACAACATTTTTTCTAATCACATGAAGTGTGTGACAATGTAACTGCAAAAGGTCGCCAGTCAGGAGAAAGCTTTTCACTTAGTTGATCACACACTGCTTTCTGAAGGCGTGAGGCTGCATACATTTACTGCTACGCCTTCACTGTGCGCTCTGAGGGCCAGACTGCAGGGGTGTATTTATGGGTGTGTGGCTGTGAATGTGTTTTCCTGTGACAGGGTGACTCTATTTCTGTATGCTAATGAAGTACCTGTCACATTTATGGGAGGATGTTTAAATTTTAGCTTGGGCACTGAGAGGATCTTGTTTATTTGGGTGTATAGAAACAAAAGTAAAGATCTCAGACTCTCATAAAAACTCTTTGTAAGGCCTCCTAGCTTCAGAAGCAAATGGACTTTTTTTTGGCAGGCCTGACCCATCAACTCCTGCTGGTATGAAAAATACTCATACCTGCTGCAGAGTAAAGCCAATTTACAACCATTTGTACAAGCTGCGACCATATTTCTTCAACAAAACAAAGATGGCAACCAGAAATGACATGTCACTGCTCATTTTTATGACATAGCACTAAATCTAAAACCTCTATCAAGTGAGTCCATCTATTTTAATAGTTTTTTTCCTCATATTTTCACATATGATGTTGTGTACAAAATTCTGTTCTTCATGCATGAGATTGGAAATTGGCTTAATTTTATATTGAGCATGACATTTTGTTAATTTGGCTTTGAATTGATAGCCGTTGCAATACATTTATTGGCCTCAGTCAAGAATATTTTGTATTCTTATCCTAAACCTGCACTTTTTTCTGTCAGCCTTGCTTGTACGAGTGTTCCATGTCAGATTTAGCTAATTGCTCATTTTAACTTGATGAACGCCACCTGTTCATGAGTAGATGCACATTTGGGAGATGTGATCATTAATATAACCCCCAAACTGCTATATAAGGCTGTCTGTACAGCTTCATTTGTGGGTAAGTCACGTACACAAAAATATCACCAGAGAGTACAAACAGCTTTGCACTGCAGAAGTTCAAGTCCAGCTGTCAAAAACCAGCAGACGCTGTCATAACAAATTTAGGGTGCTTTCACACCTAACCAGTTTGGATTGGTTAAATCAAACTCTGGAGTGGAAAACAGCCAGATTGTGACTGCTGATTATGAATTTAGATCCTCTGTTCTATAAAAACAATACGAGATCATTTGGAAACCATGGTAACACAAATGTGCATCACCAGGGATTTTCCCTAACACATCAGAAAGTGAAAAGGAGGTGAGTTGAGCTTGTGTCCTGCTTTGTGTACTTTGACAGTTCCCCAATAAAAGTGACTGAAAAGAGGGAAACGTCTTTTTTTTGTCCCCATTCTGTCTGCTTATCACTATTTATGAAATACGAGGTCGGCTTGCAGTCTTGACTCAAAATAAGTTATTTCTTCAGAAGCCCTTTGTGACACCAGAGAAGGTAAATAAACACATAAGGACAGTTAAGTGCAACATGACCTGCTGTCAGTCACCGAAATTAGTTTTCTCCCTGTGGGCCCTGTAATGCTGATATCAGTGAGTTGGCTGTCAGTCCATATGACTTCAGGTTTACAGCTCTGGATTTGTTTGTAATAAATCAGTGAGAACACAAACCAGACTACAACTAGATCAAAAAACAAAACTTTTTTCTTTGGTCCAGTTTAGGTACCATGTGTGCTCGGCCTGCCAGATCTGCTCCAGGTCCTGTGTTTAGAGATGCTGGAATACATTAACACACTGTGATTGGCCGTATGTCAAAACAAAGATGAGAAGGAAATGAGATGGCTTACTTGTCAGCTATTTATTATTATTATTTAATTTAAAAATCTACAGTACTTCTCAGTATTAGCTCAGGTAACATTAATAACTTTGGCGCCACTTTTGTAACATTAGCAAAGTGATCTTAAAACTGCACTCGCTATATATATCTGTGTATGTCTCACACATATGTAGATGTGATGTTATATATGTCCCCATATATATATATATATAAATATATATATAATCATATCATAGACCTCGTGAGACTCCATCTGGAAAAAGTAGTCAATAACATTCTGAATTAAACTCTATTTTTCCTGAAGCTGATGGTAGAAAGTAGCTAACAAGTCAATCACTTTGTTCCAACACACATCCAATCATAATGAGTTAATGTGTCTGTAAAATCAGAACCCCAAGCAGATCTGGCACCTACACCGGACCTACAACTACAGCTGTGAGAGCACTGACTCTTTCCACACTTCGGGGGAAGACAAACTATCTGTAACATTACTGTAGCTCTGTAAAAGGCTGAACCACCCGTGAATTTTGTGTGAAGTTTCCAAATTTGAGAAAACTGGTGAATCCACTTCTCTTAAATGACTTGTACACATAGCTAATTAATACTAATACCTGTTGGTTCTTATTCCAAATTTAAAACAATTAAGCTCTCTTAAAATTGTCTCTGTCTTTCTCTCTCTCAGAGGGGTGGTTCAGCTCATAACTGCGGCCAGCTGAAGGTGGGTCAGGTGATCCTGGAGGTAAACGGGGTTTCCCTGAGGGGCCGCGAGCACAGGGACGCAGCACGCCTCATAGCTGAGGCCTTCAAGACCAAAGAGCGGGACTACGTGGACTTCCTGGTGACCGAGTTCAATGTGGCGCTATAGCTGAGCAGCGGAGGAGGGAGAACGATGAGGAGGGCAACACCGAGAGAAGAAGACTCCGAGGACAACACGAGAGGAAGGAATTCAAGCGTCTTTTGATTTAAATGGCACAACTCTTTTAGATAGACGAAACACCACCTGATCTCTGAGCCCTTCTCCTTTCTCATACACCCCCTTGAGTCTGGACACATGACATTCAAATTTACAAGGTATTACTTCTGCTGTGGACTTTGTTCAGGATTCTCCTCAACGTGTTACCTCCCCACTGTGAGACCTTATGCACTAAAATGGAAAATAGTGAAACCTATACCTTTTGTTTGTTCTCTCAGTGTTAAAAAGTGGATTTACAACTGTTTGAAACCCACAGGAACTTCTCGTAGCAGTCCCGCGTCCCATGGTCAGTTGATTTAATTTATTTTTTGCTTCTATCTGAGAGACAACTGCACATCTAAGACTGATTCATGCTCGACTTTACAAGCTTGGATTTGTATATGTAAAAATGAACAAATGTAGATACAGATGCATATATACTGTACACTTAAAGATACTCCTATATGAATTATAAAATCCGTAACCTCTGTTGCATCATCAACATATATTATATATATAAATATATATTTCAAATGATGATAATTCAATTCTACACATTTTACAGAGATGCTACCGGCCTGACTGCGTGTTAACACCTTTCACAAAAAAAGAAATGGATTAAATCATGTTAGGTTTGCAAAAATGCACATTACACGCTCAAATTTGTTTGATCAGGCATAAAAAAGACATGTGAATGACGGAAATATTCATTGGGTACGACACAAATGCGCATCATTTCCTGTTTCCCTTCCACGTCTTTATTTATGGCTCAAGGCTATGTCCACACTCAGCGAGCTAAATTTGAAAATGCTGTTTACGTGTGAATCCTCCACGTGCGTAGAGGCAATCTGAATCCACTGCAGGAAAGGCACTAATCATGAAAACTATCATACAGGGAGGCAATGACAGGAAAGTAGGTTGTAAACTACAGTGTAAAGTAAAAGATATTCTTGTGTTTTAAATACATGGGCCACACTTGTCCATCAAACAGTAGCTACTGCTAAAAAATTGCCAGTCATAAATAGTAAACAGAAGTTTGATATCATAAAAATCTTAAGGTTTCTAACTTTAATAACACCTTCCTACTTCCTACTACACACTAAAACACAAGGCTGCCGGCTTCAAACTCATTCACTCCAGAGACTGAAGGTTTGAAAATTACAGTTTTCATGTGTCAAACATTGGATCAAACACATGTTTTCAGATTTGGCCAGTTTAATGTGGAGGTACATTCAGAAAGGATAAAATCACTCTCACTTTTTTCCTCAGACTGCTTAGCTTTTCTCCCGCTGCTCCCCCTGCTGAATAACAATTGATGATTTTATTTTGTAATTTCATAGTTTTAATTATATTCACCCCGGGGGTCTTGCTGAAGCCATGCTTAGTGCAGCAATTACGCCCAAGAGGGGAGTAATGAGACATTTAGAGGACGACACTGCCAAAGGTTTTAGAAACACTCCTCCACACACACATACGCATACATTTTATCCATTTATAGAAAAGCAATTAGGAGATAAGCAATCAGGTAGAGTGAGAGATGGAGCCAGAGAGAGAGAGAGAGAGAGGAAGAATTAGAATGAGAGAGTGACTAAAGTAACGAATGAGACGTGATTGTTGTGGGGATGATTTGCTTCCTCTCAGGAAGTGTGCAGAGGATGTACGGCAAACATGTGTCACTTCAGAGACTCGCATCAGGCTGCAGGTAGAAATATGAGGTAATTGGAGTAATTAATCTAAGTGTTCTCTGTGTGGCTGAGTGCATTGTGCGGTATATGCCTGTCTGCTGTTAATGGATGAAAAGTGCAAGAATATGCTTAAGACAAGGAGACGGCAAATAAAGAAAAATGTAAATGTCACCAAAGGAGCTGTTATATGAGACACACAAAGAACTCGCAGTCTTCTGCTTTCTGAAGAATGCCAACAGAGCAACTCTGTGAGACATTGCTATCAAACACCCCTGAATCATTCTGGTGACAACAGGGACAGAGAACAACACATTCTCGCTTTGTTTTTACACCTTATCCCTACTGCCTATCTTCAAAATGTCAGCCTTTAATGAATGAGAAACAAATGTTAGGGATGCACTGATAGGGTTTTCTTTTTAAAGGTCACACTCTTCATTATATTTGCACCCGTAATACCCAATGATGATCCCACGATATGTTTTCTGAAAGCGTCTATCATTTCTTAACAGGAGAAAACCTGTTGTCCATTCATGTGTTGCAAGACCATGTTTTGTTCTTGATGCAGAAAATTACTTCTGGAATGTGTGTTTATTTCAATAACACCTGATATCACAGATAACGGAGTACACTCCTACCAAAATCTGAAATTCTTCTCATACTTTTCATACTCTCAATTTTATATGGTATCTAAGCCTTGAAGAAACCATGCCATATGGGAGAGTGTCTAGATGAAGCATTTCTAAGGTCTTCAGCTTATCTACCAGACAGCCTAAGCCTCCTCATATGAAGTGTGAAGGTCCCTGAGGCCCACAAGATTCCTAAACCATGACAACACATACATTTCCCAATATCCCAAAGAAGTTTTCTACCGCAGTCCTGTTACTAACTTTAGTGAAAAGTGAGAAAACGAAGAAAAAAAAACAAAAACTACCAAACTATGTTTTTTTCAACCTTTTTTTAACCTTGTTGATTTTGGCCATTAGAAAACAGACACACTACACAAGAAGCTGACATGTACACAGTTTTTTGTCTGATTAAGTTGTTTATTCATTCTTTGATTCATTTTGAATTGTGTTTTTGTCAACCTGATGAATGTCAGTCCAATATTCACCCTCCTCTTAGCTCCTGTTTGGTCTCCACCAGCTTGTGAGAAAAATATTTGGGTTTTTAGTTGTGAGACATTTCACTTTTTTACCAACTAGTTCTACATCTGTAGTTTGGTGCAGGAAAAGTAGCACTGGATTTATCAGAGCTTGTTTACAGAAGACACCTGTGCGAACACACACAACACAAAGCAAATTTTATTGCGATTGCAGTGCTATTGCATACAAAGTCAGGGGTTAGGGTTAGCATTTTCTGCCTGGATGGCGGAAAATTGACCCAAAAATGCATCTGTGTGAGCTGAAAATGTTTCAGCTTAAGCAAAAATCGCACATATCCAGTGGTCTTATGAATCTGCTACAGAAACATTTATTTCCAAATATTTTTTCATATCTTTAAAGAGTAACTTAACACCGGGGTGAAAAGCAGTGGTTTGCTGGTCAGAGGAGTGCTTTGTTGCACCTGTCACCAAACTAAACAGTGATGTCACTGTGTCCTGAAGTACAAGTGTACATTATTGCAACAAGATGAGAGGAAGATATTTTACACTTTCAGTGCATTCCTAACAAACATCTCGTCTCTGACAAAGGACAGAATTCTACCATTCATCTCAAATATCTAAAATTAAATTTGAATTACTATTTAACTTTTTGAAATTGAATTTGTAGTCAGAACCCCAAAATAACCTTTCCCAGTGGCATCCTCCTCTATTCAGGTACAGTTGATTTCAAATGTGTTTTGAGGACAGGATCAGGAGACAAATACATATTGCATCTATATTAAAGGACCACGATACAAAAAGGGAAAAATGTGTCTGCCTTCAAAACCAGACAGATTTTCATGAATGTTTAAATTCCCCTCCGCCTCACAGAACGTGGAGTTAAAAGACAGTCAACATAAAAGCAGTGACACAACTGAAGGAGTAAATCAGGAGAAGATCAATCCATGTGTGACTGGTGTTTTGTGGACTTTTAAGGGCTGCCTGCACCTGTAAATCATCATAAAATGTCACCAGTTAAGGCTTCAACTGTAACTCTAGTCATGTTGCTGGATTTATGTAGCATTTTTGTAGGTGATATTGTCCATTGATAAGTCAACAGGTTTGATGAAAAGCTACTGTATTAAACTTTAGCATCAGTCTGTACATGAGGGGAAAGTGGAGAAGCACTCACTTATACAAATATTGTCTCTAAGATTACTTTTGAGTGCATCCCTTAATTTGATTTTCAGAAATGTTAAGTGCATGCATATTCAGGATGTGATACAAACAATGTCTGGAAAACAATTTTCTCACTACCACCACTAACAGACTTAAAATTCAGGATGCATCAGTTTGTGTTTGTGTGTGTCTGAGTTAGAGATGGACAGAAGGAGCCCGATAAGAAGACAGAGCGAGATAGAGAGACATTTGGACAGATGAGAGTTGCAGTGCACCCTCTCAGTGGAATTACTCTCCGTTAAACAATCTAATCTTGAAGCGATCGCAGCCACGCATGACTTTTGTTTCCTGAGTTCAGCATTTAAGCATCACATGAGACGAGGAAAAGTTGACAAAAAAAGTGTGTGCATTGTCAAATAACCTTTGCCCAACCTTTTCATGGAAAACAATAAAAATGTTAAGTCGGTCTAGTGAAAACCACATATTTAAAATGATTTGATTTGATTTAGATTTGCCTTTTAGGATCTTTCCAATAAACAGAAGGATAAAATCTTCTTTATGGGTTGAAGGGTAATAAAAACTCCTTTAAAGCTCTTTGGATTAACTCAAAATGCATTACCACAAACAGGACATGGTCTCTTACTGATATAATAACCAGTACCAAGAGAATATTTAAAGGTCCAGTGTCTCCAGTTTAGAGGGCTCTATTTACAGAATATGGCAGAAATAATAATATGCATGACATGCTTTCATTAGTGTATAATCACCTAAAAATAATAATGGTTATGTTTTTGTTACCTTAGAATGAGGCTTTTATATCTACAGCTGCTGCAGGTCCTCTTCCAGTCTGCCATGTTAAACCGTCATGTTTCTGTAGTAGCTCAGAACGGACACGATGGCAGCCACTGTAGTTTCTCCTTCATTCTATGAAGGCGATGGTGAGGTGAGTGGGTTGCAATCAGCAGTTACACCTCTAGGTGCCACTAAATCCTACACACTGGTCCTTTATTACCTTACGAGGGGGATTTTCTGCAAAAGACCTTCAAAGGCATGTATCATTCTAACAAATTCCCTGAAAACACTGAAACTGTCTCAATACTTTGTGTCCTCTCTATCAAGTCTGTTGCTCTCAGCCTCAAGATTACTGGTTTCATTTTTAAAAAACAGGCTCTGTATTTTCCTAAAACAGCCGGGCACAGTAGGTTTTAGTAAACTTAACTTAAGCAGGAGTAAAGTTAACCTACTAATTTCACCTGCGGATTAATCCACATTTGGTGCTCTAGTGTGTATTTATATCAGCAGGGCAGTGTATGCATGATTGAGACAAAATAAACTACAGTGTGTGTGTGTTCATGGTAATGAAGGATCATGTCACCAAGCAGTGGGTGGCTCAGTGTGGCTCATTGATGTGTTTTTAATCGTTTTTGGACAACAATGGAGCTCTGTGGCACAGAGGAAGAAGATATCAGGCTTTGAATACAAAGATGATACTTGTTATTAGAATCAATTCACTGTTTTGTTGACAATAAAGAAAATACATAGTAATCTTATCCTTCAGCAAAAGAAGCCAAACATCTCAAACGTCTAAACACAAGCAGCCACAAAAGAACTTTGCCTAAATAAAGTAATAAATTAGGAGAATTATGATTTATATACCAAACTCATCGAAGAATAACTGAAGAGTACATTTCCAGCCAGTTTCCTCCTTGCATGGGACATATTCTGGACAGGAGTAGAAAAGTATTTTCTACACTGAGTCCTTTTTCGAACAAGGTCAATTCCACTACATGAAGATTTTCACGGAACTGCAATAAAATCACAATAACCAAGGATGAGTTACAACCTCATTCTTGCTTATTTTATCATTTTATTGAAGTCACTTCAACTGAGGTAAACATTTTCCAGTGACCTGAGCGTCACTGGTTTAAACTCTGCGACAGCTACATTTGTCCATTAATGCCAAAGTTCCCTTGAGCAAGACCCTCCCTGCTGCTGGCTGTACCCTGCTCAGGTGAAATGTAGATAAATGCAAACATGTCTCAGAGACAGTCAGATGTGAACATTGATGAATAAAACAGCTCTACAGGAAAAGCCATTACCATATTAACCCTACATTTATTCATTTAGACATTTATTAACTGTGTCGAATCATCCCTCTTCATCACACAAACTTTTCGTGAGTTAACTCCATAGTGACCCCATCTTGTAGACAGGTGTCGATAGTGGCTCGGCCCTCATCTTTGACCTGATATTAAAGGGCAATCCAGGTGGGAGGGATGATGGAGGGAAGCGATGGAAGCTGCTGACAGTCTCATTAATCAGACGGCAAGACGGAGAGGTGCTGGCCTTGGCTCCGACACAAGACACGACAGCTCAGACACTGACTTGTTGCTCACGCTCTGTAGCAAGGTGCAACTGTTTGCTCCCATCCACCACTACCACCACCACCCTTGAACCACTGCTCCCCTTCAAAGGCCAGACTCATAACACAACCAACACCACCTGTTGACGCTACTGATAAAGTTTATTTGTTTCACTAAGCGTGCCTCCCGCTTTATTAGCTGCACAAGTTGATTTCGTTGGCGTTCATTTTCCCAGCCTGCAGTGCTTTACAGCTGCCTCTTTTTGCTTTTGTTTTCCTGTGAGTCAGTCAGTCAGTCAGTCAGTCCATCTGTCTTTTTGCCTGCTTCCTGCACATTTTAACGAGGATTGTTGTACAATGACATGCTATTTATACAGAAAGTGTGTTTAATTTTTCAATAAAGATAACTGCACAAAAACTAGCAAGCTGTCTGCTTTTATTGTGAAGTTTTCATTCTAACAAAGGATTGTTTCAACATGACCGCCACAAAGCCAGATCTATAAAGAAATCTTTCCCAGTTTGGTGTGGGCAAACTTGACAAAGACTTGACCTCAACTAAATCCAGCATGTGTGGGATGTATTGGAATGTTATCCTTATCACCAAACATCAGTATTGGACCTGACTAATACTCTTTTATGGGAGCAAATCCATGCAGTCATGTTTAAAAAAGTCTGTGGAAAGTCTTTCCAGAAGAGCGGAGGCTGTTGTTGCAGCAGATTAATGCCTGAGACAGATAGTGTCATATATCTGTGATAAATGCAACTCCCAGAAAAAGAGAAATGAAAGCCTGGGGAAAGGGATTTATCTGAATTGGGACAAGAAGTGGACTGGTTTGCAAATTGCGCTAATGTTAGTATTTTAAAAAAATCCAGATCATGGTAAATGGACCTTTCTGATCTGATGACCACTCAAAGTGCTTTCACTTGTCACATCACACGCTGATGGCAGCGGCTGCCACGCAAGGTGCCAACTGCTCATCAAGAGCGATGAAGTGCTTCCTATCCAAAGTGCTCACAAATAATACTAAGCTCACCCAAAAACACACATTCAGACACCAACGTCACAGTTTAGGATTCAGTATCTTGATCAAGGACACTCAGGAATCGAAACAGCAACCCTCCAATTAATAGACTCGCTCTACCACCTGAGCAACAGCTGCCCTCCGCCATCAGTATATACATTTAAATTACACAGTAAATCTAACACAGAGAATTAGACATCAAATGGGATTGGGATGGGATGGGATCCACTGACTTTTATACATGTTGTATGGGAGTGTCCAGGGGATTTTGGTTTCTGGGGGAAGGTTAATAGGACCCTGGCAGAATTAACTGAGGTAAAATTACTAATGAAGCCTGCTCTTTTAAATAATGAATCCTACCTTTCCCTTATGCAAAAATATGGCTGGCAGGCCAGGCGGCAGGTAAGAAGATTGTAGTCCAGTGCTGGAAACCTCCTCATGGTATTCACTGGCTTTGGAGATTTGATATCTAACTTAAAGGATCTTCTCTATTAATAAGGGTACTTTGTCTGTGTAGGTATTAGTATCATGTCGATTGGTGGAGGGGAGAGGGTTGGCAAGGGTTGGCTAAGGGATGGGGGTTCAAGGGTAGCTGGGATTAACAATCAAAATATAACTTCAACCTGTTATATATTAGTGTTGCGATGAAAAATATGATTTAAAAAAATTAAATGTTCAGAATTAATACTGGTGTAATGCTCAAGTGTCCATATACTTTTAGCCACATACTGTTGACACTACAGAATCACATGGTTCCCAGTCATGTATGGCACAGATGACCCTGCAGTTTGCACATACAATATTCTATTTATGTTTATTGTAGAAGTGTCAATTGTTCTCTTGGGTGTTTGATAGATTAATTTCAGTTTAAAATAATATGTTATTGTTGGCTTTACATTTTCTGCCGAACAAACAATAAACTGCACTTACCCAGAATACAACAGACTCAACAAAAGCACAGCTTAAGTGGAGACACTGCTGAATTGCTGCATTTTGTAAACTGCTTATCTTGTTCAGGGTCGCATTGGAGCCTCTCTTCCTCCAAATGGGACTTATGAGTTTGTAGGAAACTGACAACAAATATGCATTGTTCCCCTTTTAAAAAAAATGGTGAATGGTTTGTGTTATTTTTTACAGTCTTTGTGTTCACTCTGTGTTAAGCTCTTTGAGGCAAGTTGTTCGTTATATTTGTGGACTATACAAATAAAACTCGACTTTTGCTTTCATTTATCGAGCAAGATTGGCAAACATCTTTTTCCAGCTCTCCTCCAGCAGTTATATATCATTTTAAATTTAATATATTTCTATTTTCAACAGATAAAACAAGCAATGTGAAGACGTCCACTTGGGCTCTGGGAAATTGAAATGGCCATACAAATAAATGTGCATGTGGTCCAACTGGGCCACTGTGCTGGTTATGAAACTTTTTCTGATTAAAATCATTATGTCACCAGCTTTTCTTTCTGATGGCTGCACTCAAGAAATTATTATAGTTGTTGATGAATTTCTGTTGAATTTGTTTGGTATGTTTCACTTTATTTGTCGTCAGAAAACAGTTCTGATGTGTATTTTTCCTGGTCAGCCGGGTCTTCAGCTCTGCCTTTGCATTATACTGAGAGCAGTGAACATACAGGCCTCTGCCAAGCAGATCTGCCTACGACAGGCTAATTCAGCCCCCAGGCAGTGATCTCTGGGACATGCAGACCAGGTTTTGGGTCAGTGCCATTCACCATTTAATGCAGTGCTCTGCCAAATCGACTGGTTTTCTCTTGTGAAGGTAAAGTTTGAGATTGTTGCAGGAATGTCTCGAGATAAGAGAGGGATGATTGATGTCAGCTTTATGTTCATCTATCTGTCTGTGTGTTTCTTTCAGTTCAGCTTCAACCAGTTTTTCTATTTGACAGTTTAAATGTATTTTACCAAAACAGAATAAATTAGAAGGAAGGAAGGAAGGAAGGAAGGACAGAGAATAAGTGTAATAATAATAAAATACGCTCAGGAGAATAACTGTTAAAAAAAGTGATTGTGAAATTATGAAAAATTATGAAATCTGCATATTAACAACACATCCACACCCTCTCCTCTTAATCAGTCTACTGCAATGAGCCATTACAAAGCTTCAACGTGGGACTGTTTATACCACACAGATTTTGTTTGGCCATGTACAATGTAATGAAACTGTAATCATTTCTGTAGATCGTTGACCTTGAGATTACATAAATTGTTCTTATGTGCGCTGTAATAGAACAATATTGTATGAATTAGTCTACCGGGACAGAGCCTTACTTTTCAGGGTGACTTTTTTTTCCAAATTAATCTAAAAATTACAGTGCACTTCTTCACTTTCCTCCCTTTATGAACCAAATTATTTAAGTTTGGCAGTACATTTAATTTGTCATTTAAATACTGGGAATGATGTACTGTGTAACTACTGCTCATTCTGAAACCATGGGCATTAATCTGCTGCTATAACTTTACCCTACACTCTCCTGAGGAGGTCAGACCAGTCAACTTCTTCCACACCAAACTGAGTATGACCATTTTTTATGGACTAGGCTATGAGCACAGAACCACTGTTACACTCAACAACAGGGCAAATGATCTTTTCATTTCTTTTTAAGACAAGACATATAATTAAATTAAATCAATTTTGACTAAATGATTTAATTCCAGTTTCTTTTTACGTTTTGTATTATTTCTTTCTGTTTTACTGTGTATGTTTGTACATCGAAGCAAACTAGTGTTGGACATTAACAAGGATTAAAATGAGACTTTAAAACAAGATAAATATCTTCCAAATGGGTGGTATAGAAAAGTGGGGAAATAGTGCCCTCCTGTGGCCATTTCTTCGAACCGCATCCACCCACTGTTACATTCCCACTCGTACTCTAAGTCCCGCCCCTGAGCAGATTCATAACCAATCACCACTCAGTCTTTGGTTCCGAGGGTTAATCTTTGTCCTGAGTATTGCCTGTCAGGTAACACCACTGTAACAAACTCTAAAATTTGAATTATTATGCTTAGATTAAGGTTGGAAATGGTTAAAGTTATGGTCAAGGGCTCTTTTATGAGAAAATTCAAGACTTGTAGTAGACATATTGGAAGAAATAAAATGCCTGAATTCTGAACTCGGGACCAAATTTTGCACCGCAGTTTTCCTCGAGTAACTCCTCTGCCAGCTAAAATCAGTGCCACACTCCACGAGACTGATAATTAGTGTGATAAATATCAGAAACCCGGGCTTCCCTGGCAGGAATTTACTCATGTAACTCCGTCAGAAATAAGGTACCAACACTCCTTAGCTGAAAGTCGTCTTAATGTGGGTTTGTTTGCGTTTCTTTTGATGTCTAAATTAGAACTAAATGATGGTTACGACAACCAACTTTTGAAACTGGCACTGACTGCTAGCTCAACAGTTACCAACCGTTTTACTCCGCAGTTCATAAAAGACACTTAAGTCACAAAATGTCGTTGTTTAACTAATATGTAGGCTTGAAAGTGTTTGAAACCTCAGTAACCTGTTTGCTGTCGGTGCTGGTTTGTTGTGGTGTGTGTGCCATGGTGACAACACAGGGGTGGGTCTTCTGTGTTAACGTTAAGTTTTGCGGTTTTCAAGGCAACCGACCCCTGTTGCTGTGAAGTCTGAAATCTCTGCAACCCTGCCTGCTGAGTCGATGAAATAAAAGCATCTACGAGGTAAGTTTGCAATGCAGTGTTGTTGTAACACTTTCTAACCAAGTGTTTCTTTGCTAGAAAGTTACTTTCTCTGCACAGCAGTGTTATTTATTTAACCAGATTTTCGGTGTGCATTGTCCTCAGAAACGCAATAGTATTGCAGGCTGTGTTTCTCAGCTCACCAGCCTGACTGGTTGGACTTGGTTGTCAGTTGTTGTACTTGGATGTTGTTGAGCAAGTCTTCCTCGAGTTTAAATCACTGGAGCTTCTATTTGTTGCAAAGCATGGGCCATGTGTTTGAATATACTGTAGCAAACAGAACATAGCTTTCTAAATAAAGTGCTGTGTCTTCTCCTCTAATCTCTGCTTGCTCGAAACTGGACAACAATGTAAGAGACCATTGTTTCCTCACATGGCTCTTAAGGCAGGAGAATATGTTTTCACATGGTCTGTACAGGAAAGTGATTTTTTTTTTTTTTTTTTTTTTTTGGTAACCAGCAGTTCAGTAAATCCACTCCATCTGGCTGCACAGACTTGTACAATACAATGTGACCTTTGGTGGAGATGGAGATGTAATTACCAGAAAAAGTAACTGGGGGAAAAAATGCAGCCAAACTCTAACAGCATTTTCTGGAGCAGAATTCCCCTCACAGCACAGCGATCCAGGTATTTCCCAAACACGCTTAATTCAGTGATATTTTGTTTATTTCTGTCCAGAGGTGTATCAGTTACATTTTTACAAAACTGCTGACCATACCCAAGTTATAAATAAACACTACTTCTTTCTCCCAATACCACATGGATTGGCTGGATCTCTTTTACAAAACCCCTTTTCATATATAACAAACTATACCAAACATCTCAAATGCACAAGAACTTCTTTAGTTTAATAAACATAGTCTAAAATCATCAGATTTCATATTTAAGTCAGGAAACATCTGATCAAAGAATGAATAAAAAGAGATTTAACCAGAATTCAATGCAAACTTTAAACACTAGTTTACGATTGCATGCAAAGGACAAATGTTTAGCAAGACAGTGCAATTGCAGTAACAATGGAAGAATGGTCATTTTCATTTAAAGTCTTTTGACTCTGAGACCTGTTTCTGGATGTCGATGACACTGCCCACTGGGATAGAAATTCAGAAAGAGATACATCGTCCTGTAGCTAATAATAAATCTTTATTTATGTATGTGTGTGTTATTTCATACACAAAATAAAATATCAAATTACTAAAAAAAACACTAAAAATACCCATTTTTGATGGATCATTGAAAAGTTTCCAGAGCCAAGGTGACATCTTCAAATTGTTTGTTCTGTCCAACCAGCTTCTATTCAAAGATATTAAATTTACAGTGATATAAGACAAAATGGCAAATCCTCAAGCTGAAGCCAGACACTGTTTGGCATTTTTGCTTGATAAATGAGTAATGATTGATTATTGACATTGATGAACTGTTTTAATAACCATAATCGTACAGCTTTTTTCAGTCACTGCTCTCGTCAGACCCCTCTGCACAGTGTATCCTGTGTCCTCAGTCCTCTCTGTGCCTCCTAAGCAGATTAGCTGTCATATCTTCGTCACTAAACAGCTCACTGAGGCTCTGCCAGCCTGTGGGACAGCTCCAGCTACACCTCTGTTCTTTGTGCTCAAAATTCAGCCGGTGCCACCCTGTGAAAATCCATGTAGCGTCCCTGTTGGCCAGGCTGACTGGTTCTGTGACAGCTTTGGTGTGACTGGGACTGACAATCGAACCTGGCAGAAATTCTCAATTTCTCTTTTGTCTCTCCCTCTGTCTGTCTCTTCCTCTCTGTCTCTTGTTCCTACACCTCCACCCACCCCACCTGTCCATCCTTAGCGAGCCTTAGCTCACTTGACTGTCAGGTGATTATAGCCCTGCTGCTCTCTGTCTGTCTGTTTGTCTGTGAGGAGGTGAGCTAGTCTGCTCGTCCTGGATGTATACTGATGATAATTTTCTGTTTACAATCGGTGAAGCCCCCTGTAAGGGTTTAGAGCAGCTTAATTCCTCCCATCTGGCAGCTGAGATAAATCCTTAGTTCCTCTGGGTATGAACAGAGAGCCTGAGCGGAGCAACAGGTGAGTTGTTTCTTTGCTTAATTCTCACCGAACAGAAAGTCCGAAATAATCCAACAATTATGGAAAACCTAGAAAGCTTTTGGATTTGGAAATTGATTAGAATTCACCAGAATTACGTCGCTGTCTTCTTCTCTTCTACATTTGCTTTAAATCCAGTGACTGCGTGGTACTGTGGAAACACAGTACAGTAACGTACACGGCGATAGAAGTATACAGTATTAGGGTCCTGGTATTGTTCTTGCTGGCTCACTGTCCCCCTCTCATTACTTATCGTGACATTTGAATTCAACGGAGCCATCATAAATGTTATTAGTAACCCCTGTGATGTTCCTGCTGGAACTAATCAAAATGTCTGTTGTGAAAACAATATGTCATTTTTGGATAGTGTAGATGCGATACCAGAGTTTTGGTACAAAAAAACAAAAACGATACTTTACAAAATATTTTACTTATATAGAGATTTACTGTATATATTATAATATACAAATATATATTTTATTAGACACGTTTTTTCTAGAAGTGGATAATAAGTTTTCTGAGAGAAAGTAGCCAAAAATTGGCAAAAAGTTGATTTAAATCAGGATCTGATCTGAGTAGAAACCTGACCAAACCTTTATTGCCAGCCTTTGTTAACAGTTTTTTAGTTTTTGGTACTACAAATACCAAAAAGGTACCCAGGCATGTTATATGATGTATCATATAAATTCATTTAAATCAGCTCCAGATATATATCTGGAGCTGATTTAAATGAATTTATTAATTAATTGAAGAAGCAAATGTCGGCCAGTTTAAATAGCAATACATCACATTTTATTGGCTTGTCTTTGTGCTTATTATCTTAATTTGTAAAGGAACCAGCAACTACAGCTATCAGGTAAAGTGAATATGAAATACAATACTTCATTAAATACTGAAATGTATTTATGACAAGTATTTAGTTGCATCAAATAGTTACTCAAGGGAAGTACAAGTATCTTAAAATTGTACTTGAGTAAATGTATCTAGTTACTTTTTACCACTGGTTACAAGTTTTAATCAAACAGCTGCACATATTGTCATTCTTGGCTCCTTGCGGGGGTTTACTCCTCGTCTCTGGAAATTCTTCTGTGCTAGCAGAGGAAGCAGGAAATGAGTAAATAATGTCATAATTATACCGTTGGCTCGGACTCTTTCTATTCTGAATCTGTTGTTTTTCTAAACGTACCTCTCGAGTTGTTTATCCACAGAGCCGTGCGCTCTCATTCCTCGTGGTCTACTTTAAATGCATAGTGAGTTTGCCATGTTGGCCTGCAGCGAGACTCGCTGCTGATTTGTATATGAAAGGGTTGTAGAGAGAGCACGACGCACGTCTGTCAGTCCTGCACACTGAGCCTCGTGTTTGTTTCTAGCACAATCAACACAAGTGTTTATGGATGCACATGAGTGTGTCTGGATCTGTGAGCAAAAAAACACACTCTCCTTAATGTGTGTCTGTGTGTGAGGTTTGTGTGTTTGTGTGCGCAGAGACACTGGGTTAATCTTCTTGCGGTAATCTGGGGTATTGATGAAAGACGCGTAGACACACAGTGACCACTTTTCTTAATGAGACTGAGTGCTACTGTACAGAATGTACTTCACTTTGTGATCATTTCAAATCTAATTTTCTAGCATGTTTCTGTGATAATGACACTTGTTAAGGTCGGTGACTTGGTATGTGGCAGCTGATGTTTTACCTGCCAGCTGCTGATGCTGCTTAAAAAACCACAACATATCACAGATAACTCATACATGTGTGATCCTGGCAGCAGGTGGGTTGTCAGCCGCCATCAGTTATCAGGAAGTGTACATGTGTGCACATCTCGGGGAAATATACTGTGATTGAATCTATAAGATGCTCATTATATTCATACTGATGCACGTTAAAATTCCTTAATTGAAGTGTATATATAGATGGACTTGATGTTACAGGCTGCTTTTAAGGCAGTGACAGTGTAGCTGTAACATGGTATGTTAAGACTTGTCAGAGATGTTTTATAGCAGACGCTGAAAAGCGCAGCTCTTGTTCATGTTGTGGAGTTGCCATAGTGAGCGTTGCAGCTCTGGGCAAATACGTGGGGGACTTGATTTAACATTGTGAGCCAGCAGTCTAACTGGGGCTCTGTTACATGCGTGATGTGCTTGTCTATAATAAAGAATATAAATGGTGAATGGTGCAACCTGATAGCACAGTATTTGAGCAGGAGGTTATAAAATAAATGCTTATCTATTGTGTAGACTAACATAGAGTTTGTGTCACCTTGGAAACAAGTCCTTAAGTGCTGCACCTCTCACAAGATGTCAGACAAAATGTAACACCAACATCACCACGACATACGAGTACATGATGAAGCAAATAAACCACATGGACGTACACAAAGAACATAAAAATGTTGGCGTTTGTAGTGCACAGAGGTATGATATTTGTTACAAATGCTTATGCATGACCTGAAAGAAATCTGTGAGGCTGTAACTGATGCATGCATTCATGATGAATTAATCTGAGGCTTTTTAAACAAATTCTAAAAATGCTACAAAAAAAAAATGCCCATCACATTTTCCTAAAACTCAAGACTTCTTCACATTGCTTGTCTTGTCCAGGCAATTGTTGAAGAGCAACTGATGAAGCAAGTATCTGGATTTTTTTTCACAACTGACTTATCAGTTAATCCACTAATATTTTTAGAATTACTATTTATCAGCCAACAAATGACTTTTGGTTTGAGCACCACATACACACTGCTGAAAACACCACATTGATAGGGTTACTGCAGGGGAAAAAAACCCACACAACTTAAACACAAGGCTTTTAATGAATGGTAGCACATTTGTGCTTTGCCACAGTATTCTGTCACCTGTAATAATTCCTTTAACTGTGTGAAACAGATCCCTAATGCAGCTCTGTCTGACACCTGTCATGTTAATTTGAGGAAATTATGTGCTAACCTACAACATCTGAAACGTGGCTTCTTCTCACTGATACTTTTCTATAAATGAGATAGAAGTCTTGAAAACTGAAAGCACTAACATGATTTTCTGTGAATTATTTTTGTTTTTATGACTACCAGATGACTAAATTGATATTTTGTGCTTGTGCATGGCATTGACTTTTAGTTTGAAATGATTGTCTTGGTAGATGATATGGTAGCATTTAATCCTATTTATCGCCCCCTTAGGACTTCACACAGCAGCAGCAGTTCCTCCTGTTGGTAAATGATATACCCAGTATTTATGAGAGATGCAGTGTGTGTGCATTGGGACACATAGTTACGAACTGATGTATGGATTGTAGATGTTTGTTTACAGAGGAGAACAGCTGTGTGTGAGTAAAAAAACAGACTGATGACTTCCTCGACCTTTAAATCACTCCATTTTTCAGGCCTGTTTTATGGATGAGCAGCACAGTGTGCTGTCATTTCTGACTCTTAAATGAAGTAGTGTGAAAAATTGTGATTTTCAAAAATCTTTTATTCTGCAGCAAATTTCTTTTGTCTGCTTGTAGGGCTGCAACTACCGATAATTATCTTGATTATATGATGCATAAGTTGGTCTATAATAGGTCAAGAAATGGTGATGGTATGTTTCATTTTGCACTATAAGTGTCTTCTTTTCATTAACTTGTACTTGTACATGTTTTTCTGGTTCAGTTGATCTTCCTCTGGAGACCTCTGTCTGACAGTTCAATGTTAAAATGTTATAAATACTTAACAGCTGCTACTATTTTGTGTTTCAGGAACTCAAGACTGAAGACTGACACCTGAGTCTTCCTTGACTACCTTTGGACTGTTAGCAGCTTTCTGACATGACCTGCACTCTGTAAACTTCTGTAGCCATGGATTTGAAAGTGGACTTCACTGCAGAGCCAGGTCAACAAGAAAAGATGCAGAAGGTTCCCGTGCCCGGCTGAAACACTAACCGAGGCAACAATTAGCTAAAAGGTGAATGGAGACAAGAAAAAGCACCACAGCAGGGGTTTCTTTCTGGACCCCCGCCCCGGTCCGCACCTCACCCAGCAGCTCTGTAATATCTGAGGATGTGTGGGAGGATGAGGATGAAGAACAGGCGGAGAAAGACGATGACTTTGTCAGCCAGATGGACGAGAATGGCATCATTGGACTGTCGGAAGCACTGGACGATTTGGAGTTGGCAGAAAGTTGTGGTGATGCGGACGCAGATTATGGACCCCTCATCCCAGAGGAGGCAGGCCTTAGTGGGTGTGAGAGGGACACACCACCTGGGGAGCTGAGTTACAGCCTGAGTAAACGTCTGTCTTACTCCGGATCAGCAGGAGAGGATCTACCGTCACAATGTGAGTCTTTGATTATGTGTTAGTTCATTTCTTTAACCTTGACTCAAGTATTTCTTAGCATGTTTGAATGTCCTAGTTTCTGTACTAAAACAGGACCATAAAATACAGTCCAGTTCAACACCACTGCAAACTACAACCTCAATAATAAACATATAGTTGAATTAATACCTTTCTGATGGTGTCAACAGAAACTGAAAAATTCTTACCTTTGTAAAAGTAGACTTCATGGCAAAGCTGCTGTACTACTATATACTATATATTTGTCCCCATCAGACACAGTTTAAGCCTTATAAAAATACTCTGCTTGGAATAAAGAGTTGTGTCTTCTGTGGTTCTTCCTTACAAAAGTCCAGCTACCTTAATTAAAATGACAATATTCCTTCTTCCTCAGTGAAAAATCCAGAATCTATGAATCAAAAGTTAAATGCTAGGTGCGAGACATTTCCTACTCCACTGACAAGTCCATTCTCAGTGTAGCTTTGAGTTTTCTGATCATGCTAATGTAAGTTGCACACTGGACCACAATTGGCTTCCAGTTGTGATGTCATAAATCCTGCTGCTGAGCCAGAGATTTAAGGTTTGCACAGAGAAACGTTACTGCTTCGGCAGATGAATATAAAAACATCCTTCTCAGTCAAACTTCTAAACAGTGAGGCTCAAACATCCAAGTCAAGTAATGATAAGCAAAACATGTTTTTGAGCGGTGGGTGTTCTGAATAAACTGCAAGTTAAAGTAAAGTTTTTGGACAACATGACCCATTTATAGAAAAAGCTGAAAGAGGCAACTGCTTTGATGCGTTATTTATTTATTTATGTCTGCACTGTTTTTTTCCTATCTCCCCACCTCTCTGTGTCTTTGCCAGGTGATGACTTGATTGGCAGCTTTAAAGCACTGGCAGTGGATGAGGAGGTGAGGCAGTGGAAAGAAGAGCAGCGGATAGGGTGCCTCCCTGAGAGGCACAAATTCTTGACAGAGGAGGAGAAAGCTGGAGAAGAAGAAGGGAAGAGGAGTGACCGAAAAAGCAAGAAAAATGAACATGCTAGCACATCAAGCTCGCTTGATGTGAATGCTATAAATATTGCTCACCTGCTAGCCATGGAACCTGCTGGAGTCTCCAATCATCACTGCCCAATATCCCAGCCTGCCCCACCTGTCACAGCTACCACTTTTCCCCACCTTCTCCACTTCACTGCTGCAGAATTAGCTACTTGTCCTGGGATTGAAGCTGAAACTTTTCCTGAAATGAGCTTCATAGAAAGTCTTCCAGAGTCACACAGGAGCAACATGAGCCTCAAGTCGAGTCCTCGTTGTCCCGAGATAAAGCTCAGGGCTTCTCTTCAGCCAGCAGCCATGTTTTCTGAAGAAGTCGTTCCAAATCATTCCAGCGGAGTAAGTAATGGGCCTTTAAAGGAATCAGATAAGTCCAATAAGCATCAAAAACGGCCCACTCCCTCACCAAGGAAGACGAGGCAGCACTCTCCTGAAGCTACACATTCAACTCGTTCCTTCATCTCAGTCGGGACTGACTCCTTAAAATGCAAACATCAGACCACAAGTCCTGACAGAGAGCAAAGGACACCCAGAGCCAGGAGTAAAGCTGCTGAAGTAGATGAATCCAGGTCAGTCACATCCACTTTTGTTGTAGCTTTTCTTTTTCATCTGTTTTATATGTTATCATTGTAGTTTTTTCATGAAAATTAACCATGAAAATTTCATGGTATTTTTAGGAAAGGACCTTTGAGTTACCCCAAACCAGACTTCTCTAACGTGGAGCCCAGGGTCCGGATCCCCAAAGGTGGTTACAAGCCCCCCAAGAGCAGAAACTCTTTAAAGAGAGAGTCCCTGTCACCTGAGCCCCCGTTAGTGTTCAAATCTCCTGCTGACATTGTGAAAGAAGTCCTACTAAACACCACAGACGGATGCCTTGTCCCGTCAGACTCTGACATATCACCAGCCTGTGCCCCCGACTCCATTGTGCCTCAGGAGTTCAGATGCCGCCAGCAGGCCACCACACTGCTCGAACAGCTACAGGTAGAGACTGAGAATACAAAAAAAAATGGAGGAGAGAAAGAAAGATACACATTGTGCATCAAAATACTAGTCATTTGTGTTTTGACTCAGTGCAGGCGTATTTACCACAAAGTTGGAAGCAGCCCCAGGGTGTAATGCTTATTTTTGATCTGTTGTGCTTATCTGTGACAGACTGTGAATTAGCTTTTTACCTCGCCTTACAGTACATACATCTCTTGCACTCTTTCATTTCTCTTCCCTTCCTCTTACTTTCTTATTTCCTATGGCTGCAGGAGGACTACAGCACACTGCTGACTAAGTACGCCGAAGCGGAGAACACCATTGATCGTCTGCGTCTGGAAGCCAAAGTAATTAATATAGAAATCAGGCTATAATTTATCACTTTTTAATGGTGGGCAGGTTCAAAATAAACAGTACAGATCGGTGGCACACAGATTTATCTTCTCTGAATGTGAAATCACTACAATGCCTCCAAGTTATGAGAAAGCTTCAAAATGATGAAGAGTTTATTTACTCAAACATTATTAAGTTATTCAGTTCAAAAACACAGATGGCAAATATAAATGTAAACAGAAATACCAGACACACTTCTGTAATGATGTGGCATTCATTAAATAAAGGAGCAGCACTTTTATTTTCAAAATAGAACTTAATAGAGAGAGTCTGGTGGAGCGTTAGTGAGTTTGATCTGCGATATTTCTGTGAGAGACATACACTACTACTGTTTTATGTTTAAGACTGAATGGTGGAGGCTCTTCTACAGTCTGCCCAGTAATATCTGAGAACAAACTAATCAGGACCAAAATTAAGTGGCAGGCACATCCAGGATAGAATACCCAGGATACTAGAAACCAAAAGAAAGGCTCATCTAAAATAAGCATACTCAATAACCAAACTCTTCCAGCTTGTGACAGTTGTCCCTTTGTGTCTGTTTTTCTGCATGTGGTCCGTGCTATTTTAGCATTAAGTAATCTAGTAATAATTTCTGATGCTGTATGTTTGTCACTGAAACACTGAACAGACAGACTATAACTGTGTGTCTCCTTAATTTAAGGGCTTTTAAATGTTCTATAGCTCATCATTTCATTTACTTTTGGTCATTGTATTTTTGCAGAGATGTTATATTACAGAGCCAGAGTCATTTTATAGTTGTGTGTTAGACTAGACGTGTGTTCTCCTCACTTTTATTTCTACAGGACAGAGCTTTAGAGACCCAACAGTCGAGGTCCAGACAGTGTCAGCAGAGCACAGACAGAGCAGTACGTCAGAGCAAGTGATTAGGAATCTCAGAAAAGTGGAATAAGAAGAAAATGAGGGAGGAGGAGAGAAAGGAGTGCTGAAGTGTTGTGAAGTAGCTCTTTTAAAGAATTATTGGCCCATTTCTGTTGGAGCAGCAGTGCTCCACAATCAGCACCAATTAAAATCAGCTTACCGAGCTCCCCACCTCTCCTATATCTCCTTCGGCAAAACACTGAAGCGCCATCTGTCTCCCCCTCCCTCTGCTCGTATAACATCACTCGGGCGGGGTGGGAGGGGTGGCTTTATGCTGAAATGTGTTGTCAGACTATTTTTCAGGAGGAAATGCATCATCTTCTGTGACTTGAATCAAGGAATGCCTATGATTTCTTATTTCAAGCTCAGGTTGTGATATTTTAAAGAAAAATGCGATTTTCTTCATTTTTTACTCAACAAAATCTTTTATTCTTTCCATTCTGAAATTATTTTTAGTGGATCTATTTCCAATTCGGTTTCTTTTTGTGGTTTGGAGACACAATGGGTCGTAGTCTAATTTATGATCTTAGCTGAGGTCATTCCATCTTTCAGAAAGAGTGAAAAATATCCACCACAATTTGGTTTCAAAGACGTGAAAATACCTGAAAGTAATAATAATACAAACTGGCACACTGGGTGAGATTCAGTTCATGAGCTTTTATGTATGTTTCACCCTCTGTGTTTTTGTGTGTGTGTGTTTTTGTGTGTGTGTTTTAAAGGGAGTGTTGAGGTCAGTTTAAGGTCATAATGATTTACTGCTTTGAGAGCATATCATGGAGGGACGTCCATTCATTCTCATTAATTCTGTATGCGTGTTGACGGGATAGGAAGGGCCGACTGCCAAGTGTATGCCTTTAACCCCTTTATCACACAGGCCAGTTTAACTTCAGTTAGTCTTTTTTGCACTGAAATGACCTGTTTGATGATGTGTCTTCACAATTTTCTACTTGATGAATACTAAAGAGCCAGACAGAAAAGACTTTAGGACACTAGATGGGGATGTAGGCTTTCTATATGCTTTTTTTTTTTCTACAAAAATGTTCAAAGCAATAAACTAGAATAAAATTGCTATATGAAGTATTATCATCACCATATCAAATGTGCTGTACTTTGACCTGGCCTCATTGAATAGAACCCAGCAGAATTTACCAGTGATCCAAAGTCTTGAAATGTGACAGTAGTTCAAGTCACTGATATCATTCTTGTGGAAACAAAAAAGTTGGCTATCTATTCTAAAGTTCAGGGAAGATAATAATATATTCATTTTCATGTCTCCACCAGGTGAACCTGTACTCTGACCCTCCAAAGCCCGGACACTTGGTGCGGTCAGGACTGAACCAGGGCTCAGGGTTCATGATGCTGAATTTTCCTCAGGCTCAGAGAGCAGAGCTGAACTCAGCTTCTCCTCATCCAAACGGACACAGCACTCATCAGAGTACATTCTTCCAATTACATATTTTTTATTATACTACTTTGTGTTATTATGTGGATCATATAAATCAATGTCACACTGCTCTCTTTATTTATTCCTCCACAATGAAATATTGTCACTTCAAATTTGTATCTACGTGCTCATGCAAACAAATCAAAAGTCTTTTATCTGTCATTCAGCTGCTGCTAGCGTTGCATCATTCTGTACAACTCTCATATAACTGTTCTGTCTGTCTAAATGAACAGGGAGTTCATCTGCCTCTCCTTCCAAAATAAGCCCGGACCCTCAGGTGGGACAGCAGCTGGCCAAGATTCTCTACAATCAGACTGACAGGTTCCTCGAGCAGGTAAGTGACCTATAAAAAACAATCAGCAGAGATTTGCTGGATAATTTCATGTAGTAATCAGAGATAAATATTTTGCTCTTCCTCATTCAGCTGCACACATTTGAGGATCTCCTAAAGTGCAAGAAACTCAAACCTTCTGAACAGGCTGAGGTAACTCACGGTTTAAATCTGAAATCTTTTAGAAGAATTTCTTCTACAAACTAAAGTACTAACTAAACCAGCGCTCTTCTTCAGGGTGTCTCACAGCTTGCTGAGGGGCTCGACTCTTTAGAAAGAGGCTACCTGTTAGCAAGGGATGAACACAAAGTCCTGCAGCAGCGAGGGGCAGAAATCAGCCACTTTGACCCTGAACGGTGAGAGTGATGTCCAAGATCAGTACAGCATATATAATATTTTATATTCTATACTTGTGTTTTTGGTGTCTTATCATCATTGTCTGTTTGTGTATTTTTCAGGGAGCTGGAGGGGCAGATCTTTCAGTGTGGGGTGCATATGGACGAGCTGAAGGAGCAGGTGGATCAGATGCGACAGGAGGAGCTAACCTGTGAGGCTCCTCCCTCTCCACCTCCTCACCCCTCACCTTCACCTCTCCCCTCTGAGAGGGGAGAAACCCTGGCTCACACACAGGTACCATCAAACAGCTGTCTTTGGAAATTTTCACTTATCAATATCATTTCTGATATTTTAAAAACCAAACAATGAAATACTAAATCACAGCCCACTGGTAAACCACATGAGTTGTAGTTTTACTGAGAACACACTCCTGCTATGAAGTGACAGGATGTAAATGCAGCCACATCAGATTTTATATAACGTTGTATCTTCTCCTTCCAGAGCCCACCTGTGCCTTTACTGTTTGATCCTGGAGAGGCGACAGTGCTGGAGGTGAGCTCAGCAACTGAAGAGAGTGATGAAGCCCATTCTTTCTACCTCAAACCTCTGACTGGCAAACAGAGACGTGATGAACAAGACTTTGGCACTCTCATAGATCAGTAAGTAGTGATGTTTGGGTTTTAAATTGTTCATTTTGGGGGGAAAATGTGCGTGTGAGACCATCTGACTTTCAGCGTCCTTGTTGTGGAAAGAGTTTTAATAATGTGAGGAGATATTAAACTCAGTCTGCAGTCTGGACTTTTTTATTATTTCACCCTGAATGTTTTCTTCCTTCTGTTTAGCTACCAAAGCTTCCAGGAGCTTCCCAAACCTTTAAACCACAGACAAAGGGAAGGAGCTCCCTGTTCTGCTGCCGTAAGAACTGACATGCTGCCTGAGGACAAGGAGAAAGAGAGACAGAGTCAAAGAACTGTAAACGTGGAAGTCCAGAAGAGTCTTCCGCAGAGGTTAGTCTTCCGACGTGCTGTAGTTTATACAGCAGCACAGTAGTGTTTGTCCTTGTATCACACAGCTCTGATACTTTCCTGTCTAAATATAATACTCAGCCACCTTTTTGTTGGAATAAGAAGTTAGACAGAAACAAATACATACAACTGTATTTTGAGAAGCTGATTTTCAGTAGCTCCACTGGACTAACTTCTCCATTGAAAGGAAATCAGACCATCAGGACTCTTCTCCTCATGTCCAAACCAGCAAACAGCGACCGAGCAGGTCCAGTCATCCATCCCACAGGGCCTCCAGCCAGTCCACTACACTCCCCGTTGATCCTCCCAGTAGCAGAAAGAGGTTAGAGGTGGGAAAGTGCCACAGCAGCAGTCTGAGCAGTCTGGGAGAGATCACTGCGTTGGAGAGGAAGAGCTCCAAACTCCAAACTGGGAGCAGCAGAGTGCTTTCTCAGGTCAGTGTGCTATTGTTAGCGTTAGCATTAGCTTAACATTTGATCATGTGCACAGTCTAAAAAGCACTGATGTATGCTTAGCTATCACTGCTGATGAATAAAATCTTATTTTTGCATTAAAAAACATGATGTATTGGTTCTAAAAGAAAGCTGTTTTGTATTAACACACAGTGCTGCATTTCCATATAGAATGTGTAGATAAATGTTGCACAATCTTTTGTCTAGGATAGGATCATCTCTCCGGAAACAGACAGTGGATTTATCGGTTCAGAGAGCAGCCGTCTGACTCCTGCAGCAGCTCCCAGTCCTCTCCACCAGAGGGCCTCAGAGAGGTCTGCTTCTGTGCCTCCACACAAATTTACTGCCCCATAAATTTTACACCATGTGCCTTCCCCCACCCCTGTTACAATCTCACACACACACACACACACACCATATCTGATCTATCTCTGTATGTTTGAATATTAAACAGTGTTTCAGTGCCTCAGGTCAGAAAACCAGGGAAGACTCAAACAGGCCGAGTCTCCGCAGCATCTCCTGCTTTCTCACCGTCACACAGTCGCACAGCTCTGGAGCCCAGCGGGGGCTCTCGGCTCAACCCAGACCAGCTGAGGCAAACCAGACAGAGCCAGAGGAGACGCACCTTATCCTGCTCTCCAAAGCGCTGGGTCAGTCGGTCAGAACCAAGCAGAGCTGACAGTGGGACCAGTGAGTTTGGGCTGGAGAGTGACAGCAGTGAGTCCCCGAGTTCTGTCCATCAACTGAAATTGTTGTTTTTGAATACATACAAGTCATTTGACACACAACATATATATTTATTGAATCTATAAAATGTGATTCTGTCATTGTGTATTAAAGCTGCTGTCCTCCTCTTGTCTCTGCAGCTCACACTACATCTGAAGAGGGACAGAATGACCAGTACACAGAATCTATCAGCTCCAGCCCAGGCTCCTCCCCCACTGCAGAGCGTCACCATGGCGATTCTCTCGGAGCACTGAGCTCCAGTCAGGTGCCCAATCGCAAGTGAGTGTGGGTAGCAGCAGCTGCAGTGGCGATAGCTGTGCAAACAAGGCCCGGTTTATGTCTCCCAGCAAAGACTGCGGGATGGAAATTAAATATTCGGCTGACAGTAATATTTTCAGATGCTTCCTCAAATTGCCTTGTTACTCCTGTAAGTTTAGCATCAAGCCACACATCTCGTGAAATGCTGAACCATTCATAATGTTTCTATGAACACACTCTTTTATGTATTTTATTACAGAGTCGGCTGCTATTGAATGTGGTTGCATATTAGGAGGTATTGTTTCCTGCATGGTGTGGTGTAGCATGAGTTGTTTTAGAGAGTGTGTGTATGTGTGTTTGGACTGACTCATGCATAGATACTCAGCCTATTGGCAATTTGGTCACTTGAATATTTTCAGTGCAGCACTTCACTGGTCTCATTTACCGGACTGTTGTTTGACCTTGGATTCATGTGGTGATGAAAAAAACAAAACATGTGTACTAAATACAAACATGACTTCCATCTGCATGTGATTTTAAACATCTATTTGTGTTTTGTTTTTCTTTAGTGATGTAATCCCGACCCTGCAGGCTGAGGTGAACAGATTGAAGGCGAGCCTCGAAATCTGGCTGAGAAATAATAACCCCCCGAGCTCTGTGAGAGCAACTCCATCAGTGCAGGAAAACTACACCCACCACAACACCTCTACACCTGTCGCCAGGTAGGTTTTTATCATCCAGCACAGCCCTACAGCAACACTGAGCAGAGTGGAGCTACAGGGAAGATTTTTATCATCAGCTTGTACTTAATTTAGTTCTTCTCGGTTGTTTAGGCCTGGGGAGAGACGGAGAGACGTCAGCAGGGGAAGAAGAGACAGACTGGCGGTTGATGAGGTCGAGGAGTCTACACTGAGACGAACAACTAGAACAAGACCACTTACTGCACACAGACAAAAACCACAACCTGACATCTGTAAGTTGAACTGAATTTACTCTCAACTAAAACCTTAAGATCTTAAAGACTTCCAAATTTTACTCCAAGCTAGTGTGGAGGTGAATTAACAAGGCACATGAGCCCAATGGATTGTTGTTTGGTCCAAAGAAAATAGCACATAAGATTATAGATTATATCTAGACACACGCATTCATCCTAAGAAAGCACATGATTTAAACAATACAGCATGTCATTCAATGCATGTGATTTTTCTGTTTTCAGTGACAGCTTCAGAGCCACGTACACCCCAGCCTCAGCCTCGGGTGTCCAGATGTACTCAAACATCCACTGCAGCATCAGACAGCTACTCTTCACACACAAATACTGTCCGTGGCAGGACACACCTCAGTAAGACCATCCATCCAGGGACAGCCTGGCACTTTGTTGATGTAGTTTGGTACAAAATTACACATGACTGAGCACTAAATTGACTGAGACTGCAGTTATCTGACAAAGATTATCACTGATTGTGTTTCACTGTAATGGAAAGTTCTAATCGCTTACAACGTAGGTGTATTAAGCACAAGTAAAAAAAAAAAAGGTTAAGATGTCTCAATGTTGATCCAAATCTGCCAGAATAAATAGCGTCTACTTCACTGTGTGTGTGTGTGTGTGTGTGTGTGTGTGTGTGTGTGTTATGTGTGTTGCAGGGCAGCATCCTGGTGTGTCTGCACAAATGTTTGTGACAGCAGATGAACCTGACAGCAGAAGTTGTCGACTTGCTCCTTGTCCTCAGTGTTTGTCACGTCTCCGAGGGCGACCTGAAGGTGAGGAGGCTCCTTTCATCGTGAGCAGAGGATGTTTGTTCTTACTCGAGTGTCTTTGCATTCAAACAAAAGGCGAAGATCCACTTTGGTTTTTAATTTATTTAAAACCAGCGTTGCAGTTTTGTCCTGCTTGAGTTTTCAACCTCTTTAAATCTTACTTCTGCTTTTGCTCTGCAGTGCCAGTTGGTGGCAACAGAGAGTCGACCCAGTCCTCCTCTCACTGTCGTCACTGTCCTCTCTGTGGAAGCACTGAACCCTACAGAAGCACTGAACCAGGTTAGAGACCATGTGATCAAAACAGTGACGCTACTGAGACGCACTGTAATGGAATACTGAGTTTTGAATGCTAACTGATAAAGTAAAGAGGTGTGAACATTTATCTTTGTGTGGATGATGATGTAATCCACTAATCTGCTGTTCGAAATCAGCAGCACAAGGTTCTGTAGAGTCGCTGTGTTCAGCACATGAATCTTTCAGTCTGCAGTAAATGAAATGAGTTTAATGATCTGCAGTGTTAATAGAGCTCTGTGATTCACAGACAGTCACAGAGTCACAGAATCCTCAACACGCACAAGCCACCAACCAGCCGAGTCCCAAGACGGAGCGAGGGGGAGCAGACACTTTGCAGCAGCAGCAGCTCCACCTACACTGCTGCACTGCATGCCAGTCTGTACACCACCACTCTTGTAAGTAACTTGCCTTTCGACACACACACACACACACACACACACACACACACACCAGACACATGATGATGCGCCCAATAGGTTGATTTCTTCCACTGGCCTTTTCATTTTAATGACATGTTTTACACTGCTTCAGTAACTAAGTGATGAAGCGTTCCACTTTCATACCGCATTCTACAGGATGTACTGCACATTAATGGGCATACTGTATGTGCACATACTAATGTTGTGAATGGAACAATTTCTATGTAGTATTATACACAAGCAACAGCCATGACAAATAGTACACTCTGTTTCTCATTTGAAAACAACCTTACCCTCTCCACAGGTTGTACTCCTCGCCCCTCTTCATGCCTCCAAGCAATAGCACTGGCACATCGTCAGGGGTCAGAGGTCGCAGGGAGGCGAGGAGGAGGACACGACGCTCCCTGTCAGTCGACAAGCAGCAATCAGTGGACAGCTCTCTGGACAGCTCTGTGGACAGCTCTCTGGACAGAGCCATCAGAGCAGCTCGGCACATGAAACACACCTCTGGGCACATGGCTCGCTCTCTGGCTACTGGACTGCACTACCAGAAGCTGCTGACTCAGTCCAGCTAACCTGAACGAGAACGAGGCTGTCGACATCACCAGGAGCTTAAAGTGAATAAAAAAAATCTAAACTCTTTCTCTTTGTAACTTATGTATGTTTGGACAATAAACTGTTGAAGCTTCTTCTTCTGCTTTTTTAATAATGTAAAGTCTCAGGTGGCCAAACATAAATTTGTTTTTAATAATATTTTTTCAAAAGATGTGCTGGCATACATTGAGAAGACATACTTTCTAAAATGATGTAGTACTGTAGATCAGTTTGATAAAATGTTGTGGATCATATTGATTTTCAAACCGAAGTAAAGAAGTTAGTTTCTTCTTCAGTAGATGTGAAAAGTTCCAGCTGTCTTGAAATGACACTGAGTTAATACTCAGTTATTTTGAGCTATTTATTGATCCTGCGACTGTTTTTTGATCATGTGAATGTGTTTACTAGTTTGTATAAGTCTAAAACCTCAGTTCAGGATTTCAGTGTTATTTCAGTTGCTGTTTTTCTTGTTGATACAGTTGCATGCTGCACTGTAAGTCAAATGCACTCGTTAATATCACAATTTCTCTCTTAAATTATAATGAAAAGAGTTGTGTGGACATGAAGGACCTGAGATGCTGGAAACCCTCAAGATTAGTCTGCTTCTATGTGGTTGTTCACTTTGTATGTATAGACTACACATTTTCAACTGTGGAGTTTTTAAATTAAATTTTGTAAAGTATTTTATCATAAGCTTGTAACTGTATGAGCCAGACGAGTAAGTCTACTGTGACTGAGCAGCTTTATGTAGAGCAAACATGGAGATCCATGTTTACATACAGACAGGACCAACAACACAAGCAGAGGAATAAGACTATTTTTACAGATAGATTTATGCATCATACTTAAATACAAATAAATCTGTGGATGTTTTAAGTGAATTCTGTTTTTGTTAACTTCTAATCCTTTTTACTTTTGTACCATTATTTCTCAAACTGTATTTTAGTATTTTGCAGGGGATCTTTTAAGGTGTCCCTAAGGATAATAAAAGTGGTAACTGTGTCACTGCACTTTTGATTGATTGATTCTTTTTCAGAAGTAAAGATAGTATTCAAAAGAAGAGTTGAGTCTTTAACGAAGCCAATTTATTAGACAGCCTTAGTACATATTAGGTACACATGGAAGTATTGTTTGTGCTTCAACACTCGCAAACATACAATCCCAATAAGTTAAACAGTTTTAGGACAGACTAATGTATCATTATTTCTTCTCTGATAAATAATTTTGATATAAATCAATTGATTTGACAGAGTGAACCCTATACAACAGCAAATCATAATAGAAAAAAATAAACACAAAGTCAAGCGTTTGCATCACAGAAAACGCATTATAGTGCAATATACAACTTGTTTGGCCAGGAAAGGGGAGGGAAGAAATAAAAGTGAAAAGAGGGAGAGGTTTAAGGGTTTTTCTTCTTTTTTTGCAAAGCCATTCACCATTGGAGGGTTTTACATTGCACCAGAGGAGGAAACAGACAAAGAAAATATAGATATTAGTTCTTTTTCCCGGTTGACGACTAACAGCTACAGCTAAACATCACGAACACAGCGGCTTCACATTGGCATTTTTAAAGGAAAAGTATCACTACTTCACAGTCAGAAATATCACCAGTCAACAGTGAGACGCTAAAACAGCAACATATGGCAGATACACAACACTACTTCAGTGCATGGCCCAATTAAACATCATTACTAACCAAATATAAGACTTATTCTGACAGGAAGGATACAATACTGAAATACAACTGGCCCTTTATTCATTAAATATCAGCAAGCAACGGCCTTTTCGACATTAAAACGTGAAGTTTCTCCGGAGAAAGGAAAAGTTTGTGGCAAGTAAATACTTTACAGTCTCGGCAGCCGGAGGAGGGATGATTCTGGCTTTTTACAGAGCTCTTTCTCTTTCCAACATCTGCTAAACCAAGCGCTTTAAAACAAATACTTCACCAAAAATGTATGTTTTGAGTATCAAACACTCTGGAAGCCAATGATTCATTTAAATTCCACATACATAAATAAAAATATCTTAAATCTTACCCACATTTTTTGTATGAATGAGTTTTTGAGTAACCATTTTATGGTCACATTGCCAAGGTTTTGGCAAGACGTCCCTAATAAACCGGCAACTGAGTTTGGAGTAGTGGTTAATGCTTCAGCATACTTTTATACTTTTTTCGATACTCAAAACAAAGCTTTTCGGTGGAGTATTCAAGCTCAACGTGTTAGGAAAAAGCTAAATGCTAATCTGCTCTGCGGCTCCCAGAACATCCACACTGGATACAAACACATTAACAGTCCACACAAGTCCAAGCATGCTACTGAATACGAACATCTCAAATGGGCAGGGGTAAAGGGGAAGGGGGTTAGGGACTCCTCTCTGATGAACATATTTATATATATATTGCATGTTGACTGATATGATATATTTTACAACATCAACCTCTCAAACTAGACATCCCTCCTCCACCTGCTTCCAATAAAACTCACACCAATGAGGAAACCCAAAGGATCAAACAAGAGAAAATGTCTACCTTTTACACACTCTAGCAGGTTTCATAGCATACAATATTACATTTTGGTACTTTCAGTTTTAAATGGCCTTCTGTTCTGATATTTAAACCTTTTTAAATAAGTTTATTTAGTTGCATCCATTGTAAAACATGAGAATACTTGCAACAATTTTATTCTTTGATACAACATATATATTTTTTTATCATCTAAGATGTCTTTTTTTTCTTCTCAAGCAAGATGCATACACAATTCATGTAGGATTTGTGTGGGGGCAGGAGACAGAGGTAAGATGGGTAGAAGGAGAAAGGGACAGGGTTAAGGTAAAGACGAGAGAGATGTGATTGGAGGATTTTAGCTTGTCACTTCCTCGTCTGGTTTGTTCATGGCCTTGAGCTGCTCCAGCAGGGTGGTGGGGGTGAAGATGTTGGTCGATCCTGGAGACACGCACACGAATAAAACACACACAAACACACACACACACACACAGACGCAGTGTTAGATCTGCACGTTTGGAAAGGAACAGGTGAAAAATGTGTTTTCAGCTCTTGCTATGAATGCCTACTGTAGATGAGGGCAGTCTCACACAGTGATGAAAGTAAAAATAGAAAAACTGAGCAACCCACAGTCCAAATGGATCATGTGTCAAAGAGTTAACTGTCCTTAGCACAAGTTTATGTACTTTTTCTATCCTGTACTTCATCTCAGAAGGTTACTTTGGACAAATTACAACTATCGTACAGCTGCAGTTACTTCTCACTGGTAAAAATGTATTTCTGAAATAAACATAGACATTTTCAAATGTCCTTAAAACTGCCTAAGTTTTGAGAAAACTTTATCAACCTGTAAAGGAACGTACTGATCTGAAAGCAGGAAAATCCCCCAAATTAGGGGATTCTCATTTTATTTGATATCTCCAATTATCCATTGTTTTAGATTTCAATATTTGAATCTTGACTTGTCTTTGTGTAAAGTACCATTTAAACTTCTTCCACCAGACTAACGCTATCTTACACTCTACAAACACACAGCCTGATACAAACTAATGAAGCCGTATTAAAGGTCCAGTGTGTATGCTTTAATGGCATCTTAGTGCAACCCCTTAATTTCACCCTCTCTTTCCTAGCGTGAAGGAGAAACTACAGCAGCTGCGAAACATGTGAAAATGCCCTATTTAGAGCCGCTGTTTGGTTTGTCTGTGCCGGGCTGCTGTAAAAACATGGCGGTTCAACATGGCGGACTCTGTGGAAAAAGACCCTGAGGTACCTGTACATGTAAAAGGCTCATTCTAAGTTAAAAACAGATGATTCTTAGTTTCAGGTCATTACTGTACACACTAATGAAAACATAGTTCTGCATATGATATTCTGTACATAGAGCCCCTTAAATCTTACACACTGGACCTTTAAATCACATGCAGCTCAACAATATGGAAGCACACAGATCAGTGATCACAACTGTTGTTAGCTAAAAGCAGCGGGTGGGCTAGTAGAAATTCTGCAACACCAAAACTGTCTACACAGCACAGCCAATCAGGTGTTAGAAAAATGTACACATGACCGCGTGGGCCTTCAATTAAAGAGCATGCAGACAGCTGAACAACACTGCTGGAAAAAGCAAAAAAATACAGCAAAAGCAGATCTTCTCTACGTGTCATGAAATCCAAACCCAGAGAGTTAAGTCTATCATCTGCCATAAAGATGAATGAAGCCCTGATAACACAGGGATGAACTGTAGTGACAGCTGAAGACACATTTCAGACATTGTAAAACTTGAAAGGTGCTAGACCGGAGCAAAGCAAACCTTTTGCCAGATTTGTTTGTCGCTTCATTACCAGATTTACAGATGGATTACTGCCATCTTAATTCTTTATCATCCAAAAGGCAAACAAACCATTTGTTTTACTCCTCACACCTGTTCAACATTAGCAACAGTATTTAACCTACATTGGTTTGTTTCTGTTGCAAAGCTGCATGTTTCCTCCTCCTTCCTGTTTGGTTTGATGAGCTGCTTTAACTTAGAGACATTCACCTACAGTCAAACTAAACTTGATCCCATGAGGGTTCAGAACAGGAAGTGGAGGTGGTTAAAGGTAAAAACAGAAGAGAAAGAGGCAAGCCCATCTCGAGTTGGGTTGTTATGGTGATGCGGGGGTGTCAGGGGGGTCGTGGGTGGTGGTTTAGTGTGGATCGTCGGAGGTCAACATCGGACCGGCTTCGCCTGCTTCTCTGCTGTTCCCCAAACACACAGCTTCGTGGGCCTTTGTGCCCCAGAAACACAACACTGTGACGTTGATCTCCACCGCCACTGAATTATTGTATACATGTCCAGATTTAGACCAAAACAGCATAACAAAAACAAAGACTTGTTTTAGTAAGTGATGGCCATTTTGCTCAGGAAGTGTTGAATGCAGCAGTATGCGAGCTAGCAGCCATACTGCTTATGGTGAGAGCTGCTTACTGAGAAAACCATAAAACCAAAAGTCGGTTTGTAAACGATATCGCTTTAGCAGATTAGTTAGGAATGGGATGGATGCCCAGGGATACAGTGTTTTCTTTAGTGGGTGAAAGTCCAGCTTTAAATGGTAATGTGTGTTTAAATGTAGCCTTACTAATAAAATACAGAAACAATGAGGTGGTCATGGATATTTATGCAAACAGGTATCTTTTATTACCTCCACCAAGGAGGTTATGTTTTGAATATATTTCCATATGCTTGTTCGTTAGCAGTATCTCTCAAAAACAATGATAAATTCAATTAAATTTGTTGCCATGATCCGAGGAAGAGCTGATCAGTTTTTGGTGCCACCATGTGGCCATTTACAGAGCACAGCTTCTAGGTCGAGGCATAAAAGAGAAACCGTAAAACAAATCTGTAAAGTGAATATTTGGCACTTTTTTTTCAACTGTTGACAGGCGAATGAAAACGTTTCAACACTACACATTTCATCCAATCTCAAAAAAACAAACCAAATCAAATAAGTAACACGTGGATGACTCCAAAAGTTTTTTGTGGTTTTTTTTATATTTACAAACTATATTAGTTTAAATAGTTGCCAAATTCTTGCAGGTGTGGCCTATTTTTGATAAATGCATAGTCTAACGCAACACATTTAGACATGCATACATCAACTTCAACCCTGCTAAATCTGCACAACTGCAAACGTTTTCATTTAAATGAGTCTCACTCAAAATTTGGAACAACTCATGCATCACTGCGTGTTCTAAACATAGATCTGCACCCAGAAGCAGATTACAATTCAGTGGACTGGTCAGCCTTGGCGGAGGTATGAGCTCCTGGTGTTTTTTAGTTCTACACAGATTCTGTTTCTGTGTTCCTGCAACTGAAAACTAAGTCTGCTAGTGACTGGTGTCAGGGATGAGTTTTGGAAAAAATGAAGAGCCTTCTTTGTTAGGGAGAGGGGGGATTAATGGCAGCTGTTCGACATGTGCGGCATCTTCGTTTTGTATTAGGTTGCTAAAGCATATCAGGTGGAACATTGCTACATTCCCAGACTCTCAGCAGAGAGGCATCATACAGGGCGTGATACAAAGGGCAACTTTTTGGGCAAATGAACTTCTAAAATGATTGTTGACTGTTTCTACGTTGCCCCTCAAAATTGCCTTGTGTGTCAGCACCCTGAAAGTTTGATCATGATAAAATGATCTGTTGCTGATATTTAGCACCCTCTGCCGACGAGCCGTGAGTCATGTGAGCATGTGATGGTGGGCTGAGAGAGAGTGAAATGTGCCGAGTCAGAGGACTGGGAGTCAAAAGAAAAAATAAAAACACAAGAAAAAAAGGAGAGAATCCTTCTTTGAAATCCAACATCAACTCAAGGACCTGTCCTGAAAGAAACCAGCAACAAATCAAGGTGATTGTCTTTGCGGAGGGTTAACTAGAAAAATAATTTGACAGTAAAAACTGATAGAGATGGATCTCGGGGGTAGATTAAATCTGGAGTGAGTGTTCAACAGGCTCAAAGGGCCTTTGGGTGGCCGTGGAGGGGTGATTTAATCCACCCAGCTGAGATGATGGGAGGAGGCAGCAGGGATGGGGTCACGACCCCCTCAGACATGGCCGCTCAGGCTTTACTCAGGCTGTATTCAAATGCGTGGACTCAAGGGGCTTTGGCCACTGTAACATGCTCGCAATCATCATCATCATCATCATCATCATCATCATCAAGGCTACAAAACATGTTTGATGCATCTTAGTGTCAACTTGAGGTATTTCTACATTATCTGTTGAAATATTGTTTCTACATTATTGCAATGATATGTGGGTAATTCATTCAGAAAACTCTGAAGTGTGATCCCCAGCAGATTCTCTAGAAGTCTGCAGAAAGTCCACAAGAGCCCTTTTTTGCAGACTTGATAATTAGTGGATTTGAACTGTGGTTTGGATTCAGCCTTCCTGATGGAACAGCAGACAGGTTACACCTGATTGGATAGCAGGACTCCCACTCTGATTGGCTAACTCTCAGTATACAGGGACTGGAGCCCGATGGAGCGGTCCATGCAATGAGGAAAGGTCGGGGGTGCCCATCCCCGAGGGACACGGGGAGGAGGAGGGTGGAGTTACATAAAACAGTACTGAGTGATCAAAGAAGAAGGAAGGAACAAGGAGGAAGCCCTTGTGCTGTGAAGGTTCAGAAAGGGCTTCTTTGTGCGGCTGCCTTTACTTTTTTCAGTGTGATTTCTCTCTCCCTCCCTCCCAATCTGTCTCTGCCTCACTCGGCTGAGGGGTCTGCGTCCTCAAAGGACACCCTAGTTGACTCTCGGAAGTCGGGGTGCTGCAGGTCCGATAAGAATTTGGTGGGGGTGAGCATGTGGGTGGAACCTGTGGAGGAACAGAGGCGGCTTCACCACTCGTCTCTCAGCACATGCCATGCCCCCTCCCCCACTCTCTCCAAAAACAAAAGGGTTAAAAACAAGCAACCTGTCGCACAAGTACACACACACAGAGACACACTCGTACACACACACACACACACACAACACGCTCACCATGTTGCACAAACACACAGAACTTGGACGCACAGACACAGAAAAAAGACATGGCGTGGCTGCAATTCAAAGACAACAGTTGTTTTTAAAGACAACAGCTGAAGCAGAGCACAACAAAAACTAACAAGACACTTTCCCATTTAGAACACAGACTGGCTGGCGAAAGCTTTAACACATCGAATAAACAGTACACAGGGGCGTAACATAAAGGGCTATTTTAACATAACACATTGCACACAATAGGTAGGTTGTTATGACTATCTGCAGCTAGACCGTCCACATACTACAGTGATCTGGGTGCATGGAAGGGAATTACGCCGTCCTACAGGAGCTGTGTTATTTGTTATTTGAGGATTCGTTTTGCAAAACCTGCACTTAAATTCACGATTTGTCATTTTGTATTTAAAAAGGAAATGTTTATATATTAATAGTAGATGCCAAAATAAAACCTGAAATGTCAAACCACATTCACATCTTGTATTGATTTTTCCAGAATTTATTTTGTATTAAGTCTACTTCGCCAGTGGAATGAGATATTGTTGTTGTTTTTGTCAGTGATTCATCATTTTGTACAACAACCATAACTCTTTTATACACATCTTTCCTCTTGCTTCAACAAAGTGCAACTTAATTCCAGAAAGAAATTCTTAAAAACTCTCATTACATTCACAAAAGGCAGGGGCATAAATAGAGGCAGTTGGTACAGTCGCACAGGGGCCATCCAAAAATGTATTGGGCCCTTGAGAACGGGCCCTTGCGAGTGATGCCATTTATATGACCTCGGAAAGACAAACCCATCATGTTTTTCATTATATTTTTATTTCAAAATAGTTAATCTATAATTAAATTCTATGTTTACTCTAAATAAACTATTAAAACATTCAACAAACGAATAATTTCTTATTTTCTTTGGTATTATTGTCATACAGATAAGCACAGAAATGCAATGTTGATTGCTGGGTATGTTATATGTGTGTTGATGTTGTCCACTGTCATGTCTCTATTTGATCATGTGACGACATAATACGATATACAGTAGCTAGGGCCCATCATAATAGCTTAATGTCACTGACGAGGAGGACCTCATGCTTTGATATCAAATGTGTGGTAGAGAGCTTCTTTTTTACACTCTGGATTTGTTCTTTTACCTCAGGGTTGGACTGACCATTCACCCCCATGTTTCTCTTCCCCTCTATCTTTATTTTTTTTTTAGCTTTGTCCCCGTTCAGGAGCTGTGTCCTTATGTGTCCCTCAGAGGACCTGAACGCCAGACTGAACCTGCACCTGCTGATCCAACCTCACACAGTCCTCTGTAAATGTTTCAAAGGACGGAGCTCCTGAATTAGGACCCAGCTTTAATTATTTTTCACACTTTCTATAAAACACGGTCCACTTAAAGGCACTTACTCAACACCAGGCTGAAAAGCAGTGTTTTACTGCACCCCTCAAGTAGAAGTCTGACCACACCCAGCATCACTAATAGGTGTGGTTGGTTGAGTTCTGTTAAACCTGTAACCACACCTAACAGTAATGTCACGGTGTCCTGAAGTACACTGAAGGACCGACACTCAACCCGAGCCTGACAGGATCTGTCGGGACAGGACAGTTTTGGGACGGGTTTGGACAAAACGTTATAAATGTTGTTCAGGTTTGGGTCGGTCATGTCGGCTTACTTGACACAGTGCTTCAAGTTCTATAGTGTAAAAATAAGGTCAGGAGCTCGGGTTCAGTTGGAGCTCAGGTCGGGTTTTGACAGAAACATGCAGCCTGAGCCGCACACTACTGGACATCACTGCAGCGAGGTGAGGAATTAAACCACTTGAGGTCAGCAAAAACAAGATTTTCAGGGGGGGTTAAGTTACTCTTCAAGGTTGTTGTGGGTCTATCTTTGAGTAGCTACGTGCCAAAGCCTCCACATAAGAACCCTTCTTCTTACTCTCGACCTGCGCTCAGTAGCGCCTCCTGTTGCACTACTCACCAATGATGGCCTCCCACTTCCCATTGGCCTGTGTGACCTCATAGGCGCAGCGCATCTCACTGAAGGACACGCCGCCGATGATGAAGACCATGACACGTGGCCCGGTGCGGTACTCTCCAGGTGTCTTATTCTTGTGCCAGTGGCCGTACCGAGCACTGCCCGAGCAGAGAGGAAAACAGGGTCACATTGTTACAGGTTTATAGCTCATTTTTTCCTTATCCCTTCATCCTTATTTATTTTACCCATTCTCAACAACAATTTTAGTTTACCCAGGGGTAAAATTTCCAGGGACAAAATGTCCACATTTTGAGCTAATTTGAGTGAAATACTACTTTATTGTGTAGCCCACATAAATAACGTGTTCACCCTAAATTTTGTCTCTCAGGAACTTCAGGCTACATATAGGCTACTCCTGACTGACCATCTATTTGATGGGGCTTGTTGGAGGTTGTACACACCCTGGCAGGATGCTCTGCAGCCTGCAGACACTGCTCAAGGAAAAATATCAATTATTTGGATACATGATGAGACAAAGTGTGTTTCACAATACTCCTTACAAGATGCTACAACTGAACATTAATAAAAGATAAAAATACAGCACTCTTAATAAATGTAAATACGTGTGATGTTTACTGCAATACTGAAATAATTTTAGAAAGCAATCTATATGTTTGAATGCCAGTATTATGGAAGAATGATGAGGAAGTATGTATGAATATTTTTCTTCTTTTGCTGAATGCAGGTCACCTGGCATCACAGTTTGTGGTGTTTGTCCATCACCACAAAGGTGATGGACAAACAGGATTATAGAAAGTATTACATGTCACAATTATTAGCTGAGATTAGCTGACCTGAGCTCAGACTCCAACATCAAATGTTTTATCTGCATGTGTACTAACCTACATGTATCCTAATATGTTCCTGCTGGGTGTATGTGTCTGTGGGGGAGGGACAACAAATGAAGCAGATCACTTTGTAACAGGAGAGGATTGGATGCTAAATCAATACACACCAGCAGCTTCCACACGGACTGGAAGTGTTGGGATTAGTGGGGCTGAAAGTGCCGTCATCACCTCCCCCTCATAGACACACACACACACACTCATTCACATGCAAGTGGAGTTGGGAATATTGATGACTTGTATTCAGGTCAGCTTGCTTACATTTTGGCAGAGCTTCCAGCTGATATCCATTTTGTTTAGGAAGACATTTTAGCAGCTTTTTAAAAAAAACTTTTCTACTCAGACTTGATGTCATGTAAAAGTTCTTTATCTAAAATGTGCTGATTCATCATCTTCTATGACTGTAGACACTTTCATGAATCCAAACAAAAGCTTAAAAAGATGTTAATGTAAATTTCTAAAAAGTTTAGACTTTTAAATGCTTCTGTCCAGTGTTTGATGTTCAACCTCATTAAAATCTGTAGAAAAGTTGCCAAAACTCTGAGCTCTTATCACACTGGCATCTGTTTATGGCTCACTAACCTGCCAGTTATCAGGATCACCCCCCTGCTCTCTATTGCTCCCAAGTATTGATCCGCTAGGCTCATCTCCCTTCCCAAATTACTATTGATCTAATACCATTATTTCTGTCTTCGTAATTCAAAAAGGTATGTGCATGTATGTGTGTGTGTGTACCTGACTGCAGTGGTGCTGAAGGAGGCAGAGGAGCGGGTGGAGATGTATGGGTAGTGCTTGGTGTCCAGCTTATCGTCAATAGCATCCTGCAGGGGGACGAAAAGACAAAACAGATCATTGTCAGCAATGTTGTCGGCCTCAAACACACACACACACAAACACACACACTTCAGTAGGGTCTTCACTGTTGCATTACGTCTCTTAGCAACCATGTGTGGCTCCATCATGGAGGTCCATTGGAGAATTGCCTTCGCACAAATAAGGGGCTAAATATAGTTGATAACAACCAGGCTGGAAAAAACAGATGTTTGCCTGAGGTTGTTGTGGGTGTATGTCAACTGAAAAGTAACTAATTCCACTCAGATAAATTAGTTTGTTGCTTTTGTTGCTTTTTTTAGGTTTGCAGCATAACAAAAAAAGCCAAAACACGTCTGCAGTGAAAATGCTTTTGAAAATGAAAAGTGGAGAACACCCTGTAGTTGCTGAGCGGCATATTTAAATAAAACCCAAAAAACACACACACAAATCATAACATGTACTGTATATAAAGAATCAAATAGTGATTTAAGCCCTTTAAACACACCTCCATGATGTCCTTCACCAGTGGTGTCCAACGGGACAGCTGATAGGTCTGCTCGCTCACGCGCTCCTTCCTGTCCAGCTTCTTTCCTCGGCGGAGGGTGGACTAATAAAGGAAATAAGCGTGAAGAAATAGTGACCACAATCACCTGTATGTCTCGTATCAGTCGTCCACAGTGTTCAGTCCATACACACAGTATAAATCGAGGAGAACATATATTGCAAATAAAGAACAAGAAGACGCAGAAGTCACAGCAGACCGACTGACAACAGACTGACAGAGAAGAGGACAGAAAAGAAGACAAAAAAAAAAACAGAGGAGCGTCTCCCAGTGAGGATCTTACGTCTGTGATGATGGGGACGCCCAGGTGAGCCATGTTGGTGATGATCTCACTGTCCTCAGGGGGGATCTGAGCGTGCTGGATCAGCTTGTTCAGGTTCTCCTCCGTAATGCCTGAACATACACACACAGGTCATATCTTATATAAAGTATAAAAAAATGTATGTTTACATTTAATATCTTCTTCTGGGATTAAAGGGAATTCTTGTTTTGTTACTTGAGTGCAAAAATAAAATGACTTTATTAAGACTATATATTACTTCAATTCAATGTGTAGAACTGTCAGGTTACTGCAGGTTGAGAAAGCTCATTCTATGTATCTGTATCCTGTCAAACATGATTTTTACAGACATGTTCTGAACAGCTGATTTATTGAAGCTATAATCAGGATATATGAGTAAATTATTTCTTTACTTAGTGGATGTTAATGTGTGATTAACTACAGCAGCACCAGCAGTGAAGTAGCCCCTGTTTTATTTCTGTACGTCTTAAAAGGCCTCTGTATAGTAAATATTAATACTCACGTGTTTGAGTTAATGTTAAAAAAGTTTGAGTTAATGTTAAAAAAGGTGATCAGACCCAACACCAAACAGTAAAAATCATTTGTGGAACTAAAAGTTAATCTTTTACAGTGACACATATCTGAGTTCAGATTTGATTTCTTCGTGTCAGCTCTAGTCTCCTGCTTACCGTTCTTGAGGAAAATGTAGAGCAGGATGATGCGGATTTTGTCATATGTGCTGACGTTGGCATCCAGCAGGATGGGCACGATGGCCCTCATGGGGTCTTTGATCTTCTCTCCCTCGGCGTCTGTGCCCATAGCCAGATCCTGGAACAGAGAACTCAAGTATTATATGTTTGTCATTCAAAATGATCATTCAAAAAGGTCCAAATACATGCTTGTAGGGATTGTAAGAGTTTGAAATTACTGAAGGTTTCAGTGTTATCTATCTGTGTCTGTGTCCAAGAAACTTACACTGCATGAAAAATAAGTTACATTTTGATTTCCTCCTTTGTCTGCTCTCTAATTGATTTCTTTCATCTCCTCTTCTCATTTCCCTTCTTATTCTCTCTTCTTGTTTCCTCTCCTCTTTCCTCCCTTATCCCCTCGTGTCTCGCCGGCCCTCTCACCTGTTCCACACGGCACAGCTTGTCCACTGTTCCCTGGTAATGCTTCATGCAGTCCTCAGCCAGCTGCAGATGAGTGGAGTACTGAAAAACACAAAACACATAAATTCAGCATACACGATGTACAGACACAGGAAAACTCAGGAAAACTAACACACATACTTTGCTGAGCTCCTTCTGGTACTGAGGCATCTTCTTCAGCATCTGGGACAGATCCCTCATCGTGGTCTGTTGAAATGAAAGCAAAGTGTGATGATCAACATCAGTGCAAGATATCACTAAATAAACATTTAAATGATTCATAACACACCACAATTATCTTGAATTTTGGCCTAATGGCAGAACATTTGGCCACTGAACACTTGAAGATTTTAGTTCCTAAAGTAAACATCTACCATTTGGAAAAACAGCTCAAAACATGAAGCTGTTCTGTCTGAAAGTCTCTGAAGACCAACTATAGATTTAATCAAATTTAATAATATTGAATTATGATTAATTTAAGGTAATCCAACACACCCTTTACCACAAATGTAATATATAAAATAATTCCTGATGCCAAGTGATGGATATTACATACAGTCTTTATCATAAGCACTAAGCTAAGCTAAGCTACGCACCTGCTGGTTTAGCCTCATATTTAATGGATGGACATTAGAATGGTTGATCTCAGCCAACTTTCAGCTAGACACGCTGAATTGAATTGAAGTGTATTTCCCAAAATTCACAACAATTTCCTTAAGATGTGAAGTAGATATCACAAGCATCTTCACAAGCAATGAATACAAACAAGTATCTATCATGTTAAGTAACACTATACTACCAATATCCTGGCTGTATGTTCAGACTGTACATATCAACTAATCAACATTTCCTGGAGCAGCTTCTTCTTTACCTTCTCTCCAGTGTTCATCCTCTTGCTGGCAGAAAAGTCCTTCAGCTGGCGTGTCACTTCCCTGATGACAAAATACAACAGGAGGTGAGTCAGTAACACATGGGAGACATCGCTTTATTCATTATCCAAAAACATATTAAGTATGAAGAAAAGTACTCACTGGGACACCTCAGCTATGTGTTTGTGTCTCAGGCTAACCCACAGGTCATCATCTTCATGCAGCAGAACCTCTTTCTCACGAGCGTCTCCGATGCCGCTGGTGTCATACCTGAAGAAGACAAAAGTGAAATTGAAGCTGATGTGAATATTTTATATTAAAATGCTGCAGATTCAACTTATAACTAAACATAAAAACAGACACAAAGCCCTCACAAATAATCATTATTCTGTTTTGTCATTTGTTTCGTACTTGTAGACGTCGTTTTCAATGGGCAGCAGGTCGTAGCCCATGGCCTGGAAGGTGAGCTCATGCAGGACAGGTGAAACAGGGTCAAACGCCCTGTCCAGGATGATCAGCTGTGAACGAGCCTTATCTGGACCCTGCAGACAGATACATGAATGAATGAAGGAACAATAAGATATATATACCTAAACATATGATCAATTTGAAGTACATTCTCAGTAATGTAGAATTCAGTGACTTAAATGACTAAGATAAATATTTTGCAACAGAATATGAAAACCAAACAAATCATTAAGCAGGAAAATAAGGGACAGAAAATTAAATTCAGCTCACCTCCCCCATAGTGGGGTCATCAGCCTTGTAGGCGTCCAGTTTGTCCTGAACCAGCTGGGCCAGAGTGGCGTTGTCCTTGTACTCGCTGGCAGATAGACAGATAGATGGATGGACAGATAAATGGCAGCATATGGAGGTAGACAGACGGGAGAAAGAGAGAGAGACGGGAAGTCAATAAATGTGAAAAGGAGAAGGAAGAAAGACAAACACGAAGATGCAACGTTCAAACAAGCAGATGAGACAAAAGAAAAAGAAAATAGACAATAACATTTTGATTTCTACATTTTGCGAGCATGTGAGTGAGAGACAGGTGTGTGCTTCTCAAAGGACACTGATTTCTAAGGGAAAGCATTTATTTTGGTAAATGCTGAATCATGTAAAAACTATACTGGATGACTTCTTTAAAAAGAACATTAAGTGATATATGACCTCTTTTGTCCTTTATAACTTCTCCTCTCCTACACAAGTCTATGCAGCCACCCTTTGTGATACAGAAGAAGCTTGGACTTTGTACACATCTTTTTACAGAAGCAAAAGAGAATATAGTTTTGAAATTTTAATACTTTTCATGAAGTAACTGAACTCTTACTTGCAAAAAGAAAATCTAATTAGACCCAAATTATTATTCTAAGCAGGATATTCTAACATGGGGATCTATAATAGTTCTGTTTTTAGTGGCAACATCATTTCCCTTGACCATCACAGGTTAAATGTCTGACAGATTGAGGTCCATCAAGCTATGAGAATAGATAGAGAGGGCTGAACAGCACAGATATTTTTATGACAACAGAGATTACATATAAAAAGTTGGAAAGATGACATTGGAGGATTGCATGTGTGGATAACATAGATGAGGGACACACAGCCTAGTGGCAGCTGTAGTTTTTTTGAGTATTACCAAATAAATAAGAAGCCATCGAGGAGACAAAAGCTAAATCATAACTTCTCACACAACTTAATCACAACTTAAGACCTGACCTAATGTCCTGAGCTCACTTATGAAATGATAAATTACTTTTGTATCTTACTTTAGTAAAATGTCATTTAATCTGTGACTGTATTAAAAAATGTCACTACTAGTAGTTTGACCAGCCTGTACACAGTCCACAGCTGCCCCTCTGCAGCGCCCCCTGCTGCTCACCCTCGGTATCTGACAGCAGGGTACTCCTTCAGGGTGGCGCAGAGTGTGGCGAGCTGCTCGGCCAGCCTCTCCATCACCGGGTTCTTCAGCTGGGTCTTATGGGGGCTGTAGAAACTGTGGAAGGCATCTGCATTGTCCAGCGAGTACACCTGAACACACAAACATGTTGACAATGTTTTAACTTTGCTTCAGCAGAACGGTTTGTGGCCTTCCTATGTTAGATCAGATGGAGGTGATGTGATAATATCAAACATAGCTCATTTAAATATTTTCTCCTCATCTGCTTTATTTTTAAATCCTCCTCGTCTCAACCCTGCTCCCCTCCTCTCCTCTCCTCTCCTCTCCTCTCCTCTCCTCTCCTCTCCTCTCCTCTCCTCTCCTCTCCTCTCCTTTCCTCTCCTCTCCTCTCCTCTCCTCTCCTCTCTCATTTCCTTGTTTCTTCATCTCTGTCATTTGTTGTTTCCTCTCATTCTCTCATGCCTTCATCCTTCTCTCATTCCTCTCATCTCCTCTTTAAACCTTCCCTCTCTCCTATCCCCTTTCCTCTCCTATTTCCATGTTTCAACTCCTCCCTCCAATTATCTTTCTACCATCTCCTGTCTCATTTCCTTGTTCCTCTCGTCTCATTCCTCTTTCTGTATTTTTTAAGTATTTTTCTGCTCCCTCATTTGTTTTCCTATCATCTGATTTCCTTGTTTCCTCTTATCTTCCTACAATCGTCTTTCTCCTCTACCCTGTTTTGTCTCCTCTGCTCTTCTTTCCATGTTTCCTCTCCTCCTTTTTCCTCCTCTCTCCTTTCATTGCATCTCTCTCTACCACTCCCTCTTTCCACCCCATCTGTCCACGGTCACATGCTGCTCTGCAGAAGGGTCCCTATGTTAGCCCGGCTACCATTGGCTACCGCCTGCTATGTGGATCCTGGCCCGTCCAATGGGGTGAGAGCATCAGCCTGTAGGTGGGGCTATGAGGCAGCACTTTGCCTGAAGCAGAAAACCACTGACTCTGAATTAATCATAGTAGACAGGAGGGGAGCAAAGCATTGTGGGGCCAAGCAGCATCTTCAGAACAGTGAGAGAGAGATGGATGGACAGAAGGAGGGATGTGGAGAAGGAGGAGATGGAGGGAGGGATCAGAAAATTAGGAAAAATATGGTTTGAGGGAAGGAAAGAATAAACATAAATAAGGAGCAGAGAGAGAGAGAGAAGCGCAAGCAACGTGCAAAAGCAGGGATGGAGGAATGGTGGAAAAAAAACAGTAAACAGAAAGAGGGAGGGAGGAGGGAAGGAAAAACATGACGGAGGCAGGAATTTGGAAATATAGCAAGGGTGGAGAAGCAGGTGGGAGGGTGGGAGGGCGATGTGACAAATGTGAGTCGTTCTGAAACAGTCTGGCATTAAACAGAGTGACTGGTGAGTCAGCAGCATTATCCCAAGCGACCACCTGAGTGTGTATTTGTGTTTTTCTCTTTTTATCCATCCCTGGCTCTAACAACCAATAACCTCGCTGTTACTATTCCTGTCTGTGTCCTTTGCAGCATCTCTCTCATCCCTCCCACCTGTCTTAATCGATCTCTCGCTGCTCTCGCTCAAGCTTTCTTTCTCTGGATTGTCTCTTTCTCTCCCTCTCTGACTCACAGTCACTAAGAGAAGCAGCTCTCATTCACTGCCTGCTAAGAGAAGAAAATAGAGATGAATAATGGAAACAAAGGGAAAACAATCCAGGGGCCAGATGCATAAAATTATGAGTAAAGACACTTGAAAACTGGGCGTACAAGCAGCATGGACATCGTTCTCTAACAGCAGAGCTGCCATCATTACCCAAGACCATTATGGATGGCTGGATATTTACCTGAGACTCATAGGGCAAGAAGGCGATGTTGATCTCCGTCAGAGTCTTGATGGTTTTGGAAGCACGGCTCTTCACCAGCTCGTTGAACAGAGGATCAGGGCAGGCTGTGAAATTGATTAAAACAAAATTAGAATTAATAGCTCAGCGAGTTATGCGCAAAGGCATTCAGATTGGCTCCAACAGCATCTTCAAATATGCAGCGTAAGGAATATTTGGTTTGCATCACATTGGTGGACAAACACATTTAAACACCTCAGTATGATTTGTTGTTGGTGACATATTCCATTGACTTGTGAGGTCTGTCAGGAGATCATGTTCCTCACACATTGATCTATTAGCCTATTGGCACTTTTTTTTGGCAGGTTATGATTTTCTCATAAACAACACTCATAAACAACACAATCCATCAGTTGACAGGATGTAGCAGCAGATTGTTATGCGAGCATCATCTCACATTACAAAAACATTTATGACTCAGAAATTTATAGTAACTGTAGCTTCATGGCATCGCCATGCTCATTTATCACTGCTGCTTCAGACAGCTTCAAAATGTGTTTCTTAAACAAAACAACATCAGAAATGAGTATGTAAACAGAAAACTTCAATTAAAGATACACTGTTTTTGCACATAATTACTTCATTATGTTTCCTCCTAGCTCACTGTTGATGCTTTGAAAAAAATCAACTTAAAAATCATTAACAGTGAGCTCGGAGGAAACTGGGAGCATTTGAGGACACAACTGGTTTCTCTAAAAACCTGTGCCTTCAAACATAAAAAGGACACAAACAGAAGAAAATAACAGAAAATGAATAAACATGAAATAAATTCTGCAACACAGATGTGTTTAAGAACAAAAACAGTGAAGATGAAACAAGTCTTCATGTATATACAGTATATATACTCACAGTCAGTGAAGAAAACATGGGCTGCCTTGTATTTTGCTGAATGAGGGTCTTTGAAGTCTGCAATGAGGCTGTGGACAGACTAAGGACAGAGAAACAGAAGCAATCAGGGTCAGACTGCAGAGTTCACATGAGTGTGTTAATTAGAATATATGTGCATCAGTATGTGCAATTCAGTTCATTGAAGCTTTGATGTTGCCAAATCCTTTACATAGAAAAATGAATGCTTAACCAATGAAAAAAAAAAACATTTTTTTCTATTTTTGTTGAGCACGTCATGCCGATGAAGCTTAAAATAACTGACCAAAGAGATCAAACATTATTTGTGCTATTTTGTGTCTTTAAGTAATTTGTATTTCAGTACTGGTCAGAGATCATCACACACACACGGTGGTTCAGAGTCTGACAAGTAGTAAGAGAAAGTAGCATTCTTGCCCTGCCCTTGGCATGACCATGGAGCTTCCTACATGATTATGAGTTCAACTAAAGTTCATTTGTTCTCCTGACAAGGGAGTCCTCCCATGATGAGGAATATCTTATCTTTATGCAAGTTATAGAAGAACTCCCCATAGAAACACATATCAACAACAATCAACATAATTTACTACCCAAACTCCTGGCTGCCCCTTTGAACAAGTCACAGCTATCAGGTAAGACCAGCTGAAACCATAGTCATATTTTTCAAAAGAAGACACCCAAAACAAAATACAATATAAATAGTTAAAAGTGTAACAGTGTAATGAATACATTTGCCACCGCACTTATTATATTCATGGTACACTGTAGACCTTCCTGCTTTGGTAATACTGTATTAATTATAATGTTACCATTAAAGCTATGAATGAATTTGAAAGAGACCATGGAAACAAAGAAGGGTGTTATGTGTAATTTCCCTCAGCTGAGTCAACAGCCGTATGTTTGGACACAGACCTGCTGCACATAGACACACCTATATATACACTATGAATCAAGAGAGACAGACAGAGTGCGTGCATACCTTCTCTGTGGGCGTAATCAGAAAAATGGCCTCCAGACTGGGAAGAGGCTCTCGTCGCTTATTGATATCCTCCACAACTAGAGAAGCACAAACAGACTTATAAATGTATACACTTACAGAGGTACAAGCACAAAGAGGAAACTGTATGATGGTTGTGACTGTCGTCTCTTACTGGTGATTCCTTCTGTCATGATGTCTGTCATCTTGCAGCAAGATGACAACATCCTCATGCTCAGCTGGTCCACAATCAGCGCCTGGCAACAGGAAATAAGACAGTGACTATACAAACACGGTTTATTACTCACATTATATGCTGCTAATAATAAAACTGTCTCATTCAAACAAAACTAGACATCCATCTGTGTGAGTTTTATTTTAGTTTTTGTGAATTGTAAATATCTTCAGCTTGCTCATTAGTTAACTGATGTTAACTGTCTATTGACTGTTATTTCTGCAGTCATAAGGGATATTGGTTTTAATCGAGGCTTTAACTCTATTCTGTGACTATGGTCTCAGTTGTTTTGGCTGGTCTAATGTGCACCCTTGTGATATAAAAACCTCATTTAAGAATTATTAATTTAAAGAGTCATTTAGGACATTTCTTAGTAAACTATTGTTTGGAATATCCTGTGGTGCTCCGCAAGAATGCTGCACAGCCCTCGAATCATTATTCAAAACTGATTCCAGGAACTCGAAAATATTAGACTAATAGATTATTTGGCTGCACACTGCACCATTCACACTCACTTAGAGAAATGAGAAGTGCTTGAATTGGTCCAGTACTTACTGGCACAGAGTACAGACACATTTAATTTCTGTCCAACTGTATACTGTTATTACTCAGTACTGCAGGATATAGTTAATCAATTTAATGATGTGGCCAGTAATGTAGTTTACTATCATAGAAGAGAAAGGAACTTTGCTTTAATGAATGATTATCCAATTATCAAAATAATTAACAATAAATTATTTTGTCTAAATCAATTAATTGTTTCAATCTCAACATACATGACACAGATTTAAGGTCCAGTGGGTCTATGCTTTGCAGAGAACTCATAATGTCTGTATTGGAAGTTATTCAAAATGCTGGACAGGGAGGGAAATTCTGTATCAGCACAGACATAAAGCAGTTTCCATTAGTAAATGGGTTTGCAAACTTTCCCAGAATGTACAGTATCATATATATACTGAATATTAAATGAAACAACTATCTAAACAAACAAGAGAAAAACATGAAGAACCTGAGGGGTCTATAATAGATCAGTTTGTCTAGGTGAAGACATGTTTGTCGTTGAATTATGATGTAGTCTTTGGTTTGAGTCTCAGCCCTCCACATCAGTGCCCCCTCCTCTTTAGACCCAGAGTTTGTTTCTTACCTTCCATTCTCCCTTCTTCTTCACCTTCTTGATTACATCATTCATAATCTCTGTAAAAGAAAAGAAACATCATCAGAGATCTGTCATGATCTGATGAGTGAAGATTTTTACTCCACCCTCAGAGCTGAAGGCCTCAGGTCCCTCATAATCACATAAATAAAGGTGGACATAAATAAATAGATAAATTCAAGAGAATATATAAAGCAAAGACTGTTTGGTAGGTCTGGCTTCTTTGAACCCTACAGCCTGAATGATTGTGTGTGTGAGTGTGTGGTTCACATATGCCTCTGCATTACAGTACAGTATGTGCTCCATTTATTTGCGTGTGTGTCCTACTCTACTACACTGACAGCTGACTGTACATAATCTAAAAGGAAATTTTCAGATTTCTTTTTGTCAGAATTTTCAGTTAAATATCTTTTTGTACTATTTTAATCACTTAACATTTCATTTATAAAGTACTGCTACAACATGTACTACATACAAACAAGGTGCTTATTCTCGCATGTTTGGTTTATATTAGCTTACCTGACTCCAATTCAACACATTTGAAAATCCCATAATGCAATTCCTGCACTGGAGGACAATAGCGTGCCAAAGTCAAATATAGCCTCCAACAAGGTTAATGACCACAGATCTACACCAGTGGAATAAATCATCTCGATGAGGAGTGAATAAAAATGTAAGGACTGTTGGGAGATGATTGTGCTTTGTTTCTCAGTGATGTCAAAGAGATGTCCACAGAGGAAAAATAATCCCATCCACCAGTCACTGCACGACACTCGTGTTTATGCCACAATACTGATATTGGCCTGATCACTGTGCAAACCATCTGCCAGCCGTATTAGGATAAATCCATTTAGGGTGAATTTCTGTTTAACATCACGCTGGATTGCGGTGAATATAAACCGCTAAGCCCTCCGGCCCCAGCTGAAACCTGACGCCACACTGATACTGATGGATTACCACAGATTAAAAAGGACTCATACAAAAAAGATTACAGAACAAACATCGAGTAAAGATCAGGGATGTGTTCACATCAGTCAACCTCTGTGTTTTCTGCCTCCAAAACCACCATTCCTAAACTATTTCAGGTGATGAAGACACAGCTGCTGATTGGTTCTTTTCACAACGAGAAGGAGAAGCTGAAAGCCACTGGTAGGATGGATAAACTGGATGGAGTGAAGCATATATAGACAGGACAAGAGGAGAGGAGAGAGGTACATGCCTTCGGTGTTGCAGTTGACTTGGCCCGCTTATCAACAGTGTCAGCATTTGGAAGTGCAGCAGTTGTGACACACACCTTTATAAAACCTTTAGTGCCCCTGATTGCTGCAGTTCGCATAAAAAAACACACTTCTCAGAGTCAAATCTGAACACACAGACTTTATAAACCTCATTTTAGCTTGTGTGTGACTATTTACTTATTGAAACTTCACAATCAGGACCATGGGGGTGACAAAATTCATCAATATCAACGTTATTCAGGTTTTCATCAACATGGGGTGCTCAGGGGTGTCCCAGTGTCAGACCTGATTTATAAGTTGGACGGAAGGAAGTATAGATATGATGAAAGGAAGGATAGATAGACTGATAGATAGATACTGTATAAAATTCAAACCTATCAGTTATGTATATGAATATAGTTCAAATTTATGTTACCAAAAACTACAGAATGGGCCTTTAAAAGCAGGCTACGACGCCCTGTGAGTGAAATTTGACCGAGTTAAACACTGACAGACTCCGGCCTGCACCTCCTGTGATTCAGAAGAACTGTATCTGACCTCCTGTGGGACATATGATCTTGGAATAGTACTATTATTAATTTGACTTTATGTCGGAGAGATTCCCAGACTCAGGCTTCAGTCTATTTCCAGCATCTTCTGTATCCTGTTCTGTAAGATGCTGAGTCAGCACAACAACAGAGACAATACAAGCTGAAGCAACAAAAAAAAAAAACAAAGACAAATATACATGGGCTTTTATTTTATTAGGAGGTACTTTGACTTTGGAGCTGCTGACTAATCCATGCTAAACGCTCAAAATTTAAGCTGCTTCCCTTTTATTCCTAAAAAGTTGACTTGTTTTTCATCCAGGCCACAGGATGAGACAACTCTACAAAGAGGCAGTGAGGATATCCGCCACAAGCTTTCCCTTTTCCTCTGCTGCAGCTGATGTGTTTCCTCTTGTTCTGTGCTGCAGCACTTTTCTGATAAAAGCAGCTCCAGTTACTGAACTGATATTATAGTATAAACTAGTGTTGTTAAGTGATTTTAAGTTTTAAGATGTCACAAAGAGTCTCTTACATGTTAATGATGATTAATAATAATAAAACATCAACTTTCATCAAACATTTTTCAAGAAGCTACTTTCACATTACAAAGTGTATTAAATCCTCCTCTAAAGGTGAACTGAGGGGCAATTTTTGCAAACCATGTTAGAGTTGAGAAAAACGCTCAATTCATTATTGTTTATTGATACATAATTAGTCGGGGGGAATATGTAAGAAAGGGTTGTGTGCTGACAGGTTGTTGAAGCAAAGTTAAAGCTGCACAATACAACATTTTTATAAAAACAATGACTCAAAAGATCAAAACGTGCCAGCTCTACTCTGCATTTTAGCATCTTTTGGCTAATTGTTTGGTTCTTCTGCCAACAAACTCCACCTAATAATTACAATCATTACTTCACTAATCATGCAGCTGTTTTCAGAAAAAAAGCTCTGACAAGCTAACATGTTGGTGACATTTAGCAGCTAAAGAGCCAAATATTTTTCTCAGGAGTTGGTGGACACCAAACCAGAGCTAGAAGGAGAGTGAATATTAGATTTACATTCGTCATGTGGACACAGACACAAATCTTACTGAACTAATGTTGGTTGGAGTAAATAGGCATTTATCTGCTCTACTGTCCCCAAGTGGCTAAACAAACAATTATTGCAGCTTTAAGATAAGTTTGAGTGAATAATTCTGAGCAGTTTTAAAGCTTCTACATGGTCATGGTCCACCTACATGGGTGTTTTCACTTAATCTACCTTCTTAGGACTGTGTGGTCAAGTATAAACTGTGCTTGATATTTGTCTCTGTGACTCTATTAAATTTATTCTATTCTGTTTGGGTTGGGCAGCTAACAGGTTATCGTTATGTGACCTGTAATTTCCAAGAAGGTTCTGCCCAACCAGAATTTCATATGATGATATGATCTTATTTTTTTTATATAATAATAGTGTGCATATTCAGTGAAATCTTTCACCACTATATATATTGGCTTTAGAAAAGAGCTAAGATTGAATGGATCCTTTTTAGATTTAGATATAAAATATAGCACATTTTATTGGAGACAGCATTGTAAAGAAAATATCTTCAGGATGAATGGGATAGAATATTGAAACCATTGCACCTCTCGTTCATCTCCTGTGTTGACCTTCACTGAGCCATATAAATCACAGAGCTATGATGATAAAGAAGTAAAGTGGACGCTGCACGCTCTCAGCGTGCTGTGTGAATGAGAATGGAGATGGAAACCACGTCAGGAGGAGGCGGCAGTGTGGATTTTTCCTTTCTGACCTTCTGATAGAGGCACAACAACAATACAGGAGCACACCAGTCAGACAGAAGGGAAGGGACCTGAAAAAACACAGCGCAACAGCTGTGTCAACCAAACAGGCACAGTGCCACACAAACACACACACACTCCTCAGAAGCCTCATACAGTAAATCCTTTCACATCCAGTTTAACAGGATACACATCCTCATGGCAGGACAAGGAAAAACGAAGACAAACTAAAGGCACAAACTTTTGGTCAAACCATAAAACTTTTAAATAAAAGAATAACTGATTAAAAATGAATAATATATAACACAGAAAATGTATAAAGCTGGATTTTTCTTTGACAAAACCAAACTTCATTCAACATTCTGTGAGCACTACACCAAAATGCGTAGCCAACGCCAGAAGCACTGTGACGTGCTCCATGATATTACTGTTTGTATAGGCCTGACTTCTATACATTATGCAGCAGTGAAGAGCTGACAGTTTCTCCCTTTGCCTCGTGGTTCTCCCCCCTTCAGGGACTTTCACCTATGAGTACATGACCCATTTTTTCTCTGGATCTCAGCTTCACAGCAGCATCACTCCCGAGAGAAGCTGACGCGTCTGATCTTAAAGAGACAGGCAGACATTTCAGCAGGGCTCGCACTGAAACACGATGACAGCCCTCCAAGCTCTTCAGTTCAGAGATCTTTTTAGAGGTGCTTGTCAAGAAGACACTTTGTTTCCAGACATTGTAGAAAACAAAAATAAACTGTGTTTGTACTTTAGTCAGTCAGGTAAAGATTCACCCGTGGAAGTTAACTGGAAACGTAACATGAAACATCACGTTTCTGTTTTTTTGCAGTTCCATATATTTTGCACTGATTTAAAATAAAACAGATTTCAAAAGATGTAAACTAGACATAATAGAAAGCACAAGAGCGCCAATCCTGAAACGTAGAGCATTCATGGTCTGATATTCAACCTGTAGCCTGGTCAGACAGGCCTGCAGTTACATAACATCCTAACCAGCCCCAACCAGCACAAGTTTGGATGTAAAAAAAAAAAGCAGATAGAAGATCATGAGTCTGTAGCCTCTTTGGCCTTCAACATCCACCAGTCAGAGGTCAGAGGTCATGCAGATTGAGTAGGGGTGCAGGTCACCCATAACAGTAAAAGGACTAATGTGAGGATCCTCTCCCATGCCCGAACGGATAAGTGATGGGAGATGATGTAAAGGGACTAAGAGTCATGGGGCCTGAGCAAAGAGATGCCCTGACAGCAGCAGTGTCCATACATGGACTGTATATTAATGATAGTGGACTGCTCTCTGACCACTATGTTTATAGTATGCCAAGTAATTCTCATGCTATTTACTTAAAAAAAGCCAAAAATCTGAGCAGATACAAAAGATATATGAGGTCACATGAGCACATATAACAACAGCATAGGCAGGGGTAAACCCTTTTTTTATTTTTAAGTTGGTGGGAGACACCAGATTATGACCTGCTGTGACAAAAATTGTGTGTGTAAAAATAATGTTTATCCCCAATAGAATGCACAAGAAACTTTGGCCAAGTGGTTTTCAATACACTTACGACACGCATGGTGTTGTCAGCCACCTCAATTCACCAGATAGCAAGGAGCTTCTATGAGGGCCCCTAATCAATCAACAGAAGCTGCGCAACAACAACAGGCTTTGTGGCCAGTTTCACCATGCATGAATGCTGCTGGCTGCGTGTGGCCTTCAGGGTGTGTTTTACCTCTGCACCACCTGGATGTGAAAGAGATTTACTAGTTGACTACTGCTGTCAAACAAGATTTACAGCAGTTCATTTGTTGATTTTTGTAGATATTTACATGTATCCTTCTTTAGTCTGCATTTGCTCTTTTCTCACAGTTCATTCAAATTACTGCATTCATTTCACACACAAAACAGCACTTAAGAAATCTTTTTTTTTTTTTTTTTTTTTAACTGCTGCACAGAATAACTCTTAACTTTTCTTGTGTTATGAGATCACTGGCAAGACGTTGACTGATGAATGACTGTTGTGCAAAACCCGGTGTTGTAACACTCCTACTGGACGCCCCAGCTAGAATTATTTTAGTTGGAATGATATCACTAAACTGTTCTTTTCAGATGAGAAGATTTTCAACACATTTGATTCTGTGAGTGCAGACCTACTTCTGTTCAGTTTCCAAGCGGCATCACCAGAGGCTCTTTGCTTATAGATATGGTAAACACAAAGAATACATAAATAGCCAATGAAGACATATTAACTGAGAAGTAGTAAGGGAGGGGAATGGCTTATTTTGTCAAAACTTAAAGGTATCATTTAATATACACACATTTTAGAAGCTTAAAGCAGGAAATATTTGATATTTTCACAAAATACATGACTTAAAGACACATTGAAATGAAATGTTATTCTGTATCCCTGCATTAATTTGTCTGATGTTTTTTAGAAGAGTGTGGTTGCACTCTAATTTCTTTATTTCTAATAATGCAGGTGAAGAAGTTGTGGGTGGAGGCCAACAGTCCTCTACATCTCCAAATCACAGTGATTCTCCAGAGACTCCACTCTCACTACAGCACACACACACACACACACACACACACACACACACACACACATATCATAAGCGATCAAGTTAAATCCCTGAACGATTTCATCAAATCCCTCTCTAATTATACCCAAAATATGCCATTTTGATTGGAAATATAACACATTATAAAAGAGTATGATGCTCTAGCTGCCATTTCACTGTGACTCTGAAGATGGATCAAAATGGTCACTGATTATTCATTTCATTTAACTGATTCATCAGCTAATTGTTTTGGCTGGATTACAGAAATTAACGATGCAGGGAGCTGAAAGAAACTATCAGGTTGATATGTAATGTATTCATTCATAATTTGAAGCGGTGTCTGGTTAGTTTCTGTAGAGTGCTAAAAAAGACAGAGTGATTTAAGTGAAGCTGGGAAACAACTCACAGAGACCCAGGGTGCTGAAAATGGCAGACTGTATATAATAGACTGTAGGAAAGCGAGTGATCCACTGAGATGCTGCAGGCTGTAACTACCTGGCTGGAGCTCCATTTGAAGCTCTGAGTGCTCTGCTGTCTGCTCCAGCTCAGCTGCACTATGCAACATGAAAGCTCAAATCAATATCATTTTGCATGTTTAATCCTTTTACAGTTAAAATTACAACATCATCACGTCATGCTATCCTTCCTCTTTTTCTTTCTCCTTAATATGCGTTTCCTTTCGTCTTTGTTTTTGTCGAGAGCATCTTGGCTGACGCTGCTTGGCTTTGGTACTGCACTGATGTTCTATAAGTAGACATTTCTGTAACACGGCGTTAAATATGTCTCTGCTGCATGTGTGTGTATGTATGCAAAAAGCAGGATGGAGAGAGCAGTCACGTGCTGCTGAGAAGAGTGGGAAGAGGAGGATGTCTGCCAGCTCTGACACGGCACTCTTCCTCAGTGTAAGAGAAGGAGAATTCATTAAGATTACGAGCCACTGTAACCCTGCATTAGAAAGCTTGGTTTCAGCCAGCCCTTCATGCACTGTAACCACAGCGACATGACATTTCAGCATGGATTTATTTGGCAGTGCGAGTGTGTGTGCACAGCGTGCATGTGTATGTGAATGTTGTGTGTGCTTTTTAATGGAGGCCCAGAGGCAGCAGCCACTGCGTCAGACACTGAACCCAGACTAGTGTGTGATGCTCTGGTTCACTGATGCTTCCAAGGTCAGTGAAGAGCTTTTTGTGTGTGAGTGTGTGTGTGTGCTCAACTAAGTGCATGCATGTGTCCTTCTCTGTTTCACCTTTCTCCTTCCTTCTCTTCTATAAGGGCCTGCACAGAGAGGAGTGGACACACACCAGCCTGCTTCCAGATACTTCCAAGGAAGAGTGAATGCGCACAGCAGCCAATCAGAACAGAATAATTCAATATTTTGGAAAATGTGCTTATTTGTTTCCTTACAACCAGTTAAATGTGAAGATTAAGAACAGTTCCATATCTGTACATTGAGTATAGCCGCAGAGTCAGGACGCAGTTAGCGTAGCTTAGCATAAAGACTGGACAAAGAGAGGAATACATAGGCTGGCTTTTTCCAAAGATTACTCCAAGATTCAGTATTTAAAAAGTTGAATCTTATTTGTTTATTATGTGCACATTGCAAAAACTACAATTTATAGCTTGACGGGGAGTTATATATTGAAACTATCCAGTTTAGCCATCTGCTCAGTCCTTGTGTGCAGCGTCCCTGGCTATAGCGTGTTTCCACATGCAACCTGTAATGGCAGGTTTTGATTTTGTTCTCTGTACAGAACACTACGGAAAGCTGCACAGTCACTGCATCTGGCTTTTGTTTGCCAAGAAATTGAACTTTGGACAGGCTAGCTGGTTCCCCCTACTTCCAGTCTACATGCTAAGCTAGGCTAACCACGTCCTGACTCCAACTTCGTACTTAATGTACAGACTTGACAGTCGTATCAATTTTCTTATCTGATTATTGGAAAGAAATCAAATTAGTGCATTTGCCAGAATGTCAGTCTATTACTGTAATATTTTGCAACAAGAGACAGGCCTAAAAGAAACAACAGCACTTTGAAATTATTAAGATTCAATGCCCAGTACTACTCACAGCTTAAGTGGCATCTTTCAGCACAAGCTTTGCATTGTTTCCTGTTGTTACAACACTGAACAGTACAAATGTATTGTATCATTAACTGACAAATATTACACAAGATAATATATTAGTATATTACATAATCATGTATGGAATAAACTGACTGTTTAACAAACTCTACTAGCATCAGTTTAGCTCTACCTCTGAGTTCACAGACTAAATTCTTCACACAGCGACAATACAAATAATTTTTTCAGCTATAGGTGTGATATGTCTTTTGAATTCTGTGTTACGACTGGCTGATTTTGGTGCTCTGATCACCTAGCTAACTAAATAAAGCAATGATAATGCCACCTTCAATTGCACTCAGCGGGCATATTTTGTCTCTTTCACAATATTACTTGAACCTGTTATGCAATGGAAAGATGGTGATTAATACTGTATGTTCCATTTGACAGCACTGCATGTGCAGGATGAACCTCATGACCCCGAGGAATAAGGAGGTAGAGACAATGACACTGACGTATAAAAGTAGGGTTGGGCAATTTCATGATATGACTGACTCATGACTGAGAGTCTCTCACTTTAATGTCCCAAAGATGTACTGCAGTATACCGCTATATCAATATTACAACAGAAAATGACCTACTCTGTAACACAAGCATGCATTACTCTGTGTTTCTGTTTAATCACTGGCTTGTAATTTACACAAAGAGCTGCTGTGCTCCCTCAGCTTCATCATCCTGAGCGGTAGCCCAGTTTTAAATATCTAGCAGTTCAGGTTATTGCTGTGCGCTGAGATCCTCATCATTCAGCTTTATTTTCCTTTGGCTGCTCTGTGGGACTGATGCTCACATACAGTCGAGAAAGGGGAGGGTAAAGCTCTGCTTGCTGCCCATCCCCCCTCCTTCATCCTGGCTGCTCCATCCACTGCTGCAGAGAGGACCCATGATGGTGTCGCCCTCCCTTTATTTTTTTGCCCCCACCACCTCCACCAATCCCATCCGAGCTTCACCTCAGCCAAACAGAGCGCAGGTGTTGCCTGCTGCGTTTCCTGCCTTTACCTACTGGGAAACGTGCGCAAGTGTTTACATTGTTCTGGAAAAGACGATTCACTCGACACTGAGGGCCTGCGCGTGCCTGACTAGTTTTACAAACTGGGTTATGTAAAAGCCAGTTACAAGGCTTAAGTAATTAAATAATGTACAAGAATATTGGGCATGTGAAGCTGTATTGTGTAATGCTGGAGGTGTGCAGATGATGTCTCATTGGTTAAATAAAAAAATGTTGCCATATTACTGAAAAATCTTATATATCACCATTAAAAGTGACCAAGACAGAAAAAACGCAGGTCTGGTCTCACGCTGATATTAATTCTCACCTCAGCCACAACATACTGTATATAGCTCTAGACCAAATATTTTCTAATCGCCTATTAAAAATGTTCTAACTCCACAGCAGAGTTGGCCAATAATTATTATCTGTAATAATAATTAATGTTACTGATCAACAGAAAATAATCAATCAAAAATCAATGATTCCACGCAAACCAATTAAAAACTAACAAAATTAATCAATTTGATCATGTGCAAAAATGTCTAAATATTGTGACATATCTTCTTTCAGCTAGATCTGCTAGTCCTGCTAAATACTCACATTTTTAGACACAACAATATTATATCTATTATTATTATTATTATTATTATTATTATATCACATCATATTGTACTTTTGGCTTCAATGTGAATTTACATTTTTGGGGGGATTTTAATCTTTGGTGATTCAGGCTCAACTCTCCATGTGGGAGGCCTGACTGCCAGCCAAAGCACAAACCTTTTCACCTTATCATACCAAAGCCAAAGAATACTGACTAAGGAGGTGGAGGTGTATGTGTTTATGATGGGGGTGGAGGTGTGGGGTAAGAATGTGCAGTAGGACACATGTCAAATATGATAAATCACTGATTCTGATACCATTTAAGAAATGTAGAGAATGTAGCAATCTTACTGCCAGAGAGTGAGACAGAAGTACAGACCCAGAGCGTGGATTTCTGTAGTGAAATGTGAAACCGAATCGATAATGTGAACAAGAGAGACCAAATGAAGCAAATCCTGCACCACGGGCAGGGCACGTTACCGAAAATGAAAGGAACGTGCAGCCGAAGAGAAGACGGAGAACATGAGTGATGTGTTGGATACCTGGATTCACATGATCTAGTCTCTGTGAGTGTTGGTTTACCATGCAGGCCTGTCTGACATTATCTCGACCACCATCACTTGCACCCAGTTGACCCTGCTGATGAGAACAGAGCTGCGCCTCCATGTTCCGGGCCTTGCATCAGCAGCACACACTCACACAGACATTGCCGGATCATCAGCCCAAATAAAAGAGTCTAAATGACAAAATCAGATAATGAGCAGTCGAGTCTACAGCGTCCTAATGATGCAGGATCACACGCTGGGTTTGATCGGTGGCGCATCGCCAGCAAAGGGCACAGTGAGGAGGATGATGAAAGGGCATACGCTGATCGTTACTGGACGGGAGCCTGTGTAAAGATAATGCGGAATTTCTTGTGGAGAGGCCTTTTTTTAGGCAACTTTCTCGTGTTGGACACCATCCGCCATTAAGGTGTAGCGGAGCTGACAGCAGCTTGATTTAGGCTCTGAAGCGCTCCGGATGAGAAAGGGTGTTTTACGCAACCGATTCATGCTCCATCAGAGGGGTGAGGCACTGCTCAAATCAGGGAATCCCACGGATGGAGAGTGTCACTTTATAACCAGTGCCACATTGGATTATTGGATATAATTAGCCAAGCATGGCGTGAGAAGCAAGTGTCTAGAGCATCTTATAAAGCAATATTCAGGCATAAAAACAGTTTTTGTTGCATTTCCAATGCAGATTACTCCAGAAATAAAACGCTGATTGAGGCTAAAAGGGCGTATGTGGGCTCCATCTGCCTCCAGGCTCTCTGCATCCTCACGTTTTCTATTAGTGGGCTAATCACCGCCTGTTAAAGCCATTTTCAGTTCTCCGCCGCTTCATATACAATTGCGCATCCGCACCGCAGGAGCCCAGTGAGACAAACCAGCCTCTGCAGGTTATCTACAGCTCTCCTCACTACACCGCTTTACAACAGGATACAATGGAACACCAACAGCACCACCTTCATCATCATCATCACCCAAATGCACTAGCTGACATCCGCATCCTGCCAAAAACACACAAACACGCTCAACACAAGCGCATTTGCGCGCACAGCGCAGCGCCGCAGCGGAGCATCTCAACATATTTAATACAAAATAATAGAAATATAATCTTACTTTCGCCGACCACCGCCTTTAATCCGATAGGTGCCATGATGCTGCTCCTGATGCGTGTTGGACTGAGTGCTCACCCTCTGCTTCCTCCTGCTCTCTCTCTCTCTCTCTCTCTCCCCCTCCTCTCTGTATTCACCTCACATCGCTGCGGAGGAGCCTCCAGTTGGAAACGTCACTGCGTATCCTTCCGCATCTTCCTCTCATTGGTGGTGTTGGATGTCTGGCTACAACTGCGACTTATTATCTTAATCAACTACTACAGCCTTGTACTAGTTCTTAAACCCCTCATTAGTCCTTATATTACTCAGATATCGGGATATCAGATATCAGAGACGTATTTAATACATGTAATAAAGTATGTATGTATAATTATAAAATACAAGAGATGTCTATGTCATATTTTCAGTCACTGTAATGTATTTGGTTTAAATAATGATATTGTTAAGTATTAAAGGTCCAGTGTGTCAGATCTAGGGGGTTTTATTTAGAGAATATTAAAGATCTGGAATATATTATGCATAACTATGTTTTCATTAGTGTATAATCCCCTGGAAATGAGAATCACTGTGTTTTTATTACCTCAGAATGAGATTTTTATATCTATAGAAACCTCTTATACATCCTCTGATATGGAATCCCCCATTTTGAATTGCCATGTTTCTACAGTAGCTTAGAACGGACAAACTAAACACTGGCTCTATGCAGGGCCTTTTGCATTTTTTGCTCATTCACACTAGGAAGAAGAGGGTTGCAATCAGCACTGTTAGATGCTACACTGGACCTTTAAATAGTATTTTTCTTTAAAGGTGAGGTGAAAGTTCAGAGCACAAATTACTTTGGTCATTTGTAACACAAAGCCAAACTATATTTAGCTGACAGAAATATTAAAGAGGAAAAACAGAAATCCTCACATTTGAGAAGTTGAAATTGAGATTTGCATATTTGCTATAAAAAATGGAATTCATGTGATAACTGATAAGTTTTGCAGATTAATTTTAGTTTGATCCACTAACTTGTGGAGCACTAGTGGTAACTATTGCTATAAGAGTATATATTTATTGATTTTCTTAAGGAAGACCTAACAGGGGTCCAAATAGGCAATAAACTCACTGATTATGTTTCATAAGAGTATTATGAGAATATTCGAATGGTTTCTTTCACATTAAAGATTTAAAAAAAAATATTTCACACCTGTCTGTTCTATTATATATATATATATATATATATATATATATATATATATATATATATATATTTAAATGTAGTGATTAATTATGATGGAAGATGTCAGTGAGGTTTTCTGCAGTGGATTCAGGCCGAGAAACAAACTGTCCATAAGGGGGCAGCATGTATCTTTCTGCAGGAAAACAGAAACGCACTGGGCAATCCAGAAAACTGTTAAATGCAAAACCTCTAATGGTATTCAAATAGTATTGAAATGAATTAATGCTATATATATATATATATATATATATATATATATATATATATATATATATATATATAAAGCTATTTTAAAATAAGCCACATTGCCTAGAGGTGATCTTTACATACAGAACATGGAGGTTTAAATGTCATATATGTTTTAAATTTTACACTAAAAACACACAAAAGTCACACTCACTCGCACTGAATACTGAATCTGCTGTCACTCTATTAAGCTCCTGGTTCTGGCCACACCCTTGGCAGGGCCCACTGAACACGTTGGACCAGTGATGACTCCCAGAGGGTGTGTCCACTGTGAACCAGACTAGTGTTCACCTCCTCCAGCTCCTTACCGGCGGGGGAGTTGTTAACCTCGCCTCAGTCCTCCTCCTCCTCCTCCTCTTCTGGACTTTGGAGACACGCAGCAGCGCCAGATCCGTGCGCCTCTCAGGAGGGAAGTGAAGCGTTTTCCCCAGCGGCTCAGCTCGGATATTTGACACTACTGGAAATACCACCAACACATATTTTCCCTTTTGTGTACAACCTGTAACCAGCTCGGATACTTGGCAGGATCTGTGAGGCTGTAACCATGGGGGACGTGGTTTCCTCTCACCTGGATGAGAGCAGGCGGGAGATGATTACAGGTAAGAGAGGAGTGCCCCAGCTGCAGCTGCAGCTGAATTGACGACTGTAGACATGTACAGATTGAAAGTTATTTTATTCATAAAATAAAAAAACAGAAGAAAACATTCTTTAAAAAAAAAAACATCTCTGAAGCTTTTAGGAAAGTTCTTGTATCGTTCAGCTTCAGTGGTATTGTTACACCACTATTACTGACTCGTGCAGCCTCAATAAATCCAATAAACAGTAGATATTCTTATATTCAGCATGTCTGCATGTCCATCTCGTCAGAATTGTCTGAAAACTCATGCTCATGTGTTGGCGAAAACGCTATTTTAGATCAAACAAGCTATTTTAAAACTGGGCTGTCATACTGACCTGCAGAGAGAAATATTCCCTGCACAGTTTGCCTTAAAAAAATAGTGTAATGGTGTTAAAGTAGATTAAACTGAACTGCGATGCCCGCAGACAACCAAGCAATATCCTCTCAGTAAGTGTCACCTTCCCCTGTTTCATTCTAGCACAAAGCTTCTCATTCATATCAGTGCACTACTTGAAGAGTTCCCCTGAATCCCATCTCTCTGCTGCAGGCCTATTTCTCTGAGATAATAAGTAGGTTTCCCAAAGGGGAGAATGTTTGTATAAGTTTGGGACTGACTGCTATTTAAGGCTCAGATTGCTCCAGCCTCCCACTGTGAACCCTGCAGGTCTGTGTGATTATTTCAAAAAGCCATGGGAGCAGAGGGAAGAGGAGGAACAGTGCAGAGGGGCTGAGACATTTTAATGGATCTGTAGATGCTTTCTTGAAATTATAAGACTGTCACTGTAGCAGTGCATCCAAGGTCCGAAAAGCAGCTAATGAAAAGGGAGAATACTTGTTTTTATTTTTGAGCTGGCCTTCAGATGCTCCAGATGTGTGTTTTCCTGTTGTTTCAAAGTCATTTTAGCCTCAGTTAGGATGTTTTTCAGGGTTGTAAATGTGTTTGTGTGCGTATGTTGGCCAGCGTACTTGAATGAGTAAACCACTTCTGGAAACCAAAGATTATGTTCTTGAGGTCCAGAGACTCAAATTTCTTTGTTGTTGTTTTGTGAACCAGACAGAGAAATACTCGGAGGGATAGTTTAAAATAGGAAGAATAACACAGTTAAAAGCTTCCATCTCTGGGTTTTGGACTGTTGGTCAGACAAAACAAGCTATTTGAAGAAATCATAGTGAGAAATATTTGTAAAAGTCATTTTTTACAAATGATCAGTTATTTAAAAAATAATGAATGAGTTCACAGCCCTATACTGCAACACCACTGCCTTATATCTGATCGGTAGGCCTCTAAGGAATGTGTCAGATTCAGAATGAGCTGAAAAGAAACTGTAAACAAACATGAAAAGTGTATTCTTGACCTTTGGAACAGGTTGTGTGACAAAATAATCTCATCTCAAAAGGTCCACTTACTTTTTGCAGTGAATGGAGCCGGTTCAGGTGTCATCACGTGACCTACGTGCTGTTAACGACAAAAGGCGTTGGCTTGTCAGAGAAGTTTTTAGTGAAATCTATTTATGATGAAAAAAATGTAAAACATGAACATTTGAACAGCAAACAAGCAACAGAAACATTTCAAGTTTGACCTAAAATAGTCCAACATGTATGAGTATGGTTGAGAATAAAAAAAGATACACATGGAGAGATGAACCAGAGGAGGGAGAGGGAAGTGTAAGAGTAATGTGTGAAGCTGCAGAGGTAAAGCAGGTAGAAACATGTCACTAGATTAATAGCTGAAACTGCTGTCTGGCTCTCACACACCCTCCCTCTGTGTCGTCTCTACCATCTTTCTGTAGATCTTTGGCTCTCTTTGCATGCGTGAATAGCATAACAAATAGCATGTCAAATAGCAAGTAGCACAAATACAAATATGAATACAATAGCAAGTACTTTGAATAACAAGCGAACATTAATGAACCTTTGGAAAACCTCTATTCAGTTCAGTTCTTTCTTAGGAGTGTGTGTGTGTGTGTGTGTGTGTGTGTAAGGGAGTGAAGACTATTCAGCATTTCTGAATTGGGGAGTTTTGTTTGACGTGTGCACCTCCCTACAAGGTGATTTCTTCATCCTCTGCCTGAGCACATTCTCACAAAATGATCTCCTCCCTCATTAGCCCACATATTACTTAATGCAATATGTGCATGCAAAACCACACACACACACACACACACACACACACACACACACACACACATACACTCACTTACACACATACAGTACAAATGCAAATCATCCACCCACACATTTGATGTTTATCCATCCATAATTGTTTTTATGCTTAAGAGAGACGATGTGTTGTGTCCTTGTTTGTCTGCAGGCTAATGATGGTAAATTCAATTATAATAAAGATCCTACTCTTGCTTCTCAAATATGTGTCACAGAACAAGGTTGTGACTTTCAAATTACAACAAAAACAGGGTGTGAATGAGGCCTGCAGCTTATGTCAACAGCTCATATTTCAGTCATGCATTTCACTAGTTATTAATAATAATAAATGCTTCTGAAGAGATTATTTATGTCCCTTCAAAGTTGTTTGGCTGAAGTGCTAATCCTAGACATTTGCATGCTGTCAAAGATTTGCTGGAATGTTGAACCTCAGATCCAGGAGATGCAATGCGGATTCTGTTCTGGACATGGACTAGTGGACCAGCTCCTTACCCTTGCAGGGTGAAAAGATGAATCATGGGAGTTTGCTTATCCAGTCTACGTATGTTTTGGGGATTTGGAGAAGGCTTGTGAATTGTGTCCCCCTAGGAGTCTTGTGAGGGCTACCTTACAGGTCCATAATTGGAGTAAAAGCTGTGTCTGTATCCTCTGCAGGAAGTCCAACATTTAGGTATTGGGCTCCACCAGAGTTGTCCCTTATCAGTGGTTCTGTTTGTGCTCTTCGTGGACAGGATCTCAAAACACAGCTGGGGGAAGGATAGTGTCTTGTTTGTGTACCTCAAATTTGGCTCTTTGCTCTTTGCAGATGATGTGTTTCTGTTGGCTTCAGACCTTTAGGATGCAAAGGGATGGTTTGCAGTCGAATGCGATGCAGTCATCATGAGAGTCAGCACCTTAGTTCACTCTTGTTCACAAGTCAGGGTAAAATGGAGCGTCAGATGTACAGATGGATTGGTGCATGCTCCACCAGACCTTTGTGGTGAAGAGGGAGCTGAGTCAGAAAGCAAAGCTTTTGTTTTACCAGTTGATCTACGTTCCATGGTCATGGGGTTTAGATCGTGACTGAAAAAGTTGCGATCACAACCAAAATTCATTTGCACCATAGGGTGGCTGGAGGCTCAGGCATCAGAAGAAAACTCGGAGTAGAGCAACTGCTCCTTCGCAGTGGAAGGAGCCAATTGAGGTGGCTCTTGGGCGTCTTCCTTCTGAGGTTTTCAGGGTATATCCAACTGGTAGGAGACCCTAGATGCCTCTGGATTCAACAAGAGGAGTTGGAAAATGTTATGGGGACGGGGACGTCTGGATAAGCAATAAGAAATATATATATATATATTATATAAAGATGTGATGTATATTAACTGACATCTTTTCCAGGTATCTGGTATCAGGTATCTGTTATTTCAATGTTTTTTTCAATTTGTTAATTGCTAGTGGCATGTCTGTTTGGTCTGTTGCTCAATTACTCTGTACATTTTAAACATCAAACAGATGAACATTTTAGTCCATTAGACTGAAATATTTCGGCAAATGCTGGATGAACTGTCATGATACAGATATGGCCATGGTTCCCAGAGGCTTAATCCTACTGACTTTGATGATCACCTGACTTTTTCTCTAGTAACACCGTGCATTCATTTTGAGTTTGTAATCACATGGGAAATCCCTATCTTTAAGGGCTGTCTTTGTTCAAGTTAATAAATACCTGCCTCTGCATTAGTTCTCCACATTCGAGGACAGGTATGATTGTATGCTGGTAACAAAATCCATATAACTGTTATTATTGATCTAGTGCAAGAATGAAACAAGAGTTGATGGCACAAGTCTGGGAATGAGTTGCTGGATTTTTAGGAGTCAGGCTACAAGGCGCTGTAAATTTTCTGGGAGTGAGAAAAAGGAATAGGAAATAGGAAATAGCAAGTGATGGTGTGGAGGGATATAACAGAACATTTTGGCATCCCTATATAGGTTGAAACAGAGGGTTGACTGTGTTATTTATGATGCGGTCTTTGTTCCCAAATTCCAATTTCCAAGTGCCCAAAAGGCTGTCCATATACAGCTATCCAGTCTGCTGACTTTGGCAAAGTAAGACAGCCAGTGGAAAGTACCGACTCTCTGCACATTTGGAATGGAAGCCCCCTTTAGCCAGTACTTATCTTGTGGAAATTTGTGTTATCTGATATCCTCAATTAAAAAAAAATATTTGAAGCCAAAAATACAGAACTCCCAAAGTGCTGAATTTTTTTTTGTCTTGTGCATAAAATATGCAATATCTTGTGTGTATATAGAACATACAGTAAACAGGGAAAAAATATGATTTAAACCCAAATACTAATAAGATTAGTATGTTTAGAAATCTTAATATTAAGGTGGTTGGTTGGTGGGTGATTCATGAAAAAACCTGTCTGAGAAAAAAGCTTTGGAACAGGGGTGACGGTTAGGTCATTAGGTAGAGCGTCTGCCCCATGTACAAAAGGCTCAGTCCTTTCTGCAGCGTCCGACCTGTGGCCCTTTGCTGCGTGTCATTCCCCCTCTCTCACTTCCCACTTTCCTGTCAATCTTCAGCTGTATCAGTCAAAATAAAGGTTGAAAAAGCCAAATAATACTCATGAGTGAAAGAGAACGGATGATAAAATACCAGGATTTTTCCATCCTAGCGCAGATGAGGTTTGATAGCCAACCCTACTAAATAGATACATTTGTTTCAGCTGTTTCGCTTCCTTTATATTTCCCCTGACCTGTCCACCCATCTCCTCGTGGTATGACACAGTGTTTTTTATAAGCCTGTGTGTCCCTGTCTCCTCCTCATTCTCTCCCTGTCTATCCTGTCCTGTCAGCTCTTTCCTTCCTGCTCTCCCACTGCAGGCTGGCTCCCTCCTTCCTGTGTTGTTCCTTCCATAAACAGATCATAGTCAACACTGTCTGCTGCTGACTGAGCCAAATACACTGATCGGTTCTCTAACTGACTCTTTCAGCACTGGAACGTGGGAAAAGCTCATATCCCCTCCAGCAGGTTCTTGGCCTATTTACCAAGATGCTGCTTGCAGACAGTGGTGGAAAAAAACTGCCGAGTCAAGCTGTGGAAAGGATCTATACAATACAGGAAAACACTGATTCAACTTAATTGACACCCATACAGAGACTTCAAACTAGGGTTACAACTAAAGATTATTTTCATTATCCGTTTAGGCTATAAAATATCTGAAATCTGAAAATATAAATCATCAATAAATATTCATCATAATTTACAATGTGACATCTTCAAATTCCTTCTTTTGCCCGACCAACAGTTCACATCATTTATGATTTATTATGATAATTATTTTGAGGTTCAGGATGAATTTGGCAGGAACTATACATATAAAATGATGAAGTGAAACATCTAAAATATTACTATTAGATTGAAGGATGCAGCCATAAAACCTCTGGTTTTGGGTTTGAATATACAAGTATGTCTGCAGCGGCGTTTTAAGCTAGAGAATATTCAGAAGTCAGTCATCAAAATGTACTCAAGCATTAAATACATTCAAATGTCTTTGACTGCATTTGTATTTTAACTATGCAAAACTTTCCATCCTGAAATGGCAGTGCTGTACCAGACAGCCATGATATAAAGTGAACCGTGCTGATAATACATGCCACTGCACAAGAGTCACTGTTTTCTCTCACTTTAAATTTTATTATATGGCACTTTTCATAAAGAGGTGATAGCAGCGTTTTGGCCTTTTTTTGACGAGGTGAGACTTATAAGAACTGCAGCTCCTCTTCTACACTCCGCTAATATTTAACGGACATTTTAGTTGCAGTACTGATATGTTTTGAAAAGCTTACTCAAAATAGAACTGATAAAATCCCCCGGTGGAATCAGCCATGTTGCAAAACTTTGTCAAGTCTGTCTGGTTGTAAATTAATTGAAGCGCTTGATCTCTACTAACGTGTGTTGTTTGAACCATAACTTTTTTCATTTACACTTTCATCAGTGTCCACTGATGGACTGTATTGCCTATTGTTTCCTGATCTTGTGTGTCTGTCTGTGTGTCCTCCTGCAGCTCGGACCGGACATTTGATGAAGGAGTTCAGTGACGTGTATGAGCAGCAGTATGCAGTCGCTCTCTTCAACAGTGTCCGCTATGAGATAGAAGGTGGAGGAGGAACGCAGGCGCAGCTGCTTCACAGAAAGGCAAGTATTAGTTATGAAAGAGGTTCAAGTCTGCTCAGTAGACAGAGCTTCACACAACATGAACAAACAATACAAACAAAGTATGTGGCTTCCACCTGTGGTTGGATTTGAATATTTGTAATTTCTGGAATATATATAATATTTCTCATCATCTTTAATGCCACATGACATTGGATATTAAAGGGTAATTCCAGCTGTAACAACTTGGTTCTTATATTTATAGGTCTGGCAATCATTTACATTGATCATGATAAAATTGTACTCACCAAAGTAATTCCTGACATCTGAGAAAACAGACAACCAGACAGGTTGTAGACCATGGTTCCCATGGTCCTCGAAATCCTGGAAAGTTTGAATTGACAAACCTAAAAAAAATAGAAATTGATGTTCTTTTGATATTTTGTTTTTTACCTAGTGTGACATCACTGCAACAGCACAAGTGAGAAGTGCTTACACATTCAATCCTCTCTCTCATTTTATTTTTATTGTAGGTGATCTTTAAAAGCCTGAAAGTTCTCATTATAAAAATGTTTCAGTGTTTCAATTCTCAGACAGAAATTGTGGGAACTGGGCCTGGAAAGTCAAATCCTTGAATTTGATGTTTAAGGGGGTGTGGGAAATTGGGTAAACAAAACAAAGGTTTATCTAAACCACTTTATTTGAAGGTGAAACTGACAGTGAGCTCACCCAACTGTCCGTCATCATTTTTCAGTTCCCCCATCGATGTTGATGCATCTTGCTCTTTGACATACATCTTCCCATTCTACAAGAAATGTGTTTTTACCCCTAAAGTCATTTGCCAGTTGAGTAATTAAAAAAATTTGATTCAATGATGAAAATTCTGCAATCTTTACAAGATTATTTTTTATCCTTTGTCCGTAGCTAAATGATTTGTGCATAGCAAAAACTTGTGTGCTTTGTTAGACGAACAGAGCTTGATGTTATACGTGAGGCGTGAATGAGCTCATTCTTGGGCTCTATGTACCAGTATATTAGCTAACAAGCTCTAGGTTTTGTATTCCTCTCATCTTTTTTCATTATTGAATGTACTGGAGGTCCCACTCTTGTTCACGTTTTGAATCAATGAAGGGGAAGTGGAGCACATTTCACACATGAACAGAGACGCTGTTAGGAATTCTATTACAGCAGTTCATCTACTCCCTTACTGCGTGGAGGACAGCTGCTTGTGTGTGCTCATGACAGAAATGCTAAATTATGCACATGTGAGCAAACACATATGTACAAGAAATTCTAGGGTTCTTTTTGTCTCATCTGATCATTGGACTAAAATATACAATATGCAATATTCATTCTTTTTCTTTGCTGGGAGCATTTCTGAACCGGTCACACATTTCTGTGGTGATCAGTTTGTCCTTCCAGCAGAAAGCCAAAAATTTGGGTGTGTAAGGACATAAAACCCAAGTGAAAAACTGTTCACACTGATGACATCCTTCTGAACAATCTCTTATTGATTCTCACTAAAACCCCAAAGCCATTTAAATAACATTAGGCTGTGGTGTACCTCACATAACATCACGTTCTCTCTTCTCTACCCTGACCCTGTCACTCATGCACACAAAATCCACAGATTATTTCACATAGCAAACCAACAGGAGCAAATCTGTTTTCTCACACCAACACCTCTTTATGTTTCAACCCTGCTACTCCCTTCTTCGTTCCTTCCTTCCTCTCTACGCAGACTCGTTTACAGTATTATTTGATCTAAGACAGGAAATACGAAAACAAAGTGGTTGGTGTGTATCCTTATGTAAACACTAAACAAAAATCCCCACCCACGCGTATTTGGGAATACCAAATAGGCTTCAGGTCTCTTGAATAGTTGAGGGAGATCTGACTAAGACCATTTTTAAATTCAGGGTAATGAAACAGACATTTTTTCTGAAAGAGCCCATTAATACATAAATAAAATATAAAATATGACAATACATTAAGCTTTGGTGTTGTTTCTGTGATTTTTCAGGACCCTCTGGCAGGCAGGTCCATCTTCTCGGGGAGTCTGTTTCAATATCTGGAGGAGAACAGGAAGTGGAGGAATCGCTTTGTGTCTGTGCCAAACAGCTACACCATCAGCCTCTATGAAAACAAAACAGTGAGTGCACTTCTTACTCAACTGAACAGCTGTCTGATGTGTTTGATCTGACTTGCATTAAAACAGGTTGGTGTGTTTGCCATCTCTCTAACAGGCACATGAACGAGGCCTCCACCCAAAAATTACCATCAACTGTGCTGGGTACAAAGCCCTGACCTCAATGGAGGAATACTTGGAGCTGATTAATGCCAGCCTGCCAGGTAGGATAAGGACAGAAAGTATGAATATAAATATGACAATATATGACAAAATATGGATAAAAACTGCTGATAAAGTTCTACTTATACACAAGTTAACTTTCTGTCGGGCCATTTATTGAAAATTGTTTTAAAAAACTATTATAGTTAGAGTTAGAGTTATACCTCTTAGTGCATTAATTTGCCATATTGTATTATATTTTAATATCATTAATATATATAGGGTAATTTTACACTTCTGTACATGTCTCACCTTCAAAAATGTGTTTTATTTTATTTTATTTTATCATACTTTTTTTTTCCATTTTCCTTATTCTGAAGCATTTTCTAAATCATGTAGTTTCATATTCTTGTTCTGTTACGTGACTTGTTGCAGGTATCAAGGCCAAAGTGGGCAGTCATCCATTTATCAAGTGTGCGAGCCAGTTCCCCCTCATCCTGTGGCACCCATACGCCCGCCACCACTACTTCTGTGTGATGACAGAGAAGGAGCAGAAGAAGTGGCACGCTGTGCTGCAGGACTGCGTCAGACACAGTGACAACGGTAACAATACACACAATGACCTCACCTCTGCTTAAGTAGAAGTGAATGTAACACAAACAGAATGGTCCCTTGCAGTGTTAAACTATCAGATTATTCACTGGATTTATTGGAAGACCGCAAGAAATGATAAATCAATACATTCAGTTTTTCACAATTTGAACAGCAGTGTCTTTCTCCTTGTGCTCCGCCTTTGACAATTAGTACCTCCAAACCATTGTTGGCAGTTCAGACAAGGGTGTGTGTGAATGTGTGTCATGGTGTGAAGCCTTTAGATGCCATCAGAGTGATCTAATTGATCTGTGAATGTGTAATACTGCAGGAATGATGTGTATTTGTTATTGTTTTTTTTCATTGGTCTTGGTTACAGTTTGACATGTTGTTGTCGTTGGATCAGAGCTACAATAGCCTGCAACCTACCAGACTGCATGACTCAAATAGTGGGCAGAGACTTTTTTTACTCAGCTGAAACCAGACTTATATTTGAGACAGGCTTTTATTTCTATATTTTGATACATATAAAGTACAATTGTCTATCTAGGTGTGAGCAGGCACAATATATTATACAATAATCACTGAAACCATTAGTCGATTAATTGATAAGTCGACTTATAGTAATTAATTGTTTATGTCCTTTATCAAACAAAAATGTTAACTCTTCTTTGGTGTAGCTTCTCAAATGTGCAGATTCATTGTTTTTCCTGATTATAAATCATTGTAACTTGACTAACTTTGAGTTTTGAAGGTGTCACTTTGAGCTCAGAGAAATTGTGATGGGCATTTTTGCCACAAATTATCAATTAATTAAACCAATAATAGACAGATTAATGTTAAAAATCATCATTAATCGGAGTCCTAATCCCTTTACTTTCCTACAAGGCTTTTATCTTAATGTCATGAAGACCTATGAGAGCATTAGATTCCATGTCAGTGAGTGGAGTGATAAGAGAGAGGTGGGAAAAAAAATGAAATGTGAAAAACTATCCAGATCTTCACTATGTTTGGAGGTGTTTTATTGTGCAGGTCTTCTTTTCTCAGCCTTTATTCATATGTCCCCATTATTTGAGTGCTGGCTTTTATTTGTGAATTGATGGTATGTTTTGGAGAATACTGCGGTGTGTGTTCTGCATTTGGTTGCACATTAACGGATGTTTGTTTATCAGGGTGGAGAACTTGTTCTGGAGAAATGGTTCTTGTGCTGGCATGCTCATGTCATTGTATTGAGACACTGAAGTCAGTTTTATGCTGTCGTTAGGGTTGGATGGATTTTTTCTTAATGTGGTGAAAAAACAATATATCTGTGCAGTTTTACGGTTTACCGCCAATTCCACAAATTAATCCAACACTGGATGCCGGCTATGATTTCTGTGTTGAAAATTGTTGTTGTTAGCTGTCCACTGTCACTTCCATGATGCCTTGGTTTGAGTCTGTTGATCAATCAAAGGGCTTCATGGGATGCCGTGTGATAAGCTCAACCCTGCAGTGAGCATCACATGACTATGGTATTGCGGTTATTTAATTATTTAATTAGTTTTGTGCATGCATGCACACATATGTGAGTGTGTGATCTCACATTCAGTGTGCTTTATTTAGACTTGAAGCAGAGTGAATCAGAATAAGCGGGAACCTTGGAAAAGCTGAGATAAAAATCTACAGAGATTTAGCGATAAAAAAACGACTGCTGCACTGAACGTGAATGGGCTTTAGTAGGGTGGTCCTCTCACTATTTTCTAATTAAGAATGAAAATAACATAGCTTTGCATTGTTTGTTTTTACCAAATAATAAATGTTCATGTTGCATATTAACCTGTCAGCATTGCAAAAGCAGAGACACTTGATTTCTGTTTGTGTACACCAGAACTGCGCGGGGCTGCTGTGACTGGACTTGCCTCTCAGCAGAGATGAAGGAGGACGATAAACGTTGAAAGGTTGACAGTGAAAACCAGCAATGCAGTGAAAAATAAACAGATAAATTTGCCTTTATTTTGCAACCACACAAACCTAAACCACTGTGTTTAATCTGCCAAATGACAGTTACTGTATGCAAAGTTGCTAATATCAGGCGCCATCATGGGTCAAAACATGCCAGCTTCAGTCCAGCATTCCCGTCTGGTAGCACAGCAAAAAAGGAGAAGATTACGACTTTGAATCCTAATATTTATTAATTTCATCTCATAAATATTATTAATCTTTGATTATTAACTGGGCCCTGTCCATATTTGCTTAAGGGAATAATAAATATTAAATACTGAGGAAATAGATAGAGAGAAATGTTAGTAAAGTGCTAACGTCCATATTCTTTAGGTACAACATTTGATCCAAGACTTTACCTTTAGCTGACACTAATTTCAAGCACGTACATACACAAGTGTGTGGTTTTACATGCCTGTGAGTGCATACACACAGTTGTAATAATGTTTGAGCTTTTAGGCTTCAACAGCTTTCCTCATATAAAAGCTAATATATGATTTAATTATCTGCAATTGTGCCTTAAGCACAAGATATCATATTCAGCTGCATTGAATCACTCAGCACCTACAGAAGGATACAAGTAAGCATGCACTACAGTTTGTAGTTGAAGCCTCCATCAACCATCACGAACATACAAGTAAACTTCATACCATGTATGAAACAACACACTGGCTCTGGCTAGTTATCAGGCTGACAAAGTTGCTCAACCTGATTCAACCTTGTTTTGCACTTAGCCAACTATCATGCCAAGTAACTGTGCTGCATGAATTCAAAGCGTTCTGCTTAAGTACACAGGACAATGCCAGCAGCTGCCTGTCACTAGTATTTGTTTGGAAACATCCAGCGCAAGCCCAAAAGTTAGAGTAGCCAAAAAACAGGGGCTTCATTTCTTCAGTCTAGGAAAGTTTTGGTCAAAATCAGCCAATGGGCAAAGGAACCAGAAGCCAAACACCAACGTTAGTGTTCACATTTTTTTTGACTGTAAAACAAAATGAGCCTTTGTCTGTATGCCTTTACTTCCCAACGCTACCTGTTCGGGCATGCTCAGTCTCTACATTCCAGCTGTGAGGCTGGGCTCCAGGATCATGTTGTGTGTGTTGCTGTTTTACTGTCGCCATGGCTGGTGTCAGTGTGGATTGGCATTCATGTTTCTGGCCTGTGTTGACACGCCCAGTCTCACCTCTGTCATGTCAGTGTTTGGAGGAAAACCAGAGCCAGTAAAAAGACTTTTCCCGGGAGTGATAAATGGTTTTACAGGCTGACCCCTGCCCTGTCTGAGGTCCTTTTACTCACTGGACTCATACATACACATTGACACTTACTGTACAAGCTGCTGTTTTCAACAGGACAGATTGTAAAATGTTAGACTTTTTAAATAAATACATTTTTACTAGCATTTCTATCTGGATGTCGAAGGGGCCTGCAGCTTTGCACATAACATCAGTCAGTCATAGTACAGTAAATGCTGCAGTACCCATAAAGAATAAACTGCTTGCGGCAAAGAAGCTTCATGCAAAGCAGTCTATCAGCTGAACACTGACGCTATTCAGCTACCTTTGATATTTGATCAGTAAAAACCACAAGTTAAATATTCACTCTGACACAGAGAAGAACTATTTGAATCCACTGACACTCTTGTTGTTTTATCATCAACAACTCTGCAATAAAGTGATCAGCTGCTGCTTTGCATCATCTTAACAGGTTGATTTGCAAAGCATCTCCCGTTAATCAGCTTAGCTAACAGGTTACCTCATCGCTCTATTCTGTACGACACAAAGCTGCAGCCCATCTGATAGGGCAACGTGGCAGTCTGAATGTTCTCACCACAGAGTTAAGCCATGAGAGTTTGGGTAATATCTTTACAGTTTACCTTTGTTTTTTTGCACGTTAAAATAAGTACAGTATTTAAAGTAGAATGATAGAAATTAAAATCTGCCTGCTCTGGATGCTTGACCTATGTAGAGCTCTGTGGACTAGGCTGGAGTCACCGCGTCCCTTTACCTCTGTAATCAACCTGGTGAGTCAAATGTTATAATGACTAAAATTGGATGTTTCCATAAAGCTTCAGGCCACTCCAATAAGACTCCAGTGATGTAATAGTGCCAAAATCGAGGCTGGATTCGTATTAAACTTAACAAGTAAATGATGATCGATACCCAGTGATGTGACTCATTTATTATTTGACTGGCTGGTCAGCAGAATATGGAGTAAAAACAATTAAAATGTGAAGATATTGTGCCTTTCTTTATACCATTGACATGAGGACATCATTTTGGGCTCTCAAAACATATAATTCTTTGATATTTATACAATTCTTCAGGAGGTTCATTCATAATTAAAATAATCATTAGTTTTAGCTCTTATGAAGGCTTCAGTTTTTTCTACTTGACCAATAGGCAGCAGTCCAGCACCCAGGCTGATAGTGAATCACATTAGCAGTCGAAGACCGCTCCGAGCTCCCGCTGGACCACTAGAGAGCCATCAATCACAGCCAGCTCTCCACCCCCACAACCTTTAAAACCAACCAGCATCCCTCTGCTGTGATCAGACCTCAGACTAATTCCACACAGCAAGAAGAGACCTGCAATGGACAAATTGAGGGGATGATAACAGAACATTTCAACCGAGGCTCGACGTTAGCAGAGACAATATATAGTAGAATATATAAAATACAGCAATACAGGGTGTGCAGCATTCTCTCATGTACATGACAAAATCACCTGTTAGTCCTTATTCAGTCATGTGTTTGTAATGTCTGCGGCTGATGGTTATGTTTCAATGAGTGTTTACTGTATTGTAGGTTTGGCGGGTTCCACAGGGCACCACCATATGGGGAAATCTTACTCATGCATGTCCATGGGGGCAGCAGTAGTGTGATGGTTTGAAGGAAGTGTTTAAAACCGGCTGCAATGTGAAGGCAGGTAGCCTGAAGTCTACAAAGACCACATTTGACATCCAAATGCTTAAAAAGCCATACAAAATTCAAATATATTTAACTCAGAGAAACACACACACACACACACACACACACACACACACACACACACACGTTTGTATATGTGACGGCCTGGGAACTCATCCATGGCTGCTGCTAAAATCCCACCAACCAGAGTGTGGTGAGCAAGGCAGGGAGGGAAATGCCTCAAATAAAGAGACCGTGGTAAGTACTGCCACATGTTCTATTTATACACAGCACACACACACACACACACACACACACACACACACACACAGACACACACACACACATACTGCAAAGAAACTGTAATCTGTCCCTTGATCTTGTATGGTTCAGAGACATGGAGAATGTGTAGTGATTTACAGACCTTACAAGCAGATTGTCAAAAAAATATTTCTCCTTTTCTTTTAGCATCAGGAAGAAATTTTCTCTTGTGAGGAACAAGCTGAGAATGTAGAAGAATTCACTTTCATTCCACACTGGTCATAGATCACAAGTGTCAAACTCATTTTACTTCATGGGCCACATACAGAACAATCTGATCTCCAGTGGGTCGGACCAGTAAAACCATCGCAATTTACAACACTTCCCATTTCTTCCTTTCTTTTAGTGTACAAACAAATTCTGAGGGACCACCCATTTACAAAACAGATGATGAACAGCATGAATCTTAAGTGCCATTTCAACCACATGTCTACACTTAATACATATGCATTACAATGTACAGATCAGAATGCATCTACAAAATCACAAAATATGTACATCTGTTTATTTGTCCACTGGACAAAGAAAGAATAGCAGTGCACTTGGAATAATTCTTCAAGTTCTGCAATTTTCATATTTTGCAAAGTCATTGGGTGGGCTTGATTGGACCCTTTGTTTGACACCCCTGACATAAGTTGTGCCCTGAAAGTTCAAAATACTAATTTATTCTAAGAAAAACTTCCTATCTACCATTTAAGTTTTAAAAAATCATAAAATTGGCACATTGTTCAATAAAACATAATACAATATCCAATAAATCAGACTGGATTTTGTAGACCTGTGGTACCAGGTACCAGTACCAGGCCTGTAGTAAGAAGCTGAATAATACATATTTAATATTACTATTTGTTTTATGGGCTCTAATTAGCTGGTATTACTGCAGTCGGACTCTCCTGCATTCTTTCTCATAACACCAACAACAGGATGCTGATTTTGAACTAGAGTAGGTCAACAGTCCATCATCATCCACTTAGCTACTGGATCTGCATGTACTGTACTGTCAGCTAACATGATTAAAACACAACAACATTAAGAGTATGGAGAGTTTTAAAGTCTGATTCAAAAGGAGCACATTTAATTAAGAAGGAAATTCTATGGTTTCTATACATTTTACTTCTTCTAATGAAGTGACACTGTGGTCCTCTCTGCCCACCTCCACCTCTATGTATATAAATAGATAAAGGCAACATGAAGAAATAGTAATGATCTGGAACTACAGTTCCCATAATCCCGGGGCTTTTGGGTGATGTAAACAGGTAGTATAATGTTGACTGTGGAGTCAGAGAGTTAGGTGTGGACTGCAACTTGAGTCCTGTTTTTTTAGTCTATATTTGCTCACATTTTTGGAAGTTGCAAAAATTAGAAGTTTGCCAAATTAGCTGTGAGTGGTTCTTGTTTGCTGTGAACCCATGAATGTACAGACAGCTACCACTGGATTACTTTGATACTGAAGAAAATTTAAAAACATGACGATTCATAAGACGAGTGCTAGTTGTAAGGAGCATCGATTTTATGATTTCTGAGTGGCTTTATGAACATACGTAAATATCAGGTTCATTCATGCAGAGAAATTAAAGTGGCATATGAGACCATTTAAATAAATGATTGTATAGTAATAAGGAGAACTGGTTGGTTGACTTTTGGTCTTTAAACTTTAAAAGCTTGTGTAGCTGCTGCTGACATGCACATTATCAGTTGTAGGTCTTGAACTGTCTGGTATAAGGATAATAAAGTATAAGCCAGTCAGCTGCTGCAGCCCTCAGACGCTTTTCACTAAATTTGACCTCCAAATGATGGTTGGTAACTTGCCAACGTGGCAGATGCCTTTGCACTTATTTTCCCACTGCGCCTCTAACCTTAGTGTCCAGTGAATTCTCATGGAGACTTGTGCCAAAACAAGCTAACACACCGACCCTCGGCCCGTCAGCAAAGAGTTAGTGAACCGCGAGCAGAGACGGCTTCCTGTCTGGCTCTGCCTCCCCCCCTCCTCACTCCTTGGTCACTTCCTGTCTTTGTCAGCCTCCTCTGAGTCACAGACAAAACAACTTGACAGACACCCAGGCAATAAAGATACACAAATGCACATTAATGCTTGTGCAACTTCACAAAGATTAGCACTCAGGCATGCTGGGTACACCAACCATTCATCCGCCATGCAGCTCAGGAAACTCCTACATTCTTGTCTCTCATGTTTGGCACCTCAAGAGGAATCAGACTCACAAGACGGCGAGAGTGGACGCTGAAACGTCCAGAAAACAGTTCCATGGGTTGTTCTTTGGGCTTAGAAAATCAGTATGATTGTGCTATTTCCACTTTTACCACTGGAAAATGGAATACTTCAGTGGAAATGGGGAAATATACGGCACTTGTTAGTGTTATGGCTGAGTGAAAAGCTGAAGCAGACAAGCTTTTGTTTAAAAGGTATTCCTGCTTTTGTTGAACTTGTGCTACTGTATATGATTGACCATCCCATATGATGATAAACAACATTTCAATAAGGGCTGGGTTGAAAAGCAGCAAACTTATCCTTTAATTACGCAGTTGTGCATCAGAAGGACTTTTATTTAAAGGAGGAAGTTCTCTGAAGGACAAACTTCTAATTATAGGGACATTTTATTCCATACACCTGTTTATGTCCTTTTGTGAGAGATGTATGACTTTGAGCACCAGCGTCCCACAGCGCTGTGGCCTTGAAAGAGGCAGCCAGTGATGTATTTTCATCACTTTAAACACAACCACATAATAAGAACCAACTTCCTAAAAACACACGCACATTGTGCGTCAAGTGTTTTGTGAGCTTCCTCTATTGTCCTGTCAGTTGGGAGGGGCTGTAACCATAGCAACCACATGAAATCTGTCCCTTGCAACAAGCCAACATCTTCCTGTTTTGAGGGATGACACAGCCGGGTGTGATTGGGGGGGGCAGAGTTTACATATGTTGTCATACATACGCTCCAGGAACTGTTGCTGAATATACCGCTGGCTAAAATTATACTTGCAGGCCGTCTCACTGAAGTGACTCAGATGTTATGGAAACGGTTGTTATTGTGAGAATCTTCAGTAGCCAATCAGATGTGCAGACATAGGACGAAAGAGAAGAGAAATAGAGAAATCACAAAAAACCCAATGCAAAAAACAAAAAAAAACAACAACAAAAAAAAACACCATTTTAAGATCAGCCATCACTGCATATTGTTTTAAAAGAAGGATAGGTGGGCGTCTTGTAACGTGACCAAGAATCTGCTCTTTCCTGCCCCCAACAGGTCTGTCAGAGGACTGCACTGTTCAGATGCCGGCCTTCACTGATGCCGTGAGACTTCACAGACAAGCCAAGGGATACTACGGGACCTGGGATATGATGTGTGGACAGCCCCCACAGGTCAGGATCTCACATTAATACAGCTGTGTCCCCAAGTAGATCTAAAAACAGTGCCTTTCCCATTTTAGAAGTTAAACTGTGAACTTCGGTGTCATGACACATTTCCTTATTTCCCACCGACACAGTATCTACATGTCACTGGTTGTTAATCCTAACTTCAAGGTGATTGAAATGTTTGATATCTGATGAGGAGCGCCTGAACGTACCATTAGCTGTAAACTCATTTTGGGAGTTCAGCCTTGCCTTTGTGGAATACATCCTTCAGAAGATCTAGCACCCAATACAACTCATGCCTTCCTCTTTGGAGGTGGATTGACACTGAGGATATTGTGCCTCAAATAGCATATTTGTAGCAGGTGGCCGTTAAAAGTGATTTTCAGGAACTATTTCCAAACAGTCTCTGTGAGTACCTGTCCAAAGTTCACTTTAGGGCTCCAGAAAACACTCCATCTACATCATGAACACACACCCTTTCCTCACACTACGGAAAAAAAAAACACATACACAAGACCTTCAAAGAAACTGTCAGCAGCAAGACCCCACCCCTCAACATACCAGCATTCTCTCTCTCTCTCACACACACACACACACACACACACACACACAGTTGAGTAGGGTCTCCCCTCTGAATGAGTCCCTTTCATTCTCCTGCTAGTTCTTCATAGTCACTCTGTGTTTATAGCAGTCACTTTTTCTTCATTAATCTCCATGTTTCCTGTCTGTACTCATGTTTGTGATAATATAGGCGTTGGTACAGTATATGTTTTTTTTTGCTTGTTGTGAAGGTCTTCTGTTAGTAAGTAGTCAAAAGTTAAAATCAGCTCAGATTTACAAAGGAACATGTTGTCTCTTTGACAGGATAGTTATGTTGTTAACAGTTAGAGGGCTGGCACACGGTGCAGTGGTTAGCACTGTCGCCTCACAGCAAGAAAGTTTCTATCTGTGTCTGCGTCAGTTCTCTCTGGGTATTCCAGCTTCGTCCCACAGTCCAAACACGCACCTACGGGCAATTTAGAGTCACCAAACGACCTGCATCGTTTGGTGACTCTAAATTGCCCGTAGGTGCGTCGGCCCTGCGATGAGCTGGCGACTTGTCCAGGGTGTATCCCGCCTCTTACCCAATGACAGCTGGGATTGGCTCCAGCCCCTTACGACCCTGAAAAGAATAAGCCGTTGTGGTAAATGCTTATAGTATCAATGATATTAGTTTCATATCATGTGTGAAGATATTGTTTTGTTATACTAACTTGCAATGCTGCCTTTGATACACGAAGGACAGAACAACATCTCCAGCTCAGACTAGAGTCAGGTACAGAAGAAAGAAGAGTAGTCCAGAGTGTCTGTACCTGACAAAGAGCCAATTTGGGCTCAACATGTTGCACATTTCTTAGAAGAATAGAAGGTATTTTTAACTGGAGCAGATGGTAAAGCCAGGAGACGCTGTAGGAGAATATCCAGGTTATTTCAAGCAATACATTTAGAGATTTTTCACACTTTCAGATATAAGATGGATTTTTAATCTCCAGTGTAATGTGAAAACAAGTTTAGATCAGTACTGTATGTAGATATGAGCTTAATGATTTCAGTAATACACATTTGAAAAAGAGCTCAGCTGTTTTGATGTGCTGTTTTTGATTTGTTAAACAAGCTGTCACATTAAACACATTGCTTTGAGCTAAAATAAATTTCAGGGAAATTGTTAATGTGACTACTTAAACTATATGTCACAAAGGTCATGTGACTGTCATGAAGCCAAACCATTTTGTGAATGTTTACATTTCTAAAGCCAGTTTACATTATTTACCTGAGACCAGAGACTGCACCGAACCAAGAGGAAACAAAAATCAACAAGACCAATTCAGTCAATAATAGTCATATTACTCAATATAGTGAATATTATTCAAGTTTCAACACTAAGACGAACACAAAGCATTATAATGCAGCCGCCAAACAATGACCAGGAGAAAAAATAGCAACATGACGAAATGCACCTTCAATACCAATTGAAATACAGCACATAGAAATTAAGAGCAAGCTGACAACGAGATCTGAAGCACAAACACACAGGCCTTTTTCATGGAACACATTTTGACATGCAGGAATATCATGGGTGTAAATAATAAAATTGTTTCCATTTTGGGTCCTGGTATTGTTCATGATGGCTCTTTGGGACTGTAATAGAACAGAGCCATGGTTAATGTTAGTAGTAACTCCTGTGATGTTTCTGCTATGACTGATGAAGTCAGAATGCCTTTTTAGCCTCACAGTGAACTGATGTAACATAAACACGAAAACCACCACCAACACAACAGAGCCAGGGCATACAGTAAACTGGTAATTTACTGTATGATAGCACATGTAGCTAAGAGTTACCTCAGAGAAGTGAAGCACAGAGTTCCCACAGGCTCATGCAGACCGCAGGAGCATCCTGGTCATGGACCGTTTACAGGCTAGATTGACTATGAAATGCTGCATCAGCGACTGTATTGGTACTATCATGTGTTGACGACATAATTAGCTTTTAAACTGAGCAGAGTAACAGAGTTAACTATTGGGCGGGATGTCGATGATTTAAATAGGCCGCCTTTCATGAAAGATGCCTTAAAAATACAGACATGTAGCAGTCTTCTTAAAGTTTTCTGTTTGGACTATTGAGCAGGTTTTGTACAATTTCAGCAATACATTTATAGTAGTGTGCAAGAGTAAGGAAGCAAAAGCATATTTTCAGCCTGCTGTTTTCAGGCACTATCCTTTTTTTGGCTGGACCGCAGAAAAGCGGAGCCAGCACTATAAGAAAGTTTGTTCCTGTCTGACTTACTGAATGAGTGATGAAGTTACACCATTGGTTGGTCCAGTGTTTGTTTTTCCTCAGCGGCCGATGCACTTTCAAAATGAATAGATGCAGTCTTCAATTACATCCTCAGAAAGCTTTTACAGCAGAAGTCAGACAGTCCTCAACTTTAAGTAGAAAATAGGAGTATAGATATGGACGCAATTTGGTGTAATATATCCAATGCAGACATTAAAACCCCTGATATTAATACAATTGTTTGATGGCTGAATAAGTTTAATATTTAAGGCTTTAAAGTTTTTGTGGTAACCAGGCAGATGTTACAAGTGACACAACATACATTGAGAGCAAGGTACAAGCAAGTCGAGTCACAGCCACTGATGCAACAATAATACAGAGAAAACACCATTTAAATGAGCCCTTTCAGGCAAACAAACTTAAACAAACACTACAATATACCTGTTGTTTGTCAGGCGTTTTTGTTCTTCTGTTTGGAAAAACTATTCTGCTTTTGTCACAGCCATTCATTACCCGGCAACACATTTCACCAAATATTTAGTTTAGCTTCGTTAAAACCTCATGGAGGTGCTGAGCTTTACGTGTGTGTTAGCTGTGAGGGCAGTGGCATTAAAAACACCTCTCTGTGTCCAGCTGTGTATCATCTCAATCGCCCCACTGTATCCACGTAACCACAAAGGAAAGAGAGGCTTAATTTTGTTTTTCTTTGGGTGGAGATATTGGTTGTTTTTGACTACACCTCTGGTGTAAAAATCCCCAGTTGGAACATTGCCGTAGTAACTCTAACATTCTGTAACTGGTGAAAAGGCGGGACTGGCGTTACAGCTTACAGTACTATTTTAGCTGTAATGACTTTTTTATTTTGATTTATTTACACATAAAAATGACACATGTTATAAGAATACATATATTAAAAGCGTGTAAATATTGTATCTTGTGTGTGTACCGTACAGATTCTAGCAAATCTGGTGATGGAGACCCTCCACCCAGAGCTTAGGAACGTGATTGGTCCTCGTCTGAAGGGGAAGATGCAGCAGAAGCAGAGGAATTGGATGTTGGTGAGTACTAACACTACACTGTTCAAAGCACTGCAGACATGCTGCAGAAACTCAAACAACATCCAAACTCTCCAAACAAACAACTCTCTCCTCCAGATCTCTGATGCAGTGTACAGGCAGGTGTTGGCACAGACCACTGGTCAGTATGAAGCACTGGTCGAAGCCTGCGAGGCCCAGAGAGTTCCGCTGGATGCCAGACTGCGAACCGACATGGACCAGATCATCACATCCAAAGAGCACGTCAGCAGCAAGATACGAGGTGACCAAAGATTTTCATGCAGGAGTTGATTTTGGAAAATTAATCTCCAGATTCTTCCAAATGAACATCAAATATTTCATGATGCCTCCATTCATTTTAGGCTGCAAACACAAAGCAGACAGTCCATGACGCCTTTTGTTCTATATGTTGAATGGCCACAGCACAGTCATTGATGTTAATGTACCTTTTGCATTGTGCAGAAGTTTGCGGTCAGAGAACATTGAAGCCTATAGTTGAAGGTGGTTGAAGTTTATTTTTACATATACCCATAATGTCAAAAGTATTTAAATGACTATGTCTCATTGTGAACTACACACTGATATGTAGTCATTGAAATGCAAACAAATTTAGCCCATTTTAAACCCAGACACATAGATGTGGTTCCACCTGTAAACATGCAAAACCAAGCTTACTGGGTAGTTGTGCACTCCAAAAACAACTAAAAACTGCTCAATCTGAAGAGGCAAAAACTAATCTACAGTTAATCTACAGTATCACAGCTGTTGACACCTGTAGGGAGTCCACTTTTTTCCAGGTCGTACGCAAGTAATGGTTAGGAAGGAAGTATGGATTGTGTTAATTTTTTTTAAAGACATTAATACATGAATCTACTTTTAACTGAAGACCACCTCAGTTTACCTACTAGCACATGTCCAACATGCCATGCAAAAATGACTTGCTTCACTTGGTGCTCACTGTGCTGTGTAATATGATCATCTCGACCTCAAGTGCACACTTCATTGTTTGCCTCATTGAGATGTAGCTGTGGTTTCTCTGGTTCAGGGATTATTGGCACAGTGAAGCGATCAGTCTAGTCACTGAATAACGCCACACTGCTCAAGTTTCCGACGAGTTTGTTTGGAGTTTTGGCGCTAACAGGGCCTTTCCCCTGTAACTAAACCTCCCTTCATATCTGACATTTTCCAGCTCTTGTTTTTTTTACTCTGCATTTTCTTCTCACAATTTTCACTTTGTATTTAGGTCTGTTGATCCTTCGGTCATTCCTTTGTCACTCGCTCATTGTGTTTGATTAGCTGGCTTCTAGAGAACCACAGCATCCACCCTTGAGCGACGAGCCTGTCACATTTCTGTTCAAAAGTTAACTTGGCACAGGCTGCTCATTTTTTTCCCATTGAGTTAAAGTGGCTGAACTGCATTCCATCACCTGCACTGTATGGGCCTTCTCTGACTTTATCCCACAGATAAGGCTTGAAACTACAAGTCAACTGCACAAAACGATGCAGGTTCACGTTACATGAGGGTAATGCAGACATTTCAGAGTTGTAAACCTAGACGTGAATTTTATTGTCGGTCTCATTTAGCATAGATTACATTACAAACAGGTATCTTAATGTCATCGTATGCATGCCAACCATTTCAAACCTGGTATCAAACAATACACTGTGCTTTGTGATAACACATTTGCAGAGTTCCTCTAAAGTCAAAGCCATGCCTTTGTTGTTATTCTTTATGCCACGACTGACTCTTTGTCTTCATCTGCAGTAATTCTGGTTTACAAGCTGCAGAAACTAATCATGAATATGTTCTTTTCTTACTTTCCATGCAGCTATGGTGTTGCCCAAGGCGGAGCAACTCCTGCGGAACAGCATCCAGCCATACATCAGCTCCATCCTGGAGGCCCTGATGGAGCCCACAAGCCGAGGTTTCTCTGAGGTCAGGGACGTTTTCTTCAGGGAGTTGGTGGAGATCAGCAAGAACTCGCTAAACGGAGGGGGCAAAGAAAAACTGGGAGATGTGAGTCATGTTGCAAATCGTTCTTTTGTACATGAATTAATTAAAGGTAATGGTTTAGTTTAGGTGTTAACGTGGTTCACAGTAAGTCTACGTACCTATGTGTTTTTTGATAACCAAAGTAATATAGAAGGAAAACAGGAGGAGAAGGTATTGTTACTGTCCATTGTTTTGTTTTGCTGAGCACATTAAAGCTGCATTGATTTGTTTTCGGCCACCAGGGGGCAGAATTCAACAGCAACACGACAAACCCACAATCCTGATGTTTTATCACCGTATTATAATTGTAGTTATTATTAAGTTGTGGCTAATAATAGTGCAAGCAGCTGCAACTGAAAACACCCGTCTGCTACTGCTGGAAACTGTGCTGTAAGATCAAAACAAGCTGAGTTGGATGCCGTAAATTCTCTGTGTGTCTGGCCATGTCTGGCCACACAGCCCTTTGATTCAGTGTTTACATAAAAGGTGATTAATGCAGCTTTGACAGACACTCTGTTACACTCCGTCCTGGGAGAGGGATCCCTCCTCTGTGGCTCTTCCTGAGGTTTCTTCCACCTTTTTTCCCTGTTGAAAGGGTTTTTTTTTTTGTGGGCAAGTTTTTCCTCACTCGAACCGAGGGTCTAAGGACAGAGGGTGTCACTCCCTGTACAGATTGTAAAGCCCTCCGAGGCAAAATGTGTTTTGTGAATTTGGGCTGTACAAATAAAATTTATTTTGATTTGTTATTTGCATCATCAGATGAAACAGGAAATCCACCAAGCCCTTTTTTTCCCCTACATCTGTTACCAGCACTGCTTTTTCACACAAAACAGCTTCACATGATCACAGACTCAAAGCAAACAGACAGAAACCTCACTGAGCTTTATACATGACAGGAGCAATTACAATGACTTACCTGGCTCTAACTGGGTCAAATATGCTCCAGTGTTGACTTAACTTTAGTTAGGGAATATAGTTAAGGTGTTAAGGTGTGAATGTGAAAAGTATTCCCTAACTTTTGATTCTAATCAAGTTATTGTTGTGAAAAGGCAGTGTTTGTGGGTGCCTTGGCTACGTTAGTGCTAGTCTTTAATTAGAAGTCAGGGAGTGTCCTCAGCTGCCCACGCTGACTGATCCTGAACAATCAACTCAGCCTTTTTGTCTGGTCTTATTTCTCCTCATATGCTGCCTGTACCACCTTGATCACTGTTACCTTCAACTGTCTGTGTTTCCCTCAGCACATGGAGAGGCTGTCCATGCTGGCCTTCCACCCAGTGAAGATGCAGAGCTGCTATGAGAAGGTGGAGCAGCTCAATCTGGAGGGGCTGCAGCAGAGGTTCGACGTCTCCAACCCCTCTGTGTTCGTCAGCAGGGCTCAGATCCTCATGAGGGGGGTAAGCTGCTACAGTGATTATCTCTGATATAAGACACAGAATCAACATGTACCAAAGCAGTGTCAGGATGCCTGAAAACACTCCCTAATTCCTGGTGAGACAACACACACCAGCAGCCTGTCCCATCTGTGGTGAAGTCTCTACTTCCACCTGCTGGACAGAAAGAGTGTGACACTAAAGATGAACTGTGAGCTGCAGCTAAGCTGTGGTTTACTGTCACAACAGCATTGATATGTTTCTTGTGCTACTGTATAACTTATATAAAATTATTCTGACAGCAAATGGACAATGCAGTGTACACATTTGAGCAGCTGCTCAACCAGTCTTTAGAGGCCCAGGGAGGAGACGACATGTGCAAGAACATCCAGCGCTGCCAGGACCGAGTTCTCAAGGTAAAATAGGATAATTAAAACAGGCTGTTATTGACAAACAGATGGTGAGATGGATGGAAGCATAAAGTCAGGAAAAGACAGTAACTTTATAAAATGTTTTCATTATTTAAGTTACAGCACAGTACAGAAAAAATAAGTAGATACTAAGTGAAGAATAATATAAAGTAAAGAACATGTTTTTCACTTACCCTTAGTCACATCTAGCCATGCATTTATTCGAAGATATATCAACCCCAATACAACAAAGAGCAATACCTACCTGTCCAGATCTGGATATATGGTCTATTTTATTTATCTCCAGAGGGAAAGTGAGGTTTTTACTTGGTCTTGTCTCTGGCTCAGACAAAGAGAACTTTTATTTCAAGACTGGTCAAGATCACAACTGTGGGGATATCACTAAATTGCCTGATTGATTGTCTTGGTCTTGATCCTGTCTCAGTCTAACATCATCACTGTGATTGGACTTAAAACTTCCAAAAGACTAATTTCTGTTTGAAATTTTCAGTACTGTTAATGGCTTTTACTACTCTTCAGCCCTGTCCCACTTCATATGCATTCAAAGAAAATTAATGATGGCTGTCTGCAAAGAGATGTCAGACTATTCTTCTGTAATAAAATTTGACCTCTGAAACCACAAAGAGTTCATTTGCAAAGCAGCGTCCAAAAGAAAACACACAGCAGTCTCTAAATACTACATACAAAAACATGTCTTGGTCTTGTCACGGTCTCTTGGTTATGCCTTGGTCTTGGTTTAGTTGACTATAACACTGGCAGAAGCAGAATTAAATGTTGCGAGATGTGAATTGCTAAGGTAAATATGATTTGTGCAACAAGTAGAGAAGCTGTTACGAGTCATTAAGCTCTCTGTGTGTGTTTCTGGTCTTCCCCTATCAGAAATATGATTATGACAGCAGCACGGTGCGCAAGAAGTTCTTCAGAGAAGCTCTGCTGCAGATCATCATCCCATACATGCTGCAGCAGCTCTCTCCATCCTGCTCACCTGTAAGTAGTACCCAACACGGCTGGCTTCCCATCACCGTCTTTCTTCACACGCTATCATTTTATACTCTGTTTAAATTGCAGGCATTACAGTGTACCATATGTCATTACAGGATTGTACAAGATTTACACTGTGAGAGAGTTTTCTATTCAAGCATGCCACGCATGGGGGTTACACAGAGTCAAGCATATGTCTTGACGTCATCTTAGATTGTTATGGGAACACTGACTTATTTTCCTTGAGATCCACAGCAGCTGTACGTTTGTGTTTAGGAAAGCAGGCACCATTCAGATCATTACAATGGAAACCAAGGTCAGAGGATAGGGCTGTCTCACTCCCTAGACACAATAGATAGGTAGATAACATAGAAGCCTTTACAGAGTCAGATAACCACTGTAGATTAATGATTATTGTGAATAGAGTAGTTGTGTCACTGTCCTGAGAGCATTTAAGACAAGCCAGAGAGGACAGCTTCTTCAGAATTGAGGCGGCATCATGTCAAGACAAGCGCACTGATAAATCCTCCGTTCTCGTTGGCCAAGCTTTAATAAACCTTTCAGCATAAGACATCTTGGACTTTCTCTCCACTGACTGAACTGAATTTGTGTTTCGGCCATTAACAATGTGACATTTGCATATAAATATTGAATTAATACTTAGCTAACATCTATGAAAATTAGCAAGTATTGGTTCTGATTCTGGTTAGCATGCACCCACGGCCAGTGGAAGAGTGTGACTTTGACTCAACCCTCCCTGGAAACACATGCAGGGATCAGCAGGAAGCATGCTCTCTGAAGGGATCAGAAACATTAAATATCACTAAGTTGATACATTTGATATGTAGGCAATGCTCTGACCACTGAAAGCATTTTGAAGCTCATCTCCGACCCCTCATCCTTAGGAGCTGCCTCACTTCAAAGAGCTAATCTTTGAGGACTTCTCCCGTTTCCTGCTGGTGGAAAACATGTTTGAGGAGGTGGTGCTGCAGACTGTCTCCAAGGACATAATGATGGGTAAGGGCCAAAAAACTTAAGATTTAGACATTATTGTTTCCATGGTAGGAGCATTGGTAGTTGAAATAGATTTCATCAGAGTATATTTTGTAATATATTTGATTTTTTTGTTTTCTTTCTTTGTCCAGCTGTGAAGGAGGCGGCTGTCCAGAGGAGACACAACCTGTACAGGGACAGCATCATCCTGACCAACAGTGACCCCAACCTGCACCTGCTCGGGGAAACCCCTTCAGTGGACTGGGCTGCTAAATTTGGTGGTGATGAGGCAGACGGCTCTGTCGATGTTGGCGGCATTGAAGGAGGAGGCTCTGGGAAAAGGCGCAGGCAGGTGGTGTCCATGATCCAGCTGGATGGGGTTCCTCTGCCCTATGAGTCCTGTTTGGAGGTCCCAGGTGTGGAGCTTATCCCAGAGGAGGATGCAGAGATGTTTGATGTTAAAGAGGAGGACCAAGGGGAGGACGAGGAGGACGCAGACCTGCCTGAGGTCCCCAAGTCTCCCAAGTCTCCTGATAGCGTGAATGAAATCAGAGACCTGATAAATCCCGTGCTGGAGGTGGTGATTCCTGTGTCAGAGGAGAGCCAGAGCGACATCACCAATGGGACGGAGCCGACCACAGGCACCATCACCATGGAGGATGGGGTAGAGGAGGATGTGATACATGTCACCACTGTGGTGGAGGATGTCCCTAGGAAATCTCTGCAAGGCAAGTCATCCCCGCAGACAATTCTCCAGCAGCTGATAGGAAGCAAGAAACAGGAAGCTGATGAGGAGCATCAGGAGGAAACGGAGACAGCGGTACAGGAAGACGACAGTGAACGGATTGTTGAGGTCTCTGCAGCAGAATCGGGTTATGAGTCGTCGCCTAAGCCACCACTGGCTACGGACTCCAGCCCACGTGGTGACAATGGCTTCCAATCACCGACCAGAGAGGGGCTGGATGAAGGTGAGCCTCAGCCAATCATAAACAAAAAGGACAAAATTACCGACCCGGGAGAAGTGGAAGTGCTTCTAGCGTAGGAAGACAATCCTCTGAACATGATTCTCATAAACTGGAGAAAGCAGCAGAGTGCGCATCGCATGTAATGGGAGAGAATTGGAATGAAAAAGGATTGTATTTAAGAGTTTTAATTCAAAGCATTGCCTTTTCTTTTTATTGTTCTTCACACTGCACACTCCAAAACCAACTCTCTCATCCTCCCCTAGAATTTTCTTTTTTAAAACATGTCTTTGGTTATTGGTTCCTTTCTACGCATCTTAATGAATCTCAATTAAAGTTTTCTTCATCTTTTGCGTATGACACTGAATTCAGCATGTCTGATTTATATAAGTAAGGCTCCTATATGCTACGCCACGTGAAAGTAATCCACTATTTTAAACATATAAAATAAGGGAGGAACACTAAACAACAACTACATCTAAGTTATTAATGTTATCACATCTTACAGCAGGAAGTAAGACCTATATTTTCTCTATATCCCACAGTTATACAGTCAGATTATATATATATATATACACACAGTTTGTGCCTTTAACTGTACTGCAGGATTCCTCTTTCATGACCACATCCTCTACCTGGGCAGCAGGGGGTGCTACAATAAACCTTATGGGGATTTGTACAACTATTTTTTAATAACCATTTCTTTTGAAATGCCGAGTCTATTTTTGTAAATTGTAATGTTTTAAAATATGAAGTTTGTTTACTTTGAGCGCTTTTCCTGTATTCGCAAATGGCCTTCATGTTTCAACACTAGATGTTTTAGTACAAACCTGTCAGGAATGATGAACACGTCCACTGTGATTTAAGAAGTAGGATGTTTTACTTTTTGACAACTGTGCAACAAAAAAACAACCAAAGTTTTTGTCACTTTGTCTGTGAGTGTCGATGACCAAGATCTTTAACTTGTAGGATTTTGATGAACTTGTAATCAGATTTTTGATGTTGGCTTCTGTCAATGTTTTTTTTCCCCAACTTCATTGTAATTACACTGACAAACACATGACAGTGACAATTCTTCTATTTAAAACCTTTTCTAATTTAAGTCAAATTTTACAATCTGGGTAAAATATTTTCCTAAATGTATTTTATTTGGATGAAGTGACTTTTACAGTTTTATCTTATCTGTGTAAAAAATGAAAAGAATAGACCGTATCACTTGTCGGGAAGACTTGTGGCATTAGACACACAGATGACTTGGGTGTTCTGTAAATCCAGGAGGTTTAATAAACTTTAGATATTATTTTATTATAATATAGCGGTGAGTAATTTCCTTTTCTTTCTTCAAGGAAATGTCCTGAAACTATTTTATTTGGTACCAAGTATAGGGAAATTAGCCACAGTCATTGTCCATTGTATGCTTAGCAGTTGACATTTTTGCACAGAAACAGAGGAGGAACATGACATACTAAAGGTGTTGTACATATTGGATAGCAGAAGTGGAAATAAAACACACAGCAGAGATGGAATAAAAAGAATTAGGTAAATAAATTAGAAACATTATTTCATATTTTACTCTGTTTTTATTATAATTAGTACCAAATGACACAGCCCTCTCCAGGAACCTTCTTGCATATCATATCAGTTTCCTTCAGGGAATTGTTTAGAACCTTTGTTACCACATTCTTTTGTTGTTAGCATCACACGTACACACTGGGTGAGTCTGTTTCACATCTATATAAGCAGCCCAAGCTACAATCTAATGTCAAATGCTGAATGTTGGACTCATCCCCTCCCAGTTTTTATGAGTCAGTGTCCTGTTGTGAAATCATCTATTGTCACTGTTTCCAAGTGCATTTTGAGTTTGCTGCCTTTAGATTCATAACCTAAGTTCCATTACTTCCAATGGAGAACCGCTGACGGTCACCATCTCCTGTTTATTTATTACAAAACCGTCTGTTTGGTGTTAGCAGCTCAGCTTGTATCCTAAGTGCTTTTGTCTCATTGAAATATATATAAACAAATATGGATGAATAAAAGTATTTCATCAATGGTATTCTTTATTTTTGTCAACCAATTTCTTAAAAGATTTTTATTGTGAAAAATCAGTAAACCACCTCAAGTTATCAGACATTATCTGAATATGTTTCTACTGTCAGAGGAGAATAGAAAACACATCTGAAATGTCAGTTGCAAGGCACTCAAAGTTTTTTCCTTGTAGGTTTGTGGTTCGTCAATCATTGTCACAGTCCCACATGATCAATTTTCACTGTCCCCTGATATCTGCGTGAAAACGCTCTGTTAGTAAACCAAGATGACACTCAAGTTTACAAGCTGCAATCACATGATCCAGTTCCTGAATCTGAGTAGCATACTGTGACCTGTGACTGTAAATCTCAGTTCCAAGTGTGAGTCTGTTTTTAGGTTTCACTCCAAAAAGCACTGTAAAGAAAGAAAGAAAAAAAAAAGACTTGATACTTTAAATGTTGCTGGTTCCACTCAAGTCTTCAGTAGTGATTTTCACTTTCACAGTAGCATAGCCCGAGCTCTCCTTAGCGTCATAACACTCTGAACTGTACAATGATCTGTGTAGTGGCTGTAACAGTTAGTGAGGGATGATAAAAAAAAAACAAAACGAAAAAAGCAACCATAATACGCCACAATGAGTTCTGTTGTACCTCTGCTACAGATGTTTCAAACGCATTGCTCCTCTTTGAATCTATCGTGTATGTTTTAAGATAAATTACAAAAAGAAAAAAGTTTAAGCAAGCAACACTCTCCCGCCATGGACACTAAAATCCATTTTTCACATGCGTGACTTAGATGTTTGCTGTTTGAGACGATAAGTAAGCAATACTTCATAAAGAGAATGTTATGTCCCTTTAACACAAAGGAATCACCTCAATAATTATAAAATTCTGCACATCCTCCCTTTTGTCACCTGAGTCCTGGGGCCAGATATGAACTGGTAACAGATGATAATTTGTCTAAAACCTTCACAAATACTAACCACAGTTAGTATTTGTGAAGGTTTATGCCAGTTTTCATAAATACTACCTGTGCCCAGAGGAGAATGACCCTCAGAAATTAGTCAATCAAGTGGTTTTCATTTAGTACCCACAGCATGCCATCCTTTTAACTCACTGGGAGACAAAAAGCGGAAAAAAAAAAAAAAAGCTGTCCTCTGTCTGATCTGTCCATAGCATCAGATGCGACCCAAAAGAGGGAATGAGATGAAATAACCAAGGACCGAACCCACGATGACCCCAATGAAGATCCAGGTGTTGTAGGACATGACGCACAACATCAGTATGTAGCCCAAAGTCACCTGCAGCATGTGGAGGAGTGTCTGGATACCGTGCAGCAACCAGCTGAAGAGGAAACAGATGAAAATATGAGTAACACCCAGAACAATACCTCTATATGAGAGGATTATAACCTTGAATACTTTAGTCAGTAAAATGGTGGGAAACGATTTTACCAGTCAAGTAGATTACATATTGTTTTTTTGTTCAATCATTACGACAGAATAGGTGACATTTCACAAGAGAAACGGAGGTCAATGTTCAGTGTCATACATCTAGCGTGTGAGAAATACTCATGTCATTATGGTGAACATATGCACACAAAATCACAAAGAAAAGCGCACACAGAGCTACAACAGAAAGCAGTGGAATGATATGAAGCTCAGAAATGGCGACATTTGACAACCAGCCTGCAACATGATTGATTCAGCGCCTGACTGGTTAAACAAGGTCGAGAAAGCACAAAGAATATATTGTAACTGCTTTCACGTGTGGGAGTTTCAGGTTGATGTTTCTACAGAGCCCTGTTAGCGGCTTTCCTTCCTTTTAAAATTCCACCAAGTTGTATCTTAGAAGGAACCCTGACCTGTTCCTGGTGCTTGGAGCAAGATGTTGTGGCTGTATGGGGGTCAGCGAGGACTCAGAGGGGGTGCTGACCAGTACGGGGTCGCTGCATTGGGACTGAGGGGGGTTGTACATAGACTGAGGCTGGGCTAGCCTAGAGTTGCTCCCCAGCCACACCCTCCACACTTTGAGCAGCTCGTAGAAGACTGTCAGCAGCAAGACCACAAACACCGACAACACCATCCCTGAAGGCACAAAGGATGGAGACACAATAAACTCACACTGATAAATTCAGTGTCATAATCTCATTCCTCATTCCTGAATACTGAATTCAAAGAAACACTCAGAGGAATCCAGATGCAGTCAGCTTGGATTCATACAAGTTTCAATGAATTCACATGGCAACGCAGAGTCATCGGCAACATATATATTTATCATCAAACTGTTGACAGAAAACATTCAAACTATTCCTGCTACATACTCCTCTTGGCTGTCCATTTCTATGATCCAAACACATATTTTTTAATCAATATATGCCATAAATATGTGCAAACACAAAGCTTGGTTGAAATATGCAAAAATATGAGTTTTTGGAGCACTCCTCCCACCCCGCTGGCCTGATCAACAAGGCATAACTTGTTCTGCTAATCTGTTGGATAACTACATTCTGATCAATATCTCACACATTCAAATATTCGGCATACTGTGAACTTTTGCACACTACCTGCTGAATGGTTGTCACATTCCTGCACAAACCTGTACAGCTGTTTTCATTTAAAAAACATATTGTACATATATTTATGTCTTCTAGTACTTGATTTTTGTCTTGCTTCTATTTTTGTTTGTTATGCACCAAAACACCAAGACAAATTCCTGTATGCAAAAACCTACTTATGATTCTGTGTGGAACCCGACCCATCAATCAGATTTTACTTTTTTAAGTACTGATCTGAATGTGTCCTGAGAATTGAGTGTCTGTCATGTACTTTCTAAGTCTTGTTTACTTATTATTTGATCAGATGTTTTCTGATATAAAGCATTATTTGCTAATTTATACTCTTTCACTGAGGATGACAACTTTGACACAATCACTGATAATTTTAGACAAATTTAGTCAAATAATTAAAAAAAAGGCATTTCATAGAAATCATGTTTATATGCCTCAAACTGCTGTACTGCACCTTAGTCACAATTCTTTAAATAACCAAATTTAAGACATTTCCTCTGTATATATTGTTAATATGGGGGGGGGGGGGAGGGGCAAATTTTGAGGTTTATTCTTATAGTTTTTAACTTATTCTTATTTTATTCGTATTCTTTTAACTTTGTAATTTTATTCTTAAGTTTATTCTTATTTATTCTTATAGTTTTTAACTTTGTAATTTTTAACTTTGTAATTTTATTCTTATTTTATTCGTATCCTTTTACCTTTCTAATTTTATTCTTAGGTTTATTCTTATTTATTCTTATAGTTTCTAACTTTGTAATCTTTAACTTGTAATGTTTATTTTGCTGCTATAATTTTCGTTCGTTACCTTTGTACACTGGAGCGCTGTGACAAAAGAATTTCCCGCAAGGGATTAATAAAGTATATTCTATTCTATTCTATTCCTATTAAAAAATGTTCATTAGTTTATGTTAAAAAATGAATAATGGCAGAATTTGATGTTTTTGGTTTTAAACTCCTATATTGGTTTGGCTCTAATTCTGAACACTGCTGGAGGTTTGACGATCTTCTGATTAAGTTTTATATGATGTTGTATAAACTTCTGAGAGGTCAGGAACAGGGAAGTCTGTACAGTCATAACAGTATTGTATATCTACATTTTACCAGATGAACTGGTTCTAAGGAGTTATCTCTTAGAGCTGCAGAGGTTTTATGACACTTTCACACTCACCTGCAGGCCCGTGCACATCCCAAAAGTCAAACAGCAGTGTCACGCTGCTTGACGCCTCAAATGTCATCTGAAAGAAAAAAAACAGAAAACTATTAAAAACCACTTAACAGTTGGTGTGTTAGAACACTGACCTCAGCCCCCAGCACCAAGATCAGACATGTAGGACTGAGAGCAGCTGCACTGCTCTGCGGTCATTCTCTGGTGCAATGACTCAGAATGTTTTTGATTACAGGTCTAAGCAGTTTCTTCACTCATCTTGAAGGAAACTCATTTATGTGCATGCAGAGTTGACTCCATATTCTTTTACAACACACTCTAAGCTTCCTCTGTTCTACATATCATATTAGATTCCTTAAGGATAAAAATACAATTGACACTATACCAAACAAATATCTATTCAGCTGACCTTGCTGCTTCTCACAATTATGAGACTTATTGTCCCACAAAAGCACACTCTGTTCTTCCCTGCTATGGTAGATTTGTGACTGACAGAGGAATGTACTGTGTGTGTGTGTGTGTGTGTGTGTGTATGTTACTCAGCCTGCTGCCCAGTTCCTGCCAAGCTCATTGCCACTCCTGCCCACTAATGCACCACCTGTCCTGGCATGAGTGTCTCTGTCTTAATCGAATGATTAAATATTTATTAATAATCTGAACAATCCTGTTCTGCATCTTAGGAACATGATGGGATTTGGTTGTGCAAAGGTGTCACCTCTGGCTCTGAGAACATGTGATGTGCAATAAAGACTAATAAAATATGTTGGAGTTCTAGATCGTGATGCATTTGCTGTGTGTTCCTGTCATGTGAAGCACAAAGACAAACAGAAGTTTGAGATGGATATCATGTATTCAGGATGTCTGTTTGAATCTGACATGTTTATTGCAAACCAACTCATGTCAGATATTGAATTAAAGGCAAGAATCAGGAAAATCATGAAATGATGATTCTGCTTCATCCCAACTTTTGTTTTGGTTATCACTAGGATCAGAATAGATACCAGTGCTAATATCAATTCTGATCATCGGTCCGATTCTTTACAGACCCCCTCATTGTTTCATGGTCAGTTTTCTCTGTGGGAAAAACAAGTAGGTCTACACAGTTTTGCTGAAGTTCCACTGTTTAATTTAGAACCAGTTAACCTGATAGCTGTGTCGGTGTATCGTCATCTAAAACTAATGAAATGTGAGAGTATTTGTATAGCATTCATTTTCAATTAGTTTGTCTAAGAAGAACATAAACATGGTGTTACTATAACATTATTTACCCTGCTGTCTCGGTTCTCAACTAGAACCGGTTCTTCTGAGAAGATTCTTTGAGATCATTTATGTGAAGGTAAAACCAAAGGTAGGTGTACCTGTTATGTTGGTTATAATCCACCATTACACTAGGAAGTTGGTCTGTAAACAGTGATATTTACAACGGTTATTTTGGGTTTTAATTATAACGCTTGCCTTCATTTTCTTAAATCCAGTCTGATTATCTGCCTGCTCGTGTTTCTCACCATGTCAGACTTCTTGTTAGTGACGTTACCCAAATCTCACCAATTAACTTGGTGAATACATTGTTATTATTAGAAATGATGACAACACCTACAAAAATAATATCAGACTGGATGGGAGTTATCCTTTATAGATGAAAGATGTGACAGCAAGAATGAGGATGTCTTTTTCAGTTTTATCTGTTCCACTAAAACTCATTTCAAACATGTAGAAACTTCTCATACAGAAAAAGAGACTCAAGAGCTACGCGAACAATTAAATACAGTGAAAGTTCGAACCAACAAGACTATGAACAGTGAAAAAATACTGTAAAACTGACATAGTGGACAGAGGTGTTTCAGGAAGCTTGAAAACAGCACAGACAAAGTCAAATATAGATAACTTGAGTCAACAGTCTAAGTCAGGCCAGGGAAGGTGATCATTGTGGGCTTATCTTTCAAACCGCTTGAGAAAAAATAACTTGCTTGGTGAATGTTGAGACTGCAAACCAGGAGAGTTGTTTCTACTCCAAACACTGTCAGTGCACACAGATTGGACCCCGTGCACTTTACATTCATGCAGAGCCTTTTCCAAACGCATACCACAACTTTAGAGACGTTTATCCAAACTGTCAGCTGTAGGTTTTCAGTCATGTCAGTAACATATGTGAGACAACTCTTGACATTTGAGGTATTCACGATTCATTAAACTGCCACTTCAGTCATGAAATATTGGAGCTGTGTTCAGGATTTTCAGTTTTGTGGATCAAAAACATAAAAACATCAAGATACAGTTTACATACACTTTAGCCGAACACATTTAAACATAATCTTTAGAAATCCATGCCATTTAATCCTAAACATTCCCTGTCAGTTATGATTACTACTTTATTTTAAGAATGTAAAATGTCAGAATAACTGTAGACAGAATGATTTATTCCAGCTTTTATTTCTGTCATCAAATTCCCAGTGTGTCAGAAGTTTACATACACTTAGTTAGTATTTGGTAGCATTGTCCTTTTTATTTGTTGGCTCAAATATTTCAGATAGCCTTCCACAAGATTCTAAGAATAAGTTGCTGAAATTTTGTCCCATTATTCTTCACAGAAATGGTGAAGTTTGTAGACCGGCTTGCTCAGTTCTGCCAACAAATTTTCTATTGGATTGAGGTCAGGGCTTTGGTCACTCCTTGAGCCATATTGCCACAACTATGTAAGTATGTTTGGGATCATTGTCTGTTTGAAAGACACAATCACGCTCAACTTCCTGGGTGAAGTCTTGAAAGTTTCATTGTATCCACATTAATGAATGGATTCATTAATTAAGGCCTTCCCATACTGCAGGGGTTTTTCCTGAGGTCTTGGCTAACTTCTTGTAAAGGTACACCTTAAAATACGCCCACAGGTACATGTCCAATTAACTCAAATGATGTCAAGACACTTAGTCAGACACTTTTAAAGAAATTACATTGTTCTCTAGAATAAAAAGGTACAGTCAACTTAGTGTATGTAAATGTAAAAGGAAAAGTGAAAAAATATGTGTGTAAACAAAACAATTACTTCTGTCATGCAGAAAGTCCTAACTGACTTATTAAAAGTATTTGTCAACATGAAATCTTTGGAGGGGTTAGAAAAATATTTTTTAATGTAAACTTCCAGCTTCAACTGTATTGGTTTTGTAAACTCTTAGCCTCATTATTATAGTAAACATTATTATACATGTCATCCATCATATGACTGTTACAGTGTACTGAAATTTATGGCTGCCTGGTGAAAGATAGGAAAACATTATAAAAGTCTAAAGGCTGTGGTTCACTTTGGAAAATGGCAGGCAGCATAAAGTGTGTGATTTGAATAGGCTGGGCGATAACTCAATAATATCAATGTAGTGTAATGTTATCTTGAGGGTATATGATAAAAACGTATTACGTTTTACATCATGATGTTGTCCAAATATGTCCAAGCTAATTGTAGAAAGTCAAAGTTAGTTATTAAGGTTTTAGTGTCACGTTATTGCCAAGCCCCTGGTTAAATGGACCCTGGTTTTTCAAGCTTCTACAGGTTACTTGAGTGCTTTGTCTATGCGGGTCAAGTATGCATCATGTTCCCCTTTGTTTGTTATTGTCTGCTCCCCTAAGTCCGCCCTACATGCTCTGCACACAGCGAGTCATTCAACGCCACACTAGACAAGTATTTCAAATGCAAATTAACTTGTTAGTATGATACTGAGGCTACAAACACACAACTTACAGACATCATGGTGAAGTTGCCGAGCGGAGGCTAACGCCACAGTTTCTGTACACTCCAGTTCCCCACTTGTTTGAGCGCAGTCAAGTCCGAGCCATTTCTCAAATGCAGCACAGTGTGTGAGCTTCTGTTCAAGCCACTCAAGTCAGCGCATGACTCCAGGGGAGGAACAAAGGGGCTGACGGTTAGTGGAGTTTTTCAGCTACTGAAAACAAAGAACTACACACTGCGACTAAATAATCGAAACGGTCCTATACGAGTCTTCTGCAAACCGAAATGCTATCGTCGACATGGTGCCGTGCGGGTACGACCGACAAATGTTTGCATTACAAACAACAGCTAGCTAACATTAGTCGAGGAATGCAGCTGATGGACGTTTTCGAGATTTGACGCATGCGCGGCACCTACAGTTTATAACAACAAATATTTGGATCACGTGACAAACGGAAGGAGCCGAAGATATTCGTAGCACTTCGGCTAGTTTCGCAGTAAAATGTGTAAAAAAAAAAAAAAAACCTGAGTCGGGTAGAAGCGTGAACAAAGCTGTTTGACAGCAGAGTTCTTACTATCCTCTAAAATTTATAAATTCAGGAAAGGCCTGAACAACATCATCATCATCATCATCATCATCATCATCATGGGGAAAGATTTTATATTAAGAGCTACATATTGACCTTGCTGTGTCACTTCAAGTGCAACAGTGACAGTGAACAAGAACTCATGATAGCAGCACTTCCCCTAAGGGGAATGCAGCCATCATTAATACACCTGTGGGTTCCCTGCTATGACATCAATATCTGCTGTGAAACCAGTCTATTGGAATGAAGAGTATTTTTAATGTTTGAACCTGGGTGCAACAGGTTGAGTCAGGATGTTAAATCAAACAGTGGAAGACAAGAAAGGTCAATTAGGGGAATGCATCATCAACATTTAATTATTTATTTGTGTGTGGGTGTATGGGAGTGTGTGTATATGAATATGTACAGTATAAGCATGCATGTATATGTGTATATAAGTACAGACATGTTTTATGTATATGAAATTAATCTACCTGTTATCCTATATTGCTTTATTTGATGTAACAATCACACTTAAGTTATAACATATTTTTATTTTTCTCTCTCTTGTCATTTTGTATTGATATTGTTTCTTTAGTGTATGTGTTCGTATCCCTTTGACCTTGTGTAATCATAATTTAGAAGTTATTTTCCTCCTTTTCTTATTAAACTTGGAAACATTCTTAATCATTATTTAAATGTCCTCTCAAGTGCTCTGTCTATTTAATGCTACAATCTCTGCAGTTTCTATTAAATTGGGTGAAGTGCATTGCTGCAGCTACTTGTTATCTCAGCCTCAGCAAACATCTTTATCACAGCCTTTGTTTGATTCTAATCACCACTGGAACAGTTTCTACTGGCTGCCTTTTTGCCTACGTGCAAGTTTTTTCAGTTTTTCTTTGAGGACTCGGAAATGTTAGATCATTTACACGTAGATCTAGCTATAGGTCAGTTGTGTCTTAATGCACTTTGAATGAACTTGCTGTTGAAAGGTGCTTGTAATGCTATGAGGAAAAAAAACTGTTGACATAAACAACAAAAAGACGTCATATAATTTTATTGTTATACTGTTCAGTACAACTTTGATTCTGCACTTTAAGTTGAAATATTACATTTACTGATTGAGGTGCTACTATTAGTATCTGCATACTGCACCTGTAAACAGTTTACAAGTAGAAAAATACAAAACCAGACACCACTCATCAATATGTGAGGGGGAATGAATGAAAAAGAACACAGAACAAGTGGGGCTGCATAAAGCTATAGTACCTTTTGGTGGAGAAGAATTCAACTGAATCAGGATCGATAAAGGCAGCATGAAATGACTTCAGGGAGCTGCTGCTGCAGCGTTCTCAGAGATGGGAGGAATTGCACATATTTTTCTAAAACAAGAATAAAAACAGTTCAACAAGTCCAGTGTCCTCGCTGTTTTTAGAAGCTACATTTGTGTACATCAAGTGCACTTAGCACAGTCCGCAGGAGATAAAACAGGAAGAGCTGCACGAGCACATCCTGACGTCCTCGCTAACAGAGAAAAAGAAAGTTCGTTACAAGCTCCTGAAGGGGGTGGCAGGAATCCAGATGATTTAAGGCATGCATGCACACTAATGCAGAGCCAGAACGCCATAGTTTGGTTGACTGCCAGGTTTCTAACAGTAACAACAGTTTGAGGGCATTTCAGAGCTGAAAAATAAAAGCTAGAAAATAAAATACAAATTCAGGAACACGTGGCAAACATGATCTACAGTCAGGAGCCAACCAGCACAGTTTTCCTCTGAATTCACAGAATGGACACAAACACATCGATAGTCCCACGAACTTTCAATACAGCAGTTGTGCTTAAGATTCTCAGTGGCATTAGTTTTACACATTAGGGCTGGGTGACATGGTTGAAATCATAGAAATTATATAAATAAGGATATTTTCTGTCATCATGATATGACACAATATGACACATGAGATGAAACTCTTCATATGTGCAAAAGAAAACTTCAGTGACTGTCTTTTTTTGATAATTACAGCTTGCCTACATGAACTAATTTGGACAACAGAAATTTGTGGAATAGTAAAATGACATGATTAAACTGGAAATTAAAATGTTGAATTATCACCCAGCCCTCGTACGCAGGAAAAGAAAAATGTCTCTAACAGATAATTTAATACAAACGTTGAATCACAAAGTATGAAAAACAGAACTTAACATCTTGTCCAAATGAGCTCTATTTCTCTCTCTCAAACACACACACACACACACACACACACACACACACAGTAGATGTGCACTCAGAAACCCATGCACTCAAAATTTAAAAAGTGCTGTGTTGTGCCCATGTATGTTTATCATCTGCACAGAGGATTCTCATCTCGCTAATGTAACACTAAAAGAAAGTTAAGGCAACAAACAGGAGAAAACCCAACATACACAAGATGTAAAGACATACAGCAGATGGTGCACCGTGAAGCAGGGACTCACTTAAAAATCTTTTCAGTTTGCACAGCTGATTATGTGAGGCTCCAGTTTCAGGACAAGTTGAGATACAGCTTGTACCAGTGATGACCACAAGAGGGCAGAAGGAGACTGCATCAGTCTTCATATCCAGCTGCAGGAAAAATGAGCCTCATCTGCAGATACACTCTCCTTTGAATACGAAACTGTGGGTCGAACCAAAACCTATAAACGAAGGGTAGTGGTATATCACTTAAATATAGTTTAATTTACCATTTACAACAAAATAAAACAGAGCATGTTAGTGCTCTTCTATGTGTTGAGTTTAATTTTCTCAGCATACATCATCTTTAGAAATATATTTAAACATAATCCAAATATTCTAATTGGTTGATTAATGCCAATGAAAACAATATTAAACTAAACAAAACTAAATAACTCTTTAAAGCCCCTATGTGTAGGATTCCAACAATTTTTGACTGTCATTGTCTAGTGGTATTAATAAAAGACATACACACAGAGACTGCACCATTTTCATTGGGGCATTTTCATTGGGGCTGACTTAAAGCATCAGAATAACTTTAAAGACACACAGGGGTTTTAACTAGCTTTACAGACAAACCACAACCTCAGGCAATAAGTTCTCCTTTCAATATCCAGTGTGAAGACAGCTCTGCCCTGCTGATGATGAGGATGACTGAGACACAAACAGACAGCATTGTGGACCACAATAACAAGTGCACCATTGGAACAAGACTGCGAAGAAAGGCCAACGCTTGATCTTGTCAAACACGAGCCTTCAGTAGGCTGAAATCATTTTCAAGGCATCACAGATGCAAAAATTGAAGAAATTTGACCCTGCTTCATCAAAGAAACGCCTCCAATCACTCAATATTCTAAATGCTGTACGATGATCCAAAATACTTCTTTTAGGCACAGTGATGTTCACCCGCTCTGTCTGACACTACCTGGGACATGAGGTGAAAATAAAACTGATATACAGTATAAGACATGATCCCTTTTTTACGCGTTGGAGGACAAAAAACGATCTTTGGGGTGTTCGGGGGTGGAGTTACAGTCCCATCCTCTTTAACCCAGCATGTCTGTCCTGATAGGAGGCGAGTGCAGACAGGTGAGGATGGTCGTGGCCACGATGCTTCATCACCTGCTTCATCTCTACTGTCTACTGTTGAAACTGGAGTTGGCGCTACTGCAGCTTTCCTCATAAGTGGGTGGAGGCTCTGTGACACACAAAGGCAAAAAAAAATCAGTATTGTACACTCAACAAAAATATAACGCAGCACTTTTGTTTACTCCAATTTCTCCTGAGCTGTAGAAGATTTAAGGCTTCTTCTCCCAGATTTTGTTCATGAATCTGTTAGTGAGCACTTCTCCTTTGCCAAGATAATCCATCCACCATGCGTGCCATAACAAGATGCTACTTAAACAGAAAGATTGTTGCACAGCTGTGTCTTGGACTGGTCACAATGAAAGGTCTGACTGGCTTACTCTGATACATTATGTATAATACTCCAGCAAGTCTCTGTAGCGCTATGTGAAATAGCAATAGAAATTGCCATTGATCTGACCCCAAACTGTGAATTATTATAGTATTACATAGTATAGGATTATCGACTTTCAGCTATAGTATAACATTGGTTTAGGTATGGAAGCACTTGCGGTGTCAGGTCTTCCATTACTTGCTTTCATTTGAAATCTAAAAGTAGTTGTCATGACTTGAATTCGTCTTAGGGGCTTTCAACCATACCAACATCATGGGGACATAAGACAAAAACAAATGTTGGCTTTTGGTAGGTCACACAGCAGCCTGACGATAACTAAACTACTGAATATTTATATAAAAAGACATGGTGGTTCTGTCTTTGTCTGGCACACCTGAGCTGTGGCATCACTTTGTACCCACAGCTCAGGTGTGCCATTGTTTAATATGTGACTTGAGCCGGCGCATTGTGAGATTACATGTGTTTGTCTAAGGTTTACCTAAGAAGGACACACAACAACACTATCACAAAAGTTAACTCCTGACACACCATGAGTCAGGATTTATCTGGTTTTAGAGATTGAACTTCTGACAACTCATTACATGATTTGGTTGTGATGCAGACTTAAAAGGGATTGTGGTAGGACAAACAAACTAACCATGAGGGTAGTCCCAGCTGCTGTACTCTGGAGGGAGGATGAGAGAACAGGAGGTGGGGACAGGAGTCACGTCTCCCTCGGTGAAAAAAGGTATGGTGGCCCCGGTGGACACACAGAACAGGGGAGCAGACGCGTCAGGCCGTCTGTGGCTGGGAGGAAGGGCTGCTCCGGGTGCGTGGCTGAAGGCGCTGGGGGACATGGTGACGGGCTGACCTGTGGGGTCCTGCTGAGAGTGACTCTTGGTGGGAATCTCCTCACTGGCCACGCCCCCTGCACATAGCCCCTCCTCTGGCTCCTCCTCTGCTGGCGGGGCACTGGGCATCACACCTGAGATGGTCGCACCGCAGTGGACTGGACTGGTGGGCATGGGCCTCGATGGAGACAAGTTCACAGCAATGTTCCCGATGTAGATGGGCAGAGTGATGACTGCGTCTGGAGATTTTAGTGACACCTGTAACACAAACATGACTTATGAAGGGAGCATCTGTTCGATTTACATTTAGAATGCACTATTTAAGGCTCATTAGACTTCATACAATCAGGACATTTATCAGTGCTTATTTAGGTAAAATGTGATTTTAAAAAATGAAAAAATAAAAAATACAGAAGAAATTCTGATTTAAAACATACAATATTGTTCAATCATTTATGGGTTTTTTTCTTAGCTTTAAAAGATTTAAAAGCGGACCAGCTTTTTCCTCACTATATATTACCTGAAGATTTTCTAAGCTGTGAGAACCTCATTAATACTGCTTAGTACTACTGTGAACAGAAACTAGAGACTGGAAACAACTTTTGGATTTATGAGGACATAAAATTTAGATGAAAAGTGGTCTAAACAGACCTGCTTCTTTTTGAAATCTGTAATAAATGTTAGGACCTGAAATCAATAAGCCTTAAGACTGGTGATATTTTATTTTTTATTGTCAATAAATCCCTTGAAAGATCAAAACCAACAAAGAATGTATTCTCCTAACGAGTACTATAGTAACCAAAAGCCGATACATCTTACTCCTGTGCCAGAGAGCTCCATTGTTATTAAAAACACACTGAGTGACATGTTCCTTCATCACCATGAACACACACATACTAGTTTATTTTGACTTAATCCGACACACACCTGCTGCTGTAAATACCAACTAGAACACCAAATGTATATTAATCCACAGGTGAAAAATAGTCCCCAACAAATCCACTATTTATTCATGTTTGAGTAACATTTCAACAACTTCCGTGCCGGTTGTTTTAGGGACATTTTTAAATGAAACTAGGATGAGTTGTTTTCAAAGATTTGTCCTGAGAAGGAAACAATGTGCTGAGATGTTTGTATTGAAACTGTCAGCAGAGTTTCAGTAGCAGGACCACACCACAACTGTGCGCCACAAGGTTATTTATGACATTGTCACATATAACCTCCTAACACTCTGCTCCTCTTTTGCTCTTGTATTCAGCTTTAACATATTTTGTTGATGGTGTGGTCCTTGCTAGTGAATTCAGAGAAGGAGTAATGCATTGCTGGTTTTGGTCTTTTCATGGGATTTGGTGACAATAAAAAATATAGAGTAACACCAGTTATCCTTTAAATGTACTTTAAATTGAGTGGGTGTCATCAATAATTCACTGGTTTGATTACAGTAAACAAAGATATTATTCTGCCTGTCTGTCAGAAAACAAACTGGGATGAGATGAAAAGTACATGAACCATATCCAGCTGCCATGTAGCATTTGCATAATTTACAGCAACAACAGGCCCTAAAACATAAAATGCTGCTATATGTGGGCGCCAGCAGGACCAAAAAAACAAACATTAAACAGCATTTGCGCTTTAAGTTGGCTCCACTACTTCAATAGATACTGAAGCTCAGGGGATGAGTATGAACAAACTCTGACCTGAATGAAATAGTCGATGTCTATGAGGCTGCAGCCGGCCAGCGCTGACTGAGGAAGAGGAGGGACGATGATCTGCTCTCTCCACTCCGCGTGTTTTCCCGCTTTCACGCCGGCTCCCTCCACCTCTGCGATGGTGCGCAGGTCAAACACAGGCCGCTTGGTCTTATAGGTCACTTTCTGGACACGGACATAAAACGATGTGACTGTGACTTTAAACACGCCTCGAGCTTACTGCAGCAAAAAGTGCTCCTTTGAAATAGATCGCGAAAACCTCTATTACTGTTATCTTGAGGTATAGAGGGATTTTAGGTGCACCCAAATGAAAGGATTAGCTCTGTGAATGGTTAGGTTTGAAGCTTCGGAGTTCCAGCAGAGATTTGTAATACATTTCTCAGAGGTCAATACTCTCTAAAATGGAAATTTCCAGTGCACGCTGGCTGTACTCATATTAATGGTATTTGGGATATGGTTAAGACTATGAAGACAAACATCTGAGGGTTAGAGAGGTGGGAAGTGTCTTTTTTTTTTTTTTTCTATTTCCTTTAATATTCAACACCTGAAAATCCAATAAAGAGAGAGTCACTGCTGAACTACCTGTATGAGACTGGCCAGTACACATCCCGTGTCCTTCCCAGACTTGTTGTGGATCTCAGTGGCTAACTTAATGACCTGACCGGGGATGTAACCCCTCAGGTCACTGCGAGCTTTCAGCATCAGGGTCCCCGTCTTCACCAGGAGGTAGCTGAACTTCTTAGTGGTCACAGCGTAACTCGGATGCTGAGGAGACAGAGTCACAGGATAAATGTTTGTTTGTGCGTTGTCAGCAATTAAGAAGCCTCATTAGCTGATGCCGTGCTGATAATCTTTTCCTGCTGTGTTTCCCAGAACCAGGAAAGACGGGAAGAGAGTGAATGATAAGTAAGTAATGCAGGGGTGTAAGGGAGAAGATGAATTAGATCCTGCTCTGCCATGAAATCAAATAAGCCTCGACCAAGACAAAGGTTGATCAAATAAAGAGATACATTACAGCGTTTCAGAGTCCCCACTTCACCTTCTGTCTCTATTTGAAAAACTTTTTTCATCCCTAGATTTACTGAACAGAACAGCAAGATTTAATTTGTAAAGGATAAAAATTAGCATAAAAGTAGTGAGATTTGTGCAGGGAACACTTACTTCAATGTCAGGCACCTCATTGAGGTTGAGCAGGTTGAGTAGGTAGAAGGGCCTCTGGGCTTTGTAGTCCTTTGAGAAGCGGGGCGTGTCAATGACCGCCCTCACGCGGTAAATGATCTTCCCAAAGGGTCCCTCAAAGGACGTCGGGGCAGCAACTGAAGAGAGGATGGGGAACAAGACAATGAGGACATTACACTGACAGTGAAAACATTTTGGATGACTGCTAAAGCCCATATGTTTGATTTATTTATCAAAAGCTTAAAAAAGTAGCATATTCAAATGTCACACAGGGGTTCTGAAACTTCAATAACCCATAAAAATACAATTTCATTTGCATAAGAATCGATACAATTCTTTTTACTGAGACAATTGATATTAAAAAAGGAAAAGAAATTAAAGCTCAAAGGCCAGGTACGTATCCCATTTTGTATTTGTTAAGTCACAGGTTCAGAGACAAAGAAATAAAGAAAGGAGAAAAAAAGATAAAATAAAGAAAGAAAAAGTATGACTCATTTAGATTTAATTATTTTTGCACCAGAAGCTCAGTCAATTAACCCATGTTCTTTCACAAAAGATGGCAATAACGCAATTAAATCAAAGCTAGATTCATCAGGCTAAAATCTAAATAGATTATATTTTATATTATTACTAGTAGTGGACAGATTGAAATCTTTGTCTTTATCCATGCAGGACTCTATCAGAGCTGTCTCAAGATGTAAGGGGCCTTTCCGACTGATTCTTGCACATCTTGTCCCGAATTGAAAGGACACTGATTGTTTTTGTGACTTGAGAAAAGGGCAGTGAAGAGGAGGAAACTGGTAGAGGGAGAGGCTAGGAGGAAGGAAATTTAAGGAGAGGGAGATAAAAATAACTATTTGGGGAGAAAGACGCCAGACAGACAGACAGAAAGAGAGATGTTCAGCCAGAGGAGAGGGGAAAAAATCAGATTCAGAACCTGTTCTGATATTGTGGTAAGTACAGACAATTTACATATTAATCTCCAAACAGGATATACAAAAAGGTGATTAATGTGTTGTCAAAATAAAAACTAAGCCACTCTGTCACCCTCAATATTCTAATGTGTTTCCTTTATCCCTGATCCTCATTCAGATGTTAATGTCAGCGAGGCAGGCGTCAGCTCCAGGGACGAGTCTGCTGCTGCTGTCAATAGGAATTAAGCACGAGCGGTGGGCTGTTGTTGTTTTGTTGCAGACAGCTTGGTGACAAAAACAGAGCTGTGGATGGACCGATGGGGGGGCAGACTGCAGCACACAGGCTGACTTTCCCTGGAGACACAACACACTGAGCTGCTGGTGGCGGCTACAAAAAGTGGCCGAGGACTGTGTAGCCTGACTTGTTCCTTTGAGCTCAGACAAAGACCTTCTTCTGACACTTTGAGCTGCTGTTGTACTGCAAGGTTTTAACTTCATTTCAACATGCAGCATCCTAACACTTTCTTTTCAGGATTTATTTTCAGTATGAATCTAGAAACCTAGTCAGCATTCCTTAATTTTGAGGTTGATTTGCAAAATAGATCTTGGCAGCTATGTGTAAACTGGGGTCCATTTGTTTTAAAAGTCAATCATTAATGTTTCCCAGATAAATCCTCACAACTTTAGTGACATTTTCTCACCATGGGGTTCACATTTGTGTTTTTTTATGAAATGTCTTCACGACTGCAGGATGGACTGCCATGAAATTTGGTACGGAAATTAATTTTCCCCTCATGAATAGTTAGTTATCTGTTTGGTGGCTGCAGCGTGGCTGTAGACTTGTCTTGTCTGGATCTCTACGTCACATCATCTCAGCTCTAAACATCATCTCAACAGCATTTAAATCACTGTATCTCAATATGTAACAGTTCCTAATTTCGTGGTGAAATATAGTCAATGAAATGCTGTTAAAACGATGTTCTTTATGTCTAAGAATGTTCCGGTCAAGTTTAGCCCAGTCTTTGACCCTCAAATCACCAAATCAATGCTTACTTGACAACCAAGACTGTCAAAGTAACATTTCAAATTGTGCTTAAGTTCTACACACAAAGTTACACGTAAACTAAATATATGAATTTGGATGTTGACTTCAGAAGTGTACAGATCAAGTGAAGAAGATTTTTCCTTTGGAACAAAGAATAAAGAAACTATTTGATTTCAATTGGTCCAACTTTCGAGTCAGCACACATTTCACACATTGTTTGTATAGCAGCCAAAAACACCTCCACATCCAAATCCCTTCTCCCAGCTCTGTACTGATGTTCTGAAATGTATCACAGTTGAGAGTTTATCAGTAATAAACAGTAAAAAAATGAGGATATTTGTCTTCTGATATGGAATTAGATAATCAACTGCTCATTCAGGTTTGTTCAGTCTACTGACATGGTATGTAGGGCTCATCTACAATGGAGAAAAGTTTATAGGACTCTCTTACAGTGTGTCACTTGTTTTCCTTACCTTTGTTCATCTCTCCTCTTCCTGAGCTCATATCTCATCACTCTTTGGAATGAGGCCATCCACCATTCCATCTAACCCTATTTATCCCTCTGAGTGTCCTTGTACTGAGTTTCATCTCAGCCTACGCCTTCCTCTTCTCTTTGAATTTCTTTGTTCCCCCAGTGAGAAATGATCAGGCCAGAACAACACCTGATGCCTCAAGTCCAGATAAGTGAGCTGGGCTTGACAGAGGAAATTCTGTCACTCCCTTCCTGTACAGCTTTATTCAAAAGTACTGATGTTACCCAAGGCTCCTTCTCCTAACTGGCTACTTCTGAGCTTGTGAGCATCAGCAGGATGACAAACAACCCTCTGAACTCCACTAAAGCTATCATTAATCAAAACATTTCTAATATCTAAAAAATAAGAAATATGTAAACATTAAAAAGGTACTCTCTGGACTCAGCTTATATTTGGCATGAAAATAAATTGACATAATCAAAGATACACAACTACCAAACTAGCTGCTAATATTTTATGGCTGTTGATTGTTCTGTCTTCTTTATTGGTGTGTTTATGATGTAGATTGAGCAGTTTATTTCGTATACATTAAATACTGCCTAATAAAACAGTCCTGTCATAAATCCTACCATAATGAAGCTTATAATCTTCACTTTGTGTGGAAACTATATTAGAGAGGTGTTGAAACTTTAGAGAATTCTTTAACAACGAGGGACTGGGACTAAATATTGGATACATCTCTCAGCATAGTACACTACAATTTAACAAAATTATCATACAGCTAAATCAATAATTTTGACGTCAAGTATCACTCTATTCTAATTATAACCTTCTTCAATGAAGGGTTTATTGACTGACATGAAGCACCTTTATCCTAAGAACAGTGTACAGCACTTTACAGTCCCTCTCATTAATCCAAGCACCCACTTTCATACACTGATGACGGCTGAGGTGCCATGCAGTTGCTGACCTAAACATAAGGAGAAAATTGGGTTCAGTGACTTGCTCAAGGACGCTCTGACATGGAGTTATGAGCTGCTGAACCATCACTGTTGTGATATTTGGATTGTACCCGCCCAGTTGCCTGCTAGACCTCCCTTTTCAATATTTGTGGTGGGGTATATATGAATTATTCACCTTTAACTTCCATGAAAAAGAACTTTGAACCATTATTGCCAGCGCAAACAATCTAACACACCTTTAAACAAACTTAAAGGCCGCTATCACCATGTCTTTAAGTAGGAACTGCTCTTTAAGTTGCTCAGTGTTCATATGTAATCCTGGGAATGCTTTTTATAGTACATATCTTAGCTCATTCATAGCTCTATCATCATCACCTCTTCAAATCCTGTGTTAAAAGTCAGGTTATCGCACTTCACTTAAAGAGCACATCATATGTCTATCTACTGTACCAGCAGGGGGCAGTAGGAGACACTGGATTCTACAATGAGCCACTTATCACTACATGATAGTTAACATGGCCTGTGCTGATGCTCTCAAGTCTGAGGGCCTGAAAGGAGGGGAGGGCGAAGCATGGGGGCATGAAGACCAATTAAACAGTGACTGCACAACAGGAGAGGGAACTAAAAATAACCCGAACCCCCCCCCCCCCCCCTGTGCTTCAGCCCACGCCTGAGAGAGAGAGTAAGATACCAGACAGACACTGTGTGTTCACCCTCACAGGTGCCAAGTATGTTCAGCTGATCTTTGCGTTATTTGCACGGCCGTGCTGTTCTTCATGCTTTGGCAGCCAGATTTAGAACGTGTTTGTCAACAAGTGGCGTGTGGAATAAAGATTATCATAGTGAGACACTGGCGTGTTCCTCCCAAATCTCTTAAACATTAACTGTGTAATGAGCCTTCACACACCATTGGTATCACAGATCTAAGTGTGTCTGCTTTGTGTCAGAGACAAAAGGGCTCAGGGCTGAACACTGTAAGTGAACATACTAGAAAAAGTCCAGCGTTATCAGAGGTTATCACACCTCCACGCCCTGTTCACTGACGCCACCTGGGCCTCTGATAAAATGAGAAAACTGTGACGGGAACCGAGGGAGTGCCCTCAACAGGAATGAGGAGAGAGGTTAAACAGGTCATCAAGGTTAATCCCACACTTACTTGGAATGAGAAACTGGAAGGGGAAACTGTGTTCGCCCGCTGGCAGAGTTCCTGTAAAAGAGGAAGTTTTATTACTCACACAGTAAAAGAACAAAAAAAATCCCAATGACTTTTACAGGTGGACATATCGTGACAGAGTCTGGGTGTGTACGATTGTATTTATGTTGACATCATATATCCCATAGTAAACATCAGATGTCCGTGCGAGGTGTCGTGCCTGCGGGGCTTCACCTACTTTCCCAGTGGGATGGAGTTTCTGAGACAAACAGTCTTTGCTGTTCAAAAGACAGCTGAGCCGAGATGTCTTTTGTAACGAATGAAACTCGCTGGCGTCAGAGGAAGTGATAAACTGCCCCGTCGTGTAGCTGGAAAAGTTGGAGCATTTCTCAGCAAAGTTAATCAATGATTTATAAGCACAGTTGGCACAGGCCGGGAGTAATCGACCCAAGACTGAGTGCATTCCTCTCTTCTGTGAGAACATCTGTGGGTCAGCGTCATTGTGCCAACTCGGCTCTGATGGATTAAATGATAACCCTTTGGCTTTTTCTCATATCTAAAGAAACATATCTGACAAGAAGACCAAAACTGTCTACTCTGTCTGCTAAAACAGCTGGGCACTGTAGTCTGTAATAAATATCACTCAAACTATCACTTGTTTGGGACTATTTACAGTTGTGGAGTGACACACATTTGGTGCTCTAGTGACTATTTACAGCAGCAGGGCAGGGTATGTGTGATTGACTCAAATCAAACTACAGAGGTCGTGCTCGTGGTAATGAAGGAACACATTGCACCCAGTGCAACCGAGTAGTTCAATGTGTTTGAATCAGTAAGAATACAGACAATCACCAGCCTTATTCTCTAAAGATGCTGGCATAAGTAAAATATATTTGGAATAACATACAGTGATATGAATACTAGTAACAAAAAACAAAGCAGAAGTGGAACTGAAGTGCAACAATGTCAGTCAGTAAACCTTTAATCAACACATGGTTCACTGAAACAGATAACAGGAAGTGCACTGAAGTATATTGTCTGAATAAGAATTTGTATCTATGAAACAGAAGCTTTTGTCTCAGCTCATTATTTGACTGTTTGCAGTGCTCAGATATGGCATCAGCTGGCTGCAGAACCCGGAAAATGTTTTCTAACCTTACCAAGAAACTAGGTCCCAATTTTTCCCACTAGGCTTGGTAAACACCAAATGTTACCATATATCTCAAAGCCTCAAATATCTTTATCTACAGAACATTTTCCATATTTGTTTACTTCACAAGCTCAGTCAAATTGATAACAAAAACATACGGCACCAATAAGGTCCTGTTCCTCCCTGTCACTAAGAGCACCTTGAGCCAGCTCGTTTATTAAATCTCTAGATGAGCTGACGGCCCAATTAAATTCTTCCAGACAGCGACGTGTCTCACCTCATTAGGGACGGGCACAACTTTTTCCATTGGTCTCAGTTTCCTGAGGGGAAGTGCTGTGTGTGTTCATTTGCATGATGTTTACTGCTGGAGGAAGCAGTCGTGCTGTAAAACCAGTGCTGCGCAGGTGCAACAGCCACTTTGTATATTCAACTGCAGAGGGCCTGGCTAACACAGGTACAGACAGAATGACGTCTAAAAAACACGATGAAGGAAAATGATTTGTATCCATGTGTATTCATCTAAGCCAACACCATTCATAGACAACTCAAACCTGCAGCACCGATGACTAAAAATATGACTATATTACACTCGGGGAACACGTCCAAATATATCAGAAATCTACATGTTGAAGTTAAATACAAAACAGTTTTCAAAATAATGTTTAAGCCTCAACCTAATAATTAAAACTTTCCATAAAATGTGGTGCAAATGTTCGCGTTCCCAGGAGGACTTGTAATGACTTTGAACATGGTCAAATCATTAGAACAAAATGCCCATGATTTCCAAGCTCCATGGGAGCTGTAGTTCTTTGAATCCCAACTAATGAATCCTCCTTTAAATTGTTCAAATAACAAAGGTTCAAATTCAAAAAGTTGTGGTAGATAACTCATTCATCCAATTATTAAGAGAGAAACCCTAGCTGAGTGATTGTATTGTTAACTAGAATGCCAGATGACATGTAAAAGACCTTGTACTTAAAAGTGCCTCTCTTAGAACTGAAAGACAGCTATGCTGAACTGGCTTTACTTCCGCAGTTCTGATGAAAACACGATGATAAACACATACGTCTGTGCAGAGAAGTGTAAAGTACCATCAGTGTGTAATGTATGAAAACAGTGAAAATGCTAGTGACTCAATCTCATGCATGGTCTAAATATAAAGCTGTCTACAGTGAAACCACAACCAAACTGCTGCAGTGGGAGGGAGATCCTTACTCCCTGAAGGTCATTAACTGTGAACGGTGACAGGATGAGGAGAGGACGCTGACACCACTGGTCTTCAACCGTCAAGCATCTGTGGCATACCACATTATCAGTCAGCCAAAGTGAGCGTCGCTTGCTTTGTATAAGTGTGTGTGTGTGTGTGTGTGTGTGTGTGCATAGTAGTCTTCTGTCACCCTTCCTGCCTCTCTCTCCCTGTGTCGCTCGGCCCTTGGGGGCAGAGCAGCCCATTTTCGGAAGAGAATGGGATTCGGAAAAATGGCAGAGATAAAGGGAAGTACAGGGGGAGGGTGTGTAATGAATTATTTATGTCCTCCTCTGTTTGGAGGTGGTTTGCCTGGCGTTTTACTACACACACTGTTTGTGCATGTGCTTGCTGACGTGAGTTTTACTCTTCAGATATATTAGATTTGAAAATGTGTTACGTATGGTTGTATTTATTTTATTCAGGTTTTTGTTTTTTATATTGATTATGACAAAGTTTTTGCACACCAGAAGGTCTTGTGGACAGGTGTGTACGAGCCTTCAAAAGTTGATGTTCGATACGCCCGAAGCCCAACTGTTTTCTTTCACAGTATTACTCAGAATTCAGTTAAGGTGTGCCTTGACTTGACTGTAAGTTCAACATACTGACCAGATGATGTATATGTTTTTTCTTTCATAGATAGTTACACAAGACCTGTATCCATGCACCATTGAGACCAAAGCTCACACAGGTGTATGCCATGTGTGGGGGGGGTGGGTTCATGTTTGTGCCTGTGTGTTGGCTGAGTTTCAGTAATCTTTGCCTGCTTTGGAGTCTAATATCTACCTCCCAGTTTGACATTTGATATAACAAAAGTTGCGATTTCACTCACAACAACTGGAGCTAATATCACATAAAACAATACAAGTCAAGTTGGTGTAATAATATGTTCTAATCACCTCATAATAAGAATGCAAGATGAAACCGTAAGAAGGGAAGACCCTCTGTCCCTGTCATTTAAACGCCCTGCTAGTAACAAACCTCCAGAGAATTATCTGAATGTGAGTTTCAGCTCATTGTTTAACTACTCAGCCCAAAACTTTACTGATTTGATTCAGCACACTCAGAGTGTAATTTTCAGTTATTACAGGCAGCTGTTTCCAATGAAAAAGCTCTAAAAGCCAACTGTGCACCACCAGCTCAGCATCAAACAGCAGACAGACGCAGTTAGCAACTAAATGGTGAACATAGTGGAGCATTTAGCAGCTGGAGAGCCAGTTTTCATCCGCTCCCGGTGGATCTGTCTCTTCAGTTGCTAAAAAGCAAAGCTGTTTCACTTTTTAGATGGGATCAGTCTTTCGTTTGTAGACAATCTCAGAGTTGGTTTTAGCCCATTTATTTAGCGCACCAGCGTTGGATGAAGTATATTATGTTATTGGATAATTAAAAGACCAGTGTGTAGGATTTAGTGGCATCTGCAGATTATAACCAACTGCATAGCCCTCGTCTCACTCTCCCCTTCATAATGTGAAGAAAAATCTATGGTGACTACGAAATTTAAATTTAAAGTTAAAGTTATGCAGTAAAGTAGTTTAATGTGCAATAACTCATCATATTTTCTATGTGAATTAAGAAAGTATGAAGCAGTATAAACCAGCATAACTTCTACCAGATCACTGCAGACAGTACACAGCAGTATAGTAGGCCCTTTGTAGTATAACAGACTGGTGTATACCACATGTCCTGAGAGTTAAACATTGAACCATTTCTTAGAATAGAAATTTAACCAACATAGATTACATGCTCTAATGACTGCCATTAAGTTCCACAGTGGATTTGCATTTACAACAAATTTCATGCATGCACGGCACATTTCACCTCCTGTCTGTGGGCAGTATCGGCAATGCATACAAAAGATGGAAGCTCACGCTTATAACAAAAGGTCCTGTAAGCTCTTGTTTCCGTGTGTGCGCAGGGTGCATCAGTGCAGGATGGTACCCAGAGACTGGAGGGAAAAGAACTAAACCTGTCCTCTGTAGAGTATGTCCAACCTCCACAACAAATGGACAATGATGACCATGTCTTAGTTCAGAGAGGCCACATGTAGAGAGGCAGGCAGGAACATCCCTGCAGGGGACTGCTCCTCTGACTGACTGAGGATGTAGCTCCTCTCTACAGGGCTGCAAAAACCTGCTGCTGTCACTGTGAGATTAAGCCTGTTGCAGCAGATTTCCCAGAAACCAAATGAGGTGGAAGGCAGGAGGCTTCAGTCACGCCATACAGTGCTGTTATGACAGGGATGTGGAGGTACTGACATTTCAGTGCTCTCAGAGGAGACAGATCAAACAGTTTGTTTCACATATAGGATGTCAGCAGGGAGTCTACACATTCACATGAAGGCAATGTGTTGCGTTGTTAAAAAAAATCATGCTGGTGTTTTTACAATGTTTACAAGATGTAACTTTACTTCCAGGCAGCCAGTGGTTTCCATTTACTGTAGTATACACACAAATGCATGCACAAATTTGAATGAAGATCAACAAGAAGCCTGGAAATAAGAAAAGTGTCTGCTATTGTGTGATCACCTTTGTCAGCAACGGACAACGTGCTGTTGAAGTACTGCTCCTCCAGAGCCCACGAGCTGTCGCTCATTTTGTTGGAGATCCCACATGATCCCTGACAGTTCACCTTGATGGCTGCAAAAAGAGGACAGAAACCAAGTGTCAATCAACTGTATATGTTTGCACATGCAGTACATGTTTTGGTACTTTTACTGCAGGATCACTAAGAAACTTTCAACGTGGCCATCACAGGGCTGCATCTAATGGTTATTTTCATTATTTATTTATACGCAGATTATTTTCTTGATTAGACAGCATTTTCCCAGAGTCAAAATGTCTTGAGCAGCAAAAATGCTTTTGGAAACCATTCAGACTATTTCGTCTCGTCTAGATGGCAGAACCCTCCTAAATGTTTTAATATTTATTTTCTTTAGCAATCATCATTCATATTAGTTTTATTTGGAGTCAGTTTGGGCGCAACAGTGTGAAAAATACAGAAAGAATATTCTAATATTGGCCTCTGGTGTTGGTCATGTGCATTCTGCTGAAAATAATCACATCATTGCTTAGGAGTGATGTGTTTATGCAGAGATGAAAGAGAGGAAGAGTAACTTCTTATCAAAGAGATGTTGTGGAACTTTAAGAGTTACTGTGAACAAAAGAGGCTTCAGGTTTTACTGGTTTGGATCATAGCCCCGATTGTTTGTCTCCTGCAGGGTCACCTTAGACCTGCATTTTACTGGAATGATTATGGCGGTGGTGCCTGTGATCAAGCAACAGGTTAGATAAAGCTGAGTCATTAAGACTGCTGATAATGCAGAAGAACGCATGAATGAAAACAAATGCAGAGATCCTGAACTGAATCATGTGTTTCCTGCTTCTTTAAGTCTACCTGACAAATGCTGAAACATCTTTGGGAAAAATAAAAAAAAGTAGAAGCATAACAAGGACAAAGAGCTGTTTTCTTTGGTTGTTGCTCTTTGCTGTAAAACTTGTTGCCTCCAAGCCAAGAGTGGGCTTGGCTTTTACTGTGAAATTTCGCTGCCAGTGAATGAGGTTAACGAGAAGAACCGATGGCGAAGATAAGCTACTTGTTGCTTAGTCTACAGGAAGTCACGTTTGTTACTGTTGAGATCACAAAGATAACATCATTTTGGCTTTACACATAAGTCAAATGTTCACACTGGTGTTGGAGAACCAACAAAAAAAAAAGAAAAACATTGAAGTGAGCAGCAGGAAGAGCACTGCAGTGTGAACACAGCCCTCTCTCTCTCTGTTCTACCCCTCCTCTCTCTATCCCGCTCGTCACTCTGTTGATCTGTCTGTGAGGAAATGAAAACCCTCTGATAATGCACACAAACACACACACATACGCACACACACACACACACACACACACACACACACACACACACACACACACACACACACACACACACACAGACCCAAACTGTGACAGAAGCAGGAGGATTAAACAGAGAGATGGCCCAGCCTCAGTATTATCTCAGTATTCTGATCAGCAGACAGTCAGAGAAACAAACAGACAGACAGACAGGGCTAAGTGTCATTCTAAATGTGTGTGACCCAATGCGTGTTTTTGCCAATTAAAAATAAGGCAAAGCCTCAATCAAATGTTATCCTGAAAATATACAAATGAACAACACTCTGAGTTAAAGATAATATGCAGTAAAAGATGAAAAGTTCAAGTAATTTAAATTCATAACGAGGGTTACATGAATGTATCACATTTCATGGCCATCCAATAGCTGTTATCTACAGTGGAGCTAGTTGTTTCAGTTTGGACCAAGGTGGTGGACAGACCTCTAGCATGACTAAAAATCTGTTGCAGCCCTGGTGCCAAAGTACTTCATCACACCGATGCAAACATCCTGCTAATCCAATATAGATTCACATTTCCAGATCTTAGGGCCTGCTGCCTCATAAAGAGTTCAACAAAATGTCTACCTGCTGTCGTCATATTGCCCAAACCTGCATGACGGTCTTGGCTACACACTGCCACACACATGATTTTGGCACTAATCAAAAAGAATTCTGGTTTGATAACAATATGTGCAGACAAAACAAAACCCAAAAACAAATCCTAAACACAGGCTCTGATGTAAAAATATCATGCCACAGACTGTTTGACCAATCACAGATTCACACCCATGCAGGATCCTGTGCTGGCATCGCAGACCACACACACGCACACACTCTCGAAGTGGCAGATGGCTGCGCTCTCCACACCGACAGGACTGCTGGCACAGTTTTGGGGGGAAGGGGGAGGGAGGGACCCGTGCTGCCGGTAAAAACCAAAACCAAAATCTGCAGCTCACAAAACGATGCGGTGCCCTTCAGCCACGCACACTAACGTCCATTTATGTGGTCATTAATTAAAGCCTGCAATCTGCTCCTCCAGCCATCTGCCTCATTCATGGAAGAGAATAATACCTTTATACTCCACATTAACACACTGCGTGAGCTTTCTGGAGTCAGTACACTTCACAGTGTGGAAAGCACACAGATCTGACAGAAAAGGGAGCCATTACTGTGACAAGGTATTGTTTACAGCTGTCTGTTGGTTGAAAAGTGAAGAGCTCATGCCATCAAAGGTCAGCGCAGGAGTAATCTATGAACATCCCCAGCAGCAGCAGCAGCAGCAGCAGCAGTTTCAACAGCGGGATGAGTGGCTAGAGGAGAGCTCAATAGTGCATAGTTGTGTCATAAGAGACTGGCTGCTTTGGCAAAGCGACTAACTGTCTGCAGTTGAATAATGGGCCGGCCTCTCCACAGACGCATGGAGCCACATGGACCAGGAGTAGTGATCATGTGATTGATGAGGCGCACATCCAGACATGATGTCACAAGTGCCTTTCAAACATTGCACCGCCACCTTGAACTTATCTAGACATTACAAGGAGGAGCTGTATGTGAGAACACAAATGCCCAAATCAGCTGGACAGGACATAAAGCATGCCAGCTCTCGAGCATCTGTCTGTGTGTAGAGCAGGTCATTATGACAATGCACACTGCAAGTGTAGCTACTTCATACTCTCTGGTTGATATTGCAGATGTATTATTGATATTCAAAATAGCCATCATTACAGATGAGTCCTCCTCCTGCATGCTCTACCCGGGTGCCATCCCTTGCCTAAACCAGAGTATTTCCAGTAGGTGACAACACATCTGACACAGACAATCTCTACAATCTGTGCTACATGGGTCAAAGGGCAACTGTCTGGACCTGATTCTATTGTTAAGAGTTCATATGAGAAAATGGTTAAAGATGCCACGAGTGCAGTAGAAGTCTAAAACCAAAAGTTGAGTCTCGTTCTAGTACGATGTCACAGAATATTTGCAGAGATCATCTCCTATGTGAGTATACAAGACTTTCCTCTTTGCCCCAAAGAATTATGGAGACTTTAAACATGTATAGTTAATGTCCAGGTTGTATCCAGTTCCATCAGACACTGTTATGTGAATGAATATCAAGAGGACAGAAAAACATTACATAATTAAAAGAACAACAGTAAGTGGGACACAAAATGGCATTTCATTGTTGCTTAGGATGGCATCTGTTGTATTAATGAATGAATCTGGACTGGAACATGTGATGTTATGATTATGTAACAGGATATGTGACTATGAACAGGTTACCTGACAACCAAGGGCGCATTGACTGACACCGTGGTTTATTTATTCCATATTGTTTGGGCTTTCTGTTGGTGTGGATGAATGTAAGAGTGAGTACCGCCAAAACATATGTGTCTACACCAGAAGAAGATGAAACACATTTAAATATGCCAAAAGAAAAAAAATCTTACAATACATTATGATTAAAATATGAAAAGATATGGCAGTCACTGATGATGAAACAATTTTTTGGTAAAGCGGAAATGATGGTTTACCACATTACCTGTACTAGATGTTTTTTATATATATATATATATATAGCACTGCACTGCAGTTACTTTAGATGGGATCACCCTGGCCTCCAGCTCCACCGTAAAGAATCTTGGAGTTGTTTTTGATCAGGATTTGTCCTTTAATGTCCACATAAAACAAATTTCAAGGACTGCATTCTTCCATTTACGTAACATTGCCAAAATCAGACGCATTGTATCTCAAGCAGATGCAGAAAAACTAGTCCACGCATTTGTTACTTCTAGGCTGGACTATTGTAACTCATTGTTATCAGGCTGCTCCAATAAGTCTCTTAGGACTTTGCAGCTAATTCAGAATGCTGCTGCACGTGTTCTGACAGGAACCAAGATCAGAGATCACATCTCTCCCATTTTGGCTTCCTTGCATTGGCTACCTGTTAAATCTAGAATAGAATTTAAAATTCTTCTCCTTACATACAAAGCTCTTCATGGTCAGGCACCATCATATCTAAAAGAGCTCATAGTACCTTACTACCCCTCTAGAACACTGCGCTCTCAGAATGCTGGGTTCCTTGTAGTTCCTATAGTTTCCAAAAGTAGATTGGGAGCCAGAGCTTTCAGCTATCAAGCTCCTCTTCTGTGGAACAAACTACCACTTTGGGTTCGGGAGGCAGACACGGTCAACACTTTTAAGAGTAAACTTAAGACTTTCCTTTTTGATAGAGCTTATAGTTAGGGCTGGCTCAGGTCATCCCTTAGTTATGCTGCTATAGGACTATACTGCCGGGGGACTCCCCCTTTCAGGGTTATGCCTAGCCAGGCATGGTATTGGTTGAAGATGCAGTCACATCTCCCTTTACTGAAAACCCTCTCTCTCTCTCTCTCTCTCTCTCTCTCTCTCTCTCTCTCTCTACCACCATCTGTAAACATACATGTCTGTCATACATGTACATTAATGCATCTTACTAACTAAACTTCTTCACCGGAGTTTCTGTGCTCTCTCGTCCAGCAGGTTCTCGTGGATCGTGACTGCTGCCGTGGTCCTGCATGACGTCCACTACATATATTATTACTGTCATTAATGTTACCAGATCTCCATTACAGTTTATAGTAACTTAGTTAATGATTTGCTGCTGCTGTGCATCTGTGTCTCTCTATCTCTATCACAGGTTCCACTGCTACTGTAATCATTTTATCATTCATTGTAATCCATTGTCATTTTTCATTGTAATTGTACAAAATGTTTCTGTTGACTTGTTGACTGTACACGTGACATCTATTGCACGTCTGTCCGTCCTGGGAGAGGGATCCCTCCTCTGTGGCTCTTCCTGAGGTTTCTTCCACTTTTTTCCCTGTTAAAAGGGTTTTTTGTGGGCAAGTTTTTCCTCACTCGAACCGAGGGTCTAAGGACAGAGGGTGTCACTCCCTGTACAGATTGTGAAGCCCTCCGAGGCAAAATGTATTTTGCGACTTTGGGCTATACAAATAAAATTTGATTTGATTTGATTTGATATATATTTCAATAGGCACATGGTGGTACATATTTAAATCTTACATCCTCCCTTGCATATTCTCACACAATGTGAAAAGGGTTCTATTATCTGAAACAAATAAAAGGTGTCACACCACTGGTGTGACAGTGCAGCTTCCTGATTAATATCACAACTTTGTAGCCACACAGTTATCACACAAATGTCACTGCAGTCTAGCAAGGCTCCACACACATTTACTGTGTTAACAGCCAATCCAAATAAGTTTCCAAATCAATTTGGAGGCAAGAAATAGGCTTGAAGACTCAAATAGTTCTTCACAAATAAGTTTAAAGACTAAAATCCTGCAGTGCAAACTCACAAGATTTTGTTTGGTTTTGTGCAGCTGACAGTTTCCAACTTGTCTACTACACACCAGCAGTTTAGGATCACACCTTGCAACTTCCAGCACAGGAATCTATGCCAGAGGCCAGCTCTCTGCTGAATAAACCACAGCCTGAGGGAGACTGACACTCAGTAGTATGAGGGAAGCCAGCAGCAGCAGAGCAGGCTCTGACTCAGCAACTGCCTGGATTTGTTGCCAACACACTGGAGTCTGTCCAGATCCTCTTCACAGTTCAATGAGAGTGTCTGTAGGTGGAGTTCATACTGGTGCTACTACTCATTAGATTTTACAATTAGACAGTGTGAGAGGACAGATCCAGGAGAGAAGTGTAATCGATAGTGTTTCCAGATCTGGCTGCCTGAACATGACTGCTGTGTTTCATTGTATCAAAGGGTTCTCTGATGTGGGTTAGAACAGGGTGGTGGTGGGTCATGGAGGATGTGGGTTGGGAGTCGAAGGTGCGGTGCCATTGAGTAAGTGGTAACTCGGGAAGGTGAGCGCAGATTATGATTCATTTTGTGCAATTGTACATCTGTAAGGTATATCCTGTTTTTTAGTGCACTTGGCTGGCAGGAGAGATGAAAGTCAAACACAAGGTGTCACGAGATGAGAAACGGACTCAGAGGAGGAAACACCACACCTCTTCGTCAACTTCATCCCTTATCTTTACATCAGTGAAGAGAATACGAGAGCCAATCATCACGCTTATACGAGGCTTGTTATTTTTGTGTCAATACTGGTGCCCATATAATACTTGACTTTTTTTGATACCTTACTTTACAGGTCCAGTGTGTAAGATTTGGGGCCTCTATTTTCAGAATAAGGCAAACATGAAATATAATATTCATAACTATGACTCCATGCACGTATAATTATCTGAAAATAAGAATCTTTTTATTTTTGCTGCTTTAAAATTACCCTTTTATATCTCCTCTTTCATGGAGGCAGCCATGTTGATACACCATGTTTCTACAGTAGTCCACAATAGACAAACTGAATACTGACTCTAGACAGGGCCTTTCAATTGTTGTTTCTCCTTTATACTAGGCGAGGGTGATGTGAGGAGATTGCAATGCAGCGATAACACCACTAGATGCAACTAAATTCTACATACTGGACCTTTAAGAAAATATATATATATATATATATATATATATATATATATATATATATATATATATATATATATAAAAGCCAAACTTTGTTATGTTGTAAATGTTAAATGTTGCCTGAAATAACCTAGAAAATAACCTAAAAATCAGATTTCAATGAGGAATCATCTGACTAAAGAATAATCACACAAGATTATGGATTTGATCAGGCATCATTTTTTGTTCCTTGACAGTTTTGATATTCAGCGCTATTGATACTTTCAGTCAAAAAAGGTATTTGGATTTAATACCCTGCCCTACATGGCATTTGTTGTGCACATAACCCACATTTGGTTTCAACAGTGAGAGCTAAGCTTAGCATTGTCTAGTTTTCATGTTGTTTGTTGATCCATCTATGACATCCTTCCCTTCAGGATATGTATTTTTGGTGGAGTCATTGTTGCCACTGTCTTCTACCTCTCCCTGTGCAGGAATTTTGTCCCTCGGGGCATTCCTTTCTGAGAAAATATGTGCCAGTTACATGATACTGTTGTTTGCTGATTCTTTAAACAACAAGCTTTATTTAATAATCGAGTTTGTTTTTTTATTGTATTTTATTTTATTTTACAGAAAATTATGTTTGCAGACTGGCACACACTTCAGTACTAAACACTGAGTGACTTTAGCAACAACTGTTCAAGTTTCCAAGAAAAAACGCTTTCTGAACAATGTGCATGAGATAAAACCATTTAGTCAGAATTTACTGCCTGTTGTGTCAGGACATTGGAAAATGAGTCAGCCTGGACGTTGGTGCGGAAGCATGAAGGGAAGCTGGCCTGATAATGACAGTTTCTTATTTACACTCATTACAGAAACCACCTTCAGCTGATGGCTGGAAACACAAAGGAGCCTCAGTGAGTTTGTTTAAAGGTCTGAACTTAACAGGAACAAAGCAGAAGGAGGAAACCCTCGACCTCTGAGACAAAACAGAGAAACTGTGTCTTTACAACGACTGGGATTTCATCCTGAAGTGGGTCAGGAGTGTGAATAAGATTAGAGGAGGCTGCTTGAGTGACTTGAATTGATCAGCATTCCTCACATGCAGTAAAAGGCTCCTCGGACGTCATTTATGCATTCCAGCGTAATGAGGGACAGCAACTCCCAAAGCAGGGCCTGTGTGATAAGACTTTGAAATGATGCTTCTGTGGCCTTGTAAAGCTTGATAACGAAATGGTTAAATTATAAATGACTTTAGACATAACTTGGTGGCATATTGCTTTCACTAATTAGCCTGATGGGTTTGTTATAACTGAGGGGTAAAGATTTTAAACCAGAGATGCTTCTAAACACACAGTACTAGTTTGCCTGAAACTTCTCACATTTGCACTGAGGGTAATAATGAAGGAACTGAAATTAAGGTTGTATTTGGTAGACAAACCACCTTGTGCTTGCAGTATTCATCTGTCTGTGTGTCTCGGGTCATTTGGTTCAAGTCTCAAGCAAGTCCCAAGTCATTTTTTTCCCTTTGCCAAGTCAATTCTCCACATTCAGTGAAATAAATGCAATCATATAATTTCTTCTCATTAATAAATGTAATATTTCAGCTGAAAACATAAACAGACAAGTCAGTCAAGTCATCATGTTTCAAGTCTCAAGTCATTTTCTTCTGGGAAGTCAAGTTGCAAGTCATCACAAAAGGGAATCCACATCTTTAGTATTCATGGAAAGACAGCATGTTATTTCCTACAGAATGATACTGCACAAAGATGACAGGCAATTTTGTTTTGTCGTGTCCCTGCAAGACTCATTTTACCAGCCAAGTCAGAGCTCAGACAGAATGGATGTTTTCTGGATGCGTTTTACGATAATTATTTTTTCTTGCAGCATTAACAGCAGCCATGCAGGACAGAGAACAAAACACTGACCGAATATTTCTAAAATCTTCAGTTAAAAAACATTTCTAATTTCTTTTACAGAGTCCAGAGGTCACAGCCTCACTCTGTACCACAGGGCATCCAAGTAATCCGATGCTACACTTACTACCTTCATTAAATCTTTAAGCGCTGCAAACAATTAGTCCGGCTCCCTTTTCCAACATCTCCCTCCCTCATCTCCTTTCTAATGCCTCTCAGTGAGACATGTCAAACACAGCCACCTGATCTTATGATCTATTACTCCTGACTGTAAGGGAATCCCCTGCAGCAGAACAGAGCCGGGGCTGTTCGTTCAGACACGTCCTGAGTTAACTCTCTGTTAGATGAGCAACAGCTAGAAACACTGCTGCACTGAGAGCTGCTGCAGTGAAAGGAAGATAAAATTCATGCACGGCTTCATGCCCACTGTTAGAGCTTTTAAACTATTCAGTGTGGGTAACTAAGAAGCCACAAGAACAGAATTCAGGAACTACACTCAGCCTGTAAACATTATTTAACTGCATTTTTGTTTGTTTCCCACATATTTCAAGAACCATGAAGATTATGCCAATCAGATCATCAGACAGCAGTAACACTGTTTAAGGCTGTGTAAGGTCTGACCACATAAAGTTACCACACTGTTCTTTGTAATTCACTGTTTTACAACTGTGACGTTGGAGATGAGACATACAGAGGTGGAATATATAATATAACCTTTATTTAATCAGGAAAACACCAGAAATGCAAAATGCAAAGTAGTGACAATATACCAAGTGTATCTTTCTTCTTTATCACTGAAAAGAAAATAAACATTGAAACAATGAAAATATTAAGTTAAGTTTCTGTTTCTTGTCTTGTCTTAAGTCAAGTCATGAGTCTTTAACTTCCGAGTCTAAGTCAAGGCATTTATTTTCTGTCAAGTCAACTTGCAAGTCATCGAAACATAGACTTGAGTCCAAGTTACAGTGACTTGAGTCCACATCTCTGGTTCTACTGCAAACTCCATCACAATAGTTCCTCTGTCAGGAGAGTATTCCATCAGTAAGAGGGTTCTCAGGTGGCAGATTTATTAATAAACCTGAGTTTCCGCAGTCCATCTGTCGGGGAACACTCCAGAGTTCCTAAAAAGGTTCCTGAATAAGTTCCAGCTGTCAAAGGGGGCCATGTGTCGGTTGCATTTGTGAAGACTGGTGACAAATTAAAGACATAACAAATGAATATGCTTCTATAAAGGTTCACTTCAGGGTTTAAGGAGTATGAAAATGATATGTATCATACACTACAGCCTTCATAGTCACCAGATATCAACCCAACTGAGCACCTATGGGATTTTGGAGCCATGGGTTAGAAAACACACTCCATCACCATCGTCAAAACACTAATGAGGGAATATCTTGAATGATGAGTCTATGACGCTGGCCACGATAAACTAGTTCTCATCACTCACCACTGTTCATTGAGTGCTGACAGGCACACTTCAGTCAGATCAGTTTATGATGTTTGCATGCAGACTATTCACCAATCCCTGCGTATGTGGGCATGCACGTGTAAGAGGCTTACCCCTGACATCATAAATCAACCAGCAGACGTGTAATCTGTACTCTGCACACTCATTCCCACGTTACCCATCAGGACACGAGATGTTCACATCTCACTGCATTAGCCTCAAATCCGGACAGACATCATGACCTGAGGAGACACACACTGCCTCTGTGCGCTCTCTCTCTCTCTCTCAGGACAACAAAACATTAAAGATAGTCACACATTTAGCAGCTAGATTATCACCTGCTTTCATTGTATGATCTGACAGGAAGACAATTAATCATTTAATTCTCTGGATATGTCTTCCATGAGGCTTGCTTGGGAAATAAGATGTGTAAACACTGCCTCTCCACCAGCTTAGGATCACTTTAGATGGTATCTATGTCAGCAGAGATCTACATTTAAGCATTGGCTTCTCCCTTAAGTGATGTCCTTACTTGACCTGATCTCATTTCACTTCAGTCAGATACAAAGCAGCTCATTTCAGAACTTGTCTTGCATCAATGCACATCTGAAAAAACATCAAACACAACATTTTAAGATCAAGATGTTTCAGAAAACTCTGAAGCAAAAGGAAGTAGATCCATGCGGATGACTAACTACATGTATTGTAAAAACCGACCTTCACTGTGTGTGTTTGTATCCAGGTACATGTTTGCAGTAGAGAGATATTTACTCACCTCCAAACTACAGTTATCAGCTTTGATTGCGTGATTTATTATCAGCTGAGGCTAGACAAAGACCTTCAGACCTGCTCACTCCCCTCCCTGTAACCATGAGTTATCACAGCTGATTTAATGAGTGTATGGGTGTTTTCGTTATTCGTAGCATCGATACCTGACTCATCAGTACGATTCAAAGATATGGGCTATCTGTGCTACTGACCTTTTGAAACAAATGAACCATTATCATGAGCCAAGAGAAAGCTGACATGGAGCGAACACACTTTATTACGGGCACATTTGCTCAACAATGATGGCTGCCAATGGCCCATGGACTTGTAGATGACCATGTCAGGTCAAGAAACCCAAAATGTCTGCTGATGTCTTCCATGAGCTACTGCTAAAAAAGTGACAAGGAGAAACAACTATATATTTATCAAATTATACATTTTTGCTGTTTTTTTAATTGTTGATACTGATAACTGCTTTATGCATACAGTGCCAAAAACACTGAAAAAAGCATATGATCACATGTTTAAAATGCTTATTTTGTTTAACCAACAGTGCAAACCCAAGACAACTCGATAGATAACTTGATTGAAATGACAGAAAAGCAACCAACCATCAAATCTGAGGAGCTGGAACGAGAGAATGCTGGACATTTTGCTCAATGAATGATGATTAATCAATCAAAAACGTTTCTGATTGACTTTCTGCTGACTGACTAATCTATCATGTAATGACTCCAATTCTGTGTATTGTGTGCCATTTATATATAGTTCCCTATGATAATTCCTGATGATAATTACTAACAATTAATTATTAACAATACATAAAGCAAAGGGAAGCACATCCTGTTTGCAGAACAGCTCCACGGGAGCGAGAAGAGGTTATGTGCCTTGCTTGAGGAGATGGTTGCAACAAAGAGGCAAGTGCTCATCCCTCTGCTCTGTGAACCGAACAAACAACATACTCATCACCAACTTTCTTTTGAGACGTCAGCACTCTGCATGCACCAAACACAACACGTGTCCCTCACAGGTAGAATCGATGATTAACTAACGGCAAAAGACAAGCTTTGTCTAAAAATGTAGGCGAGGAGCGAGAAGGCGATGGAGGATTAGCAGCATGTGGGAGAAGATGGAATGATGATTGCAAGCTCTCACAGCTTCTTAAAGCTGGACCAACACCCAAACCCACACACACACAAACAGTTTGACCTCTAAATATAGGCTATAAAAGATAATCTGTGTGTCCTGCAGCAAGTTATTCAATGTGGTTTCTCAATTCAATTCTCGAAAACATCCTGCATTCAAACATCCTTGAAAACTACGTCCTGCTTGTCTGCTGTATTATAAAACACCTTTTTACAAAATCTAGCATTGTACAACAAAGTTTAACCTGGTTCAATGAAAAGTTATAGCTGCAATAATACATTTTTGGCCTCTTGAGTCAAAGAAAAAAAAATCTGTTTCTTAACCGGCTGTGTGTTCTACTTTCTTCACCAGCTAGTTGCCAACTTTATCTGTCTGCCGTTCGGTGCTGGGCAGGTAGATTACGGTGGTGTTTATCAGAGCGTGTTTGCTAAAAACAGCTAATGCTGCTGGAAACAAGAGCCCTGAGACTGAACCGCACAGTAAATCAAGCTTAAAACCAAAACTATGAGGAAAAAGACAGAGACTAAAGGCTTCAGAGTTGGCGGTAATTCTCTGGGTTCATCACATTACAGTCTTAAGTATGTCACAGTATAAGAATATTGATCAGCGCAGCTTTAAATTAAGGTTGAACTGACATTTACTATGTCGGCCTCCATGACGACATTGTGTAACATTTCACAACGCAACTGTACAATCATAAACCAATTTCTTATCTTATCCCAGCTGACAAGTGTTCTATCTTTAGTTTCTTTGTTAGCACTAATCAACGTTTTGTTCCACTTCCACAGAGTACTGACATCTGCTAACTCCTTCTACACAACATAGGAAGTGGGGCAGCTTTTTAGAGAGAGGAAGAGGAGGAGTGATCAGGGGTGTGTGTCTGTGCTTATCGGTGGGGGGGGGGGCAGAATCCTCTTATATTAGACCTAAATAACCAGCCGTGTTGTTGGGCTGGTTGTTGGTTATGGAGGTCAAGGGATAGTTATTATTAGTTATAAGTCCAAGGGGAGAGGGAGCAGCTGGTGCCAAGATTTCCAGATGACAGCACCACTTCTATGGGCACAGTACATTGACTGACGGAGTACATGTGGATCGATGCCAGCCACCCACACTGAAGGATAGCAGAGAGAATGGAGTCACTATGAGTCACTGTTATTCTCACTGAGTAATCATGTGTCACGTTCCTCATTTCAGGACAAAAGACACCAAAGTCAGAGGGAACAAAAACCCCTTTGTTCTTCAGTTAAAGATCATGTATTCATGCAATATAATCCTTAATAACAAGCTAAAGGGACAGTAAACGTGCTACAAAGAGCTATAAAAGAGAGTTATAAAACAGTCTCAATTTAACACTATAGAACTACATAAACAAACAAGACAATTCACAAGAAAACTGTCTGTCTCACCACTGTTCATTAACAGTCTGTTAACTGTTAACTGTCTATTTCTATAGTTGTTCCTAACCCACCAGGCCCTCCACTGCTTTAACAATCACAAAACAAAATGAAGTATACTGAGAGATCATGGCCTATCAAACCACACCTCTCAAAAAGGGGAAGGAACTCCTACGCAAACCTTAAAGTCTGTATGCTTTCACTGTTTCTGCAGTAGTATCAACAGCAGTAGAAGCAGTTTCAAGAGCACCATTTGCATTAGAAGTAGCACCAGTAAAAAGTAGCAGTTGGGCCACTTGTAGAATAAGTGGCAGCTGTATCAGTAGTAAAATACCAGCCACAAATACATTTAAAACAATAGATTTTTTATTCTGCTCTGCGTCCTCAGGATGTGTCAGTCCTCTGCTTTCAGTACAGCTCTTGTGTTTTTCATAGAGATCTCTTCACAGAGATCGCCCTCGGGGCAGTGATGTCATGATTTACTCAGGCCCCTGAGTCTAGACAGTCACACTGGCCTGCAGGGATGTCTTCAGAATACAGAGATGTTCATACAGTGCATTCATTGATTTGTCCTGTATCCATTTCAGCTCCGTTTTCTTAAGACAAACACAGTGTTTGCCTTTAGGAGATCAGCTGAAGTCACAACAGTGATGAATAAGCTGCTAGAACAGCATTAATCCACTACTCCAAAGAATACATTACTCTTGTGTTCTCCTGAGTCATACATCGCCCTGTCAGTTCATGTGTCTGTTGCTGCAGAGCACGAGATCCCTCCCAGATTGTTAGCTCAACCACACAAAAACCCTGAGAAACTCCAATCATCTCTAACCCCAACCCACAGATTACCTTTTCATTTTGCTGTGCGTGTACTCTTTTAGAGCAAGTTACACTGAGAAAATAATGAGAATGAAGAGTCATCACAGAATTATAGACAAGATACGGGCCTTGAATTTACAGAAAGGATTAAGTGTTTTAATTATAGGTGACACTGCAGATTATTCAATGAGATTGCTGCACTAATAGTAAAGGCAGTATTTGGTAAATCAATTCCTTCACCAAGACACTGAAGCAACTCTAACCATGTGATTTACAAAACACGAGTCTTAATACGATGTTAAAAACAACCCCATATAAAAAGTGTGTGCATGTGAAGCTGGCCACATGCCTGTGGGGAAGTGTAGTCTTGTTTACATAAAGGTGGTTTGTATTACCACAGATGCTGCTTGAGTTACAGTGAATGTTTGTGTTTCTCCTTTACTGAAAGTAAGCTGAGATCCACTACTGTCATGTGAGACACAAAAGAACTACACACCTAAACGTCTCATTTACACCTGCCGCTGTTGTGAAGGCGACTTAGATATACAGCCAAAAAAAAGATCAATAAGACTACAAACAGGCAGGAAGTCAGATCAAGTGGACTTTCACTCGGAGTGATTCGTTTCCTGCTAAACTTGCGGTTCCCAAGCCTACTTTCTTTGCACGAGCATACAGTCACCGAGACATTTTTTTTTGAGTGTTGGATGCTGAAGTAAACTGTCAATGGAGGTATGTCCCACTTGAGATAAAATGTCCATATCAGCTGAGTCCAAACAGCAACATCTCCTGTATCAAGTGACCACACATGCTTTTAAGAGCCAGGAAGCTGACCAAGACACAAGAGGAGTCTAAACCAAACAGACAGGCTGGCTACGCCCACCTACCTCAGATCTATAACTCATCGCCATTAACCCAGAGGGAGGCCCTGCTTCTCAGTGAAGGTGTTTTCTGTCAGTATCACAAATCAATAACAGAAAATGTAGTTTGGAGATGATATATCTTTACATGTTAAGCTGTAAATAGGACGGATATTGAGATGAGGCTGTGGATATGAAGCTGATTATGAAGAAAACCCAGATTACAGTTAATGGAGACATTTTTTAACTTTCATTAAGATTTTTATAGATTATTCCTCCAACGTCCTTGCATAGCAACTCGAGTTAGTATAGTATTGTCCCAATGAATATCATTCTATGTCTGTGCCAATTGTCAGACATATACAACAAAATATTACACATAATGACTATATAACCAAATGATAAAGTGCTCTGCAGACAATGATGACACCAACAATCTTAAATCTGCAGTATAGTAGTAAAGCTTGAGGACGAGCATAGATATGACAAATGAAATATAGATAAGGACTGGTTAAGGTTAGCCACTAAAACAATTATCTGAGTTTAGGAAAATATTGTGGCTTTGGGTAAAACAACTCCACGAGTCTAGAGCTATGCTAACAGCTCTGTGAGGCTGCATCTGGGCATAGCTATGCTTTTAAGCTAAATGCTAGTCTCACATGACCAGGCCTATTTCCACAGCACCCATTATCATGCTGGTGATAAAAAAGCAGAGGCTTGTTCGTATTTCTTTAAACCAATCACAACAAACCAACACATTTTCACAGAAATCTTTCTAATAGTAAGATATTTCTGTCTTGACCAAAATGGTGGACCAACCAACAGACCAGCTTTACCATCCATAGAGCCTCCATAGAGTCTGTGACAATAACTGCATGGTCGCAACACTGCGTGTTATGCAATTTTTATGGGCTCAATTTCATGTTATTCTGTTGCAATGTGTTTGAGATATGTCACACACCCATTATTTTACTCTGCCTCCAACTGGACGGCAAGCCAGAAACACAGCCTCTGGTTGGTTGACAGACTGACAGTGGCCGGCTAATAACATGCTAACAACAATAATAACTGTTTTAAACATGGAAAAATGTCTACATACTCCCAGAAAACATCCAGTGTTGGATTTATTATGGATGTTGCTGGATTAAAAAGCCTCTGAAAGGGATATGATCGTACTGGAGCTGACATTGAGTGGCACGATGGCAACATTACCTTTCCTGCTCAGCTTCCAAACGTTCACTTCAGGGCTAACCCCCATCACTTTACCAGCAGTTAAGAAATAAGAAACACTGTCACTGTCATGCTGTCACCAGCAGTAAAACCACATAACAGTGAGGATACATTACTTTTTCACTGCACTAGGAAACAGCTACACCATCACAGCCCTAACTCAAAGTCTCCAACATTGAATTCAGATGCACTGCACATTCATCCACTTCCTGACAAACTGCTTGCTGCCTTGCCTTTCATGCTGTCAGCTTGTAATAAAGGTTTCCACTAAGTTGCATGTTGTGTGGGTTGTAGGGCAACTTTATGTGTAAGTAATGTGAAGTGGCTTGTTCGTGTACTTTCATGACTCTGCTTTAATGAGTCGACTGTCTTTGTAAGCAAGCTAATCAATAGAAATGCTGTCTAATGGTCTCCATCATCAATAATAGAGTAAGACTGAGAATATAGCTCTACAATATTCAGCATCTCAGAGAGCACGTATCTGTTTATTAATATCCCTGTGTATTTATTTCATCATTCAACTTGGTAACCGTACACACCTGAATCACAACACAACGTAAATAAGACACTAAAAACGGATCCATACAGTTCAGATGGTGCCACAATCTTATGTAATGCAGAGCCTGTGAGGCTTATCGAGCCAGACACACACCAACAAAACTTTACAGTATATCATGCTCTGAAAAACAAGACCAGTGCTGGCTTGTTGGTAAAATATCTGATTCTACTTTTCAGGGGTGCGGTGAACATTTCTGCTGCCTTAAAAGAGTGGTTGATGATTAACTTTCTGTAAGCACTTCAATAGCCTCACACGTGTTCAAGGAAAATGTTTGGTGACCAGATTTACTGCTCTGCTTGATTAAACGACCAGGATGGAAAAACAGTGTTCAGTTAAAAAGGTTAGTTCCTGTTTCGATATGCATTCATTGGGTAATAATGATTAAAAGTAAATGGCCCCAGGAGGATGTCTACTCTTAATCTGCATTACATCATTGCTGTGATTCCATGTATGTGGAAATGGTCTCTCAGATTATTACCCTTGTGACTCATCATCTTTATCATCGATTTAATGAGGCATCCATAATCAAATAAATGTAGGAAGTGGATTGAATGAAGAAACTACTCTGAATGTCCCGACAACAAGTGTACGGATTTACAGGAACAAACCAACAACTCATCTGTATTCTACTGTCAAAACACAAAAAACGGGAAATTCTCACATTCCCACAAAGCACACATTGCCCTGCTTCAGCATGATTCAAGCCACCTGATTGATGAAATAATCAGTGGCCGTGGTTGAGAGGGGTGATGTCACTGGACACATAATGCAGCCTCGGCATTTACAGTACATTAACGGATGTGCTGAAAGCCTGAGATGGAGCCAAAGTTTCCTCGGTTGGACTACCTTAGCCCAGAACTCTGACTGAAGGACTTAAACCGACAAAAACACCACTTTGTACATCACCTCTTGAAACACACTTTCACGGGCAAGCCTTGTGTTATTTACCATTCTCTGAGGGACAAAACAAACATCTGTAGATGCTTTGGACAAACTGCTTTAGCAAATACTAGAGAAAGATCCCCCTGCACTGTGCTCTGCATGTGCATGTAAATACACTTACCATGGCAGAAGGTCTGTTGACTGAGGGGACTTTTTCTACCAACAAAGCAGATTTAGTTTGAAGAAAAGATATAATTATTGTTTTTATCCAAAGGTGCAATTTCACATGATACTCCAGTATCAGCACTTTTATTAAGTGTGTCATATGTCAGAGTGCAAAAAAGGAAAACTGTGGTTTTTCACACTTCGTTGAAGGTGTGAAACCTGATGTCTTTCAGGTTACAGAGAAAAGAAACTGCATGGACAGACCACCCGTGAATGCAACAGATACTATTCATGTGCTTGAAGCTGCTGCAAACCCTCAATAAACATCAGAATCTCATCACGTGCTCTTCTCTGCATCCTAAAATACTTTCATTGAGCTGTTCGCTTGACTTGGAGAAGCTCATCTACTGCCTGTATGCTCCAAGGACAGCTCACACTCACCACAGCAGCCACCACTGCGCGGTTTAATTTGGGAATAACGCCCGGTGTCAGGTACAGACCAGCCGCATCCGTGTGACCTTACAGTCTAACAGAGCTCAGCGGGAGATCTGACCTCTGCTGTAACGCCATCTGTTTCAGGTCAGCCTGTGCATTATGGCAAATTAATTTCGCTATGTCAGACACACAGGTGGACGTGCTGCTGAATAACTTCATGCAAAACTCATTTAATCCAAAATATTTCTTGAAAATAGACCTTTATTTAATTTACACACATTCAATATGAACATAAATGAAAGTTGTTTCATTGTAATATCAATGTTATACATTTTATAGATGCTGCACTAAACTAATTTACTATGTGAATCTGTCATTGAAGTTTGACACTTTGGTACAATCACTCACAAGAAGTACACATCTCTTTACAGTTAATTTTCTTAGTAAAACTGGATCATATTTTGAGAAGAGAATGTTTTCTGGTTTCCCCTCTGGTGTCCTCCAGCTGCTCTGTGATTTACAGTAAAGTAAAATGCTGTGAACTATAGCTGCTGTTAGCTAATGTTAGCTCAGTTTGTCAGCCGGGCTGCCCAAACTGTGAGCTCAGAGCACTAGAGGAGTGTTAGTGTTTGTACCACTAGCATTTTGGACCACCAGGAGCAGGAAGAGGAGGTTTTCAGTAGGGGAATGCTGACAGGGAGCTAGTGTTGTAAGTGGGCAGTGCAACCGGGCTCAGCAGCCTCTATGGACATAATTACAGAGGTGAAGAGGACGTTGATGGAGGAAGCTAAGAAAAGAAAAGAAGACTGACCCAGACAAGAGTTAATCTGGGACTGACTTTTAGGAACCGGCGAGAGCTTTGTGAAATAAAAGTCTTCTTGCTGTTGGACTAGCAAGTAATATAAGCTGACTGCTATGTCTTGTGTTGTTGCACTTTGGCTGTTTTTGATCATAAGTAATATAATCATAACAAATGCACGTGTACAACTGTCTATATTTACCACAATGGGATAGCACTCTGCAAACTGTAGGGGCGCTAAATCGCTAAATTCCTACGAAATGTTGCTACCTCTGCTTGCCAGGCTCCGTTTGAAAAAGTGCTTTAGTTAAAGACGATAGCTCTCTCTATTATCAGACCAGAATCCCCACAAGGATGCCTTAGACACAATACATGCTTTGTGTACTTCCATGGCAACTCCAAAAACTGCTCTCCACCTTGCTAACCTACTTTACCCCCATTATCAACCATTCCCAGGAGTTTGTCTCAGAATGTGGGGATAAAAGAATGAGGATGTAAAAACATGAAGAAAGAAATAAAGAAATGCGTTTTCATAAAGTGTCCAACACCTGTTGTTTTGCTCAACATCCCCAAACAATTTCAAGGGTTTCGTCAAAAACAATACATGGAAGCAACATGTCGCAACGTGCAGGATGTGGTCCAGGATGTGGGTTTTATACGAACTAACTACCGAGCAGCACCAACTACGTGAGATGGCACAGCAACGTCTCCAACGTCCACAGCGGTTGCTCGTTGCTCATGTGGAGGGTGGAAACGCTGCGTCCACTCCCAGCGCACCCACCGCCACCAAAATCCCTGATGCACGCACCAAATTTCCACGGTGACAGACACAGCCTTCAAAGCTGTCGAGAAACAACCACACGGCTGTATGTTCGGTGCTCAGTTCCCCCTCACGTCCTCCATCACCGAGGAAAAGTTTATATACGTCGAGGCTTCAGTGCGCGCTTCACTGAACCAGGCGGTGACAGACACGCTGGCAAAAACTGTTCCTGTGTTAAAAAACACGCTGAAGGGGAGCTTACCTTTGAACTGCAGCGAGTTGCCGGTCCGTATTTTCACAGCTCCGCTTATGGACTCTCCCGGCCCGTAAACCACCTTATTGTTGGTAAAAGTAATATCAAATTCTTGAAGCTTTCCCATGGCTCCGCTCCTCTCCGCTCCGCTACTCCGCCGCTCTGCGTCTCTACAAAGCACTGAGGAGGCGATGCTGCGCTCTCACCTGCTGCCGCGAGCCCCAGCTTAGAGACCAGTGACGTCACTTTGACCACCCATTGAAAGTAACGGGGAGGGACGATAAACCCTGTGGTTTATGGACTCTCTTTTATATAAGGCTGTTGCAGGATCGTTTGTGGTCAAATTCTCTGTCATTCTCAGACATTTTATGGCAGATCTCAAACTGTACAGCGTCATAAATAAAACAAACACAACACAAATCCTCCATAAATTTGATTTGATGCACTTCATAGAAGGACTTGCTATGCTAATAGTGTTTTCTTTTTGCATGACTGTTGCTGGACTGCTGATCAAGAATAGTTGTTTACCGTACAGAAAATGTATTTCAAATATATTAAATATATTTTAAAAATGTTATAAAATATACTTTAAACTTTTTAAACATTATCATTATTATTAAATACATATCATTACACACACACACATACACACACACACACACACACACACACACAGATATATATACCAAAAAAAACAAACCAAAATGCCATTTAATATTTAATCTTCATCCTGTTATTTACTTGAAAGTCAGGCAATACTCAAATTGTAACGTATTAACCCTTAGCATACTGCAGGTGCAGAATTGTGTCTGTCTTTTACAGTACTTCCTTAAATAATAAAACAGGATGTTACTTCAGGGTTCTTTCTCAGAAATAAAGGCGTATTCCCCACCCATGATTATCGTTATTACAGATGCTTATGTTATCATTGGCTGCTTCTGGGACCTAACAACCCCCTTATTCTCTCTGCGAGCAGCTTTTCTATGATAGAATATTAGTTGTGCCCATTTGTTGTGTAGTAATGTCATTAAAGTAATTCAGGGATATGCAACATGTAAGCCCAAAACTGAAATAAAATGTGTCTTAAAACTAGTCTTTCACACAGGGTCCCCTCTCAAGATAAGATCTCAGCATATTACTGGTTGACATACAGACATGCATAGTTTCTGGCCCCTGGGGAAGTTGCATTCTCTGCACGGTTGGTAATCCAGCAGTGTTTACAATGCTACGATAATATCTATTTTGCATTGTTGTATTATGGGAGAAACGTGTCTGTAAATATCCCACATGCTGGCATTTTAATGCAACACACTAAATACTGAAAACACAATATGAATTTGCATGAATATGCCTCACAGTGCTTCCCACAGCTCATACACTTCCCATCTCTGAATATACTTCCTGTCTCTGAAAGTACTTCCTGTCTGTGACAGTACTTCCTGCCTGAAAGTGCAGCATCAGCAGCTGGAGCAGGTGTGACAGTTAAAATGTGGTGCATAAAAGGCACACGGTAAAAGGTCACAGTTCTCATCATGGAGCTTTAACATGTTGCATTTACCAGAAGACAAAAAATGACATCAAACACACAGAGGCAGACATTATAATAATTCTCTCTCCTTTCCCTCTCTCTCTTTCTCTCTATTTTTCTTTGTCATCATCTCACCAGGCTGCTAATATTCCTGGTAAATGCTCTGACACAGATGTTTCCATGACGACAGACAAACACCATGGTTGCCAAGTTACTGCCTGTATCCATGGAAATCTGGTATGCGGTGGCATCTGATCTGGTCTAAAGATTCCTTCTTTTTTGTTTACTCATGTTGCAAAAACCTCCCCTCAAACAGCTTGAATAATGAGTCATTTTGACAGTGTGGGATTGAAAGTGAGAGGATCGTATGTCAGGAAGTAGCAGGATAAAATGTTGACGCCATATGTCAAATGCACTGAGCAGCAGGCTGAGGTGAATCCATGCCAGTACTGACAGTATAATGACTAGACAACCTCATTCATGTCTTTTCTGCCTGCCAACATCTTATTGTTGTTTTGGTGGTTTATCGGCGCACCTCATCCCCTCTTAAAGTGCTACACAGATGGTTCTGCTTTGTTCTGAAACTCTGACCTTTTTGTCAGGTGGTTCTGACTGGTGAATTAGAATTGTTTAAATGTACAGTCATGATTAAACACAGTGAGATGAGAGCTATAGCAGTGGCTCCACCTGGTGGACATTTGCCAGATTTACTGATATAGCAAACCTTTTAGCAAACAGCTGTTTTAAACATCCAGCAAACACAATAAGAGCTGTGTTGATGATGTTTCAGCAACTACAAATGACACTATTTACCAAAACATTAAACTGTCTAGATCAACTTTGGCCTGAAAAAGCAACTAATCAACAGCAACATGCTCTTGGGTAAATGTCATTTTTGAAAGTTTTAAACACTCAAATATGTTCAGAACTCAATGTTCATTCATTCACTCTCATTCATTTTCCAACCACTCATAGTTATCAGGATTGAGAGGGGCTGGAGTCAGTCCGAGCTCACATTGGGGGAGGCAAAGACCCTGGACAGGTTGCCAGTGTCATAGGGCTTACATATAGATAAAGACAACCATTCACACCTGTGGGCATTTAGAGTCACCAACGGACATGCATATGTTTGAACCCACACAAGCATGGGGAGAACATCCACCCAGAAACAATGCCAGCAACTTGCTGTGAAGTGACAGTGCTAACCACTGCATTATATAACAGTGCTGATATTGTATTATTTTATAATTGCCCAAATCTAGTTTTAACCTGTTGTGTTTTTAATTTTGACTTTTTAAAGATTACTTTTTTGGCCTTTTCAAGCTTTATTTTGATAGAGACAGCTGAAGAGTGACAGGAATGCAGGGAGAGAGAGCAAGACATGAGGAAAGAGCCACAGGTCAGATTCGAACCCTGGGCTTCCGCAGCAAGGACTGAGCCTTTGCACATGGGGCAGCTGCTCTACCAACTGAGCTAAACACTGCCCCTTAAGTTTGACTTTTTAAAAATGCTTAATTCTGATATTTTGCAAACAAACAAATGAGCAAGACAAGTACAGCAACATTATGTCATTATTTCACTTCACCCAACACACAACACAAGTTCTAAGAAACAATGATTCATGTTTTAATGCTACATCAAATGCGCATAGGCTCAGAATAAAAGAAAAAAGTCTGTTTACAGCTCTGACAAAGCTGCTGTGACTTCAATTGATCAATAATATAAATAACAATAAACATTAAACACACATTTCTTCATCATGCATGGACACATTTTTCAAGAAGTCAGCTCAGAAGAAGAGGTATGGTATATTTCTATTTACTTTTTCATAGTTACAGCAGAGAAAGACAGGGGAGAGAGAGTGGATGACATACAGCAAAGGACCCAGGGCCAGACTGCAGTAAAGACTCAGCCTTCATGTATTGCACACAATCTATATGGTGGTCTTCTGGGACACACAGACACAGCACATTTCTCCTACTGCTTCTCCTTTTCATCTTCTAAATCAAGCAGGCAGGTGCTTGCGATGACCTTTGTCACGGAGTATGGGTCGCAGTTTGCTGCAGGACGGCGATCCTCGAAGTAGCCTTTCTTCTCTTGGCCCACCTGGCGAGGGATGCGAATGCTGGCGCCTCGGTTGGCCACTCCGGCAGAGAAGTCGTTGATGCTTGAGGTTTCATGGTGACCTGTGAGACGTCTCATGTTGTCCTGTCCTCCACGAGGGTCATACACACGGATATGCTTATCGTGTCTTTTGCTCAGCCTCTCGATGGCCTCCTCGATGCATCTGTCATCAGGGGAAGAACATAGACAATTGAAGTATGGATGGTTGCTGCAGTGACTGTCTGAATGAATGTTGTCTGCTTAAAAGCTAAAGTGATAAAAGTTTCATAAATTCAAGAGTTTATTAAAAAGCATCTGAATAATTATAATGATATAACTTTGCAAAATTCTATACTGACACTAATCTCATATTTTTCTAATGCATAAACCTGCAGTGTCAGTTACAATCAAAAATTGTCTTGCTATCACATTTTTTCTCACTATACTAATCTGCAAGATTACATTTGCCACTTGGAGGCAGCAGAAACAAGCTGTAAAGGGCTGACACATAGAGAAAGACAACCATTCACACCGATGGGCTATTTTAAGTCACCAGTGAACCTGCATATGTTTGGATTGTGAGAGGAAGCTAGAGTACCCAGAGAGAACCAACGCAGACATGGCAGAACATGCAAATTCCAGACAGAAAGGCCCCATCCACAAACCCAGAGCCCAGAACCTTCTTTCTGTAAGGCAACAGTGCTAACCACTGCAGCATTGTGCTGCCCAGGCGGCAATGTATAAAACAAGTTTTAGCATGTCTATCATTGTTATTTAATTGGCTTGCATTATCCAACACTAAATTATTATTAAGTGTTACAATTTAAAATTATGAATTACAGTTGTTACAAGTTTCAAATGAAATATTTACTCACGGCAGTCCTCCTTCTTCCCTCATCTTATTGGTGCTGACATTCGTGTGGCAACCAGCACCGTTCCAGTTGCCTGTAACTGGTTTGGGGTCCAGTGTTGCAACAACACCAAAATCTTCACACACGCGATGCAGCAGGAAACGTGCGACCCACAGATGGTCGCCCATCTCAATGCCCTCACAGGGACCCACCTGGAACTCCCACTGAAGAAGAGATAGGTAACGAAAAGAGGACAAATAAGGACAGTGTAGGTGGGACAAAACATGAGCAAATGGACAAAGGTCAATTCAATTACATAGTTGTGCCAAAGTGAGAACATTTACTATTCACTGTGCATTGTAATGACGACGACATTTACCTGAGATGGCATAACTTCAGCATTGGTGCCATAGATTTTGATCCCTGCATAGAGGCAGGCCTTGTAGTGGCACTCTACGATGTCCCGTCCAAAGGCATTTTGTGCCCCCACCCCACAGTAGTACGGTCCTTAAAGTGGATGACATGATGGGAACTTGTTAAGACAAAATAAATACAAACCTGGGAAAAAAAAATAAATAAATTTTATCTGTGATTAATTGACAATTAACAATCCCAACAAAGATTGACAATCCCAATATATATATATATATATATATATATATATATATATATATATATATATATATATATATATATATATATATATATATATATATATATATATTTTCTCTTTACAGAATCTGGCAGAAATAGTATATAATATGAATACTAAAATTTCCATTAATGTTTAATTGTTAAGTTGAGTTAAACCACCATGTTTCTACAGTAGCCCAAAATGGACAAACTAAACACTGGCCTCTAATAGGACCATTCCCTTTTTCTTTTTTTCTTTTTTTTCTCTGTACGTTTTGCAGCCACTATAGGTTTTCCTTTTATGCTAGGAAGAGAGGGGATTGCAATTACACCACTAAATGCCCCCAAATATTACACACTGGTCCTAAATACTTTTAGTACAAAGTAAATACTTTGAATAACTGTTTATATCAAACAGCAGTACCTTTTCAGTAATTCTTTTGCATATATGAAGTTAACAAAGATAAAAGATTCATTTACCTTGGGGTGCCGGGTATCCATTTCGGGGCCAATTAAAAGGATGTCCATCCACTCCTAAGAGTGTGTACTCCTGCTCCATACCAAACCACATGGAGTGCTCTTTAACCTCTTCCATTACTTTGTTGCAGCTTGCTCGATGGTTAGTTTCTAGAAAATGAAGAAAAAAACGGGTCTATCTTGTTTATCCTGATCTTATTATGACAATTTTTGGGGATAGAAATGTGACAAATGTACCTGCAGGTAAGCGGTTGTATTTGAGGACCTCACAGAGGACCAGTTTGTTTGGGTCAAGGGTGAATGGGTCTCTGAACATGCAGACGGGAATGAGGTACATGTCACTGTTGGAGCCTTCAGCCTGGGATGTACTCGAGCCATCAAAGTTCCACTCAGGAATGTCTGACAAGATAAATTCACCAAAAGAGATTATTTATGAGTCTGTGAAGCATGAAACCTGTCGTGCTAGCTATTTTAGCTCTGATGTCAGAAACAAACAAATATAGAAGGACAGATGGAAGAAATGATAACATATAAGTTCTCGTTCTGAACTCTAAATCTGTAACTCAGACAATATGAATACTCCATTGTAGTGCACTGAACAGTAACAAATATTTGTTCTTCAGCTAAGCCTGCACCAGGATGCTCTCACACCTATGTTGTGTACAATGTGCCATCATTGGGTTTCTCCCTGATAACAGAGCTCTTCAGTTACATGACTTAAATGTCTTGACAGCTCATATTTGTATACTGTAATCTATTAATATGAGCGCTATATAAATAAAGGCTGAAAACTGACTCAATATACTGTAGTCAACTAAAATATTCAGCTTTAATATGACTCCTACACACACTTTAAAGTATTAAACCATAAAAAGGAGGTCATTTACCTTCTATGGATTTTGGCTCACTGTCCAGAGTTCGGGTCTTGTTGCGAAGTCCCTCTCCGGTGCCGTCGATCCAGATGTAGGTTACCTGGCACTTCTCTCCCTGAGGCAAGCTCATGTAGTGCTGGCGCACAGACTTGTTGAGGCAGGAGCTCATTGACACCGATGCCATGGTCACCTTTAATCAGAGAGGCAAAGGTGATGTTTGTATGACATTATGTCAGCTCCAGTGTTTATGTCCTGGGTAACTAAGCCAACTTTCTACTTTTCTAACCTACTTTACTTCTTTCTTTTTCTGTCTTTCTTTCTTTGCTTTCTTTTCCTCCTCGCCTAACCTGTGTGGAAATACCAGAACTGGAGATACAAGTTAAGGAAGTGAAACTAAACTACACTCTTGATGACAACAGCTTCTTCAGATTTATACTATGTCTTGCTACTGTTTTGTCACTTTAAAGTAACTCAACTGGGTTTCTGTTCGGTTTGGATAGAAACCTGCATGATATGAAACATATTTACATGACTTGACCGTGACTTCTGCTCTCTGAACCTCTGACTCTTTTCATCTTTTTTGTTACTTTTTCTTTCACTTCCTTCTTTTTGACAACATGCAGATGTCATTCCACCTGTGCGCTCAGCGATTGAAATAAAAGCAATAAGCAGGTCAATATTATACTACTACTGTACTATTCACTTAAAACAAATACTTATGTTTTAAAAAATGTATTTATTAAGAGAACCAGTAGAGGATTAAAACATTTCTTCTTTAATCTTTATCATATTATAATCTGTTTTTTTTTTAAATTTACTTTATTCACAGACAAAATACAAATCTTTTTTTGTCAGTCGACCTTTACTTTTACTTCACTCAACAACACTGATATTTATGTATATCTGTTAGTATTATTATATTCTATCCTGGTTAGTCCAGGCAGCTTGAGGTGTATCACAGTTTAAGAATGACCAAAGCTGTGCAAGAATTGCATCATACCCTGCATCACTTAACATGAAAAAACACACAAAATAAACATTTGCTACAAACAAAACTTAAATTATGAGAATAGTATTTATCAGAATGCACAGTGTTGTTCAACAAAACAAATATAATTCACAATAATAGACAGAAGAATACTCACGGTGTAGTGGTGACTTCAGGTGTAGTCTCGTGTCAATAAGACAGCTCAGTGTGTGACGTGCCTAAACCTGTTTCTTGTATTTAACTGGAATGCAAATCACCACGCTGATGACAGAGGGTCACATGTTCTGTGCGTAATTTTACCTTTCAAGGAGTAGGTACGCATTTAAGTGTGTTTGATTTATGTTTCCATTACACAGAGAGTACATAGAGTTACATACAGTACATGTTTTTATGGGGAAAAAGTCAGATCCTTAACGCCTTTGACTTTAAGCAAAACCAAATCTGTGACAATCTTTAAACATTACTGATTCTTTTCTGCTAACAAAACTATTCAAGCCTTAAACACATCCGTTCTGTATATTTTGTGTATATTTCAATTCATCAAAAATCAACTCATCCTGTGCTCTATATGTTACAACAGACAAACAAAAACAATACATCAGTTGAATCATTGCGCAGGCATGCTGAGATGGACACAAACTCCCATGAGAAATAGTAATGACCATCTACCTTTGGTAGCAACACCTTCTGCTGATAGTGTCTGACTGCTGTTTGCTGAGCTGAGAGTCTTGCAGCTCAGTGAACACAATTAGGGACTACTAGCAGCTCATATGCTCAGTTTCCGTCAGGTTAGCTGTCCTGAGATCAGGCAGGGGGGCAGAAATTCGACAACTCCCACAGAAACAGTACAGGTCACATGGGACACTGCTGGTGTGTTAAAGTGTGTGATGTGTGAACAGAGCTGAGCAAAGACATAGACCCGCAAAGCTGCTTAAGGAATAAATGTCAACTTTTCAAGGACAAACAAAAATGTCCTTGTTGTGACTGGACTGGAGTGCATTCCAAAGGGTTTCCAGGAGGTTTGATTGACCCAGGTGGTTAATGATTTATCTAAGTCTAATTATGTTTTCTTTTATATTACCTACATTTTTGTTCTTAATTTATTCAGAGCAATGGTATCAATGTTATATCTTCTGTACAGATTCATCTGAGACTGTTGATCATCTGTTTTTTTTTCTCTATCACAACTAGAAGGTAAAGTTTCCATCCATCCATCCACTGGTTTATTTCTCTACTGGATGGATTTGTACCAAATTTTGTACACTGATGGTTCCCACATGATGTATCCTCAAGTCTATTGGTGATCACCTGACTTTCCCTGGAGCACCACCACCATGGTTTTGTTTGATACATTTATTGTCTCTGGGACAATACGAAATTATCTATATCTGATTTAAAAGAAGGATGATTGCCAAGACTGGGCATGGCTTTTAACGAATAGTGCTTTGTAACTGCACTTGTGTAATTACGGGTGTGATCCAGAAAGGCCACTAACAGTTAAGTGATGAGTCACCTGACATTCACCTGTTCCAATCTGACTACAAATTATAGGGCTTGTGTGAATCCATTTGAAGTGATGCGTTTTTTTTTGTTTAGAATAAAATTTAATTTGATTTGATTTGATTATTATTATTATTATTGTTGTTGTTGTTGTTGTTGTTGTGAAGGGTGAAGAGGCAGACAGGTAATGCTATTAGAGAGGGTGCCAGTTGTAACCTGATCATAACCAGTAAACAACCACTCTGCTAAATGTGAACGAGGAAGATAATTAAAACTGGTGAAACGTTTGATCAGTTGACAAGGTATCATATTAAAATTCCGATCATTGTCTGTGGATTACTGTCACTGAATGAGTTAGACGTGCTGTCAACACCCTCTGTTCCCTCCCAGTAATAACGCTGAATTAAGAAACGGACAGCAGCTTGTGTTCACGTATGCAAATTCCTTTCGTCAACAATTCTTTCAACTACAACCACAGTAAATAAACAAAACAGAACATATTGTGCAACATTCCAGTTATAACTAGGAGTACCAACTCCCTATGGAAACAACAATTACGTTCAAAACTATTGTCTGCTTTGTACTGCACTGAGTCATTATGAGTACTAAGGTAACCCTAATCATAAAAAAATCAAAGACATTCCCCTGAATGAGCAGTATCAGCAGTTGAATAAAAGGAAATGGAATTTTGTTGTGCTGTTCAAAGCATTGAGAAATGACATTTGGCCTGAATGTCCATGGTAAGAAAGTATATACAAATCTTTCCCACATATTGGTTAATTCATGTGCACAAGATAAGTGTACAACCCAGCCTTTCTCACCAAGTATTATGTGAGACATGTTTAGCGCACCCACATATTCTTACACTCGGATGTAGGGGATGGTGTTACTGAATGAGATGTGTGTGTCTCCTCAAACAGCCACTTGAGGCTGGCTACAAAGTGAGTCAATTTTCTTAAGCTCCCATGTTAAAATGCCCAACTTCACAGCAGAACTTTACAACCTGGTACAAAAAACGTTTTTGGTCCCTGTTCATGATAACTGTACTGAGTCTGAATTTCTTTAAATTTCACCTGTTCAAATTATATTGAGGCATAAAGTTATGTACAATTATGATTGACTGGTGGGTGCCGTTACAGGTGGCTTGTTTGAGCACCCAGGCGACATTCAGCCCTGATAATACTTTGCCCATTGTTAGATTACAGTAGCTGTGAGGCAGCAGAGGCAGGACTGCCAAGAGGACAGCCACCAGCCCTACCACACTGAGATTCACAATGGCCCTTCAGAAACCTGTGGGTGACGTCATGGATAAGGCCGTACGTTTTGTACTGTCTATGGTTGAAAGCCTTTCTATGCACCCCACCTATCCTTTATTTTGGCAAAGAAACCAATGGCAAGTTAAGGTTGGTATTATAGTTTGCTACTTAGTTGTCAGTGTACACAAATTACTCAAACAGGAATGAATTGTAACTCGTGTTCAAGCAACAGAATTTTGAGTGCTCACTGTTGAATTAAGACTTGTTTTTGAGAACCATTGTCCCAGATACTATGTTGATCGACAGACCTCTCTGTTGATATATAAAGACTATAAGACTCACTTTGGGGTGTTTGAGAGGACAGAAGAGCCATATTCATTAAACTTGTTGCAATTCATTCATTTACCCATGCTAACAAAGTGGTCAGCCCAGTGCTTTGGCTCAGACTGAAATATATTACCATCATATTTTGTACATTCATGGTCCCCAGATGATTAATCTTGCTGACTTTGGTATTCCCCTGACTCATCACCTGATCAAAATGGGTTTAAAGTGAAATAAGTAAAACGAAAAACTTTCTTGACTCTGGATCTTACAACCAAATACCTGCATGACATCCCCATCAGCCTGAGCTGTACTTTGTGCTTAGTGCAAATGTTTGCATGCTAACAGGCTAAGAGTTAACAGTGAGCTAACCGCAGTGCATACATACTACTTGTACTACCATACAACCTTGCAGAGCTGGTTGTGTGGCTGCAGAGTGTTCTTTAAAGGACTCTCAGGTAATATCCCAGCCAAAGTAAATTGCACGTTGTCTTTCCAGTCTTTGACATTTACACTGTGTTCAATATAGCTGCTCTTTGTTTGGGAATAGGGGTTATTTCTCCGTCACCCAGTAGCGACAGACATATACATCCTATCAATGTAATTTTAGTAGGTTGCCAGAAGCAATTAAACTTAATGTTTAAAGTGTTTATGTCCATCAGCCCCGAAGAAGAGTAAGATTCTGAGTCTTTGTTGGCCTCTTTATTTTATAGTAGACTGATCTGAAACACAGAAAGCAATATGAGGCCTAACCCTTAACCTTAAATAAACTGGAAACATAGTGATTGCATGGTGCATCTTGAAAATATAAACATGGAGTTTGCAGACGTACATGGTTTTTGTTATGGAATTTTCTATCCTTTGGGTACACAGGGCCGCGCATGGGCCTTGGGGTCGTGGATGGTGACGGCGCTAAGCCAGATCAGAGAAGACGTTCTCTCTTTGACATGTAAGGCCGTTGTTTAGAGTGCGGGAGGAGTGCAGGTGCCAGTCTATCTCAGAGTTGCCTGATGACCAGGGTCGAAGAAACTCAATGTTGGCCTCCTAGACATAATAGATAGCTAACTGTTGACGTTCCATTAGCATGAACAGACAACAGTGTCTCCAGACTAGAATGTGTTGAAGGTGAACACTAACATGGGTAAATGCATTCCCTTTGAATTTGGGGCGTAAAGTATTTGTGGTGTCATCTGTCGGGGTTTAAAGTCTGACCACCAGCATGAGTTGGGCAGTAGAGAGACCGATTGTATGTGAAAATGTCTCTGATTCTCCTTGGCCAAGCTTCAATAAATATTACAGCATAAGACATCAGAGGCTCCTGAACTTTCTTCCGTCCTGGCCTGGCTCAGATCTGCTTTGATTAATACCAGTCATGGAGATCACAACATTGTTACACAACGCCTTACATTTATAAACACAAATGCTGCATTTTTGGCCTTTTTAAAAAAAATCTCATCCTCACAGCAGATGAGAGCCTTGGTGGAGATATTAATGGTTAATTTCTTACAGAAATAACCACAGTAATAAATGGTTCAAATGCCCCATTGTGCATTTCAAATGAAAGGTAAGGTGAACTGGATCAGGCCTGCAAACAACAAGTTCACACTCAGAAGTCACTTGAATATTAAGTACAGGTTATTAAGTCTTAATCCATGTCTGCCTTCTCTCTTCATTAGGCTTTTCTCACGATGCGACCACTTTTTCTCAGGTCCCTCCCTCCTCTGTCGGTCCTGACAGACTGGCTGCTAGCTCTCCAGGCTCCCTGACACGCCCGGACACTGAGGAGGAAGTACAGGTGATTGCAGCAAGAATACTGGGAAACAACAACCTGAGTAACTTTACAAGAAAATGACGCAACTTCATATCAGAAAGTCATTCAACAAACATCTGACTCCGGGTGGGGCAGTTGTAAAACAGAATCTCAACATTATTGATCTGCTGAAGCAATGCATAGCTTCTTTCCAGTTTCCCTTAAGCTATCTCATTTATTTATTATTATTATTTTATTTTATTATTGATCACGTTGAACATGAAATTACTTCTCCGCATTTAACCCATCCAGGTTGGCACCTGTTGGAACACACACATGCACATGCACAAGGTCACACCCTCAAATTGACAGATGCCAGATTTACTGGAGCGGTGGGTATCAATTCGCAGTGCCCGGGGAGCAGATGCTGTGAAGGACATCCTGGAAGAGCATTCCAGGTGTTTTGTCTGGCTCACTTTAACGGCACCGTCCGGTTCAGTTATATCATTGTGTGCTTCTGGCAACAGTTTGTGTTCCTCTTTCCTCTGTTGCAGAGTACAAAGCCAGATTCTTAAGAAATGTTTTTTTTTTCCAGATGATGTGGATGACCTCACCTCACCTGCCCTCATCATTGAGAAGAACTGAATCACAGATTTTGAGTAAGATCTTATTAGCAAATGTCAGTGTCTGACCTCACTAATGCAAGAGTCTTTTAATGTTAGGGGAACACTGAAGGACCACATTTACCAAATATCAATGTGTTTTTACATATAGATAAAGTTTCAGACTATCAAACCTCAACACCTTTAGAGCGCAGCAAATTGTGATTATCCATAAGTGTTAAAAAACGTACTGCCATGTGCTTCGAACTCAAGGATCACTTACTGTTTTTTTATTTTTTTACAGGAAGAGGGGATATGGAAATTGCTCGGATGGCCTCAAGTAACATAAGTATTAAACTTCGGTCGTCGTGATAACACGTGGTCATACAGTATATGATGACAGCTGAGTAAGTCTCTTTAACTGAACAAAGCCATGAAATACAGTCGAAAGCAAGAGGAAGAAATATTAGTAAGTGAATCGTGAGTTTTGAATATATGTGTCCATGCTCAAATGTTTATTTTATTTAAATAAAGTTCTATATATTTGAAAATTTGTTTTGTTTTGGTGAAAGTACATGGCTTTTTTTAAATAATTTTTTATTATTTGTTCAGTTTTTTTTTTTGGATTGCTATCTAAGAAAAGAGTGACATCAACGCTAACAGCATCAATTTAAGGCTTATTAATTAACATAAATGTCTTAGTTGTTCAGATAATTTAATTCAGAACAGCAGTGAATCCATATTTACCTAAACATGTTGGTATATTATCTACATCCAGATGTCAAACCAGACCTAACACACACATACGCGTGCACACACACTTACACACACGCGCGCACACACACCTTGAGCGCAGCAGAGGTCCAGCAGCTCGTTTGCGGGGCTTGGCGCTCTGTCTCCGGTACTGCATCCAGCCGCACACCAGCTCGTGCGCGATCATCACGTAGAGCAGGAAGATGAGCACGGCGGGATCCATTCAGCCGCACGCGCCGCTGGATGAGAACCGGGTGGTGCAGATAAAATCGGTCCAGATGAGAGTGAACAGCCGCCAGACGGAGCAGGCTGGCGGTCTTCTGCAGGATGAGGGATGATGAATGATGATGATGAGGAGGAGAGGGTCCTCGGTGACTAAGTTGCCTCGTGTTCACTCCAACTTTAGGCACTCAGGTCGCGAGACATTAACTGCTGCTGCTGCTGCGGTGGTCGCCCGCACTCCACCCATGACAACACTCCGTCCCCCTAAATCATCAGTTCATCCGAGTGAAAACGGTGATTTTTTCTTCTCCTCTGTCTCACTGACAACAGCTGAGAATCACGGTGACAACAGCAGAGAGGGGACATCGGAGGATGTTGCCGTAGAGACGCGACCGTTGCTAAGGACATGATGTCGTCATCCCCTCTTCCTAAAGATGAACGAGGCATTTGACCATATCAGAGCCGTGCAGGGAGCGACCAGTCAGGAGTACGCATGACTGCTTTAGGCTACCATTCATTATCTAACCATTAATTATTTGCATTGATTGCATTTCCATTGATTATATCAGTTTTACTAATCTACTCTGTTGTTACATCAAATGTAAATAAAGTTGTAAAATCTGCTGCATGCGCTCATTGGCTGAAGCCCATGCCTGATCATCAAGTATAAAGATACAATTATTAAACAGAAAAGCAAGAAAATATTTATATATGAGGGCATAATCAGAAGATAGTTAATATTTTTAATTGATCAGTTAAAGGTCAGTTAATTGACACTGATGAAGAAAATTTCTGCACTAATTTCGACACATTTAAAATTTCACTTTAAAACACCCATAACAAACAAACAAACAAAGAAAAAGACAAATATTTATGAGTGAAAAAGCACACCAATACCAGTGTTTCAATGCTCAACTTTAATTTAATTGATCATCAGAGGTCAATTATATCTTGTTTCACAGCAGAATGAAGTTAAACCTCCAACACATCAAAAGAATATACTTGTCCAACATTCTTTTTACAACCAGTTGCATTATATGTTACCTTCCTCTAGAACTTTTACACCTTTTATGTATGTCTGTTTTCTTCTTTCCTTTCTCTTAAAAGGTCTACTGTGTAGAATTTATTGGCATCTTGCTGTGCAACCCCCTCATGTCACCCTCTGCTCCCAAGAGTTAAGGACAGTGGCTGTGAATACGTTCACTTGAACATATGTCAGCGCAGTGTTTACAGGTATACTATTTCAATCTTAAATAAATCTTCACATCGCTCATTGTCTGCTTGCAACTGTTAGCTAAGGCTTTAACCATATTTAAAGGAGTTTTTTGTGGCAACTAGCAGTGTATTTGGAGATTTCAGCGGCATCCACTCACCCTACTGTTTCATCTGTTAAAGGAAGTGTACGTGGAAAATGTGAAATGCAACTCTAGATATAAAAAAGCTCATTCTAAGGTAACAAAAACATAATGTTTATGCCATTTCATGTAAATAGAGCCACTTAATCTGACACACACTGGACCTTTAAGGGGGCACCCCACAACTTTCAGAGACAGATCAGAGATATGATCCTTTATGTGAGTCAAGGTTGTTCACATAATGCAGCTCCATAGTGTCTTTCATTAGACCCTCCTCCCTGGTAAACTGTGCCCGCAGTTCAGGCTTCCTGTTGTAAACGTGTAGTCTCGACACACACGTCTTGAGCTAAAGCTGAGATAACCGGTTACTGAGCGAGTTGACGAAGCTCATCCAGACCACAGAAGATATTATACAACAGATTCCACAGGCAGAGTGCTACTTGTGACTAGTAAATTGACTTAAAATCAGAGGGGTGCACCTTTAAGTCATAGAAAAGAAACCCGACCTGCTGAGTTCTCCTTAAACTAAACAAACATGATTCAATGTGGTTGTCATGCCCGATCTCAATTAAAGAAAGCTAAACTAATTTCCATCCATGACATGTTCTTCTTCAGACTTCCATCTGTCCGTCCACAGGCAAAGAGCTCCAACCCTCGAGGGCTCCACCAGATCTGAGGCAGCTGCACCGATTAGGACTTGATCAGTGTTTTGTGTGTGTGTGTGTGTGTATGTAGGTAAGTTTGTGTGTGTTTGTGTGTCATGTAAGGGTGAAACAAGCAGTTCTTCTGCTGTGATATCCCCTTCATTTTACAAAGCCACCTTGGCAGGACTACCGCCCCTCCTGCCTCACGCTACCTCCAAGTTATCATCGATCTGCAGAAACACAAGAAGAAGTGTCGATCAAAATCTGTCCACAAGATGGCCCAGTCAAGGTGATAACTAAAACCAATATTGTGTAACTTTTTCTATCATAAAATAACAGACTTGAAATCATTTTGATGCTACACTGACTTGTAATCAGGTGTGAATGGTGGCTATCATATCATTTCCACTCTGCACCTTGTACACCTGTTTCTGCACTCTGTAACTTTGAGGTCCGAGTATGATCACTCGTGAGAAGTACGTAACGCTTTATGGCACTAAGTCACACACCACCAACTATGTCATTTATTGTGGTGAAACTGGATCATATTTTATGGAGAAATTGTTTTCTGATTTCTCTCTGATGTCCTCTGGCTGCTCCTCATCAACACTCTGTGATTTACAAAGTTTCCTAATCAGCAGTAAAGTTAACTATAGCTGCTGCTAGCTAATGTTAGCTCAGTTTGCTAGTGGACTGTGAGCTCAGAGTAACAGGGGAGTGTTAGTGTTTGTACCACAGGCATTTTTGACCACCAGAAAGAGTAGTTTTCAGACCCGGAGTGCAGGCAAATGCTGACAGGGAACGAAACCTGTGGCTTTTAGCTCATGGGCTAAAGGAATGAACAATAATAATAATAATTTGCATTTTATTATGTGAATACAAAGAGATGTCACCAATGGGCACCATGTTGCTTAATATCTGCTTAGAAGTGTAAATAATGTTGGGTATCTGTTTCCTGGTCACAGGAGTGTTAGTAAAATTAATGAATATGTTTTCTCCCAAACACTAGTGATAAATAATATTTAGTACTCTATACTCACAGAGACATCATTGAAGCCAGCTTCCATCGGATGGTTTTGGGCTGGTGGAACCGCCATATGGTCCCGCTGAAATAAACACACGATTTATCATCAGACACAGTACAGAAAAGATGCTGCTAAAATCTGCTACTCGTTTCTATTGACAATGTGTAACTGTCTTTTGTCATCTGCACTGTGGATTGTAGGTAGATAGGTGGCTGGTTTATTTACTTTATTCCTTTAAGATGATTGATGACAACATCACTAGGGCATGATCCCATAAACATGAGCTACAAGGTGTAATAAACCAGAATTATTCTTTTTGGCTGGCACAATTCTGACTGGATGTGTTGTTAAAGGTCTGAATGTCAGAATAACTCACTGTAAGGTCGGGTTCATATATTTCATTAGTGAAACCAGTATCTGAAGAAGATGATGAAAATGGCACAGGGTTGAGTCCCGATCGGGTACGCAGGTAGTAAACCAGCAGGGCGATCAATGTGGCGATCAGCAGCAGCACCACGATGACGGACGCTGCAATCCCTCCTGCGTTGTTTTGCTTTGATGGATCTACAGGGAACATGGAAAACATTTCGTTTCCAGTTTTACCAGCGAGAGTGACACCAATTACTGTAAAACCACAATGTGTAATTTTTACAATTTGTTTTTTCTACATACTAAACAAACAATAAGTCAAATGTTAATCAGTGAGCTGTAGAAGTGCTCGTAGGCTGATTTTCTGAGTCTGCCTTTTCCCCATGCTTCCAGTCTTTTGCTAAGCTAGGCTAATCTACAGCTGACTGTAGCCTTATACAGTGTACAGACATAAAGTAGTATCAATCTTCTCATCTTGCTCTCAGCAAGAAGGTGAATAAGCATATTTCCCAAGATGTCCAACAATTACTTACTAATTATTATTTTTCTGAGGAAATCGATAAAAAAAAAGAAAAGTATGCAGTTGGCAGCTAGTGGGATGAAAGACTTTCAGAAACCACTGGCACATCTTACCTTTCACATCTGTGATCATCTTAGCACAGTTGAGTCCAATGGTGTACTCAATGTCATCCAGAGCGACAGTACCTGATACGCCTTTGATTCCTTCAAATGCAATCTGCTTACCACAAGGACAAGACGACAGCAAATATTAGTCAGTCTTGTCAAGGAAACTTGAATATATACGTTGAAATGTACTCAGCTAAACAATAAAACTTTTCTTAACTTCCATCATTGCTGTCCAAAGTAAAACATTTGGTTATATGCAGAACTTAAACCACCATTCCTTGTGCTGTGTAAGAGGCTTACACAGAGCATAACATCATGTTACAGTTAAGTGTTAGAAGCACTATATTAGTATATACAGTGAGAGTCTGACCTGGTATTCCTCAGTAGATGTGATGTTGACGTCAAAGCGTTTCCACAGTCCTCTCAGTTCACTCACCATGAGCAGCTGATCGAGGAGACCTTTAGACAGCCTCCACACCTTCAGCTCGCTGTCGGCTGCATACATAATGTTACAAAATACAAAAAAAAAATTGCACACATCCAGACTACATCTGAAAGGTTTTCACATCGAGATTAACATGTGGATACAGCGACTAGAGCACAAAGGTTAATTTAGGACATTGATCCTTACACGAGTCTGGCTTGTAGGCCCAGAATTTCAGACAGGTGCCTTTGGTCGGGGGCAGGTGAGGGCTCAGCAACATAGCGTTGTCTTTGACTGCTGTCCGGTTGCTGCTTGGAAAGAACAGGAAGTGACCTGGCAGAAATGACAGAGAAGTCTATTTTACACTTCATTCCATGTTTGAAACATGTTAGTGGATAAAGAAACTCATAAAATGAGTTTTATGTTTAAAAATGATCAAAATATGTTCTCTCTGCTTCCTGACTCTCTGTGTGACGATCTTAACAATATCTAGAGTCAAAGTAGCTCAGTCCCTGTTTATCTCTCTCTGGTTTACCTCTCTCTGTGCCCAGAGTTTGGTCTTCAGCTGGGATGGAGTAGTGCTTCTCTGCCTGTGGACTTGTCAGCTCCCAGTCCAGTTTGTCCATTCTGACATTTTGAGTGTTGCTCCAGCTACACATCCCTTTCTCCAGAGTGCACTTTGAAGCTGAGGTATTTAACAGAGCGAAAATAGACATTACTGTATAATCACAAACCTCTACAGAAACCTAACAGTTTTTCTTTTTTTTTTCTCCTCTTGGTTTTGTCCTTAATTCTAATTTGTCTGTAAATCCAACTCATTGCAAATGTGGGGAACCTCAATGGTTCTTTGAGTTTTAACAAAGATTTGAATGAATAATAACAAAAATGAACAAAATTGCCTGCACACTAGTCTAAATATCTTGGACTGATACAAACCTTGATCTTCACATGGGTGAGCTGAAAGGAAGATGTCATCAACTGCAATATAAGTGTTCTTTCCTCCGGCTCCGACCGCCTCAAACTCCAACTGCAGAGCAGAGTAAAACACCACATTATCTTGGTTTAAACGATACACATGAAATCCTGCATGAAGCGATGTTGGGTCAAATTCTGCTGGAGAGATGGAAAGTGTGGATTTTAAAGGTATTTAAAGATCTCTCTGAAATAGAGAGGCATGTTTAAATTTACAAAACAGAAACTGTACCTGCCAGTCCACATGGTTATCCAAGATGTTGCCGCTGCCATGGCGCCAGACGTCTCCCTGGTCCAGACTGTTAGAGAAGATCTTCACTCTTTCTCCCTTCAACAGCTTCACATACAATGTCAGAGAACCTGCAGAAGTGTACACAGTTATACTGTGTTTTTTGGTCATTTCTATGTGTGTGTTTCGGTGTGTGAAGGCGTCTTACCAGGATTCTCTCCTCCTATGTGATACCAGAAATGGACGCACTTAGTAATTCCTTGGTGAACAGGGGAGGTAAGGACTGCTGTTTTACCAGGAGGAAGGACGCTGGCTCCAGTGTTAGCCATCATGTAGAAGCCTAAGGAACCAAGCAGGCAGAGAAAGATCACAATTCACTGCTCCACAGTTTTCTGCCATGTAAATTCAAGCATTACTATTATTTAATGGGATTCTCTCTCACCTAATTCAGTCTCCAGAGTGTGGTCAGTGTTTGGTCCATACATTGAGGTGGTGTATCTGCTATGGTGGAGCCAGTGAGCTGTCCCAGAGGTGCTGTACCCACATCGTTGGCCTTCAAAGGAACACATCCTGGGCATGGTGCATTGTTTGCTCACAAATGATACATCGTCAATGGCAATGCGCCCGTCAAAGCCAGAGCGAACAGCTTCAAACATCAGCTGGTGATAGGTCAAAGGTCAGAAAGGGAGAGTAGGACAGGAAAGTTATCTTCTTATCTATTTGTTCTTGGCCTTCTTAAAGCTGTGGTGACATTTTGTTTGACCACAAGGAGATAGAAATGATCCAAAATCCCAAACCACACAATTTAACCCTTGTACTTCCCTCTTCCTGTCACTTTTTTTTTCACATGAAGCATGAAGATCTGTGACATTGCATGAATTTTAAAATGTTGCTTGATGATTTCAGGCTGATTGGAGTTATTCCATACCTGAAAGTCTGTGAGCTGGTGTGGTACCGGGCAGTGCGCTTCGTGCCACATGTTGCCGTGAGCTCCGCTACGGGTCCACAGGACTTTCTCGTAACCGTATTTATCTAACAGCTTCACATTCAGAGCACCTGGGCGGGATCAGCAGGGTGAGGATGGGGTAGAAAGTGGGAGAAATAAGATCATTTCCAACTTCATCAGTTAATGTTTTTATTTCAAACAACAGATGTGCCATTTTGAGACAGGTAATCATACATATATTAGAATTAAGTTGCATTTAGCAGTGTAGTTGTTGATTGCAACCACCTCGCCTCACCCTCTCCTTCCTAGTGTGAAGAAAATACTACAGTGGCTGTAAAATGTGCAAAAAATGCCCTGTCTAGCGCCAGTGATTAATTTGCCCATTCTGGGATACCATAGAAACATGGCGGTGCAACATGATGGACTTATGTGGAAGATATAAATGTCTCATTCTAATTCTTATTTTCATTACATTATACACTAACATTATACACTAATGAAAACATAGTTACACATATTATATTCCATTTACGCCATATTCTGTAAATACAGATCCCTAAATATGACACAGCTTTATTTGACCTTTGTTTCATTATTGTAATTTCACATTCCGTTCAGTCTTATCCTCACCTGTGTTTGGCCCATAGAGTTTGTAGAAGAAGGACAGGCAGTAACCTGTAGGACCTGCTGACTGTGTGGATGAAATTAAGCGCCCAAACACACCACGCAGAGAAGGATTCCACATGTCCACAGCAAGGCTACTGTCTAGACATCAACAGAAAAACGAGGAGGAATTTAAGTAAGTTTTAAGGCATTACGAGTCCAGCAGTGACACTTTATATACTGTCAATATACTATATCATCTTATAATATACTTGATGTGATTATGAGTGATGTAATTCATGAGCTTCTGCTGCTAACAGACTGTCAAAGATCTTGTCCCTTAAGTGCCAGTAAATTTACCTCAATTTATTATTCATTGATATCACTCACTTGAAAAGACAAAAATGTTTGACAGTTTGAAATGAATCGATCATATTAATGCTCAGTTGCTAACAGAGGAAAGTCATTGTTTTCCAAGTCACAGGTAAGTCTCAAGTGTTGGCTTAGAAGTCTCTTCCCAGCAAATAAAAATGTAAAAACATTTAAAAGCAAATGTTTAGGCGTTAATGTCTGTAAAATTCTTGCGATGCAACTGCAGTCTTTTGTAAATTTAAAAGTAAAAAAGAGCTTAAGGTTCTTCAGAATGAAACTCTGTTGTCAATGTGTTTTCATTCTCTCCTCCCTGATACAGAGTGACTACTAGTTTATTAATAGCTTGCAGCCTTGAGTCTGTGTTAGGACTAGAATAACATCTCAAATGTCACATATAAGAAATCTCATGCAGATGAACATGGAAGTGACTTGAGGTTTTAGTAGGTTTGATCAGAAAAATTTATGGCAAAGCACAAAACTATGCACAATATGACATAAAAACCTCCTTATTTTAAACAATTAGCATATAGGTGGATTATGAGCAAGATATTACTCTTCATTACATGCATAACATCATTTAAATGGATGGCATCATGGCCAATAAACACCAAACAGACACTGGTAACTACCAGTGACACTAAGAAAATATGTGTGTGTGTCTTATACTAAACTTGCTTGCCTCTTGCCTGGGGGTACTATTGGCCAAGGCACAAATAATAAACAAATATTAATAATATATATCAGATAATATGAATAAACATTAGGATCAGTGATGTGGAAGTATAAGATGACGTCAAAGTCGTAATCTTCTCTTTTCATGTGGTGCTACCAGACGAGAACGCTACACTGAAGCTAGCATGTTTTGACTTGTGATGGCACCTGATATTAGCAACTTTGCATACAGCAACTGTCATATGGCAAATTAAACACAGGGGTTCAGGATATTTATCTGGTAAATTTATCTGTGCATTTTTCATTGAATTGCCTGTTTGTCAACCTCATTTTCAAACTTTCGACCCCAAGAGGCAAGACCAGTCAGGTCAGAAACCAGTGTGACTGCTTCTGCGCACTGCACAGATATGCAACTTCCTAAGTAAGCGCTAAGTGACATTACAGAACATTTACTAATGGGTATAAACAAATCCTGTGTGAATCAGTTTATTTACCCTGCTCCCTATCATGGTCCACATTTGGCCCACAGACCTTAAGTTGAGTATCACTGCTGTACTGTAAAGTATATCTGTATCTACTGTTTTAAATGATCTTACTGATCCCGGTGGTGTGGTCCATCCCACTGAGCACTGTCCAGTCAAAGTTGTCACTTTTGTCCTGATACCATCCACAAAGTCCAACTTCAAAGTTACACGACAGTGCTGAAAAATAAACCAAAATAAGTCAAAGCACTGAGACATTTCAAAGTAAAATGTGAGTGTATGCATTACACAACATCATGTGTGTATAATGTAAATAGAGTTACCTGATGGGACATGGAAATTATGACAGCTGACAAAGTGAACGTTTTTTACTTTAATCTTGTCAGAGGCAGAAAGTTTCACAGCACGAGCCTCAAACGCCAGCTGGTAAAGATAAAACAAGGAAATCAAAAGAGTTCATCAAACTCATAAAACAGGTAGATTTTTAAACAGTTCAACCAAGTGATGATGGCCACTAGAAATGATGTATTTCCTTATTTGCTTGCTTGTCTTTTTGCTACAAGAATCACCAGAACTTTTATTATTTCCTATTTTCATATTAGTGATATTATCCTAGCACTGCAAAAAAATGGGTAATAATACATGTTCACTCATCTTTTTTTTTGGTTCTTTGGTAGCCACACTTGTGAAACTGTTTAAAAATATTTTTGGCACCATTAGTATACAAATACAAAAGTTTAGAAAACAAATAAAATTTGATTTTGTGTTTAATTTTGTGGCGCATACAGTATCTCTGACTCAACTCATCTCACATGAAAATATGCTGTATATTAGTTAAATATTAAATATTAGTTACTAGCTGCTATCTTTGTTTGGCTGAAAGAAAATAAAATTGCACCTCATGGAACAGATTATAAGCCTAAATGTTCAACCTCTATTTCCTTTAGAGAAGACTGACTCAAATCTCAAGTCAATGAAATTCTAGCTGTTAAAATTATCTGAAAAAAATAATAATAATAAGCTGACCTGGAAGCGATGTTTTCTGACACCAATAGTCACATTGACTTGCCGCCATGCCTCCTCCTCTGTTCCTGTCTTCCCACTGAACTCCCACAGTTTAGGCTGTATGCCCAGCAAGCTGTCAATCACCCTGACGGACAGCTCACCTGCAGCAGAGAGACGTAAACAGAGTCAAATTAAAAGATGAGTTGTGTGGAAAAGGTAAGTAGTAAAAAGAAGACATGTTGGAAAACAAGTTCATTTAGTTACCAATGTGAGTTGAATTCCCAGTCAGTGCAAAATCAAAGCTGAGGCTGCAGGCTGGGCCGGAGGGGCCCAGGAGAGGCGTCCGTGTCTGGGCTTCGGTCAACTGCTGGCCTGGGGCCTCAGCTACATACAGGTACTCTTCTATGAAATATTAATATTAGAAACAAATATCAAAGTATTTTGTTATATTTTAAAATGACTGAATATTAGTGAATCAACATTTAAGTGTTGTGATGACAAGTATTTGTACCTCTGGATGTGGAAATATTATGTAGCACCCAACCCTGACTCCCAATGCTGCTGTCAGTCCAGCCTGAGCTGCCCTCCGGGTAAGAGAAATCCCCTGCAGAGAGGAAACATGGAGACATCTCGCTCAAAATCAGTTTTGAAATAAAAAAGAAACAGCAACTTTGAAACAATGATTGCATTTTTCTTATATGTTACAAATTCAGTGTATGAGAAGTGGCCGACCAGCATACAGGATGAGCAGACTCACCACATTTAGCTTCATCCTCCTCCTTTTCACAGTCCTGTTTGAAATCACAAATCTTGTCCGGTTCAGTGCACGGGTGTTTAGGAGGCTTAGGAAACGCTGCCCTGGTGCTATTTTCTGTTCAAGGAAAGAATGTAAAATTTATCACATCAGTGTTTGCACATGTGAAATCTTTTTTACTTTTTTACAAAAAAGACAGAAGGATTACCAGATGACAGATGGCATTCAGGAGACAACACAATGTTGTCCACAGCGATACCTCCATATGAAAAGTCTCTGATTGCTGCCATAAAAATAATCTGCAATGACAGAAAATTCAACAGATGGTGGAAAAATTATTATAATTCTAATTATTATTATACTATTTTTGAAGTGGAAGCTTCAGTGATTGTTCAGTCACATGCTGTTTTTCTACTTTATGTTGTTACATTTTGATTTGGTTGAAGTTTTTCACCTCAGCATCTTTTCTGAGTTTCAAATTTCCACTCAAGTTTTTTTTTTTTTTTTTTTTTTTTGATGTGCAAATAAAAAAATGTGCATAAAAACAGGTGGATGTGTCTGATTTTTGTCACCATGGCTTATAATTGATTCTCCTGTCCTATGCAATAATCTGTCTAGGTGTGCAAAGATCACTTTTGTCTTGTTTGTTTATTTTAAATGAATATTGGTTATTTTATTCTGTGTATAGTATATTTTTTTTATCAGTATTGAATTTTAAAAAATCCAGGATTGCTCATGCTCTACTCCAGGTGTAGTATTTGTATATTAAATCCACATTTACATTAGTAATAAAAACTATAGATAAATACTTGTGTTACTATATCTAATAATTTTCCTGTTATTCCCCTTTATTTATGAAACTTCAGTATCAATATTTCTGCTTCAAGGATGTTATAGGCCCCGTTGTTATTAAGGCTGCATACTTGGGTTAAATACTCACTTGAAAAGTGGAGTTGGTGACAATCTCCACCTCAGCTTTCACCCAAACATCACCTAGTGCACCGCCTCTCTCCCACACAGGGTAGATTTTACGATCTGCCACCAGCACCGTCAGACCACCGGACCTCGGCCCAAACTGGTGAGTGTACATCACCATCTACAGCAGGAAGATTTATAAATTGAAATTTAAAAAATCAAAAACGATGATGATTTATACGCTAGAGCCTTTTTTCAGTAAATTTCTACATTATTATTATCTTTCTAAATGTTCAGTTTTGAAGAGTTTCAGTATATGTTAAGTCTGACTTTATATACATTACTGTGAAATTGAAGCATTAGAGTAAAAAAATAAATAAAAAGCTCTCTGACTGATGGAGGAATCAGCTTGGGATTCACCTTGCAAGGATGTGAACTATTGGTGGGTTCAAGGACAGGACTTTGGAAAGCTGCCCAGTCAGCTTTGAGACCACCATCAGGGACGGTCACATATAGGAAGTGTCCTGCAATAACAGTAATAAGATCCTTTATATATTTATTATTAAATTTTATGTATATAGTATTATTTTTAGTCACTCCAAATACTCTTGAAACAGAACAACAATATGTTTTCCACGTACACAACAAGAAGGATGCTTTCATCGGAGCATGATACCTGATACACTGTTCCTGGAATAATCCCTGCCTGGTCCTTTCAGAGGATCCGTGATGGAGATGTTTTCCTGGTTCATCCTGACCCATTTCAGTGGGGATATTGACTTCCAGTCCCAGTCACACCAGTCCTCCTCAAAGTCACAGAAACTGAGCCCTAACGTGCCATGTATATCTGCATGGGGTAAGATGGACTGTGAGGATTGTAAGGAATTTTATTTTATTTTTTTAAAAATCTGTGGGAACAAAAGAGCTATTTTACATTTTACACTATTCCAGAATAAATTTCACAGCAGCACAACATGGTGCAGAATCAGGGAAATGACAGCCATGGTCAGTTTGTTAACACAATTCAGGTGTACGTTTTATGATTATCCATAATCTCTGATAAGCAAATGTGGCAGAGGTGTCTGACTGGCAGTTCAAATCTAATCTCATACCAACTCTAAATCTTAATTTATTTTAAAGGAACAATTTGACATTTTGAGAAATTTTGAGAAACTAATTTGCTTTCTTGCTGAGAGTTAGATGGGATCAATCAAGATCAATGCCATTCTCATATCTTCTGCGACGTCATCAGTTACCAAATGGTTTTTGACTGCGTCACAGAGTTGTGTTATCATTTTAAGACTCGACTTTAACTTTGATATGGACTTTGTCAACCCGTTTTCATTCTCATTATTACCGTCCCTTACTGCTGTGGACATGTTTACATTGGAGTCAACTCCTTGTGCGTCTGTCTGAGACACTGAAGGGTGTGACAAAGCGTTGGTATTTGATATGCTGGGAAATAGAACCGGTTGGTTGACTTTGGAGTATGTTTGTGTTTCTCAACAAAATGATGAACGTAGCCTGATTGTTTCTCAATGCTGAAATCTTGTATTATAACATAAGGGTACGTGACAAATCTAAAGCCAAATAAAAGCCCGCCCCTCATGAAAATATAGAATTATATGTTATATTGTCTGCATGGGTTCTCTCTGGATACTCCAGCTTCCTCCCACAGTCCAAATTGTGACTCTAAATTGGCTGTAGGTCACTCTTATTGATCAGACAGGACATCTGGTTAATATCCTAATTCAGCTTCAAACGTGTCAGAAGATGAACTATCTTTGTAGTCTTCAGTAAATATTCAGTTAACATGTGACCACAGCACCTCTGACATAATAAATGAGAAAAATCTGGCAAATCCAAACAAAAGAGTTCAGTTAACAACTCTTTCAGTCTCTTCTGTTTCTAGGTTGACTTTCTAGTTTAAAAACAAATAGTTTTTGTTTTCTGGACAAAATGATCCTGCAGGATCCATGATCTTTGAATAATTTGTGTTCACTGTTCATATAATGTTTCTGTTTGTAGCTACTTGTCAAGCCTCAAAGAAAGTAAGAGATATGATGTTTATTGATTTGTCCATCTCTATTGTGTGCGTGCGCATGTTCATTCAGGTATTAACGATGTGTGCAATTTATTGACTGCACTAAGTGAAATCTTGCTAAGGACCACTAAGAGCCACGACGGTTAGCTTAGCATAACGATTGGAAGTGGGGGAAACAGTCTATATGTCTCCAAAAGTAACAAAATCTGTCTAGCAACACCTCTATAGCTCGTTAATAAAAACCAAGTGTCAAGTGCACAATAATGTTTATAAAAAGCTGGAATTAACAGGCATGCTGCTAGAAAAAGAAGTTTGGTCTAGGGTTAACGCTATTTGAATTGAATCATCAGCTGAATGAACTGACCAATCACAGTTTAAATCTGTTTAATCTAAGAAACCAAAAAAACAGGTTCCCAAAATATTTAGAGCTCAGTTGTGGTCGTGGTTCAGTAATGATCAACAGTCACTTATGCTTTTTTTGAAGTAAAAGAATATTTGTGGTAAAAATATTCTCCCCTGTCATGCAACACTGTGGTGACACCGACTAAAAATTAAATTCTTCTTCTTTTGGGGTCCGAACTTTAATCTCTTCTGCACAACATGTCTTAGTCATCATATACTCTTATGTTTTGTACTTTGTCTGCTTGCGCAGTGAGACATCCCTAACCTTAACCTTCTGGACAATTTGCTACATATTCACAGTACTGTTTGGTCAGAAGGCTCTCTGCTATAATTCAGATGATTTCTCACCACAGCCCAGCTCATCAGTGCCGTCGCCACAGTCGTCGGTGCCGTCGCAGACCTGTCGCATCTCCACGCAGCCCCCACGCATACACTGCTTCATGTTTGCTGAACACCCCTCACCAGGGGGTTGTACTGATCAAGTAATGAGAGAAAATGAAAAAACAAAGAACAATCAATTTATTCATTTATTATAATTTATTGCAGGTGGGACACCTAGAAAGACAGAACATGGATGGGATCATTTTGAGGGACTCACAGGGAAGAGCACAGTCCAGAAACTCCAGCTGGTCTACAGCCACATCTCCTTTTCTCCCCTTAGAGCGCTGCGAGTTGAGACAGATTCGGAAGGTTGTTGGAATACGGCCCAGAAAGATGGTAGCTTCCCTCCAGCCACGGACACTGGTGACCTCAGGACGCCACACTATGGCCTCTCGAGAGTCATGATGAAGGACAGATGCCCACAAGGGTGTGGAGCCCAGACCTGTGTCACCTATGGGTCACAAATACTTTATTGGTAGTGCACCTGCAGGGATAATTAAAGCTTGAAGTTTGAATGTATGACCTGTAAGCTGTATTAATGGTCGTTACCTGAGTCCCACAGGAAATATCTGAGACGAATGCGACAAGTTGGTGAAGACTGGTTCATCTCTGGAGACACGAACACTGCAGTACTGAGAGACTTTGCACTCACTGCACTCACTGCCATAAATGAACCTGTGTGATGGAAAATATGGTTTTATTTCAGGTTGTTAAACTGACGTTTAGTGTGTGGTACCGTTTTATTCTAGACTGATTATCAGACTGAACTGGAATTTTTGTTTCAATTTACATTTGAACTATTGAACAAATTGAGATGTTGGTGGTAACTGAGAGCTAGTTTTGTCCAAAGAATCATTATTATTACAAGATTATAGCACTTTTTCTCAAGTAATCTCACATTTACATTTCTAAAGCTGCACTAATCTATCAAACGACTGATTACCTGTAATGTGAAACAAGCCCACAATGAACCATGAATTTGGAAATTCCAAGTTCATGATTCACTGATGTTCTCTACTTGAATAAATGAGACACTGTATAAAAGTAGTGAGTGTTTACCTATAGCTGTACCAGTGGTGTAGTCAGAGGACGGCCCGCTGTCGGGCAATGTGTCCCCTCTCTGATATCTCTTCCAGCCATACACAGCTGCGTTAAGGGACTGGTCAGTCCATCCACACATTCCTGTGTCCTCAAAGTCACACTCAAAATCTTTTCCTCTGTAGCCTAGATAAAGAAATAATAATTAACTTTTTAATGTAGGTTTAATTTTAATAATGAAAAAGTCTATAATTAGATCTCTGTAAGCAAAGATAAGAATAAATTACAATAATACAACAGAGAACTCAGGTTTGCGTCTGAAATATGTTTAAACTTACCACAGTCCTGCTCATCGCTGCAATCGGTACAGTCACACACAAAGTCACATTTCCGCTCAGGACTCTGACATGGATGAGCCCAAGAACCAGCCACTGTGTAATCAGATAAAATATCAAAGTTAACTAAAACTAATAGAGAATATTAAAAGTGATGAGTCAAACATATAGAGTCTGTAATAATGTCTGAAATGATTTTATCCAAATGTTGGATTATACCATTTCTGTGCTGGCCCGGAACAAAATTATTGAAGTCCTTTATTCAAGAAAACTCTGTAATACTATGATTAAAAAGTAATCTTTTAGAAATAATACTTTTCTCACAATTAAGCAATATTACATGAGAGAGTGTGCCTTACCATCATTATTGGCACAACAGTCAGGACTGAGGAGCATGAACAAAAACACTTCAAAAACACCTCCCTTTGATTTGTTGGATAATTTGCTGGTTTATGAGATATCATAACATCCTAATTTTACCTCTGAAACAAAAAACAAAACACTTTTATTGTTTTGTCGACTGCTGATTCTAAGGTTGAAAATGAACTGTCAACTTATCTTGCGTGAATCTAAGCTCAAATTAATGTAGTAAGTAAAGTAAAGTAATGAGCGACTCCAGAGGTCAGATAAATGTAGGAGTGGGGGACAAAGTGCAATATTTTTCTCTTAAATAAAGTGAAGAAAGGATTACCTCCCATCATGGAAGTACCTTAAGTATCAGAATGGTACAAGTACTTTCCATCTTTGCTTCTGTATAAAATCTCAAACTCTCTTATCAGGACTCTTCAGTCACAGATCTATAGCACAACTAATGCCAACAGGCTCAAAGGCCAGAGGGAAGTAATCAGGTTACTGGATGTGAAATGCCATCTGTCTATCCAAAGGTCTCTGATTAAGACTCAACACTTTGTGACTTAGACTTAGACAGACTTTATTGTCATCCAACTGCACATTTCCAATGTACATTTGAACGAAATTTTGTTGCAAAGGCTCAGAATAAAAACAAGAGACACGGTAATAACAGTATAAATATAAAAGTATATGAAATATAAAATAGAATAAAATATAAAAAGAAACAGAAACAGAATAAAATTGTGACTTATAAATAGAATAATTGTGGTTCAGTGATCTGCCATGTATACATATATACATACAGTATGTCTATGTAGTATATGTGGTCTATGATCTGATTAAGTCTAAACACAATCTAAAATTGTGTTTTCTTTGTAAGTATATAGATATGTGTACTGTATAAAAAAGAATTGTTGTTAGCGAGCACAAAACCAGTTTAGAGAGAAAGTGTTGAACCGTTTTTGTCCTTTTTATGGGACAATAAATCAAATCTATTCTGTCTATCTGTTTCTATGTCATAACAATCTAAATGCATGTTGCAAGAACACATTATGTCACCTAAATAAATCATGAGTAGTGCAACATAAGTGGGATTAAAGTTGATACCTTTGAGCAGGGCCATAGCCAGCACGTAAAAATTTTATTTTAACTGTTCAGTTACATTTTATGTATAGTCAAGTTTTTATCATATAAAGTAAAATCATAAAAGTCTACATTCAAATTGAAACACTAAATATTATTAGTTTACATGTAGTTAAAGTGGATATGTACAGTATATGAATATTGAGTCTATAAATACTGTAAATAGCCTAACCACTACATGTAAGTTTATTTGTAGAATGCTAACCATTCTCTGGTTGCTAAAACCCCAAAGTCAGAGGAGAAATACAGAATATGTCAAATATATCAAATGTCGTTGAAGTACACCACTATGTTTGGTAGACTGAAGACAACAGTGAAAGTGATCAAGAAAGAAAAAAACATAAATGTGGGTTGAGTGTGAAATTACATTCTTGACCCTGGAAAGTGTACGTAAAATAGTTTCAGTGTTTTTTTTCCTTATTGGTTGAATATTTTGGAATTATCTATTTAAGATTTTTGTCATACTTTCCAACACTATCAGCTGTGTACTTTGCACCTCTCTCGATGAATTTAAGTAATCCACAGATCTGCCTGCAGCAGCATTTCTACATAAAACTCACGCCGTTTGAATGGAGTCTGTCTGAATGTGCTCTTACCAAACTGCAGAGTCAATAGCAGGATGAGGGCTGAGCTCCTCAGCTGTAACATCTTCTTCTTTCCTCTTGCACCTGTTCAGTCTGGAGGTCTGAACACAACCCGAAGAATCTTTGCTATTGGACTCTAACCTCTCTCTGCTTCTGAGAGATAACAGCCGGACTTTAAATTCTCCCAGCATGCAAACTGCAACAAACCCATCATAAAACAATTTCCTTTATGACAAGTTACCGCAGTGCATTGCACAATAACTGAAGTGGACACCTGCATGAACCCCCATCTTAAGTGTTTTTAACAAAAGCAGCTGGGGGTGCCTTGCTTAAGGGAACGTAGTTTAGCCCAGTTTTCTAGATGGTCTCATGCTACATTCATAATGTGTTGGCATGTGAAAAACAGGAAAACATTATTCCAGCATGGTCTCAAAAACAAAGGACGGATAAATGGAAGTTTAGTTAAAGTCAGCTGTTTGTACCATGTTCCATATTTTTTGCGGTTTATTAACAAATTAAACAGGATACCAGTAGTATATGCAACAATTGTGCCATTTCTGTTGTTTTCATTAAGAGTGTCAGCAAAGATTTTCTATCAGCCAGAAATGCTTAATTTAGGTCAACATTGCCTCTAAATACAAATGACTGAATGAAATTGACTGGACTACACAGAAAACAAGATCAATATGACCAATGTCATGTCTTGTGACCAGTAAAGCCAATATGCTGCAAAAACATGTTTAGCCCATTCAACCTAGCTCCAAAAGTGATACGCCCTCCAACACTTCACAGCTGTCTTGATATACAGCTGCATCACATGTGCATCAGATTCAGAATCCAAACATAAAAAATAGAAAAGAAATGACTAGGTTTGAGTCAAGTAACAATTTTTAAGCTAAAAGCTTAAGCTTCAAGCTTAAAGAACCACTGTGGTCAGTGCGGTTGAAGATTTAAGCTGTGTAACTTTACTGTGAATGCAATTCAATGGATTTTTAGATATACAGTCAGTGTTTTGTTTGTCCATTCTGGGCTACTGTAGAAAGATGGCAGTGGAACCACGGTGTCTGCAGATATGAAAGGCTCATTCAATGATAACAAAAACATAATGAATATGAATTATTCTCATGTGATTATACATTAATGAAAACAGTCATGCAATCAATATTCTGTAAATAGAGCCCCATAAATCTGACACACTGGGTCTTTAACTTTATGAGGTGATGATATGTCAGTGTTGTTTTTAGTTTTTAGTTAAAAATCTAGAGGCACTAAGTCAGCATATGTGATGATTTACTGCCAATGTTGATCTTGGAAGATGATCAAGTTCATTTGGTCTTATCTGTCCACATTAAACTAAGGCCACAACATTCATCAGCAGTTTATATTCCGGTGGTTAAGTGAGATAAGCAACAATGGAGGAGCCCTTTCATTACTCAGCTCTGCAACAGAAGGAACACAGCATGCACGCGAATGAAACTAAGACAGGCTTCAGGAAACAGTTATGAGCCATGATAAATGACAAAACTTTTAAGGTTCGATTTTCAATATATTTTAATGATTAGGTCAAATTTATGAGGCTATTTGACTCTAAAACAAGTCAATGGGTGAATGTATGTCACTCTACAAAACTGTCATGATCAGTTATTTATAATTTCACAATGAAATTCCAAATTTCACTAAGACAATCATATTTGTTTTAGATCCAGGTGAAAAAAAAAACATTGTTTGCTATTTCCTTACTCAAATTTTAACATAAAATAAACCCCAAAAAGCTTGTTTTCTGCTCAATCAGACTAATTGCTGTATGTCTCAGTTTATTAATGTGGTATCAAAAAGCTCCTTATGATTTTTAACGACATGCTCTGCGTTCTCATGAAGGGTTACAGATAAGTACGACGTCAGTCCAGGAGAAAGAGTGTTCAACAGAGGTTTATTTCAGTATCCTTCATTGTCCCAGGTCACCTCATAGTCTGGATACCGAGCCTTCAGTTTCTCAGTAGTTACTGCGTGGTTCGCTCTTCCAAATCCCTGAAATGAAAAGTAGCATTTCAATATTCCATTAGAGTTAGAAAATAACCTTTTTAAGCACGAATGATCAATATTTAAACTCTATTTTATGATAATGTGAAAGGCATCACTCGTAGTGACAAACACATCAATCATTTCCAGCTGCCAATACAGAACTTTTAGGCCTTTTTTAGCTCAGAATTTTGGTTTTATAGCACATGCTGTTATTGTCTCAGATTTCAGCTAGTTTCTCTCACCATGGAGTATCCATAGACGTGGATCTTCTTGGCCTGGGAATCGTGTTTGATCCTCCCTCCTCCGATACACTCACAGTCCAGGTGGCCGCCCTTTTCCAGCTCCTCAGAAACCTTGTCATAGATGTCAGCTGCAAGAAAAAGTCCATGAGGAGTGAGCAATGAATAAACACTGTGCTTTCTAATATATTTCATCTCTAAATATAATTTGAAACTATAAAAAAATGCAGTAGGGAAGTAGTTGAAACCAGATTTTGACATCGGTAACAGCTGTGCTTGGATTTGGCTTAAACACATTTGTTTGTAATAAACTTGTGAATGAAGCAGCTAGTGTTCGAGTGGCCAACTGTCCATGAAGTATGTTTATGGATCAACACAAGTGGCTGCTTGTTGTGCAGATGGGCTGTCTCCATCTGCTGGTTGATGAGGTTGATGACTCGTTAGATAAACCATAATGTTCTGCACTTCAGATAAAAGCTTGTGCATGGAAATGAATATACTTATAGACAGTTTTTAACTACAGTAGGTCTGGGCAGTTTGTATGGAGGATACAAATTAAACAAATGAACAAAATGTAATACAAAACACATTAATTTGTAGTTCATTTTTAGGTATGCATTTACTGCATCATAAATGAATGGAAACATTTGTTAAATGAGATGAAATTATTTAGCCTTTTATCTTTAATACCTGAATTCATTCTTTTTCATTATGACATGAAATTTCTGTGTCTCATTAAAGTCAAATCACAAATCACAAAACAAGCGAGGATGTGCCGTACGTTTGTGTTTTAGTGTTGTCCAGCAGAGAGCAGCAGAGAGCTGCCAATAATAAATGAAAAGCACTGTCATAACTAACATATTCACATTGTGAATTTTTAATAATACACTATCTATCTTGCACATACTATGAACTTTTGCACATCCCTGCACAAAATTGTACCTCTCTTTTCATTCAAATAACATATTGTATACGTATTATTTTTCATACTTGATTGGAAATTCTCTATTTATGCTTCTTAGTATGTTAGTACATGCTTTTCTTCTTTCTTTTTATCTTCTTTAAATTTCTTCTTAACATGTTATATGTCACAAATTCCTTTTCGTAAAAATGTAATTGGCAATAAGCCTGATTCTGATGTTTTAACATATCCAACATAATTCAACAGCACTGCATCCTCTAGAATGATCAATATCTCATATATAATATAAAGCTGAAGCTTGAAGGACTTACAGGGCTGTTGTATTGGACTGCATTAGTTTTAGCTAGGTGTACCTAATAAACTGGCAACTAACTGTATTTTATTCCCTTAATTGACCAGACATACAACCAATGTGTCTAAGCGGACCTAATATGCTGGGACACACACCCTGTGATGGACCAGTATGGACCCCGTTAGCCCTCTTCGGTTTCAGTGCTCCTGACTCACCATGGTACTCAGCCCAGCCGTATCCTCGGACTATATCTACCTCCGAGTCGTCTCCCTCCTCTCTGCTGTGGACTCTGATCAGGACGTACTTAAACACGCCGGACGGGTCGATGTCAGCCTGCGGTATGTTAGCCATCAGAGCTGCTGCTCTCGTCTGTGTACACATGTCCGAAGTGCTCAGCGAGCACACCAGCAAACAGGCTAACACACAGAAGGCTAATACTTTCTCAACAGACTCCGTGTCTGTCTACACAGAGGGCTGTACGGCTTTAAAACACGGTGATATTTTAGTGTAAACGTGAATGGAAACATGAACTTAACAGCAAAAGAAGCGGTTCCGCCATGCAGCAATAACAAAAAGACTTCCGGTCACAGCCTTCAAAGTAAAAGCTGTACTGACTCCTTATTGTAGCTTTTCACTCTAAAACGTTTTAAGACCAGGCTGCTCGTTCTGCATTACCTTGTTTTGTCTTGTTTTTTTATGCTTATGGTTAAACACTTTTAATAGTGTGAAGAGATCTGTACAAGCATCTTTGCTACCTTCCTCCTGCACTTATTCATTTGATAATATCATATGTCATTTACTATTTTCATTGCGCAAGCTAATAAATCAAAATCCTCAATTTTATTCTGAAGGCAACGCGATTGTACCGGTAGTCATCATAACTGGCTGCATACTTCCGGAAAGCAAAGCATCCTGGTAGTAGTAGTCCAGAGCATACTAAAGAAGAAAATAAGCACTAGCCCAATGGAAAGAACCCCCCCCCAAAAAGAACTACTTGTACAAAGGAAAAAACAAAACAATACAAAACATTTATTTTGTTATTTGTTGTAAAACATGACCACACACAGAGCAATGTAATGATGTAATGTCATAATTCAAAATTCACAATGAATTAATATGAACTATTAAGCATTTAATGCAGCTAATTTGTACTGAAATTGTTGGTAAATCATAACAGCAATCTGTAATCTAACTTTAATCTATTGTCACACTTGTTTCATTTGGATTATCTAATTTTTTCTACAAGCAAAATAGTATATACCATCAGCATTTACAAGTGCTATAAAAAAATCAACACACAGGGGCTTTAATGCATCTCAAATATCTTGGAGAAGCCACCTGACATTGAATAGCTGCCACCAAACTCTTTATTCAGTACAGGTCATGTGTAACCTTTTAATGCCAGCACACCTGGACCTGCATATTGGAATATCTTTATGTTGCAGCACAAAGATCTTAAAATGCAGGAAATGATCATTATCAATAAAATGATTTTCTGTCATTTTCATGCTTCACCTCAGCCTTTTTTGCAGAGGGGTTGGGCACAATAATAACATGTAATCTAATCCAGTATATTATTATTATACTCAAATATTATTTTTATGGCGCTCAATATCTCACTGTATAATACAGTGCAGTGTAAATCTGTTTAAAGCTGTTTGAATCAGTCTCTACAAACACATTGTGACGCAGATATGTTCTTTCTTTTATAAACCTCACACAGAGTTTATTAACTTATTGTGGCAGACTTGAAACACTGACAGAAGCAGCATTTTAGTCAGAAAGGACATAAAAACAATTACCTTAATGTTATCAGAGACTGGAAAAAGTTAGTTTGTTTCTGTCAATCAATAAATGTTTATAATATGCAAACACCTGCTGATCACCATGTCTGTATGTTACTGATTATTTAAAGTTAGTCTAAGTATTTAATCTAGAAATGGGAATAAAAAGTCCCACCTGAAAAATATCTTTGAATACAAAAAATGAAAACAGTCATTTCTTATCTTAAACTTGTAGTTATCTCCATAGTGTGCTTCATTTCACTGCAACAGTGCCTCAGAGTAAAGTTAGACTTTCTACAAAAAAAGCTGAAATGTCTTACATTCCATACAACCAACAATTGGTTTGATGTTTCAAGAATAAAAATTACATTCAGACCTCCTCTGTAGTGCCATTGCCACCAAGGTAGTGCTGTTTTAAACCTACAGGGCAGTCAGTATTTGGTCAGTGACATGTATTTCATTGTGCCGGCTCTGTACTCCAGCACCATGAAGTTTAAATCCTGATTTTCAGCTTTAATTTGATGGTGTCCACATCAGATGAACAGTGGAGGAGTTGTAGTCGTTCTATGCAGTTTTACAATTTTAGGAGACTAATTGGTCAAGTTAACATATCTCCAAAGTCAAGTCATTTTAATTATACATTAGATGTAAAATCCTTCAGTTCCTTTGGGGACTATGCATAAAAAGATAAACAGTTTCTACACTGTTCACCCACTATAAACATGAACATCCACAAATAAAGCTCAAATTCAGATTCACAAAAAAAACAACAAAAAAAGTATTACTGTCTGTTTGCTGACTGCACTGTACGTTGTTGCAGTTATCTAGATGGTGCTTTCACTGCCTCCTTTGTTCTTGGCATTACGAGCTCGGAGTAAGATGAAGATCATGACTGCAGCCAGCAGGAGGACAAAGAGAAAGATGAGCGATCCCCATGCTCCAAGGGTCAGTGCTTTCCTCAGCCCTGGCCTCTCTGCAGGCAGCAAATTGCTCAAAGTGAGCATGTAGCCCAGAGCCCAACCCACCGAGGTGTCCCCTGCCTGGAAGATCAGCAACAAATGATTACTACAAGTTAGTGGAACATTTTTTACTGAGCATTGAGGATATACTGTTTTGTAAAGTTCTCACCTTCTTCTGGAAGGAAATGCGTGGGAACGTCGTCTCATCGAAGCTGTATCCTTTCAACATGAGAATATTTAGAAACACAGAGGAAGCACAGTAGTCCTGCAAACGAGACCTTTGCTCTGGAGCAAGAATCAGCATCTGGAACAAAAAAAAAGTTAAAATGTTAAAATGCAATAAATTAATTCACAATGATGCTCATCCACCTAAATGTATTAAAACAATTGTTTTTAGCAGTTAACAATAGTCAGTGTATTAAAACAGAGTCTACGGCCACGCTGGTGAGCTAACATGCTCACAATGACGATGATAACATGCTGACCATGTGCAAGATAAAAGGTTAAAGGATCCCCAAAGTTATTGTAAGAGGGGAATGTGAATGTGTGTCGCAAATTTCATCCAATCCTGATAATAAATGATTAAGAAAGAGAATCTAAATTGGTCAGGTGGCTGCTGAGCACTGTTGACTCCACACATTAAAGCACTCCACACATGCACAGATGCATAAATAGAACCGAAATCTGAATAACATTACTTGATTGAAAGTCATCATGCACACAGATTTGGCTGCCTCCTCCAGCTGTGATGGAGTGCTCACAGCGATGCTGGTGATTCGCTGCAGGAAGGAGTGAATGTAGAAGAATGCAGAGAACGCCTGAAAACACAAGAGAGAAAATACAAAACTCAAAAAGCACTTTGATGCAATTTTGTGCATATTCCAGTGTGCAGTCTACTGTGAAAATCTGTAACACATTTCACTTACTATCACTAACACTGTGTGTGTATCCCTTACGTACAGACTGACCTTTAGTCTCTAAACCACCAGTGTGTATAACCCCTCTGTGTCATCGTCCCCTCCAGCATTTCTTACCATGAAGCTACCGGTGACATTTGGCTGGAAAACTTTATCAAAGGAGCACTGGGAGTAGGGGCAGCCATCGAAGGAGAAGATCTCGGAGACATTGCCCAGACAGTGTTCATAATGTCCGCTGCCTTGTACTGTCAGAGACGCCTGGGAGTTGTAGGAGCTGGGTTTGTACTTTGTCGTACACGGTGAGTTGAATATACTGTTCAGCTTTAAAGTTCTATTGTAGCCTGCTGGATAGCAGGGGTGTGTGACTGACTCAGAGTAACCCTGAGACTGAGAGAGAGAGAGAGAGAGACAGAGAACACATTTCCTTAACAAACCCATTCAAAATACTATTAGAATTATTTCTTTATACTTCTCTAATTATTACTATATACTACCATACAATGATGAAATCTTCCAGTAATAAGAGTGAAACCAATATCAACATGGCTGATTTTATTTTCAACAACAGTTCATTATAGATATCCGATGTGATCTAATATGTTGGTCTACAAGTAACATATAACTGTAGTAAGCATACTTTTGTCCACCAGAGAGCACTGTTTATATTTCAACAGTAAAATGTCTTGTTCAATAAATATGTTGGGCACAACTGTTTTGATCACAAAATTTTAAAAGGTCCAATGTCTAAGATTTAGGGTGGTGTAATATAATATTAATAACTATGTTTTCATTAGTGTGCAGTTGGTCACCTTAGAATGAGCCCATTATATCTACAGAGGGAGTAGGCCTACAGAGTCTGCCATGTTGAACTACTATGTTTCTAAGTCAAGAACAGACAAACCAAGCACTTGCTCTTGCACTGTAGTATATCTGCTACACGCTTGGAAGGGGAGGGTGAGATGAGGAGTATTCAGCTGGTTGCAATCTGCAACTTCACTGCGAGAAGCCCACTAAATCCTGCACAATGGACCTTTAAGGGCTCTTTATCAAAAGTGTGTTTTATGCTACTTTAATACTATACACCGTCATATGTTTATAACTAGATTACACAAAACATAAATATAATGTGTCCAATCTGCATACAAATTGCACATTTTGCAATTCATAAAGCTCTATGTTCTGCTGAAATCCTTCATCGTAGTGCTACATCTTAACTATGAAGTCTGGATCTGTTTAACTGGTCAGAGTGGCAGCCTGGTTTAATCTGGATCAGACAGTGAAGACACTAAGTTAGTCCGACAGTTACTGTAACATCTGGATCCTGACCAGAGAAAACAAGGGTTCTCACTATCTACTGTACGCAGCACAGCACTTGTTTTAACTGCCAGAATGCTCTACAGTCCACATGAAGTCATGTGTCTTTAAATAAACTTTGGCACATTATCTTTTCCTTTTCATATAAATGTTTCAGGTTCAAGGTATTCTCTCTCTCATGTCTTATAATATAAATACTATAAAAAGGTCAATAACCACTACATCTATATACACTATATGATAAATAGGTTGTTTCATTTAGTGGTGTGTTACACTACCTTCAATATATGAGCCAGCAGTCTCTTGAGGACCTGGTCCTGCCCGTAACACAGGAAGCTGTGTGTGTACAGAGAGTACTCCTGGCCATAAAGACGCAACTTTATCATGTCGTGTTCGTCCTCTATTTTCTGCTGAGTAGCAAATGTTATCTGGGTGGACGCCCCGCCGAAATCAAGTGCTCCCACTGTGGGTCTGCCGGTGCTGAACCAGTGGCCCACAAAACCATACTGCAAAGGAATAACAGGAAACAGAATCTCTTCATTGTTAATGGCAGCCCCATTTCCTACACTCTGCACATCAAAATTTCACCAGTTGACAAAGAGATTCATCTCCAACTAACGAGCTGATCACAAGTAGCCACCTCTGACATCAGAGGGAATAGTGATCCGTGAGCATTAGTGTGTAAGAAGCTACTAGGGGTCATCAATCACCCTCTGAATAAGCTTCAAAGAGGCAAACACCTCCAGTCAGATCATCTTTGTAATTATGAAGTCCAGAAAATGGACAACGAACAAACTTAATGACTTAATGAGAAATGATAATCATTATCATGATTATCATAGATGGTCCTGCTTCATAAAAGTACAATTGTCCTCATTAGCCTGATGTACATCAAACATTTCTAAATGAATCATCATTTCCAAGCAGCTCCCTGACTACAAAAGCACAGATCATAAAAGTTATGGTACCTTTATGAAGTTCTCTAAGAGATAGTTGACAGTGACCCAGCCGTACGCCCCCTCCTCTTGACCACTCAGTATGGCCGCCCCCTGGTACTTAAAAGGGTAGGACTGGATTTTGTGTCCTACTTCCTGCAGAATCTGAGCCGACTGATCCGGGCTGGAGATACTGATTGGGAAAAACGAGAGCTTTTTACTAAATTGTTACAGCTGCAGTATGTAAACATTCATTCTGAATATGCATGAATGACATGCTATGTTTGATGGTCAGAATAAGATCCAGAAATATTTCTCACTGTTTTGTTGCACCAAGCTTCAGGTGTGTCTCCTGACCTTAAAAACTACAAAGGTTCAACTGACCTAGATCTTAAAGCTGGTATTTATAGCTGTCCTTTGAAAGCTTCATATAGACGCCACAGTGGAATCAGTTCCACATGTTTGTGCAGGACCAGATGCACGAGCACCTGATAACAATTTCAGCCGGCCCACCAGACTCTAGAAAAGCCCCCAAGTGCTCTCATCAGACACACTTGTAATCACACTTTAGTTATGTAAACAGAATTTTACAGAATTTGTTCCTTCCTTTCTAAGCATCTTTTGATCTGTTAAATACTTTAAATAGTTGAACCCAAATCATTCTTTGCATGCATCATATTCATATGTGTCACATCAAAAACTCCGATCATCATGTCTCATTGACATGTCATCGTGTCAGTGTAAGAAAGGCCCTGAACTACAAGCAGCTTTAAGGGAAGTGACAGTGAGAGTGATCGGCAGTTAAATTTGTTAATTTATGGACATTACATAGAGCAAAGGGGTGCTTTGAATGAACAGACAGATAAAAATAGATAAAAACAGAAAACTCAAATTGTAGCTTTCGGACAGATTTGCACTTGAGCAAATGATTTACATATTAACCTCCGACTGAGCGATTAGGCAGCTGTTTTCTGCTGCGTATTTGCATGAAGTCAAACATCCCTTCAAACCTACTCTGTGAGCATGATGAGACACAACATTTGTCCATTCTTGGCTGAGATGGACTGCACAGCGCTGCAACACGTCTTTCAGTTTTTTATTAATCGATAGTTTCTGTTATTCTACAGGATTGTTATTTGTTATTGAGTAAAAAAAAAACTTTTCCAAAAGAAACAATTACAAAACAGTATCCAATTACTAGACTAGTTAGTACTAGACCGCACTGAGACACCAACGTACAGTAGTTTGTTGGAAGCCTCCATATGTTTGCACTCCCTCCTTTAAATGAATTAAGGAGTACGTACAGGCTTGTATCTTAACGAACACAGACAGCTCTGTATGCAAAATATGTGTAATACAAGATAAGATACAAAGAACATGTCAGTTGAACTCCTGTGAGTCAAGTGAAAACTGTTTTTTCTTCCACAGCAATATATGTGTACGACCAAATCCTTCATTTACAAAGAGATGTCACGGGTGATATTGTTTATTTTAACTAACTAGTTCATTTTATAGTTAGCATGCTGGTCAGCTAAGTTATACACCTAGATAAGTAGTGAGTTATTAAAAACTTCACAAGACAGTTAAAATAATAGAACAATGTAATGTGCATGGAGAGGAATGAAGCCCAAAAAGGCAATTTACCTAAACTACATGAAACAATATTTATAATGTCAAAGACAAACACTATGTTGGTGTATTAAAGGTCCAGTGTCTAAGATTTAGGGGCCTCCATTTACAGAATATGGCAATATAATGCTCATATTTTCATTAGTGTATAATCATTTTTGTTATCTTAGAATGAGCCTTATATATCTACAGACACAGCAGGTCTTCTTTCACAGAGTCTGCCATGTTGAACTGCTATGTTTTTACAGTAGCCCAGACAGGACAAACCAAACACTGGCACAAACACTTTTTGTGACCACAGTAGTTTCTCTGTCACACTAGGAAGGTGAGGGTGAGGTGACAGGGTTGCAATCAGCAAATGCACCACTAAATCCTGCACACTGGTCCATTATGAAGTTTCAGTGATGTTAATGAACATGCCCAACAGTTTTGGTAAACTCAATGTAGTTAGCACAAGAAATACCATTTTAGTGACATTCATCTTCCATTCCTCTCAACAACAGGCGACAACAGAATTAATGGACCATTAATAATAATTAATTTTTCTATTGGATTATATATCAGCTACAAACATCCTGAGGTAATATATTTATTCAGTGTTTTAATGCTAGTTTTATATTGCTTAAGGTGTTTCTTTACTGTAGATGGAAAGTTTTGTGTTATTGGAAGGATTAGCACACCCATAGGATTAGAACAGAGCTGAGGCACAGCATGTCAAAGAAAAACAAAATTACACAGAAATAAAGCACAACACACACACGCACGCACACGCACACTGACTCTTACCGCAGAAGTCTCATGCCAGCTGTGGCTCCCAGGTACACAGGTGTGGGGTGGTGCTTTTCTTTGGGGATGGCCTTTACCGCCTGGTCCAGACATGCCTCTAAACTCTGCCCTGCTGCTCCCTGTTGACCTGCATAGCTGGAGATTCCCCCGCCTGAGTGACAGGTAAAAAAATATATTATAGAATTGTAGGAAATTGAAGGAAAACAAAGGTTACAAATATTTAAGAGATCTTGTAGCACTTCAAATGTCTGACTTCATTTTGATTTGATTTTGCATATCATGTAGGTATCCCCATCTACAGACCAGAGTTCTCTTCAGGCTGGGGCATTTTTACAGTGATGAAACATGACAATGTAAACATCATGTTCATGACTAATTGACAGAAGTGTTTGTTTATTTACAGACCCTTTAGGACAGGGGCGGCAAAACAGAGCTAAACTCTGACTCATTGCTGATTCATGATCACCTGAGACAAAGATTTGCTTCACTCGCTATGCTGTGTTGGTATAATGTATTTATTTACATGAAACAGCCTGAACCATTTCAGTTCCCATCTGCCAGTTAACATAACAAGAAAAAAAAAAATTTAAGATATAATTTGTCAGTTTAAAAGGTAACCAAAACATGCAGTACGGTGTCCTAAATTGAGGAGTGGACTAGTCAAGTGCACATTTAAAAAATATACTCCACTGAAAACCTGTATTTTGAATATAAAAAGTCGTTTTACAGGGTGGCAGCCATAGTCAGCTCTTTCACAGCGGGTAATATGGAATGGAAAAGATTCACATGTTTACAACTTGCTAGCGTTAACTCAAAACCAGTTGTACGACTGCAGGGGTGGTCATGTCAGGGTTAAAAACACTGTGCAGATCCATATTGATTTACCTTCAACTGCAGACATTATCAGTCAGAATTACGACTTGGATGTTGGCTCTCGGACGTGAACGGCATTTACAAGTTGGGCACAGTGATTACTTCCACGTCATGAATGTGGCAATGCTGTCATAAAGAATCCCAACAGCATCAAGAACGTCTATAAAAAACGTTCACACCACTCCCACAGCTTATTCTACTTCTCTGTCATAAACATATAAATATATGCTTAGTATGTTTCAAATGCTCACACTTTCATCATAGTTTGGCTGCTTCCATATTGCTCAAGTGCGGTTACCTGAACCAAAAAAGTTCCAAAATGTCTCTTAAAGCTTTCTGAATCACTTGTGATGCATATTTAGCTAATTTTTTCTTCATTGTTCATACAGTATGTGTACTCTTTGTGTTCCAAACACTTCTACTCTCTCTGAAATATGCCTAAATATACAGCTTCCATTGTACCCACGTGGTTAGTTGCCAAACGCATGCTAATGGTCGTCATGAGCAACAGGCAAGTAACTGTGATAGCGTCAAAGAGAGGCCATATTTTGGTAAAGTTATGACCATCTGGAACATGCTAAGCATAAGAAATGACAGAGGAGGAAGACAGAGTGTTGCAGCAGTGGTTTTCATCAGAAGAATCAAGTTAATAACCTTAGCAACTACTCATAGCAACCACTCAAAACAAACTTAGGTGGAGAAAGTGCTGTCACTTACCCTTAACATGACATTCACTGTGCTGGGTGACCACACCTGTGCCATTTTGCTTGTCTGCTGGCCACTTGTATATATACAAAGCTGTGTGCGAAGATCCAGCATCCAAGACAATCCCATACTACAGAGAGAAGAAGACAGAGAAAAAAAGAGGTAAAACAGTGAAGGGGGTTGGGTATAGAGACATCTAAGCATTGCTGTGCTGACAGTGAAGTGGACTCCTGTTAACAAGATACAGAAGAACATTAAAGAGTTTACGCTTACGGCTATAGTGACACGAATGTTGGCATCTGGAAAACATCTGGCTGCAAACTATGTTAACTAGTGATGTAAATCTTCAAAGACAGCCTTCTGAGTGTTACATTACACAAGTACATGTGTAGTGGATGAATTTTACTTCGTTCATATACATTTAGAACCATAAGATATATTGCACACCTTCACCTTTGCCCAGTTGTTTTTAGTGTGTGCCAGAACATGCTAGATGAGTTACACTTAGACTACTTACTGCTTATCATCTAGATAAAGTTTGTAACTTCAAATGTATTCATTAATATTTACTCCTTTAAATTGTTTCTTCATGTGATCAAAAGTCTTTACATCTTTGCTCATCGGTTCTCTGTGAAGAAGCTCTCTGCTGATTAAGGTTTTAGCACTTCAGCACAGGATTCTCTATTCGGCCACACAAGCCATGAAATATAAATTCTAAAATAGTATAGTCTCCTTTTAAAATCCAGGCATATGTCCTGCCCCACTACTTCCATCTTGCAAAAAAATGTAGGCTACATATTGAAAAAACTGAGCCTGTGGAGTGTGTTCATGTCCTAAGTGCAAAGAGCAGTTCAGAAAACTTTTGGACTCTCCCAACCATCTGATATAAAACAGATATGACAGTAATGAAATCCTGGACTCTTGTCACCCTGTCATTGATCTGCTCCAATCACCCTGGGAACACACAGTACTTTCCACTGTTTCATTTCACAGAGGCACTGAAATGAAAGGAATTTAGATTTGCAGATCAAACACAAGTATGCAAGAGGAAAGTGATAAATATCAACTAGCAATTCCTTCACAAGTCAGAAAATTCAACGTATACATGGATTTTTTCAAGCCAGGTTATGTGTTATGTTATGTATACATAAAGAAAGATGCGAAACAACATGTTTCTTCTGTTCTGTGTTATGCTTTTTTTAAGTGAATTGCTGCTTAATTGAACCAATTGAACCCTACTGCATAGCCACCAGTCTGTTACTTTGCTGGCTGGCTGATTTGCCAAAATGTGCTGTCAAATAGCTAGCTTTCTTAGCAACTTCCCTGTCTGTTGCAATTACTGGTAAACTTGTCGTTGCATGGTTGTCAGTACTGTTAGTAAATGTCCACATTATTTCTGTTGACTGAGACACTGACGCTCCACAGACACTGTAGATTGGTATACCAAGACTATCTGAAACTGCTTTTGGCTGCTGCCTATGTACACAAAACATATGTATAGTAGTGTTGTCAGACTATTTAATGATCTATTTTTGTGCATTCTGTCCAGAAGAGAGAAAACCAACACAACAAGACATGACTGTTCTGTCTACTGACCAAATGACGTGACCCTTATGTGCTGCGGTAAGCAAAGTGTCTCAGCCTCTTTGCAATGATCAATTGAATGTTATATTTGTTACTTTGTTTTTAAAAAGGTAAAGGTTTGGCTCCATCATACATTTGTTGGCTTTCATGCCCATACGTGGGTGTGCTTGCCCTCGATCTTGCAAACTGTAGCAGTCTTGTGATCTAGACTAGAGGAGATTAGGTATTTGCATGTGTGTGTTCTATCACTTGCTGCTCGGTAATGTCCCCATTATTTCTTTTTTTCATTGTTTTGGGAAGTAGCGATTTAAAGTAATATGGCATTTTGTTGCCTTGTCTTTTGAAACCTTTGGAGATGGTTCTGTAGAACTTTGAGTTTAAATAACATGCTAATATAACTCCTAGAAGAAACATGAGAATATTCACATGCTATTTGCTGAACTTTCTGTGATACATGTTGAATTATGGTAAGCTTTAAGTAGCTCACAGGTAAATTAAATGCATCTGAGGATGACAAAGTACAGCTTAGACAATTTTGGCATTTTGTATCTACTTTTTATGCATCCAGGAATTGTCATTGCCATGTCAGCCCCAAATGGCTGCTAGCTTGGCTGTAGACTTCTTGCATTGTTGTAACTTAGGTGACTGTGGTGGGGACTGAACCCTTGGGTGCATGAGTAACTGAAAATATATCAGTGTAGTGATAACTCACCGTAACCTTTAAAAAGAGATGGTTATCATCACAGAAAGACAGTTTTACATCCAGAATATGTTTTCCCACCATTTATCTGAAGCATTCAAGAAAGCATTTATTAACAGAAAATACTTCCTCAAATGTCATCATCTACTCGCTGTGATGAAAAACCTGTTGCCTTGACAGTGCCTCCACTACAATATGAAATATTAAATTACAGCAACTTTGAAGTCGGCTTTGATGTTTGCAAGCAAACACAACATGGCAAGGTAAGTGACTGAGGATCAAAAGGAAAGAGACCACACACACACACACACACACCCACACACGCGCACCACACACACACACACACACACACACACACACACACACACAAAAATCCATGTGCAGAAATAGATACACAACTTCTAAAATCAGTCAAACAGGTGAAGAGTAACATCATGTGCAAGTGTGCCTCATTATTTCTTCTATTATTTTTCTCATTACTGCTGTGCAGTCAATTGTAAGGACTCGCTCCAACACTTGCCAAAAACACAGACGAGCTCTAATGATGCTGCTTTCTCCTTTCATTGAATAAACTATGGGAACTGTTGCGTTTATCTGCCAGCAAAATGTAAGACAAACCCTTTTGTGTCCTTTTTTTGTGACTATAGTCGACGGCATTGTTACTGAGTGAAAGGGCGGCTACATTATACTGAAAAAGGAACCATGGGATATGTAGCTAGTAACACAAAAATGAGGGAGCAGAGGGAAAAGAAGCTGTGCAGCATTCCTGCACTGAATGCAAAAACAGCTCTGCAGTACAGTTTCATGTTTTTCAACAGATTTGTTGTTGCTGTTCTAAGTCTTTTCCTGTTATTTATGTATGTTTTTGGCTGTCTATTCTTTAAACCTTGATTTTCCTTCTCAAATAGCCAGGTTGCTCCACAGGTCAAGTAAGATTTCAGCCATGAGGTCACCTGAGTGTGTATATATCCAGTGTTACTGATTACAGCTTGAAACAAGCTGTGTTCATCCGATGTTCAAGAGAGAGATGAGTAACACCTCGCAGTAACCAGGAACCAGTATACAGATAAGATACTAAGACAACAGAAGAAGAGAGTTTTCATTTTCAAGTTTTAACAGGCAACACATTCTGTTTGACGGGTGCGATGTTGCAAACAGTAGAATCTATTGAGAAAAAAAATGTTATTTTAACAGTATTTCAGTTGGTATATTTCAATATAAACAAATGTTGAAACAATAATCATGTGTAACCTGAACATCTGTAAACTTTCTCTTAGTCCAGTTTTTACATCTAGAGGTCTTGACCTACAAATCATCAAACCAGTGCCTTTTTTCACGTCTGTCACGGAGAAAACCAAATTTGTGTGGACAATTTAGTAAGCTGTATGTTTGGTTTAATCATTTGTGCTCATTACTTATTAGTTCTCTCGATTAATTGTCATGTCATAGGCCAAAATGTTCTCCTCCTCCCCTCAAACGCCCCAGAAAGCGCCTTTTGTGTGACGCCTTCAGTCACCCGGAAGTTTGAATAAGACAACAAAGAAGGCATTCCAGAGTTTTTATAAACTGGACATCTGCAGCATCAGCAAAGTTTTCAGAAACATCTGCTTTTTACAAGATAACAGTGGTCGCCTTGTAAAAAGGCGTTTTAAGGTGTTTCCCTGTAAAAGGCATTAAAGGGATCTAAAAGACAAAGTTTATTAATCAATTTATTAAATCAAGAGGAAAAACGATTAAACTATATGCATTATCACCTCCTGGATTTTAGATGATTCACACATGTAGCCAGATATATTTTAAATTTAACTTGTAATTTATTTAATATTGTCAGCACTGGACTTCCATAGATTTAAGGTTCAACAACGGAGCAGAAAACATCAAACTCGTTTGGAGACAGGAGAGGGTGCAATTGTTTAAACTTTAGTGGGGGAAAAAGTGTACACTGCATGTTAACGTAATCATCAGTTTTAATATCACTGATTCCTCTAGTGCCATAGATTCCTTTGCAACACCATTTTGGCTACCAGTGTGCACCCTGCATGAACTTTACGCTGTAATGTCACAAAAACAAACACCCAACCCTACCATGGACCCCGGTGCCTCCTGGACGTCCTCAGTGGGGACAGTGAGAAGCAGGATTGCAACAAGTCCAAACACCAGCAACGCGATGGGGACGATAGGATGAGCCATGAAGTCAAAGTGAGAAGTGCAGCAGCAGCTCTGCTCTGAGCTCCGGTGGAAATATGAGCGCTGTCTTTAATAGCGGCCAAGTGGGAGAAGTGGCTGGTGGCTTCCCGCTGGCCGGGCGTTATCACCGCCCGCCTGTGGCTTACACTTCACCTGCTGCCTGCCTCCTGTTTTACATTTCACTTGAACTAGAGAAGCCTGACGTGAATTTACGATTGGAGCGAAGATAAGTCCTCCTCCATGTGCCTTCCCCGGTCAGTGAATGAAAGCAGCTCCAAGGCTACTGGTGCCATGGAGGGAAAAATGTTTTTAATCATGGCCAGAGCTGGTGGAGGATCTGCTGCTCATTCATATTCAGCTGTTATTTAGGTGAGAGTTACACCTTACATTATAAAAGAGGTAAAGGGTGAAAAAAATCACGTGATTCTTGATTATTCAATCATCAATGTGAAAACAAGGATTGGCCTGAGCTGGCAGAGGTCCAGAGTGTAGGCTCTTGGCCTGAAGAGCCTCAGAGCTGGTTGTTGTTTTCGTCCTGTATTTGCATGTGAATGGGTGCAGCTTAAAACCTTTAAAACCTGACTTGCAAATGTTATCCTCATTTGAATGAGGAGTAAAAGCAAGGACATGAAGATTTCACTAAAGGCCTATACTTTCTTTGTACGTGTACTTTTTTTAAAGTCTATTTTTGCTGAAATCCTGTTGTGACAGTGTCTAAATTTAGCTGAATATATAATTGAGTTATCTTGAAGAAGCTTCTGATTATTGCACTAGAGCTTTTCTTCATGTTGTCGCTCAGGTCACCAATATTTTATTTTTGTATCGTTCACAATATGGTACAAATATCACACTGTTAAAATGTCTATCAATACTGTATTTGAGGTTATATCTTTTGGAGGACCTGGAGTGTAAATAGCTCGAGCTCTTAAAACGTTATCATCACACAGCTGAAATACTGCCGCCCATCAAATGACTAAAAATTAACAGAGGTGATAGATTTGCCCAATATCTGTCATAATTTCACATGTTAAATCAACAAACACGTTTGATGTCTTTTCCATTGATTTTCACACGTTAACAAGAACTAAAGATGTGAAAGAAGAAGCTGTGATAACTAAAACAATAACAATCTTGATGCCATAAATTACTAAAATACATTACATTGCTATATTGATATGACTATAGGCCATGCACAATTAGAGGTCCACATACTATTGTTCAGGCTTTCAGCTATATCACATCATCAGTCTCCTCAGTTGTCATGGAACTGTACCTTTTTCTGGGTAATTGTAACACTTATTCTCCAAAAACTGTGTTTTTTCAAGCTCGTTTTTGAAGCAGTATTCCAGTTATTTAATATTGAACTTCAAAAAAGTTTGGAGACATACAGGAGATGGATTTTAAAAAGAAGCACACACTTTTAGTCTCAAGTAAGGACCAAGCACCCAAAACACGAAATCTTACATTTCCCATAATGTAACTCAGTAATGCTTTTCATTAGAGCCTCCCTGCTGCGTAGGTCCAGGTGTTTCGAACCCCAGACTGTGACACAGGCTTTATGATAAACATATGTAGCCTTCAAAATAACCTTGATGTTATTCTCTTTGACTTTATTAATCCCCACAGAGCCACAGAAATGATACAACCACAGACTGTGGTTTACGGTCTGCACCATTTTTCCCAAAGGACCTTCTAAGTAAAGGTAATTTTTTTTCATTCTTAATGTGACATTCATTCATTCCCACTGTGACATTTTCAGTCTATCAAAATGCCTTTTTCAATGATTTGACACTGGCTTGATAACAAGCTGTGTTCTGAGTCAAATAGTCATTTTTAATAGAAGACATTTTGACATGTCACAGTATGAAAAACACACGTGTAAATACAATGAATGATGGCTGAATTTCATTTGACTGCTTCAAGAAGCCTGAAAACTTGAATAGAACAAGCTATCATTAATGTTGTTATCAACACCTGTGTTTTTCCCATTGTGTCAGCAGCCTTCATCCTCGGAGAGATGAATTCTTTTAAGGTCTGAAATGCTCCTGTGACTTTGGTTTACTGAATCTGTTCTTACCTAATATACTAACTCGGTCAAGATGGTCCACAAGGTGATCAGGGTTTAACAAGCCCATGTTCAGTAAAGGAGTAAAGTAGGGTTCAACTGATTCTTAATAGTTCTTATCACCAACTTCAGTAATTTAATTGTCACGGACAGACTGAGTTCAAACAAAGGTCAAAACCCACTGCACAAATAGGAAAATGCAAAATATTCAATTGAAAACTGTGAAATAAGGAAAATCAATATCTGTAAATCAATCACTATAAATCACATCTTCCTAGCGGAGGACCAATCAGCACTCACATTCATCTCACAGAGTGTGACAGAGTGTCGGCTGTCATCAGGGCGGACGGTCAATGGACCAGAACAAATGTCTCACCTGACAGTGTGCTGTGACCCACCTCTGCTTCTACAAGGTATGTCATTAATTAACAATGACAGCTGTGATCTAATTAACGATGACACTCGTAATCTAATTAAAGATTCACTGACTGTGACGGTGACCGTGTTGGTGCTACAGTATGTTCCACTGGGGCAACATTGGTATCATTTCAGTGATTGAAAGAGTGTTGTTAACCTTTCCATGTGACACACATGTTTTAAATGTACATGTTTGTCCATTTTAGATCAACAACACCCAGCACCACTCTTTGTCTGCTGATGCTACATGATGTTTTGTATGATGTATGGAAGGAACTAAGATAACCAGATGTCTAAATTAACAGGAGAAAGATTTAGCCACATTAGCGGCATTGTGATGGTGTCTATAGGCATTGTGGTGCTTTAATGCTAATGTCAGGATGCCAACACTGATATGTACCCTATTTACCATATTCATAATTTTAGTTTACCATGTTAGCGTGCTAATATTTGCTAATAAGAAGTAAACACAAAGTACAGCCGAGACTGATGAGAATGTCATCGAATCAAATGAGCTGGTGAAAAGGATTCATCCTCTGTGACTATGAACGACAGTCGCCTACTAGATTTCATGGCAACCTATCCTAATAGTTTTTAAGGCATTTCAGTCTGGACCAATTGGTGGGCCATAATATGAATTTCTCCTCTAATAAAATCTGGTTCTTCAACTGCATGTTCATCCTTTTTAATCTTAGGATGTACTAAGTTTGTTTCTTCTAGTTTAAAGAGCGTTTGTACAAACTGGCCTTGTGTCCACTTGATGAAAAAGTCCAGTATTCACTCTGGACCATCAACTCCTGAGGGAAATATCTGTCTAGATGCTCAACTCATGTTCACACTAGCCCTCTGCTGCATCCTGCTGGGCAGGTCACAAACGCTCAGATGGTCTAAGCTTTTTGATGGAAACTGTTGCTTTTAGTTTTATATGAAAGGCTGGAACTTAAGAGTCAACCATACAGTCTAAAGAAATAAAATGATTTATTACATTCTGGTGCACTTGAAAGTCTCTTTTGCACAAGTGCTGCAAAAATGTATTTTTACTATTATTTAGAATTTGTCTTTTCTTCTTTTAAGAGTCCACGTATTCCTTTATGTGAGGTGACCAGAGCAGGGAAAATGTGCAAAATATCCACCATGCACTGCTGCTTCACCAGAGGACCACTGCACGTAAGACCTACTTTTTCTTAATTGATGCTCTTGCTTGTCTCGATTTGTTCATAGCACAAGCGCTCTTGTTTGTTATTGTTTTTCATATGAATTCATATGTATTCTTTTCTTTCTGTATGTGTGTTTGTAGCTTTTCGTCTTTTTATTCTTTCTTAGATATGTATATGCTTTACTTCTTTTTAGTACAGTGTGCTTACCTTTATTCACGTGTAAGCATGAAGCCCTTTAAAACTCTTAAAATGGCAATTGTAGGATTGCTATATCACAAAAACAGTACTTACTTACTCCTAATGTGCTGTGATGTGCAATGATAAGAATAATTTGTCTTGAAATGATGAGTCGCATAATCCATCAGTCAATAGGACGAAACTAAATAGCTGACTATTTTGGTAATCAATTAGAAATTTAAATTATTTATCTATCAAAACGTTTCTGGTTTTATTGTTTCATATCATTGTATATTTAATATATTTTGGTTTTTGGACTGACAAATTGTGATGGACATTTTTCAGTATTTCCTCACATCTTATAGATTATACAGTTAACAGATGATCAAATCACAGGAGTAGTTAGATTTGGCAATGTAAGTATATTTTATTTACAGTTGTATAAACAAGATGATTCAATGCAAGTTCATTACTGGAAAAGGTAAGAAAACAAGTGATACCTCCCTTAATGGGTTTTACGTGTTTGTGTGTGTTTTGATGCATGCCCATGTATCATAATTGTGTGTGTATGTGTATCTGTGTAACTATAGTTTAAAACATTCTCAGCTGCAGTCGTAATACAAGCGCAGTGCAATCTCCTCAACCCTACCTAACAATGAACCAGACTCTATTTACATTTCATTCAACTTAAGCGCTCCACACAGCTCAGCTAACTGTACACGGCAACAACAGGCATCCGAAAACAAACCAAAGCACTGATAGTAACACGTAAGCATGCATAGGCCAGAATGAGAACGTGATCAGAAGCAAACACACAAGTTTAGAAACCAAATTCTGTTTTAGCACTTTGTGTGTTTGTTTAAAAGTGTCATTATTTCCCTTTATAAAGACTTTTTTTTTTTTTTTTCGAATAAAGTAAAATGAAAAAGAGATTTGTGAAATTAAAACATCTTAAAGTGGAGAAGTTAATATGTCTGATGTTGTAGTGGTTCTATAGTTTCTTGGTAAATCATTTTTTACAGTTTGGGAGACCCCTCAGCATAAAGTGCTATGAAGTGCCAGACACCAGGCAGGGTGCAATAGTCTTTTCAACACACAGCAGTGGTTTCTCAGCTCCAGAAAATGGGAAACGGCCTGTTTTTGCATCTAACCAAGACTTGTACACATGCTCACTTTTAAGTCACTCGGATTTATTCCTGTAAAAGATCTCCGGCTCTACGCGGGGAGGAAGTTTTGCATGAAAGACCGAGTGCTGGTTGGGTGAAAAACCTGGCCCTTTGATGCAACCCCTCGGAGACTGGAAATGAGAAAGACTGCTGCGGCAGGAGAGAGGAAGAGAGAGGGCGTCCCCAAGCGCAAGATGGCTTACGGCTTGAGTGTCTCAAACATGTTTGGACGTGAAAACACCAGCCTTACTGAACTGTTTCATCAGACTGCAAGTTCATGTGTGAGTCCACATATTCACTTGCTTATCTCTTGCTATACATGGTAAAGCTTAACAGATTGTCTCTAAGAAAAAAAAACAAAAAAAAAACATGCATTTGGCATATTAATAGAAAATCAAAGGGGAAAATACAACTACAGAATCTGGTGTATAGACTTCAAAACAGTTTCATCGTTCAGATACATAAAGCTCTTATTCATATACAAGCACACACATGCTTCCATCTTCTTCACTGATAGACAACATTAGTCCTATTCTCATCATTAGTGCCATGATTAGTGCGTCCCATTGGAAGAAATATCTAAAAACCTTGTAGATAAAAGTTCCTATTAAAAAAAAACTTGATATCCATTGAACCTTACAGTACATCTTGTATTGCAGTATATGTTGTTAAGAAAAACTAGATATTACTATGGTATCTAAGCCCTAATTGGAAGTGATATGTTGAGTACAGTATTTGCACCAAAACTAGTTTATTTCATTTACTTAACCAAACTAAACCTGGCTGTGCTAAAGTTATACAGCTGGTCAGGAAAATTTGAAAGTAGTTAACATCAAACATTAAGTAAATTTCTGTGAGTAAAATGACAAAAACAAGGTTAAATAAGTTTGCTAATAACATACAGAAGGAAAATATTGTATATGTGAGTCAGATGGGTTCTTCTGTGCATGCTCAGGGACCCTACAAACATCTAACGCCAGGTAATCCTGACTTTTTTCTAAAAAAAAAAAGGTGCAAGGTCAGTGTTTTTCAGCCACTCCTTCAGCAAGCAAGTTTTTCCTCGAAAGCTCCGTTGGCAGGCGGTGAAATGAAAGCTTCGGCTTCGACGGCGAAGGGACCGAGGAGATGAGTTCTTCTCCCTTCCTCTCTCCCCTCCACTCCCTCCTCGTCTCGTTTCCTCTCTCCTCTGGGAGCGAACGTCAGCGTCTCCCTCTCTTTACACCACAGTGCTGACAGACGGGTCAGACAAGTTGAGTTGGCCCGTGATGTCAGTGGGTGGGTACTGCTGCAGAGGTGAAGAGAAAATGGGGGGGAAGGATGAAGACAACAGTCATTTCTTGACAAAAGCTGCATTTTTGTTGTCTTGTTTTTAATGTTAGTATAATTATCTAAACATTCTTTTTTTTTGGTTTTAAGAACACCTGTGCTTCATTTCTGCAGAAATGTAAAAGCAGGAGGGTTCTCTAACCCCTCTCAGGCACACCTTAGTTTTGTTGGATTAGTTGAAATGTTGGATTTTTGTAAAGCAGTTTGGTCATGCCTGAGGTGGGCTAGCTGGGAGCAGACGTAAGATCCTGAGTTTAGACAACAGCAAATTTGAATCAGGCATCATTAATTTTATTTGGCCTTACAATATGGGTGATAATTTCCTGCCATGGTTAAAACAGACAGCTCATTTATCTCCCCACGGTCATTTGTACGCATGCAGACAGGCGGCTTCTCTAATTTTAGCAGCTCTGCAGGAGGAGATGAATTTTAGGCCGATTTCAAAGTGCCGTTGTGTCGAACTCTTACGTCCAGTCCCCCGCTTCACTGTGCTTCTTTTTAAGCAGAGTGCGTTGAATTATAGGCGTCTACAGTGTTGAGAGGGGAAACAAGATCCCGATTCCATGCAAGGTGCTTAGTTTCTATGGCAACAAGTACAGTGATTTTGCTTTTGACTGAGTCTTTTGAATATGTATACTGACAGCAGTAAGCCATATTTTTACAATGCTGAGGCTGCTTTTTCTGCTAATGAGCAAGAATATAGAAACCTGCTGAAATAAATAAATAACTCATTAAACATTGTAAATATAGTCAATTACATCATTAGAGCTGGTGACATGCTGTTTGTTTGTTTTTCTGGACAGTAGCTTCATGTTTTGGTACACAGTGAGCTTGGGTGGAGTAATTAACCCTTCTGCATTATGTTTATAATCCAACTGATTTTTCAAAAGGCCAATCATAATCTTGACTCACAGCATTATGTTGGAAAAACCTGTTTCATAACATCCAATGTGCAGGCAAACATATTTTGTTTGTACAGTGAATGCATCACAAATGAATACTGTATTGCAGAACCAAAACAGGGAAGAGTCTTGCCTTGGTGTACCCATCTTAAATGTACTTTTTTTTTTTTTTGTCTTTCTCAATTAAGCAAGATCTTAGGTTTAAGTGCCTCTCGTTTCAAGCTGATAGAGCCAATACATTCAAGCATATGAGCTTCAGAAGCTGTTATGATGCAACTTACATGCTGACAGATGGGGCAACATCCAGACTGAATAGTTAAAATGTAAATTTTTTTCTAAATAGAGTCAGAGTGGATGTTCCTCATCTACTTGACCCACGAGTTGCATCATCATATGGCTTACAGCCCCCATTTGGGTCTCCTCATGTCTTGTACCTTGAGGGCCTGCTAACAGCGCACCCTACTGGGGTCAAGTGGACCAGCAAAAGAGAGACACTTCACTGACATCACCACAGTTAATGGTTATAAAGCTATATTCAAAACAGCTATGGAGATTCTTCTTAATATATGGCACAGCTACAAAGATTTCTACTTCTTCTATTGTTATGTTACTACAGCTATGACAGTTACAGTCATTGGCATGCTTGCAGAGGGAGAGAGGAGCAGTGTGGCATGTGGGTGAGGGACACTGACACTCAAGTCCATTGATATCCATTAATATAAAAGAAGAACATTTATATAAAATCAAAAATAATGGTCAAAGACTGAGGATGGCAGATCTTTCAATTGGAGCATCTTTTTTTGGATTGCACTAAATCCTGTTTTATGTTTCCACTTTGAGCCATTTATTTCCCCGCTTGGGCTCCAAAGCCAGCATCCGAAACCCTCACACAGACATATTAACAATGGCGATCCCACTCTTCTTATCTTCAAACCAGACCGATTCTATTGAGAAACCTCCAAAGGGGAGAGTAAAGGAGGTTTGGTTCAATGTAGAAACATTCATAAAAAAAAGACAGTTAAAACAAGAGAAAGAGAGAAAGACAGGAGATCAAATTAAAACACACACAAAAAAAACTTTTACTTTGTGACCCGTTAGCTTAGCTTCCAAAGGCTAAATCTCCCCTGAGAAACACATTCAGAACACAGTGTTAGTACAGCGGCCTTTCTGTGGAGGTGTCTGAGCTAGCTCCAGAGAGATTATTGCTGGTTTTTTTAGACTCATGCCAGATTTGGTCAGCGACCAGCTATGTCTGGCGGAGCAGCTGGGCACAAATGATTGCGGGTCACTGGTTTGTCAGAGCACTCCGAGCTTGCGGGGTACAATCTCCCAACTGCAACGAGCAGCAGGGCTTTTCAACTGAACTGTAAAAGAATGGAGGAAACCTGACACTCTCATTGTGCTGCAACAAGGGAGTCAAGCAGAGATATAGAAATGTTGTAAAAAAAAAAAAAGTGATTTGGGAAAAAAAAATTAATAGCTTGTATTTGTAACACAGTGAGAGTCTAAGGCTTCACAGACTTTGTAGCCCGTAAAAACAACAATTAAAACATAAATGAAGTCTTCACCACCTGAAAATATACCCTGAAAGAGGCATGCACAGTTCAGACCACAAGGACACTGAAAAATAAACAAGAATTATGACAAACAAAATATGACAAAGCAAAAAGTAAATTGATTAATAGAAATCCATGAGTGTAATCCTGAAATAGACATGTTGATAAATCAGACAACACATTAGTTTTCTTCCCAGGACGACTGGCCATCACGACTGCCTTTGGAGATGGATTTTTTTTTTTTTGGAAAAATGACAAAACATCAGCGCATGCTTTTCAAACCAAAAGCAAACCAACAGCGGCTGAAACCCAAACAGAGGAAGTGCGGGCGGGATCAGTGCAAAGAAACGATGGATATACAAAGGATCAAGCAGTCAAAAACGACAGGACACAAACACAAATATATAAAGAGACACACGCTTACATACAGTATACACACACCACAACGCCACCAATAAATACACAATCGCCAGAATCCACGTCCAAACCAGAGGCAGGGAGGAAGAGCAGCCCAAGACAAAACACCACTGGCAGACTGCTTGCTTTTAGTCGCCCCCCTCCTCCAGAGGAACAACGCCACTAATCCCATCGACCCCCCCACCCCCCTCAAAATTCTGAACACTTGGGACAATCCCTTCCCCCAATTCAGAGCCCAGCTCCTGGCCTGGCCTGACCTGAGTTCCTGCACTGATGCCCTCCGGGCCTGTAGAGGACCTACAGATGCTAAATGGTGATGGCTGATCGATGGTGAACGGACAGACACGTGGCAGAGGCCGCGGAGCCGTGTGGAAATGGGTTGAGTGGAACATGGCACTGTCTCGCGGTCGGATATGGAGATGTGGGTAGAGAGGACAGAGAAAGAGAAAGGAGAGGGGTGAAAGCAGAGACAGAGGAGGAGGACGCGAAGAAGAGGAAAGAGAGGGAAGAATAAACAAGGGCACATGTTGCTTCTTCGTCTCCTTACCGTGTCTTTGGAGGACCTACGTCTCTTGATGCTGGAGGCCAGGGTGGTACTGATGGACCTAAAAGAGGCTTTCTTTTTGGGGTCGGGCTCTGCTCTACCACTTTTCCTATCCTAAAATAAATATATGTAGAAACATTATTCATGTTCTCTGGCTGGGGTGATAACCGTGGTTTCAGTCTCACCCATTCTCTCTTCCCAAAACCACCACCACCACCACCCCAATAAATTACCTTACTTTATATTGTCTAAATAGAGGGAGGGTCCTTGTGAGAAAGACTACAGCATTTGGAAATGTAAAATGCGCAAAGAGGGAGAAAGAAAGGGATAAAGCCTGTTAGATGTGAGAGTGGAAGTAGTCTGGTCAGCCTGATATGAGGGCATTCGTCTACATTTTATGCAACATTATCACAGTGGGACTGCACAAGATGGCACAGTAGTCCTCTAGAAATGTGCTGACACATTCACTTGGCCCCTAGAAATGCATTGGAATGGGTGATGACTAATAAAGATGTCAGTGGTTGTGATACCTACTTAAACCATCTAAAATATTCTGCCTGTACGCTCGCTATTGCCTGAACACACGTCATCTCAACACACAAGTGATCTTAAATTAATGGATTGACTAAACAGTATACCACTTATGATAACAGAATATCTAGAATCTACTCTGTGCTTGGTTCTGACCTGGGTCAGAGCTCTGGAAAACATTTAGAAATGCAGTCCTGTCAAACATAAATAGAAAGGATAAAACAAAATAAAAAGAAGAAGAAGCAGTTTTAACCATATCCTTACAAGATGGCGGGACAATTTGATGCCCTCCCTCCCTCATACCATCACAGCTACTCTCAGCACAATAACTGGGTGTTTGTGTGCAAAAAAACTCATATTAAGGTATTCTTACATCCTGAGTCTCTAGAGAGGAAGAGGGCTGCATAGGGGGAGAAAAGAAAAATAAAATAAATTTCCATCCACTTGATCGTTATTACTTTAAAGAAGATCCTTAAGCAAAAGCCAAGGGAACTAAAAAGGGCGGATATTTAAAAAAACTAAAAAAAAAAACACTAGCAAAGCAAACATCCACATCCAAAGCCAGGCAGGTATAAAAAGTTAGAGAAGCTACAGTATCAGAGGCCACTAAAATGCATATCAAAGAGGGAAACCAGCAGCGACAAAAGTCAGTAATTGAAGCCCATTTAAAGTCATTATACCTTAAAGTGGTATAATGGAAATTCACCCCACACACAAGGGAATGGGATGGAGTATGAGATGAAGTGCATAAGAAAAAAAGATTTGAAAAGAAATGGTCACCTACTGTAACTGCGAAAACTATTCTTACTCTAAGCTTAGGGGCAAAAAAAAAAGAGAAGATTTGCGATTCTGTGTGCTTGATTTCATGATCTGAGCAGATGGAGGCTAAATGATGCTATTTCTATAAAAAAAAAAAATAAATAAGAAAGCGCTCTAAGATGGATGTTGAGCAAAGTATAAGTGGAGGATGAGTGAGCAGTTGCAGGGAGGGAAGCCCTTTGGGCGGGCGGGGCAGTGTGGTGTGAATTTCAACATGCCAAAACGCTTTATGGATGGAGAGAGGGATAAAAGGGGAAAACATAGAATAAGTAAACACAAAACAAATAGCATGACAAATCAATCCTGGCCAGCACTGGCCCCGCAGTACATCCTTTTTCATCAGGTCACATGACTAGGCACTTTTAGGGCACAATTGTACCACCCATCACCCCGTCGACCAGCACTTTTCTCTCAACCCCCCTAATGACATGATTTCAGGTGGCGAGCAGGCATTAGCTGGCCTGGAGGATAGATGAGAGCTGGCAGAGAAATGATTGGTGCACGACATCACTCGATTTTAGTGCAGGTATTAATAAATGAGTATTTTTCCTGTTGGAAGATGACATCTCATGTTAGTAAATGGAGAAAGTCAGACTGTGTAACAAGTAAACGTCTTGGTTCAGGACAAATCAATTCCCAAGTGACGTCAGTTCTCTTCTTTTAATCTTTACTTTCCCGCATTTCTTACACGTCTGACACTGCAGGAGTGCATTCTGGCCGCTCTGAGCCCTGATGAGGTGCTGCGTGTGCTCAGTCCCGGCCATGCATGGCATGCTGGACCATCAGATGAAGCGTGGCATGGGACCCGCACAGTGTACAGCAGCCGCCTGTTTCATGTCGGAAACAGAAGCGAGCTGCCACAGTGCATCATCATAATACACCATCATCATCATCATCATCATCATAATCATCATCATTATCATCATCACGCTATAGTGTTTGTCACGCTTTGTTTTCATCTCAGACTGACACCACCTTCAGTCTTGTTCAGACAGTGCACTTCTGAGTAACATCTGTGTTAAAAGCTGAAAGCCAGACATGTAGCCTCTCAGTGATGTAGTGGTCAACAACACATTATCAGCATCAGTGATCACAGAAAAATCAGTACATATAGAGATATAAATCAGTATGATGTAAATCTATAGAAGACATTATGCTTAGTAACATTAAGACAACGTTACAAAACATACATGATAAAATATAAAACACACAAAGCCCTCTAGAAAAAAAAAAGTTGAGAGGTATGCAAAAATAAATGAAAAAATGTACAGGGTACATTATTTCTACAGTATTTCTTTGTAGCCAGCCATCGTTTATGCAGCACCTTTTTAGACATGGTATCTGTAATATTGCTGGCTCCATCTGTCTGTGAGGATAATATCTTTTGAGCTTACAAAAATAGATTTCTGTCACATAAAAGGTTGGAAATGTATTCAGTAATGACAAGACCCTTACGGAGAGAGCTGAAATGTTCGTGCAGTATTTTTCACCTCAGTACACCTTGTTGGTGAAGGACATCATGCACATTGTCGTCTTTCACAGACATGTTATGCTGTCTTGTTATTTGGTCCTTGGTGCAGACAGAGAACAGTTCTTTCATTTCTTAGTTAGACCAATTTTCAGATGTTTTTAAAGAAGAATTGTAGCTGTAGATATTTCTAGTTTGTCAAACACGACACTTCAGAATTCTGTAATTAAGTAACAGCTTTTTCAAGACCGTAATCTCCGTTAGCATGACTGCTTTCAATTCAGATATAAGCCATATTCGAAGTGTTGTATGAGAAATGATTGTTGTCATGACTTTTAAATCTGTAACAACAGAATTTTTTGGGCCACTTGGGGGTAACAGAAACAGGCTTTAAGTATAAACTGACACATTATCAAGTTTTAAGTCACATATATTTACATGTATATCTATAGCAGAGGTGGCGTCGTGTTTCTGGTCACCAGTCAAAGAGACTTCAACATTCTCTTTTTTTCAGCTCTGGTATGGTCTCCACCAATGGTCGTTGCTAGTTACTAACTGCTTTTGATGGCTGCCATGGCTGAAAATGACGCTATCACAGTGGTGAGAGTGAACAAAAGCAGTTGGAGGCTGTCTTCTATTTCCTCTATTATCACACATCTGTCACAAAAGAGACACAATCTTAAGTGTTACATACTTACTTTGTATAATGTGAATTATACATTTAAATCATACGGATTTATATCAGCTTCAGAAAGGATGCTAAATTCTATTCAAAATACATATAAATGTTCTAAATGAGATTGGGTAGGTGTACCTCCACTACATCTCTGTGGCTACAGCTCCTTAAAGCTCCAATATCTTAGGCATGCAATTCTAATAATGCATGCACCTTTATTTAATTGTAAAGCATTGACAAGGCAACGGTGTGTGGTAGTTAATGAACTTATATTTCTCTATACCATCTGGGGTTTTGAGCAATAACAGCACGTAGAGATAGTGTCAGCCTGCAGAGGATGAGGGATGTACTACATGAACAGATCGAGGTTATTGAGGTTAGTCAGAAGTGCATGTTCTCTCAGGTTACGTATCCGTGTTTAAAGGTATGTGGGTGCACAGTACTGCACAGTGCTTTGCATAATACACCAACCTGAGGCAGTATAAGCACATAATAACATACAAACACACATACAAGCTGTCAGAATGATGCCAACAATGGGACTCCAGGTTTTAGTGCTCGCCGTACTAAGGAAGGAGGAGGCCACATAAACTGTGCTCTTTCTTTCTTCATTGTGACGAGTTTGTGTCCTACATAACCAAGTTGTCTTTTTGAATTTGTAAAAAATGAGATCACGGTGAGTAATCCAATCAGTGCACCCAAACCGTATGAGTAATATCTTGAGAAATATTCACGCCGAACAGAACAGATTGTATTAGCTCGACTTGACTTCTTGGGCTCCCTTTGTGCTCATGGCATGAGACCCCGTCACAGTGGTTATATTCAGGGCAGTGAAGATCGTGTATCTCTGTTGTTTTAGCTCTAGGGCCCACAGTGAGGGTAGATGAGCATGCATGAGCCGTCTTTGTTCAGCAGCGCAGATAAATCTATGAGATCGACGCTGACATGGATATAAAACACGCTGATCTACGGGCAGTTTAGTGTGTCCCTCTCCTTTCTCAGTGATCCCCCCCATACATGCATTCACCTGCTGTATGCGCCTAGAGAATACACATTGATATGAGGACACTCACGACAGTTACATACAGTAGTTAGGTCGATGGCAGACACTCTCAGAAGGACATTGATTTGCTGACAGGCACTTGTGATTATACTGTACCTTCCTCCAGCCCTGCTGTCTGCTATTCAGCAGGGCCAAACACTGAGCTTTGGTTCAAGGCTTACACAGAGTCAGCAGACAGGCTGCCAGGGCCACACCTCAGACTCACAGTGTGACTGGCCATTAAATGTGGAACCCCCCTGTACCTCCAATCAGCTATCCAATCAGGGAGTGAAACCATCAAGAGTAAAAGAAGGGGGAGGGTGCGTGGGTGGAGGAAGGGTGCACCAATGCTCCAACGCTTCACGGCCATGTTTGATTGCATCTGAGTGTGAGGGGCAAATCATGTTCTTCATCGGCTGACCGGAGGACATCGCTTTATTGCAGCTAAAAGGGTTGGTTCACTCAAATTACAAAAAGAAATCTCATTTACTCCTAGGAGTATCTTTGCCATGCAGATGTCTTTGAACCACAAATGAAATACCATTCACAGCTTGGAAGTTTTGGAGGTAGAGATCTCAAAAGCCTTGCACATAATACCAAAACTATCTGCATGGCTAGATATCACCAGGTACCACAAGTAGAAAAATCTGTATTTTTGAAATTTGGGTAAACTGACCCATTAAACTGACGCCTGCTTCTGCTTTCATTGCGTGGCACGAAGCTTCTGGCATGCAAGACAAGTTTGTCTCATATTGGGTGTCTGCAGTATGGACTCTGCAGTGGATAAGGAGACACACTGTACACTGTAGCATGGCACACTTTACAGCTGACTATACCGGGAGAGTCACTGCAGTGTGATTGAGCCAGGACATTGATTTTAATCTTTATGCTCTATTTGTATTGTTAGTTCCTGGCTGCTGCGGTATGGCCACCAGAGTAAAAGAGGAAATCAATGATGACGCAATCAAAGTGCATCAACTGTAAAGTAATCTCTGTTATTATTGTTTTTATGGTATTTCTGGCAGGACATTTGCTTCTTTTCGTAGGCTTTCCATGTCCACATCATCTGATTTTATGAAGCGAATAAGCGCCACAGCAGCAGCTTAGAAAATACCAGTTCATGCCATGAACGTGTCCATCATGTAAGAGGGTCACGAGGCTAATTATCTTATTTTTACTCTAACAGCGAGAGGTGACATGGGGGTGGAAATGGTTCTGCTAATTAGTTACATACTAATGAGGGGGTCCCGGCCACAGCTTGACTTCCAGAGGCCTCCTTACTCTCCTGCAGGCACACACAAGAGACACGGGCGCTGTTGGCCTCTGGGAACTGTTAGGAACTAAAGGGTGGCCACTGAGGATGCCTTTCAGTACGTGAAGGCATCAGAGATCACGGTTGCTCATATGGTGATCTGGCTGTCTGACCACCACTGATGTGCAGAAAGAAAAGGTCCTATAGAGGCTGAGAAACAAGTATTGACCCCCCCAATGAGAAGGGGGCTTTGTTGGCTTTCTTGCACCATAGCCACCCTTCCACCCTGGGTGTGAGCGGTCAGAGGGGATAAATCCTACCTGCAGGTTCTTCCTCCAGACATTGACGGCCGCAAAGGCCAGCTGCATCTGCTTCCTGCGGGCGTCTTTATGGCGCTTATAGGCGATTTCGATAAAGATGAGGAAGATTCCTGCTGCTATGCCTCCAGCCACCAGCATGAAGACACCTGTTTGGGAGGGACAGAGGGACAGAAACAGAGCAGAGGTGGAGATATGTGAGCTACAACCCTCTACAACCCCGCCGCTTCCACTGAGCATGAATGCATGGTCTGCCTCTCTTGCTCAGTGGCCGCCCCTCCTTTTTCAAACAGCTCCTACTGACGACGGCGGCTGTAAACCACACACTATTAATAGAAGACCACAACCGCACAAAGCCACTGCACAAGATACTGTACGGCACATTTCCACAGAGCACCCACGCCGACACTAAAACAACGATTTTGTAAAGGTATTGGACAAAAAAGCGCTACAGTACCTTACCACTGCAGTTTTTGTCCAATCACTTTTAACGCTCTCTCTACGCGATAAGGACCATACCTGCCATGTTTTCAAAGGTGAGTGTGGCTGGGGCATTGCTCCTTGAGTCACACTCCTGGTATCTCACCCAGGTTTTATCTAGGTCTTCCATGAAGCCGTTCTCATGAGAACTGCAGGGGGTTGGGGGTGGTGGGGAGAGAGGTGACAAAGTTAATACACGCCGCAAATGACGGAATATTTGAGCCGCTCACTCCCAGATAGCAACATAAATGAAACAGAGACAGCAGGACAGGTGACAGACAGACATAAACTTGACACAAACAGACAGAGAGGGAAGGAGAGGGAAGATACAGAGAGAGAAGATGTGACATAAGGCGATGTATTGGATGGCTGTAAACGGTCAATACGTGACCAGGAAATCATATTGATAAGAAACAAAAAAAAGTCATACGAGTAATGCAGCTTCGGCTGGGACAGACCTGAGAATGGCCAGGGACACATTCTGTTTCCAGGGGCTGTCCTTGCGCATGCCTATGCCAAAGCCCGAACGGAAAAACAGCTCTCCCGTGGTCACCAGGTCGCACTTCTGCGAGGCTTCAAACTCCAGCACCGCAGAGTCCCAGATGAAAGCATGCAGCTTGCTGTGGGGGAGGGGGAGGGAGGAGGAGGAGGAGGAGGAGGAAGGAGGGAGGAGGAGGAGGAGGGGAAGGAGGGGGTTACGGTGCGACAGTACAATGATTTACATACACATTTACGGCTCCCACCCCTCTCTCTCTCGCACACCAGATCGTGTGTGTCATTCAGCGTTTACCAGCAATCTCTACCGCTGCTTATGGCCCAAATGAAATCCAATGCCAGATGGCTGAGGGCGCGTCCCCCATTGGATTCCCCCCATCTCAAAGAAGTTCGTCTGGGTACAACCTGAAAAAGGGTGCTCCTCCACTCAATGTTAGCTTAACCTCACACTGGTGCCAGTGCTCTTGACACGTCCACACTTGCTCCTGTCCCTGGACATCTGTCTTGGCTGGGTGATGGGCCTGGATCAGGCGGAATGCCGCAGTAAGTCCTGCCGCTTCCATCTGATCCAGAGGTCCATGTCCTCCCCCCTAAGCTAACTGGACTGGCCCTGGTCTGTGTGCCTGACAGGTCGAGCAGCCGGCCGACACGTGCTCTGGTCGGCCCGGCCTGGCCGAGACTCACTTGTCACGCACGGCCTGGATAGCCTCGGCGGCACTCTCATAGTTGTGCTTCTCCATGTGGCGGTACATGGTGCTAAGCTCGACCTGCCGCCGGAAGTAGATGTCCACGGAGCTTTGCTTCACCGTGGCGTAGATGAACTTGTCCGATGGGTTTCTCAGCTGCATGAAGAGACAGGTAGAAGACGCAAACAGTTGAGTATATGTATATATATCTTCCATACAGATAAAAATGTTGTGCTGTACCATGGTACTAGTATCATCCTGTACACACCCTTGGGTCATTGATGCCGGTGATGCGCTCCTCAGGCCGGTCCAACACCAGGAAGGCAGCCAGGTTGGCAGTATAAGAAGCTACAATGATCATGGCAAAGCCGGCCCACACCATACCCAGGATTCTCGCTGAGAAGCTGCGCGGCGCACCTGTGTGGTGAGTTCAAGTTTTGACCTTTCAGCTCAGTCATTTTCAGTTTCTAACTGGAATCGTCATGTAGAGTAGTTACATAAGCCTTAACACTGCGACTTCTGTTAGTACTACTACTGTTAGAACACAGTTGTACAACTTTGTGTGACACAACCAAGAACAGAACAAATGACCAAAATATTATATGCAACACACTAAAATATCAGACAAGAAAAGGAAACACTGGAAGAAAAAAGAAACAAGAAAAGGTAACTGTTAAAAGACAAGTTGCAGCAACGTTTTTCTTCACAAAATGTGATTTGAAAGGAACTCATTCGTCATCCTCAAAGAAAAACATGACAACAAGGCAACACCTGGAGCACACAAATGCCTTGATTTTGGTCTTTTTACAACTGCAAGACTGTGTTAAGACTGAAGTACTCGACAGCTCAAATTATAGTGTTCTGGGAGGGGAGGAACACTGACAAGTGATGATTTGGAGATTTTCAGTAATTTTCTTTATTTCCTCAGTGGCTCTGTCTCACCTTCTCCTATTCCAGAGTTCAGCAACACTCCCCAGGAGAACCACATAGCAGATGATAAGGTGAGGGCATCTTCTTCTTCTTCTTCACTGTTTACTTTAAATCTTCCAAACGGGCTAGAGGGAAAAAATTGGGAGGGTTGCAGGAGATAAAATGAGAAATCGCAGAGAACCTGTAGATGGGAAAACCCTGGTGACCCCAGGCAGGGAAGGGAAGTGAACATGAGCGAGCAAAGCAAGAGGGACATAAACTCCGAAAGAAAACAGACAAAGACGGCTGCACAGGGACAGAGCGGTGGAATGGTTGGAGCCAATCTTCACCTCTGTCTGCCTTCGTGTCCACACTGAGGGAAGATCTGCAGCGCGCAGGATTTCATGTAGTGCATGTGAACACACACACACACACACACACACACACACATTCGCTGATTCAGTCATGAGTACATATAAACACACACACACACATACATGGGCACACGCATACAAACACAGGTCTCCCTTGTACCTGAACCGGTCTAGTAGGTAAAGCATCACCGCCACCACATGCACCGAAAGACCCACCAGCAGCCACAGCGTGCTTTGGAACGGCTGCATGAACGAATCCAGTGTACTGCGAGGGATTTCCTAAAAAAAAACACACACCGCAGTTGATTGTAGATTGTATAATTAGCAATTTTGCTTACTTTACTTTGCATATTATAGACATAACATAAAAGCTCAGTTGATATTCTTAACTTTGAACCTGTACAATTACAATACAATGTACAATTTACACTTTTGCTGACCAGTTTTGCTTTAAGATTTTTTTTCATGTGACTTTCCTGCTGTTCCAGGCAGACTCTTGGAATTTGCTTTAGTTGTACAGTCAATCACACGACTTCATGGTGGCATTCAGTTTTATCAAAGAAAGATGGTCTGACTCATGGCAAATGCTGCCTGAAGTCAGCACTGCTTCACCTCATAATAATAACAAATATGAATGCAGATTTTCTGCATGTTTCGCAAGTTTGCTTAGAGAATTTAATAACATATGGATGAGATAATAATAGATACCAGGATCAGTAGAATAAATACATTAAATAGCATAGTAGAGTTATTTGCGAAATGGTCAGGTGATGTGAAGTATATGATTTGCAACAGATGGGCTAAAATCTGAGGTATAGAAACATTGGTATGGTTGTGATACAGCAGAAACCAACAGTAGGAACTTATTATTTCAGCTTCCACTGGTATGACTGGATCAACTATATTCAGATAAGTGATGATCCAAATATGCATGCGTTGTTATGTTGTCTTGGTAACCCCTTTAAATGTGACAACCTGTGCTTAGAATGAGGTAAAACGCTATAGTACCCTTGTGACACCTCTAATGAGCATGTTTTCTTCTGTTTTTTCTGATGCAATTTTACAGATTTTATTAAGTGAATTTGAATTCGGGCAGAATTTCTCATATTTATCAGCTTTTTAACTGTTTCCCTGTGTTTGTGCTGTAGAAGGTATAAAATGTTGGCATGACAGTTGGTTGTATTGGAGATTTGTGGATACAGTCGATGCACAACTAATATAAATGACCTTAAAGTTTTGAAGATTCCGCAACTGAACGATACATGCAACTCCCCATTGTATTTTCAATTGATAGAACACCAAATGGGCTAAAGGTGGACACTTACCTTTTTAACGAGGATGGTGAGACCTTGATATTTAAAGGGTTTGGAGAACTCGATGTACTGGGCTCGTTCGTTGTTTATAGTCAGCGGGGCAACAATCATGTCAGCCAGGCCCCCCAGGAGCTCTCCCATCATGCCATTCCACTCTTTCTTGTTACTGTTGTTTACCTGAAGTCCCAAAAGGAAGGCATTAGCATGAAAATCAGCTCTCAACCTGCTGGCGTCTAGACCACAGAATGTTTCCAGGCTTTAAGGATTTGGGTTAAGCCTAGTGGGGATATCAGTTCTAGGCGTGCTCCACATCTTTGAAATCTTTTATATCAAACGGGAGCTTGCTATTTTCAGAAGTTTAGAGGAACACTGAAGAAACTGAAAGTGTTAAAGTGTGCTCATGCTGTGCCTACAGGACAGGCCCTTTCTGGGTTAGAGATGAATGTGCCCACAGAGAAAGTCACGTGATCATGACCTGTTTTATCTCCTATCCTGATGGAAATTATTAGTAATACTAATATGATTTTGTTGGTCTGATTTGTAATGATCCTTTTTGGTATGCTGATGATGTGTATGTATGTGTTTGTGTGTGTGTCCACGATAGAAAAGATAAGGCAGTGACACAGTACAAAAAAAAAAATTGGGGTTTGTTATATTATATATTACAATTATATGCGCTTTGTCTTCGATGATATTACTTTGAAGACAGGATGGAAAAGGGCAGTCTAATTCTCTGAGGCTATAAATGAATTATTAATCATAAAATATGGCTCTCGAACACAGCAGGAAAACTGACCTTTTGGCTATCTTACATGTTTTTTTGTAGCTGAAGCTGCTTTTAAAAAATATGTTGTTCTATTATCTTTTATCTTCTATCTTATTAAAGCAAATCTTTTACTTGCTCTCTTTCCACGTTGCACATGCTTGAGGGTGAGACTGAGGTCAGAAGGAGACAGGAGTGGTGGTAATGAAGAAAAATTGCATCACAGACACAGTGACACAGAGAAAAAGCAAGTTTTGAGGTACAGTGTTTGTTTTGTTTAGCCTTATACTCTCACATCACGATGGAAATGTTCTCCTGTTCCAGGTCACGATGGTTTTTATGTGATATTATTTTCATTTCATATTACAACTAATGGGCACTTCCAAATTGACAAGAACACTGATGATTGCCGCTCGCTACTTCTTTGGTGCAGACATTAGAACAATGACGATGGGCAAATTCACCTGTTGGACATTAAATAAGTCTGGGTCTCTGCTCTATGACTACTTATTGCTCCAGTTCTGAATAGTTAGTTGAGTGGAGTAAAATAAAAAGATTATGTAGAGTGCTGAATGTAAGATACTGCCTCATTCAAAAATATAACAAATAAGACTACAAAACTGACCCGCTCTTGAGTTCCGAATTTCCCATCAGCCACCAGGTGCACCTCATAGGTAAAGTTCATGGTCATAGCCAACTTGATCAGGAGATCAATGCAGAAGCCATAACAACATTGGGGTACAATGGGACGTCCTGTAACAAAACCAGCAACGGTTGCAAGTTACAATCACTCTTGCGGATACACGTTAGATGTTTTAATCCAAAGGCGGCGCACGTAGACTGAACATAATGCGTGACACGGTGCACTGCAGACGACCACACACAATCACGCTGTTTTGCCAGAAACACAACATACAGACCGAGCATGTCCCAACAGTCTCTCATTCTGAATGGCACACTCAGCTACATGCATACATATATAGATACCTACTGCATATATATGTATGCATCTCCAGTGGGTGGTTGGCGGGTGCAGTAAAAGCACAGTGATAATATAAACGTCCCTGATGTGTTACCTGGGATGGTCTCATTGGGCCCAGTGCAGATAACCTTTTTAATTAAGACTCCATTTAATGTCATTTCCTCCTTGCATGTTCCATCCGGTTGAGTGGGTTTCACATACACAAATGGCTCCTGGTGTATCGTCACTATCTATAACAGACGGGACAAAAAGCTGTTTATCACGTAGTCAGAGCTGGAATACGTTTTGATCCCAAGGGACTTCGACGCAGCGCAGAGAGAGTGTTAAAAAAGAAAGAAGGAGAAGAAATACTTGGAAAAACACAGCAGATGCACAAATTCCCATGTATAAACTCCACAGATACACATGGACACACAGACAGACAGATGAATGTAAAAATAACTGACAAGGATACAGATGAAGAGGTTCTTTGCAAGCCTGTGACAAATTTGAAGAGATAAAAGTCATAGCAAATATATCACTGCTGCCTTCATGAACATAGATTAACTTCGCTCCCCTCTGAGGAATAAACGTCAGCGCACTGTCCAACACGAGCGTATCAGCTCAGGTCCATGCTCTATCTGTGTAGACATGTATGTCACATTGCAGCAGCGAAGCGGAGGCACCCTACCTTTAATCGAGTGGACATCTGGAAGCCCTGTGGTTTCTCAGTCTCTCCTCCGGGCCAGATGATCTTCCGCTGATTGTTCATTACCACCTGCAGCGATGCCACACACATATACAGTATTATAGGTGAGTGCTGACAGAAGGCTTGCTGCTGATGAGTCTCCAACACTGTGGGTGAGCATCACTAATGAGTCAGCTTTATATAACCACAGCTCAGCGGTTCTTTCATTTACTTCTTCGACCTCTGACTTACGTATCATACCTGAGGCTTTCAGGAACTGATTATTATCACACCTATCCTCGGGGAACTGAAGTGCTGATCCTCGCAGTCCTTACCGGTTGTTGTGTTTGCATGGCTGACCCATTTAAAAATCCACCATTAACTATTAAGATGATTATAATTTGACAAAATAATTTTAACACTTGGTGGAATAACTAGTTTTTCCAGAGCTTTCAACCACATCTTACAGTCTTCATCAGCCGAGTCTGCTCAGTTCTCCATGTTTTTCAAAGTATACATTTTTAAATTCAGTTTTTTCTTTTTTGTCATGTTATGTTAGGGTTGTATGGTTACACAGTTCTGATGAAGGATCATTTTCATGTATTGAATCCATGAGGAATGTTTTTGTTGTAAAGCTAAACCCAAAGGACGATCCATAATTGTAATATGACACTTAAGTTGTGTCTGTCGGCATCTTGATTTTCATACCGTTTTGAATAAATGGAAACCAGTGGTTGTCTGCGAGATAGAAAATCTCTCTGTGCTTTGATCAGCAATGAGCTTTGAAAATATTTTCTATTTTCCCTATTTTATACCTAGTGCTCATGAAGGACAGAGTTAGGTTTCATTTTCAGATACACGCAGCTCCTTCTTGCCATCTAGAGTTGGACAGTGGACAAATCTACAATCCTCTTGCAGTGCAGAAAAAAATCCATGGTTCATGGCAAACCATGATTCAACCAAAGGTTAGGTGATGCTACAACAGTCTATCCAAAGTTTACAGTCACTTTTAATGCTTAAAGAGTAGCTTAAAACCCCCACGAAAGTCTTGGTTTTGCTGACCTCCAGTAGTTAAACTTCTCGTCAATCAAGCAGGCTGTGGACTGTACGAATGTTGCAATTCACTATAGCAATAATAAAATACTCCTCAAATTCACTTTGACAGACTGCTGCTTCATCGTAAGAGCTTTGGCTGAACTACAGAGTGATTTTTTTGCACGGTGTAGAGTTGCCCTACATGAACTGTATTGTACTATAGATAGAAAACTGGAGCTGCATGTCCAGTACGAATAAAAAAGATAGATGACTATGTACATGGAGGAGACATACACGTGGGCAGTAAGTATAAAATAGGGAATGGACTTCTTTTCTTAAGTTTCTTTAAATTAGTTGTGTCAAATAGGCCAGAGTTGCCCCTGTGTGTCAGTTTACCTGTGTTCCATTGTATATGCCGACTTGAATGAGTCGACTCTTCTGGTAGTTGAGTATACTGTAGTGCGCATACTTCCTGTCACCGTCGTCATTGAACTCCACGCGTCCTGTGAGGCCCTCTGGGTATTTAGATGACATCAGCACCCTTTGGGAAGCAAATGAAAATGATTATTTATGTGTTCATGCGTGATTTTATGTGTCATCTCTCCGGAGCTTAGCGATGCATTTTATTGTGCATCATTCGGTACAAGGCTCTCGATTCAGAGCATGCGGTAAAATGACTCATTCGCCACATTATTTGTTGAAAATATGATGAAACAAGGCAGAGCTGCGATGACACTTGCTGTTTTAGTCACTGCGTATGTTTGGAAACAATGCACTTCTTTCTTGTTGTGCTGCTAAGACTCTTAAGTGGGTCAGTCAAAACTCAGTTGCTTCATTTGGAAGTGACTAATATAGAGTTTCTGGTACATTCTGGAAAACCTGATAAACCTGTTCTTTTCTAATTCTCTAAGATAGCCTTGCAGTCCAAACAGCAGAGCTGATCAATTGTTGATCTAACAATATTGATTAGGGCAGCTAACGGTAATTGAAAACATACACAAGTCAAACTTAATTTGTCAAATTGAATTTCAATGTAAAAGCAAAACACTTATATATATATATATATATATATATATATATATATAGGAATATATATATATATATAGGAAACTATCAGAAAACATGAAAGATTATCACAGACTCATTGCATCATGCTTACCGTTTAAAGAGTGGCCCTGTTTTCCAGATGTTGGTGTTGCCCACGCATCCTCTCGGGGGTTCTGTGATATTCTCCTTCTCAAAGAGCTCCTGGATGGACTGAGCCACCACAGCCACTGCATCATTGATATGGGCTGATTCGTTTTTCCCGTTGATGAGCTGGAGGCCGATCAGACCTGAGACCAGGCCAACAAACAAAAGATAATCACTGATCTGACCCAGCCACAGCCTCTTAGGATCCTTTTGCAATTCACAAAGTGGATAAAAAACTTATAGGTCCTCCAGTTTAGACATCCTGAATAAAGGTCAGACATCAGCTGCATGATCCATCTTCGTTGCCTGTTAATCTCAGGGAAAATAACTCAGAAAATATCCACATCTTGTCATTTATAAGCGAGGCAAGAGAAAAAATGGATCATTTTTCTGATGTTGCCACTGATGACCTTTTCACAGCATGTGTAAAGAGTCCCTTGAAGTTGGATCTTTTTTTTTTGGCCCTACCAGCTAACGTTCGGGGATCCAGCACAGGCAAAGCACTATTTGTGGTAGGAACGAAACAAAAATGCCACCATAGCTAAATTTAAACCAAGCAACAATCCAACTTCAGCTAAGTTTTCTGATTGCAACCAGGTCCATCAGTCTTGCAGACTCCTGGAAGAAGCTGCAGTGGAGGTGTGAGAGACCGGACATGGACAGGACAACAAACTCTCTGCAGGGGTTGGTTGTGTTTAGAGTGCCTGGGGGGAAGACGCTTGACGTTTGTGACCACAAAGTGATAAAATACTGTGCGAAACTTGTGCGAAAAATCCAGGAAACAGGAGACATAAAAAAAAGCTGTTGTATCTTACCATTCTATCAGTATATCTGTTGCAAAAGTCTCCCTTCATAATTCATTAGAAACCAGGGTATTAATATGGCAGCATAGCACAATGCATTTACCTTTGGATAGTCCAGGACATACACATTTAAACTAAAAACGGAGTGAACTGTAGATATACATTTAAACCTTTAAACACATAATGCTTAAACGTTTAAATGCTGAACACACAACAAGCAGTTATACAGTTAATCGTGTAATGCATCCATCGTTAAACAGTTAGTCCCTCTAATCCTGTACGTGTTATGATTGGCCTCTGAGTAAAGCCAGCGGGTTAACTCTCGTATTCCAACTGATCTCTGCTGGATGAACGTACCGTCTGGCGCCTCGCTCAGGGCTTTACCCGACATCTCTCGCTCGCCCACCAGCCACACGTATCCCGAGCCTGTCATGTTGAGGAAACGGGCAGCCTTGTACACTGCAGCAGCATCTTCCTCACTGGAATTTGGCATGTTAAGAAAAACACAACAGATTGCTTTTTTTTTTTGTGAGGAAGACATTTTTATGCTGATTCATTCACAGTTGTTTGGGATTTCATTTTCATTTTTCAGTTCACTTTCTTGTATTTATGCCTCCGTTGGAGATCTACTCGACAACGAGGGGAAACAGAGAGGGATGTGATAGTTTCCAGCTGGAACTGAACCAGGAAAGTGTCTGCTTTGCACCAAGCATTTGTTTACTGTTATGCCCAAACTTCTAATTTGCTGATTTTCCTTTTAAATTTTCCCATAATTAACTCAAAGTTCTACTTTGTATGACAACTTAAAATTCACATTTCAGTTAACATCAACAAAGTCACCAGACTCCACTGGAAAAAACAGTAATTTGACCTCACAGAATGGGAGTTGCTAGTCTACTGCTGTCTTGATTGGTATTGGTAGTTTGTTTGTGTAATTCTGAGACTTTGGTGAGTTCGAACTAAAGTGACATAATAACACAAACAACCTGCTGACCAGCAACTTGCCTTTTATGCGACATAAAATTCCTTATTTCTTTGTCTGGTGGCTCTGACCAGAGAAATATAAAAGCTGTTATATGGGTCTTATTTTTTAACAAGAATGTCTGTGTAGCATCCTTTCCACAATGTTGTCAGACACTCAACAAGAACAATCTGAGCATGTCAGTGGCAAAAACAAGCGCTTTTAGTGTACATACATTGACAGTGTGCAATTTCCCTGAAGGATTACACATCACAGCTGCCACTGTTCGCTCGATACTAGACTAATTTAAAAGATTATTCTCCCCATTAGTCACTTATACACAAAAACATGGTGGAATAGGGTCAAGGGAGGAAAACACCATACCAAGTTTCGCGTTAAGTTGAATTAGGTTTAAGATGAAATGTTGAACTGATTATATATTTAATCAAGTAGTTAATTAACTGAAAATTAAATTTATTAATTAAATCAAGTATTTTTTAAAACTGATTCATTGTCAGAAAGTCAAAAAAATATCCCTAAATCCTCAGTTCTAACTTCTCAATTTTGTTAACGTAACATTTGCATTGCATGCTTTATCAGAAGGAATGTGGCCATAAAATAGCTGCTAAGACTATGACAAACCTGGAGACACATTCAGAAATTGAGGTATTTAACTATATTGAGTAAGGCAGTGGTGTCACATTATGTGTATGCTAGACTAGATTGACTGACGAGCTCTCGCTGATTAAAATATACTGAAATAGTCACGGTTTTCTTTGACTAAAGTAAGACTAAAATGCTCACTTTTAGTAAAAAAAACAAAAAAACTGAGACTATATAGAAAGAATAGCTGACAAAATGAACACTAAATAAAATATCCGTAGCTGCAGCCCTATTCAAATCTTAGATCATCGGTAGGTGTGAGAGAAATATGATACCTTCACCATTGCTCATTCTGAAGCTTTAAATGTGTAATTTAGGATAGAAATCTCACCTGGCGGACAGGATGATGACTCGGGCCTCCAGCTCTTTCGCCTCCAGCAGCAGGGCAGTTAAGTTAGTCTCCTGGCTGAACTGGAGGACTTTCTCTGCCTGTGATCGGGGCATAAGAAAGGTCAAGCCAGCTACTTTTCCCTACCTTAGACACCATGCTGCCTCTTTACCTGTTTGGTTTCGAGCTTGGCCGATTTTGTTTGGAAAACGGGAGACAGAGATAAAAAGGAAAAGCGATCCAGGGGAACCGGCTGAACGAAAAAAAAAAAAAAGCTTGAAGGGAAAAAAAACTTTTGCATTTGTTCGCATGCAAACTGAGGGTTATCAAGGCTCCAAAGAAGGACGTGCATGTGTTAGGTAGGGGGAAGAAGAAGGTCAATGCAACCAGTAACTAAAAACGGGTGAAGGGGGTGAGGGGGACGTTTTCCCCCAACAAAAAAACTGCTGAAAATTAGGGAAGTGCTACAGAACAGGAGGAAGTAGCATCTGGGAAACGGCTTTGTCCCACACTACCGGTTCTCCACAAAGGAATGAACTTGCAAACTCTTTTTGTGTGTGAGTGTGTGTGTTCTGAGTACATGCATTCCTTTATTGAAGGAGAAAATGAAAATGATAAAAGCGTGGCGCTGTTGACTGATTTCTTTTTTTTTTTTGTAATGACCGAAAATTATAGATTTTCATTCTATAAATCATTCTTCATTTAAATCATAGGGGAATGTATCAAAGTAAAAATTAAAGAAAACACGTGCTACCAAGAGAGGGACATTTCTGGGTCGGCTGGTGACTGGTTTGGGCTGGTTTCTAGTTGCTACGTTTGGAAAGTTGGTGGGCGGCGTGCATTGACCATGCAAATATACCTTAGGTCCTCGCTTGTTGTCATAGGACAGTTGGTCGAGGTTTTCATAGTTCCTTTTTTTATTCTGATGAGTAATGTGCACAGAGAAAATATGCAGACACAGAAAAATATTATAAACAGTTGAAAATGGAGGGCAGTAAAGCATTCCAACAAATCTCCACTTTTCTGCTTCAAATTGGGATCTTTAACTGTGGGGCTTGCAAAGAACATCAGAGATGACCGCTTTGTAATGCTGAAATCATGCATACTTGTTAAAGATATCAAATAGGATCAGGGAAGTGTATTCATTGTGCTCATTGCATAAATTATCAGTGATGCTGATTCAGCTGCATAGATTAGCTTTATGAATAATTAGATCCAAATGCTCTGGCTCCAGAAATAATCAATACAAAATCCTTTGAAATTTACATACCGGAGACTTTTAAGCAAAACAAAGAAGGCCAATCAGATTACACTAGACCAACACACCACCAAGTCCAAAGTGGGAACATGTTTTTTAGCTTCCTAAAAATATAGAAGAAATCAAGCTAAAATGAGAGCTCATTAAAATGTAACCTTGCAAATCTGCACTTCATCTATCCAGCCATCTGTTGAGGTGACGCCATATTTTCACCAGCTCCAAAGTGCCAAACTTCAGAGGCTGCAGCTAGTTCTGTCCTTTGTGTCATTAAATAATCGACCAGACACTTGGAACAACACATCAGAAGCTAGAAACCATCAGGACATCAACTGCAAATCTTAACTGTATGCATTCATTTAAATTTAATGGTTGCACAACAGTAGTTACCAATGTGTTGTGACTTTTGAAATCAAATGGAATCAAATTAAAAAAAGAAAAAATCCAATGATTCTGATCCAGCTGCAAAAAAAATTGAATTAATAATGAATGAATAGCTCAAGAGAGAAAACAAGTATTAAATCTTAAGATGTGATGGTGAACTGGCAGTAGAATTCAAAATTGTTGACGTCTCATTTCCTGTTGGTATAAAACAGTTGGTATACTAACTGCTAAAACAATATAGTATGTACGTACTGTATACTGTATAATATGTAGTATAGAATTTGGCCACAGTACAACATACTGATTCTCAGGCATTGCTGAGGAGGTTAAACAAATTCAGACACCTGAGGTGTCACCATTTTGGATTCTAGTCCAGGTCTGTGCTCAGTAAGAGGAGGCACTCGGGAGTCCAGCCTGAGTCAGGGAGCCATTTTGCAAGAAAACACATCATCTTTCTGCTCCACAGGGTTTCCTTCACAGCTGCCTGGCTTCACAGTTCACACTTCAGTGCACTTAGGGTCTGTTTCCGTCCCTTCACACAGTCGACACTGACCGTGCATCAGTACAAACAGAGATTCCATTCACAACCAAAAGCTTTTAAAGCTATTACATAACCCTGACGCTATCGTGATCTTTGTGTCCGTCGTGTTAGTTTGAGGACTAATTGTAATTCTAAATGTTGAGGGGTAAGTGAAGTGTTGAAGCCTGAATCACGATCACCACTTAAAGAAATTTCATCTAAACTGAGGGATCGCAAACAACGCAGTTTCTTGTGTAAAAACACGAAAACAAATTGTCAGTAGGATTTTAGATCATTTGAATTATTCCATTTCCTTATTTCATTAAGGAAATGTTGTAAAAATATGTGATTAATGAATATGTGAACAATGTCATACGACAAAACAAAAATTGTTTGAAACTACATCAGAAAAAGGTGAAATATCCCACTAAGTGAGAAGATTTTCCCCTTTTTGCTGAGAAAACTAAAACATTACAACATTGATGAGAACATGTTGATCCTAACACTTTAACTGTACCATCAGAATTCTATCTTAAATGAGAGATCGTATCTTCAGCATATAGAAATCTTTTCTGTGAGTAACATCCATCCAGCAGCATGAAGAAAAACAGTCTTTGTCCTTTTTTTTCTATATAGAGAAATCTCTAGATTTTCTGAGCACTCTATTTTTGTATCCTCACTCAGGCATTAATATTTCATGTTGTGTTGGTCACGTTTGCACTCTGACAGAGTCCACTGTGTCCAGAGCCTTCTTGCTGGTGGTGACAGTGTTACCCCTGTGACTGTGTGACCTTACTAACAAGTTGCCATGGAGCTAAAAGTAATATGTCAATTTACTGCAGCACAACAGGGTGATTAGCAAGAATAACACCTCTCTCTTTTAATTAGAGCCTAATGTGACGAAGCTGCAGTCTGCCACATTCAAACTAACATCCTGTTCCATCGCCTAAAACAGTCGAAAGCTGTTGCTACATTTACAGATTAGAGGTTTAGCTTAGCATCATCCAAACAAATGTACGATACAAGAGCTGGTAGAAGTTCCACCAGCTTCTTAGCCACCAGGAGACACCCAAAAAATAATTTTCATCATTTCAATATTTAAATATACACTTAATGATTTTGTTATTTGTTATTATTGCAAACAGCAAAACTACATATGCTCTCACAAGGCAGCTGACAAAACTTAATCTTAAGATTATTATGTCTATTTATATTCAATTTCCACAAGAATGACACTGTACCAAACTAATATTTAGAGGCTGGTGTACATTTTTCTTATTGTGAACAAATCCCATGTAAAGATATATTAGTCCATCTCACCAGACTTTTCAAATTCATATTCTACCCCATCTGTGGCACTCAGCCCCAAGCTCATTGGTTCTTAATAAAGATGTAAATCTTTAAAAACAGACCACAAATTTATAGTTCCCTGTATTTTTTCTCATCTCAGTAATTTCCTAAAACATCTGGGCACTGTAGGTTTTAGTAAATGTCAGTCAAACAGGGGAAATAGTGCCTTTATATGGGACTATTTTTAGCTGTGGATTAATACACATTTTGGGCCTCTAGTGAGTGTTAACTCCAGCAGGGCAGTGTATGTGTGATTTATGTGTGTATTGTGTATTGTGTGTGTGTGTGTGTGTGTGTGTGTTCATTGTAACTCAGTGTGGCTGACTGATGTGTTTTTAATAGTTATTGGACAACAATGGAGCTCTACGTCACAGAGGAATAAGATATATCAGACGTTGGATACACACACACTGTTCACTGTTGGATTTCATCTTTTCAGTTGACAGTAAGAAAAGTATATAATATTCCTACCCTTGTCCTTTAAGTTTTACCGGGATTTTCAGCATAATTATTTCTGCACACACTGGGGAGAACTTCTCAAATAAATCATGCCCAGGGCTTGAAAAAATGCTCGAGCTGGCCCTGCAGTCATGACTAAATATATGTGTAATTAAAGCCTCATAGTAGAGAGAGTTGTAGCAACTTCTCTCAGTATTATGGGACTGAAAGGGACGCACAGATGGGCTCATTTTCAGATCCAAACTCAGATTATACAAACATAAAAAGAACTTCCTGGATTCTTATTTAAAGCTTTGAATACACAAATTTCTCCTCTTTAGTGCAAGACGTGAGTCACATCTAGATTTGACAGCGTCTTCGTTTAAACTGCATATGAGTGGTTGCACAATCCATCGTGATTAATGCAAGTGTTTGAAATGTTTTCCTTTTGATGACTGTTAATCATTACTGAACCCAGTCACTTAATTTAAGCAGTTTTCACTTTAGCTGTAGCCGCCTTCTGTGTATTACCTCAGGTCTGTGTCATATTCAGCGTCTCATCAGCTTCTGATTTAATTAAATCTCTGAATTGGGACTCATTTCACATCGCCACACAATTACAGCAAAGAGCCCCAGAGAGGGACAAGCATCACAGAGTATAACAGAAAAAACATATCCCAAGGTAATTTCATTTTATTAAATAGATGCAATAGACAGCAGTGCCCCCCCCCCCCTCTCTCTTTCTCTATGTTCCTAAAGGGCACACATCATCGCTGTCTCAAGTCTGTTTTGGCTCAAAGAAGATCAGCATTTCACTGACCCACATGCACAGCTCAGAGCTACACTTAAAATGGACGCATCAGCAGTATCTGAAAAGGCGATAAAAATTAAAAAAAACTCCCATATCTTGTGAACAGGGTGCAATAAACACAAGGCCTCTGTGTACAATAATGAAGCCGACCATTCATGACGCACCAAGAGGAAACAAACACCTGATTTCCACCACGGCCCCAATAAAACACTTCAGTCTGTGATCGTTTGCAAAGCCCCACGTTAAAGTCCACTATTTGGCTCCCATTGTGGATAGACACAGGATAATTTGGACTATGGCGAAAAGCAACGTGAGGATGAGCAAATAAACATACAAACTTTTGTCAGATTAGACCACATTAAACGCTGTTGATGTCTTTAGGAATGTTAGCCAATGTTTACACAATGGTGAGAAAGAGATGTGGCCACACAACAGAAAGGAAAACAGTTACATACATAGAAGACCTATTGAGGTTTAAAAAAAGCCCTACACACTCACACGCTCATGCTCACTCACTCTGGGGGAGGGAGGCCCTGGGAGCAAGAGCGTCTCACCTTTGTTTCTCTCTCCTCCAAGAGGGTCTCGAGCCTCTTTTGAGCAGCCCGCCCCTCGTGGTCGTCGCTCACTATCAGGATGATGTGGTTCCAGTTGAACTCGCGCATCAGGTCGAACCATACGTGCGCCTGGTGGGAATATGGAGGGACTGTCCGCAGAAAGGACAGGTGGATACTCTGAGGAGGACGAGGCAGGAAATGCAGATTAACATTCTGAGTTGAACAGTTTGCCATAACAAATTCATTTTTAATGAATGACTCGTTGCTCATAACACTTTGAAATAAGAAGACACAAGAACAGATTTTTGATATTTGTGTGCTTCCAACTTTGTGGCAACAGTTTGAAGAAGACCCTTTCCTGTTTCAACAAGGTCCAATAAGGACACTGCCTCCCTCCTCCCCCAAGTAAAGTGAGTTGTTTCAGTGGATACCCCGAAACAACATTTATTTCCATTCCCGTGACAAAGCCCTCTAACTGCTTTAATTATAGTAATTATGAGGCTTGTCCATCAGGAGCAAAGAAGGAAGTCGGGTGACGTTGTCATAGAGCCACAAAAGTCCATAGAGCAAGGATGTCAGGGTGAACGGATGCATCAACAAAATGTCAGACTCAGAGTTGACTGTTCGTTTCCTGTTTACTCCCAAAGTTGGTGTGTTTTAGCCATGACCATTGTTCACTAAACTTAATAAGGTGGTTATTATTGATGATGTAGGTTCTAACCTTAAAGTAGTAATTATTTTAACCGAACTGAAAAGTCTTTTTTTCCCCTAACCCTAACCCTACACCTAACCTTAACCCAAGTCGTTGTTGTTTCTAAGCCTAACCAAACCTGAAGCATGGTCACCTTAAAAAACAGATTCATTTTTCCCACAGGGATTGCTAATAGTTTTATAAGGCACCGACAAATGTTTTCTCGTGGTGCTACCAGATGGGAACACTGCACTGAGGCTAGCATGTTTTGACTCGTGAAGGCGCCTGATATTAGCAACTTTGCACATGCAAGCAGTTTGGAATGAGGTTAGTAATGACATGAAAAAGAGAAACTATGCATTTATGATACAAACAGATTTGGGTGGCAAAGAAAAATGCCATGCACTCCATGACTCCTGAGGCTTCCTCAATCTCTGGATTTAATGCATGTGATTTTGTTTAACTTGCAAGATCAGGAGAGATGTCACTTAAATGAACTTTAAATTGAGTTATTAAACTCCTTAGCATTTTATTTATGTGATTGCTTTAAAGTTTCATTTTAGTAGCTTGTGCTTCATAAAAACATTACTCAGGTCAGAGGCATTATTAATGATGCTCTTTCAGTTTTCAGCTGGAAATCCATTTAATCACAGCTCCTCTAATGGACAGTGATGGGACGTTTAATCTAAGAAGCCTTTGAAGACGCCCCAGGGGAGCTCCTTACTTCCTCCCCCTCTCTTCCTGTTTTCCTCCCTCCATATCTCCCTTTACATCTCCCTCATCCATCACTCACCTTGTCTGAGTAGATGGACATGCGAGTGGTGAGTCCAACCACGGGGATGCGGTAGAAGCCTGCAGTGTAGGAGACAGGCGTTGGAGTGAGGTGGTCATTGGACTGTGGAGGGTGACTCACCAGGATAGCATAGACCTGCAGAGACGCAGAAGAAGAACACTTTGTCATTCTGACACTGGCATTAAGACAAAATGGGAACACCACTCTGTTAAAAACTTAAGTCTTAAAGGCACACAATTTAGACACACTGCAGGTTTTCTTTCTGTCTTTCTTTTATAGTTTTCTCATTTTTACAGACAATATACAACCACAAACACATCACATTTAAAGATTCAAAAAATCTAAATTCTTACATCGGATTGAGACTGTGACAAAAAATTTATGAAACAGTCTCGTCCACCTGTCTTCACAACAGAAAACAATGCACACAAGACTCAATTAGATTTTTTTGAAGTTAAAAAAAAACATTTACTACACCCACTCACAATGATGACTGTATTTTTATAAAAAAAAGAAAATTTCAGCCTAGTTAAGAAAAACAGCCTTCATCAGTAAACACTCTAACCATGTTGGCCTCTTTTGAGCTCCCATATTCATTTTATTTCGGTTGAAAAAAATGCAAATGTATTTAAGAATATACACTGCATGAGGCATTGCATTTTCAATCCTCAAGATTACATACAAATGCAGGAGTCACTTTAATTATTTAACACAAACTGATTACCACAGTGAATCTAGGGCATTTGGGCCCCTTGAACATCTGGGGCCCGCAGGGCAGTTGCCCTCTCTGCCTGCTCTGTGATCAGGCAAAGTGGCTGAAACATCTGTTTTTCTACCTAAAAATGAATTCAATCTGTGTACACTCTAAGTGAATTATAGTTATCTTTTAACAGGTGCAACTGCTGCTCTGAAAGGTTGTATAACAGGTTCAAATTACATTTTTGAACTGTGAATGTCTACAGAAGTCGTACTTAGGGATAAACAGAAGCGTAAAGAAATCTTTTCCTTTGTTCAAAATGTCTTCAGTGAGTGGGCTGGAAGACGTATATTAATTAGTAGCTGCTGGGTTCAGTCTTATCCCCGTATCAAGACTACTACTCCAGTAGAAAAAAGAAAAAGATTTCCTGTAAGCTGTAGGAAATGCCTCGGAGATGTGAAAGAAGGGGAACAAAGTTGGCACGGCTGTGCAGCCTTGGATTATTGGATACGAGCAGCCCGTATGTTTGGGTCAAAAACGAGGTCTATCTTCCAAGGACTGCTCCCAGGCATCTACTCCTCCATCTGCCATGCACTTCCCTCCTCAGTAACTGTTATCGCCTACAAGCCAATCTCCTCTGATTAAACCTTCCATGGACCTTCTGTCTGAATTAGAGTGATTCTGACTAATATACAAGAGGTGCGTGCGTGTGTGTGTTTAGAGAGAGAACTGATCATTGTTGGTGTAATCTGCACACCCTAATGGGTGGATTGCACGCTCATGCCTTGGGAGAACATGTGACAGGAGACTGGGTGTGACAGTATTATTCTACAAGCCTGTATCAATTAGAGTCATTACGCTAAGCAGAGTGAGGGCATGAAAGCAGCACCGAAGCCGTGGGTGTGGGTTGTTCATGAAGCCTAATTATATGTGTATGTGTGCGTGTGTGGGAGCGAGAGTGAGAGGGCTTCAACATGCTGTGACATAATACTGGCGCTTTTGAAAAACCATGTTGAGCATCACATGAGAGGATGGTCGGCACAACTCAACAAACACCTCTCACACTCTTCATACATTACTCATAAGATATGTTTTGTTTGTTAGAGCTGAAGCACATATGCTGTGAATCTTTAAACTCTGCGTGTAGCTGAAAAACTCATTCTTCCCTGGAAAACCTGCATGTAAGGAATCTCATAGTTACTCCTGCATCATATCACACAGATTGCAGCCGATTGAGTGATCCACCCATGAAGGACAACATACAGGAACTGTTATCATGCAGCTCAAACGCACGCAAACACACACACTGAAAGCCAAGCTGTTAATTGTAGACAACGTATCGCACATTTTCACTCCTCACTGGTTCCTTTGCAGTTCAGTAGATGTGCAGCTGTGTGTCCTGAAATGTAAAGTCGCCCTTTCATCCGAGATATGCCCCAAACCAAATCCTATTTTTGGATGTCTGCGAAGCAGATGGGTCTGTGGGGAGTTCATGTATTAGAATAGCACAATAGCACAAAGTGGACTAATTTGTGGGTTGTGTGTACGAGCCTTGAGTGGATGCTGAATGGGACAAACAACAGGCATGTAAAAATGTATGTGCAGATTTCTTTTAGACTGTTTAGTCTGATGATGATCTGGTCATGGCAACCAATCTGGTCTTGTACCCACTTCAGTGGCCCTTGAGTTAGAAAACACATCTGATTATGACATGTATGAAATGTTTCCTGAAAGCAGCAACTTTCTGTTGCAAGCCAAAGAGACACATCTAACAGCAAACCAGTTAAGTTAGGTGGAGGTGTGCATGGATCATATGTAGCCTGAGTTGTGAGTATGTGGTTTGATTTTGGAGCCCATGCAGAGGCGGCAGAGAACTACCTGACTGGAGATGAGGTCCTCGCAGACGGAGAGAGCCATCTGGATGGCGTTGGGTTTGTGCGTTACGGAGATGGCGGTCAGCTTGAATTTGTCTCTGCCGTAGACCTGGTTGGCTTGTGTCACGGCATCTTTGAAGACCTGCTCGTATCTCTTCTGGCTCAGGACGGCTCCGATGTTCACGATTTTCGGCTCGCAGCCGGCCCGCGCGCAGGAGCACGAGAAGAGCACCGCCAACAGTAACAGACGCATCGTGTGGATCACCAAACAGAACAGTGCAGCCCGGTCGCTTTTCTTCCCGGTAGCGGGTCGGCTCGACCAGTTTCTGGACAGCGGCACGGCTCAGCCAGTTGAATGCGCGACTGCAGACCGCGATGCAGGTGGGCGGTGTGAAGCGAGAGGGGGAGGCCAAAAAAAAAAAAAAAGAGATAAAGAAAAGAGAAGAAGATTGAAAAAAAAAAAAGGTGGATTTATGTGCAATGCGGAGGAATGTGCATGATCATATTAGGGGCAGGCTGTCAACCAGAGACGACCAAACCGCATTGTCCAGCTTTTTTTTCTCTTTTTTTCTCTCTCCTCTGCAGAACTGATCAAACCTCCCGAAAAAAAAAAGCACTCAAATCATCACTCCAAGCTCCCAGGCGTCTTCCTCTCTCCGAGTGTCGCTCCCTCCAGCCGCTGCACCGTGCGCTCTGTGCGGACACCGATGCGTCGCTGACTGGCTGGTCGCTCCGGGCTGAAGCGGCTGCTGTCCTTGGTGCTGACAGCTGTGCATGCGCGCCGCGGCGGTACTGCGCGCTCCCGTCGTATCAGCTCCCCACTCAGGGTTTTTTTGCGCGTTGGCGTGCTGCTGCTGCTGCTGATGCTCCTGCTGATGATGATGATGGTGATGATGCTGGAGTAGAAGCTGATCGCATGAAAAATAAATGTGCTTACTCGCTCAAAATGCACTCAATCATCATGCAAGTCATAATAGGACATGAAAGGCACGACGAGGGATGGTAGCGCACATGCAGTGTTAGGCTGCGTACCTGCAGGGCATTCATAGTCTGCGAAATTCATTCACATGAATGAAGGTGGTTTGCAATAGGAACCAGGTTGTGCTTGGGAGATTTTCCCACTCAAATTGACTGCTTGCACATGAGCAGATGGAGGGAGGATGTGTGTGTGTGTGTGGGGGGGGGGTTGTTTATTCCAATGTAGCTGGTCTTAGGTCAGAGTTGAGTCAACACGGGGCTTTGATAAGAGTTGTGTCTCCAAACTGGAAGGAGAGTCTTTGAGTTCTCCACGTAACAGCCCATTAATCACGCAGCATGATCAGTGCCATCAGTCAGCCGTCACACCGCCTGTCTTGCGTCTCTAATCACGCGTGACACAATGCGTGAATGTGCGGAGATGCAGTCAAATCACACCATGGTGTGTCTGTGTGTGTGTGTGGATGTTGTGTAAATTTCTGACCCGGCGTTTTTTTTTTGTATGGTTTAAGTAACTGCAGCTAGAAACATGAGCAGAATCAACCTTAGTGGTTACCTTGGAAACAGGATTTTTTTTTTTTTAACAACACGCACACGTGCACACGCGTTCACACAAATGGGATCTTTACACGCAGGAAATATTCTGTGTGAAGCTGACAGTGAGTTTATTCATCACAGCAGGGGGACGTCGAAGTAAATCACAACCGGCTGACATGAAAAGATAAAAGATATTTAGAGAGAGAGGCTCATCATCATCATGTGGACAGCCGTTTATCATTTTCTTTTAATTATTAATACTCAATTATTTATTTATTTATATTTTTTTTGTCCCCAAAGGATTCATGTTGTGTGTTTGTTTCCTGTATTAACAATCGCTGCGATTTGGGGTTTTGTTAGTGAGACAAGTCTAAAATGACCCTTCAGTGTTGTGAATTATAAATCACACAACACTCTCTGTGTCTCTCTGTGCTGCAGTGAGGTGATAAATTAATCACAAGGCTGAAGAAATCAACAGTCATCAGCTTCCGGCTGTGCGCTTCCAAAATGAGCTCCTCTCAAATATGATTCGGTAAGTTTTCTTTTCTTTTCATCACTTTTAGACAAGGAGCAGGTTGTTTATATGTGCTGGATACTAGATAGGTTATGGGCAGCTGGCTGAATAATTCCTCATCTTAGTTTTTCCTGCAATAAATCCACTTCAGGTTGGGTTGTGTATCAGAAAACCTTAAAAGAATCGACCAAAAAGAGTTAAGAAAACACAGCACGGCTCTGACAAATGCTTGCTTTTCTACATGACTGTTCACACAAAGCAGCACTGTGAACATAATTTGACAACTTTCAACCACATCTCACAATCTTCATCAGTGGATGGAGTTTGCTCAGTATGTTAACATTTCATGAAATAAGCTTTATGAATGTCTTTTTTTGCCAAAGCTGTAGAAACATTTTCTCCGACCATAAAGAAGAATTTAATCCATAATTTTAACTGATATTGACTCTAAATTGTCCATAGGTGTGAATGTGAGCATTTTCTCTATGTGTCTCCCTGTGATGAAATGGTGACTTTATCCACCAGGGTGTTCCCCGCCTCTCGATCAAAGTCAGCTGGGATTGGCTCCAGCCCCCCATGACCCTGGTACGGATAAGCAGTTATGGTAAATAGATGATGATTGGATGAACTGATACCTAAAAATATCCAAACATGTGAGTCTGTGGTCTTCACTGTGACAGTGACAAAACAATAAAAACAACATTCATCCATCCATTAGCTGTTATCCTCATCAGGGTTACAGTGGGGCTGGAGCCCATCTCAGCTGACTTTGGGCAAGAGGTGGAGTACAACCTGGACGAGTCACCAGTTCATGACAGGGCACATAGAGATAAACAACCATTCACACTAACATTCACACCTACGAACAATTTAGAGTCTAAAAACAACATAAAAAAAACCAAACAGTAATAGCTTGGAAAATACATCATCACTCTACCAACTCTCAAAATAAACACATTTTTAAAAAAACTGTAAGCAGAGGAAGAAAACAGCCCTAAGGGCAACACAATATGTTATAGTTATAAAGGAAAAAACATTCTGAGTGTCTATTGTATGACAGAATGTGTCGAGGACATATAATTAGAATACATTCAGTAGAGAAGATGAGGCTGGTTGGTTTCAGTGCCACACAAAACACACTGCCTCCAAAATGCCAGCCACATAGAAAGAAGAGGATGAGTCCCTGTCACCATCAAACCGCTGAAAAGAACTGTAAAAAAAAAAAAAATAATGGTGTTGAACGAAGCACCTAATGATTTCCCTCCCAGCCTCTGCGTGACTGCCACAGGCTCTTTGTAAACTCACCACTTATTGGATGGCCCTGACTCTTATTAAATGAGGTTATGAAGCCCTCCTCTTCCTCTCCTCCAGCCCACTCACACATCAATAAAGCTGGACCAATCTGCTCTGCAGCTCTTATATAATAAGTGTGCTTGTTTGCTGCTGAAGCAACACAACAGTGTCCGACCAAGACTCTCCAGCTCAGTGAGACTATCGCACAAAAATAAGCGCAGGATGTCTAGCACACAAAGATCATTGCAGGCTATTAAACTGAAGTATACACACATACACGCTAATCCGCACAGGGACACGCACACACAGTCACACTCCTGATTTCACACTCTGAGTCGTCTGCCCACACAGAAGTAATACAGACTCATACACCACCCACACAGTCCTCTGTGAGGCAAGAAGAGGGGCGATTGTGTGTGTATGTGTGTGTGTTTTAAGACGAGTGTTGTTTAGGTTACCAAATCATAGTCATCAGCATGACCATCATGATGTATATTTGGTTGGTTGTTATATTTGGTTAAATTGCACATTTCATCCACAAAGGCAGTTTCAAAGTTCTCAACATACACTTAGCTTTAAGAGTAAATGAAAGAAGATGTGAGCATATTTAGATGCAGTGCTGATGTAAAATAATCACAAACAAAACAAAATATTCCCAAGATGTGAAGATAGAAATACAGCTGAATGCAGCAATAATTAATATTCTTAGTTTAATAAATTAAATAGACCGTGTTGAGAAATATGACTCCAGTCAAAATGTTTGTTTTCCTTTACCACCAATCAGTTGCTGTAATAAATTCTGTTTTACTCTTCTATTTATTTTACTCTAGCTCATTTTATGTTTTGATTAAATGGTTTTCTTTTTTCTTTTTTTTTCTTTTTTTATCTTGGCACAAATTAAATCATTTATCTATTGGCAATTTTGCTCACGCAACATTTCCAATCTTCTTCTTCACCACATTCCAATATTCAGAGTGCTTCTATGATAATGAGAAGGACATGCCCAGAGCAGTGATTGGTCCAGAGTGTGTCTGTATGTTAGTGTGTGTGTGTGTGTGTGTGTGTGTGTGTGTGTGTGGACAGTATATCTGTAACATCAGTGGAGTGAAGAGGTCTGTTTGACTGACTGTTTGAACTGGAAATTCTGTTACATAAACAAATGATGCACCGGCCTTTTCAGCTAGCTAACTGAAGCTAAATTTCTTTATAAAGCTACACCAGTCAGTGTGCGTAATGGTAACCATCTATACATGTACTGGCTGTGTTCTGTTGTAGATCTTTACTATATATGTACAGTGTCAGTCAAAGTTTTAACACACCTTTTATTCAATGCTATATAATTTTTAATAAACAGATGTGCCATGTCAAAAGTTAATTAGTAGTAATAGTAGACTTTCTTGCTCAATGTGTTTGAGACTATCAGTAGTGTTTTTCAGAGGTAGTGTTGGCATGCAGTGAATAGCTCACTCAATATTCAAACTACTGTAGCAATCCATATTATTGTAACTCGAACTGCTCACAAAGTAAAGAGAAATGCCTTAAAATTCATCAAACTCATAATAATAAACCTGACTCTGGAAATCTGTACTTTTGTCTGATGAATCCAAATGTGAGATCTTTGGTTTAGCCGTGTCCTTGTAAGACGCAAAGAAGGTGAACTGATGGTATCTGCATGTGTGGTTCCCACACTGAATCATTACACATCATTTGTTTTTCTGAAAGGACAATGAATCAATGAATGTGCTGCATTAGATGACCTGTCCTCCACAATCACTGACCTAAAGCCAATTATGATGGTTTGGGATGAGTTGGGATGATTAGCAGAATGAAGGAAAGTAGCCAACAAGTGCACAGTATATATGGGAACTCATTCAAGACTTTTGAAAAACCATTCCAGGTAACAACTTCATGAAGCTGACTGAGAGAATGCCAAGAGTGTGCAAAGCTCTCAACAAAATGTAGGAACTGAAGAATCTGAAGAATCAAAAATAATTCCATATAACATAATTCCATATTTGTTATTTAATAGTTTAATGTCTTCAGTGTTAATCTACAATGTAGAAAATATTTTTTAAAAACAAGAAAAAACATTGAATAAGAAGATGTTGACTGGTACTGCACTGTAGATCACTGCATAAACCGCTGTTTAACAGTCATTCAAGCGTGTCAGCTAACAAGCTAACCTAACATTACTGTATCTCCATATTTAAGTGCATGTCTCTTGTGTTTAACATCAGTTGACTTAGAGAGAACTTAGCTGAAAACATGATACACACTGAGCACCAGCCTTTTCAGCTAGCTACAGTAAAGAAGATAACTTTGGTCATAAAACTGCACCAGCCAGTGAATGGTAATGATCGAAGCTACATACTGCAGTAGCATCACTATATAAACTGTGGTAACAGCAGCTAAAACCATTTCCAGCATTTAAATGACCTTAAACTGACAACTGAGTAATTTTCAAACCTTTATTTTCATTTCAAATAAATCCATTCCCTTTTTTTGATGTCATGATGGTGGTTACATTTTTCTTTGGTACGCTAAGGCCTTTAAATATCAGCATTGTGTGGCATGTGATCATATCTGTGGGCATAACTTAATCAAGACTTGTAATAAATCTTTTAATAAAAACAAGAATCACCCATGTATGAAACACAAAGTGAAAGCGAGGGAGAGGAAAGAACAGACAGAGCATGTCAGAAACTCCTACATGCTTTAGCGCTTAGCATGACAGCAGTGCATTTGTATGTGTCCTCAGCTCCTCGTGTTGCTCTTTGCGGCTGATGAGAGCAATTTTCAGAACACATTTGCGCAGACCTGAACATGCCCAGGTTGAACCGTAAATAATATGAGAGTCACTTAAATGCATCAAGCATCATTTTGAACGGAGCTGACAGTTGTCGGACGCCTCTGTCATGGAGCCCACATTATCTGATTGAAGCAGGGAGTAAAACAGGTCACGCTCTGCCAGTGCTTTGACACAAACAGAGCTGATGAAGTCTTGGAAATGGATTGCCTCAATGAGTCATCTGCAGATGGATGGATGCCTGCCTGTCTGATGTGTTTCTCATGTAGTGTGAAGTCCTCACATAAATTATAGATGTGTGAGCCCCCTCGGTGCTTCCTTACTTGCCGAGTTCAAGTATTCGTGCTGCAGAGAACACAAAGACTCTTCCGGATTTTAGATTCCAGCTTTGGTTCCTAACATGCTGCAAAGCTTTGTGGGGGGTTGCAGGTCCGATCAATATGGATCAATTTTTAGTTTCACATTCGAGAGGCATGTCAGCTCCAAATTCATGTTTCAGTAATTGAGACAGTCGGTTCAGGAGAGACTTAGGATTTGATCTCAGTAAAACCAGCAGACATACAGAGGATGACATGATCCTGTTCTACTTCAAAGAGATACAATATTTGATTTAAAGCATATGGAATACACATTGTGTGTACGTGTAGTCTGTATTCCATCGAGTGCCTTAGACTCATCTTTTTCACATTATTGCATGATGTCCTTGTCGTGCAGCTCACCGATTTGAAACGGAATAAGTTGTCATCATGTCTCTGCATCAGTGTGTCCAAGGTAAGATTTCTGTGCATTTTATACATGGTACTCTATAAGTAATGTGAGTCATGTATTTTTTATTTTTCAAGGATCTTTCTTGGCTGTTGCTAGGAACCCAAAGTCTTGAAAATCAATAAAAACTGCCTCTTGTGTTACTGAGTCAAGCAGACTTACACCCATAACACCCAACCATCTTTCTCTGCGGTTATGTTCCTATATTATACAAATTTGTTCAAGCTACATTCATTTTATTGGCTACTGGCCACATATTGTCAGAGTATAAAGTTTACATAATTAGCAAACACAGAGATTCATTTGGGGTCATGTTTCTGTGAATCCAGTAATCACTCTCAAGAGCACAATATCTGTGTCAGACCTGGAACTCAAACAGGACTCAGACGCAGAGGAATAATAGTTCTGGCAGACTTTATTTAACTCTTCAACCTCCCAGACAGAGTGATACTGATAACCAAACAGGCTATGAAAGTTATCTATGAATACTAAGAAAAAGGAAAAGCCAAAACGGAAGATAAGACTACTAATAAAAAAAAACAATCTTGCTCTTTACAAGCCACATGTTGAATTATTTTCACCAGTTAAGTCACCAACTTCATCTGTCTGTTGTTTGGAATGTACAGTGGATTTACCAGTGGTTGTTGTGCTGTCTGTTGTGAGTAGACCAAGGGATGATGAAACTTGTGTAAGTTGTCGGGAAATCAAAATGATGATCCAAAATAAGAGCCTCAGCAGCATTGTGGTCATTTCCTTAGGATTTGTCACTATAAGTGACCTCTTTCTCTTTCATTTAATCCATTGTTTATATAAAAACATGAATGAGTGCAGCTTTAGGCATCTATGTCTTTGGCAAATTTGATTTAATGTTAAACAGAGGAGAAGCACACAGAACATGTCTGGGAGTTGACATGACAGATTGCTGGACACATTGTGGTTATTAAACCTGTATGGTACCAAAGCTGAACCTTTATAGTTTCCTACTGAATGGGTTGCCTGACATGCTCTGCACACAACCAGAGAGTTAGTTAAACAGAAAGTATAGATGTATATATTTTATTATAGCACAGATACATAACAACTGCATCAACAAGAAAACAAAAAAGAAAACACAAACAAACACAGTTGTATTGGCCTCACAGCCAGCTTTCATCATCACTGTTTCTCTTCCTCTCTTTGAATGAATAACATGGATATAAAGGATTAAATTGTAGGGCCAAGTCTCCCTCATGTGCACTATGAAAGGAGATCAAGCTGGGTTTTTGTTGCTAAGAATATGCAGCAGTAACGGCAGAGAGCATCTGAGCTGTTCTGATAAGAAGTAGGTCAATACGAGACCCAGAAAGAGTTTTGAACCAAAGTCAAACCTCCGTTTATTTGTGGCACCAAATCCTACAAAGCTGTGGCATGCTTCAAAGCAAACGGAAGATTGTGGTTGACAAACTGATGAGAGACTGGATCCTTTCAGTTTTAGAGAAAACTACGAGTTGATTTAGCTTTTGACAACTCCAAATTGGACTTTCCAAGTAAAAGTCCAAAGGTGAGTCTGGAACAATCAGGGTTATGTAAAAATGAAAGATAAGAAATGAGGTTAATAAAACAATGGAAGTATAAATGAACTTTGGCATTGCAGAGTAACTGTTTGAGGAAAAACTTCAAATATAGGCCTTGATATTGTACTGCAGTTTCCTTCCTGAATGTCAGACAAGTGAAATCACTCATCTTTATTCTTAGCCATCGCTGTAAAGTATGGACAGCATTATAAGAGGAACGACCATGTACAGGAAGCAGCCAAGCAGCACCAGAACTAGAAGCAAGAGGACAGTGATGGAGAGGCAGAGGGAGTGTAGTCTCATCAGACTCAGTCCTCTAACAAGGCAGGAAGGACAGACGCAGCATCCACATACGTTTGTGTATGTGTGTGCCTCCAGCTGCCTCTGCAGAGCAAAGCAGCAGAACGATGATGCTGGGACTGCCTGAAGTTCAGGGCCAGGACTGATTACAAAGGCTGGTGCAGGTTCATAAAAGGCATTACTGTATGACTCCTCCTGCATCCTCCTGATCTCCCACTGCGGGAACGGGGTGGTCTGTCGACAGAAAGGGCACTGCAGTCGGCCCGGGTCTTTGGCTCGCCTCATGATGCCAGCTGTACAGTTGTGGCACAGTGTGTGGTCACAGTTGAGTAAGGTGATGCGGTGATCTCCGTGCGAGTCCAACAGCTCACTGCAGATGGGACACTCGTGCCGACTGCTGTTGCTGCACAAACTCCTGACACTTCCATTGCAGCCAGGCTGATCCCCGCCAGCCAATTCCAGCTCTTGTGGAACAGATGTCTTTCGGTCAGCCCCATCTGTCGACGTTTGCGTGTCTGCTTTGTCATTCTCATCACGGCTGTCCTGATGTTTGTGATGAAGCAGAGGCTGTATGACTGAGTCGCTCTCGTCTTCGTGCTTTTCCTCTCCCCTCGGTGTGTATAAAACTCTGATGGAAGTCTTTTCTGTAGCTGGAAGGTGCTTTTCTTCAAGCCTAACAATGTCTTCCTCCTCCGTTTCACGGATTTCTGCCTCAGCCATCCTTCATAACTTCTTTTTCTGTCTGATACATTTAACACCACTCTAACAAAAGCTCCTTCCTCATTACAGCAAGTCTACTTTCTTCCTGGACAAAGCTCAAGTGAGCCAACTGTTGATGTAATGCATCTGTATAACAAAGGCAACCCAGTCCTCTCCCACCATAAACCAAGATAAGATAAGCACATTCACAGATATGGAGTGCTAAGCAATAATATGAGCCTGAGAGAAGTGCCACTGGCCAAGTAGCGCAGTGAACATTTCACTACTCCGCTCAATTTAACACGCTAATGTATTCAGTGCAACGGAAAGCTTTTGCCAGTTCAGGAATGCATGAGCAAACACATTAGAGCCGAGCAGAAGGATTTATTCTGCACATTTAAATAGACGTTACATCTGTAGATTGGCCAAATTACATTTCTTAAAACAGAAGAGGAGTTCATCTGATATTCATGAAGTATTGTGCTGGTTATTCTTTCTATGTTCTCTCTTCTGTGACCACCTGATACTTGTAACGGAAATCAAAAAGTAATGCCTAGCAATCTCACAAGCCAGTCCCATCACCACAGGCAACTGAAAATTACTTGTTTTACACTTTTGTCACATTTCCAAGCAGGCAGAGTAGATTTTAATAAAGCCCTAAAGCCTTGTAGTCATCAGTGATTAAGTCAGTTACGAGTAAATAAACAAAAAGAAGCCAAATGTTGCTGTCTGACATGTAGAGTTGCCAAAGCAGGAATGGCACATTTATGACATTGTATCAAGAGCAACACTTGTCTATTTAACATAAATGATTACACTTGAAATTGAGTTAAGACTGACTATAAATAAAGTTTTTTCAATGCATAGTAGTGAATCAAACAAAACAAACAATAGTAATAACATTTAATCGATCTGGATCAGACAGGCAAACCGTCAAATGTAACTTAAAATGACATTCATCCTCGGTAAAGGAACATTTTAACAGGGAGATACTCTTGCCTCTTTAAGAGGTTGGGATTAGAAGATCGATATACTGTCTCAATGACAATGTTTTTATAATATCAATACATCTGAAAAAGTTAATTCCAAGTAATAAGGCCTCAGAATTTTCATTTTACTATCTTAAGTTCACTCTTATACCTATCATGGATTCATTTTCAGCCGCAGCAGGCAGCTGTTTTCAGAGAAATAGATGGTTTGAACGTGTAAATAAGAAACTAATTCGGTGCACAGCTTCTTCTCGCTGCCCCCAAATGGCCAATAAATCGGGTATTGCATGTTTAAGTGCAGAGGTGGAGCAACAACATGGTTAGCTGGAAACATTGGGAAACAGCTAAGCTCTGTTTAATCTACCAACAAGCTTTCTTGTAAACATGCTGTACTTTGTTAATCTGTACACAAACAAGTCAAACGATAAGTTAAGTGCTGTAACTGTTTCTTCAATAACAGTTTCTCCATCTGTGCTGCTGAGCTATTAGTCCTCACTGTACCTCATAATAATCATTAGTTACTTCCCCAAATCCTCCAGTCAGTCAATGTTTTCTTAGTTTCAACATACATTTTTTTCAGACGATTCAGGATGTGAATGTAACTTCTCTACAAGATAGAGACAATGTAATGGTACTGGTCATGTCAGTCCCAGTCCCATATTATGACAAAATTCATAGTATAAGCCTAAAGAAAATGGTGAAGTGATTCTTAAAGTTGTTGCTGCACACTGCTGTGACTAGAAAATGTATCAGCTGGCTGGCAACCTGAGATATCAAATCAGAAAAACAAACACACTTTCCATTTTACCTGCAGCTCAGATATTCCCTAGTTTGATTACACATTAAAGAGTTAAACGTTCAGTTTGGCAGGCCAGAATCATTGCAGAAGAAGAATCCTTTCTGCTGAACCAAAACTATTATAAAAATCATATGAAAAGTCTCTCAAGCACAAGACTGCTATTGGTTATACACTGCATGTGTCACAGTATGTAATTATTCACATTATTCAGAGAAAAATGTTTTTTATAATCTTGTCAGTGTTAGTATTGCTCTAGTATTGCCTGCTTTGAATATTAGCAGTGGTTCATCAAACTCACACCTTTAAGGGCTGAATCCAGTCATACCAGTACAAGCAGCTGACATAAGAGCTGTAGGCACTTAGTAATAGAAAGCTGGAAAGTCAGGTTTAACGTAACGTTTAGACTGTCAAAAGAGCACCCATCCCTCAAACAAGGCAGGTCACCTTTCCTCTTTTAATTAATCATATGTGACCGATAAAAATCAATTATGGACTCCCTCCTCTGAGACCTCTGATTCATGTCAACCCTGACCTGACATCTTCTCCGCTGATCTCTCCTCCTGCAGTTTAGGGAGGTCAGAAGTCTAAAGTGTCACGCTGGTACTGCAGCCGGGGACTGTTCTTGCTGTAGAACTGACTGTACCAGCGTCGGTGCTTCTGGATAGCTGAATCTTCCTTCACGAGGAGAGGTTTGGAGATGTACTTCTTATTGTTCCAGATCATCACGTCCCGCTCGAACTGCACGTGAAAAGAAAACAGGATATGAATATTAACTTCTATTAACAAACATGAAATATTATCAAACAGGTGGCTCAGTTGTAAAAGGAACAGACTTTTACATAGCTAAAAGAATAATCTGTATCTCGTTGCAGTGACTTATTATAATCTATCAGTGGGGGTTTCTGTGTGAAGGGCGGCTCATTAAATGTCACTGCACAGTTTCTCCATCAGCTGCTGAGATTTGGCATTTCAGGCCACACTCCACCTCTTGTTAATACCACATGGAGAAACAAAATGGCAAAATGATTAAATACAATCTTCAAATAACTGAGTAACACTTTAACATTTCAGATATGGTGTTATGTCACTGACTTTATTTTTAATCAGATTACTCCTCATGTAAATCAGAAGTTAAGCATCCACTGACACCTAAGCAGCAAAGCAACAAGAGATTCCCTCTGTAGGCTAATGACTCGACAAACAGGGAGGGCCATTGGTGAGGTTTCCGTTGGACTCAACCATTACCATTCAGAAAAAGACTTTTCTCCTTGTCCTTTGAGCCAACTTATTAGTTTTCCTTTTTGTTAAATCAGTTGCTGTTTTTTCACTTCACCTCACAGTTAATTATCAAGTTTAATGAGGACTATTTACACCTTTTCTGTGACTCTGTGGTGTTACTTCTCGTGGCAATGAGGCGGCAGAATTAAACCGAAGGCAGAGTGGGAGGCAAATGCACACAATGATCTCTTCACATTAGAGCAACTTACTGCTAATAAACAACAAAAATCAGAGTGTACATTACATACATATTATTCACGCAGTTCAGCTACATTGTAAATTGTATGTATATTCCCCACAAATACCTTATAAAATATAAGTCTGCTACTGCTGGAAACCAGACTGATGAGAGCTAAGACTTATACAGTAAATGTGATGTAAAACCAAAACCTCTATAAAGCTGCAGGTTGATGATAATTCTGTGGGGTTTATCAGTGTGAAAGAACAATTTCCCAATACATGCACACCATAAAGGAAGATGTCACATTGATAGTAGAAGATAAATGTGTGTACTGCACCTGAATGCACTCTGCTTTGAGGATGAATTTGGGCACCACAGGTAGAATATTAGACTGATAAAACATGATGTGAGAGACACACTGCAGCAGAGGCTCCACTGGGGTCACGCACTGCATGATGAGACCCCGGCCCAAGAAGCTATGGTTGAACAGCAGAAACACCACTCCTGGACCCACCTGAAACACAAACGCATGACAACTGCAAGCTGTAAATTCATATTGAACATGTGTACAGTGATACTCATCTATATCATCTCAACATCTACATATAGAAAAACAAAAATGTGTTTGATTAGACCTGATTGCTGATGATTTATAGGAGAACACCACATTTACATGCAGCCAAATAATGACCGCCTCTCATATTTTCATGCATTGAATTTCATCCCATGCTCATCCTACGATAATGCTGCCGCTCCTGGCCCACTCCTGGCTGAGAAACCATATATTTGCCCTCAACATTTGTTCTGTATCTTTTGGGATCCAACTCCCCCCTACTGCAGCACTCTGTAACTGGTTAAATTAGTGAGATTGGTGCTTTCAGGGCACACTTATTCATCATATATAATTCACCAGGCGAGATAAAAAGGCACAGCGGATGCTAATGTTCCAGGTACAACTAAAGAATTTTGGTCTCTGCATCAGACCAGCAAACCCAGCATTTTTCCTGCTGGGTTTGTAATGAGGCTCTGTGCGGTATCAGTAAACAGTGAGAAAGAGAAATGTTTTAGAGCTGCTGTGTCTTCAAGGCAGTGAGAAGTGAATGTTGTTAATGTTTCATCTTCATAAATTTAACAGACATTTGAAAAAACTGAGTTGAGTTACAGTAGATATTTTAGATAAAACCCTGATAATATTATTGATTATGCTAATAGAATTTACAAATCAATCACAGGAAATTATGCACAAACAGTGTTCCTACTTTACCTGTCTGGCCACAACATGAACATCCAGCAGATGCCAGTCATGTCCAAACACTTTGAACGCATGTTTCACCAACATCTGAGAACAATGCTGGTTGGGCTCTGACTCTGGTTCCCATTGAGCCTTGAATAAAACACACATATGCACACGTGAAGTACATAATACAAACATTGTAAAAGCAGCATCATCATCATTTAGTCTTTTACATCCATACCTTCCACTCATGCCGCAAAAATCCCCAGCTTTGCTTCATGTAACGCAGATCCACTCCACTGACAATGCTCGGAGTGTGCAGGTGAGCCAGGTGAGCGATGTCTGCTGCATTTTCAGGAATCTCCTATAGGGAGGAGAGGTCACCATGACACGTTCTTGCGACTGTGTTTAAAGTTTGTTAACAAAAGCACCTCCTCTGCCTGGGGAGTGTGACACTGAATTTATTTGCAGCTACAGAAAGCTAATGGTTATGCTGAAGTTTATACTTCACAGCTGCATTGATCATTTGTGAAAATGTACAAAGAAAAATACAGAGCAAATTGTTTTTCATTTTTAAACAAACAATCTTCATGTTGCACATCCACACACATATGCTCCAACCTGTATGTGAGCGCTGATAAAATGCTCCGTTCTCCCCCGATAGACCCACTCGCCCTTTATAACTTCCTCCTGCTCTGGGACCGTCCAGTGAGGTTCTTCTCCATCACAGTGAAACCAAACCAGGACCTGGCCGTTGACCTCACAGGTGGGCCAGCTGCGCACCTTGGCAAACTCTGGCACTGAATGACAGATAAGACCCCAATCTGAATCCATACAGTACAGATATATACAAAAACCCGGTTCTAATCACTTTATGTACGACAACATTAGGTAGTTTAATGTTTAAATACTATAACAAATGAAATAATACCATATTCATGCTCCCCAGAAGATGAAACACCTCAAACAGCTTCCCTCTGGTGCCACCCACTGGCCAAATTGTTAATTTCGTACACAAACTGATGTCCAAATTTGCAGAAAATATTTCCACATTTGCTGTAAATATTTGTGTTCTCCAGGGTATGAATACTATAATATATTTTGCTGACCCTTTTGCTGACTTTTCTGCAAGCATTTTTTCACTCGTACATAAAAATATTAGAACCTCTTGCGCCACACTCAGGCCGAAATGTTAACATTAGGACATCTGTCACAAGATATCCTGTAGCACCACCCTCAGGACAAACTTAACATTTCAATGATGAGGCTCATAGAATAACATAAATATCAATTTCTTGTTTGTTCACTCAGAGGTGTATACAGTGGAATTTAATTAATATTACAGCCAACCAAGGCATTAAACTTTGAGTCTTTTTTTTTTTTACCTTTTTCTGCATAGGGGATCTTCACACACTTTCCATCGTCCCCCCGAAACTGCCATCCATGAAATGGGCACTCTAAGCAGCCTCCAACCACCCGTCCTCCCACACCCAGGTTGGCCCCCAGGTGAGGGCAATAGGCATCCAGCACGTAGACCTTTCCATTTTGGCCCCGAAACACTGCAACCTGTTCACCTAGGATTGTACAGTTTCAGAAGGGACACACGTGAAATTACTTCATGGATGAGATCAAAATTAATTGATGTGCAATTGTATTTGCTCACTGTGGTTATGTCTCTACAGAGTATATCCACTGACAAATCCACAGGAAGAACACAGCAATTTGTTGTAAATAAGGGGATAATTATACAGCAGCTATCCACGTCCTCCTAACCCTAACCCAAGTACAGGTTCCTTAGGTTACCAAGGTTACCATGACAAACAGGGACAATGTCAGTTTTTTTTTTACCTTGTTTCCCTCTTCCCCCATGTTTCCTGTTTCCCCCTGTCTCTCTCTGTGGTGGTGTTTGTGTGGGTGTGGTCTCTCTTCCTCACTCTGGCTCTGCTCTCTCTACACACCTGTCCATCATCAGCAATCAGCACACCTGTATGCTATCAAGCAATCAGCCCTGCCTATAAGAGCTCTGACTAACTGCCAGCCCTCACTGGATCATAGTTCTAGTCATGGTTCGGGTCTGCTAGACCTGTTTTTTTGCTGTCTCTTTTATCTGTCTGTCTGTTTGTCTGTCTCACCATTGAGACATATTCCATTCATAATGTTCCATTCAGGACAAACAAAGTCAGGGTGCTGCTGTGGTGCATGTTGGCTCACTGGAACTGGCTCTGGTGCAATAAATGGAACGAAACCTTAATTAGTATCAGATACCTGCATTGACCCTACTATTTAATGTCAAAATGCCTACCGTTAAAAAGGTTTATGATATAAGTGGTCACCACAGCAAAATGGCCCCTAAAATATTGTTGTTGCTTTAATAGAGAAGCAGTTAAATGTTGCCACAGATTAGAGTGATTATTCTAAAACCCCCATGAGTAGATTTTTATGGGATTTTAAGGTAAACAGATATAGACTTTTTAAATGCTTATTTTGCCTCACGCAACTGTCTTTTGCAAAACATAAGTCACTGTTTTAAATGGTTACACTTGGCCTTCTGATTAGGTTTCAGGAATGGTACATGTTCAGACTAAAGGTCACATGTAGAGATCTTGACCTTTAGTTTGACCTCTAGGTTGTTCCCAGATTAGCACAGGCTGGCTGCCTAGAGCAGGAAGGGAGAAAAACCAAACCTCAGCGTTATGTTGTTTTTCACTAGCTGGTTATTTATCTCTACTTTCATAAATTTAACAAAAAAAATTAAGACGATGGCTTACAAGATTTCTTAAAAGAACCACATTTTATTCACATGACTCATTCATCATCCTGTGAATAAACTCCTGATCTCATAGCGTCATAGTTTCACACTTACAGTATATAAAGACAGAATAATTTGTTTAAAAAAGAAGGCTGGTGGATTTCATCCACATAAGCAACATTTGATCCATGCAGTTATTTGTGACACCACATCAGCAGAAGTGTCCAACTGCAGTCCTCCATTTTGAGGCCTCAGAGCAAAATGGGGATTGAACATGAGTAGTAGGGTTCCTGATGAAGCAAGCAACACAAACTTTCACTCACTTCACCATAAAAATCACCTGAGCAAATTTAAGGCAAGAAATTAGCAATCTTCAAGGACTAATTTAAAAGTTTGTTCCCGACTTTCTGAAGGCAAGGGCCCAGCTACACTGCTGGTGTTTCGGTTAAACGGGTGACCGTGTTATAACTGGAGACTATTGGCCAAATGTGTTGGTGGTCACCATGGGTGTGGGGCTTTTAGAGATAGTTACTGTTGAAATGAACACTCGTCTGGTGATCCTATTTATCTCAAGTGAATTAAACTGTCACTAACAGGAAGCATTCAAGTGCTTCAAGTTATGAAGTTTATGTGGGAGAAGACAATATAGATTAGCAGAGCAGCTAGCCTCTTATGAGGAATTTGACAATATTATATAGAATATTATATAGAAAGATTGGCTGAATATGGGCCACATAATAGTATGAAAAAACCTTGGCTGTCTCTGGTTGTCTCTTAGGACAGTTTGCTAAATTCAGGGGAACTGCTTGGTGTTCACTGACACCACCTAATGGCAGGGGAAATCTGCAGAGACAATGATAATCAACAATTACAAATCCGTTTTCTTGCATTTTATGTAAGATTAACTTTAGTCTGTTTTTTTTTCCAGCATTTTCTATCTTAAAGTTACCAACAAGATGTTCAAAACAAAGCTACACCTGGAGGGTTTGGAGATAGGTACAAATATATTTGCACAGATGCGTCACTCTTCCCCAATAGCAAACATATTTTTTACATGTAAACAAGGCTATACCTGGAGGGTAGAGCTTTATGTTAATATATGTTAATTTATGTTATGTTATATATATATATATATATATATATATATATATATATATATATATATATATATATATCACTGGTGTGTCCTCCCCTCCCACTGCGATGTGCTAGATGTTCTCTAAGTTCTCTTAGATTTCTTTTTAGTCAAATAAATCAACTCACAAAATGTAAATTACTAATCAGAACAATACATCTGTAACGTGAATTCAACTTTCTTACTTCCACTGAACTAAGAACAGCTAGGTTGCCTTGTTGACCCATCGCAAAAGACACTTCATTCAAACTCAGCAGAAAATAAAACACACCAAAACCGTCCTGGTTAGTCTTTCCACTGTTCTATCACCAGGTTGGGTCGGAAAATAAATCCTTAATCCACAGAGTGAGATGTGAAAACCTGCAGCCTCTCTCTGGCATTGTTAGCCTCTTTGCAGGATCCAACCAGCAGCTGTCCATCCGCTCCTCGGCAGCATCGCCCCCCACTCCAAATCTATTCTCAACATTAGCTTAGTCCTACAGGACTGCTACAACAAGCTAAATGATGCATGTAGCTTGCTACTCCTACCAAAAGATAAAAATAGAGCTGAAAAAAGGAAATACTGTTAATACAAATACTGTATGCAGTCGCTACTATATGCAACCATGCAGGTGTCGCTACTGAAGTTATTATAATTTCAATAATGGATGAATAATTGAAGAGAGAAAATTGCTTTAGAAATCATACTGAGATTTGGTGATGGTTTAATGCAACCACTCTTTTTATATTTGGATCTCCCTCTTGGTTCCCAAACAGAGAGGACGCTCTAGTGCCTAGTCAGGGTCCTAAACCACAGTGACGTGCAATGAGCACATGCAATGTGGCGGGAAAAAGACACACTATGCGTAATTTGATATATGCTGGGAATGGATACTGCAGAAGTTTGCAGAAGGATGCAGGTTCTGAAGGAAGCCAAGTTGAGAGGTGAATTCACAGAATTTGCAACGGTATGTTTGAGGGAGAACATGTGCTGGAAGGGATGAGAAGGGGAGAAAGGAGAAATAAAATAAAATTCTGTCATATCTACTGTGTATCAAGCATCAGGGACATTCAAGTCCGCTGGGTCTGAATATTGATTGTTTTCCATAATGTATAGTACGCCCCTGTGGATTTCTGGCAATCATCCCCCTCAATCCCACTTTAGCAACCACTGATTTACACCAGTGCTTGCTATAAAGAAAATCTGAAATCAGTTAACATGTGCCCCTGAATTCTTAATCACAGAAACAACAAAACAAGTGCACTCTCTAGTTTTCCAAGGCTTTCATTAGTAAATGGAGTTCAGTAGGGGTGGTGATCTGAGTGTGACTGTGAGTTGAATGTCCATTAACATAGAAAGCATCACCATAATCTGCATCTGCTGATGAAGACCATAGGCCATGCGGCAACATCTGTGGCTGTGAAGTGAACAAAAACTGCAGTACCTCGAACAACCTCTTGAGGCTGGCTACAGAATGAGTCAATCTCCATGAGCGCCCATGTAAAAATGCTCAACTTCCCAGCAGAAATAAACATGTTGCCTGGTACAAAAAACAGTTTTGGTCTCTATAGCTATCCGTTCATGGCAACTGTACTGAGACTGAATTTCTATTCTATTATTCTATTCTATTTTCTATTACATGTTCAGGCTTAAAGTATGCATAATTAACAGCATGGTCGTTTTGATTGACAGGTGGGTGCCGTTACAAGTGGCTTATTTGAGCACCCAGCATGCAGCCCGCTTCATCTCAACCCACGATCCACATCTTTGCCCATTTTTAGATTAGCCTGGAGGCAACCAAGGCAAAACTGCGAAGAAAGCCACCACACTCCAAGATTCTAACTCCTCAGAAACATGTGGGTGATGTTACGGACAAAATGTCCATATTTTATACTGTCTATGGTCATGACTCAAAGCTCTGTAAAAAGTGAATAGGTGGACATTGAGATGGAATCGATTAATCAAATAACCACAGTCTTTTTTAAATTGGGTGTTGAAACTAGTTGATTATTAACTAGTTGATCACCACATTAATTAATTGACATAAATTTCACTTGCATCTATCCATTAGTGGATTTGTATTTTCACTTATTCTGCAAGAGCAGGTGTCTCTTTTTACTGCTAGATCTCTTTTCAGGTATAAAACCTTTCATATACAGTTTGTTTACTTATTCAAGTCAGGTGATGTGACAGAAAACATGAAAGCGCTGCACGCTTTTTGAAACCTTTTTGAACTCAAACTCAAAGAAACTCTCTGAAGAGATCAAACAGTCCCATCCCATATCAACATGAGGATAGCAAATCTAAAATGTGAAACACATATCAGTTTTATATTACATACCCCAATGAAAATTTGCCAAAACATAGCAGTGTGTGAAATACATTTAAACTCTGTAAGAGAGCTGCTACATATCAAGCAGCACAGAGACATAAATATAACATAAAGCTGTCAGTGACGAGTTGTCACATCAAAACCTGATGCAGGACAGACTGGCTGTCAGATCAAAGTTGATCATGAGAGTCTTTATAATCTACTCAGATTGATTTGCGTTTAATGAGATGATGATGTTAAAGATTTGGCTACAAATGGACACACTTAATGTTTGATTGACGAGGATATCACCTGATCTGCATGAACAAGCTGAAGAAGGTGAAACATGATACTTGCTGGACTTTCAACTCAGATTTTTCTGTGTAGAATAGTTCACTTATTTACTTCAGCTTTCATTTTGGTGACATTTTATAGCTTGGACGAAACCATTCATCAACTTTAAGATTCATCAGGGAATCATCAGATTTGTTGATCATGCAAAAAAAGGTTCCTTGCAGCTTTGCCTCCATGACACCTTCAAATCAAACAAGCAGTTTAAAGCTTGATTGACATGAAACAATGAGGCTTTGTTTAAAAGGAACGCGTTACTAAGCGCCCTAATCCCTGAACTACCCTAACACAGCTAGTGGGCCATTGTGTTTCAAATGTATATTTAAAATAAGAAAAAAAAACTTTGTAATATGAGCTTTGTCTCTGTTATCCTAGCAAGCCTCACTGCACTCCCAACAGAGACAAGGTGAACTGACAAATATCAGGGTCGTATAAAGGCCAGCCAATTAAAACCTAAAGAAGTGAAAATGTGTTATCTTTGTTTAATTTAAATAAATCTTCAGAGAATAATCAAAAGTGAATCAATCTGTATGAACAATGTAGGTACTGAATTTATATTCATGTTCATCTAATTCATATTGAGACATTACTCATAGTCTCTGCTCAGGTATCTAAACTTACCTGAGTAAGTTTGGTGCTTGGGGAAAGTATAATTTCATAAGTTTATATATTTTTTTGTAATTTTTATGATTATTTAGCCTATATTTTCAAAATAAAAGACAACTTGTTTTAATACTGCACTATGAGTGTCTTATTTATGGTGAAATACCACCACCACCACTTTCTCATACCTAGTACAGTGACATTTTTGACCTCGCCCCTCTCCAGCAGCTGGGAGTCCAGCACTCGGTACCAGCCGTTTGGATAGACAGGAGGCAGCTCTCCGGTTTTCCTCCTGCGGCGGACATCGTTCGCCGCCTGGGCTCTGGAGCGACCGTTCTCGGCTATGTATCCCACATCATCGGGCGATCTGAGCACCTCCAGGGGACTGAACAGCAGCCTGTACAGCCAGCCCACGGCGAGGACTGAAACTCCGGCGATAACGCAGACTGCAGCCCGCGTTAGAACACCGAGCAGCATCGAGTCCCTCCATATCGATGACCCGATGCCTGCTGAGTCCAGTGCGTCTCTGTACTGTAGGACAAGTACCGCACCGACACCCACCACAATTAGAGCAAATATGTTCCCAGTGAACATGTTCTTCTTACTGTACATCCTGGCTCTCTGTTGTCCCTGTCTTGAAGACGAGATGTGTGACTTTTTTAAACACCCCCCGCCCTCTTTTGCAGCTTCTGCAGCTCACCTGGATCACTCAATTTACAGTCCCGGCCCTAACCAATTTGGCACCTCAGGCAAGATTTAAGGTGGTGCCCCCCTTGCATTGCAGCACTGCCAATTTACATACAAACACACAAGAAACTGAATAGCTTTGCCTTTGACATTTTATTTTTACAAAACAAGTTGCCCAATCAAAACAGTAAACACGAAGATAATAACATAATGAAAATATACATAATAAATAAAAGCAAAAATAGGTAACATACAAAAATACAATACTGTATTTATTTTATTTACTGTATTACCTATTAGGAAAGTATTATTGTTATTATTATTTAATAGGCTTTGCTATTCAGTTAAATTGACATGGGCTTATTTTTTCATATCAAGAAATAATAGCACCAACAAGTTTTAGTATAAGACAAGTGAAAGTTACTCTTTTTTTTCTTCCCCCATTTGTGGCGCCCCCTGGATGGACCGCGCCCTTAGCATTTGCCTGGAGAAATACATACTATGAGATAAAATTCAAGACTATAAAACAAATATAATACACCAACTATATAGCTGAATGTCCTTTGTCCTATTATGTGAATATCCAAGTGTTGACAAGACTGAACATTCTGGGATGCTGTTGTAGTTTTATTAACTTTTTTAATAGTAAAGCTTGACAGAATACAGCAACATGAATTCATTCAATTCTGAATGAATTGTTTGGAGCCAGTGAGGAGAAGAAGCCAAATCCGAAGACAAAAAGACAAAAGTATGTGAATGCCTGAACTAGTACGCAGATTTACACATGTCAAAGCTGAACAACTAATTTCAAAACCAGTGGCATAAATCTGCTGCTATGCAGAAATTTCCTTCCATTTAAACACTTATATAAGGCCCTGATGTTGGGTGATAAAAGCCGGGCTCACAGTCTGCCTCCCAGTTAATTCTAAAGTTAAATGTTAAATGAATCTAGGATATGCATCATATTTCAAATTCAGGTTTATATTAATTCACTGCTGATGTCTGCAGAATTACCCTCAGCTCTGGGAAAAGTTGGTCCGGTAAGAAATCATGTAACTGGAGATGTCACAGCAATGAGGCCACTATCCCAGCAATGTGGTGACATGCTTTCCGAACATCGGCTTGCACCTTGGTGGTGTCAGCTGAAAGATTAGGCTCAGGGAAGAAGTAGGATAGCCAGTTCTTTGGTAGGACAAAAACAGAACATTGGTGATAGTGACAAACCACTGATTAAGATCATTTTATCAAAAACTCCAGAACAGCTAATAAATGGATCATAAGGTGAGACCACTGGTGTAGAGGTGCCTGGAGAGGTTGATATACTGTTAATTCACACCCTGTGGTATTAACCATGACATGTATCCAATGTATATTGAGCTCAACCAAAAATGAGTCATTATTTGCACACGGTCACTTAACTTCTGCTGCTTGAGTTCAGAGAGTGGATCATTATGAAATCAATATTAGCCACAGAGGTCTGTATGACACTGCAGGTAGATAAAAAATCCCTGACAGATTTCTTTTAGTTTATTGCACATCTTTTATTTGCATATTAGTGTCTATTTTAGACAAAATGCATCACTGAGCCTCTGTGACACTATGCGATGGGAGGCTGGGAAGAGTGCTGGTCCAAAGACGAACAAAACGTAGCCTCATTTCCTGCCCAGTGGAGCTCTCATTCATCTTGCCATTGATGTCCAGGAACTGGTGTCCAGTGCTGGTAAGTTCAGGCCAGGTCACAGGCACCTTCAGGTTTCCTCTGTTGGGGTCTCTGTGAAAATAAGTAGAAAGAAAAACACTTGTGAAAGTATCCATTAGTTCTACAGTAAAATAACACCCAAGATGTTAAAATTTCACACAGTTGGATGCAAAGAATGTTTTACCCAGTTCTGGCAAAGTTGGTCCAATAGGCAATCATATAGCCAGAGAGGTCTCTCTGTCTGTCCCCATAGGCCTTCGGTGTGGTGAAGGGTTTGCCAAACACGTACTGCAGGTCATCAGCGTGGTCAGATCCCACCCAGTCATGGTAGGGTTTGCCTGCTCCAGCCATTAAACTGGGCTCAGACAACAGGTAGGAATAGGTACGGCCAGACCTGTGAAAGATCATCACTGTTGTCAAAAACCTGATCATGCTAGTCTCAAACTTTGACCTTAACTTCCAAAAGCAAAATCTCCGGTTATCCAATGCATATCACATTTAGAGCTGGCAAAAGTTTTAGATCACTTCTGTATAACAGAAGCTCAAAGAATATGTAAAGATACACACAGAATGAGTGACCTGTCATTGTACATAGACTAAAGGCTGTATCTGAGTGATGAGAGCAATCTTGGTTCATTGCTCTTCAAAAAGCTTATTTGTGTTTGGTGAAAGTTGCTCAGTGAAAGTCTGCAGTTTCAGCATTTGCCCTGCCCTTGCAACTCAAAGATATATGAAGGAAAAGAATCAGTTGGCCTCACATGGCGTTAGCAGCATGCAGGTAGATGGCAGTCTGTATGGGAACCAGGAAGATGTAGTCAGTCCCAATGTCCACCGCAGTTTTCTTAATGGTGTCCTGGCTGGGTGTTGATCCCCAGTTGGACGAGTATTCAGCAAAGGCAACCTCAAGGCCAGCTTGTCCCTTCTCTTTGGTATAAGCAGCAAGGAGCCTCTTCACATCTTCTCTGCAGTGAAAATAAGGTAGAGTTCTGTTAGCAAAATGACTGTATTTGGCCTCCAAATTTCTTTGCTTGCTTTTAATGGTTTAACTTTGGCTTCTCTCTGAAGACAAACCAGCCTTACACAGGAGTCTCTTGATTCTTGTTACCAAGGGAAGGAATGTCCTGTGCAGTGAAGAGGTGTCCGTCCATATTATTAACCCCTGCGAGGTAGTCAATGTCAGCAGCGTTGTGGAACAAATTGCCAGGCTGATCAGGGAGGAAGTCTCCATCAGCAACAGGAGACAGAAGCAGATTTTTCACACCGGGATCTGAGATAAATGACACAGAATTATTGAGATGACATTTTATAGCATGCACATATTCATATGGCATTGTCTCAGCTCAACACAATACAATTTTACCATGCACTTTATGGTGAATTGTTGGATTATGTTCAGAGGGGAATTTACAACTAAATACAAAAGAATAATTTTACTTTACAGAAAATAATGCTCACGGTCTGGGTTGCCTTGTACCACGGTAGGAGCAGCCATGGTGAGAGTCTCAATATCAGTTGATTTCAGACAGGCCACCATCCTGTCATCAGTGGGGCAGCCGACCTTCTCAGCAACCTGAGCACACAGCAATAAAGAAAGTTTTAAGTAGAATTTCTTTCTACTTAAGACAGACTGGCAGATTTGATGTTATTCAATATCTAAATTCCAATACCTGATATTACTTTTGGACATAGAAATATATATTTAACTTGTCTGTATCGCCACAGTCTTCTGGGAATAAGTTATGTTATAGTATAGTTATGGCCTCAACATTCTCATCATTTCATGAGAAAGTTGAACAATTGTTTACAAATTAGGATTTAGATCATATTATTTATATAAAATGTCCTATGAACTTAAAATTAAGACTTCTGTCATGATGCTAGGGTCGATCTCCATGACATCTAACAATGACATACCTGCTCTGCAACCTTACGTGGGTTCCTGCTCATAGCCCAGGGGCAGAAGGCAACCCCACTCTGGGAGATGGCTCTCTTGAACAGCCCTTTGTTATGCGGGGAGAGAGTCTGTGTGGGAATACATAAATAGAATATCAAATCATTACTCAGTTAGCTGTGTTTGACATTTTGCCTGGCTTCTATAATGAAAACATGCATAAAATTGCAGTTTTATGTTATGTTTTATATGTTATATTCTTCAAAGTAGCCACTGTTTGCTAGAAAGAAAGTAATAAAAATGAAACTATAGTATTAATGAATTATTTATCAACCATTATTGAAGCCATTAGCAACTTACAAACTCCTGTGCCTTACTGGCTGCTGGTACTGTGTTTTTAATTAAAGCCTCTCACCTGGAAGCTGACACTAGCTCCACCTGCTGACTCTCCAAAGATGGTGATGCTGTCAGGGTCTCCTCCAAAAGAGCGGATGTTCCTGTTCACCCAGGCAATGGCAGCATGTTGGTCCCACAGACCGTAGTTTCCTGCCGTGGTGACCGATTTTGAGTCAGAAGCACATTATCACAGCCAACAAGAGGCACCCAGGCTGGTTTTAAATGCTACCCCACTTTATTCTTGTAACTGAATGTATAGAAAACAATGTAGGCTGATAGGATGTGGGAGAACTGGCAAATTAATCACATATAATCCCCTTACCTGGTAACTGAGAGTCCCCTGTACTCAGGAAGCCCAGTACTCCCACGCGGTATCCTACTGACACCACAATTACATTGCCCCTGTCTGCAATTTCCTGGCCGCTGTACAGGTAGTTGTTGAGAAAATTTGGCCCCATAGAACCGCCGACCATAAAGCCCCCTCCATACAGCCAAATCATGACCGGGAGATTTGATGATACTTGGGGTGAAAAAGGGAAGAAATGTTATTTTACAAGCAAACACATCTGCTGCATCAATGATTTCATCATTAATATATAGAAACACAAAGAAAGCTACCATGTCGACCATGAGGAACCCAGATGTTGAGGTGGAGACAGTCTTCACTACCAAAACTTGAAGTCTGGAGCATACTGATCTGGAGACATCTCTTAGCAAACTTTGTTGCCTTTAGGATGCCTGGGGATGAAAACAATATGAATCATTTCTTTTCAGGGATTTTGTAGGGTGAGATTTCTAAGTCCCTATTTACGCACCATCCCAGCCAGGGTGAGGTTTGGGTTTCTCAAACGTTCCAGGCTTGGCAGCAAAGGGAATTCCTTTGAAAACATCCACAGAGCGGAAAAGACCGAGGGGGATGTTTTGTCCCTGAACACTGCCACCTTCTGTTTGTACCACACCCAGCTAGAGACACAGTCAAACAAGAGCTTTCACCTCCAATGGTAGTATAGAACAGTAAATATCCAGTAAATTTTGACATTGTAATAAAAGATATTAACTTGATAGTGCAGATTATTTATATTGTATATTGAGGGTGTTAAAAAATGTGAACCTATCCAATAACTTATTTTTTCCTTCGATGAAAAGACAGTGCTGTGAGAATAAACTCCTGGATTTGATCTTATTTAAGAAATTGCATTTATTTATTTCCAGCTGTTAATTTGCAATCATAGAAACTAGAAAAAGGGATGAAGTAAACTCATTACATTGAAGGCAGACCACAGTAACATTTAATAGTTAGTCAAACTGGGGTGAGTCAAACATCTTCAAATCACAAAGAGCAGATTAATCACTTACTGATTGACATATTTGCAAATTCTAATCAGTTAAAAGTCTGACAGACTTACGGAGGCTGCTGAGGCCATTCCCAGAGACAAGACGACAGCTAACAGAATCTGTAGCTTCTCCATGGCTGCACAGGAACCAGTGTAGTCCTCTCCGAGGGCTTATATACACAAGACCCCCCTGCAAGATGATAATTGGTAAATATAGCTGTTATACAACCTTTACATACTGTCACTCTTTGGTCCAACTGACCATGGTTTGACCTCCAAACACATGAAAGGAAGCAAGGTCAGGTTATGTCAAGAAAGGTATAATGTTGGATTTTTATATATCATTATACAGCGTATATATATCTTATTTTTTGTTGTTGAAACTCATCCTCTGGTATACACCTTGTTTTACCATCTCTCCATTATAAAAAATTTAATTGTGATGATAGGAGTAATCAATGGCACACCTAAATATAATATTTCAACACATCCAACATTATACAAGGCTATAAGAATGTTGTTTTCTTCTTTGATGTTATATAAATATATATAAAAGATATATATAAAATGTTTGTAGGGGGTTAAAACAGCATACATACTAGTGTAGGTATATTGTGTAATGAAGCAAATGCTGCTGTTGACTCACAGAAACAGGTGGACTGATTCTCAGATTAGCAAATAACACACAGTTTGAGGTAAGATAAAACTCCCAAAAATAACCTCACACATCCGAAGTGCTGTTGTTGGCTGAAAAACCAACCGATCCACACAGATATTACAAACCCTGTAGGACAATATAGAAAAGAAATATGACAGCAGAAGTTGAAAGGAATGTGGTGATGGAGGTTTTATTTTAACTGAATGCAAAGCTATTCAACTCTCACAGTGTAGACAGCTGCGTTATATAGGATCCGTATATTATAGAGTTGGTTTGCAAAACAGTTCCTTTATGCACTCACACACTCAATGTTGAGTTAATCTCCTATTTAAATTCCTCCACCTGTCAATTAGGGTTTCAGGCCCACTTTAACCCCTGGGCAGGATATTCCGAACTGTTACCACATATATGTACATATTACACCAATCTAATTACTCACACTTACACACAAGTCAGCAGCACTATTTTTAAAACTAGCTCTAACAGTACAAAACATACAAAAATGTATTTTGTTGTTTAAGAAAGCCAAGACAAACTTTATTTTCACTGTATGACAGCTAAAATTTTACTATTGGTTTCTGAATATATAACAACTTTGTATATATAATTTTGTATATTTTGTAATTTGTATAAAACTCTTTTCTTCACTTTAATTAGCTTTTACAGATTATTGTGGTTGGATTTAAGATCAGCCTGATCAATGCCAAGGCCTTAACTCCCATAGCTGGTGTAAGAGGAAAGGTTAGAGGTCACCAAAATCAGCACAGATTTTCTTCTTTAAAGCAAAAACTTTCTCTTGTGTTTTCAGAGTTAATTGAAAATGAAAAAATATATATCATACTCTGTTGAGGAAGGACACTGATGTGCTCAGGATATTAGCTACATGGTCCTTGGTGCGTTGGGAGAGTGAAAGTGTAAGCACTACACTATTGGGGTGGTCTGAATCCCTCTGAATTCTGAACCATTCAGAATTCAACTCTGTCAACTCTGTCTACCCCACCATGGTAGCCAGAAACTTGGGAGTCATGATGATTGATGACCAGCTAACCTTCTCTAATCATGTCGCCTCAGTTGCCCGGTCATGCTGCTTTGCACTTCACAACATAAGAAAAATCAGGCATTACTTGACTCAACGTGCTAACTACTAATACAGGCTGTTGTCATCTCACGAGTCAATTACTGTAATGCCCTCCTGACGGGGCTCCCAGCCAGTGAAACCTCTCCAGATGATCCAGAACATGGCGGCGCGCCTGGTTTACAATCAACCCAAAAGGGTACATGCTCATCGAGCTCCACTGGCTACCTGTAGCAGCCTGCATCAAATTCAAATCACTGATGCTTGCCTGCGGTTCTGCACCCACCTACTTGGTTGCCCTTATATAGGCAATGGGGGTGATATATTAGCTAATTTAGCTAATTTAGCTGGAAGATTACCAATATAAGTCATCACCTAAGCTAGCTAGGTTGAACAGGCACAGTATCAATTATTTGGCTTGGGTTAATTAAACACAGCCTTTGGCAAGTCTTCATTTCAAAACAGTGATAATAAGTTCTGAAAACCTTGTTTGAAATAGGTCTGGAAAATAATGGACTTGGCGAAGAACATTTAAACTCCATGATCAAAATCTCCGCCTCATTCTTGTGATCTTTATTTAATAAGCAAACTACCATAAATTACATCAACTGTCTTCATATGTAAACTGTAGACTGGTTACCATTGGACTGGTAATAAAATGGGTGAGTAGTCTAAATATCAAGCTAATAAAATACATTAATATAATAATATTTTATTGCCTTTTTTGATTTTTGCATTACGTAAATAATACACATTTCTACACCACTGACAATTTTTGTATATTAAATAATTCCAGTACCAAAATATTACTTGGCAGTAGCATTGTTTATCGTCACTGAGCCAGAACCAATCAAACAAACCCAGGTGACATACATGCAAAATAAATTTGTTTAGCACTACATACAAACATACATGTTAATTATTATTACCACATAATTAAATAAAACCAAGGAAATATAATTTATATTTGTCATCAATTAATTTTTTCATGAACCGATACTGATACTCTTTATTCTGTGTAGATTACGGGAAGGTTGGGAAGGACACTGGTCCAGAAATGCACGTAACGCATTCTCATCTTCTGATGCACATAGCTCTTATCCATCTTAGAATTGATCTCCAAGAACTGGTGTCCAGTGGAGGTGAATCGAGGCCAGGTAGCAGGCACGCTCAGATCTCCTTTATTGGGGTCTCTGTGGACAGAAAAGAAATTAGGCAGTTTCAGTTTTCTAAGTCAGTGTCTGATTCAGGTTTATTTGATTCCTGTGATGCTTCCATGTTTAGTGTCAAAACTATACCCGGTTTTGGCAAAGTTGGTCCAGTAGGCGATCATGTAGCCAGAGACATCACGGTGGCGAGGCCAGTACGCCAGTGGTGTGGTGAAAGGCTTTCCGAACACGTACTGCAGGTCATCAGCGTGGTCGGCTCCCATCCAGCTGGGGTAGGGCCTGCCAATGCCGCCCATACGATTGGGCTGAGAGAACAGGTAGGAGTAGGTACGGCCAGTCCTTTGGTGTGACAAGAAAAGAATAGGAAAGTGTTCTCAGAGTCTGGTAAAAGTGACAGACTGGCCTTGCACCCTATAGATGGTTAAACTGCTGCACAAAATGTCCTATTCCATCAATTCCACCTTTTAAAGCACGGTGTGGAACAAACTGGCTTATCAATAAACTGATAGAGACATCTATATAGCAAGATGTTATTCTCACGTGGCATTGGCAGCATGAAGGTAGAGGGCAGCCTGAGTAGGAACCAGGAAGATATAGTCTGTTCCAATCTCCACAACAGTTTTTTTGATGGTCTCCTTACTGGGATTTGATCCCCAGGTTGAGGTGTATGTGGAGTAGGCATTGTCCAAACCAGCCTTGCCCTTCTCCTTAGTGTACGAAGCCAGGAGCCTCTTCATATCCTCACTGCAATCAGGAAGAGAAGGTTGGAAGATTAGGTAATAAAACATCTTTCTGCCAGCAAAACTCACTTAATACCATTTCAGCTCTCAGAAAATGTACGACGTGCACAATTGTTAATGTTTCACATTGTGATGTAATGGCTTCAACTCACACAGCGGTGTCTATCAGAGGGGCATTGATTGATGGAACATCTAAACCAGTAAAGACGTGTCCGTCCATGTCGTTGACTCCAGCGATGTAGTCGATGTCAGCTGCATTGTGGAATAAGTTGTAGGGCTCATCCGGCAGGAAGTCACCATCGATCACAGGGGACAGGACCAAGTTTCCTACAAGGGGCTCTGACAGAGGCAGATACAGTACAATTTAACACTTACTATATACACTACTACTAACCCTAACACAAACCAACACTCCCATCAACGCAACTGGGACCAGGGCGGTGGAACCAATTGGGGGAAGGACCATGCACCTCCTGTCTACTTTAGGGGACGGGCTCAGTTCCCCTTCCCTAACCCTATATACACTACTATCTTGGTGTGTCAGGATTCTTAAGGACACACTTACTAGCCAAGTTTCCAACCAAACCCTAAAAGATAATATGAATTAATGTGATATCATTTTTCCACTTTGGTCAAGCTTATTGAAAATGCTGCTAACACACTGGACACACCATACAAAGGGACAAAGCAGTTAAGGTACAGTAGCTGGGGTTGCTGATCTGGGGATCGAATACAAAAGCTTATTTTATGGTAGGTATTGAACAGACATAGTACACTACAAGTTTAATTTTTCCTTTGGTTACTAATCACTGACACAATGTCTAAAACGAAAATGTAAACTAGGCTGTGTGGAGTGTAGTCCTTACGATCAGGTGAGCTAGACAGACTGAGAGAGCCAGCCAACGTAAGGAGTGCAGGATCAGTCATCTTCAAACAAGCAGCCATAGTGTCATCGGTGGGGCAGTTGACCTTCAGAGCAATCTGGGGAAAGGGTTCAAATAATCTTTAATCTACTCCCCAGCCCTAAAGTTATGTGTACACATTTGAATTCTCGTTAGCTATCCCCCCACCCAAAAAAAGCATTTAAAGTTCCATAGAAGAAATAAATGTGTCATGTCAGAGAACTGTTATGTACCTCCTCAGCAAACCTGCGAGGGTTCTCGTTGACAGCCCAAGAGCAAAGAGCGACCCCGCTCTGGGAGATGGCTCTTTTGAACAGTCCTTTGTTGTGGGGTGTGAGAGTCTGTGGGCAGATGGACAAAAAAAAGAGATATTTTATTATGTTCTTTCAGTGTAGTCTTGTTATGTCTCTCATCTCTCTATCATGATCATCTCACCTGGAAGCTGACACTAGCTCCACCTGCAGACTCTCCAAAGATGGTGACGTTGTCAGGGTCTCCTCCAAATGAGCGGATGTTCCTGTTCACCCAGGCGATGGCAGCCTGCTGGTCCCAAAGACCATAGTTTCCTGGCGCGGATCAAACTTCATTCAATCAGAGTAGGTGCAATTTATAAAATTGTCAGAAAGGCCAACATCTTCTAGGCTCTGTATAATTCTGTCACTGCACCTACCAGGTAAGCTAGAGTCTCCAGTGCTCAAGAAACCCAGAGTCCCCACACGATATCCCAGCGTCACAATAATAACATTTCCTCTGTCTGCAATCTCCTGCCCACTGTAAAGATAGTTGTCCAGGAAGTTAGCACCCATTGACCCTCCAGCCAGGAAGCCTCCTCCATAGAGCCAGACCATGACGGGCAGGCCAGTGGACACTAGAAGACAGAGAGAACAAGATTCAGCTGAAGTTCAGATCTAATATGGATGAGATTCCGTGGGCTTCTCTGAGTCGTTACCTGAGCGTCCGTGAGGAACCCAGATGTTAAGGTAAAGACAGTCTTCACTGCCTCTGGTGTCAGTCATGATAAGGTTCACCTGGAGACATCTCTTCCTGTACTCAGTGGCCTTCAGAACACCTGATGAGAGAAACATGCAGTGTAAGAGCAGTCCAACATCATACAGTTTAGGCCGCTTGAAGATGAAACCTTCAATCAATCAAGTCGAAAGAGAAGAGGTGAGCACACGTATGTTTGTGGTGTGAATTGTACTTTTTTTGTTTTGGTCTAGATGTCATTTCCAGTAGGTGAAAAGTTCAAGCAGTCTACCCACCGTCCCAGCCAGGGTGACGCTTTGGTTTCTCAAACCTTCCAGGAATGTCAGCAAAGGGAATCCCCTTGAAGATGTCCATGTGACGGCGGAAACCAAGACGAATGTTCTCACCCTCCACCATACCTCCCTCTGTGTACACCACCCCGAGCTACAGAAATTAAGCAAAAATGCAAGAAAGGATTGAACAAATATATTATACATAATAACACCAATGAAGGAATTCATGTTTTGAAAAAAAATTCAAATGTTTGAATCACAGATCTATCAAAACTCTGAAAAAATCATAGCATCTCTTTACACACTGAACATTATTTTACAGAAACTGAACTTTAACACGTGATTCCTTTGATTCACCAGAATACAGTTTTAGTGACACTTACGGAGGCCGCAGAGACCGTCTCCAGAAACACGGCAACAGCTACCAATATCCCCAGCTTCGCCATCTTGACCATACTGTGAGAACCAGGTTGATTGTCGGCCAGACTTATATCTGGGTGACATAAAGGACACCCCTCCCCTAAACATCTGAGCAGTGTGCAGTCTGTGGGCCTGCTTTTCTCACTGTTACATAACATAATGTTTAACCACCTTGTATGCACAGATTACCTCAAACATGTTAAAACTCACCAAAATTAGTGATCAAAAAAAGGAGTTCACATTTTTATAGTTTCTCAATATGTGAGAGGTGTTTTTATTGGACACTAGTACATGAGATTGAAAATGAAGTCGGCATTAATTAGCTAGAGTTAAAATGCTTAGTCAGTGTGGCACAAGAGACAGCGGAAATTCTTAATATATATTCCAAATATAGTCAAAGCTGTAATGGGAAGCGAAAGGCCTATTTGACAAAAACCTAAAAGACTAAAAGATTTTTGAGATTTATATTAGTCATTTACATCAGCTACTTATTTAAATATAGCAACACACACAGTGTAAAAATACTCTGTTACAGGTAAATGTCCTACATTCAAAGTTTTACTAAAGTAAAAGTACAAAAGTATTAGGAAGTATTACAAAAAGTACTTAATGTAGTTATGCATGTATCAATGTTATGATGCAGCCTGTACAGGTGGGGCTAACTGTAACTTTAACTTGACATACTGCTTATAGCTTCATGATATCAATTTTAATTTGCTAATAATATTCTACAATAATTTGAACTAGTAATAAAAGCTGTCAAATAAATGTAGTGGAGTAAGAAGTACAACATTCCTCTTTGAAATGCAGTGGAGTAGAAGTATAAATTTAAAAGTACTATTATATACTATTATGTACTATGATATTAATAGGATTAGTGGCATAGAATGTTGTACTGTAAAATGTAGGTCAGAATCTTGGCCACACTTTCAACATTTAAATATGAAAGAGATCTGCAGAAAGGACCCTTGTACTATTTTAACAGAAGCAAAATGATGGCTTCCACTAAATTTTTAAAGATCAATTTATATTTTCTATAGTTTTCAGTTGATGAAAGTCTTGTGTTGGCCTTTTGTATTGGCTGTAGCAGTGTGACTCCAGTCCTTTTGGACAGCTGTGTCAACTCAGCAGACCCTCCTTCCTTTAAGTTTTTAAAGACCAATTTATATTTTCAATGGCTTTCTATAGTTTTCAGTTGGTGAAAGTCTTGTCTTGCCTTTTATTCACCTTTGAGATAGTTTTGAACTTAGAGTGGGGTTAAAAATGGCCTGCAGGTTTGCATGAGTAACCTTTAAGGGTGATTTTTCTTTTCCTCATGCAGTTGCATATCAGGAAGGCAGCCTCTGCTGAGTTGACACAGCTGTCCAACAGGACTGGAGTCACACTGCTATAGCAAATCCAAAAGTTATGCCATGGATATATGTTATAATTGTCATATATATTATGTATAACCCTTTCCTCAATAAATTTAGGTGGACATTAGCAAATGTTACCTTTCTAATTTACTATGGTCAGTGACTGTATATAAATCTGCCCAATAACTAACACACCAGCATCTGTTCAAAAGCACCTGTACTGACATGGCTCACTTATCATGGTCCCTGTACTGTACACATGTACATTTCTTACCAAATTGCACATCAGCACATTACTAAGTTATGTGTTGATGTGCATTGGAGTCAGCTGGAGAGAAAGCAAATAAGAGATGAATCCGGTTTCTTTGGATGCAGCAGCATGTTGGACTCCGGAAAAATATTGGAAAAAATTCCACCTTTTTTTTTTTTTAAATTTTTTTAAAAAAAATTTTTTTTTTTTTAAAAAAGGGGGGGGGGGGAAAAAAAAAAAAAAAAAAAAAAAAAAAATTTTTTTTTTTTGGTGAAAAGATCAAATAAAGAAATAGATATCTGATCGGACTGTTTTGCAGTGAACAAACGGTGGCTTAACTGGTATCCCTGACAATTTTCTTTTTTTTTTTTTTTTTTATTAACTTTTTATTGATTCCATTCAGCATTGTCCCATTAGCATTTAACATCTCACATATATGTTTTCCATGAATACAGAACATGCGAATACTTCACACCAGGGATCAAAAAACCTAAGTAGACAAAAAAATTCACAATTAAACACAAAATTCAGTAAATTACAGCTGATTACATTTTCCCCTACCATACACATTTTCCTTCCCCTTTTGTAAAGGCCTTTCTCTCCTGATGAAGGATAATACCGAACACAATCATGTGAACATTAAACATTTAAAGTTTGTAGCAAGAACCAAGGGGGTCCATAAGATACATTGTTTTTACCAGATAAAGTCTGTCCTCAATGGTTTTACAAAGTCCACCCAGTTATTCCAGAAATTCTTAAATTTATCTGACTCTAGTCTAACTGAAAAAGTCAACTTTTCCATAGTAAAGATATTATGCATCACTTCAACCCAATCTTCCATTTTAGGTACCTCTGTTTTCAGCCACTTCCTGGTGATGGCTTTTTTACCCGCCACTAACATTGTCCTGCATAAATATTTATCCCCTGAATTTGTTATTCTCTGGTTCCCTTTTCCCAAGTACAAAACCACAAATGAAAACGGAAGATCCACTTTTAAAATTTTCTCCATGTTTTTTTTTAATTCTTGCCAATAAGGTATGATAGAGGGGCATTCCCAAAAGATATGGAAATGATTGGCATTGTTTTCTCCACATAGTCTCCAGCATCTCGTATCCTGAGATTTCTGTTGTGCTGGTGTAATAAAATATCTCACTATGTTCTGCCAACCATATTCTCTCCATGAGAGGGAGCCTGTTGTCTTCCATTGTTGTTCATTGATCTCTTCCCACTCCTCCTCTGACAACATCTGCCCCCCCTCCTTCTCCCACTTTTCTTTTATATATACTGTATTATAACCTTTTAAATTTTCCACTTCTTTATACAATTTTGAGATTAATTTCTTGGCCAGATCTGATTCATATGCTAAAATAAATACTTTAATAATTCCCGACTCAACCTCATCTAAACTAAACTTTTTTAGAGTTTTCTCCATATAATGCCGCATCTGTAAATATCTGTACAAATCCTGATTCTTTAAACCAAACTGAATTTTTAGATCTTGAAAACTTTTAATTGTCTTCTTCTGAAAAAGCTCCCAAAATATTGTTGGTCCCCTGTCCCATCTACTGAAGCTCCCATCTAATGTATTAGGTGTAAAATCTGAATCATGTGCAATCCAACGCAGTAACCTACTCTGCTCTGTAAGGCTATTCTTTGATATAATCTCAAACCAGATATCCAGGGATAAACCCAACCATGGATTTAGCTGCTCATTAAGATGTTTTCTCAGTTTTTTATCATTTATTATAGCCTGTATTGGAATAGTGGATGTGTGGCCTTCAATATCTTTCCATCTCGCCCTGTAGGCAGGATTACACAAGGTCCACATAGTTTTTAGTTGTGCCGCCTGATAATAGCTCTTGAGACAGGGCAGGGCTAGTCCCCCTTTAACTCTGGGAAGCTGTAGAGTTCTAAGTCTTATACTTTTACTGGCAGAGTTTGGAATAAATACAATAACCTTGGGAGAACATTCATTTTGATTGCTTCTACCCTTGAAACTAAACTTGTGAATGGGATTAAGTTCCATCTTACAATATCCGATTTTATTCTTGAAATTAATGGATCATAGTTTATAGTTTTCAGTTGAGATAAGTTCTGAGGAAGATTCACTCCCAAATATTTCATGGATTTTGAATCCCAATTAAATTTGAAACGTTCTCTAACAGCTCGGTTTCGGAACATAGTTGAATGTGAGGACCTGTGTCTTTTTCACATTCAATTTATAGCCTGATAATAACCCAAAGCCCTCAAGTGTTGATATGAGTGCTGGAAGAGAGTCAGAGGGTTGCGTTAGGTATTTTAATACATCATCCGCAAATAATGCTATTTTCTGTTCATCCCCCTCTATGTCTATACCTTTTATATCTTCATTTTGTTTTATCCATTGGCTCAGGGGTTCCAAATAAATCGCAAAGAGGAGAGGGCTAATTGAGCAGCCTTGACGACATCCACGTTCTAGTATGAAAGTGTTTGAGAGATTTCCATTGATCTTGATCCTAGCTGTGGGTTTATTATAAAGAGATTGAATAGTTTTGACAAATATTTCATGAAAACCAAATCGCTCCAGCACCATATACAGGAAATCCCACCTGACAGAGTCAAATGCCTTTTCTGCATCCAATCCTACTATTATTGCTTCTAATCTTTTTTTGATGATGTTTTGCATTACATGTAATGTGCGCCGAATATTGTCCTGTGTCTGTCTATGTTTTATAAATCCAGTCTGGTCTTGATGAATTATATCTGGTAGAATTGTTTCTAAACGTCTGGCTAGGATGGCAGTGAAAAGTCTGTAGTCTTGGTTAAGAACACTCACTGGTCTATAATTAGAACATTCCAATTTGTCCTTTCCTTCTTTTGGAATAACCGAAATGAAGGCTTCTCTCCAGGAGTTTGGGATTTCTCCCTTTTTTAACACCCAGTTAAATGCATTTTTTAGCAGGGGGATCAATGGTTCCCGAAGCACTTTGTAAAACTCAGACGTGTATCCATCTGTGCCTGGAGCCTTGTTTGTCTTCAGCTTTGCAATTGCTGAATTGATTTCTTCAGTCGAGATTTCCTTGGTCAGGGCTGAGTTATGGTCATCAGTTACCCTTGGCAAATTTAAAGAATCTAACAATAAGAGTATCCGATCCTTATTATTCATGTCTGGTTGAGAATAAAGATTTTTGTAGTACATTTCAAAGCATTTATGTATCTCCCCTGTCTTATATTTCGTCGAATTAGTAAATGAATCCCTGATTTTATAAATATTATTAATTGCCATTTGTTTTTTTAACCTATAGGCCAGCAGCTTTGTAGATTTACTTCCTGCTTCGTAATACCTTTGTTTCAAGTACATCAGCTTTTTTTGAATCTCCTGTGCTAGGATGTCATTTATCTCTGTCTTAACCCTTTTAATTTCTTGGTTTAATTTCTCATCCACTTTATTTTTGTGTTGTTTTTCTAGTTTCTTAAGCTGTGATTCTAGTTTATTAAGTCTATCCTGTTTTTGCCTTTTCAAATACGCTGATTTAGCTATTATTTTCCCTCTAATTACCGCTTTACATGCATCCCATAACACGGATGGGGACACCTCACCATTATCATTCTCCCTTACATACATCTGAATTTCTTTAACATATTCCTCCTTCATTTGTCCTTTTAAAACATTTATGTTCAGCCTCCATAGTGTTGCTTTTGTTTCTCTTGACATAGCTAAAGTCATATATACTGGACAATGGTCTGATAGGTCTCTTATTCCAATTTCACACTTTTCAATCCTGTAACTGTCCTTCTTATACATTAAGAAATAATCTAACCTTGAATATGTTGAATGAGGTGATGAGAAAAATGTGTAGTCTTTTCCTTTGGGATTTAGTTCCCTGACAATTTTCAGTTGGACTGTATTCACAAAAATCTTAATTACAAAGATAGAAATACTTCCGTTTTTATTTACATTTGACTTCAAAACAATTCAAACATATCACCTCTTACAGTAACAAATAATGGAAGATATTAACAGTCATCAAAATGGTTGTTTTGTTAAATATAATCCAGTATTTCTGTCTCCATCTCATTTTCGCTACCCTCCGATGGCTGAAACTCATCGTCCTCATCTTCCTCTTCATCATCCTTGTTCTCGTCGTCCTGCACCTCTTCCTCTGTATCCACATCTCTTCCTGGGGATTTTAAACTCAGGCCTATGCGTCTGCGTTTCTTGGGGAATTCTGGCAGCGCTGAGGAAGAGAAATGACATCAGTGAACAGACAAAAGGTATCGTAGTTAACACACTTTCAACAGCGTTAAGTTGTTATACAAGCCAAAGTTAAGCCCATTTTTGTTATCTGTCCTGTCCCAACCTCATCAGTGTAATTTCTACTCTTTTGCACTTTATGTGTAGTCTATGTTTTGTTCACCTGGAGAGGCTAGTGGACCTAATGCTGTGTTCCAGACAACTGTATTCAATACAAATACTTACTATCATATAATGCATTTCCAAGCATAAAAGTGCTGCAAAATAAAATGCATGATGGCGTCTGTTACCTCGTACTGTGTTGTTCCTCCTCTGTTTCATTTATATATACACAATTGAACACAAGTATGTGTACACTCGACAAAGAATCATCAGTTTGCCACAGTCAGCCATGTTTTTTTGTTTATGTTTGGCATTGTGCACCTGGAATGCTTGAATGTCAAAAGTTGGAAATTTAAACTGGGAAAGACCGACCTCCGACTTTGATTGGAACGCGGCATAAGAATCATTGTGTTTTTGTCACTTTAGAATGAGCCTTTTATTTCTGAATAGAGAGCAGATCCTCTTAGAGTCACCACCATGTTTCTGCTGCCTCACCACTAGATGCCACTAAATCCTCCACACAGAATGTTTAATGTTTTGGTCGTAATAGTATTTAGAGGTAAAGTTAGAGGGTCACCAAAGTCATGATTCTCAGATTAGCAAATAACACACAGTTTGAGGTAAGACAAAACTCCCAAAAATAACCTCACACATCCGAAGTGCTGTTGTTGGCTGAAAAACCAACCGATCCACACAGATATTACAAACCCTGTAGGACAATATAGAAAAGAAATATGACAGCAGAAGTTGAAAGGAATGTGGTGATGGAGGTTTTATTTTAACTGAATGCAAAGCTATTCAACTCTCACAGTGTAGACAGCTGCGTTATATAGGATCCGTATATTATAGAGTTGGTTTGCAAAACAGTTCCTTTGTGCACTCACACACTCAATGTTGAGTTAATCTCCTATTTAAATTCCTCCACCTGTCAATTAGGGTTTCAGGCCCACTTTAACCCCTGGGCAGGACATTCCTAACTGTTACCACATATATGTACATATTACACCAATCTAATTACTCACACTTACACACAAGTCAGCAGCACTATTTTTAAAACTAGCTCTAACAGTACAAAACATACAAAAATGTATTTTGTTGTTTAAGAAAGCCAAGACAAACTTTATTTTCACTGTATTAGAGCTAAAATTTTACTATTGGTTTCTGAATATATAACAACTTTGTATATATAATTTTGTATATTTTGTAATTTGTATAAAACACTTTTCTTCACTTTAATTAGCTTTTACAGATTATTGTGGTTGGATTTAAGATCAGCCTGATCAATGCCAAGGCCTTAACTCCCATAGCTGGTGTAAGAGGAAAGGTTAGAGGTCACCAAAATCAGCACAGATTTTCTTCTTTAAAGCAAAAACTTTCTCTTCTGTTTTCAGAGTTAATTGAAAATGAAAAAATATATATCATACTCTGTTGAGGAAGGACAATGATGTGCTCAGGATATTAGCTACATGGTCCTTGGTGCGTTGGGAGAGTGAAAGTGTAAGCGCTACACTATTGGGGTGGTCTGAATCCCTCTGAATTCTGAACCATTCAGAATTCAACTCTGTCAACTCTGTCTACCCCACCATGGTAGCCAGAAACTTGGGGGTCATGATGATTGATGACCAGCTAACCTTCTCTAATCATGTCGCCTCAGTTGCCCGGTCATGCTGCTTTGCACTTCACAACATAAGAAAAATCAGGCATTACTTGACTCAACATGCTACCCAACTACTAATACAGGCTGTTGTCATCTCACGAGTCAATTACTGTAATACCCTCCTGACGGGGCTCCCAGCCTGCACAGTGAAACCTCTCCAGATGATCCAGAACACGGCGGCGCGCCTGGTTTACAATTAACCCAAAAGGGTACATGCTCATCGAGCTCCACTGGCTACCTGTAGCAGCCTGCATTAAATTCAAATCACTAATGCTTGCCTACAAAGTAGTCTGCGGTTCTGCACCCACCTACTTGGATGCCCTTATATAGGCATATGTTACCTCACATCTGTTGCGCTCCTCCAATGAATGACACCTGGCTCTGCCACCCATTCGTTCAAGGCAATCCAGACTCTTCTCATCTGTTGTTCCCTATTGGTGAAATGCACTACCAGTTCCTACCAGAGCAGGGGCATCCCTCTCTACCTTTAAAAAACTCCTGAAGACCCAGCTCTTCAGAGAGAACCTCCTCTCCTAGCACTACCAACAACTGGACATGCTAAATCTATCTCTCTATCTCTTGCTGCACTGCATGTCCTAGTCGCACTGTACCATGATTGTTTCCCTTTTTTGTAAGTCACTTTGGATGAAAGCGTCAGCTAAATGACTAAATGAAAAACTAAATAGACAACATAACATAGCTTCACTCATTTCCTCCTTCTCTTATTGATGAGGTTGGAAGTAGTGGACAGACAGCAGCTTCGCTGTGCTGGCTTTTAAAATGTGTTGGCTGGAAGATTTCCAATATAAGTCATCACCTAAGCTAGCTAGGTTAAACAGGCACAGTATCAATTATTTGGCTTGGATTAATTAAACACAGCCTTTGGCAAGTGTTCATTTCAAAACAGTGATAATAAGCTCTGAAAACCTTGTTTGAAATTGGTCTGGAAAAAAATTGACTTTTTTAAACTCCATTATCAAAATCTTTGCCTCGTTCTTGTGATCTTTATTTCATAAGCAAACTACCATAAATAACTTCAACTGTCTTCATATGTAAACTGTAGACTGGCTACCAATGGACTGGTAATAAAATGGGTGAGTAGTCTGAGTATCAAGCTAATAAAATACATTAATATAATATTTTATCGTCTTGCCTTACGTAAATAACATGCGTTTCTACACCACTGACAATTTTTGTACATTAAATAAGCCCAATACCAAAATATTACTTGGCAGTAGCATTGTTTATCATCACTGAGCCAAAAACAATCAAACAAACCCAGGTGACATACATGCAAAGTAAATTAGTTTAGCACTATATACAAACATACATGTTAATTATTATTAACACATAATTAAATAAAACCAAGGAAATATAATTTATATTTGCCATCAATTTATTTTTTCATGAACCGATACTGATACTCTTTATTCTGTGTAGATTGCGGGAAGGTTGGGAAGGACACTGGTCCAGAAATGCACGTAACGCATTCTCATCTTCTGATGCACATAGCTCTTGTCCATCTTAGAATTGATCTCCAAGAACTGGTGTCCAGTGGAGGTGAATCGAGGCCAGGTAGCAGGCACGCTCAGATCTCCTTTATTGGGGTCTCTGTGGACAGAAAAGAAATTAGGCAGTTTCAGTTTTCTAAGTCAGTGTCTGATTCAGGTTTATTTGATTTCTGTGATGGTTCCATGTTTAGTGTCAAAACTATACCCGGTTTTGGCAAAGTTGGTCCAGTAGGCGATCATGTAGCCAGAGACATCACGGTGGCGAGGCCAGTACGCCAGTGGTGTGGTGAAAGGCTTTCCGAACACATACTGCAGGTCATCAGCGTGGTCGGCTCCCATCCAGCTGGGGTAGGGCCTGCCAATGCCGCCCATACGATTGGGCTGAGAGAACAGGTAGGAGTAGGTACTGCGAGTCCTTTGGTGTGACAAGGAAAGAAAATCCAAGATTAGGGTCCATGCAGGTTCTCCGAGTCTGGTAAAGATGACATACTTGCCTTGCACCAGATGGTTAAACTGCTGCACAAACGTCGTATTCTATCAATTCCACCTTCTAAAGCACAGTGTGGAACAAATTGGCTTATCAATAAACTGATAGAGACATCTATATAGCAAGATGTTATTCTCACGTGGCATTGGCAGCATGAAGGTAGAGGGCAGCCTGAGTAGGAACCACGAAGATATAGTCTGTTCCAATCTCCACAACAGTTTTCTTGATGGTCTCCTTACTGGGATTTGATCCCCAGGTTGAGGTGTATGTGGAGTAGGCATTGTCCAAACCAGCCTTGCCCTTCTCCTTAGTGTACGAAGCCAGGAGCCTCTTCATATCCTCACTGCAATCAGGAAGAGAAGGTTGGAAAATTAGGTAATAAAACATCTTTCTGCCAGCACAATTGTTAATGTTTCACATTGTGATGTAATGGCTTCAACTCACACAGCGGTGTCTATCAGAGGGGCATTGATTGATGGAACATCTAAACCAGTAAAGAGGTGTCCGTCCATGTCGTTGACTCCAGCGATGTAGTCGATGTCAGCTGCATTGTGGAATAAGTTGTAGGGCTCATCCGGCAGGAAGTCACCATCGATCACAGGGGACAGGGCCAAGTTTCCTACAAGGGGCTCTGACAGAGGCAGATACAGTACAGTTTAACACTTACTATATACACTAGTACTAACCCTAAGACAAACCTAACTCTAACCCTAACCACAACACAAACCTAACCTTAACCCTACGGACAAAGGCGCCAACACTCCCATCAACGCAACTGGGACCAGGGCGGTGGAACCAATTGGGGGAAGGACCATGCACCTCCTGTCTACTTTAGGGGACGGGCTCAGTTCCCCTTCCCTAACCCTACATACACTACTATCTTGGTGTGTCAGGATTCTTAAGGACACACTTACTAGCCAAGTTTACAACCAAACCCTAAAAGATAATATGAATTAATGTGCATTTCCATGCAGTACATTTATATGAACATTGGAGTTGTACATCGAGATAAATATAATACAATAAATACATGTTTGTGCATATTCTCCAGCTGGGTACCATTAAAACATTGCAGAAGAAGAGGTCAAAGCAAGATAATTTTTGTCTCTCTATTGAAGTGGAAGTGTCAGTGGAAATGATGTCACATGCTTCCTGTATGTCAAGACTAATTAATTTAATCTGTTCTCATTGTGCTTTGTCACATTTCACCTTTATCAATACATATAATTTTTCCACTTTGGTCAAGCTTATTGAAAATGCTGCTAACACACTGGACACACCATACAGAGGGACAAAGCAGTTAAGGTACAGTAGCTGGGGTTGCTGATCTGGGGATCGAATGTGGTACAAAAGATTCTTTTATGGTAGGTATTGAACAGACATAATACATTACAAGTTTAATTTTTCCTTTGGTTACTAATCACTGACACAATGTCTAAAACGAAAATGTAAACGAGGCTGTGTGGAGTGTAGTCCTTACGATCAGGTGAGCTAGACAGACTGAGAGAGCCAGCCAACGTAAGGAGTGCAGGATCAGTCATCTTCAAACAGGTAGCCATAGTGTCATCGGTGGGGCAGTTGACCTTCAGAGCAATCTGGGGAAAGGGTTCAAATAATCTTTAATCTACTCCCCAGCCCTAAAGTTATGTGTACACATTTGAATTCTGGTTAGCTATCCCCCCACCCAAAAAAAGTTGTTATGTACCTCCTCAGCAAACTTGCGAGGGTTCTTGTTGACAGCCCAAGGGCAAAGAGCAACCCCGCTCTGGGAGATGGCTCTTTTGAACAGTCCTTTGTTGTGGGGTGTGAGAGTCTGTGGGCAGATGGACAAAAAAAAAAAGAGATATTTTATTATGTTCTTTTAATGTAGTCTTGTTATGTCTCTCATCTCTCTATCATGATCATCTCACCTGGAAGCTGACACTAGCTCCACCTGCAGACTCTCCAAAGACGGTGATGTTGTCAGGGTCTCCTCCAAATGAGCGGATGTTCCTGTTCACCCATGCGATGGCTGCCTGCTGGTCCCAAAGACCGTAGTTTCCTGGCGAGGATCAAACTTCATTCAATCAGAGTAGGTGCAATTTATAAAATTGTCAGAAAGGCCAACATCTTCTAGGCTCTGTATAATTCTGTCACTGCACCTACCAGGTAAGCTAGAGTCTCCAGTGCTCAAGAAACCCAGAGTCCCCACACGATATCCCAGCGTCACAATAATAACATTTCCTCTCTCTGCAATCTCCTGCCCACCATACAGATAGTTGTCCAGGAAGTTAGCACCCATTGACCCTCCAGCCAGGAAGGCTCCTCCATAGATCCAGACCATGACGGGCAGGCCAGTGGACACTAGAAGACAGAGAGAACAAGATTCAGCTGAAGTTCAGATCTAATATGGATGAGATTCCGTGGGCTTCTCTGAGTCGTTACCTGAGCGTCTGTGAGGAACCCAGATGTTAAGGTAAAGACAGTCTTCACTGCCTCTGGTGTCAGTCATGATAAGGTTCACCTGGAGACATCTCTTCCTGTACTCAGTGGCCTTCAGAATACCTGATGAGAGAAACATGCAGTGTAAGAGCAGTGCAACATCATACAGTTTAGGCCGCTTGAAGATGAACCCTTCAATCAATCAAGTCGAAAGAGAAGAGGTGAACACACGTATGTTTATACTTTTTTTGTTTTGGTCTAGATGTCATTTCCAGTAGGTGAAAAGTTCAAGCAGTCTACCCACCGTCCCAGCCAGGGTGACGCTTTGGTTTCTCAAACCTTCCAGGAATGTCAGCAAAGGGAATCCCCTTGAAGATGTCCATGTGATGGCGGAAACCAAGACGAATGTTCTCACCCTCCACCATACCTCCCTCTGTGTACACCACCCCGAGCTACAGAAATTAAGCAAAAATGCAAGAAAGGATTGAACAAATATATTATACATAATAACACCAATGAAGGAATTCATGTTTTTAGAAAAAAAAATTCAAATGTTTGAATCACAGATCTATCAAAACTCTGAAAAAATCATAGCATCTCTTTACACACTGAACATTATTTTACAGAAACTGAACTTTAACACGTGATTCCTTTGATTCACCAGAATACAGTTTTAGTGACACCTACGGAGGCCGCAGAGACCGTCTCCAGAAACACAGCAACAGCTACCAATATCCCCAGCTTCGCCATCTTGACCATACTGTGAGAACCAGGTTGATTGTCGGCCAGACTTATATCTGGGTGACATAAAGGACACCCCTCCCCTAAACAACATCTGAGCAGTGTGCAGTCTGTGGGCCTGCCCTCTCACTGTTACATAAAATAATATTTAACCACCTTGTGTGCACAGATTACCTCAAACATTAGTGATCAAAAAAAGGAGGGCACATTTTTATAGTTTTTATTGGACACTAGTACATAAGATTGAAAATGAAGTCGGCATTAATTAGCTAAAGTTAAAATGCTTAGTCAGTATGGCACAAGAGACAGCGGAAATTCTTATCAGTAGTGATCCAAATATAGTCAAAGCTGTAATGGGAAGTGAAAGGCCTATTTGACAAAACCTAAAAGAATAAAAGATTTTTGAGATTTCTATTAGTCATTTGTGTCAGCTACTTATTTAAATGTAGCAACACACACTGTAAAAAAATACTCTGTTACAGGTAAATGTCCTACATTCAAAGTTTTGCTAAAGTAAAAGTACAAAAGTATTAGCAAGTATTACAAAAAGTACTTAATGTAGTTATGCATGTATCAATATTATGATGCAGCCTGTACAGGTGGGGCTAATTGTAACTTTAACTTGACATACTGCTCGTAGCTTCATGATATCAATTTTAAATTGTTGATAATATTCTGCATTAATAATTTGAAGCTGTACAATGACTAGTAATAAAAGCTGTCAAATAAATGTAGTGGAGTACAACATTCCTCTCTGAAATGCAGTGGAGTAGAAGTATAAATTTAAAAGTACTATTATATACTATTATGTAGTATGATATCAATAGGAATAGTGGCATAGAATGCTGTACTGTAAAGTGTAGGTCAGAATCTTGGTCACACTTTTTTAATCAACATTTAAATATGAAAGAGATGTGCAGAAAGGACCCTTGTACTATTTTAACAGAAGCAAAATGATGGCTTCCACTAAATTTTTAAAGATCAGTTTATATTTTCTATAGTTTTCAGTTGATGAAAGTCTTGTGTTGGCCTTTTGGATTGGCTGTAGCAGTGTGACTCCAGTCCTTTTGGACAGCTGTGTCAACTCAGCAGAGGCTGCCTTCCTGATACGCGACTGCATGAGGAAAAGAAAAATCACCCTCAAAGGTTTGTTTTTTTTAAATCCCACACTAAGTTCAAAACTATCTTTTAGCAAAATAAAAGTTATGCCGTGGATATATAAATAAATGATAAATTATGATTGTCATATATGTTATGTATAACCCTTTCCTCAATAAATTTAGGTGGACATTAGCAAAATGTTACCTATCTAATTTACTATGGTCAGTGACTGTACAGTCCCCTCCAAAAGTATTGGAACAGTGAGGCCAATTCCTTTATTTTTGCTGTAGACTGAAACATTTGGGTTTGACATCAAAAGATGAACATGAGACAACAGATCAACAGTTGCTTTTTTTCCAGGTGGTTAATCTTGATCTGATACACAATGTGAAGATAGCACCTTTTGTTTAAACCCACCCATTTTTCATGGGAGCAAAAGTATTGGAACATGTGACTGACAGGTGTGTTTTGTTGCCCAGGAGCCTCCTGTTAGATTGATTATTCAAACAATAACTAGCACTGAATGTCTACACTCAGTTTCAGATTTGGGTTTTGCCTGTGCATTTATAGTTAGAGGTGTAAACAACATGAAACCGAGAGCTGTCTATGGGTGCAAAACAAGCAATTGTGAGCTGAGAGAAGATGGAAAGTCAATCGAGTCATTGCACAACAGCAACAACCTCCGAGGGCGGAGTGAAGGTATCACAATCTACTATTCCGAAGACTTCATGAACAAAGTACGAGGCTACACCGAAGATGTAAACCAGTCATTAGCAAGAAGAATTGGAAGGCCAGGTTGGAATTTGCCAAAAAAGTACAAAGACAAGCCTCAAAAATTCTGGGACAAAGTTTTATGGACTGATGAGACAAAGATGAACATTTATCAAAGTGATGGAAAGACTAAAGTTTGGAGAAAGAAAGACTCTGCTCATGATCCCAAGCATACAAGCTCATCTGTGAAACACAGTGGATGTAATGTCATGGCTTGGGCTTGCATGGCTTCTTCTGGGACGAGCCCATTAATCTTCACTGATGATGTAACACATGATGGCAGCAGCAAAATGAACTCAGAGGTCTACAGAAACATTTTGTCTGTAATTTAAAGAAAGATGCAACCAAACTGATTGGGAGATCCTTCACCATACAGCAAGATAATGACCCAAAACACACTGCCAGAACAACAAAGGAGTTCATCAGGGGTAAGAAGTGGAAGGTTTTAGACTGGCCAAGTCAATCTCCAGACTTAAAACCTATAGAGCATTTTACCTGCTTAAGAGGAGACTGAAGGGAGTAACCCCCCAAAAACAACAACAACAACTGAAAGAGGCTGCGGTCAAAGCCTAAAAAGGCATCACAAAAGAAGAATGCAAAAGTTTGGTGATGACAATGAGTCACAGACTTGATGCAGTTATTGCAAGCTAAAGATCTGCAACAAAATATTAGCTTTTATTCATTCTAATCTACTTTAAGTCCAATACTTTTGCTCCCATGAAAAATGGGTGGGTTCAAACAAAAGGTGCTATCTTCTACATTGTGTATCAGATCAAGATGTAAACACCTGAAATAAAAGCTGAAATTTGATTTTTGTTCATATTCATCTTTTGATGTCAAACCCAAATGTTTTCAGTCTACAGCAAAAATAAAGGAATTGGCTTCACTGTTCCAATACTTTTGGAGGGGACTGTATATAAATCTGCCCAATAACTAACACGCCAGCATCTGTTCAAAAGCACCTGTACTGACATGGCTCCCTTATCATGGTCCCTGTACTGTACACATGTATATTTCTTACCATATGTGTACCCATGTATACATGGCCACCACATGGCATTTCTAAGACGTTTGCCATGCAACAATGTTGTACATCTCATCTCGTGTGGAGGGTGGCTGCATTGGCAGTCAGCTGAGAGAGAAAGCAAATAAGAGAGAGAATAACACAGCAGGAGCTCTTCCTTTTAATGCAGCAGCATGCTGGACCTCGGGAGAATACTGGCAGATAGTCCAGCCTGTTTTATTTATAAAGATTTTGTCAATGAACTGTTGTACTTCTATAACATGCGGCGGGCGGTCAAAAATTGCACATCAGCACATTATTAACTGTGTTGTGTGCATGTGGGAAAAGATCAAATAAAGAAATAGATATCTGATCGGACTGTTGTGATTATGCTGTGAACAAACGGTGGCTTAACTGGTATCCCTGACAATTTTCAGTTGGACTGTATTCACAAAACTCTTAATTACAAAGATAGAAATACTTCCATTTTTATTTACATTTGACTTCAAAACAATTCAAACATATCACCTCTTACAGTAACAAATAATGGAAGATATTAACAGGCATCAAAATGGTTATTTTGTTAAATATAATCCAGTATTTCTGTCTCCATCTCATTTTCGCTACCCCCCGATGGCTGAAACTCATCGTCCTCATCTTTCTTTTAATCATACTTGTTCTCCTCGTCCCGCACCTCTTCCTCTGTATCCACATCTCTTCCTGGGGATTTTAAACTCAAAAGGTATCGTAGTTAACACACTTTCAACAGTGTTAAGTTGTTATACAAGCCAAGTTAAGCCCCCTTTTTGTTATCTGTCCTGTCCCAACCTCATCAGTGTAATTTCTACTCTTTTGCACTTTATGTGTAGTCTATGTTTTGTTCACCTGGAGAGGCTAGTGGACCTAATGCTGTGTTCCAGACAACTGTATTCAATACAAATACTTACTATCATATAATGCATTTCCAAGCATAAAAGTGCTGCAAAATAAAATGCATAATGGCGTCTGTTACCTCGTACTGTGTTGTTCCTCCTCTGTTTCATTTATATATACACAATTGAACACAAGTATGTGTACACTCGACAAAGAATCATCAGTTTGCCACAGTCAGCCATGTTTTTTTGTTTATGTTTGGCATTGTGCACCTGGAATGCTTGAATGTCAAAAGTTGGAAATTTAAACTGGGAAAGACCGACCTCCGACTTTGATTGGAACGCAGCATAAGAATCATTGTGTTTTTGTCACTTTAGAATGAGCCTTTTATTTCTGAATAGAGAGCAGGTCTTCTTAGAGTCACCACCATGTTTCTGCTGCCTCACCACTAGATGCCACTAAATCCTCCACACAGAATGTTTAATGTTTTCAGATTAGCAAATAACACACAGTTTGAGGTAAGATAAAACTCCCAAAAATAACCTCACACATCCGAAGTGCTGTCGATGGTTGAAAAACCAACCGATCCACACAGATATTACAAACCCTGTAGGACAATATAGAAAAGAAATATGACAGCAGAAGTTGAAAGGAATGTGGTGATGGAGGTTTTACTTTAACTGAATGCAAAGCTATTCAACTCTCACAGTGTAGACAGCTGCGTTATATAGGATCCGTATATTATAGGGTTGGTTTGTAAAACAGTTCCTTTATGCACTCACACTCAATTTTGAGTTAATCTCCTATTTAAATTCCTCCACCTGTCAATAAGGGTTTCAGGCCCACTTTAACCCCTGGGCAGGACATTCCTAACTGTTACCACATATATGTGCATATTACACCAATCTAATTACTCACACTTACACACAAGTCAGCAGCACTATTTTTAAAACTAGCTCTAACAGTACAAAACATACAAAAATGTATTTTGTTGTTTAAGAAAGCCAAGATAAACTTTATTTTCACTGTATGAGAGCTAAAATTTTACTATTGGTTTCTGAATATATAACAACTTCAGGAAATCATTTGTATAAAACACTTTTCTTCACTTTAATTAGCTTTTACAGATTATTGTGGTTGGATTTAAGATCAGCCTGATCAATGCCAAGGCCTTAACTCCCATAGCTGGTGTAAGAGGAAAGGTTAGAGGTCACCAAAATCAGCACAGATTTTCTTCTTTAAAGCAAAAACTTTCTCTTGTGTTTTCAGAGTTAATTGAAAATGAAAAAATATATATCATACTCTGTTGAGGAAGGACAATGATGTGCTCAGGATATTAGCTACATGGTCCTTGGTGCGTTGGGAGAGTGAAAGTGTAAGCACTACACTACTGGGGTGGTCTGAATCCCTCTGAATTCTGAACCATTCAGAATTCAACTCTGTCAACTCTGTCCACCCCACCAGGGTAGCCAGAAACTTGGGTGTCATGATGATTGATGACCAACTAACCTTCTCTAATCATGTCGCCTCAGTTGCCCGGTCATGCTGCTTTGCACTTCACAACATAAGAAAAATCAGGCATTACTTGACTCAACGTGCTACCCAACTACTAATACAGGCTGTGGTCATCTCGCGAGTCAATTACTGTAATACCCTCCTGACGGGGCTCCCAGCCTGCACAGTGAAACTTCTCCAGATGATCCAGAACACGGCGGCGCGCCTGGTTTACAATTAACCCAAAAGGGTACATGCTCATCGAGCTCCACTGGCTACCTGTAGCAGCCTGCATTAAATTCAAATCACTAATGCTTGCCTACAAAGTAGTCTGCGGTTCTGCACCCACCTACTTGGATGCCCTTATATAGGCATATGTTACCTCACATCTGTTGCGCTCCTCCAATGAATGACACCTGGCTCTGCCACCCATTCGCTCAAGGCAATCCAGACTCTTCTCGTCTGTTGTTCCCTATTGGTGAAATGCACTACCAGTTCCTACCAGAGCAGGGGCATCCCTCTCTACCTTTAAAAAACTCCTGAAAACCCAGCTCTTCAGAGAGAACCTCCTCTCCTAGCACTACCAACAACTGGACATGCTAAATCTATCTCTCTATCTCTTGCTGCACTGCACGTCCTAGTCGCACTGTACCATGATTGTTTCCCTTTTTTGTAAGTCGCTTTGGATGAAAGCGTCAGCTAAATGACTAAATGAATAACTAAATAGACAACGTAACATAGCTTCACTCATTTCCTCCTTCTCTTATTGATGAGGTTGGAAGTAGTGGACAGACAGCAACTTCGCTGTGCTGGCTTTTAAAATGTGTTGGCTGGAAGATTTCCAATATAAGTCATCACCTAAGCTAGCTAGGTTAAACAGGCACAGTATCAATTATTTGGCTTGGATTAATTAAACACAGCCTTTGGCAAGTGTTCATTTCAAAACAGTGATAATAAGCTCTGAAAACCTTGTTTGAAATTGGTCTGGAAAAAAATTGACATTATCAAAATCTTTGCCTCGTTCTTGTGATCTTTATTTCATAAGCAAACTACCATAAATAACTTCACCTGTCTTCATATGTAAACTGTAGACTGGCTACCAATGGACTGGTAATAAAATGGGTGAGTAGTCTGGATATCAAGCTAATAAAATACATTAATATAATATTTTATTGTCTTGCCTTACGTAAATAACATGCGTTTCTACACCACTGACAATTTTTGTACATTAAATAAGCCCAATACCAAAATATTACTTGGCAGTAGCATTGTTTATCATCACTGAGCCAAAAACAATCAAACAAACCCAGGTGACATACATGCAAAGTAAATTAGTTTAGCACTATATACAAACATACATGTTAATTATTATCAACACATAGTTAAATAAAACCAAGGAAATATAATTTATATTTGCCATCAATTTATTTTTTCATGAACCGATACTGATACTCTTTATTCTGTGTAGATTGCGGGAAGGTTGGGAAGGACACTGGTCCAGAAATGCACGTAACGCATTCTCATCTTCTGATGCACATAGCTCTTGTCCATCTTAGAATTGATCTCCAAGAACTGGTGTCCAGTGGAGGTGAATCGAGGCCAGGTAGCAGGCACGCTCAGATCTCCTTTATTGGGGTCTCTGTGGACAGAAAAGAAATTAGGCAGTTTCAGTTTTCTAAGTCAGTGTCTGATTCAGGTTTATTTGATTCCTGTGATGCTTCCATGTTTAGTGTCAAAACTATACCCGGTTTTGGCAAAGTTGGTCCAGTAGGCGATCATGTAGCCAGAGACATCACGGTGGCGAGGCCAGTACGCCAGTGGTGTGGTGAAAGGCTTTCCGAACACATACTGCAGGTCATCAGCGTGGTCGGCTCCCATCCAGCTGGGGTAGGGCCTGCCAATGCCGCCCATACGATTGGGCTGAGAGAACAGGTAGGAGTAGGTACTGCGAGTCCTTTGGTGTGACAAGGAAAGAAAATCCAAGATTAGGGTCCATGCAGGTTCTCCGAGTCTGGTAAAGATGACATACTTGCCTTGCACCAGATGGTTAAACTGCTGCACAAACTGTCGTATTCTATCAATTCCACCTTCTAAAGCACAGTGTGGAACAAATTGGCTTATCAATAAACTGATAGAGACATCTATATAGCAAGATGTTATTCTCACGTGGCATTGGCAGCATGAAGGTAGAGGGCAGCCTGAGTAGGAACCACGAAGATATAGTCTGTTCCAATCTCCACAACAGTTTTCTTGATGGTCTCCTTACTGGGATTTGATCCCCAGGTTGAGGTGTATGTGGAGTAGGCATTGTCCAAACCAGCCTTGCCCTTCTCCTTAGTGTACGAAGCCAGGAGCCTCTTCATATCCTCACTGCAATCAGGAAGAGAAGGTTGGAAAATTAGGTAATAAAACATCTTTCTGCCAGCACAATTGTTAATGTTTCACATTGTGATGTAATGGCTTCAACTCACACAGCGGTGTCTATCAGAGGGGCATTGATTGATGGAACATCTAAACCAGTAAAGAGGTGTCCGTCCATGTCGTTGACTCCAGCGATGTAGTCGATGTCAGCTGCATTGTGGAATAAGTTGTAGGGCTCATCCGGCAGGAAGTCACCATCGATCACAGGGGACAGGGCCAAGTTTCCTACAAGGGGCTCTGACAGAGGCAGATACAGTACAGTTTAACACTTACTATATACACTAGTACTAACCCTAAGACAAACCTAACTCTAACCCTAACCACAACACAAACCTAACCTTAACCCTACGGACAAAGGCGCCAACACTCCCATCAACGCAACTGGGACCAGGGCGGTGGAACCAATTGGGGGAAGGACCGTGCACCTCCTGTCTACTTTAGGGGACGGGCTCAGTTCCCCTTCCCTAACCCTACATACACTACTATCTTGGTGTGTCAGGATTCTTAAGGACATACTTACTAGCCAAGTTTACAACCAAACCCTAAAAGATAATATGAATTAATGTGCATTTCCATGCAGTACATTTATATGAACATTAGGAGTTGTACATCGAGATAAATATAATACAATAAATACATGGTTGTGCATATTCTCCAGCTGGGTGCCATTAAAACATTGCAGAAGAAGAGGTCAAAGCAAGATAATTTTTGTCTCTCTATTGAAGTGGAAGTGTCAGTGGAAATGATGTCACATGCTTCCTGTATGTCAAGACTAATTAATTTAATCTGTTCTCATTGTGCTTTGTCACATTTCACCTTTATCAATACATATAATTTTTCCACTTTGGTCAAGCTTATTGAAAATGCTGCTAACACACTGGACACACCATACAGAGGGACAAAGCAGTTAAGGTACAGTAGCTGGGGTTGCTGATCTGGGGATCGAATGTGGTACAAAAGATTCTTTTATGGTAGGTATTGAACAGACATAATACATTACAAGTTTAATTTTTCCTTTGGTTACTAATCACTGACACAATGTCTAAAACGAAAATGTAAACGAGGCTGTGTGGAGTGTAGTCCTTACGATCAGGTGAGCTAGACAGACTGAGAGAGCCAGCCAACGTAAGGAGTGCAGGATCAGTCATCTTCAAACAGGTAGCCATAGTGTCATCGGTGGGGCAGTTGACCTTCAGAGCAATCTGGGGAAAGTGTTCAAATAATCTTTAATCTACTCCCCAGCCCTAAAGTTATGTGTACACATTTGAATTCTGGTTAGCTATCCCCCCACCCAAAAAAAGTTGTTATGTACCTTCTCAGCAAACCTGCGAGGGTTCTTGTTGACAGCCCAAGGGCAAAGAGCAACCCCGCTCTGCGAGATGGCTCTTTTGAACAGTCCTTTGTTGTGGGGTGTGAGAGTCTGCGGGCAGATGGCCAAAAAAAAAAAAGAGATATTTTATTATGTTCTTTTAATGTAGTCTTGTTATGTCTCTCATCTCTCTATCATGATCATCTCACCTGGAAGCTGACACTAGCTCCACCTGCAGACTCTCCAAAGACGGTGATGTTGTCAGGGTCTCCTCCAAATGAGCGGATGTTCCTGTTCACCCATGCGATGGCTGCCTGCTGGTCCCAAAGACCGTAGTTTCCTGGCGAGGATCAAACTTCATTCAATCAGAGTAGGTGCAATTTATAAAATTGTCAGAAAGGCCAACATCTTCTAGGCTCTGTATAATTCTGTCACTGCACCTACCAGGTAAGCTAGAGTCTCCAGTGCTTAAGAAACCCATAGTCCCCACACGATATCCCAGCGTCACAATAATAACATTTCCTCTCTCTGCAATCTCCTGCCCACCGTACAGATAGTTGTCCAGGAAGTTAGCACCCATTGACCCTCCAGCCAGGAAGGCTCCTCCATAGATCCAGACCATGACGGGCAGGCCAGTGGACACTAGAAGACAGAGAGAACAAGATTCAGCTGAAGTTCAGATCTAATATGGATGAGATTCCGTGGGCTTCTCTGAGTCGTTACCTGAGCGTCTGTGAGGAACCCAGATGTTAAGGTAAAGACAGTCTTCACTGCCTCTGGTGTCAGTCATGATAAGGTTCACCTGGAGACATCTCTTCCTGTACTCAGTGGCCTTCAGAATACCTGATGAGAGAAACATGCAGTGTAAGAGCAGTGCAACATCATACAGTTTAGGCCGCTTGAAGATGAACCCTTCAATCAATCAAGTCGAAAGAGAAGAGGTGAGCACACGTATGTTTGTGGTGTGAATTGTACTTTTTTTGTTTTGGTCTAGATGTCATTTCCAGTAGGTGAAAAGTTCAAGCAGTCTACCCACCGTCCCAGCCAGGGTGACGCTTTGGTTTCTCAAACCTTCCAGGAATGTCAGCAAAGGGAATCCCCTTGAAGATGTCCATGTGATGGCGGAAACCAAGACGAATGTTCTCACCCTCCACCATACCTCCCTCTGTGTACACCACCCCGAGCTACAGAAATTAAGCAAAAATGCAAGAAAGGATTGAACAAATATATTATACATAATAACACCAATGAAGGAATTCATGTTTTGAAAAAAAATTCAAATGTTTGAATCACAGATCTATCAAAACTCTGAAAAAATCATAGCATCTCTTTACACACTGAACATTATTTTACAGAAACTGAACTTTAACACGCGATTCCTTTGATTCACCAGAATACAGTTTTAGTGACACCTACGGAGACCGCAGAGACCGTCTCCAGAAACACAGCAACAGCTACCAATATCCCCAGCTTCGCCATCTTGACCATACTGTGAGAACCAGGTTGATTGTCGGCCAGACTTTTATAAAGGACACCCATCCCCTAAACAACATCTGAGCAGTGTGCAGTCTGTGGGCCTGCCCTCTCACTGTTACATAACATAATATTTAACCACCTTGTGTGCACAGATTACCTCAAACATGTTAAAACTCACCAACATTAGTGATCAAAAAAAGGAGGGCACATTTTTATAGTTTTTATTGGACACTAGTACATAAGATTGAAAATGAAGTCGGCATTAATTAGCTAAAGTTAAAATGCTTAGTCAGTATGGCACAAGAGACAGCGGAAATTCTTACCAGTAGTGATCCAAATATAGTCAGAGCTGTAATGGGAAGTGAAAGGCCTATTTGACAAAAACCTAAAAGACTAAAAGATTTTTGAGATTTATATTAGTCATTTATGTCAGCTACTTATTTAAATATAGCAACACACACTGTAAAAAATACTCTGTTACAGGTAAATGTCCTACATTCAAAGTTTTGCTAAAGTAAAAGTACAAAAGTATTAGCAAGTATTACAAAAAGTACTTAATGTAGTTATGCATGTATCAATATTATGATGCAGCCTGTACAGGTGGGGCTAATTGTAACTTTAACTTGACATACTGCTTGTAGCTTCATGATATCAATTTTAATTTGTTGATAATATTCTGCATTAATAATTTGAAGCTGTACAATGACTAGTAATAAAAGCTGTCAAATAAATGTAGTGGAGTACAACATTCCTCTCTGAAATGCAGTGGAGTAGAAGTATAAATTTAAAAGTACTATTATATACTATTATGTAGTATGATATCAATAGGAATAGTGGCATAGAATGCTGTACTGTAAAGTGTAGGTCAGAATCTTGGTCACACTTTTTTAATCAACATTTAAATATGAAAGAGATGTGCAGAAAGGACCCTTGTACTATTTTAACAGAAGCAAAATGATGGCTTCCACTAAATTTTTAAAGATTTTTTAAGTTTATATTTTCTATAGTTTTCAGTTGATGAAAGTCTTGTGTTGGCCTTTTGGATTGGCTGTAGCAGTGTGACTCCAGTCCTTTTGGACAGCTGTGTCAACTCAGCAGAGGCTGCCTTCCTGATACGCGACTGCATGAGGAAAAGAAAAATCACCCTCAAAGGTTTGTTTTTTTTAAATCCCACACTAAGTTCAAAACTATCTTTTAGCAAAATAAAAGTTATGCCGTGGATATATAAATAAATGATAAATTATGATTGTCATATATGTTATGTATAACCCTTTCCTCAATAAATTTAGGTGGACATTAGCAAAATGTTACCTATCTAATTTACTATGGTCAGTGACTGTACAGTCCCCTCCAAAAGTATTGGAACAGTGAGGCCAATTCCTTTATTTTTGCTGTAGACTGAAAACATTTGGGTTTGACATCAAAAGATGAACATGAGACAACAGATCAACAGTTCAGCTTTTATTTCCAGGTGGTTACATCTTGATCTGATACACAATGTAGAAGATAGCACCTTTTGTTTAAACCCACCCATTTTTCATGGGAGCAAAAGTATTGGAACATGTGACTGACAGGTGTGTTTTGTTGCCCAGGAGCCTCCTGTTAGATTGATTATTCAAACAATAACTAGCACTGAATGTCTACACTCAGTTTCAGATTTGGGTTTTGCCTGTGCATTTATAGTTAGAGGTGTAAACAACATGAAAACCAGAGAGCTGTCTATGGGTGCAAAACAAGCAATTGTGAAGCTGAGAGAAGATGGAAAGTCAATCAGAGTCATTGCACAAACAGCAACAACCTCCAGAGGGCAGGAGTGAAGGTATCACAATCTACTATTCACAGAAGACTTCATGAACTAAAGTACAGAGGCTACACCAGAAGATGTAAACCAGTCATTAGCAAGAAGAATTGGAAGGCCAGGTTGGAATTTGCCAAAAAAGTACAAAGACAAGCCTCAAAAATTCTGGGACAAAGTTTTATGGACTGATGAGACAAAGATGAACATTTATAAAAGTGATGGAAAGACTAAAGTTTGGAGAAAGAAAGACTCTGCTCATGATCCCAAGCATACAAGCTCATCTGTGAAACACAGTGGATGTAATGTCATGGCTTGGGCTTGCATGGCTTCTTCTGGGACGAGCCCATTAATCTTCACTGATGATGTAACACATGATGGCAGCAGCAAAATGAACTCAGAGGTCTACAGAAACATTTTGTCTGTAATTTAAAGAAAGATGCAACCAAACTGATTGGGAGATCCTTCACCATACAGCAAGATAATGACCCAAAACACACTGCCAGAACAACAAAGGAGTTCATCAGGGGTAAGAAGTGGAAGGTTTTAGACTGGCCAAGTCAATCTCCAGACTTAAAACCTATAGAGCATTTTACCTGCTTAAGAGGAGACTGAAGGGAGTAACCCCCCAAAAACAACAACAACAACTGAAAGAGGCTGCGGTCAAAGCCTAAAAAGGCATCACAAAAGAAGAATGCAAAAGTTTGGTGATGACAATGAGTCACAGACTTGATGCAGTTATTGCAAGCTAAAGATTTGCAACAAAATATTAGCTTTTATTCATTTTAATCTACTTTAAATCTATCTGTTCCAATACTTTTGCTCCCATGAAAAATGGGTGGGTTCAAACAAAAGGTGCTATCTTCTACATTGTGTATCAGATCAAGATGTAAACACCTGGAAATAAAAGCTGAAATGTTGATCTTTTGTCTCATATTCATCTTTTGATGTCAAACCCAAATGTTTTGAGTCTACAGCAAAAATAAAGGAATTGGCCTCACTGTTCCAATACTTTTGGAGGGGACTGTATATAAATCTGCCCAATAACTAACACGCCAGCATCTGTTCAAAAGCACCTGTACTGACATGGCTCCCTTATCATGGTCCTGTACTGTACACATGTATATTTCTTACCATATGTGTACCCATGTATACATGGCCACCACATGGCATTTCTAAGACGTTTGCCATGCAACAATGTTGTGCATCTCATCTCATGTGTGGAGGGTGGCTGCACCTGGAGCTCTTCCTTTTAATGCAGCAGCATGCTGGACCTCGGGAGAATACTGGCAGATAGTGAACTGTTGTACTTCTATAACATGCGGTGGGCGGTCAAAAATTGCACATCAGCACATTATTAACTGTGTTGTGTGCATGTGGGAAAAGATCAAATAAAGAAATAGATATCTGATCGGACTGTTGTGATTATGCTGTGAACAAACGGTGGCTTAACTGGTATCCCTGACAATTTTCAGTTGGACTGTATTCACAAAACTCTTAATTACAAAGATAGAAATACTTCCATTTTTATTTACATTTGACTTCAAAACAATTCAAACATATCACCTCTTACAGTAACAAATAATGGAAGATATTAACAGTCATCAAAATGGTTGTTTTGTTAAATATAATCCAGTATTTCTGTCTCCATCTCATTTTCGCTACCCTCCGATGGCTGAAACTCATCGTCCTCATCTTCCTCTTCATCATCCTTGTTCTCCTCGTCCTGCACCTCTTCCTCTGTATCCACATCTCTTCCTGGGGATTTTAAACTCAGGCCTATGCGTCTGCGTTTCTTGGGGAATTCTGGCAGCGCTGAGGAAGAGAAATTACATCAGTGAACAAACAAAAGGTATCGTAGTTAACACACTTTCAACAGTGTTAAGTTGTTATACAAGCCAAGTTAAGCCCCCTTTTTGTTATCTGTCCTGTCCCAACCTCATCAGTGTAATTTCTACTCTTTTGCACTTTATGTGTAGTCTATGTTTTGTTCACCTGGAGAGGCTAGTGGACCTAATGCTGTGTTCCAGACAACTGTATTCAATACAAATACTTACTATCATATAATGCATTTCCAAGCATAAAAGTGCTGCAAAATAAAATGCATAATGGCGTCTGTTACCTCGTACTGTGTTGTTCCTCCTCTGTTTCATTTATATATACACAATTGAACACAAGTATGTGTACACTCGACAAAGAATCATCAGTTTGCCACAGTCAGCCATGTTTTTTTGTTTATGTTTGGCATTGTGCACCTGGAATGCTTGAACGTCAAAAGTTGGAAATTTAAACTGGGAAAGACCGACCTCCGACTTTGATTGGAACGCAGCATAAGAATCATTGTGTTTTTGTCACTTTAGAATGAGCCTTTTATTTCTGAATAGAGAGCAGGTCTTCTTAGAGTCACCACCATGTTTCTGCTGCCTCACCACTAGATGCCACTAAATCCTCCACACAGAATGTTTAATGTTTTGTTCATAATAGTATTTAGAGGTAAAGTTAGAGGGTCACCAAAGTCATGAGTGTCTGTGCAAACTTTTGTGCCAATCCAGCTGGTCGCACTTTCAGCCATGTTGTGTCTACACAAAGCTTCATCAGTGGAACTGTTTGAGTTGTTAATGTGGAATCACAAAGAGGACATGGCGTCCATGAAGTGAGTGAGGACACATTCTTGGTAATGGATATTTTCCTTACCTGGTTTCTGGACTCTGATGACCTTCTTGATCATGGCTGAGATCATGTCCCTCAGCTTGTCTGTGGTGCCAAGAACACACCAGCCGTCTCGCTCGTCACATGCCTGCTCATTCCCACCGTTCTGCTCGATCACATGTTTGATACTGGAAGCAAAACAAATAGCTGCATTGCATCCAAACGGTGTTGGAGAGTAACTGGAGAGTACATTTACTCAAGTACTGCACTGTACAATCTTAAATTACCAATTAAGATACATGTAATTTTATATATAAATAAATCAAAAGTAGCTCCACCTCTACCTACTCCAACATTAAAGTGATGCACACATTATTGTATTAGTTAAATTAACCACTCCACTTTTGGTCCTTTAAGTATATTTGATATGCTATGTAATTATTAAATTGTTTTTATTGTTTTCAAAACATTGATAAAGAAATGTATGTACAAATCTTATCACATTAAAACATTCTTTAGTTTTACATAAACATAACCAGTTAATCTCACTCTTTTATATTTTTTATATGTTTCTATTTAAATATAATATTAAATATTTATATTATATACTGTTTGAGTACGGGCTTGAGATGCAAATGTATATATAAGAAGGAAGTAGGATACGCAGCACTTTAATGTACCTTTCCACATCCAAATCACAGAGCTGGTAAAACATCTGTCTGTGGGGAGGCAGCATGCCTTCTCTGAAAACATACGATGACTCCTGTGGAGATGAAACAGAGATCAATCTGTATCACAGCACCTATCATACAGATGTTGAAAGTTTACCATGATTATGAATTATAGACTTATTATCATCTAAAAGTTGAAACATTAGTCTTATGGAGACCCAGAGGGTTCAAATTGAAATAAATTATGAAAACGTGTGTATATTTTAAAACGTGTGTTAGCTCTGTGTTTATATGACGATGGTCACTGACCTTCAGCTGGTAGGTGACTGGGTTTGGATCTCGACTGGTGCTTGGACCCTCCTGAGCTGGAAGTTCCATCACACTAGCTGGCTGTGGACCTGGGAAAAAAAAAGCATACACAAACATGTTGTGAGTTTACCTTGGCAACAATAGCAGGACGGCGGAAATTATTGAGGACTTGTTCCTACTGTTTAAGATAGGACACGTACGACACGCAAAATGAACACCAAATGTTTCTATGGACCGCCTGTTGTTAGAGAGGTTGTGGACAAACACGATTGGAGAGTGTTTGAATCACGTCACTGGAAAATGATTTCTGCCTGCCTGAACTACCACCAGGCTGTCACATGAACCCTCTTCCTGCCATTGACTATATTTGTGGAAGCATTTCATACTTATTTTAACTATAGTAGTGTAAAAGAAGACGCGGTTACTGCAGAAAGCCGACAGCACACTGGTTACATTACTATATACGTGTTTGTACCTTTTATTTGCCCGCTAATTCATCTGCTTTGTCCACAGTATATGGACAGTACATGGGCATGGCTTTTCAATTTGGCCTCTTGCATTTCAGGTAAATCAAGGAGAGTTCATTACTCTTGATTATTCATTCATTTCATTGGTTTAAATCCTCTTCTGAGAACTTCCACATATCTTATGTGTTCTTTGAAGTGGCACATGTTTGTCTGCAACAATTATCTAGAGGCTGCTCTCATGACCAGGTGTCTCTTAAATAACATATTTTAAACCTCAATGGGCTTTTTCTCCACAGAAGACAATTTGGCACGGTGCAATAAGAAAACCATGGGTGTAAATCACGAAAATAAATGATGGCTGCATTCCATTTAGCTGCTCCAGTAGCTACTACTAAATACTGTACATCTAAATAAATTCACCAACGCACCTGCTTTGTTGAATGTGATGGGCAGACTGTAGTTTAGGGCACTCCTCTTTGCTTTTACTGGCATGTCCGATAATGAATACCCTAAAAGTTGGAAGAAAGAAGAAGCAACAGTCAGTGTCAGCAGACGGGTCTTGACCTTCTTTCAAAATAAAAAACTGATAGTGCACAGTATCACTGATTTAGCTGCTGAAGACAGCGTTATAGAAAAATGCTGATGTTCAGTATAGACAGAAGGGTTTAAATTGTGCTGAATATACCTAAAAATGATTTAATGAGATCATGTCATGTCACAGTTTTATTAACCTTTAACTGTAACTGTTCTGTCTCAGATTCTTACCGTGCTTGGTGCTACAGCGGATCCTGAAGTCCAGCATCTGGTACTTCTTAGACTCTCTACTCTTTCGAGGGTCATAGCCCAGCCTCACCCACAGACTCCTCCACGGTCCTGTCACCTACAAAAGTAAATCTGGTGTTTAACTTACATTCAGGCAGACATAAAATGTTGGCTGTCCCTTTTAATTTAAGTGCTGATTTATATAGGACTTCCTTAAAGCAGAGAACAGACTGTATGAATCAACGATGACATGAACATTTGCACAATTAAAGACAAGTAAGTTAAGTAGCTTTGCTAAAACAAATTGCTTTTGTGGGACATGCAGTGTTTAATTTTTTAAGACTTTTTAAAGACGTTTTTGAAATAAAAGTTCTGAAAAGCACCCTCACATTCACACCCCTCAGCTCACCATGTAGTAGGCAAAGACGGGCAGCAACAGTTTCAGTTTATCAGGGTGGATGTTGATGTTGGCCTTGACTGCGTTCCGTGACCAGATGGGCCGGCTCTCAAACATCTAGACCAAAAAGTTGGTTTGAGATAAGATAAAAGTTCAGAAATAGATGTTAAGTCATCCATGTAAAACGGTATATAAAAATCAGTCGCCATTTCTGGAGTGGCAACACTGAAAAATAGAGCAACTGTCGAAAATGGCCTGATGGCAGTCACTGCATGATGTGATCCAAGATATGAAATAAAGAAAAATAAAGTCAAGAAGACTGCATCTAGCAAACAGGGATGTAAAACAGTGCAGGTTTCAATTTTGAGGAAGGAAATTAATTCAACACATTTGTTAAGCCTCAAAGAGACACACAGTGCGTTTTAGTGTATAACAATGAAAGCAAACAGAAACTTTGTTTCCAAGAAAAGTTAACGGGTTCCTTTAAATCACAGTAGGTAATGCAACAATAAATATTCACCTCTGTGGCTTCAGTTTTAACTTCTCACATGCCTCATTTCTTATCCAAACAGAAGTAAATTAGTATGAACACCAAGAGAAAAAAGAAATGAAAAACTATTCCTATTGTATCCTACAATTCTTTAGTCTATAAAAACTTAAATATTGAAAAATGTTTAATGATAATGTCATTAAATAGCTTATTTTGTCTGACCAACAGCCTAATACCAAAATATAGGTACAATGATATTAAATAGAGAAAGGCAGTACATCATCACAATGGAAGACCTGGAACTAAAAAAAATTTCTTAAATTACAGTTTTGTCTCGACTTTGTTTTGACTCTGGATTCCCAGTGCAAGTTAGGGTCCCTCCCTCTGTGGACCCTTGCAGTCAGAGGTTGTGTTGTTCTTTTGGTAACCGTGGTTACAGCAGCACACATACCTTTTTCAGTTGTTCTTCAGCCTGCTTGTCAAGCTCTTTCAGGCAGACTCGTGTCCAGTTGATCTTGGCTGCCTCGAGGCACTCGGTGGGCACAGTGGGATCACTGAAGCTTACAAAAATGGCATTGTGGGGCCGTCGAGCGCGATTCAAACCAATAACATTCTTCTTGTTCAGGGGCAGCTGGCTATAAACAGAAAGGTGGCGAAATATTAGAAATATATTCCTGACAAGCTGCATCAACATCACAGATGAAGATAAAAAGTTTTTAATAGTGTTGTTTACAAAGGGAACTAGCAGAAATTGTAAGGCTGACTTAATGAATGATGTTCTGTTCCTACAGAGCACTCACAGTGACTTTTGATAGCTGTCAGCCCGGTAGAAATAATCCACAGGGCTGTCGAGGCGTGAGAAGATGGCCGGGGGAAGAAAGTAAGGCATGGGCTGCTCAAAGAACTCCTGATTTTCTGATTTTCGGAGGATGATTTTGTCATACAAAGACGTGTCTTTTCCACCCTCTGAATGCACGGCGAGGCACTGAAAGTCTGCCAGGCCTGCAAAAAATAAAAACAGAACAACCAACCTCATCTATTCACCATTTCCCCCATATCAATATTTTTTTATTATGAGATGTTCAAACCATGTCTATATGATAAAGTGTGCATAATAGATTTTGTTATTGAAACTCCTACCTTGGAATTTGTATGTTGTTCCTATGACTCCGAGTATATCCATGTGGATCTCAGCATCGTTGGGATCCTTTTTTCTGACCCGCCGCCGCACTCTGAGGAGGAGGTTGCTTGAGGGGAAGCGGTTTCCACAGAGAGAGTGACAGAAAGGGTCCTGAGGTCGGTAACGCAGCTCAAGACGTCTGTTGGGGTGAGCGAAGGTCTACGGGATCAACAGGAAACACAGACAGGTGTCAGAGCTACAGCGGAGATGCTGACAGATGCTTTATTACTCACAAACCACTTGACATTTGACTATTCACTTTAATCTAAATCAAACATAACTCTCATTTTATACAAGTAAGCTTGGTGCCAAACCTCCAGAGCCCATTTTAACTCCTCCTTCCAGATCAGGTAAAAAAGCAGGACCCTCATAATGTCTGCAGACATTTAACTTTTATTTATTTTTTCACATTCCCAAAAACACTGTAAAATATAGCTCCATAGAAGTTTAGCATTTTGGCTAACTATCATGCTATGTACCCCATCATTATAACATACTAGGTTTATAATAACTATAACAAAATTACATAGTTAATAAAAAGACATAATCGTATCGTCTCATATTTAATTGCACTTAAAGGTCCAGTGTGTAGAATTTAGTTGTATCTAGTTGTGTAATTGATGCACTGCAATCTCCTCACATCACCCTTACCTTCCTAATGTAAGGGGGAAACAACACTTGAAAGGCCCTGTCTAGAGTCACTATTTAGTTTGTCTGTTCTGGGCTACTGTTGAAACATGGTGTTTCAACATGGCGGCCTCCGAAAGAGGACCCGCTCCCACTGTAGATATAAAAGGATAATTTAACGTAGCAAAAATAAAATTATTCTTATTTCAGATGATTATACATGCATGAAAACATAGTTATGAATATTATATTCCATGTCTGCCTTGATCTGAAAATAAAGCCCCTAAATCTTACACACTGGACCTTTAACCATAACAAACGACACTTTGTGAGCTGTGACGTCACGGTCATTTGATAGCTAACAGTGTGTCCCAGTTCTGGTGAACGGTGTGCTCACTTTGGACACTCCTTGTTCACCCCCGAGAGTGTCCAGCATCTTGTCCACGCTGGAGACCACCGCCGGATACTCCACACACACCAGCTTGCTGTCCCGCAGCTCCACGGTGGACGAGCTGCCGGGCACGTCGACGTCTTCAGACCGACCGGATAGAGTCAGTTCTTTCAGAGTGAAGTCCAGCCTCAGCTCCGTGGAATCCGCCATATTGGCTGTTTTAATTGTGATATTTAAGCGGGTATAATGAACACTGCAGTTAAAACATAAACTACAAACTGCCTACAACTACAAACCCGCTCATACACACTGCCTCTGCAGCGAGAGAGTGTGTCCAAGTGCAAAATAACGCCGGGCGGAAACGCTAGCTCATACATTTAGTTCCGCGGGTATGTACTGTATTACTCTGTCTAATTCGATATTAACGAGATGTGACACTAACAACCGAAGTACAAAGAAAAGGAAACAAATCACATTCAAGACGTACTTTTATTTATTTATTAAAAATTAAAAAATATTATTTTGTTGTGTTTTTTACTTATTTATTTACGTATTTTGTTTCCTGTTATGTGTGTAGGTATTGATGTAGATATAATAAAATAAAAATAAAAGAAGTCATAAAATGCATAAGTTATTTATATAAATGCAGTTTAAATGCAGGCACAAGACGTCAGGTGGAATCCTTTTCTTCTGTATTAGAAGACTCTCCCTTATTCTACTACTTTTTCCATTTCTTTGTATATTTCTTCAGTATTAAAATGTGAATTAAATATTATACTTGTACATTCTCCATGTTTCTTAAATCCGTCACTGTATGCTTTTAGTTTCAATTTTTCTTAGGCTGGCACAATCATCAGTTCAATGTACTCGTTTGGCCACGAGGTGGCAGTGTAATATAATGTAATGTGGCTCCATCAAAGTTAAAGCAAAAGTAAATGAATCTTCTCGAACGCTCAGCGTCTATGTGAATGATCTGTCTATGTGTTTTAATTTTATATTGAGGTTTGAGTATTTTAACACCCACTAAAAGTATTTTTGTCGTGTTAGGTGACATCCACTGTTGTCAGAAGGACCTCAGTAAAGAGGATTTGTGTGCTGTCCCTCCCAGCAACTGTCAACAGACTGTCATCCCCTCAGAGAAGAGAGAAGACTCTGAAGAAACAGTCGTGTCTGTGTGTTTACCAAGTTATTTAAGATTCTGTTGTAGAGGCGATTATAGCCTGATCTGACACTGTGTTTACTTTGTTTCTCGTTTGTCTTCTTTCCTCATGCCTTTGAGCGTGTACAAAGCTTAACATTGGTTTTGTAACAACGTGGTCCTATGGCCAACTTTTTTTGAATCACCTTCATTTTTTTAAACAACAGTCTGACATTTTGGTGCATCATCATTTTGTAATTCTGTCCTGTCAGAAGTCTGTATGCAGCTCAAAGTGCAGAAAAATCTGCTGGACTGGTGCATGCATGAGTACTTTCCTAATTGGACTTGTGGATATGATGCTGTTTTCGACTGACATTCGCATGTCAATGTAACATGAATGTAACATGAATTATCAACTAGTTGGTCACACTGTGTTTCATCCTGTCCACAGTTTAGCTTTAAGATGCAAAAGCAGAGACAAACCTGTCTTCCAACACGTACAAAGCTGCAAACAAACATGCAAAGTAAATAAGATATCTTTGGATTGTTTGTTTGCTTGTGGCTATGTTAACTGTTTCCCCTGGCTTCCAGTCATTTGTGGAAAGTTAGGCTAAGCAGTTCCTGAATCAGTCTGTGTACTGGATACACAGACATGAAACTGATTATGATTTTGTCATGTGACTCTGGGTAACACCTTTCTCACGGCAGACATGAATTGTCAGGTGAAATGAACAACATTAATGATGGATCATGACTCACCATGATAGTTGAAAAACCATTGTTAAAGGTATTAGTATTACATAGATAGATAGATAGATAGATAGATAGATAGATAGAGTACTTTATTGATTTTCGAAGGGAAATTCTTTTGTGTGCTTTATGACAAGTTAAATTGTCAGTTAAAAGACCAGTTGCTAACAGCCTTATAGTAACACTGGAAACACTGGAAAACCAAATGATATGTCAGGTACCCTTCACGGGTAGGAATCGGGTTTTATATTATAGGAAACCTAAAACCTAAACTAATTAAGTAACTAATTAACTAAGAATAACTCCCATCCTCCCATCAGACAGGTGTAAAGTTTCATGTTTGTTTAGTTTTTTAAGTTCATTTGCAATTCATTTTCACCGGCGTGTGCACTTTGTTCTTGTGGGTTTATCACAGTTTTGTGTTTGGTTATGCTGGCTTCCATAAGCATGCAACTATTGCTACTTTGTTATTAGAGCTGCAATAAAAACATAAACGGTGACATTCAGCCTGGCTTATTATATGTTATCTAGCTCAGTGTGTTGTTGAAGGGAGGGGGCTGTGACTGACAATCTGTTGTGCGCTGTGGTAAAGTAAGGATTTTGATAATCTTTGTCATTTATTTTCTGTCTTTCTGCAGGGGGCCCTCGTCCACAGAATATTCATCCAGCTCTTGGTGCTATCTCAGTCAAGGGCCTGTCCACTCCTCCCTGCAGCACTCCTGGCCTGTTCCAGCCGTTACAGTGTGGGGAGCCCATGATAACGTTATCAGACAAGCTCCACCATCCGGCATACTCCGAAAGAGCCTGCTGCCCTCAGATTTCAACCCCCCCCCCTGCTCCCGCTCACTCAACATGTCCCCCCTCTTGTCATCGTTTTCTCTCAGCTTCTGCACCTCCAACTTTTGGAACCGCAGCTGTTTGTCAGTCAGTAAGGCTTTTCTTTATGTATGACCATATTTGGACGTATGATGTAGACATTAGACCACACCTACGAGGCCTAGTCATCTTCTGTAGGCAAAACTAAAGATCATCATCGGTGACTTTGCTCCACTCAACAAGTGGCTTTAATGTGAAGGTTTACCCATAAGTCACACAACTGAAATTGTTTTGTTCACTCAGAATTATCCAGTAATTTTAAAGGTGACAAAACTAAGAGTCTGCAGCCACACTGGTCTATGAGGTTGGACTGAAAGCAACATTATGCAACGTTTACCATTTCTAAGGCTACACTGACTAAAGTGAATGGTGCCTCTGACATTCCCAATCTGCGCCCCATCTTGCTCTAGTCTATGTAACCCACTTGATCTGGTACGATATCTTGCAAAAATTGTGTCACACATGATCAACTATTTCTTTTATTTTATTTTGGTGAAACTAGATCATATTTTCAGGTTTTCCTTCCTCCAGCTGCTCCGCCTCAACTTTCTGTGATTTAAAGAGTTTCCTGATGGACACTAAAGTAAACTGTTTTGAACTGTAGCTGCTGTTAGCTACCGTTAGCTCAGTTTGTAAGCTGTAAGCTCAGGGCGTTGGTGTTTGTACTTGTAGTACAGAAGCTTTGGATTGCCAGGAGGAGGGGGTTTTCGGACCTGGGACTTGAACAATCCCTGGCGAGAGAGTGCCACGAGGGAGTATCATGGCCGAGTGTGCAAGTGGGCAGTGTAGAGAGACCGAAGAGGAGGTTGATGAAAGAAGCTAAATCTGGGACTGACTTTTAGTTGTTGGCGAGAGCTTTGTGAAATAAAAGGGTGAAAGACAGACACCGAGCTGGGCTTCTTGCTATTGGACTAGTAAGTAATATTAGCTAGTTGCCATGTCTTCTGTTGTTGCACTTGCTCGCTGTTTAGCTGTTAGCAAAGTTGCCAGCTTGCTAGCTTCCAACATAAGTAATGTAATCATGACAAATACACCTGTACAACTGTCTGTATTCACGACAGTGGTGAAATTGCATTCTGAAACTGTACGAGCGCCAAATTGCAAAAGATATCAGATCATACATAATGTTAAGCACAGCATTGCTTTGAGTTAAATGCTAACATCAGCATGCAAACATGCTCACAATACCAATGCTAGCATGCTGAAGTCATGCAGATATAATGTTCATCATGGTCACCATCTAATATTTGCTAATTAGCACTAAATGCAACACACAACTGAGGCCTATAGGAATGGCATTACTCATGTGATGTAGCTACATGAAAAGTTTCTTGACATTCCATCCAATAGTTGTAATATGAGATATTTCACTAAAAGCCAACCTGTCAACTGCTAGTGTTCAGTCAGTGGATCACCAAAGTCAATATGATGGGTTCATCCTCTGCAGGCCATGAATGTGAGTACAAACTTTCTTGGCAGCCCATCAAACTTGAGATATTTTAGTCTGAACCAAAGTGGTGGACCACCCAATAGGTCAAAGATTGCAAGAAAAAAAGCAAAGAGGAGTCTTTGAAGAAATGAATTTCATTTTAAGTAGCATGATGTTATTTTTCTGCTTTGTCTATCCCATTTATTTTCTACTGAACCTTCAGATTTATCTTGTGACCTATTGTATTTCCAGATCCACTGCAGTAGACTAATACAATTATAATGTTACTGCCTTCACATCTTCCTTTAGCCCTTATGTTATTAAGTGGACACAATTAATACATTTCAAATAATAAACTAGTTTCTAATTGCTAAGCAATATTAAAGCTTGGTTTAAACTAGTTTTATTTTTCATTTGCTTTTATCAGTTTTTAACAGGAAAACATATTGACAGAGCGAAGGAGTTGACATATGGTTCCTAGGATACCACTCACTACATGGCTTACATCCAAGACCGCTGGGTATACCCAAGACGCCCCAAGCAGTATCAGCACTTAACACTGCTGACATATTTTATTGGCTCACCAGACAGGCGTGTCGATAAATTAATCTTTTGCAACAAAAAAATGCATGAGGGCTGAATGTAAAGAGGACCTTTACTGGCTGCCAGACACAATTTAGAAACTACAGGCATCTTCGAAGTTATATTAAGAGGCTGCATGTAACTTGAAGATGCCAATGTTGTGTTGCCTACTCATAACATAGATTAAATCCCAGAAAAAGTAACCACAGGAAATGTTTTTACCCTCATCACTCTCTTGTGACAACTTATAGGTGTGGCTTTTGTACACGTCATAACCGCACTTATCTATGGTAAGGCAGGACATGCTGGACCACAACACAGCGTCAATGGCAATCAAATAGTATCACACCCCCACGCTGTGTGACAGCAGCGGATGTGATCATACAGTATCTTCCTGCGTCCAGTCAGACAGAGGAAATCTGCTGACAGTTTATTTTCCTATTTGGATTATAGTGTCGGTTTTAAAAACAATGCGATGGATAACATTCAGCAGTGTCTTTACAAAGACAACACAATTATGAAGCTTCCCTTTGTTTACAATTATTACTCAGGGGCGTACCTTTAATTATTTGTTTTTGTATTAATAAAACTGTTCTGGATTAGCCTCATTAACATGACAATTCAGGCTTCTTCCTGTTGATTTAAGGATGCTCCAAATCCTTATACTCATCACAGTCAATCTTTTAAATCCAATCAATTCTATTATCTTCATCATAACTTATATACATATTTATATTGTATATAATATTACACAAAAGTATTTGTGAAAAATAGTCTTTTTTTACACAGGCTTATTCTGCACCATGAACAGCCGCTCCAGTTAGTCTGTTTTATACTTTTATAGCAACACCTATACAGATTTGTACATCTTTTCTGGTCTCTTGTCTGTGACATCCAAATGTCTCTTTTTTTATTCTGTAATAAACATATCCCAAATTTAAAATTCAAACTGTTCAAAAATTTATAATATTTGCCTTATTTTCTTATTTTACATTCTTTCTTTGCATAACGTTGAACCTAACAAACTGGTTTCCACTCTTAGTCTCAAATCTTGTTATTTTACACATTTGTCCTGATTTTATGGAAAACATAGAACATGCTGCTTTGCCAAATGCAATCTTAAGAAAGAGAGGACAAGGATTTGAAGAAACACGAAAGACTCATTTGAATATATTATTTGAATATTAAATTGCTGAAACAGCTATTTCAGATTAAATGTAGAAACAGGAAAAACTTAGAATGAATCTGAGTCCTACAACTGTAAAAGTGATTTTTTTCAGGGGGGGGGGGGGCTGGTGTTTATATCCAAAACAAGAGCCAACAAAAGGTCTATTTAGTGACAGATATGTTACCACAGCAGATAATGACTCAAACTTTGATCTGACAGGGAGAAATTGGCCTTTCTTGGGGATCTCCCGTTCTATCTTGCATGAATGTGTCATTGATGCCTGAGGCATGTTCAGCCATCCTCCATCCTGCAGCCTTTCCACAGTACCGGCTAGGGATCATTTGCATAGAACCAATTTGCAAGACAAATTTCAGCTTCACGCTCCACTTCTTTGCCAGGTCTGCATGTGTGTGTGTGTTTTAGAGAGGGAGAAACCTGAGTGTGAGCTGTGTTGGTTTTCAGACACAACACGGATGTTTGAGTCTTGATTTTATAATTTGTTGGTTAGCCTTTGCTAGATGGGACAGATTTGGTGTGTTCCCGGTTTCAGATTTTGCTGTTACTCCACATGTTATGGATATCTGACATACTGCAAACAATAATAAATATATTCACACATGTTGTTGGCTGTATATACCTTTTCATGCGTCTGGAAAACTTTCCCAAACTGCTCCTAGGAAAAGCTTAGAGACATTTGAGAACTGAGCATAAACAAAATCAAGTAAATTTGCATCTAAGGATGCCACAACACCTCAGGCAACACACCTATGCAAATGGGTAGGGGCTATTTGACCACATAACACCTCTAGCACTGTCCTCTTTTCCTCTCTTGCCTGACATCTATGTTGAAAAAAATCAAAATTACTGCACTGCATAAAGACCCTGACACCTGTAAACAAGCAAAGGAATGTTTCAGGTGCATGCAGACCTGCGTGCTTTCTTCATTTTCCTGTTTTTCCCCAGGCTACACCCGCAGCACCACCCCTCCCCTTCCAGGACCCATGTCCTGTTTCGTTAGTCCCACCCAAAATGATCCTCTGTCTCTCTTTTCTGTTGGCTACCTGTGCAGGATTTTGATTTGCTCTGCACCCTCACGCCAGGATGCAGCGGCTGCTGCTGCTGCTGCTGCTGCAGGTCTAACTGTAGTGGAGGTTCACAACGGACCCTGTTGCCTTGGTAATATCAACACATTTTGCATAAAGACCACAGATTTGTTTGCCAGACAGTAAGCCCTCACATCTCCTCTCTTCCCTGCACAAACAGTGATTTCTGCAGCAGTGAATGGCACTGACACAACATGGGTGAACATACTTTTAATGAAATATGATTCCTAAAAGTTGGGACACTGGAAAAGTTAATGGCGGAACAATTAATGATGTTAACTGGCAACAGGTTAGTAACATGATTGGGATGGGACTGGGATAACACGACTTGTCACTGCTGAGCAGCTGAAATCCTACATCAACCAAGAATGGGAACACATTCACATGCACATCATCACATTTTGTTTCTCGTTGCATTTTACACAGCGTGCCAACTTTTTTGGGATCTTGATGATCTCAGTAATTTTTTTAACGGTTATCCTGGTGTTACATCAGCATTTGGTCTGATGGTTTTTAGACTACACTTCATCCGGTTCTTGTCAGATTTAAAAGGCCCAGATGATGATGTGATTTGCCTCGAGCGGATTAATGTCCTAACAGGTTTGGTGTTTGAGGAAGGTGGTGAGTCCCCATTTGTTTGTTGAAGTAAATCCAACAGGCTGACTGGGTGTGGTGACAGTTGACTAAGTAATCAATCCCTTTTCCACTGCTTCGTATTAATCCCTGTGTCACATTACTGTAAAGGCCAAGTAGCAACACTGAATATATGCATGGGTGTGTGACCAAAATTCATTATGGTCTAGCTGACAGTTTGTGCAATTCTGATTTTTTTTTACTGAGATTATAGAGCTGGTTCTGCCTGTCGTGAAATAACGAGAAAGCTGCGGAGCATCAAAAACATCTCACTGAACTTGCCATTATCTGCTTTCTAGTCGACTCTCAGGAATGAATAGCTCTCCAGCCTCGGATTTGCATGATGTTCCGGGACTGTTATTTGAATGCAGGGTTACTCCGTATCTCTGGTCCCGTAAGAGATTTTCACCTGAGGCTATAGTCACACAATTCTACATCCTGCTCCGACTGGAAAGTGACTCAGAAAGACACACAGAAAGAGCAGAAGAGGGTGAAAAGTGTGTTTACAGTGCTCATCGTGTCATCTTAGACAAACAGCGTGCATGTATTTTACCTTCCGGGTACAATGGATTGTATTCCTCATTTGTATATTCTTATTCTAGCTGCAGAACGACCAAAGATTTGACTCAGCTCACCCTTTATTTCAGTTCAAAGCAGTTATCAACTCACACACAGACTCCAGTCAACATACAACGCTCAAGCATATTTTAAATAAATTATATGGAACAAAAAAATGTATTTGCTTTTGTTGTTGTTTTTTTATAAAAAGCGCATTTTGATTTTATATAACATGAGCACACCTTTCATTCGTCCACATGCAAACACAACTTTGAAACATTACTTCCAATATATTAACAAATAATACACTTCAACTACTCAATTTCTTCACGGGGGGTTAAATTGCCTTCAGTTGGAATTTGATTTCATTCAAAATATAGCAGACATCTTGATCGATATCAGCTTATTGTTTGAAAAGAAATGTATTGTCGGCTACATGTACAAAGCCTTGCTACTGTTAAAGGGACAGTACGGGTTTTTTGAAGCGGGATCATATGACGTGTCTGAGGAAGTCCTAACATGGAAGTAGAGCAAAACACTGCTGAAAAATGTGTTTTAGCCACATAAAAAAAGATCCACCTAAAAAAATCCAAATCCATTTAAGTGTACACTATAGTGAACATGCTCACTGCTTTACCTTGACGTCAGATCTGAAGTACACCGTGCACAGGCTAAGGCATAGGAATGCATAAGTTGAGATAATGTAGTATCGAAGGAAAGGGCTGTCAGGTAGGTAAAGCATTGAGAATATGTTCACTATAATGTACGCTTAAATGGATTTTTTTAGGTTAATGTGGCTCAAACACGTTTTTTTCTGCTGACTCTGTCCACAGCAGCATACAATACCATCTCATAAGGCCCAAACTATCCCTTTAAATTGTGGCTCTCGTGCTCGTTCGGTCTTTACTTCATGCCGTGCTGGCTCTCGTGGTGCCTGCGCAGATCCACTTTACGTTGGAAGCCCTTGGAACAAATGTCACATCCAAACGGTTTGAAGCCTGTGTGTTTCCTGCTGTGGGTGATCAGATTGGAGCTTTGGCTGAACGCTTTACCACACACTTGGCATTTGTGGGGTTTTTCACCTGTGAGATAAAACACACACACACAAAAAAAACAAAAACAGTGAGACATCTGCTCAATCAAAATCTTGTATCAATCAGTTATTTGCATAAAGGTCCTTTCTTCTACTTCTGGAGAATCCAGTTTGTCATCCATACCATAAATGGTGCCACCAGAAGGGTAAGGTTTGCATTGATATCTATGGCTGAAGAATCGTGCCATTGTTCAGATTTGTCAAACATTTATGGGCAACAAATGTTAGAGCATAGAGTTCCTTTTACAGAGCCCTGCGTGAAGCAGGAAAACCAGATATGCAAATCCACAGGACATTTGTTTAAGTTTCTTTTTCTGATTTATCAGTAGTTATATAACTCCTGAAAACAATTCCTGTATGCTGCACCTGGAAAGCAGATGACTACAGCAGGAGGAGCCATGACAGTTTTTTTTAATTTCTTTTAGTATGTTAAAAAAAATAAAGCCATCAAATGTAAAACAAAAACTACACGCTGTGACTTACCGGTGTGAATGTACGTGTGTTTCTTCATGTCAGACTTCTGGTGGAACCTCTTGCCGCAGTACTGGCAGGGGTAAGGCCTTGTGTCCGAGTGGATGAGCAGGTGCGTGGAAAGAGTGGAGGAGCGTTTGAATGACTTGCCACACATTTTGCACTCAAAGCTCTTTTCCTGTTCAAAGACAAATGTATGAGACATGTTACACAACAAAATTAGCAGGATGTCAGACAGGCTGAGCAAACACCGTCTTTGGCCTTTGAAAACAGCAGTTGACCAAATAATCTCAACACAGCGTCATATCACATGATCTTCATCGGCCGTTGGAGGTTGCAAAGTTGTCATAGATTTTTCTCTAGCTCAGTTTTTAAGCCAACATGGGCATGTAGTCCATATAGTTAGTAGTCCATACAGCTACTACACTGACACTGTGGAGGGATTATTTGGTGAATTATTTACACCATAAAATCTAACCCAGTGAAATCAACTGATCTTTTATGGAAATGTATTAATCCCTTTACATATGACTGGACACATGTTGATTGAACTTGAATCCACCATATCAACTTATTTTTTTGGTGTTCTGATAATGAAATAAACTTTGAATGAACTTTGAATTTAAGTCAGAAGTAACTGCCAATTTTAAGGCAGCGGGAAACTTGTATTTTTAAAGGGGCAGTCCACCCATTTTTCACATCGAGTTCTGTTGACTCATCGTGGGGAGTACAGCATTGACGAGCTCTAGAGAGAGAAACTAACACTGATAATGTCATAGTGATGTCACCAGGGTTATCTCAGCAGCTAAACAGATGTGGGCCTTAAATTTCTCCACCTCTGCTGCTTTGGTTTTTACCTTCTCTTTTTTTTTTAGTGCAGCATTTGGAGTCACTGATATACCTGAGAGTGGACATTCATGTGTTGCTCCAGACTGACGGCGTGGCCGAAGGTTTTTCTGCAGATGTTGCAGCCAAAAGGTCTCGTTCCACTGTGCGACCTCCTGACGTGGACCTCCAGTCCATGAGGCGTTGAGAACACCTAAAACAGAGTCAGTCCATTAATGTGCTGGCTGTCAACAGATACAGTGAAATCACTTTAGAGCACATTTCAGTTGTGGTTGTACTGTATGTGCAGATCTGAGGCTAAGTTGTGGGGAGTACCTTTTCACAGGTGATGCAGTGATAGGTGTTGGAGGTGGGGGAGTAGTGTGTGCTGCAGTCCAGAGGCTGCTGAGGCTGTGCACTGCGGCTGACGTGGCTGTTGTACAGATTGCTGGTGTGCTGCAGCACTGTGGGGCTGAAACTCATCTGACGGAGCTCGTAGGAGGAAGGCACCGACTCCCAGGCATACGCAGGCTTGTAATAAGGAGGGAATCCTGCCATGTGAGGCTCTGAGGGTGCACATACAGACACAAAAAAATCATGTTTTACCTCTCTGATTAAAAGTTGCACTATAGCAGAAAAAGATGTCAAACACACCGGCAGCTCACCATTTAGATAGTATGGCTGTGTGGGAGCCACAGAGGGTCGGATTGGCTCTGGGTGAACAGGTGTGGGGCTTTCGAGCGCCTTCTCCTCCTTTCCAAACCAGCTGTGGTCTATAGGGGAAGACTGCCCCTCAGACTGAGGCCCGTCTGAGGAGTCTGAGCTCTGAACCTCTGGTGGGACTTCTGCAAATCCACAACAAATAAAAGTGTGATTCATTCAAGCAAAAGACTCCGAGTTGTGCCTGATTAGACAGCAAAGTAAATATTCTATAAAAACAAAACCCTGCAGTTCCTCTTGGAAGACATTTTGTTTAAATAGGAAGGAGTACAGTACGGTAATCCTTGCAGAACTGGAACTTCATTATTAGCATATAAGTGATTAATACATATCTTTTTTTCTTTTTAATCAAAATCGAAATTCACGCAAATGTTTGAAAAAGAGCAGCTGCTTTAAAATAATCATATTAAAGAAGACAATAAATTGCTTCTTTCACATATTCAGTTAATAATCCTTTACCTCGAGTCTTACCTGTACTTATGGAGGCCTTCGGCTCGTCTTCATATGATCGGTGAACATTAAAAGACGTGCACCTTTTGTTTTTCACCAGAAATGACCGAGGCATGTTGGTCCTTTGGGTGCAAAGGATTTGGTTAGCGACACAAGAACGTTCAAAATGTATTTTGGAATCAAGCATATGTCAAAAAAAAAAAAAAATGTCACCACAAGAGTTAAATATGACATATTTCGGCCACTTTTATATTTAATTTACATCGTATTAGTCTTTAATTGTAGGAGGATTACTCTGTTGTAATTTATTTTATTATAATCTTTGACAATAACCTGTTGAACTCGCGTTAATTGAGCGCGTGGTCAACAGGCCTACAGACATAAATTAACACATTTTAGACATTTTCAGAGTTTTAAATGATTATATGACTTGTGAAAAAAGTCCTAAAAGTTGGTTAAAGTTTCTCTTTCGCTGGATTCAGACTTTATTCAGTGACAGCAGGCACTCACCGTTAACTGAGGAGCTTTCAGTCGAAATTAAACTTGCAGAGATGGTAAAAAAAAATAAATGTCCTTGTTCTTTGGATGCGTTTTGGCTCTGTGGAGGAAAAATGCGTCGCAAAATCCGTTTCCTAAAAGTCAGGAAAGCAAAGCAGCGTAAAACCATCACACTTGTTGCTCTTTCTCTTTCTCCCCTCCCTGATTTTCAATCAGATAATTTCGCAGGAGAATCTGACTGTGGTTTCAACCAATGAAAAGGCCAACCTGCAGGTGGAAATTTGCGTAAAGGAACGCACGGCCTTTGCTGTCCCTGGAACAGTTATACAAAACACCCAGAGCCACGACAGAGAAAAGATGTCGGAGTTAAAGGCTAAAATTAAAGTTTAGAAACACAAAACTACTTTTCTAGAAGATTTTTTGTGTGTTTTAAACGAAGTAGATACTCATTAATTTACATTAAACTTTCTGTTTGCGCTGATCTTAGAAAGATATTTTCATTTAAAACAAATTATAAACTTTAAATTACTAAAAAAAATATATATATATACAAAAACAAGAAAGAACTTTAACCGAAAAATCCGACCACATATTTCCACCACACAATGTTTGATTTGTGTGTGTGTGTGTGTGTGTGTGTGTGTGTGTGTGTGTTGTGTGCAAGATTTAAACAGCCGAAAGATGTTATGCGACAGTAGCACCTTCATATCACATACACACCAAAACACACACCAAACCAGTCTGAAAGAGCAACTCTGTTGACTCTCCATATTGAGACGTGACAGATTTCTTCACATGATGCATGTGTGTCACACATGTACAGGATGGCCAGATCAATTATAAAAATGGGCAGTTAAATCATTTTTGGGAGAACAGTGTTCAGAAAATTATTTTAGGTTGTCAAATCCTTTAAAAAAAAAGAAAGAAAGAAAGAAACATCGAGCTGAGGAGTGGAAAAGCATTTGGAGGAGGAGAGGATTTATATGAGGGAAGAAGTACAAGTGCGACATCTTGTGGACACAGCGTGTACCTTACAGGCTGTTACTGACATTGGTTGTGTGGATTTAAATGTATTCCTGGATACAAATATTATGTATCATTAGAAAGTTTAAACCATTAAATGAAAACATGGTTTTCCAAATGTCATACAGGCTCATCAGACTTTCTGCATGGGTAAATTAGCAGCAATCAATCACTGTGGCAACTTTTGTTGCTTTGAAAATACAGTCATTGTCACCAGAAGGTGCTCAGTGACCAAACACTGGCTGGTAGGCCCGAAGTTTTTTTTTCCTAATCTGTGAAACAAATATATATAATTCACTTAAAGATGGATATGAACATTCTCTGTGTTTAAAAGTGTCTCTATAGTAACATAAACAGCAACATAAAGTCCATGTATTAAAAGATCTCTGATACAGTTGGAGGTTCAGTGACTCCTCCACACTATTAAATTGAGCTTATTTACAAAGCCTTTTACAATGATGTTATTTAGCATGTGTTTACTGTATGCATGTGTGTGTGTTTGCATGTTATTTATATATGAAAATGATTTAGGATAATAGATCAATCAAATGTACTTGTCATAGTAAAACAGAATCTCATGAAATCCATATAATTAGTTAAAAACTGTTGGATGTTTTATGGCAGTGGTGAATATTTAGTTACATAACATATAATAGCAATAATAAATGAATAACTAGAATAAGAAGAGCTGATGAACAGAGTGATAAACATGATTTTTTTTTAGATGTGTTGCTGGCATCAAATTCAAAATGGCCATATCTTCTTCCAAAAGCAACAAAGAATTCTCAGTTTCAGCAACTGATAAGTTGTCTTAGTGCCATTTTCAATTAAATATGTGGTTTGAATGTTTTGCACATCATCAGATTTTTGTTTCTATTTACATTTTACACAGCACACCAACTTTATGGAAACTGTAAAGCATCTGCAACAAGAAGTACCCAGATTGTTATCTTATGATATCATAATGTATGTGTTAAATTAATGTCAAGGTTAATATGGACCAATGAAGATTGAGTCTTATTATTTAAATTACTCAGATATTAGCATTAAAAAGAAGCCGTACAAAAGAATCTACAGCATTTATATGTCACCCGTCTGTCTTTGTGAAAGTATCAAACTGCTGCTGCTACTTTCACTGCCCACACATTTGCAGGCCTGAAACAGGGGATGTATAAACACACACACACACACACACACAGTGCAGCAGCCTGGCCCACTGGACAAAGTGTGTTTAAATGGAGTTGATATTGTCTGATATGAGGGTGGTTGAAGTCATGAGGGCCTCTGAAACTTCACCAATAACCCTGCCTGTCCCTTATTTATTGTATTGTTCTTTTCTGTTTGTTCTTCTTATATCTATTTGCAGTGTTGCTGTAAAATAACGCATGCTCAGTCAACCTATACTGTGCAGCTATAAACTGAGGTTAAGAATAACTGATAACTAACTAACTAACTAATTAACTAATAACTTGATACAGTTGAGGGATACAAAGGAGTCTACAGCCCATGTCAAACATGCAGCAGTGACCACTGTACACATATCAAAGTTACATTCATTCTACTGCATACTCCAGAGAGTTTATGTTATAATATTCATTCAAGTTTATGTATCTATTACTACAAGCCTACTATTTGCACTGTTTTTTCTGCAAAACTGCCTTTAATTGTACTGGCTCTTGTGCAATGATAAATCAGTTGAATCTAGAACTCTGCTGTTTATTTCACATAGTACGACAGGCCTATAAGTAATCTCAGTGTAACCGTTCACACTATTTTACCAGTAAATTTTTGTCTCTCTAAGTCATATTTTGTCTACACACTGTTTATTTCATAAGTAAAGCTTTCTGTTGAATTTTCACCCTGTTAGCAGAGTTCAAATCTGAAACCTGAACCTGAAATCTGAAAGTGAGCCAAAACAAAGACCCCAGTTACAGCTTAGTTAGAATAACTTTCATAGACAGAGACTGCAGGTATCTTGTCAGTGTCAATGATGCAACATTATATTATATGATTCTACATGTAATCTGAATGTAAAACAAGCAGATTTTCAACTATGAAATTAGCGTATGGAAGCCCAGTTCTGCCAGGAATAAAACAACAATAGATGAGATGTTAACAATCACAATATTAAAAAAAATATATAAAAATATTCATGGTAAGTCAAAATTCTCAAGTAAGTAAGTCACAAGTTTTACCTTTTATGTGAAATTATAGTAAGTCATAATTGTTACTTTTTTAGTCAAATTTATGACATTATAAGTTGGAATTTTGACTTTTTACATCAAAACTGTGAACTAGCAGTTCAGTCAAATTCATGAAAAGTATCCAAGTAAAAAGAAATGACTTGCTTACCAATTATATTGACTTAAAAAGTGATTTTTAAAAAAAATTTCTAATCCTATTTTGCTTTATTATCTCATTATTTTTGCCCTATCATTCACTTTTTATTTTTGCTTTTCTGACTTTTTTCCTATTTTTATTTTTTATATTTTTTTCGGACAGAAATGAGCTTCCATACCTGCTTTTAAAAAAAAAAAAAAAATCTAATTTGCGCGTGCGCTTTTCACATGTGGGTCACGCGAAACCGCATTACACACATTTCATCCTTCCACCAATGAGGAGATGGGAAAAACAATATTAGCTTTGCAACGGAGCGACGAATTCGCCGGAGTGCAGATGAAAAATACCGCTTGAGAGTTATTATATGTAATTTAAACAAAGTTATTTTAGACGTCGTTTCCGTGAATGACTTGTAGAAGTTGCGGTTGAGACTTGCGGGGGCCCTAACTTTTGTGGGATTAGTTTGCATGCAGCGCGACAGCGGAGGCTGACTGCGGTGGGATGGGCTGTGAGGTGTTCAAGATGGCGGCGCCCTGTGGAGTGCAGCTACTCTAACAGGTAAACAGGTCCGATTATTTCTGTCTTCTGTGTTTTTCTCACAGCGAATATCAACGCGTGTGACTTGTTTTGCTTAAAGCGAGCTGTTCGGCTTGCTTCTCGGCCGATTGAACGCGGCTGACAGGCAGGATGAATCCCCGACCGAGTGTGGGTCGCTGCTCCTCAGCTAACGTTAGCTCTCGGCGCTGGGGCTGACTTGTTTTTGGAGAGACCCGGTGATGATTTAGTTGACGTTGATGCTGTTAAACATCTCGGCGTGGTTTTATCTGCGTTTCCCGTCGGGTGGGAGTGGGTTCTCGGTTTGCATGAGAAAATATGCCTGTATGTTTTTCTAATCGGATAAAGTAAACCCAACCCTGCCCATTGTTCTCTGCGAGTTGTTTACGACAGGCAGCAGCCAGTGGTCAGTCCACATACAGCAGCAGCAGCTCTGCTGCTTTTCAGCCTCAGACCTCAGCCTGTCCGGCTCTGTTCTGCTCCCATTATACATGTCAGCATGACAGAATATCATCACGGCCTTTGTGTTTTTATTTGCTTATCTGATGCCTCATTGTGCATCTCAGTAAAACATCTTTCTCCAGCTGTCTGCATCATGCTTACTTGCTTTTTTTTTTTTTTTTTTTTTTAACTGCAATCAAACTAGAATTTCCCCTTACAGTCACATCAGTCATTACTATCTTGTTAGCAGATCTTCATTTGCTTGTCACCGCTTAAGCTCTGCTGCCACATGGAGACAAAATGGTTCACTAGTTTCACAGTTTGACCTGCGTGACCCCCCTCTGTCACACTGTGCTGGACACCGGGTCTACTGTTTGTTTGTCACAACCTTAACTCATGGATGGCAGAACTAATATCTTAGTGTCAAGTCTGTAGCTGGGAGTTGCCAAAATAAGACTTAGTCTAAAATAAGCAGTGTATCTGCCACCTAATAAAGAGACCAGTTAGACATCCCATTGTCATGTGAGTGTAATGGGATAAATATTAACCGATTTTCTATATCGTTTTGCATATTGAGCAGCCACATGCTGCAGTAAGATATGAATGAATGACCAATCCCTCGTGGAACATGTCAGGCACATGAATCAACAACAGATGCACCAGTATCGGTGCATTAACATGGCTGGACACATGAATGAAAAACATGAATCCATGTCCAACAAATGAAATAAATACATACACTGTACATGAAGCCTCACAAACATAAACATAATATGCAAATAGAAATGTTTATGTTTTCTATGTTTTGTCGTTTATTACGTACTCGTAGCTCAAACTAATGCAGTCCAATGTGGTAGTCCTGCAGTAAATCCTCTCTTCATGGCGGTTATAATGTTTCAGCATAAACAGAACATGATTGCAGACATCAGTTTGAGCCGTGAGTACCTAATAAACTGGCAACTGAATGTAAATTCAGAAAGATAAGATGAGCGGGGGTTAAGATAAACAGACACATCTGAGTAACTGTGTTTGCTCTCTGCTCCGGTTATATAACCGTATTTGAATTTTTATCCATATTACATTTCTCAAAGCAGTTTATGTAATAATTTGTTAGGTCAGTTAAAGTTTGGCTGTTGTACCTGTATTAGTGACATTATTTTTCTGTATCCTCAAATGATCAAGTTACTTTAAAGCTTGAATGCGTGTGCAGACTGATACTGCTGAGATTCAGATTCTGTTAAATGATTAGTGGATGGACAGAAAAGTAATTGACTGTTTTGATAACTGATAATCTGTTCACGTCTTGAGCAAAAAAGCAAAACATTCTCTGGTTCTGGCATCTCAAACCTAAGGATTTATGACTTCCCTCTGTATAATATCAGTGTGAGGTGAATATCTTTGAATTTTAGACTGTTGATCAGACAAAACAAGATATCTGGAGACGTCACTTTGGGCTCTGGGAACTAGTGATGGGCCTTATTTTCAATGACAAAACCCAGTTCAGTTCAGTGAGCCACTTCCTTCAATATTCCCATTTCCATTTCTCTCCTCTGAACAGTTTAGGTTGATGAAAATCATCCGTTCACATACAGCGAGCAGTCTGTTTGTCTCTGTTCTCCGAAACAGCTTTAAAATATTCACGCAGCAGAAAAGGAGGCTGTTGGTAACGGTGCTCGCGCAGCCAAATGTAATTTCTGGTGTGTACATGGAAGTGTTGGCACCGCATAAAGCTTCTTTGTGTTCTCCTGAGCGTTTCCAAGCTGCCTGAGATCACACTGACGGTGGCTGGTGTTTGTGCCGCTGACCTGTCCCAAGCAAGAAAGCGAGATGCTCGCTGGGACGGCGAGAAAAAAAAAAAAAAGACGGCCACGTTTGAATCCGCTTTCCACACCCTGTCTCCCAACCCCGTGACCTGGCAGTTAGTTGACTCTGTGACTCGACGAACAGGAGCGTGTTTATCTTGTTTTGATTTGCTGTGAATGAGGGAAGTTCCAGGAGATGAATGTTGTCATGTTTTCTTCCCAGAGTGCAGGGTTTTTATCTGACATATGACTTGTCCAGGGTGCACCCCCACCTCACACCCGCGACCCTGACGTGGATAAGCGGTTACAGGAGATGGATGTATGGCTTAGGTGGAAATAAGATATAATACGCTAGTTATGGATTCATTTCGCTCCTGTTGTCTTTGTTTTGGCAGCATGTGACACTGTATTGAAAGATTCAATATTCGGCACTAATGGAATACTTTGCAGCGTGTAAACTGCTAGAAAACAACCAATCTCGAGCCGTATTAGGATCCTAATTATCATCTAGCACGTCGAGTGTTGCGGCCTAAGTGTTGAAAGGAGATCTTAAAGAGCTGATGAGATCTCCGCTGCTGATTCATTACTCCTGTTAAGGAGTAAGCTGCTGGGTGCAGACACCCTGACGATAATGACCTGCCCGTCAGGATTATTTATGCATGTTTTTTTTTCACGTGGAGATTTTGCGAGGCTCCCCGTTGCCGCCGTTACTTTGAATGACTGACTCAGCATCTAGCTTAAATGTATCACTGACACCATAAATAGACTAATAGGCTGAAATGGTAAACGCATTCGGTCAGGTTGTGTGTGTTTTTTGTTTTTTTTAAAGCAAATGTCTGCTCGGGTATGACGGATGTTAAATATAGCTCTTTTAATCAAACTCTTCATTCCGGGCACTGATGAAATCATTTATTGTTGGCAGCGCTCATCATATATTTGGGTCCATCAGACTGTCTTAATTACGACTCGGAAGTTTTCCACCATGTTCCATTTGTTTGCTTAATCTGTTTTCGGAGCTATTCTTGATTTGTACTATATTTTAATATTCTCAACTACGCTCTGGGCGGGCTCAGATGTTTTCTGATCATGTAGACGAAGCATCGCGGCTTGATGTGCACTTATTAGACTAAAAGTATTGACGCATGCTGAGTTTGCGCGTTCCCGAGAAAATATTAAATGTATTTTTTTATTTTCGATGATAAAATGATGGTTGCATTTTATTTAGCTGCTTCAGTTTCAGGCTGCTTGTTCATGCTGACTCACTGTTATTAGTCACACCTGTGCTGTTCCTACTATGACAAGTCAAAATGTCTGCGGTGGAAAAGGCCTGTTCTCATCAAAAAAACTTCATTATGAATGAACTTCAACATGTCACTCATGTGACATTGATGACATCATTAGCCACGGCTTAGAATAACATCACTTGCCAAAAGAATCTAATACAGTTTGCCAAGTTGTTGGTGTTCGGTCCAAATTATTGTCAGAATTTGGCCAATTTTTTCTCACACAGTCAGGGATCGTGGTAAATATATGCAGTGTGTTTCGACGCGGGTCATTGAGTTTATTCCAGCCGAGCATATTAAAGGAGTTTCCCTGTAAACAAACAACAAAACGAGCTATGTTCATCCAGCGTTGCCTCACCAAAATGCATCATGTTAGTGTATCCTGGAGGTCTAACGGTGTTCATTTCCTCCCTCATAAAACATTTGCAAAGTAGTTTTTAATCCTGTGTTGTTTGCTTCCATGTTTACTCGCGAGCAGTCACATTTACCACCACCTGTATATCAGTGGAATCATGGGAAACTATTGGCAAGGAATGTGTATCGAGTCATGTGTGTGTGTGTGTGTGTGTGTGTGTGTGTGTGTGTGTGTGTGTGTGTTCTCCATAGAGCTAGCAGATGTTAAAAAGTCCACAGGGAAAGCTTTTTATTTGTCCGTGTTTTACCTGCCTTAAGTGGGTTTCTTTTTTTGGCCTCTTAGTGGTACTGCAACAAGCTGTAAACAAATCACTGACACATTATCACCTTATAAAGTTAACAGGGCTAATGTGTTAGCAAACAGCTGCTTATTTACACATGGAGCGGACACGGAGCGGCATTAGCATTCATTTGGAGTCGTGTTTGTGTCCACCTGGTGCAAGTCCAACATTAACTGTGCTTTTAGTGTTTTGCTCTGCGCTACCTCCTCAGGGAAACGTCTGGCTAAATGTTCACCGGCTTCTCCTGCAGAGAATTATCTCCCGGACCTGCAGCCCCCCTCCTCTGCTTTTTACGGAGCTTTATAGAGAGTTTCAGCCTCGTTGTTCAGCCGTCTGGGCCCGCGACTTTACTGTTTTGGTAACATCGCTCTTACAGTGTCGTTTTCAGCTGCAGCAGACAAAAACTCACAGTACACAACCTGTTCGGCACCAAGCGGCACACAAACGCAGCCAGTGCTCTTTTTTCTTTTTTTCCCCACTAACGCCCTTTTCACACTCACACAGTTGCACACATTCACACCTGGAAGTCGCCCAGCTCATCCACAGTCTTATCTGTTGGCTACTGAGCGGCTCCGCTAGAGCAGCTGGGGGTTAAGGGCTTTGCTCAAGGGCAAAGGGGGAATTAAATTAAGCTATGACTAAGGCCTGAATTCAGAATTCAGTAACAGTGAAGTTTGTGAGTCTTTACAGCAGAGCTACTGTGTTTATTATAACCTGCTGAAAACACACATGGGCTAGTTTTTAAATGGGATGAGCTCAAGGGAGCTGAAGGCCATTTTATCATCTAAAAATGTAATATGTAATGTAGTTCTTTTTATGATTTAGAGCTATGATTCATTATGTCTGATTAAATGTGCTGAAGAATCAGTTATATCATGGACAATGTTTACATTTTCTCCTTTTTAGAGAAATGCCTTTAGCACATACGGAGTACAGAGTTGGTATTATCACTGCTAATCCATAAAATGTTTGTGGATTGTCCTTGGTGCGATGCAGAGGTGCCTGGAGACTGTATTGGTGGGTGGCCCCAGGAGTCCTCCAGGCAGGCAGGGACGGACACCGTAAGAGAGACGCTACCTCCATCCCCAGCACTGCCGCCACCATGGCCAGGGAGCAGCCCAACGTGGGGGACCTCCTCCCACTCCTGGAGACCTCCGACCTCCACCAGCTAGAAGAGATCAGAGGCCTCATCAACGAGCAGCTCAGCACTGGTAGGACTTCTCGTCAGCGTGGTTTATCTGTCTGTGTTCAGCTTTCTAGGGAGCTTTGACAGACTGTGAGGTCACTTTGTTAATGTCCTTTTTACCTTTTATCTGTTTGAGATAGCTCATTTAGTATTCCTACTCTTTATTTCAAAAATGTAACTAATTCAAACGTTCCTTCCTGTCTTCCTTGAAGAGCGAGGGTCCATGCTGCTGAACGGGCTGGTGGATTACTTTCTGGAAACGAACTCAGCCCAGGCCATGCATATCCTCTCCTCAGTCAGAGAGCCACACGATAAGGTGAGGAACGCCACTACACAAGCTTTATGTCTGATGACACCAGGATGATTTAAAACAGCAATACCTTGCTGTGAAATCTGTTGAATCCCATGGAATCGATGTGATCAGAGGATCTGCTCGAGGAGGCGAGAATGTTCGACGTAAGGTTGAACTTCTGATTCATGCCTAATGACAAGCCATCTTGACAGTGCTGACCTTTGAGGTCACAGTTTGTTAGCTTAGCTTGGCCGCTAACTGAACAATACTGGACTACTAACTGGACATCAACTGTTCCTGCAATATTTCACCTCCTTGAGTGGATCCTTTGATTGCATTTATTGGAATTAGTCAACAACAAAAAAAACACTTTATTTTCTATTAACCACCAAATATAGGCTTTTGAATTTTGAGACTTTACTCGGCCAAATGAAGACAAACTTTATACTATAAAAATTTAAAATAGATTTTATTTTGTCATTACTAGTCCAACTTCTTGTTGTTGGACTATGCCTTGTTTAAAATATAATAAATATAAATGATATAATCATAACAAATACATGTGTACAGCTGTCTGTATGTACGACTGTGAAATTGACTGAAACAAACGTTAAATTGTGAAAATACCAGCGTTTTTGCAATAGTGCTTTAATACAAAGGTCTGTATGTAGTCTGTAATGGGAATCTGTTTCCCATTTTATGTGTTTCATGTGTTTTGAGAACAGGACATTTTGAATCTGTAAGAAAATGGGCATTAATTATTATGATGGACTTGGCAAATGTTGTTTTTGTATTTGCATAATGCCATAGCAAATCAAGACATATCATTATTTCTGTGACCTTCTAAGATTTTATGTTAATCTTCCCATACCGTATCTATATCTGTATTTATACATATATATGGAAAAATGCTATTATAAATAAAGTTTCCTTTACTTTTAAATACCAAGAAGAAAAACTCCAGCTACCTGACTGTGTTAGATACAGAGCTAAACCCACTGACCCTCCCTCCCTCCTCCGCAGCACCTTCTGGACAAGATGAACGAGTGTATGACCAAACAGGCCTGCCGGCTGCCCACCCTCACCCTGCTCGGCCACGTAATCCGCAAGCAGCCGTCCTGGATCCACAAGATCGCTCGGTACCCTCTGCTGCTCTCGCTGCTCAAATGCCTAAAGGTAACGACCCAGTTATGACTGAGTGAACAAAGAAATGTTGTCAAGGCTCTGAGAAACGTGTGGACGGACGAGGATCAGAGAGTTCTCATTCAGCTGCTTTCAGACTTCATATCACATTTTCTAATGTGTTAATATCTTGCGAGGGTTTGGCGCCACATCAAGCAGCAGGCATGTTTGGATTTATTTAATCTGCACTGATCCTTGAGGACGGCTTTCAAGCCTCTTTGTAACTTCTGTCGAAGCAGTTTTTACAGACTGAAGACTTTATTCTGGCCAACACCGGTTTGATGTGGTATGTTATTGATTAGCTTTGTCAATGAATGCTTCTTAGAGAAACACTGCATCTTTGTCTACTCAAACTGGTGAGGTTTACAGCGTTGCTGCTCAAACATTTGTTGATTAAACTCTTGATTAGTCTTAAGGTTTTAGCTGTGTAAGCAGCAGGGCACTAGGGATGGCACTGATGGTCTGTCAGTTCACTGCTGTGGTCCAGACTGAAATGTCTTGACAACTATTGGATGGATTTATAGCAACGTTGGCACACGCACATTCACCTCCCCCCTCAGGATTAATTGTAACAACTTCAGCGAGTCACTGACTTTTCAACTTTTGTACCATTTAAATTTGTGCAGCACTTGTTTATAACGAAACAACAGAAAAACTCATTTACAGTGACATTTTGTGTGATGCTAATTAGCAAATGTGGAGAAGGGTTTTCCAGTTAAACCATAGACTGTTTAAAACATGGCCATTGTATCCATGACGTCACCTGTAGGTTTCTGAAGAGCTGTTGTGAAGCTCAGTGTGTGCTGGCTCTGGCTGCTGCCATCTTGTCTCTGCTGCTTCCCGGCAAAAAAAAATGGGCAAAGAAGTGGATCATGGGTGGAGCTGAGGCGGGCTGAATGAAGCATGGTTGCTCAAACAATCCGCCTATATCAGCACCCATCTGTCAATTCAAACAGACACACTCTTAATTGTACATAACTTTAAGCCTTAATATAATTTGAACAGGTGAGGTATATAAATATTTAAAAAGTTACAGTACATGAACAGGGAAATTAGCCGTAGAGACGAAAAGTGCTTTTTGTACCAGGTTCTAAACATGTTTATTTCTGCTGTGAAGTTTGATATTTTAACATGGGGGCTTATGGAGACTTACTTGTTTTGTAGTCAGCCTCAAGTGGTCGTTCGAGGAACTGCAGTTTTTGGCATTTTGGCATCGGCTTCACAGAGGTTGCCACTTAACTAAACATTAGCATGTCAGCATTGTCATTGTGAGTATGTTTGCATTCAGCTCAAAGTATCAGCATGCCTCCTACGGCTGTACAGCCTCACACTGCCATGTAAGCATCATCTACAATATTACAATTACAATTTCACTGTTTAAGCGGACAGTTTCTCTTGATCTGAATCAGCGGTCTAAGGATAAAGGATGTAAACCCCGCTTGAGGCAAATTTGTGACGTGTAATGTTGGACTATATAAATAAAGTTCCCACTTGTCTCAGCTGTATACGGTGGTGTACTTAATACCGCTACACTAAATACACGTGTACAGCAGGAGACTAGACCCAGGACAGCGAACGCACAGTCCTCTCGTGTTTTCACTCTTGAACGAGGAACAACTCGCAGGCACAGCATTAGTAGCTCGCTAATATAATTTGAAGTGAGATTACTCAAATCCTCAAAGTTCAGAAGGAGGATTTTTTTTTAATTAAATCTGAAGTTTTTACTGTAAGCCAGTGAAGCGACATCACATCATGATGGGTGATGCAGGAGCGATATGAGGTCTTAGTGAGCAGTACAATTGTCTGGTAACGGCATCGTGGTTTAAGCAGGAACAGAGAGAAGTTAAATTTGAGAGGTCATCTGTGCTGTGTTCCTGACAGAAGCCTGATATGTTTTTATTAAAAATGTCACTTTCTTCAACCAGTTCCACGAGCTGCTTGCAGACCAAATTTTCTAAACTCTTGGATGCAAAGGGTAGTTTAGAAGTAGCTGTATAGTTGTTGACTGTTAGGTGTGGTTTCTTTTTTAGAAGGTTGAACTTCAGACTACTACTACTTACTACTTTAAAAGACTGAGGAACATAGTAGAGAGAGAACATTTAGTAGGACGGGACAGGTGTGAGGTGGGTCAGTATGATGGTTGTTGGGGATTTTGGTAAAATGTCATTCTTAAGGCATATTCAGAAGGTGGTTTCAGTTTGAACCCCTTAATCTCTGACCTTTATCATCAACGTTTTGTGCACTGTTGTCTTCTGTCAGACGGATACAGACGTAGTGGTGCTGATAACTGGAGTACTGGTGCTGATCACTCTGCTACCCATGATCCCTCAAGCTGGGAAACAACACCTGTGGGAGTATTTTGACATCTTTGGCCGCCTGGCATCTTGGAACCTTAAGAATCCCGGTAAGAGCTTCCTGTCACGTCTCACAAAGAAGAAAAAAAAATTAGTATACATTTGCCATATAATACAATAATAATATAGGTATTGTGAGAGATATTGCTTAGTTAGAGATAAAGCTTTTTAAAGGGCTCATCTGTCAAAGAGTCAACCACTGGTAGGCTTCTGAAAGGATGTTTGCGCTGGCAGCTCTTGGCTGTTAACTGGAGCATGAAAATCCAAATTTGGTCAAAGAAGAGGAAGTGGGTTGGCAAATAGGCCAAAACAAACAACTGAAGAAACTGGCACACTGTTTACCAGTTATCTTGCAAGTTGAATTTGTGGAAGTTTAATTATGTGCTTTATTTTTTTCTTTGATCTTTCCAACGTGTTCAGGACACGTTTCAGAGGTTTACCTAATCCACCTGCACGCCAGCGTCTATTCACTCTTCCACCGACTCTACGGCATGTACCCGTGCAACTTTGTGTCCTACCTGCGCTCCCATTACAGCATGAAGGAGAACATGGAAACCTTCGAGGAAGTAGTGAAGGTGAGGATTTTTGTCTTTGCTGCTGCACGTTGTTGCTCTTCATTAAAGTTTCTGTAGTCAGATGATTACTAACATACATTTTGTGTTCAGCCGATGCTTGAACACGTTCGTATTCATCCAGAACTGGTGACGGGAACCAAGGACCACGAGCTTGACCCCACCAGGTAAGTCTCGTACCGCTCTGCCTGCTAAAGGAACAATTGAGTGTTTAAACTTTTATTATCTTATGGATAATCGTGATATGCTTTCCTGCAGGTGGAAAAAGTATGAAATCCATGATATCGTCATCGAATGTGCCAAAGTGTCCCTAGACCCCAAGGAGGCCTCCTGTGAGGAGGGCTACGCCACCATGCCTGAGAACTTTTACCCCCAAATTCACCTGCGACCACAAGACTGCACTTCCAGCCCCTACACAGACCTCCACAGCAGCTACGGTCAGAAATCACTTCACACATGTGAAACTTCACAGAACCAGAACCATACTGGATTCTGAAGAATGGTACCTTGTCGATATTTGAGAGAAAACTTTATTATAAATATTTTTATACACAAGCTAAACTAATCAAGCTAAGTATCAGACATGTTCATCTATCAGCGTCACACTGCTTCAGTCAAGATTCACACCTCTCTTACAACCCAGGGCAGCAAGCACAAAATGAATATAAATGTTTAATATTGTCGTTAGAGATGCTGTCTGTTTATTTCTTTAACACGATGTACACGATAGTGGAACAGGAAGACTCTACACATGCAGTGTCATAACAGGAAATAGTCAGCAGAATTATCAGGTCAGATTAAACAGGATGGGTTTCGGCTCTTTAGATGTCATCATGTTCACCATGACATTAATAAAACCCAACATACTATTAAAAATGAAAGCTCAGGTTTATTGAATAATAGCTCAGGTATATTGAATAATATTTTTATGATTAAAGTTATTAGTGTGCAGGTTTTTCTGCTTGAACTCACACAGATAGTTAATCAGGTCATGACTTATAGTGAGAGTTTGAAATGTTGTGGGCCACATTTAGTTACAAATGTATTTTAGAATAAACCTCACCTGTGAGAGTGTGTAGTAGGTGTGAGCCATATATATGTGTTTTATATCAGTTCATATCATATTGTGACTATTAAGTTATGGATAATATAACCAGACAGGCATGTGTGTTCCTGTCTAATTAAATACCCGCTGCATAAGTCATATCAAAACAGTATTGCCATAAAGGATTTTGCACCTTGGTTTATGCACAATGACCCGAGATATAATGTGTCTGCTGTTATAGAATTAACGAAGTATTTCAGAGCATCTTAACATGTGAATTTAGTGATAATATTTTATATACAGTGCATCATCCTCATAGTATTATCAGTCATGCCTGTTGTGCTGCTGAAGTAATGAGCTATAATATTGTGTAAAATATTAGTGGAAGCCAGATTAACCTGATCACAGAATACAAGTTCTCTCTTAAATTGTTTTTATTTTTGTTTCTTATTTCTTAGTTTATTAGAATCTGTGTTGATTTCACTTTGTATTTCAATCCCAGTTTTCATCATTGAATATCATTTTAGCACGGGAGCAGATTATGTTTTTTAATTGATTGTCTGAAGTAAACAAGCAAAAATGACAAATATTTTCTGCTTCTAGAAAAAAATATGAGAATTTGCTTCTTTTTGCTGTTCTTTAATTGTAAATAGAATCTATTGGGGAAAACAAGACGTTTAAAGACATCACTTTGGCTGTGGGAAAATCAATTGTGATTGTGATTTTCCACAATCTTTCTGCTCTTTTAAGATAACTAACCACAAATGAAGCATAGCTGGAGTAAAATTGTAACTTGGAGCTCTGCACAAGTCTGCCTTTTTTCAGTGAGACCCTTCTATTTTGAGTTTTCTCACTGTTTTAAAGGACAAACACCAAACAGTGATTCCCAAAAGAGCAGAAAAGACTGCAGGTTGCAAGGTGCATCCATTTCAACATTGATCAGACTGTTTATCTTCTTGACAACAGGAAGCTCTTCTTCGACCCCATTCTCCACTCCACGGCAGCCGCTACCCCCGCCCCTGTCCTTGCCCCCCTTCTCAGGGACACAGTCCTCCTACCGCAGCCCACAGACCTCCAGACGGCAGGTAAGATCATCCATAACGCGGTCAAAAGCTGTCAAAGTCCTGGTTTAGGACACAAGATTGGTTAGTAACTGATCAGAGGGTAACACCAGAGCGCTACATCGTTAAGCTTCTGTTTGCAGCTCGCTCTCGATTGTGTTTACACTCCATATATCACCTGTCAAATACAGTGAGTTGATTGCTTTCCTCCGAAAAACCCCACAGCGCCCTCAATCAGAGCAGCCACTACCCTCCATGTTTTTTAAAGATGCAGGGAGGAAGCGAGCGGACAGACATGCCCCCCATCCTCATCCTGCCACCTCTCTGTAGACACTCCCTCGGGCTGGTAGCCATGGTGATGCTGTCCCTTTCTATTATTGGGCCAGTCACACGAGGGAGGGGTCTGGGCGTTTTTTCTGCCCCCCGGGGTTTGTCTGAGAATTTGTCTCTGCGTTACACTCCCTCTGACCCAGACAGACGAAAAACCTGGAAGACACGAGAGACCTGCCATTTTAGGAAGAACATATTTGACTGTTCTGACTTTGTGTTGTTGACTTCCTCATCATTATGATCAGTTTCTGTGGGCACACAGTGAGTAAACTGTGCTGTGCTGGTGAGATGCGCTTGAATCAAGATGCTGAACCTTCACCTGCTCCACTGTCACTACTCTGAAGTTAAATAAACAAAAAATTTCTGTGGAGATGGAATTTACAGATAAATGTACAATAAATCGATGAGATGAAGATTCCAGGATCTTCAGCCAATTTAGACACATTTTGAGGTGAAGGATAATGAATAGATAGGCTCCAGAGTTATAATAATTACAGTCATAACAGTACCAACAAAATTCCATTTACCTCCTCCTGTTGGGGTGAAAGTTTTAGAGGCAGTTATCTCAGAACTTTGGGGCATGAATACAGACGTAGTGTGAATTTGACATGGTGAGAACCGCATGTGCATAATCAAGTATTCCATATAGACTCCAGATTTTTTCAGACTTGAATGAATAATTAGAAATTTTGGAAAATATATGCGTTCAATATGAAAATACAGCTAGGAGCAGCTTAATTTAGCTTAGCATAAAGACAGAAACAAGGCTAGCCTAGCTAATTAACACCTTTATATCACATTTTATTGACCAGTATTTGAACAACAATGGTTGTGGTTTTATGGTGGGTCATTTTGGAGCTTTTGAGGTGCAGGTAAGCGGATTTTATTACAGAACAACCTTTATGCTAAGCTAAGCTAACTAGCTGCAGGCTGTAAATTGGCTGTAAACTGTAAATGTCTGCTCGGTGATCATTTTGCCGTTTGGTTTAATTTCTTTGCAGAACTCCACCTGTGAACTCAACTCTTCCTGTGGGGGGAAGGACCCTCTGTGGAGCCCCTCCTCGTTGTGTGGCATGGCCACGCCCCCCTCCTCCAGGGGCATGTCGCCCAACTTGGAGCTCTCCCACAGTGCCTCACACCTTCCCAGCCGCTTCCACTGCACATCAGGTCAACATTTAAACGATCACATTACATTTCAACTCATCTCTCGGTGCACTGAAGTGTTTGTTACGCCGTGGATTTCTTCTTTTCTGCTGACTGTTGACTGTTTTGACTCAAACAGGAGGGAAAGGAACGCCTGCCTCCAGCACTCCAGCCACCTCTTCCCCACCTCCCACCCTGTCAGATGACTTCCCCATAATCTCCTTACCAGCCAACACAGTCCAGTCCAGTCCACCAAGAAAGGTATGCTCTCACCACTCCACTGTGTGTGTTTAAAACACTCACAATGGGCACTTGTCTAATTATGGATTTCCATTAAAAGACAAAAATCCCCAAACAGACCTTCTCAGTTAATTTTTCAGCCGGACAGAATTGCGAAAAGGCGAGTGGGTGTATCATGATTATTCATCACCACAATGCTTTTTTCCCCTGAATTTCATGGTAGTGTAATTGTTCAGGATCCGCTTCCTCTTATGTCACCTAATTAGGACCGTCCACACAAATAAGCCTGTCAGTTCAAATCATCTAACTTTTTCTGTTCCTCTTGAAAACTCTGTGAGTTTCCTCTTAGATGTGAAGCAACAGGAGGAAAGTGCTGGAGTTATTATAGTCGTATTATTGCGTCTCTCTCTTCTCTCTGGCTTCTCGTCTCATAAATGTTCTTTGTTATAAATAAATATAAATACAGACTTTATAGATCTGTCAGTCATCATGAACCTGTAAATGTTTTCCAATGATTTGTTTTCCAAAATGAATTCATAATGTAATAAAAATATTCACTGTGGGACTTTTCAGGATCGTCGACAAGGAGAAAGCAGCAAGCCGGTACTGGTGAGACAGGAACCAGTGAAAGATGCAGAGAAGAATGCAGAAGTAGCCACAAATAGAGGTTAGTCATGATGAGTCTCATTACTGTGATTTATCATTTCAAAGTAAAGGTCTTCAAACCTGAAATGAAGCTGTAAAAAAAAAAAAAACCCACAGTTTATCTTCAGTCCAAAGAGGAACACCAACACTGTCTAAAAATAACACTTGTAATTTTGTTTCCTCATCAGACGCAGGAGCTGCTGAGAACGTCTCCATGACTTTGACAGAGCTGTCGGTCTTCATGAAGAAACAGGAGCTGGAGCTTCAGCTGAGAATAGAGAAAGAGAGGGAAGAGGGTGAGTCTCGACTTCTCGGTTTAGATCACAGGACCAGATCCAGACGGTATGTGACTCAGCGGGGGGAAAACACAGGTCACGCTGAGGGTATCTCCTTCAAGAAAAAGAATCCACCAGAACCAAATCATGCTGTACACGAGGCAGTCAGCCAGAAAGACAAAAAGAACTCCATGAAATGATGTTTTAGCAGTTGAGGAACCACAAAAGTGATGGAGGGAGTCTTGTGTGCTCAGATATAAGTTGGCTAACGAGCGTGTTCCACATGTTTTTTATGTGTGATAAAGCAAGGCATGCATGTGTGTGAAACATGGTCAGACACAGGTGTGCCCATCCAGAGCAGATGAACCAATAGAATAAATATTTTTTATAACGAAGATGGCAGATCATTCATAAATAAAACAACTAATGAAAATAACGTGAAAAGCTCATCAGGAAAAGGACAATGAAGTGTATCAGGGATCTGTACAAATTCACATTTTTTAGCTGACTCCATCCCATACTAATATTTATAACACCATAAACAGCCACAGATATACTTGGGACTTTTATGGAGACCCTAAATTTCCTTTCTCAGTGCAGCGTTTTGTTTTGACTCAACCATGAAGTCCTGGATCTGATCAAATCTTTAAATACGTGGATTCATTCTCCTGTTTAGCTACATAAGCCTGAGCTCACGGCTAAATATCCAGGATGCTAACACATCGATGTTTATATCCATGTGTTCAGCTAGCTCCGCAGTCACTGGTTTAAATCCCACTCGAGCCACATGCACTAAAAATAAATGCTCCTACAGTACTGTGAGCCACTTTGGATAAAAGCATCTGCCAAATGGCACAGGCTCTGCTGCTAAAGCTAGCTGCTTAGACTTGAAGATTTCTGTCCTCTTTGGGGAGAGAAACCTGAGTTCTTCTGCGTGGGATTGCAGGTTCTTGGCACCTGCAGAAATATTTAAGTGCAGTCATTGACATTCAGAACATGCGTGCAGTATTAACTCCACAATCACACAATCCTCCGTATGTTGTTTCTGCTGCAGCTGCCATCACAGAGGAGCTGAGGAAGATCACGGAGGATAAGCAGGAGCTGCCGGGCCTGAGGGGCTTTGACTCCCCTTTCTATCACACCACCGAGACTCTGACTGGCTGCCAGGCGCAAGACAAGACTCTCTCCAATGCCCAGCCCGGAGGCTCCATCCGGGACACCCACCAAGTTGTATCGACACCAGACAAAGCTGAGAACACTGCGAGCACCAGTGGTGTCGGGAGCGAAAGAGGAGGCGTAGGAGGAGCGGGAGGAGACAGCAGGAGCTCAGCCATCGGCCTTGAGCAGTCCTGGTCCTTCCAGTCCGGTTTCACCCCCATCGATCACCACCTGCACCGCAGCCCCTCCGCCCCGGACGACGAGGTGAGCAAGTTCGGGATGTTCTCCCCGAGCCCGTGCAGCAAGACCCCGGCCAGGGTGCCCTACGAGTCGTTCTTCGATTTGGCACTGCCAAGGGCGGCCTCGCTGTTCGTGGGCCAGAAGACGTCGGAGGCGGTGCACAAGGCGGCGATAGAGAGGCTGGCGCAGTGGGAGGAGGGGTTGGAGGACGGGGAGGAGGAAGGGGTAGTGTCTGCTTCACCACTGGAGGTGCTGGATCGCCTTGTTCAGCAGGGGAGCGACACCCATGATAAAGTGCTCAAGAGGTACCTGCACAGTCTTTTATCAATGTTATAGTTACTACTGGAACATAATTAATTAGCTCACACACTCTTGTCACGAGCTGTAAGCTCTGTAAAGTTTGTTTTTCTACACCGATCATTGTTTTAAAGCAGGTAGAGATGAAAAACTTTCAGTGTATTTCTTCTGAAAAATTAACACGGAGGAGTAGAGGATTGTGGAGGAGGCGTTTGCTGTCTGAGCGCTCTCTAGTTCTGTCAGCGTGTTGTCAGTGTGAAGCTCATGTTGATCACACTGAGGAGACTCAGGAGTGTGTTTTTTGATGTGCTGTTCACTGTGCAGAGCCTGCCTGGGTTGTTTCCAGTCTATTACTGCAGCCGAAAGGAAACACCCAGTTGAGAACAAGTATGACATTGTTCAGAATCTGCCACCCCCTTTCTTTTCTCCACACACACACACGCACACACACAGACAGACACACAGTGAGCCGGTCCTCCGAGCCAATAATACAGCAACAGAGACAGTGTCAGCAAAGTCAGCGCCGGGCACAGAACAATCTGGCTTTGCTCACTTTAGTTGCTCATCTCCGCCAGAATTTACTGTCTTCATCAGAGCCAAACAGGCCGAATGGAGGATAAAATGAGTGGAAACAAAGAAGAAAGTACATGAGACAATAAACAATAGGGTCAATTATTAAAATATGGTCATATATATAAAATATGGACATAACATTAATGTGACAATAACTATTCAAGTATACCAAAAAGTTGTATTCTTGTATTCATCCCTCTCTTTTTATTGGTTGTTTGAGATTTGGGGATTTTTTTTTTTTGCTTTCTTGTCAGGAGTTAGATGAGATCAAGACCGCTTTCATGTCTGTCCATTAAATATGAAGCTAACTAGCCTTTGGACCGGCTCTGTCCAAAGGTAAAACATAAACTTACTTTCTGAGGTTTTTTTCTGCTGGCTTCCTCAAGTTACTTCTCCAGGCGATGAAATGGCTCCGGCATGTTACCCCCATAAAACCACAGCACATCAGTTTCACACCACATGGATTAAACCATGTTATACTCAAATTAAGGCCCATGGGCAAATCTGGCTGGCGATATGGTTGCTGGGTGGCCTGCCAACTATTTTAGAATTCACAATGAAAATAAATTGATTCACCCTGGGAATATTTTTGTTTGTTTATGCCCGTTATAAAATGTTCAGTTTCTTGGCTGTTGCATATTCTGTCAGCGATCTGTGCAGTGTGCAGAAGTGGTGACACTTGATTTCTGTGAAAAGTTCACATACATCTGACGTGTGCGAGGCTGTTGTGACTGGATTTCCCTCTCGGCAGGGCTGAATGAAAACGGCAAACGACGCAAGGTTGACAATGAAAAATAGACAAATGAATGTGGCTGTATTTTGCCTCCTCACACCAACCTAAACCACTGTGTTTAATTTGCCAGTTATAGTTGCTGTATGCAGAGTTGCTAATATCAGGCGCCAGCACGAGCCAAAACATGCTAGCTTCAGTGCAGCATTCCCGTCTGGTAGCACTGCTTTGCCGTCTGTCACATCAACAATCCTAATGCTTATTAATTTTATCTGATAATTATTATTAATATGTGTTTATTAACTGGGCCCTGGCTTCCTGTCATTTTGCAGAAGTGGCTGCCAGATAAAGCAAGTTGAGTATCCCTGAATTAAACGAACAAAACAGAATGTGTTAATGAATCAATGACCTTTACAGCTTGTAAGAGAATTTTGTTACCTGTGGACAGAGCTGGTGTAGTTGTTTCCCACTTCATACTAACTAAAGTGCTCCTGGTTTTGTGTATATACCTCTATGATTACTGTACAGATATGAGATTATTATAGATAGAGACTTTCTTTTGAATTTCTTGCAGCAGTGGTGGTAATCAGGGAGGAACTGGTTGCATCAACGAAATGCGGCTTCACACACATTAACACACAAAATGTTGACTTCCTGTAGCCCCGTTTCCAATACCAGAATGTGTTTCCTTTCTAACACACGCACATATTAAACATCTGTGGAGAAGGTTTGTGTTTTCTCCACTAAAACCGATCGTAGCATTAACATCCTCACATGAATAACTCACAAGCGAGAAGCGTCCCAGACAGACCGTTCTTATAAAATGTTTCTTTCACTCTCTCCTTTTCCAGATTACCTTTGCCAAGTAAGTCAGCTGACTGGACGCACTTTGGAGGTAAGACACTCACACACCACAGCTCTGTCCAACACTGATAAAAGAAGCTATTATAAAGAGCGCAGATGGAGCGTTATTTAGGCATGACTAGAGATTCGTCACGAGCTCTGAGACATGAACAGCATGTTAAAATGTTATCCAGCCGGACAGGGAGTTTGTTCAGCTGAGGTTTGTGAAACCGCACAAACTTCCCACAGTCATGCAGAACTCTGATCAGCTCAGAAATTGGAAAGTTGGCCATTTAGAGATTTCTTCACTCTTTATTTACCTCCTACCGCACTCAGTCAACCAGAGCAAGAATCTAATTTTCTCCAGCTGCAGCCCCCATCAACATAGAAACACTGTGTTTTTGGTAAAACTCTCTGCCAACTTGTAATTACAACTCCAGAGTTTCATCATCTCCCCCCGGTTGACTGATAGGAGTCATGTAATTCCGATTGCGTCTAAAACAAAACCTCACTCAGCGCTTGTGGCTGGCTGACGTAAACTCTCCGCAGGACTGTTAAGATCTTGGATCCAATTCTCGAGAGAATTCTTCTCTAAATGTTCTTTCCCTGCTCGCTCTCCCCCTTCGTACATGTTAACAAGCGAAGCTCTGTGTCCAGAGTTATGTCGGCCAATTGTAGGGATTGAAGAGCACTACATTTTTCACATTTTTAAATATCTGGATCATGTGATTGACCGGGTAAATAGCAGCCTTAAAGTCAGCTAAGCAGGAGATGCTTCCATCAGGTCACTGGTTCAGATAATTAGAAAAAAAGACTAGCTGATAAAATCTTTCCAGATGTATGTGGATCAATAATGCGGTCAGCCTTAAATACCTACCATCAGCATGAGCTGCCTGGTGGCCAACAGACAGCTTGTTTGTCTGTTTCTTAGTCACCGGGATATCTTTAAAACATGACAAATCTCAATGAAATTTGCTGGAAGGGATGGCCACGAGCCAAGGAACAAGTGATTTCGTTTTAAAGAATACACAAACAAGATTATGAAGCTGCCCAGATGTTCAGTGCCAACATTCATGTGGGTTCTCTCCGGGCACTCCGGCTTCCTCCCACAGTCCAAAGACATGCACTTAACAGATTAATTGGTAATTCTGAATTGGCTGTAGGTGTGAATGTGAGCGTGAATGGTTGTTTGTCAGTCCTGTGATGGGCCGGCGACCTGTCCAGGGTGTACCCAGCCTCTCGCCCAATATCAGCTGGGATCGGCTCCCAATTGACATATTCATGAAAATATGTAATAACCCACTGCCATATCCTGAAAGAAAAATATCTGCCACATGTCTCGTGTTTATGTTCAAAAACATATTAATAACATAGTAACACCAGGATCCTGTCAGTGTTTCATGCTTGGCCAAATCACAGCTTTGTATTAATCATTTTTCTATTATTATTCTAATTACATTAACTGTGCTGTTCTGGCGTTCCACACCTGAATAATAATGAAGCGCATTACTGTTAGTGTGTATGTGTGTCAGGCGTGTGACCCTGTTAATTACATTATTATTACCACGGCCCCCCCCAGGCTCAGCGCCGCTGGACGAGCTTCACACGCTGCGCAGCCAGCTGCTCCTGCTGCACAACCAGCTGCTGTACGAGCGCTACAAGAGGGAGCAGCACGCCGTCCGCAACCGACGCCTCCTCCGACGCATCATCAACGCCACGGCGCTGGAGGAGCAGAACAACGCCATGGCAAGTTTGCGTGCGCTCATTATCACAGATTAGCCCTGTTTAGGCAGTTTGAAAGTGTGAGAGACAAAAACAGGGTTTGATCCCCAAAGCAGCCAGCGCGTCCTGAGGAAACACATCTAAATTCTTCAGAGATATCCGCAGACCGCTGAGGCATTTGTAGCATTTCATAACTCCAGCTGTCAAATCAGTGGAGGATCATCTGCAGCACGTAATGGACAAAATGTATCTGAAGGTTGTTTTGTTTGCAGCTGAGACAGACGGAGCGTTTTCTGCAGCACGTAACGGACAAAATGTATCTGAAGGTTGTTTTGTTTGCAGCTGAGACAGATGGAGCGTTTTCCAACAAGTGATGGTTACAAAGAATCCACGAAGGCTTGTTTGTCTCCAGGAATGAAATGTTAACAGAGAGGTGGAACACTGACACATTCGTGAAGCAGTCAGCTGATAGAATAATTAATTTTCTGCACATCTTCAGAAAATGTTGCACAGTGTTTGTGGAGAAAAATATCTCTGTCCGTCCCTGCCCAAACTGAACCATTTTAGAAAAAACATGACGCAAACTGCCTTAAAACATCGATTCATTTAGACATTTAGAAACTCCTGCACACTTTGTACTCAGCTTCTACTTGCATCTGTATGTGTGTGTGCGTGTGTGCGTGTGTGTGTGTGTGTGCGTGCAGAAGGACCAGCTGAACCTGCAGAGCGTGGACATCTTGTCTCTGAGGGAGAGTCTGCAGGTGGAGCAGCAGCGGTACAGGCAGCTGTGGGACGACCGGGAGACGGTGGTGACCAGGCTGCACAGTCAGATCCGACAGCTGCAGCAAGGACGAGACGACTACTACACCAAGAACCAGGAGCTCCAGGTACACACACACACACACACACACACACACACACACAGATTCAGAGATAATCTACAGACACCTGCACACAGAGGTATACGTCACTGTGTAGGTTTATACAAATACAATTTCAATGGCAATGCAATGATTGTAATAGAGTACAAATATATGTTTGTCCACTTTAGTCACTTGTGTGTAATCTAATGTGTGTTGTGTCTCCAGAGTAAGCTGCAGGAGTGTCAGAAAAGGATGGATGAACTGGAGGCGGAGCTTCAGAGGGCCAACAACAAAGTCTGCCACACTGGTCACCTCCTCAACCAGATGACCATCAAGGTACCCGAGTCATGGTCTGATTTAACAGACCTTCAGATATAGAATAAATGATATCTACCTGATTAGTTCATGGAGTTATGTCATTCAAACAAAGGCAACATTTTATTTGTGTAGCACCTGTAATAAAAAAAACAAACAGAAATGTGTTTAAAAACAATAAAAAGCTGAATAATTAAAGAAGAATTAAATGATACAAATAGACCAGTGCCCCACAAATAGTGCAGTTACGGTGCAGGTAATAAAGGTGCAGTAGAGAAACATATCAATGGAAGGCAGAGGTGTCACCTGGCTCACAGAGGGGGTGGTGTCGCTGCTGGAGAACAGCTGTGAGGGCGAGTAATGGTACGAAGGAAGACAAGAGTGGATACACGTCCTGTGTGTTCACTCATTAATCTCATCGTTCAGCAGAGGATTCTGCCTCCTGTTCTGCCCGACTCTTAATTCCTCTTCACTCAAATGATTTACTGTGTTTAAAGCTGGATATTAATAATTCTGAATGAAAATATAGAGAGGGAGTGTTAATCTGACAAATGTTTAGGTTGTATTGTGTTTGTTTTTTGTGCTGAATGTGAGGAGGGAAAGTCATTTTTAGATACAGAATGTTCTCACCGGTGTAAAATGATCTAATTTTCCGTTTTCTGACGTGTGTGTCTCTGACGTGGGTTCTTATTTAGACACTCGGCCAACATGTAAAATCGCCAGCACATTTACTTTACTTGTCTGAAACACGCTATATATAGTCATGTTGCTGTTTTGGGAGTGTCTTTTTTTGGCGTGATATTTCCAGTTCTTTGTTGTTTTGACTTATATTTTACATACTGCACTGATTTCCTTTATTTCCTTTGGTACTCATGTATAACTCGCTTAACTCGAGTTAAATAAGACTCTGATCTATTATTGGTGTATTTTTAGCATGAAATATATCTTCACTGAAAGTTAAATAGATTTCTGTGTCTTTCCTGGACAGCTGTCAGTCAAACTTGCAGCTTTTCCTGTGCAGGATGTCTTTTTAAAGCCAAGTCCTGCCAAAAAGAAGGATTAAAGTCTTCTGAGTTTTAGCTGTCGTGTCTGGGCAGGTGTTCACTTCCCGATCTGGAGATCAGGAACACGTCTCTGCTAACAAACCCATATGGACTGCCGTCGCACAGCGTTTTGCTACTAACGACAAACTGTTTTATGTTAAATCAGCAGGATTGTTCAGCCGCTGCCCTTCAGGCTCATCCAGTGTCAATTTAAAAATCATTTTTACTCAGATGTCTGTGTTTCCTTCTGCTTTTCTAAATGGAAGCATTAGGAATGACATTGTGCAGGCTGGCGGGCAGGGCAGTTGGGTCAGACTTAGGGAGTTACAGCAGCAAACGCCCCTGTGTTTGCCCTGCCGCCTCTCTGTAGACTGCAGACTGTCCCAAGGCTCGGTTGCCTTGGAGATGTTGTCTCTCCCTCTCTATTTTTGGGTCAGCGACATGGGGGGTCTGGGTGTTTTTCTGCCTCCCGGGGTTTGTCTGAGGTCTGTTTCCCCCGTCTAACCCACACTGAACTGGAATCCTGACAAACAATGAGCCGTTGATTCAGGAAACGGGCATTTCAGATCGCACTGCATCCCCACAGTTGATTAAAAGTCTTATTTATGATATTCAGACTGTATGATTTATTAACCTGTGACGTCAGGGCCCTGGGGTTTGATACCCAAGATAATTGACACCGAATGACAAAGTAAAGTTGTCATAAAGTAGCATTTATTTCAGACAAAAGTTGCTCCTTCGAGTTGCGTGAATACTGAAATATTTGCACAGCTCGTTCGCCGCAATGTCCAATCTTCCATGGATTCAGCGAGATCATTAATGGCTTATTCCCTCGTGCTTATTGTCGATGTATTGCCTCATATTTCTGGGCAGGTTTGATTTGTAGCGTAATTGCTGTTTTGCCCTCCATCGTCATTGTTTGTCTTGTGTGTCCTTCAGCTGAGCAACAGTGAGAGCACCCAGCAGCAGATGAGCTTCCTGAACAAGCAGCTGCTGCTCCTCGGGGAGGCACATAAGCTGTCCATGCAGGAGTTACACCACACAGGCGCCGATAATACAAAGGTATGGTGAAAGTGTGTGTGTGTGTGTGTGTGTGTGTGTGTGTGTGTGTGTGTGTGAAAGAGACAGATGCAGAGGACCGCAGAGACGACGTACTGAGGTGAAAAAAGGGACACTAATTGGGTTTGTTGGGCGTCGAATCAAACTGTCTCGCTGAAGTGTTTTGAGCTTCCATGTAACTTCATCAATCTCGATCTGTCATGGTCGTAGTTTACTTTAATGAAGTCGAAGCGAGGGGTGGTTTTAATTAATAAATAATAATATGACTGATTTCCAAAAAAAACAAAAACATTTCAAGCTTCATTATTTGTTACGAATGGAAGTTGACATTGAAGCCTGACAGGTTCAGGTGTCTTAAAATTGACGAACCGTTCAGCGTTGAAGCCACATATTCCAACTTTTTCACTTTTCTTGCATCAAGCGGTGATCTAGCAAGATTTTTGTGTTTTTACATCATCTGAATATTAATTTAGCAAACTATTTTGGTAATCGATTTATCATTTTTTTAGTATTCTATTTTCTAACAAAAATGCCATTCTCTGGTTCTAGCTGAATATCTTTGGGGCTTTAGGACATTTTGGTCAGCGAAGGCACAAAACACTAACATTACCTTTACTGCAAAAACTCCTCATAGAACAGTCACGTGAAAACTTTTATAAAATCACTCACCGATCCTCCATCTGTCTTTTTCACTCATACCTTTCTGACAATGACCCGCCACGCAGGAGACCCAGATGCTGCAGCTGTCTCATGAGAAAGAGGTGGAGACACTGAGGCAGAACCTGCTGGCTCAGGGTCAGAAACTGGAGGCGGCGCAGCAGAGAGTCTCCGAGCTGGAGACGCACCTCTCCAAGAAGGAACACCTCATCGTCGAGCAGAAGAAGTTCCTCGAGGATGTAAAATGTCAAGCAAAGTGAGTCTCTTAAAATAAGCTTAGATTGGAGCGTCTAAATCAGTAGGACATGAGTCAGACAGAAGATCAGATGTCACCTAATTTAGTTTGATTGATAGATAGAGCCTGGTACAAAGCCTTCTTTCTTTGTATCTGTTACATCTCGTCTTCTCTCTGCATTCTTTACTCTATTTCAGTCGTTCTCATATTGTCTTTCCCACGTTGTCTCTTCCCTTGTCCCCGTCTTGTCTCGGTCGTCGCAGGGCTGAGCTGGAGGCCTCAGACAACAGGCATCAGGCTCAGAAGGAAATCACTCAGCTGCTGCAGACTGAACTCCTGCAGCTCTACAGCAGAGTGGAGATGGAGGCTCCTGCCAGTACCGCCACCGCTTCACCACCAGGGGGCAGAGCTGACCCACACATGCATGCTGACACCAGGTCAGACTGAAGAGAACTCTATTTTTGCACTGGTTTATAGTGGTTCACAACCTTTTTTTGTCTTGAGACAGTTTAAAGTGACCACTGTTGCATACTTTTCTGTAAGTTGCAGAGGTCTGATTATTTTTTCTACTTTTCGAGGCCTCAAAATCTGAAACTCTCTAAAATGCACCTTGTACCAGACTCAGGTGTCTAATAAGCTGATAAACCAGTTTCTTGTTACTCAAGTCTTTTTCTTTACATGTGAATATTTTGTCCTCCTCAGTGTCATGGTGCCAGACGGACCAAGTATAACACACACCAAGGAGGAGGCGGACAATAGACCACCACACGACTCCCCTCGGGGCAACGGCAGCACTTTATCGCCAGGGCAACCAAAGGCGAGCAACTCTTCCAAAACAACAGCCAACTCCATCAACGGCAGCCAGGACCTGGCCCCGCCCCTGTTGGTGGAGCCCTCTCTGTCCTGTCCCCACATCAACCCGCTCGCACCCCAGCCCCCCTCCGACGCGCCGCTCACCGTGGGCTCCTACCCCAGCGCCAAGAGCTTCTTGGGCATGAGGGCGCGCGAGCTGTTCCGCAACAAGAGCGAGAGCCAGTGTGACGAGGAGCAACCGCCGCCGCGTCTCGCTGGCCTCGCCCACGACCTGAAGACTGAGCTGTGCGTGGAGCCGCCATGCCCAGGTTATATCGCTCCCGTCATCCCTGCACCTTGCCCCGTACCGACACCGCCCCCCGTCCCAGCTCCCGCTCTCGTCCCCGCCGCTCCTCTCACTGTGCCCACCAAGGAGCCCAAGCAGCAGCGGGCTTCCAGCCAGGAAAGTCCCCGCAGGAAGGCAGTGGCGGGGCCGGGTGGAGGGCGGGGTCACGTGGGGTCAGGTCGCCCCCGGCAGCAGCAGCTAAAGATCATGGACTATAATGAAACACATCACGAGCACAGTTAGAGACACAGAACTCAGCCGGGACGCAGGGCGTGGAGGTGGAGAGACTGAAGTTTAACGATGAAGAAGAGCTACAAATCAGCGAAAGAGTAACATGTCAGCAACTCTTTGGAATTCAGTGTTATATGTTCCATTCCTTTGAGTGGACAACAGGATTTGCCCCAGTGTTTTTCTACTTCTTTTTTTTTCTACTGTTTCATTCCCCAGAAGAATTCTGACAAGGTTACAGGGATACAAAGTCAGTATGTTGTTACAAATGTAGACACTAAACTAAGACTGAATTTGGTTATGAGACAAAGGTGCTCAAAGATACGCCGACAGGATGTGATTGAGTTTATCAATAACTTACATTTGACACTGAGTCTGATGTTTAAAGGGTCTGTTCACCCAAACTACAAAAATGTACCTTTTTGTAACAGCCCTGCAGATAGTTTAACTGTAAATTGTCTGTGCCTCCACAGACCAACACAATGGAAGTGAATGGAATTCTGCTTGTGTTGCTCACAGCATTGAAAGACGCAGCAGCAACTCGTCTTGTGAAACAGTGTCACAGTTACTTGGGATGAACACTTTTCACTGCAGCTACTTTCTCCTGAAGAAATAGTCCCTTTTGGAAAAAAAAAGCTCACAGCCAGGTCTGTGGATTATCATGAGTAACGTGTGCACTGTTTTTTGGAACGACAAGTTGCTGTTGAAACATTTTAGCTTTTAAATGCTGTGAGCATTGAGAAAGTTCCTGTCACCTCCACTGTGTTGGCGGGAATCTCTGAGACAGATATCTCAAAACTTGGACAAATAAATCCTTTCTGCTCTAGTCAACAACACAGGAGCTGAGTGAGAAAATGTCAGAGTGTAATTTAGGTTTACTGACCCTTTAAATGCGACTGATTCTAATGAAATCAGATAATAAAAAACACCAGAAGAGAAAGAGATGTTACATTTGTCACGATCATCTGTTAGGCGTGCTTTGGCATTGACAGTGGACCGAAATATGTTTTTGATATTCGAGTACTTTATTGAGTGAGTGTTACATCAGAGCGGTGGAGGTGATCAGTATGTAGAGATGTTTGGTTTGTTCAGGGGAAACCTTGAAGTGTGACTGCTGGACTGAAATGGAAAACTAACATTTTTGTCCAAAATAAGAAGGGGAATGTGTTTTTGTTTGCGAATGTGCAAGCGTGTTGGTGAAGCATGTGAGGAGTCATCCAGCAAAGATTCAAATAGGAAAGTGTATGAAATTTAGAAAATGATGAAATTTAATGCCTTTTTTATAAATTCAACATTCCATCATACTTTTTATTTTTTTATTTATTCAGTCGTGAAGGGTACTCCCAAGTACATATCCTTAATTAGAATCAGACCTGGCAAGTCAAACAAGCCCAAGCTATAAAAATCATGTTTTTCCATTCGAGGCGACCAGCTGATCATTTTGAAGTGCCATGTAAACATTTGTGTTCCGGCTGAATTCAAACATCTTGAAACAGAAGTGTTGTTTCTCATGTTGGGTGTACATTCAGCCGTTACAGCATGGGAAATAAAAACCAAAAACACCTCCCTCGTCCAATCATGTTCCCCGTCTGCAGGTCTGATAAACACGGAGTTACCTTGTTTCTTCTAAGCGTTAGAAGTAAACTCCAGTTTTGAAAGTCGTCTAAATCCTGTTGTCCACTGGGAACTCCTGCTGTCACTTCCTTTTGCCTCGCTATCTAAAGCATGTTCAACAATCCACTTTAAATGCCAACCGTAGTAACTACAGCAAATCAAGACAGAAGGTACAATCAGCACAAACTGAAGAAACCAGGACTCTGACCGGAGCTGGAGAATCTGGGACAAAATGGCAAAAAAGGAAGTTCTTAAAGCAGTGGCTTGTGTTTAACTGTGAACAATAAAGATCGTCTTCAATGTTTTGCACTACAATTCTGAGTTTTTGTTTTTCCTGCTGAATGTAAGCCGCTCCATTTGGTTTGTGCCTCTGTGGAGATGCAGCGTCAGGGTGTTTTGTCATTATTTCCAGTGAAGGTTGAGTTTGTTTTTGGGGACTGGACACTTTCAGATGTTTGCAGATTGAAAAGAGTCGGCCCACCCTTCTAAATTGTGTTGTTGGTTTACAGCTGGATAGAAAACAGATGAACAGAGAATTATTGATTTTCTTTGGTGGTCAGCCGTGCGATATAAGGCCCACCTGGGTATGAAAGCCTAGGTATGGGGAATAAAAATATTAAATGCTTAGGCAATTATTGGAATGATAAAAACAAAATAAATTTAGATTTTAGTAATTTTTAGCAAAAAAGCCAAATGCTCCATCTTCTTAAATGCTGCTATCTTTACTTGTCTTAAATTTGAATGTCACTGTCTGCTCTGGAAAAGTGTAGGCTATTTTTTTATACCCAAGATAATTCAGTAATAATCTGCGAATATTGTTAATGAAAATAATTTTTAGTCTAGACATTTTTTCTTATGTTTCAAATGGCATTGAAACAGGCCAAACACCACTTAATAGTGCTACTACTGCTAATTTTTAGTAATTATATTATTTAGGTGGTAAGATAGCTGTCATTTAGAAAATTAAAAAGTAACATGTTAACCTGTATATTCAATTCTAATTGTTATTAAGTATTTCTGTAGTGAAGCAGTTTTTAAAGGAATAAGTTTAACAACATAACGCTACACTTACTTGCTTTATTGTGAAGGGTTAGCAGGTCCCACTCTGTTAGCTCAACACGAAGCTAAAGCCAGAAGCTCATTGGCTTAGTTTAGCACTAACAGTGGAAACAATTAGCCTAGTCCCCCTACTAGCAACCTAAAGCTCACTAACAGACGTCAGTCGTCAACAACAACGCAGGTGTTTCCAATGACGATAATTAAGGTTCCGTTCCATTAATTGCAGCAGAGACTTTCCAGCGAGCCAACACGCACAACAGGAGCACCCTGACTCTGTTTCACCTGAATGGGACGGGACCTTAATTAGTATTGTTGAAAACACCTGTGTTTACTATATCATGTCAAAATGACGACGGTGATAAAGGTATATTAACATATTTTATAGCGTTTTATAGTTGTCTCCTGACTCAGTTGCATATTTAATAGACAACAAAGTGGTATCGTTCTTCTCAGCTAGCATCACTCTCGTCAAGAAAGCTGCGTATTCACCAAAATGTCGAATAACTTCAGCAAAGTCTGAGTGAGCCTGAAATATTATTATATATTTATATATATATTATTTACATATAATATAAACGTATCAGTTTAACGTGAGCTTAACAAAAGATGGAAAAGGAGCCATTCCCTGTCATCCAGAAACAGTAAGTCAAGATTTTTTTAAAATAACTGTAAGCCAGAAAATATGAAAATTGAATTTCATATTGGTTTCATCAGTGTCATCAAGAGGGGATGACAGCTAGTCTCGATGTGTGTGCTGCCTTTGTTGGAGGTTTTACGGCTGTGTCTGGATGGACTTTAAAGCTGCTGATAGTGGTTATATCTTAAGAAGTAAAATATTGCTAACTTAGCTGGTTTTTATGGGCTTTGTTGGTGTCTTATATCAAAGACAGGTGTTTGAAATTTCTGTTCCAAACTTTTATAACTCATAACTTTTTTTTTCTAACCTAAAGTTTATTGTCTGACATTTCTAGAATACCCCATCTTTCCTGCTGACTTTCCAAAAAAGAAGGTAAGTACATTTCTGTGATCTTTTTCTTTTTCACAGATGCTGTAGGTGTCCCCGTTTCCATGTTGTTTGTATTTACTTTTATTCTTCTGTTTGTTGTCCTGTTTCCACCAGAGGACACTGTTGCTCCAAAAAACTATCACTGGACTCTGCAGCCATGTTGGGATCAACAGGTAAGGCACTCTGGTAAATATAGTGTTACACAGTTGCTGATTGAAGATGATTCAGATCCTTAGGCTGTTAATGGTGATGCTAAGGTCAATATATGACAGCAGAATTGACCATATTGACAAGAAGTGCTTATTTAGTGATGAAATAGCCATGTCACAGACAAAAAACAGAACCACGTTCTCCAAAGACAGCAGACAATAAACCAAAACCAACAATATTACTGATGTTTAAACAAAACTTCGTCCACATTGATTCAAACAATTAACTCCGCCTTATTAATCCATGAATTTTTTGAATTTTTTTATGCAAATATGTACATACCAGTAGTAGATTTTTTTTGGGCAGTATTCAGTCATTTTGTGTTTGTATTTTGCGCGTGTGTATGTACATACGTGAGTGTGTGTGTTTTATCAGCTCCCAGATCCCTGGGCCTTGCTTTTAACTCTCATCTTGCTTCCAGGACTGAATCATTTTTTGTGAGCATAACCGACCAAGTATGATTAGTTTATCAAACGCGTGCATATGTATTTCACGAGAGAGTCCAAAAAAAAAAAAAAGTGGTATGATTAATTTACCAGCATTCCGCAGGGTCAAGGAAATTGATGCAGGATAATTGGGCACATAGGGAATCCTTGGCAATTTGTGCTTTCAGACTCTACTTGAGAAATTAGATGTCAGTGCAAATGTGAAATTGCTCCTCAATGTTCTCAAAGATTCCATGAAAATTTAAACATAAATCTTAAGTATTTCCAGCAAAGGGATTCTTTCCTTTTTTTTGTGCCAACTTGAAATGAAGCCCTGTGAAAATGATCTGAATGAAGCGAAAGTGTATGAGGGGGGAAAAAGACATCCGAGCTTGTGTAAAGTTGGGGCTGCACTCCGAGGAGGATGTCGGGGCTCTTGCTCTCGGTAAAATCCTCATGCAAGAATTCATTAGATTCTTTTTGACAGGAAGTAAAGTTTGAATTCATCTGAAGACGTGTTATTATAATATTCAAGATATGTACACCTATAATGCAAAATATAACTCAGTCGGTGCGTTATATCCTATTTTTTTTCTCCTCGGGTTGTCAGTGTAGAAGTTAGAAGGTACAAACGTACGACACATGTGTTCATATGAATGAGAATGAATTACACGGGGGTGAATAATTGATATAATGGAGCATATATTTGTCAAGTTCAGGAGGTCGTTGATTAATAAAGTTGCTGTCTATGTTTTAGTTTGAAAGAAGTTAGAAAAATGTAATTCTGGAAAGCATTTCGACTCTTATAAACCACTTAATTTTTAAAAGCTTTCCTATGCAGCGGTCATCAATTACATTTGATCAATTTAGCTTCAATTACAGGGATTACTAGAAATGAATAAATAATCATCATCACCAAGTCTGATCAAAACTTGTGGGAAATTTTATATTCATGCAAGATCAAGATAAACTGATCGCTTAAAAGTCTTGCTCCAAACTCCTAGTTATATTTAAATGTTAGTGTTTATTCCTCACGGACACACAGTGCAAAAGAAAATGCTAAACAAGAATATTTTTGGTAAGCATACTACATACTGACACTCTGGAAAACGGCTTCATTTGTCCTCATTAAAAGCTTAAAAGTCCATGAATAAATAATCATTAAAGAGGATACTTTTTTTCCCCCCTTTTTTATCTTTGGCCTTATGCAAAATACACTCACTGACTAAATAAATATGCTCCATAAAGGCTGTTTAGAAACGTGCCCTCCCCCCTCTACTTCCACATTTAGATAGCTGACATGCACCTAAAGATCAGATCCTACATTGGCTGTTGGTTTTGGAGGGAAAAATTGGACCTCCGAGAGTCAACTTAACGCAATTAAGTGAGGATGATGAGTCTTTCTCTCTCTGTGCTGCTTGAATCAGTAAGCAAGGCAGAATCAAAACTTGAAGGCAAGAAGAAAAGAAAAGAGCGGGAGATGAGCGCGCACAGACCGGTCCCAGCGGTTTAATTATTTTAATTATCTCTCCTCTTTCAGCTTTCCTAAAAAAAGAGGCCATTAAAGGATGCCCGTTTGGGTTAATCTGATTAAAAAAACAAGATGGAGGGAGAGATGAAAGGCTGCAGATGTCAGTGCTAATCAGGGGAGTTAAAACTGCTATTTGTGAACTGGGACGGTTGTTAAAGTGGGTAGAAAGTGCGTGCAGTGTGAGTGTTTTTTTAAATACGTTTTTCCTCACTTCAAAACACCTCCTTCCTGCAGCCTCTGTTGATAAACTCCCTCTCTTGCATCTCCTCAAACTAACGCCATGTTTGATTCTCCGCCGCGCTCTGTAACTGTGCTGGCAGCAGGTCAGGCAAACACAGCGCGACTGGAAAGAAATAGTAAAAGTTTAAGTTCAGTCCCCAGTGATATGGTTTCATTTTCATAAAGGAAGACACCATTTGAGGAAGTGATGAAAGCAACATTAGCAATTAGCAACACCAGAGTGAATATTCCTTATATTTTGCAGAAAGTCGACCCATAAGACACATCATTACTGATTTACCAGTCTCTATATTTTTATTCTGAGGCAAAAGATAATCATAAATTGCTTCTCATCAAGTCATTTTTACCAATAACTTAGTCCTAAAAATTTGATATTTTCTTAAAACAAGTGAAGAAAGTCTGTCAATGCAGATTAACTTCATCTCATGCATTTTCTAAAACCAGATTTCAATTTTTCTTGACTCTCATGGAGCAAACTGTCTTATTCTTTCTTATGTCTATATGCATGAAGGTAGAAGGGAAGAACAGAGTTGAGGTGGGTGTAACCCAAAGTCCAGCAAGTACAAAACATTTGTGCACTCAAATCAGTCAGAATTCTTTCTATGTTTTTTGTTGTGTGTTTTGGGTGTGCAGTCTTGTTTCAGTCTTGTTTTCTTGTTACATTTGGTCATTTTTGTAGAATTCTTGAATTACGTTGCTTTCTAATACAAAGATGTTTAAATATTCTCACTGCACTGGCTGGTTTTTCCACTTGTTTTAATAAAATTTCCATTTTTTATAGAAAATGTTAAATATTGCTGTCTAAAAATCTATTTTAGATCGAACTGACTTTGGAGCTGGAGATGACTTTTGCAGTGTAATTATTTAATGTAGTTATAAGAAGCCATATGCATCTACTTTGCATCACTCAGCAGGCCAAATGCAACACTGTCAACTTTGATAATGCAGGGAGTTGTTAAAGTTCTTCTGACTGCAGAGCTTGACATTTGTTCAGGCAAGAATGAGCACAAAACCAGCACAGGTGTTGAGCCACAGCATGGCGAGAGAGGAGGGGAAAGGGAGAGAGAGAGAGAGAGAGAGAGAGAGAGAGAGAGAAAAAAACAAAGATCTACTTTCAAACTAAATCAAGCAGAAGGAATGTCCTGAGTGTGTACAGAGATGGACGGGGGCCCATGCAATATTAAAGCGCCATGTCTGGCAATGCCAACCGTGCCACTCCTCTCCGCGGCTCCCGCCCTCCCGGCTTCCCGGCCATCGGCTCTTCCCTCAAGGTGACACTTCAAAGCGGGCACGCAGACGTGGCAGGCCTGGCTGTCGGCATGCAGCCAGCCTTCCACCCCCACCCCTTCCTCCTCTTTCTCTCCCGCCCACCACCCATTCTACCCGACTACCCCCACCACCACCACCACCTCAAAGACACAGCTCCTACCCCTGCTGGGCCAGGTCAGCGCCAAGATCCACACCGCTCGCCGCCTCGGGAGCCGCTGTCAAAAAACTCTACCCCACAAGCTTAATTAATAACGGGCCATTCCTAATGCAAACCCTCTGAATCTGCAGCCTGTTTCCCTCCGATCCTATTGGTGAGTTCTGAGGCCTCGACAGAAGGCAGACAAGGAGAGGAGGGCTGGTTGGGGATGCATCCAAATCATTTGAATTTCGATGATTGGGATTCACATGCATTATTCTCTGCGCTTTATAACCTATTTTCTGTGTTGTACAGTGTGCCTGCCTGCCAGTCTGTCTGGGTGTTTTTTTAAAGACGTCTCTCTTCTGCAGATGATTGGAGACACTCGAACCAAAGAATATAGGGCCGCTCTCCTCGGCCTGCCTGACAGGTGGGGTAGGAAAAACCTAAATGTACACACATACACACACCCAGTCTGCATCAGCTGGGTCCAGGGCCTGTAATCACCTCTCAAACCTGGAGGGAGAATTTTACCGAGCACGCCATGATCGATATTTGCCGATCTGTCTGCCCGTATCAACCTCAAATAAAAGCAGAGAGCAGGAGACAAGGCAGCACAGGCAGGTCGTGGGGAGGTCTGCAGCACCCCCGTTTGATGTCTGTGAAAGCGCTCATCAGTGTGTAGAACTGGCTTCATCTCGGCACGGCGGGTCACGCCGCCTCACCCTGAGCAGTGCACGGCTGATTGTCTCGCTGTCGGGGCGAGCAGGGTTGTTGTTTTCCGAGGTGAGAGGACGGATCTTTTCCGGCAAGCTGGGCTTCCGTTTTTTTAATAGGGCCCCAGCTCCGGCACCTTGTAGGCCTCACTCAGGCCGACTTGCTGATGATTAGGAGGGGAACTCGTCCAAATTCACTCCTCCTCCTCCTCCTCCTCCTGCCAGTCCTAAGATCATGTTGTTACTGTATTTTTATTAACCGCATGTACTCCTCTGCCTCATCCGTTGCATTCTTGATGGACTGAGCAGGGAAAAAAAGTGCAGGCTAAACAACCCTGTGTGCCTCGAGAAGCCGTGGTTAAATGGTACACGGCTCGGAAACATAAGGTCTGCAAGTACGAGCTCAGCCACAAGAGCATTGCGGCATTTAGGGCAAGGAGCTGGTTACGTTAGCTGACACACTGATATAATTAGGTCGTAATAAATAAGAAAGGCAACGGGGAGTGAGGGCGTGTCTCAACAGTGGCCATTAGAGAAACCACATAGGTTGCTTTTTAAGAAAAAAAAGTCACCTGTCTACCTGGAAATACACACACTTTTTCTTTTTCCTGCTCGGTCTCACACACATTTACTCAGTGTCCTACTTGCAGAGTCCTTATGAGTGTTGTTCTAAACCCCAGAAGCCCTGGCCCTTTAAGTGAGCTAACTGGGGTGGTTGTAGGCTCAAACCAACCTTAATTAGTACACTTACTGCACAGCGAGGGCAGGTACAAAGGCGAGCCTCTGCACTGCAGTTTCCCTCAGATTAAGCCTCTTTTAGACGAGGCTGTAACCTCCCACAATGACGCTGTAATTAACTTCATTAGCTTTCGATTCTCTTTTAGTTTTGGCAAAGTGGGTGAGGCTTAGTTTTGGCCTCCGTTGAGATAAGAGATGCAGAAATCGGTTAATCTCGTCTGTCTGTGTTTTATCTCCACCAATGTTGCTGTATTTCACGCGTGCTACCTGCTGTTCATCTTGGCGACATGCATGTGCATGAGCGGGTTGTAATGAGTCAGGCATCGGGTTTTAATAAGCAGAGCTTTACCCACAGATCCTTCTGTGATTTGCATCCATGTCGGACACGAGGCGTAAAGCGGGGTGATTGATTCATGGCTCGTCCCATATTGGAGCGAAAGAGAGGGAGGAGAGAGAGAGAGAGAGAAAGGGAGAGAGAGGAAGGCCATAGATTTATTATCAAGCTCAGCGACAAAGAGAGGAAGAGAGTGTGCATATGTTAATCCGCTGGCTGAACGATGATCAAAGACTGGAACAAGCTGAGCCCCGCTGATCGCCTCGGGGCAAACGATGCTCTCCAAGCAGCTGGGAAAGTGTGCAGACGAGGAGTAAACAGATAGTTAGAAAAATCAATAGCTGAGGTTCGGGCCACGGCTTGGTGTGAAGGTCAAAGGAGGCTGGTGTCCACAGCGCATGGAGGGAAGTCTGGAAACCAGGGGCGCTTTTAGGCCAATTTAAGAGAAGTGATGTGTTTACAGCTGAGTTGTGTCCAGGCATGAAGGAAGTTCAAGCCGGGGTTACGGCTGCTCTGGTCAGCTCGGTGATATAAAAACAACACTATTAAAAAAAAAAAAAAGAAAGAAAGAAAAAACATCAGTTCTGGTTCAGACTCAAACATCTAAGGACTGAATTCATGGGCAGTGGCATGGGTGTGTGTTTGGAATGAAGACCTCGCATCAGCTCATTTGGGTTTCAAAGGGAGAAGGATCTTCTTTTTAGTGTCAAAACACCCTGCGTGGGGCTTGTTTGTTCGTCATCTGTTATCCCACATTCTTCTTAAGACTGACCCAAAGTATTCCCACAAGCTCTCTACTTCAGGTACCCACACTGGCTGGCTGCTTTGGGAATTTGTGCCATCCCCATGACCCCATCCTCAAGGCACATTTTTCAGTTTGAATTTTGCATTTCTATTGTCAAAAGCTTCCGATTCTCCTATATGTCACCATGTAAATATTGTAGAAAGGCAAATACTTCCTCTCATCAAAGCAGCCACCTCACAGCTTCATAATCTACAATATCTGTTTAAAAATAAAAATATTATCTGTCATTGCTCCATTAATTATGAATTCATATCTTTGTTTTCCTATAGCTGAATAGTTAAGATGACTTAGCTTCTTACCCCCAAGCTTTGCAGTCTCTTGACTTCCTCCACTTCTGAAGCGGATTGTTTTTGTGATTAGTCACTTTGTTTAATCTGGTAATGATGGCATCCCCTCAGGCTAAATGCCTGATTTGTGCTTACCAGTTTATTTATTCATTTGTACTTTTGACGTGTTAATCTGCATAAACGGCGCAGAGCTCCACCAGGACCCCCAAACATCTCCCTGCACCTGTCAATTACATCAAATCTGAGACACCAGGAAGCAGCCACCCTGATCTCTGCACCTTGATTGGCTTAGAAGTCTGCCTGTCAATCAGCCCTGATCTACCCAGTCCTGTCAGTGAGATATTGATATTCAGCCCTTCATCTCTACTTTACGCCTGCAGCATTAATTCAGCAGAACTGCTGCTAATTATGATTGATGAGAGAAATGTGTAATATGGCACAGAAACATTACCACACAATGCAGTCCTCTTTCTTTACTCTGTGGCTCTTGTTCTACTCTTTTTTTGGCTTGTGACTACTCATCACTGGTTGCATATATTTATTGTTGAGGTGGGGAACTTCTGTTTTAAGGGAACTGAATTTGTGAGGATAGCTGAAAATCGAGGACAAACCAGGAAATACTAAAGAAACACAAACCTCTGCACAATCCAAATGTGTCATTTATAATCTGAGACACATAGCTAGAGACAAGCTGATGATGTTTGGAATTATTAGGACTTTGTATACACTGTAAGTAATTCAGACACATGGCCCCTGATTCATGGCCAATGGATCTGAGATGCAAATGTTGCAGAATCACCAGAATCCTCAGATGTCTCCATGTTCTATGTAAATTATGATGCAGTTGACCAAATTATTTAAGAGTTAGGGGAATTTCATGTCAATTAAGCCACAACGAGAACATTGGCATATCAGTCGAGCCAATTAAAAACTTTTGGGGGTTTGAGGAGTTATTTCATTGACAAATTTAATAGAACCTGGATAATTTTATTTAAACTGGCAGAGAGGTAGAAAGTAGTCCATTAATTGTAGAATTGGTGGTTCGATTCCTCAGCTTTTCCTGTCCACATGTCCTGTGTCCTTGTGCATGGCATTGAACCCCAAGTAGTTCCTGATGGTCCGGCAAAGTCTTCGTCACAATCCATCAGTGTGAGACTGTGAATTGTTACTGACAATAAGACTGTGTGAATGAGAGGCACATTGTTAAACAATATGCACTCCATTTAAAGATTTTTTTTTTTTTGGCCTTTTTGAGCTTTATTTGATAGAGACAGCTGAAGAGTGACAGGAATGTGGGGAGAGAGAGATGGGGAATGACATGCGGGAAAGAGCCACAGGTCGGATTCGAACCCTGGGCTGACGCGGCAAGGACTGAGGCTTTGTACATGGGGCAGTTGCTCTGCCAACTGAGCTAAGCGACACCACACAATATGCACTCCATTTAACAAATGTGTGTGGCCTCTACAGGAAGATTTATATTGAACCAAGGATTGAACCTTTTGCTCCATCTAGTTCTTCTTTGGCCCAAACTTCCCACTAAATTTCACGAAAATCTGTTGAGTACTTTTCGAGATACTAACAAACAAGCAGACATACGGGACCCAAAGCAGAACCTCTTGTGTGTTGATACTGATCACATCGTATGAATGGTTTGCAGAATAAAAAGACAACATTCACAAGTTTTGACCCAGGAATTGTTAAATTAGAGAATTGCCAGCCGAGCTGACAACAGACCAGACGTCAAAAGAAACTGGCTGACCTCTCGTGCTGCAGCCTGGCCATTAGCAAATCCTCCGGTGACTTGTCGGACAGTCGGAGACCTATAATTTACTGCAGCATGGTTCAGTTAGCCCTACAGCAGGCCTCTGGTTATTTGATGCAAATGTTCCCAAATGAAACGAATGGGAAATATCAACAAGCTCTGAGTAATTGCGGCTGATAAAAAATGCATGGGGGTTGTGGTGCCGGACTCGCTTCCCGCAGACGCAGGGAAGTTATCTCTCATTACCCGGACCGTGATAAAGTGCGCCGACTTCGCCGTCAAGCTAAAGTAATGCATTCAGGTCTGTCTAATAAAGGCTGCTGCCTACCAAGCACTTGGTTGTGAAATCCATTTGCAGCAGTTTGTTATGGAGGAGAAATATTGTTACTGGCTGCAGTGATTAATTTTCTCTCTGTGTGCTTTGACGCTTGTCTCCGGAGTTAAAAATCCCTGCACATGAAGCCTAGATGTTTTATTCGATGTAAAAGTTAATTTATATACAAGTATGGATGTACACTATGTGAAGATTTCTCACTAACAACCCTCACAGTACATTTAAAAAGTACAGTCTGTCACAATTCTTCATTGGTGTACTGGGGATTATGCTATCAGCTAGTTTTCAACAGCATCTTGTCTTTATTGCTGTGCCATAATTCAAGAGCTCAGGCCTTCTATCTGTCACCTGAATGTCAGGAGTCAGGACAAGCTCTGATTTAATCTGCCATGCAAAACAGCTGTTTGGCTCCAAGAAATCTGAATAATAAAGAGGAAGACACCACAGCTGTCGCTGCGAGCACAGCGGGGGATCCGAACTCCACAAACCAAAAACATGAGACTAGATTATGAGGAATGGATGAGGATGGTTTCATGGCAAAGATGAGCAGCTTTGCTGTGCTGCTGGGAAAACTTGTAGTCAGCAGAGCTTTGGAAATTATTCGAAAAGGAAAAGTAGATGTGGTTGTTGCCTCGAGTTTAAAAATCCAGGAAAGGTCAGCTGAAAGACGGAGCCAATATTTTTGCATGTTTTAGCCCATTTGCTACTTTACATTAACTTACTGCTGACTGTTTTCAAAGTTACATATTCTTGATGTTTTGAATGTTTTTCTGACCTTGTAAGCAGTTATTGGTCTCCTTTCAGTTAAAAAAAAATCAATGTGCAGACTTTAAATTTGCCCGAGATAGACACATAATCTATCCCAGTGAGCACCATGGCATCTTATTTTTTGTTAATTTAACTTAATCTCAGCAAGGTAGCACAACTTTTATTTTTTGACACATCCAAGTCTTCAAAAGCAAATTAGAATTCAAGACAAAATTCTTTCAGATCTCTAAATCCTGACTGTTAGAATTACATCGTGGTTGAACATTTTGTGTTTAGAGCTGCGTCAGTAGCCTCAGGATGGTAATTAACTTCTGAATGTTGATTGTTTTTTGCTTTTAGTCTTAGGTCAAGACTTAAGTCCTCGTTATTTTAACTTATGTCTCAAGTCTAAAGCCTTAAGTGTGCAGCTCCGGGTGACAGCATAAACTAGTGTGAAAACGATGTATTAGCCCAGGATGATAACTTGTAAAAGCAGACGGAAGTAAATCTCAAGTGTTCTTAATAATGTTATCCAAGTTGAGTTTCATACTGTACTGAAATGAATGGAATCCAATAGTTTCGAAAAGGACACATTATAAATTAATTTTTTTAAATTTATGCTTTGGAAAATGCTGTACGGCTATGTAAAATATAAGGTATTTTTAATAAAGGGGTAAAACATGCAAAAACTACATTCTTAACATTCGCTGTTCTGCTCAACCTTTCCAAATCATTCTAAAAATGCTGTCAAAATGATCCCCTTCTGATGACAGATAACATTTCTGTGAACTTTGAGATCTGCATGTTGCCCATGCAGATGAAAGGATCATCAGCAATTCGGCAAAAAAAAAAAAACTTCACTTCTCAACTAGGGTTAATGCTTGTGGCAGTGCACTGACGTCAACAGCTGTTCTCAAACAAGCCCTTTGATGACTCATTGACAGCAGAAGCTCCCGATTGCCACTTTCACTAACTGGGGAAATGTCAGCGTCTGCGCTCAACGGAGGCTGATCACAGTCCCTCTACAGCTCCCGTCTGCCAGAACGAGGCAATGATGAAATAGCTCTGGTGTTAATGGATGTGAGAGCAATCTTGACCCTCTGCAAAGAGCAGACTCTCTGTCTCCATTAAAAACGGCCTTTGCTTTGGTCTGGATCAGAGCCTTGGCTCTCTCTGTGCCACGGGGAGTAGCCAGACAAAGGTAATTGTACGCCTCCTCTGCCCCTCCACCTCCACGTCAGGACTCAGGGGAGCGCCTGTGGAGGACACAGATTTTGAAATGGAGAGAAAACACACGCAGACAAGTAATGATTAGGTTATTAGTGCTGAGGTGACTAATTACCTAATTGTACTGTCAAAAGGGGGAGCAGGAGGGGGAGCTAGGCTGCAAGGTGAGGAGAGAAGAAGGGAGCAGAGGAGGAGTCTTTGGAGACAGTCAGGTTCATCTCCTCTCTCCACATTCCCCAGGCTGGGCTGCAGGGGTGGGTCCCTCACTACGTCTCTTTCCCCGCGGCATCCCCCCAGCCTGCTGTTCGGGTCCTGGTGACATCTGCTCGTAGCACGGTGTGTCCTCCCTCCCCCCCCTCAGAGGCCGGAGTCCCCCCCCCCTGCGTACCCCCCAACCTGCCTCCCCGTGCAGATGTTGTGGTCCCTGGGTCCTGCCTGCGTGGAGAGCGTCAGGCCTGTTTGATGTGTGATGAAACAGAATCGAGCGAGCCACTCGGGGGCTCAGGGAGCATAAGGGGGTAGAGGGGGTGAGGAAGGGTACCAGGAAAGATAGTCAGGAGTCAGGGAGGACAAGGTGGGGAAGAGTACAGGGAGGAAGGGATGTTGGGATACGTCTCATTACAATATCAATCAGAGGCCGGGCACAGAGCAGGGTTTGGGATGTCCCTGCACTGGAGGTCAGAAACCTCCAGAGAAGAGAAGACAAGGGGAGGGGAAGAGAGGAAACAAGGAGATAAGAGGAGAAATGAGGGGAAAGAAAATGAGTGAAAAAGGAAGGGAGGAGAGGTGAGAAAGAAAGATGAGGAGAAAGGAAATAAGAGTCGAAACAAGGAGAGGAAATGAGATTTGAGGTAAAAAGAAAAAAGTAAGAGAAAGGTGAAACAAATTTGAGGAGAGAAAAGTGGATTAGAGAAGAGGAAACAAGAAAAGGTGTAGAAATTAGGAGAAGAAAAGAGTGGAAAAGAGAGTGAAACAAGGAAAAAGGAAATGAGATGAAAGGAGAGAAAACAAAAGGGGAAGTAAAAACAGTCAATGAGAAGAGACACGGTAGGAGGAAAGGACAGCAGCAGAGAGGAACGAGGAAGCAAGGGGGAGAAGAAAGAAGAGAAAAGGGAAATAGATTAAAGGAGACTAAATGAGATGAGGGCATAGGAAATGAGAGGAAAGGAAACAAGATGAAAGTAGAGGAAACATCAAGGGAGGATGTGAAAGTAAGTGTGAGGAGACAGGGTGAGAGGAAAAGAGGGTCAGAGAAGGGAGCATGAAGAGAAGTGGAGACAAAATGAGATGAAAAAGAAAACAAGGGGAGAGGAAAAGAAATGAGAGATATCTTGACAAGTAAATGAGAGGCAAAGCAAGAGGACAGGAAAGAGGGAAAGGTGTTAGGAAAGGAAGAAATGAGAAAACATAAGGTGAGTGGAAATAAAATGAAATGAAGGAAGAGTAAAGTAAACTGTAGAGCAGACAAAATGAGATAAGAAAACATGAAATGAGAAAAAGATGAAGAGGAAAAATGAGAAGATATGGTAAAGGAATATAGAGGAGACAAAAGGACATAAGAGGAAGCAAGAGGAAATGAACCAAGATTAAAGGGGAGTCTGCAAACGGAAGCAAAGTGGCTGAGAAGACGAGAAACCAGGACAAGAGGACGCAAGAGGAGAAAAAACAAGAAGAGGAGGAAGAACTAGATATAGGAGACAAAATGAGATGAGAGAAAAGGAAATGAGAAAAGAGAAAGCAAGAAAGAGAGGAGGAAATTAGGATCATAGAGGTGTAAGGAAAGGAAATGAGACAAAAGGAAAGAAAAAGTGGGATGAGATGAATGTAAATGTAAGAAAGCTTGATTAGAAGGAAACAAAAGGAGGGAAAACAGTAGAGGAGGAAAGTATACATGAGAAAATGAAATGAGAGAAAGCAAGAAGAGGAAACACGGTAGGAGTGAAAAGTGGATGACAGAAGACAGTGTGAGAGGGGAACAGAAGAAAACAAGGAAGAGGAAATTCCATCAAAGGAGAAGAAAGGAAACATTAAGAGGTGAAAAGACAAAAGGAGATGAAAGGAGAGGAAACAAGGGTAGGAAAGGATGAGGAATCAAATCAAGAAAAACTAAATTTAGAGGAATAAAAAGAGGAAACATGAGACATGATGTCAATTAAAACGAAATGAGAGAAGGGTAAAAAAAAAAAAAGGGGGAGGAGGGTTTATGCGAGAAGATGGTGCAAGTATAGACCAGAGAAACTGAGAGGAAATTACATGAGAGGAGAGGAAAGAGCAAACAAGGAGAAAAGATATACAGTAAGTAAGTAGATGAGCCAAAGCAAAAGGAAAGGAAGTGAGATGAAACGACAAAACAAAAGAGCGGGAAAGGAAAGTAAATCAGAGAAATTGTGATAAGAGGAAAGGATGTGCACGAGTAGAGGAGCTGGTCGCAGCTTTCTCTCATGTCTCCTTCCTCTCTTTCTTCCTCCAACATGGCTGCCTTGCCTCGTCTCTTTGCTCAGCGTTCCTCTATATTCCCTCATTTACTCATGCATCTCTCTGCCTGATCTTGCTCTCTGTGCAGTATGTTAATTATTGTTGTGAAAGAACAGAAAGTTAATGACGACGAAGAGAAGGATGATGATGATGATGATGATGATGGGATTATGATTACCACTTAGTGCGGGCAGTGCCGTGCCACGTAGAAAGAAGTTTAATGGGAGGAAGTGGGTGAAGAAGTGCGAACAGGGACCAGGTGAAGCGATGGATAGGTTAGCAGTTAAAGATCAAAGTGAAAAACAAAGGCGGATTTCAAACGGGCCCAGAGAGCTTGGCAACAGACCCGCGGCTCCTCTGATAATACTTAGATCTATAAATGTTTCTTTTTTTATTTATTTATTTTCTTATTTATTTTTAAAATTATTCATCGCCATAATAATTTGGGCCTAACAAGCACTTGAGGGAGACGGCTTCCTTTTGCATCTCTCTCCCCCATTTCTTTAGTTCCCCGCTCCGTGGTGCTGGGAGCTCTGGGATTTGGGGGCACTATTAGAGAGAATTTCTTTTATTTGCTGCTAATGAATGATATGCATGATACTATTTTCTTTTTTCTTGTGTACTTTGTGGGGGTAACTGCGAGGATTGGGGCAGGAGCTGGAGAATTGGACTCTTTTTCAAGGCTTTGTTCATTTAACCCTCTTCTCGCCTTCCGAGCAAGTGCATGAGGTTGTTATCATCACTTTGCCAGATTTCCAATTCAAATATGCAATCATACTTCACTTGACACCAGTGATACGGCATAGTTTGACTTTGTTTTTCTATTTTCACACTGTATGTTTTTGAAATATGGGTTAACTGGTCTGTAGATACAGGAGGGGCACAGCAGGTCTGTAAACATTGCTGCCACCGAGAGAAATAACTGCACATTTATTTGTTCTTGATTCTTAAAAGGATCCCAACTGTTTTTTTAATGCCCAGTATAGTATAAACAAAACAATTTACTCATCCTAATGCTGGGCAGACCCTGGATGATCTTCTATGTTGAGTTTACTCACACTACACATTTTAATTGGCTTCTCTGCACTGCCAAAACATACCATTTTTAATGTCACACCGTACAGATGAATTGAATTAATCACAACATAGATAGCTCACACTGAACATAAACACTGAACCCCCTGATCGTTTTTCTCCATTGGCGATTCCAAGAAAGATTTATTCAGACAAGATGGCTGCATCCTCAAAAATGTGGACAAAAATAGAAAGAAGAAAAATATGGACCAGCAGCTGTGAAGATGCAGAAAATATGGTCTGTTTTGCAGCGCAGTTCAGTTTTGTTTCTGTCGCAGCACAGCCAACACTACAGCTGCAACATGTGAAATACTACTCCAATAATATTAAAACAAGTTTACTGCAGTTTATAACAGAGCTTTTGACAGAAGCATCGAGGGAAAGCATATCACAGAACTGCCTAAAGCTGCAAGACAGCTGATCTGACCTGCCAGAAATGGACCAATTGTAAAAATTAGTCATTACCCAAATATTTTTGGGGCATTTTACAGAATGATATAGGCTACATAAACATAGTTGTGTTGAAGAGGACTGTTGGATACACACACCCGATACCTCTCGAGAAAGATCACAAACCTTTTACACAATGTCACATTTATGAATGAATTGTTTCAACACTCCAAAAACTGTTCATCATAACAAGCAAAAATGTGTACAAAAGTGCATTAGATTCACCAAAGAAAATGTTAAAATGAGACAAGTCACCTCACAGTTTAACACTTGATGAAGGTCTGCCTGACTTGACAGCATGCAGAAGTTCACACCTTATTTTCTCTGGGTGCTAATTTTTAAATTCAAATTATAAACATGCTGCAATTTAGTTCAGTGCAGTTTTCTCATTTCTTGAATTTCGAGCAATGCATTTTATTTAGAAACAAGACAAACCAGAAAGTTATTGTTGCCTTCATGGCAGATTTTCTTTGTGTGTTACAAAAGAATGAGAGTTTTAGGAGCCCATAACAAACCAAATTACTTGTCAAATCTGATGCTTTTGCTGTGTATTCTCCTGATGCTGTATTGTATAAAGTATTAATGTTGCTGTTTGTGCAAAAATGTTGATATTCACTGGGGAAACACTGACCTTCACCTCTCTATGCAGGAAATAATGCAAATACCTTTTAAAGAGTCGTCTCGGTAGACTTTTGGAAGAGCCACACACACACACACAGATAGATGCATACATAGACAAACATGGACACATAAACTATTTTGCCTGCAGTGATGGCTGCAGTACTATATTCCAAATGTTAAAACAGCAGCACACATCAGTGTGCTCTGTGCCGGTGTAAACATGGCCCGGTAATGACCTCCCTCCTGACTGGAGAGAGCTGCTACTCCTCGTCTGTCCCTCCTCTCTTCTCCTTCTTCTTCTTCGGTGTGATGTGTGCGCCGACCCGGGCCGGCGAAAAACTTTGAAGTTGCCTCTCTGCCACCTTCTGCCTAAATCGGCAGCTTCAGATGGGAGTTGATGGAGGCGCTATTGTCTCCCTTTGGAGCGCTCTGCAGGAGAGGTTGTGTGATGAATGTTTGAGCAGCGGTGATAAAGCTGCACTTTTCCCATGCTGTGAGTCATGCCAGAGGCTTCACACGCCTCGCCGGTCAGAAGGGGAGAGTCCAGGCTGGGCCGCCCTGATCTTTACCTCCTACAGTGGGCTATATGGATGGGGCTTTAGGGAGCTATGGGTCTAAAGGTCGACTGTGTAAGTACAGAGCAACTCCATAACACACCTGAGAGAAAAGACGTGTGTGTTGATGCGCAGATTCACATTGATGCCTGCCCTTTCTTCTCCTTTAGACACACAGCACAAAAACAAACTTTGTACTAATATGTGTGAGCACAGAGGGCTTGTGTTGATGTTTAATTTAACCCTATAAATGACCATTAATTAATAAACCTCACGCTTCAGTCTTCTCCATGTTGCATGAGTGAACGTTTAACTTTTAATCTGGCAGCAGAGATGTCGACACATGCGTCGGTCTGCATTAAAAACTACCACAGAATGACTCAATTAGAGCAGTGCGGTGAAAGCTATCACTCAGATGCAACTTGGAGATGTTAAATCCCTGTCTTTGTTTGTTTCTGCAAAGCTTGTTGCTCCCCAAACCCTGAACATCTGTGCAGAGGGAGGGGATGTGCGGAGGGTTGATGGCAGGCCACATGGGGAGGGCCTCTTCTCCCTCAGTCTGTCAGCCCACCTGACTGCTGCTGTGGCAGGCCTGCCCAAGGCAAGACCACAGGCTAGGGCCTCCTGTGGGCCTCCAGCAGAGCTCACCAGCCTCCCCAAGCCCATTAGAGCACCCCTCCTTCCACCTCCGCCCGGGAGGCCCCCACCCAGCCCTGCAGCCCTCTGCCCCAAGATGCCATCGCTCTCCGTCCTGCTCGGCTCTACACTGAAATAACTCTATTGTTTTCCACTGTTTGCCATGTTGTGTCTGTAATAGGAGCGGTTTGGGGGCATGTTTTTTTATTTTTATTTATTTTTCTTCCTTTGCTTGCCTTGTCCTCAGGCTGCAAGGTTTCAAATCAGACTCCTGAGAGGCTCAGACTTCCAGTGGTGTGAGAGTATTTTTAGGGAACAAATCCCAGAAAGGCCTTTTTACAGTTACTGCACTAATGTGGTGTGACTGTCAAAGCTTCCACTTGTGTCTGCCGTTCCCCTGAACGGTCCAACATGGAGGACTGTCGAAGCACTTAACCTGGATTCACTGTCTTATAGTAAAGACAATAGCGGGAAGTATTTCTGTTGTATATTTCCCTCCCTGGTTCTTACATCTTTGATTTAATGAGATCGTCTGGGGAGCAGCTGAGATTCTCAGAGGCAAGGTGAGGTGGGGGGGAAGGATGATCAGATATTCTGGATATCCTGTGATTCTCTGTCTATTTGAGTCTTTTTGATCTAAATGAAACTACAGGGTGCAGAACGGACCCTGCATGTGAATCAGACCCGGCGACTTTGCATACGAGCTGCGGAAATACCAGGAGAGCAAATTCATGTTCAACCCCAGTTGTGGATGCAATTTGTGAACGTGAGCTTCTGAAGCGCACTGTAATGGTTCAATTTATAATTAATCATATCTGATTTGCCAGATTGCCATAAACTTGGGGAATAAAAATTTGGGTGTGTTGGGGTTTCATATTTTTTTTAGAGCATTAAGTATTTATGATCCTTGATGGATATATAAACTGTGGTAAATCCATTGCCTTGAATATTGATTATCTCTAATTAAAAATGCAGTTTGATAAGAAGGTTAGCGGCTTTCTCTGGACAGCCTCGCCCCGTTTTTACAACTTTCATATGATTTTTTAAATTCCTGACCTCCTTGCGGTGTTTCCCTGCTTGCAGTTCAGTATGCCAATTAGCTGTAGAGCTCTTTAACGAGCAAGTCATTAGTTCTAATTAGGATGTGGTTAACTGCGATGCATTAAAAGGCGAAACCCATCATGTTGACGGATGGCGGTGTCGCCGCTAAGCCCGACTGGAAACAGCTGTTGACTTTCCTGAGAGGGTCACGCTATAAACAAATACTCCCCTGAGCACAGAGAGTGGATGGGACACCTACTTGTACAAAGTGATTGAATGCACCAAATTAAAAAATTAGGTGATCAGTGTGGACTTACTATTAGGTGTTTATGAAAATGTGTAGGCCCACAAAATAATTTATATGAACCTTCTGTTCAACCCTGTCTCCTCCTATGAAGACAAACATAATGTTACCAAGATTACATTTTTTTTTATCTTAAGTGTTCATACTGAATATATCATGAAAAAAATCATGGACATTTTAGCAGTTTTTTCTCACAAAATCTGCTTTCACAACCATAAAAACAAAAGAGTTTTTATGGTTGTGAGAGAGGGAAAAGTTGTGCTCTTGGTTAAATATGAAAAAAAGTCAACAGTTTTGCCCAAGGAAAAAGAAAAAGCAACAGCGATGCTTGCTTTTTTATATTTATCCACCTTGATAAGGAGCTCCGACAATGCACAGCAAAAGGAACAAATCAGAAAACAGTATGCGTTAGTAGTATATAAATATATTGAGGAGACAGGGATTGCTTCCATTCTGCCTTACTGCTCTTTACATGTTACTAGTTAAAAACCACCTGGTTACCTAAATGACAATTTAGTGATTAATTGTTGCCTTTGAAAAAAGTGTGTTTTTTCTGATCAGCCTCCTCTATGGTTCAAGTTTAAGTTTGTTCTAAGTTTACTTTGGTTGGGGTAAGATCATGGTCAGAATGTTTTTCTGAAGTTGACTGTAGCTAGGACTGGAGGTCCCCTCTCCATTGTCAAAGTACATAGTTTACATGTGACATTCTCAGAGGTAACAAAGGTTATATGTGAGATACCTGTAGCTTGTCAGGAAAATGATTCAAATCAATTCATTCAACTTCATTTTTTCTTGGTTTGGATGTTTTAATCATTTAAAGAAAAAAAAAGTGCTGCAGTTTTTTGGGTGAGGATATTGTGTTTTCCAATCTCTGAGGAAGAAGGCTGGGTTGTCCATCTTTTGGCAAAATGGCTACAAGTAGTAATTACTTCTTTTGTGACAAAACCATTCAAATTTGCCTTCATGACAAGTAAAAACTTAGTGTAACAGTAGTGCAAGAAGAAAGGAGTCAAAGTCATCGAGCTGTCTGAGTAATGTCAGTTACACAGCAGCAATATGTGTCTAATGTTTGCTAACGTTAGCTAACATTTAATAACCATAACCTAATATATACTACAAGGCTGTATCCACAAAACAACTAAGTGTATTGAATTGAGCAAGAGTATGTTTTATTGGTTATTAACTCAACTTTAAGTTTAGTTTTCAAGTGTAAGAGAAGAAAATGTGCTATCAGAAATTTTATACCATAGTTTTAACTTTTAAAATTCTAAACCTACTCTAAACCTTTGTTTATTGATGTTCCTCTCAGTTTCCATGGTTGACTATTTCTCAAAATGTTGCACACATTGTCTGTGTATATTATTCTATTTTGTTATATCGAACAATCTGTTTATTGAACAGGTTTAACTGTCCAATAAAAATAAAGTTTTGGTAACATGAAGCTATCTTAGACACTTTTTTACATACAGAGGATCTGAATCTCATTACCTGAAGTCAAAATATTTGGCAGACAGCTGTTTTGCTAATGTGTGCGCAGGTATGAGTGTGGAGGAGGAGGAGGAGGATGATGTCAGGGTGGCGGGGTGTAGCTGAGGATGTGCAGGTGCACAGCGAACGTGACAGAAAGGTACACAGGAAGAAAACAGACAGAAAGTGGAATGAAACACGGGGAGAAAAGATAAAGAGGAAGAAGGAAATCATTGAGCGAGAGTCGTAAGTGGGAGTTGCGGGGCTTGGCATAAATCGTCGCAGATTACGAAGCCTGTGGAGATCTTTCGACTTGTGTTCCTCCTCTTTCTGCCTTCTGTTTGACATGAGAGTGAATGAGGTAATCCACGGTGCTCAGGGGTACACAGGCTCTGCTCCCATCTGGGCTTTGAACCTTTTGCTCACCTCACGCTCGGTCTCTGGTGTGTCGTGGTACAGTGGAGCATGTCAGACAAAGAAATTAAAGATGGCAGTTTACAGGGAAACACTCTGCTCTTTTGCTAACGCGGCTCTAAGAAGAACCTGACAAATTGATTTAAAAGGATGAAATACGTTCCCCAACCCACAAACGTTTTCCCCTCACCTTTTAAAACATATTTACCTCCCCGTCTGTTCCCGCTTTGTCACTTTGGGAACGTGTGCGTACTTTGTGTCTGTTTGCATGGTTGCATTTATGTACTCATTCATTTTTCATGCTCGTAATAGTACTTCTATGCAGCTATTGCTATCAGTCAGGTTTTTTTTGTTTGCATGTGAGATTATATACGTGAGTGCATGCAAAATGTGTGTGTTTTGAAAGTGCTCTGCTTGCAAGTGTGTTTTTCAAAAGCAGGACTGCGACTGTTCCTTTGTTGCTCACAGCTGTCCCACATTAGGGATCAGCCGCTATTCCCCAGGCAGTAAAGGGTTTTCAGAGGCCCTGCTAATTGGCTGTAATCTCCTTTTTAAACTTGAAAGCCAGCAAGCCTCCAGCCTCGCAGTTTACAAGCAATTAATGCAAGGAACACCAATATCGCTGGTCACAACTGGTGTATATCTGTTCCCTCTTCCTGCGGTTCCCTCTCATCTGATCTCACGCCTGTCTCAGAGGCGGATTGACTCCTCCTGCATCGTGGGCCCCGGTGTAAACAGCTACTCAGTAGTGGGGCCTTCTGGGGAAGAGGCGCGGCGGGGGGATTTGGTCTGAATCTTGAAGTGTCCGTGGGGATGATGGCGGGATTTGGGGATCGGAGGGGTTTCCTTCTTAGGCACTGATGAAATAATAATGCACAGAGTTGGCGAGGCTGAAATTTGCACATGAAAATCCTCTCCCTTCGCGCTCCTTGCGTCTAATGTGCCGCCGATGACAATCCCTGCCTCTCACAGTTTATATGCAAATGAGTTCTCTCAGCTTCCTCCTCCTCAGAGAGTCGGCCAGCCGAGCGAGATAGACAGAGAGATATAAAGTGAAAGAGACAGAGTGGGGCTTTTTTGTTGTGTTTTGTTTGTGTTTGTCTTGTTTATTTTTAAAAGGATTTTTAAAAGATGATAATATATTTTAATTTTTCCCTTTGTTTTTTTCCTGAAAGGCAATATGCAGATTCTCTGAAGAGTTTGAAATGGCAGACTTTTCTTCTGTGTTTAATTGGAACATAATGCCGGTAGTCTAAATAAAGTGTTTGTGTGAAGAGAGAAATTGTTGTGTAATGATTGTATAATTTTTTTTGTTTTTTTCCCCCAACAAACAAGACTCATCATCCCCTCAGGAGTCTTGTCTGCCCCTGCCTGCCTGATTATTCTCTTTCTATATAAATACTGTTTCCTCTCCATGACCTCTTCTCAGCCTGGTTCCCTAGGCCTCGGCCTCCTGTTCAGCCATCCTGTTGGGTTGTGTTAACACCACAACAACACCAGGCCCTCCAAGTTATGAATTGGGGTAAATGAAAACAGAAGAACAACAGATTCAGATTTGGTCCATGCTCTAAAAAAGACAAACTGTTCAGAAAATAAAAGCATATGTATCTAAAACAGGAAGTTGAAGATAATGATTAGTAGCCCTTGCACAGTCAGCCTAAATCTCATGAGCTCAGCTTTTGTTTTTAGTGTAAAAAACATCCACTGAGGAAGCCAGACCAATCAACAAACTCGGGGAGTGGTTTAGATGATGATTTCTCTCCCAAACCTAATGAACAACTACTTAAACTAGGGGTTGTAAATATAAAACAAAAGATGATTCAGCAATAGCGTGGCCCATTTTTCACCACAAATGTATTCAGAACCTCATTACAGCAGACACATTTGCCCAAATTGTCCCCTTTTTGCACTCAAACTTTGGTATGTTCTACTTTCTACTTGTTATGATATCTGCCCAGGGCCTAGCAAGTCACATTTTAAGGTTGGCTAATTGATACTTGATGATTAGCTAAACAGTAAGTGGTTGTCAAAACAAGAAATGGCTGGAGGTTTCACTGTCTTTTTTTTCTACTGATTTCCTGTACCCCCATTCAAAGCGAACAGGGCCCAGTCAGACAGAGGAGGGGTGAGATGGATGGGAGGAAGGCGAGTGGGGAGGGAGTACAGAGGGGGAGACGAGAGGGGCTTCATGTCAGCCTGCTCTCCTAAGTCACGGCCAGTTAGTTAAAGCAAACGCAGGCGGACCCTGGAGAGAACGCAGGGCGGCGGAGAGTGCCAATCACAGCCGAGCCCTGGGCATTCCCCGGTACAGCTCGCCTTGAGCAACTTTTTATTAATTTAATAAACATCCCACAGAGACGGAGCAGTGTGGACTTATGTACCCTCGCAGACAACAGCACCGCTCAGGCCTAATGAGATGTGCTACACACACACACACACACACACACACACACACATAGTCACACATACATGAAATGTGCACACACTCTTTCTGAAAACACACAAGCATGCAGCCCACAGGCTCGGTTGCTCAATAAACATGGAGGAGAGCGTTAAGGAGTCGGTTCACCTAAATTAAAAAATTATACATTTTTCACTCACCTATTGTGGTCTCTGAGATAGTTTTGACTTTAAGTTTTGACATATCTGTTTCTGAGATTTCTACCTCCACGCCAGTACAATGGAGGTGAGTGGAATTTCATTTGTGGTGCAGCATTAATGCATAAAAATAATATTTAAAACACTTCTCTTTCCGAGAAATACACTATCTCTCTAGTAGAAAGTTGTTCCAAAGAAAAAGTGTTCACCACAAGCTCTGTGGATTATCCAGAGGAAGCGGGACATAGTCTCTGGAGTAGGGCTGGGTACTGAGCGTAATGTGTCGGAAACAACATGCAAGTTTCAAGTATCCAAAGTTGGCATTGACAGATTCTTAAGCTTGTTTACTTATTATTTCATCATCTAAATCAGAAAACATTTTTATTTAACTGATGCATTGAGCAGGTTGGCATATACACACAGAAAAAGCATTGTTTGGTGTCTGTACTGAACAGTGTGGGTTCCTCTCTGTCAAACAACTGTGCATAGTTGTTGTAGACTTGTGATATGCTATCTTTACAGCGTGCTGGTTTACTTAGACTAATTTTACCTGGCAGGTAGAGTTGCACAGCCAGACCTATCTCCACATTTTGTCTTAGCACTATGACAGCACTGGAGATAGTAGTAAAGTAACTAGTGTTCTGCACTGCTCTGCTGATGAGACGTTGTGGTGGCGTTCAAAAACAGGATTATGAGGGATACTACTAGGCACTAGTAAATACAATGTATGATATATTTTGTAAGACAAGACAATAATTGGATAAACTATATTTTATAATTTAATGACCCATCCCTAACAACCAGCCCTCAGCAACAGATGTTCCTGTTGAATAGATTTCACTATGATTGTACCTGTATGATTATATGTGACAAGTACACCTAACTTGAACTTAACCTAAATCTTTCAATGCACCACATCAAAATTTCAATCATATTGAGGTCGAGGCGGATATCTTCATACCTAAGCTTAAAGAAGCTTAGAAGTCTGATCATCCTTTCGACACCAACCACACTTTTCAACACTCAATTCCACTGAGGTTAAATACCCATCCTGACTCTTACTAGACAGTGCCCTGTTCACTCTGCTCACTGAGGTAATCCACATTTGGAACTACTTTCTACCAAACAAATAATTCCTTTGAAGATTGCTGCTGTTCTATAGATTACTTAGTGCCACTGTTTTTTGATGTAGGCAAAAATGTTTGAGGTGGAGGTCTCAAAACTTGGGTAAGTCAAACCACTATCACTATCACTATCTGTATGGTTAGATACGACTTTAGGTAAGTGAGAAAATATATTGTTTTTGTAATGCGGGTAAACTGACCCTTTAAACTGGCACGCCATCTTTGAAATAAACCACTTCTCTTCGGCCCCCAAATCACTCCTCAGACTCGAGTTCATTACGATTCTGCGGGCGGCGCGGCGATGCGCCAGGGGTCCGACTCAGAGCACAAAACATTATGAAAATAATAATGATCTCACTTTCACGCTTGTTTCTTCCTGCCCCGGCTGCTTATGGCGGGCGTCAGTGTCGATGGGAGTCATTAGAAGGGTCGGGGCTCTCCTCTCGACTGATGAGGAGCGGCTGCAGCAGGAGGGACCAGGGGAGCAGGAGGAGGACAGACTCCGGCACGCTAACAACCACAACCATCATCATCATCACCATCGCCATGCGTACCTGCTGCTCCGGGGAGACGCTCCCTCCTGTCAAACAGCAGAAGGACCCCGGTTTGCCTGCAATGCGTAGTCGTGTGTGTGTGTGTGTATGTGTAAATGCATGTGACTGCATCTGCTTGTGTATGTGTGTGTACATGTGTATGCAAGTGTGTGTGCATCCTGCTGTCTACATAATTCCCTCCCTCCTCGGCTCACTCTTTGGCTTTGACTGTTCACTCCTCTTTCTCTTCCTTCACCTCACCCCTCTGTCTACCCCCTCCTCCATTTCTCACTGTATCACTCCATATATTCATGAATTTCCTGTTTATCATGAAAACTTATGCATGAAAATAGAGGGTGGGAAGGGGAAAAAAAACAACAACAACAAAAAAAACAAAAAAACAAACAGGGTGAATGTTGATGGGGGTTTTGTCTCGTCCGGGTGCAGCGCTGCACAGACAGCCCGGTCCTCAGGGGACGTATGCAAGAAGACCCTGATTCCATCTCCCTTTTCTTTTCTTTTCATTTCCTTTCTTTTCTCTCTTTCCTTCCATCCACCCATCTACTGCCTTCCTTCATTCCTTCCTAACATTCGCCCCCCCCTCTGGCTTTAGCCTCCTCTCCCCACCTACCCCGCCGCCTTTCTCTTCTCGTCTCTCCTTCACAGTGTCAAAGCCAGTTACAGGCAGAGGAGCTCTCCTTCTTAAATAATTCACAAGTTGATTAATAGACTCACAAGGGTATAATTAGGCAGGGGAGAGATGGTGGCTAGTGTAACCAGTACAGTGCTTAGGGGAATTAGAGAGCAGGGTTATTGAGGAAATGGAGAGTACCAGTACAAAAAAAAAAAAAAAAAAAAAAAAAAAAAAAAAAAAAAAAGACGTGGCGGTTGCAGTGGTGGACTCGTGGAGGAGATGAAGAGGCAGGGGGAGGATGAGGAGGGCGAGAGAGAGGGGGGGGGGGGGGGGGCACCTTTTTCTGAGGCTATGTGTTGGATATGAGGCAGCCTCTCCAGGAGCAGGGAGCCCAGGGTTTGTTTGATGTGGAAATTGGACAGTTTGAATCCGTCTCCTTTAATTTTTCACAACTTACAGGGCCCCCCCTGGGTGCCTCACATTCCTCTTATAGGATATAAATTAGTTTTTTTTTTTTTGTCCTCACTCCCTCAGTTTTTAAAGCCCTTTTTTCTCTTTTTCTTTTACACATTACCCAGGTACCCCTGTTATATATTTTTTTTCCCAGCGCCTTCTTCCTCTTTCTCGCTGAACGGAGTTGCAGTTTCACCCCCGATGTTTGTCAAACAGTCAGTCATCAGCATAAAACTTCACTTATGTTGCCTCTAAGGCATCTTTTGTATTCTGAAAGGGATGCGCTTTCTGCTGCCAGACTGGTCTTCAAAACAAACAAACAGAACAATGGAACAACAGATCTCTCTTCTCAGTTCAGACATCATATTTCTGTTGTGGTGATCTCTGTCTGCCTCGCTATTGCTGTTAAAATAAAATGAAAAGAACCAACGGAAATACACCCAGACAGGTACAACACTATGCCTTTCCAGCTTGTGTGTGTTTTTTTTCCCTGCTCCTTTCCCGGGAAGTTCTCTGCGAGTTAAAGCAGTCATATTGGGTACACACTGCTGTGTCTTTGGTTTGTTCCTCTGTATTTATTTCATTGTCGATATCTCAGATTGCTTCCCGTGGTCCCACTCAGCTGTGTTTTTTCACACTCAGGATTCACCCGATATCCAAACAGACTGATGTGTCCATCCCGGCGCGCAGGGCTGCCGCTGATGTGCGCCGTGTCTGACTGCATGTCGAGGTGTCAACTCTAATTCAAACTCCTCTGTTCTCCTCTCATCTGTCTGCTCCAGATGTTGCACTGGGTGTCAAAATGGATCTCTTCTCCCCCCCCAAAAAAGGCGGAAAGCAACACATTTCTCTGTTTGTAGAAACTGATAGATACACTTTGAAATTCAATTCAGGCATGTAGGAGGAGATGAGCCCAATTGAGCAAGTGTAATCCTTGATGCCACCGCTGATTTCATTCCTTGCTTGTTACCTGCACTGAATCATCTGACGTGCCTGCCATGAGGAAAAATAAATGCACTGCTTATTGGTTAATTCACTTTTTTGCCTGTCTGTATTTGACAATTGTGCATTAATTATCCTTTCTGTAGCCTGTAATTGGCCCTTCTTTGTTGTCCCCAGCAGACGACTAATGACTTCTTGATATTTTTCTTGGCTGTGCAGATACCCTGCCACCAGGAGGCGCTGAGAAGAGCGGGACCCCTGTGTGTTGATTTATTTATCTGTGTCTGGATTAAAGCCTGTATACCTGATAAAGGGGATGTCAGAGGAGCTTTGACAGCCACAGAGGCGGCAGAGTGTGTGCGATTTGGTCGCTGCGCCGACAGAAACAAGGAGTGTCGATGGCATCTTTGAAGTCTTGACAGACGAGAGCCTCTGAGCATCCCCTTAATCTTGCCTTCCCCTCAGAAAGGCGTGCGAGCAGGCAGGTTCTGAGCTCGCTCGGCTCCCTGTTTGCCTTATTCTCTTAATGACACAAACCATTCAGCGACCACGCATGATAGCATTTCATCTGGCATAATGTGTGGTGGCTGCTTACTTCAAACGCTTCAGCGCCTCTCCGCGTTAAGCCGGCTGGAGACAGCAAGACATGAACACACAAGGCTTTTCCTATTGGCTTGATGGGATGCCTGTGTGTAGTGTATGCTGTTTGATTGTGGTGATTGTTTTTGTGAGCCCACCTAAAGCAAATACAAAGAATCTGCCGTGTATGATTGTCTGGAAATCAGATCAGTGGAGAAAGATATGTTTCACACCTGAATGTCTGCCTCGAGTGATTCACGGCGCTCATGACAATGACCCTTGAACTGTTCCCATTACTGTTTCTTCACACAGCACATATGATATTGCTTCCTCACATAAAGACACGTCACTACAAAGACAATGTCAGGGGAGTGCAGCAATAGGTTGCCTTGCATTACTTTTCACTCCATCTTGAGCGTATTTCCCATCAACGCTGATTTGATGTTTTTCCATCATTGCCATCTTCCTCCCTATCTCATCCAGGACAATGACAGAGCGGAAATACAGGCAGAGTGGAATACGGGGAGCGTTCAACGTTGAGGACCAGAGCTGCTGGGCAGAAGAGGGCGCTGGGGTTAATTACTCTATTACTGGGTGGCTCAGCCAGGAGCTGTTTAAACAGGCCCCAGCCAGCAGGGGATTAGGCCTCATTACTCCAGCTAAAGTTACGCCCACGACCCTTCCCCACTGCCTCTTACTGTGGGTTTGTCAGGCATTCTGGGGAATATTTATATGGAGGGCGGAGGGAAGGATATAGGAAGGAGAAAAGAGATTAAGACCAAGCTGAGGCAGAAGGACAGGTGAGGGGAAGAAGAGTAAACTGAAGAAAACGACGGAGCTTAACTCCAGCGGATCGCCTACATCATCACCTGAGCTCAGCCAGGGCTACAATTATCCCCCAAAATGCCAGAGCGTAGCAAGATTAGCATCTGAGGCTTAGGTTACCCTCCCCTCCCACCGAACCGAACCCCCGGCCATCTTTGGCCACCGCCTCTCCACCGTCCTTCTCCAGGTGTCTGATGGCACTCGGTGATAATGACGGTGCTCTCGTTTGCAGGGAAGACGGGGCCGCTTGAAATTAGGTCGATGTTTGTGCTCCATGAGCAGAGCGATGGGTCAGTTTACCAGGTCTATAGGGCATGAAATACTTTGGTTTACAGTGACAGTCATATCACTCAGTGATGAAAGATGTCTTTATGAAAGGATGAAGTGGTGTTACTCTGTGTCTAATGTCTGTTCACTCAGGAATATTGTGTTTCTGGGTAAAAATCGGATTGGAAAGAATCAATAATTTAAAACTCTGGGTGAAAATAACATTAGCAATGCAAACACTTTTAAATTTAACTACTTCTTGCTTTTTTTGTTTTGTTTTTTCACTTACATAGACAGACTGGTGCATAATGAGAAGCTCATTTATGATTTTTTTCTTTTCACTTTCACCTATTATTTGTAAGTAACCAGAACATTCAACATGCTAATCTGCTAGTTAGCACTAAACCAAAAGTACACTTATGGCTGATGGGAATGTTTGATAGGAATTTTGCAGGTTTGGTCATAAACTGGACACTGAACTGTACTAAATGGAAAGTAATGGACAAATAGAATTTTTGATCTATTTGATTGATGAAAGGTCAATCAATCAGTCAACCCTAAGTGACCTATACAATTCATCCTGAGGAGGCATGAATGTGTGTGCCAAATTTCATGGAAATCCAACCCATAATTGTTGAGATATTTTACTAAAAGCCAGAAATGTCACCCTGCTGGCTGCACTAGAAGTAAAGTCTGTACAAAATGTCATGGAAGCAGTAGATCACCTCTGCTAACGTCATACAGGTTTATACACTTGGATGAAAAAAAAAAACATTAAAGGCACAGTGAAACAAGAAGAAGTACGTAAGTAACACCTTTTGATACAATAATGTGACGTAAATGTGAGTGAAACAAAAACTAAGTCCTTAACATGTGACTGGATCGCTAGAGGTAGGTGTGGCTTATTGATTACAGTACAATATGAGGCTGCAGAGGACTGTTTCACAGGAAAACAGGAAATCTGATATAAAAATACTCAAAATTACTTTTTTACACATATTTAGCATGTAACGAAATAAACCAACATAAACAACACAAGGACACGGGAATATAACCTGGAAAATGTATTTTTCTTTTCACTGTCTTTGAGGGAAAAGAGCAGACGTGCTATTTCATAAAACAAATGTAATATATATTTTCATTATCTTTTTTGAACATTTGGAGAGTTGGCTTACTTGCTTTCTTGCCAAGAGTTAGATAAACATACAACTTGTTTTTATACTTTGTTTGTACGGATTAAAAACAGAAAATATATCATGTTATCATACTGTTTTCGGCTCCAGCTTCATATTTATTTGAATACAAACATAAGAGTTGTATAAATCTTTTAATCTAACTTTTGGCAAGAAAGAAAATAAATGTCTTACCTTTAATGAGTTATGCTATTATTTAGTCCGGCATCTTCTAACTTTATATTTATATTTATCACAAACTGAGATGAGCTGAACAATTTCCTTGGAGACAGCCTGATATTTGATACCTCAGCTACTTGTAGGTGTATGGAGGTGTCACTGAAACCAATCTGTACCTTTAAAAAAGCTGGTTATTTTATGAGCCTCATAAGTTATATAAGTAAAGTCCACTTGCCATTTACTATATTTAATATTAGAATCTTTATGAACAAGAGTTAAAAGAAAACCAATTTCAACATGCAAGAATTGTTGATGAACCAGAAGATATTGATTGTTTCTTACTGGTATATCATTATTATTATTATTATTGGACTGAACTAAAGTTTATATGGCTGTTAGGCTGAGCTCAATATTCTTTTTGCCGTGAAACATGGTAAGCGTCCGGTTGTTGTTTCACTCGCAATGACCTAACCTGCATCTTTCTTTGGATATCGATATGCCTGAGAAGATAAAGACTTCAGGGATGTATTTCAACAAAGTTGCCAATGGATCAGATGGCTAAAAGAGTGGGTGTCTTCCAATTAGAAGAGTCAACTGTGTACTGGGAGAACTAATCCAAAGGCTTTTCAAAACAGATTTGTGAGAGCTTGAGTTGTGGCTTGCTGAACTGTACACTCAAAGTTTTGTGTCAGTGCCTCTTTGTCTTTAGTTCAATCACCTGGAACACATAAGGAGAAAAAACAGAAACCCTACAGACATGTACTTTTGGATCGCACACTCACACAGCAGTCACGCAAATCTCTCCAGAGGGGCTGCCAAATACAGTCGATAAAAATCCTATTTCATATGAGTCAAAATGCTTTCTTGATTTATGGGACATGCTCGCTCGCCAAACTATGTGATTTAAGTTCAAATCCAGAACAGAGCTTCTATTATATAATTGAGGACAAAAAAATCAATAAAAGCAGCTGGATATGGCCGCGGCAGGCACGGCTCGCATCCATATTGAGAGTGTACCCTCTTCGATCTGTGTCTGGGCCGGGCTCAGCTTCACTAGCCTAATCACACACGGAGCAGGTCGATTGGAGGACTTAGCCAGTGGCGCTCTCCAATGGCATATGTTAACATGATTCTCCCTCTTGCTCGCTGTTCAAAAAAAAAAAAAAAAAAAAAAAAAAAAACTGCACCTGAGATCTGCGGCCATTGAGAGCTTTAAAAAAAAGAAGAAAAAAAAACACGGATTGTTTTAAACATAGCCTGAGGTTAGAGCGAGATTCTCCGCTCCGGTAACCTGAGCGTGCTGAAGGCGGGCGGGCTGAGGACAAGAGGGGCAAACAGGATATTTATCCTATTGATTTTCCAAAGTTGAAACAAGAAGATTTAGGGGGGCTTGACTCTTAAAATTCCCAAGGAGCCGCTCACTTCTCAGCCGTGTGGCCGTGAACACACACACACACACACACTCAGAGAAAGCATCTTGCTAGTGAGAAGTGTGAGTGAGGTTTAGGGGCCTTGAGCTGCAAAGCTGTGCTGTGCTGTGGAATGATGTGCCCCAATGTGTGTCAGAGGAATCATTATAGCTAGTGCTAGTGCTGAAGCCCGCCTATGGTGTATGAATGTGTGTGTGTGTGTGTGTGTGTGTGTGTGTGTGTGTGTGTGTGTGTGTGTGTGAGTCATGTAGCAAAGTGGAGGTGTGAGCAGACAACAGATGGGAAGGGCCTCAGTATTGCAGATATGTGGCTTTTGTCTCTCCTGCTGAAGGGAGAAAACCTGCAAATCAACAACAAACGCGCTGTGAAGGAAAATGTGTGGGAATGTGACTCAGCACACAGAAAGTCTCCAGGAAATTTACAAATTCGGATGGCAGGTTCACAGTGCAGGGACTGTGAAACTTTGCCTGTTGCTATATTCAGAATCTTACACTTAGTCATAAATTGTACTTTAGAATAATGATCTCGTTTTCGGTGTAACAGCCCGTTCAAAGGTGTCGCGAATCAGTTCACTTCATCTTAAAGAGGCGCAGATTTAGTTTCAGGCGTTCCATCTCCATTTCTCCATAAACAATGTTTGGTGTGACAGTGGAACACTTAAAGAGTACGAAAGATTAACAACGGTTGGAAGATATGTGGTTCTTTATCTGGGTGATTAAATAAATGTTTTAGTAACATTACCCAGAAAACGTTCATGTGTCTATGTTGGGTAACATTAAAGTAAATAATTAAAAGACAGGGCGGCACAGTGGCGCAGTGGTTAGCACCATCTCCTCACGGCAAGAAGGTTCCTGGTTCGAACTGGAACCTTTCTGTGCAGAGTTTGCATGTGTTCTCTCTGGGTACTACGGGGACATGCACTTAATAGGTTGTTTCGTGACTTTACACCCGACTTGTCCAGGGTGTCCAGCGTTTACAGAAAATGGATGTATGGAATTAAAAGAGCATTTTTAAATGGTTAAGTGGTGTCGCTTTGCAAATGATCTAACACCATAGGCAACATCTGTGCTTTAAAGTGTCGGTCTGCTGTAATCATGCTCACACTGTGAGACTTCATAGTTATAAGATAAATGTAAAGCACCAATATGAGAAGCATGCACTGAAATTATAGATCCTTAATTTTACCTAAATTACTCTATTACTCTACTCCAAGCCACTAAAAATTAGTGCATTGACATTAAATGTGGCCACAACAGAGGTTTGATGTTGCGAGATGAAGTGTGTTATAGTTCACACAGCCAAACTATAATTAAGTTTAACTGAGAGTTGAGCCTGAAAACAACCCAAGAACTGAATTAAGTTACAGAGGTGACATAAACTCACCGCTCTCCTATTTCCCAAATCTCAGTACCCATTTTTAACTTTAACTGCTGTGGTAGACATGAAATATAATGTATAATATAATTCCCTAACATATTTAGAAGTGTCGTTTTGGAGAGCTTTTCCATCCAGAGGTAAACCGCTCACTCGTTTGGACACTGTGTCGTTCTCTGTGCTAATAAAAGTTTACTGGCTTCTTGTTCTGCGACAGTTTCCATTCAAACCTCTCCATAACCTCCTCCCACCCACCCTTTCACTGACCTTCATCACGACCACACTGTCCTGCCAACACCAGCCTCCTGTCTCCCCCCTCCAGGACCAACATCGGACCACTGCCACCCCCTTCCCCACCTTTTTAAAAAACATTCTGACTGATTTTATATGCAGCTCCTCTGTAGCCCACCTGTCCCAGTAAGCACGGACTAGACTTTGATTTTCAGGTCGAAAAACAACAACTAGATGTCAAGGTTAAAAATTGGCTAAATATGGATGATAAGTATACAGGGTTGGAATCTTCATCTTCATCAACTTCTGTTGAAACAATCTTTATATCTTTACCTCTGAGACTTTTTAACCATTTTTACTTGGTTAAACTTGTGATTTGACTCCCTGCAGACTTGAAACCTGTAAATAAAAACACTCAAGTCTCACGTCTTAACTTAACCTAACAAACCCTTAACCCTTAACAAAATACACTGAATCTGTTCATTGAAAGGACTTCGTCTCAGCTTTGTAAAACACAAGTTAGACATCTTTGAAAGTAAAATGTTGAAATGCATTCATTTTAAGGTCAACATTCAGAGACCCCAAAGACTGGCTAAAAAAGAAAAACTCATTTACACAGAGGGTACACTGTGGAATGGAATTTCTGAATGTTTTAAATCCCACACCGTGTACGTGCATGACCACTCACTATCTTAGTTTCTGTAGTTTCTTGGCACGTTACCACCACCGATCGTCAATCGGATCTCATGATAATGCCCTAAACTTACAGACAAAGATCCAATTATAAAAACATTCATATCACTGCTAGTGGTCAGAAATTCTTAGGGTACCTTTAAGTAGTTTGCACATTGTGTGATTTTGGGCTGTTTTAGATGAAAGTGGACGTTTGTGAGAGAAACATGGTGAACTCTGTCGTCCATTCAGAATTGTGTGTTCCTAGACCGCACACTGTAAGACACACACAGACAGTCTGCACCAAAGTTCTGACAGTGGCAGAAAGGTTGTGCCAGATTTTTTTAAACCTAATTCCAGATATGTGAAATGATTCTCCCATGGTGATCTGTTGCTTTTCAAACAATAGACTGGATTCAAAGAATAATGCTGACTTCACAATTCTGAAGAATAGACGTTATGAGACAGCATTTTTTTTTTTTTTTGATGAGACAGGACTTGTGGGGTAAAGTTTTGTATAAAGCATGGTAATAACGTTTGCATTTGTTAGTACTCTACAGCTTCTTGTGTGGCTTATCACGTGCCCGGATGATGCAGACCGCCTTTTATTTCGAGCCACTACAGCGCTGTGATATTAATTCCACCCGGGTTTCACATTTAGCTTTAGAAAAATTACTTTTTTAATCACACAGTTGTTTATAATATGAAGAGGTGTGTAGGCTATCACACACGCATGAATCCACGGCAGCTCCCCTGCGCATGCCCACATGTGCAATCCAGCAAATCAGCACTAGCACTAGACATTAGCACGTCTCTGCTTGCAAATGTTTTCTTTTGTATTTCCACCTCAGTGCTACAATTCACCAGGCACCAGACAGTCCTGAAAATTGACATTGTGCAGTCTTGAGACAGATTTTCTTCGACCATCTGACACAACTTGTCATGCAATGATAGGGACATTTACACTTACCCCAAAAATAGCTCTGCCTAGATGTCCTTTGACCTGCAAATGACCAAAACCAAGTTTACTGTTCTGTAATATCATTTCATTTTTGTGCCAAGTTAATAATGCAGTATAGCGGTATCATGTATTTCAGCATAAATGCATCACTTGAAGATAATTACAGTCCATCAGAGAGGTCACAGGCCTGCAGTCTTGGCTACAGTCTGCGCTCTCCAGCTGCTTCTGTTGGACCTCCCGGGTCAATCTGCAGCCACGACTCGTCGCCCTGCGGTCACGACTCGTGACTCCTCGGTCATGCTCGCAGATGATTGCTGATCTCATAGGTGGAGAGGAGGTGCCACGGTAATTGTTCTTTGGAGTGCCCCAATTATGCCAATAAACGGCCCCTCAGTGATGAGGCTAATGGCGAGAGACCTCGTTTGCATAGCATTATCTTAATTGAGCCCGAGGCCTGGCATGAAAACAAGCCTGAGATTATGTTACTGATGGATGGTGGCGATGGTCCGGCGGCAACCATTTACCCGACAGCTATATTAATTAACAGCTATCCAGTTACATGGGCTTTAACAGGGATGAATAAGTTAACATGGTGACTGTGACGGCGGTGGTGACAGGGCTCCTGTGCGTATGTGTGGGCTTCTAATGGAGGAGACACACTAATATGGGATGTGTGTGTGTAGAGGGATGCTAAAGAAGGCCTGGCATCGGATCTTATTACCCATTTCCTAAAGGAGGAAACCGAGCCAGCGTTAGTACCAGCCTTTAAATAAATCACCACACAAAGCCTGTACTAATACTTTTAATCGTGAATTAATTACACACTCATTGCAGGGAGAGAACCCATAAATGTTCCAATATGCTCAAGCCTGAAATCTTTAGCGCACAATATTTCAGGAAAATTACAGCTCCAGAACGTGTTGACTTACGTAATGTGAAGCAGGGACTTTGTTGTGGATCACCCTCAGACCAGAACTTGGACTCACACGCGCAGAGTGTCTTTGGATCAGGATGGAGTTTTAAATGAAGCGGGCCGGCCAGGTAGCTCTTTTGTTATGTAAAGATCTGCCATGTGATCCGGCAGGATAAAAGAGGAGAGAAAAAGAAACCGTTCAGATAAGCTTCCCCTCATCAGATAATTAAGGATGCCTTTGCTCCAGTTTCCCCTTCTTAGCATAAGTGTCTGATCAACTTTCAAAAAGCTCATCAGTCAGAGTTGCTCCACTCCAGGGGTTTAAGCAGGTTCCTCCAGGATCTGTCTGCCTGACACGAGCTCTGCACCAGGGGGTCTAGGCCAACGGCTCGCCCTGGAGGACCCAAATAAATTTGCAGAAAATCAATTATTCCGCCTGATACAGCCAACAGGCAGTTCCAGGATCAATAACAGGTATTGTTTTGAAGCATATCTGAAACCTGGAATTTATTTTATAACTTTTGTAGCTAATTAATATTTCCATCATTAATGTATCTATTGATTATTTTACTAAATCATGGCCATCATAGGTGACACCTACATGCTTTGTCCAAATAATCCAAAGGAATTCAGTTTACATCAATTATTTTCATGAATTATTTAATCAATGGAACTAATGGGAAGTATTCAACCCAAAGATATTTAGTTTACAATGACAGACAACATAAAACATAAATCCTCACATGAGAAGCTGAGACCAGCAAGTTGTTTTTTTTACTTTTACGCTGTTGATCGAGTAATCAACTAATCAACTAATCAACTAATCAACTAATCATTTCACTGCTAACTGCTACAAAAGTTCTCATATGAGGCAGGAACATGTCCATGTTTTACTGGATTAAAAGACTCATTTCTTCTAATTCTTTCTTTTAAAAAAAAAAAACTATAAATCTGGATTTATTCTGAGTCAGCTAATCGATTAATCAACTACTCAGTTTGCTCAGCTACCCCGTGTGTAAATAAGTTCTCCAGCTGCTGCTGTGCACCGGCATTTCAGGGGATTTTTGTCCCATGTTGCTTCTTTAGATGTCACTGCTTTGCCATGGCATGGTGCAAATGAGCCATGCAAATGAGAAAACAGAATTATGAAATCGTTTCTTAACAATATGCAGACGGGGTCAGGGAGCCACGCTTGGCTACAGGCTACAATAAGCGAAATTAATTACTGTTTGTGCTGCCATCTAATTGCAGCTCCTCAATGAACGGCTTCGACGCTTTTCTTTTTTTTCTTCCCTGTTACATTTTCCCACCTCGACACCCCTTTGCTCCTTGTCAAAACTCTTCCTCCACCTGTCACAGTGTCTGAGTTTTTGTGCACGGCCGCCCCCCCACCCTCCCCACCACCCACCACCCGTCCCTCTCCCCTCCTCTTCCTCCTCTCCGTCGCCCCCTCCCTGCCTCCCCTGCTGCCAGTTTTTAACTACACTCCACTCTGGCCTCTGCTCTACTTGTTACAGCCCCAACACGAGTGCAAACAATCAAAGTCTTTGGGAACGCTAAAATATGCATGGCTATCCGTGACAGACAGATAAAGCAGGGCAATTAGCCACGTAATCCTAGAGCATCGTACGAAATAGTCCGCCTCAGCTGTCCTCCCTCCCCTCCTTCCCTTTACTCTCTTGGTCTCCATTAGTTAAATGTACTCTGTGTGTCGGCTCCCCATCAAATCAAGTAACACTTCCCCTAATTGGCTTATAAATAATACAGCAGGGCCTACATTATAATTTCATCAGTGGTAAACATTGCGGGGGCAGTTGGTAAAGAACCTATCCCTCATTAATTTCTTAATTTGGGTAGATGGAACGAAGGGGAAGTGAGGGAATGAAAGGTGGAGAAAGACGGAGAGATGTGGAGATCGGATGAACGGAGGGACTCGTATCACCTCAGGCATAGAGAAAGAGAAAGAGGGAGAGATGGTGGAGGGGAAAAAATTCCCCCCAAAAAAAAAAAAAAAGAAAAACAAGGGGAGGAAGATGCTACTGCTGCTGCTTTTGTTAAGACATGTCAGATATTCAATCCAGGGGTTTTGTCAGTACTCCTGTGCAATAGGTGATGAGGGCCCCCACCGCTCCCCCCCCCTCCATCCTTTACACACAAATACACACAAGTAAACACACAATCTCTCTCCCCAGTCTCCTTCGTTGTTCTTTTTTTATACCGCCTTAATGAATATTTCATAACGAGCAGCATAAATATTCATTCTAATGGTTTTGCACATAGTTATTACCGGTATTTCCTTCTTTTTAAAAAAAAAAAAAAAAAAAAACAACCAAAAATACTCATTACCGATTCTGCATAACCAGGCCCTGAAATAATTTCTCTCGCTCTCATGCAGAAGACTGCACAAGATTATCTAGATCAACTGCTCAGGCAGCATTTCGACAATAAGTCACCAGAACTATTATGAAAATCTTCCCCCAAAACATTGGCTGTTTGCTTTATGTCAGCTTTAGGGTTTAATTATTTGCATGTGCGAAAACATATTTATCTTTGGGAGAGAGGCATAAAGTTCATTTTTAATTTCAGTCATTGGCTGCAATCGCAAGACAAACCGGAGAAATTCACAAAGATTTCCCTGTGTGATGAAATCCTTTTTGTAAAAGGCAATAGGTCTGTAACCAGCCTTCCTCCCCTTGGCAGATAAATGTCACCCAAACCTGCTATTATATTGCATAATGCACTTTTAAAGGAATTTTACATGGCCTGTGATAGACGCTGTGAGATATGAGGTGTGAGAATATGACACCCTGTGATCTCTGAAAGACAGATATTAAAGCAAACTCTCAAATGAGCCATTCACCCCCCCCTCTTTCCTCGCTGCCTTCTCTTCCTGCTGAAATCTGGAATATAAAAGGCACAGAGAGCCCTTCAGCCTTCAAGAGGAGAGTTAAGCGCTTCACATTCTTGGTGAGATTTTTGAAAATGGAGCCACCTGAAGGCAATCTGTCTCCTGCTGGAACCTAACTTGTCACCGTTACAGAGAGCTGTCACTTCACGGTGCCAGCGCTGATGGAGACAGACATCCATCATCCGCCGCATTTTACGAACACACTACGTGATGTCTTGCAGGCCTGCTGAACAGTATGTTTCACTTAAGATGTGCAGAGAAAAAAAAAAAAAAAAAACACACGTTCAGGCACAGGCACCGGTGCTTTTTGTTCACTTATCCCTGTCATCTTAATGTAAAAAAAGAAAATATAGTTCTGTAGCCATAAAGAAATAACTGTCCATCAATCACACTCAAAGCTACATCACACACATCTCATTAAACTGAGAAGTGTTTAAATCTTTTACTTAAGAAAAGGCAGCAATAAGTCCTGATGTAGGATTGTCTCAAGTGAAAGTAAACAAGGATTAGCTGTAAAATGCATTGAAGTATCAGAAGTTCTCATTGCTGTCACAGCTTTAAATTATGGGAACATGTCAAAGCATCAGTAATGAAAATCCCCAACTCTGGGGACCTGCTGTGGCAGTAAAAATGTAAAACAAGGGGTAAATTATCCGATAATTCATGAGGGGGAAAAAAAAAGAAGAAGCAAAGATTAGAAGAATGTCTGAAAAAATAAACACAATTTGGTGTTGCAGAATTTAATGATCTATCCGGTTAATCATCTCGTGACCACTCAGATTCTTCTTCAGGCCTTTGAGGAAGTCCTCAACTTTGTTTGGTTCATGTTTAGTCATGAGTTATAAGCAGATAAAAAATCATTTATGATTGATGGATGGTTAACAATAATAATCATAGGCCCCTTCTGAGACTCACTGTCTGTGCATTGTATTATTAGTTAGTAATTAGCTTGTGGTAACTTGATTAATCCCACGTTTATTTTGTAACAAGCACCATATATTGAAGCAACAGAGGCCTTAACTATATTTTACTCAGGCCCTCTGGTCAGGGGCCTCAAGATGGTTGTCTTAAGGCCCCGTCATGTCAGTTTTATTGTGCTTCATTGTTGGATACAGTCTTAACGAAACAGGACCGTGTGGCTGTGGTGTGATCAGATTTAATTGACAAAAAGAAGCAAACACATGTAACCATGTTTTGATTAAATGTTGCTAAACTGTGATTGGTACAGAAGTACATGACATCACCTGATCGCCACCTACTTCACCGCTGTAAGTATTTTTCAGGATCGTTAACAAAGGAGTAGTTAATTAAATCACCACACACTAATTGCCTCAAGGTGAGACTGAAACCATCAGACCCCTTGAGGGTCTGGGGGCCCCGAGGCAGCATTGGTTGTAGCTTCACTCAATCCATTTTTTTGGGAGCATCAATTTATACCCGCTAAACATCAGCATGTGCACACGCTGCAGGGGCTGCCCATTGTCCGACGGCCTATTATTCCGAGCTCCCAATAGTGCGAGAAATGTCCTGTTGGACAGAGAGCGCATTTGTCCGACAGCCCGTTATCCGGAAAACAAACGCCCGTTCCTCCGAAAATACCAACCCCAGTATGACGCCATAGTGTATAATACACACACAGTCCACTGTGTACTTTTCACACTGACACTGACACAGTGCAAATACAGGGAGAGTGTGTATTTTTGGAGTAACGGGCGTTTGTTTTCAGGATAACGGCCTGTCGTAGAAATGGGCTTTCGGTCCAATGGGACAATTTTTCGGACTGTTCAGGAATGTTTTGGAATAATGGGCCGTCGGAACAATGGCATGGCAACTACAAGGTTTTTCTAGTAACTACTCGTAGTTGTTGTTGAGTGAAAAGCAGTACAAACTGATTAAAAGTGACCAAATTTGATTAAACAATCATTTACCAAGCTTTAGAAAGGTTTTAGACTGTTGGTTAGAAACACAGGAACGATTTGTTAACTTCACTCAGAGCCCTGGGAACTTTTGTTTGACATTCACTATTTTCATTTTGCATAGATAATAAAAATCATCATTAGTTCCAGCCCTCGTAAACTGTTAGCTTCCTTCTGAAATGCAGTGAATACAAGTAGAAAGTACCTGTACCTCAAAACAAAGCGCAGTACTTGAGTAAATGTACTCCCTCCTCTCAAAGCGTGGGATGTTGCGCTAAACGTCAGAAAAGGTTAAACCAACCGTACACACAAAGCAGCCCCTCCACTTAATTACAGCAGAACCAGAGCAGACAGGGAGCATGTTGAGAATGAGCTTAATTAATGTAGCAGTAAAAAGTGGCCCTCCCTCTCCATGTCCATTCTGCTGTTCAGTATTAGTTCCACTTCACTGCTCCCAAAGCCAGGAACAAATAGTGACTCTAATGATGGACATACAACCTTCCCCCCCTTCTACCCTCCTCTCACAACCCCTCGGCTGGTCTCGGGTCACCGCCCTCCCCTCCCTCAGCTCCCCTGGGACGGCAGAGCGGGGGAGTCAACCAGTTAGACAACCATGTTCACCCCATCAGCTCAGAGAGAGCAGAAGACAACCTTGCATACTGACTTCATTAGCACTGACAAGTTCGGGGGGGATGCGGCTCAGTTTAGAAGACTTTAGAAATGGAGGAGAGGAGCCTCATGGGGGCGAGGAGGGAGTCAGCAGCTGCAGAAATGCAATGATGCAACTCCGGATTGTCGCTGTGCCAAAGTGTTCACCGTGGTGTATTTCTGGGCCCAAACTTTACAGACTGTACAGCGGCATTCTGCTTCCTGTCTGGAGGCTACACAGACACAATTACTATAAAAAAAAAAAAGTCAGGATTCTGAGGTCATTAGGCTTTCCTCAGCAAGCGCTGGGCAAGAAAATAAATGTATCTAATCATCAGTATTATAAATTAAAGCTTGCTCATATCGCAGTAAATAATTAATCATCACAATTGATCTTGATCTAGATTTTAGGTTGTGTTGTTCAGCCTTGCAGCTTCACTGTTAATTATTGAAACAAAGTTACTTTTTTTTTGCATAAAATAAAAATAAATATCAAACCTTTGCAGCCCCGAATAAATCTAACCAGTGAGACAGATACAGTACTTCTTGACATGCACTTCAATGCCTTCAAAGAGGTCGTATTAACGCTGATAACTGCACACTGGTTAGCAAGAAAATTACAGTTTCAATTCGAAAAGGTTTTAAAAGTTGACTTAAACACTTGTACATTTAAATTTAAGATGTTAGGATTCAATAGTACACTAAAACCCTAAAAACAGAATGAACCATAGTTAGAATATAAGTAACAATATCATGATATAGTAATTTTTTGCTTTGTTTGGGTTTTTTAAATCATTCAATTCAATTCAATTAATTGAGAAACTGTTGGATAAATAAAATTACTTGTCAGGAATGTCTGTTTTGCCTCACAAAGTAAAGTATTGCAATGCAAAAATCATATTATATTAGATATATTATATTTCAGTATTTCTATAAAGCTGATTATTGATTTGCCCACAGCCTGATACAACTAAAAATACTGAACAAAAGCCACCACAGTGTAGACAGTACGGCCTCTGTGACAAACGTGTCATGAGACTGTTGACTCGTGGCGTGTATTGTCTCAAACTATTCCCGAACTTTTCTCAGAAATGTGTCAGAATGTAAAAAGAATCAACAGGAGACTCATAAGAGCAGCGAGCGCATAAAAACAATGTCGTGATCCCACCAGGTGATGCAGTCACATGTCTGAGGCAGCGAAGCAGCTGCCACGTTTTAGGATTATTCTGAAGCAACAAAATGAGTAGACGCTCTTGAGAGCATACAATGGGACATATCATGTTCAAAATCCAGTCTAAACAAAACAAAAGGAATATCACATGAAATTAAGGTGTGAAAAGGTGCCATGAATGTTTTATGCCATCCAGCCACTGACATAAAGGATATAAATATTGTATGCAAAGAGAAAAATCCCCCGTTTGAAGTCTTGAGAGCAAAGACAGTGGGAGAGAAAGGGAGGGGAAGCAGGTAATTACTAGTGGAGCTGCTCTTTGACGGATTATTATACTAAAGCGGGAGGAGGAGGATCAACCAAACACGGCTAACCTCTAACAGTGCTGGTCTCCACCTATCAGTGACAGGAACATTACAACCTGAGGAGCCACTTCCACTTGACAAACTTTAACACGGAGCACCAAATCCCCAGACTGAAAAACAAAAAGACACCTGAAGCCTAGCACAGGCGCCGCTGATGAAAAGCTCAACACGCGGCTGCTGTCGAAAACTTGTAACCAAACTTAAGCAGTTTTAATGAAGCGCTGAACTCAGATCATTTTCACAAAAGCGCGTGTGTTTTTTGGTACAATGAGGACGATTCCTTGTTTTGCTTCTCCGTCCCTTTGTTTGGAAATGTGTGAAGAAAGCATTCTTCTAAAAGATACCATGGACACCACTTTGGAAAGAGTCACTGAGACCACATATCCTCTTCTACAAAAAGACACGGCTGTGTCTGCTGCCCCACCTGTTTGGAGAAGTTTTGGGGAAGTTGGAGCTGACATAAACTCTAATTATTCTGGTTTAGTATGGGAAAGGATAAGTCAGCTCAGTCCATCTGGGAATATCTGACCTGAAAGTGACATTGAGGACTTTTGTGCACAACTAAAATAAAAAGTCAAGTAATCACAGAGGCTATGACAAGAGTGCAATAAAAAAGTGTTTTATAATCTAATAGGAGGAAAAACTTAACTCAAGGTCCACTTATTAACTTTTTTATTAAGGAAAAGCTCTGGAAAAAGTGAATTTCAGATGAAATCTTTGCAATTAAATCTATAAATTTACTGAGAAATCAGGCTGAACTAACAGTTATTTTCAAACAGGCTACAGTGAGTAGTTTCAGAAAATGATGGTATTATTTTCACCCTTGAAAACACGGATGCTTTTGTACTAAAACTAAACTTATCTTGTCCAGAATCTCCTCCTGCAAAAATATGATAAATGATTCACTTTCTAGTAAAAGTGGGAGACATCCCTTTCTGTCCCAACTGGACTGATTCTTGGGCCAATGAATACCGGGTAAAGAAATGTGAGGTTTAAAAAAAAAAAAAAAAAGAGAAATAAAATAAAAAAAAGTTCCCCTTTCATGAAAGTCCTGAGTGTTTGGAGCTGAGCTGCCTCCTCTTTCCTCGCCCCGGGGCAGGCTATCATCTCCAGTGACATTAGAGGGAGGGCAGACCCCACCCCACCTCTGCGGGGCCCGGGGATGGAAGGGATGAGAGAGGCTGGCGGTGGATAGAGGAGGCTCTGCTGCTGGCCCAGTCTCCCAGGTCCAGCTTCCTCTTTGATCACTGGCCTGCCGACCTCCATGTCTCCAAAACAAGGAGCCGGGGCCGAGAACATGCCGCTGAGCCTGTATCCCCTCCCGTCAGCCCTTGTTCCCTCCAAATAGGAAAAAAGGGTTAATTGTATTTAACAATATGCTCTCTAACCCACCCACCCCTCCTCATCCCTGCTACCCTCCCCTCCTTGATTAGAATTAGAATCACATCTGGCGCCATGTTCTGTCCCTCATTACTGCTGAATCTCATTACAACCCGCTCCCGTGGGAGGGACCGCGCCGGGTTTTTAAGCACACTTTTCGCTTTCTTCCTGCCTCTTGCTCATCTCATCTTCCACGTCGCTCCTTCTCTTCTGCGTTTACATTAGCGGAAGTCCTCATCTGAGAGAATGACTGAGCACCACCAACCCTTCTCCAACCCCCCCCCACCCCCCTCTTCTCCACACCCTCCTCCTCCACCTCCTCCTCCTCCTAGAGCTTGGAAATTGTTTTACAGTGCCAATTAAAGTAGGTATGTTGAGTTTTTTCCAGAGTATGTATTATTCAGAGTGTATTATTTGTTGTACTCAAAAAAAAAGGAGAAGAAGAAGAAGAAAAAAAAAGCCCTCACTAAAATAGGACTAGCAGAGTAAGTTCCACTTACTTGCAATAAAAACTACACCAAAGGTTTGGAAATATAGTCAACATAAGGAAAATGAGGGAGCTTATTTATGGTGCCCTGAAGTCCTACTGAATAATAGAAACCTCCACATGTGAAACTTTGTTTCTTTGCACCCTTGTGCAAACACTGTGTCTGAGTGGGAATTAATTTTAGTGCAGAGAAAATAAAGAAATCTGTAAAGTTTGAGTCCAGAATGTTTTACCTCAGTAAAATATTCATTTAAAACCGTGGCAAGGGGAAACAGTCTCCCTGCACACTTTGTAGGCTACACTTGTGAGGCAATAAGAGTCAGAACGTATAATCAAAGCCTTTTATTTGCACTTTTAAGATACATATATAAAGTAATAAAAACATACACGAAATAAAAATATTGGAGCAGTGATGTCTGACAAAGTTTGGACCCTGCGTCAGAGCGCGCAGCTCTGATGGTCGCAGGGAAGCCCTGAGGTTCCTCCTATCGTTCAGCTCTAGAGCATCGGCGAGTCGCACAGTGTGCACGGCGCCTGCAGTATCTTCTTGATCCACTCCGGATCTGCGGGGGGAAAGAAAACAAGTCGTGTTTGTACTGGAGGTTTCTAAATATGAATGTGATTATGAAGACTTTTTAAAGCCACTTTCAGACTTGCGCTTCATTATGTAAATGTGATGGGAATTTTACACGTCGGCTCTCATATTTGAATAAATATAACTTTCAAAGACAGCAGTCTTACTAGATTGGACCTAGTAATGTTTGACGTGAAGGCTACAGCAGTGCGAGGTTAAACACACACACACAGAGATTAAATACACGTCTCGTAACACCTCTAATAAATTCCTCGCTTACTTTTTGTAAAAGAGATCTTGATCTTCAGATTTTTAACTCATTTCATACGCACAAAGACAATAAATCAGTTTAATAAAACACTGAATGAGCCTCTTCTCATGTCAGATCACTCTATACACTATTTGCATTGCAGGGTCAGGAGAAAAAAATGTAATCAGAGTCCGAAGGCAACATCAATGTTCATTAATTAAGCTTTCAACTGCAAAACAAGTTTGAAAAGTGATGCAGCCTGCGAGAGAGCGCTCTTCTTCCTTCACACTGATCGTTCCTCTAAAACTCCACCAATGTTTTTAAAGCCCAAAAGCTTTTTACTGATAGATGAAGCCAGCAACGTTCCGCGTCTGAAGCCAACGGTAATTGCCACACGTGGTTCAAAAACTAAATCAAGAAGAAGGCCGAAAATGTGTAAGATGTTTGTTGGGGAGACAGGAGCTGGGATGATGTTGACTTTGACAGATGCCAAGAACAAACTGCGCGGAGCTGTCAGTCTTTAGCTCAGATAGGCTGGAATGACCAGGCGAGCCGTGCCTCGGGCGCTCAAGCGAGACCCATAAAGACCTGGGATGCATGTAGCAGTCAGATGAAGCCGATTCCTCAAACACCGGGAAGAGTGCAGTGTTTTTCTCTCTCTCTCTCTCTCTCTCCCCCAACTAACTGCTGAAGGAACCACACCGCTGCCGCTCGACCTGTTTCTTTGTTTGTGTGGCATTTTTATTAAAAGCTGCATACAAAATCATGCGTGTGGGGGCGAAGGGTTCAGGATAAATCAGTTTGATGACATTTGCTTTAAAAGTTTATGGAATTAAACATGTCAGAAAACATGTAAAAGGTATCATTTTATATATTTTATATCGATATGTGTTGCTATATTGACCTTTCCTGTCCCACCGGATACTTTCCCTGCCTGCGGTCTTTGTCGTGCACATGCTGACATGTAAAAAAACTATTAGAAACCCGGCCGCACGTATATACGTGGCAAAGAAACCGACTTTCTTCAGGAGAAATCAAGCTGGGATAATTGGGTTTCTCTAAACCCCTACTACGATTACAGAAACTGAACGTCTTGTTTACATGACGTTTAAGAAATCAGGTTACAGCAGAAGGTCAACGATGACCCGGTTACCTAAGTGCATGAAAACTGCACACTGAGCATCGATGAATCAAACCGAATAAAATCATACAAATGATTCAACTGTCAAAACAAAAAAAGGAGGCAGCCCTGGATCAAAAATCAGACACGGTAATTCCTTTGAAACAAAGAAAGCAGCTCATTTCTACAGCCATTCATGTTTTTTTTGAGTCTGAAGTTTTTCCAGCGGCAGAGCGGGATGAAGGCCGACGTTGAAGGTGACAGGAGGAGATGGCTGATGGAGAGTGAGACTGTGAAATGGAGGTGGAGAGAGATGGAAAGTGGCGCTTACCCTCAGGCTCTGGCAGTCTGGCAATGGTATCCAGCAGGAGGCAACGTCTGAACGTCAGCGTCTGGCAGGCCTGGTGTGACAACACACACCTGGAGGAGACCGAGAAAAAGGCATTAGAGAGCGAGGCTGGCAGGGACAGACATGCGCACACACACACACACTCGCGTGCACACACACACGTACACACAGACAGACACAAAAGTAGAGCAGAAACAGCACTGAGGTCCAACTGACGGGCACAGATTTCCCTCTCGGTGCCCACCAGAGGCACCAGCGTTCTAGCTAGCGAGAGAAGGCAGGGGAAATGTTTGACAGGGGATATTTATGAGACGATGAGAGTGGTGCATGGGTAAATATCAAAAGGTGGGAGGCTTGATTACAGCTCCGCGAAGATAAATAAACCGTCAAAGAAGGCACTTGGCATTAAGATTCAATTCATGTCCTGTCAGGCTCAACTGTGGCATCTGAACCCCGCAGAGCTCGTTGAGGCTAAAGCTAATAAAAAACATCTTTAGTGGATTAGATCTGAACTCGTGGAAGACAATGATGTCCACAGACCAGACCTGCACATACATACACTTCACAAAAACGAAGATTCTATAGATGTTTGTTAGAATTGAACGTTTTGTAAGCGTTTATTTGGTGTTAAACAAATCTTTCTCTTGTGCTCGTGTTTGCTACCTTGCCTGAACCTGATGCCTTAATAATTTAAGGTTGATTGGTTAGCCGTCATGCTCCCTTTCCCTCCATCCAAGTGGATCAATGACCCAACACAGTGGCCAGATATTGCTTACAATGAAGGTATCATAAGTGTCTGTAATAACCAACCTGTTAATAGCCAACAGTTTGACCTGGATTTAGCTTGGCGACGACAGTCTGCTGTTAGACTGTGTGAATTTACTCCAGCAGCCTCCCACGCAAGCTTGGCTGTCAAGAAGCAGTAACTGTCACGAGCATCATTTAGCTATTTACGACACTGACAGTGAATAATCATGTTTTTATGTGCCTCAAATATGTTTGTTTCTTACTCGGCATTGTTCAAATGACTTAAGTAATTCAGATATGTTGTCATCAAACGGGAGTCTACACAGAGTGTCCCAGTAGGTCACCTGGTAGAGCGTCTGCCCTGCATACCAACACTAAATCCTTACTGCAGCAGCAGTAGGTTCGATTCCAACCTGTGGCCCTACGCTGCATGTCACTCTCCCCCCTGCCCCCCTCCTCTTTCCTGTCTACCTTCAGCTGCACTGTCAAATAAAGGTGAAAAAGCCCAAAAATATTTTTTTTAAAAAAAGGAAATCGACACTGCCGCTGTTTTCTAGAGGCTCATACACTCTGACTTCCCTCCTATCGGGATCCTTTCCAGGAAGAATGTGGAACTGGAGATCTGGATTTGTATGTTTATTTGTTTTACAACCTGCTACCTCACAGCTCTTCACTATTTTCCTGTTTGTCTTGCTAAAAAAAAAAAAAAGAAAGTGTGTGAAAGCGGGATTCTTTCCACCCAAAAAGGGGAGGGCGTGGTGATCGGTGCTTGATGACACAATGCCGGTCTGCTGCGTACCTGAGCCACATGTGACCGTTTTCACAGGTCGCTTGTTTGTAGTCTGTGAAGGGCACCACCGCCTGACACAGAGAACAGCGCTCCAAGAACGTCTGCTTGTTCATCTTGTTCTTGATGTGGCCAATCAGAACCTGAGGGTGACACACACACACACACAAACACACACAGTCAGAGGCTGTAAGTGAAGGCAACACAAAGTTAGAAGTTAGAAACTCTGATATGAGAGCTGATCAGCAGTAGTGGCTATACAAACCTCACCTGATGGTGTATACTAGACATGTCATAAACATATATAGTATATATACTGCTGCAGCTGAAACATACACTGCATGTCCAGAAGTATGTGTTCATCATGCTTTGGCCTGGACCTCTATTCAACGGAATTAAGAACCAATGAAATGGGTGTTTGAAGTCCCTTCACTGACGGTGTGCCCCATGGGACCTCGGGTGAAATGTGTATGGTAGTCAGTTGCAAGAGACAAATATTTTTTGGATTCCATTTGAACCATGCCATGAAGTATACACATTATGTTTGGCAATTTTAAAGAGTTTTTGCAAGTCAAGAAAGTCCAAATGTGTGAAACTACTTAATGAACTACGTCATTCGTCTCGCACAATATACATAACCAACATGGTTATTATCACATTTTACTAGGGGGAACTTGGGGACGAGGGGGAAAAGTAAGAAAACAGTTAAGTAGACCAAAAACATTATCTTGCCACTACGACTATATACATTTGTTTCATAATAAGGTCCCATGGTGGGGCTTCACCTCTCTGTTTCAAGGGAATCTGAGTTTTATTGGATTTAACTTCCTGTTTTTTAGAGGACGAAATGCTGTTTGCTCATAGAACATATTCAAGCTGTCACGCAGGCCATTTTCTTATCTTAACTGGATTCCTAGACTTTATTTCACTTTACTGTGCAGCTGCAACACGTTGGATTATATAAATATCACTTTGGCATCATCGGCATATACCTGACATCACCTGACAGGTGAATAACTATCAGGTGAGTCACTGAGTTTTACCTCGGAGTCTCTGTCGTTGCCGTCTTTGGAGAGGTACTCCACCAGGCCACAGGTGGGTATGCTGGTGTTCTGAGCAACCCACGTGTTGAGGTACACCACCCCCAGCACCTTCTTCATGTGCTCTCTCATCAGGTGGGTCTCCACAGCATTGATCCACGCCTGCACCTCCGCCATCTGCTCCTCCGGGTTGGCCTCGTGTTTTACTTCCTCAGGCTCGCCTTCCTCTTGCGCAGGATCTTTTTCGTCCTTTTCGTCCTCCTCTTCCTCGTCCCTCACAAACACCTTGCTCTCCTCGTGCGTGGGTTTCCAGCGGTGATCCGTAGGGGGCGACTGCAGCGACTGGTAAAGTATGCGCACCAGGAAGAGCTTGAGCCGCCACAGGTAGGGCGAGTCTACTTCCTGGATCTTTTGGTCGAGCTCTTCCAGCAGCGACGCAGGGATGCATTTGTTTTTCAAAATTTGCCACCTGACCAGATTGAGCAGGTCAGCCATTTTGTACAAGTTCTGCGTGGGGGACTGTAGCAGCAGTTCCGCTGCCATTTCTGGCGTTTTCAGGGTCACAAGGTGAACATGATATGTCCTGTTAATTGGATGAAAACCACCGACCATGCCTTGCGTGCTGGCGAGCGCAATAAACGCTCCGTTGCGGCTCACCGCAATCCCGTGTATCCTCCTCCCCGTTAGGTTTTCAGGTCGCAACATGTCCTCCTGTTTGAAAATCAAAGTGTTCTCTGTAAATGTTGGCGTTAGCTTTTTTATCCAACCGTCTATGGAACACGTGTACACCGCGACGCCCTGTTGACTGACCGCTAACGAGACTACGGGGAGCGAGTGCAGCCCGGCCACGTGAGAGTTGTGTACATTTAGTCCGGCTGGGGAGATCATGAGCAAACACCAAAAGACGTAGCAGCCGCGTGACGCCACGATGAGGCTGCATCTGGATTTCTGGATCGGGTGGACCATCGGGACGCATTTGATGTTTTCCACTGCGATCTCGTCGCACTCCTTCCAGAGGATGACCGGGTGTCGGAGGGTGAAGTAGCCCTTCACTCCCGACAGGCTGACCGGCATGATCTTGACAGGTCCCACCTCACTGCCGACGATCAGCCCGCTCATCCGGCGGTCTGAGCTTTCATACTCCCACCACGCCAAGTCACTGGGCCTGGTCACGCCTGATTCGACGATGTCGTAAAACACGACATCCGCCCCGTTTGTGAAGGGCAACACAAACTTCCACAAAACGAGGTCGCCGTTTTCCATCAAGACGGCGAGGAGGACCATCTCCACGTCGATGCATGTGTTGTCCGGCTGAGCCTGTTTGATCGTGTAAACGCTCGACCACTCCATCCTCAGAGGAGTCTGCATGCGGTAGCGCCGCTGCAGCTCGTCAAAGTCCAGCAGGTTCTCCTGCGGAGGCTTGTTGTCCTTTTTGGCGTAGCCTCGCTCTTTTAGCCTCTCGTTGTACTTTTTGGTGAGGTCGACTAGTACGTTCCACTCGAGACGCTTGTGGCTGTTATGAATGGTGAGCCTGTGGTCAAATGTTAGACAAGCGAGCAGACAGCGTCCACTAGAGTCACAACCTAACGGAGACCAGCTGGAATATTTTATTCCTTTCTGCACTACTGCCGATGGATTCATCACTGTGTCGGCCAGAAAGAGCTGCCTCACTGTGGGGTCCGGATGTGTGGTGAACTTCTCCGTGGCTTGAGCTAGCTCTGCTGCCGGTCCCACCTTAAAGTTTAAAACACAAATGAAAGGTTTAAGGTTAAATGTCAGCTTCAGGAAAGTTTGCAAGTCATTTCAGCATCCATCCAAACTACATTTGAAATGACTGTTGTGTTTTTTTTCCAAAGTTGTGCTTTGACTGTCGTCGTCCACTGCTCCCTCAGCAGCCCTCCTATTTACAAGCCGTTCATCAGATCTATAAATGACAGCAGGAAACCAACATTGCCTGTCTGCCACTGTGCCTGGTGCTTTATGAAACTCAGTATTTTATCTGCCAAGTGGATTTTTGGAGTGCAGACGAACCTATAAACAATCATGTTTACACAGCAGAGCAGCTCCACAGAGACAGATCTACCACGGCTAAATTGTTTTTCAGTTTCTCTTTTCCATCAGCACTTGTATTCCATCGCTGTAATTATCTTTCAGTTCAGCAAATAATGAAAATACAAAAGCATCCATCGCTGCCATACTAATAGCACACGAGTGAATATTAGCTTGGCTGTTTCTAAGGCACACAAGTCGCTTTACAAGTAGTACAACAAATATTAGTATCACTATGCAAAGAGACTCACAGATGCCATGTTGTAATCACATATATTCTTTCCACTCACTCGTGTTCCTTAATGGCAGTGGCATTACCTTAAAATGTATTGACACTTTGGATGCAAAGCGTTGGGGGGGTCCGATTTAAATGTTATTTTAGTGCCACAGGACCGATCATGAGTAATAGCTAAAGATAACGGAGCCATATGCCATCAAGTAAACTTTTAAAATGAACAATATTTAGATATTCATAGAAGAAGAATGTGTAACTAACACCTCTGAATCAGTTCATTTAACTTTTATATCGAAAAAAAATACATCAGACATAAATTATTGTTCAAGGCAGAGTATCTTAAAAGACGTCTGGACTTTTCAATTCATCTGCAGACAACACTTTCTGTCTTATACCAGTTTAAGATGTTACAGTAATGAATTTGTTTTGTTTTTTTTTTTTATTTGGTGTGAACAAAACCAGTTCCCCTCACAGGAACCATTTTACATCCCAGTAGCCTCATACTGTGAAGACATCAGGCAGAGTCAGAGTGAACTGAGGAAATTATTCTAGTGGATTACTTTGAACGTTTACTACCTGCAGACAGCTCCGCTTTTAGGATCTTTATGAGGCACTGAGGTCAGTCCATGAACATGAGCAGTGTGGATGTGTTGGAGTTTGGAAATAGGTGGCACTCCCCCTTTAACTGCCTGCGTCTCTGCTGGAGGGAGAGAGGGCGGGAACTCCACTCTGACTCCATCAGGAGTCAGGTGCAGCAGCTGCACAGTACAGTACAGTGCAGTGCCGGATATACAGTGTCTTTATCAGAGGTTTGTGAACGCGGTCGACCACCTGACTGTATGAGAATTGAGCACACATCCAGCACCATCAGGTATCAGTCTCCATGTTTACGAGCTACAGTTCTGTTAACAGACGCGCTTGCTGAGCTGACTGAACATTTGTGCATATTCACCCGCAGTTTGTACGATTCCGTCGGGACGGGGATGGACGTCCTGTGCAGGGTCAGCTCCTGTTTGCTGCTGTGGACATCACACACCAGCTCCATCAGCGACAGGGAGTTGTTGGTGCACACAGCCAGGCGGTGATCCTGCGACCAGGCGAGCGGCTGCAGCCCGCACACCGGAGAGATGAGCGGGACGTCGGGCTCCCGCTTAACCGGTACATCCTGCGGGGATATTAGCAGACCGTCCTCGGACTCCGGCTCCGTCTTGATGACTACATTTCTGGGCAGTGTGTGAACCGGATCAGACGGACTGGCGGCCGCCATGTTTTCTGAGCGGTGGAAGTGACGTTAGAGAAGGCGGGAGGAGAGGAAGGCGGGACTTCCGGCCCAGAGTTAAATAGTGCACTGTGTGTGAGATGTCAAAAGCAATACAATTTATATCTGATATGTATAAATATCAATATATACACTTAATTGGGTACACCTGTACACTCTGATATAATCCAATAAAACAGTTCTTTCAGTTTTTCTGACATGTTGTCTCTCATGTATGTAAATAGAATCAAAATATTAGGAATACCTCTCAGTGATGAAGCAGTCCACTTCAGTACCATTGCAAACTACATTTTCTGCTTCTCTTGTGAAATGTTGGATACGTTCACCTCCTCAGACCTTTGCATTAACTTCAAATGTAACAGCTGTAAACAGCATGTTCTACACTGTTCAGCTGGAGCCGGGTTTAACAGTGTTCCTCTTTAGCAGAGACATGCATCTATATACAGTAACAAACATTTAATAGGCTCAGCCTTTATATTGAGCAACAACAAACAGGAAGCAGGCTGACAGCAGAAGTTCAGCTCATTTCCGCGCGAGGAGCAAATAAACGTGTGTGTGTGTCAACAGCTTCTCCTTCATAGTAAAGACAGATGTGAAAATATAAAAGTGTATCATTTCTGTTTACAAAGTGATTGTTGTAGTCTTTGACCTTTAACCCTCCGTGTAGCTATCAGATAAAAATGACTGCATCAAATGCAGAAAATGCATCTCTGATCTCTGAAATGAAGCCCTTTGAACACACCACTTCACATGAGTGCCAATGAATCTGCCATTACAGCTTGACAGACTGGTAGCATCTAAAGTAAGCACAATCAGTAACCCAGTAATATTAATGATTAATTACCCATACACACCCTGCACATTATTATTAAAACATTTTATACATACCATACATTTATAGACATACCATGTTGGTATATTTATCTTTTAAAAAACTGCAATCAAATAACCGCTAAAGATATTTTTCATTTGTTTTATGTGGAAATTGTGTTTTGATTTCAGTGATGTCTCAATGTCTCAGAAGAAAACTGCAGCCTTGGACAGTGTGTCAGGACTTGCACATCCTTGTTTTAATTTAATTAGATTAGATGAAACTTTAATGATCTCCACGGGGACATTTCCTAATCTATGTGACACATCCACTCAAAGAGGGTAAGTCTCTGTTGAAACAGAACTGACACTCAACAATGACATATTCACCACACTGAGAGGAAAGAGAGAGAAAAAAAGAATGAGCCCAATCCTTGACAGGGACGACATCAGTCACTTCATCTGTCCGAGTGCAGTCACTCATCACCAACAGAGATCATTAATTGTCATATTTCATCGTTAATGAATGAAAATATGAAAACTGTCCCGTCCACAGTTGATGGCTCAGATATATATCAGCATGTTTTATGCGATGAGTCACAGGACGCTCCAGGACCGGTCAAAGGTCAAACTGCTGCAGTGGGATGCGGAGCTGGAGATTCCCAGGCAGACAGTGATTTGTTACAGCCCCTCACATGAAAGCTCCTCTCGCAGTAGCTGCCTGACTCTCAGCAAGATGACAGCGGGATTTCAACAGGCAGAGTTATTTGTCACAAAACAAATTGTTACAAATCTGTGAGACAAATATAGAATAGCGCGCCCACCATGTTTTAATCTCTCATTTTTCTGTCTTTTGTTTCGATAATCGAAATGAATAAATGAACGAGGACCATGGTATGTTTCATTCTTAATGAAGCGTGTAGTGAATGAATATTTCACACACCTGCTGTGTGTCTTTGGTGGGTTTTGACTGGGGACCCAATCCCAGCCTGGGACGTATGAATGTTGGATTAAACATTCATCAAATGCTGTCACAAAAACTTTATCTTCCCCTGTCAACCACACATAAAGGTGGAAAACAGGCCCCAGCGCAGGCCAAAGTAGTCCAGCCATGAGTTGAACCTCAGCCTTTGGTTTACTTATTGTGTGGTAGTGGAATTATTTAGGCTGCGCTGCAGTCATGTCTCAGGGTATATAGGTTATGTTGTGTGGGTTTATGGATATGGATGGGGTCACCTCAGGTCAATCCCCTGCATCTCTAATATCCATCTGCTGTATTGTTATTGCCTGCAGGTTCCTCCTCAGCCTTTCAACCCTCAGTAGACCACATCCTCTGCTGTTTGCTCGCTTCGAGTGTCACTGGAGCTGCTTACATGTATCTTGTGAGGAAGCCCGCAGGGACGTTTTGATGCATGGTTCATCATACATGTTTTAATCATTCAGTCTCTCAGACACCTCCCAGGAGGGGGCTGCTGCAGCACATTACCGAGTACACACAATTAGTGATATAATCATGATGATGATAATGAAATGTATTTAGAGCATATCAGCGTGGTTCATTCTGTTCGGGGAGACATTAGCAGGACTGCAGCCCTGGAAAAAGCCTCGGCGCTCGGGCTCCTGGCGCTCTCCCTCTGGAGACTGGCAGAGCCCGGCAGGTTGCCACGTCAGAGATTAGCAGTCATAGCAGTCGACTTGGCGCTCCTTCTGCGCCGTCAACTGCGAAAGCCTCACCTGACAGGTGTTGCTCTCAATCAGTGCTCCTCTGCCCCCCCATACTGTCCTTGGAGTGGGAAGGGACATGGAAGCCTCCCATCCCCCTTTATACATCCTGACAGCCTCTACAAGGCTGAACTGAGCTTACGGGGCATCACAGAAAAGCATACGCCAGAAAAGAAACGGCAAATCCCCCTCTCAACGAGGAATTACTGATATCACATCAGTGACATCAGTAGGAAACACAGCGCTGGCCTTTTATTTAGCTCCCCTCAGGGATGTTCAGTCACCTGTTAAAGGTCAAGGTGATAGGATGTCAGGATCAGAGGGAGGGCTTCAATGGTGGAATAACAGTACATGCTGAGAACTGTTTTAACAGATTGTAGGCCAGAGCAAAACCAAGGATCACTTGTTAAAAATAACACTGGAGGGCCAAAGGTGTCTTTGTTTCTGCATAAAAATGGATGTAAATTTCTGGCAGTGTTCTACTTAATACTGAATTGCTAAGGAAACCTGACATCTACCCACCACATGCCTACAGTAATGAGGGAGAATAAGCAAGTTCACTTTTACAAATAGAAAAAGAAATTGAACAGGCTATGTCTATGGTTGACATAAGTGAACATGAGAGATGAAACACATGAAAAAACACCTTGCTGTGAATGATTTTCTTTGGAACTGCTTTTTTACCTAAGACAGACAGCATGTTCTGTGGTTAATACAGAGTAATAGCATCAGCTGATTCTGGAAGGACACATTGTTTTTGATTTTATTCAAAACTTCAGTGCTATTCAGAATAAGAAAATACAAATAAATAAATAAAGAAAATACTACCTCTTACACTTCAACATTTAATCTAATGGGCAGCACGGTCCTGCAGTGGTTAGCGCTGTTGACTCACAGCAAGAAGGTCCTGAGTTTGAACCCACCAGCCGACTGGGGCCTTTCTGGAGCCAAGACCTTGTTTTCTTTCTTCCACCTTCCTGTGTGGAGTTTGAATGTTCTCTTCATGTCTGTGTGGGTTCTCTCCGGGTACACCAGCTTCCTCCCACAGTCCAAAGACATGCAGGTTTATTATTATTATTATTAGGTTATTTAGTGACTCTAAATTACAAATAGGTGTGAATGTGGGCGCGAATGGTTGCTTGTCTCTATGTGTCAGCCCTGTGATGAACGCCCTAATGTCAGCTCCGGCCCCCTGCAACCCTGATGAGGATAGATAGACAGATAGATAGATAGATAGATAGATAGATAGATAGATAGATAGATAGATAGATAGATAGATAGATAGATAGATACTTTATTGATCCCAAAGGAACTTCAAGCATCCAGTAGCAGCATGCAAACATACATTGAACATACATTAGAATTATTAGGATACGTGGTTATGGAAAATTAGTTAATATAAGCTACTCATATTTCCTTTTCTAAAAAAATATTTTATTAATGTGATTTGCAAATCACATTAAATAATGACCATTATTTTGAAAAATCCAGAAGTGAGAGCCACTGTTTAGTTTGTCCATTCTTGGCTACTGTAGAAACATAGACATCATATGAAAGGCTCATTCTCTATGATTATTTATCAGTTATTTGATTATACACTAATGACACTAATGTCACGCAGATTATATTAAATTTCCGCCTTATTCTGTAAATACAGCCCTCTATATCTTACACAGTGGACATTCAGGAATCCAACTGGGTGCGCCTCACACACACCTTGCAAAATGGCGGACTATTAAATGTCATGCCCCGCCCACTCTGTTGGTCAACATGGACTGTGAGCTGCTGCTAATGCTAATGCTAATGCTGCTGCTAATGTTTATGTAGCTTTTCAGAAACAAACCATTCTGCCAACAGTCTTCACACACCCCTTTACCACTGAAGCTGAAGTTCCTGTTTTGTGTGGGAAAACTTTGGATGTGGAGTCTTCTGAAAGAGGGATTTATCATCAACTGTGATACCAGAGAGATGCCTCACTTCAGCAAGGTGAGTAGGTTTGCTAGCTTAATTGCTGCTTGTGCTAACATGTATAATGAGAGGATGTTGGCTCTTTTTCCAGTCGTTGTTAATGTTTTGAGGCTGTCTTGTTTGTTGGCCGGTGCCTTATAAGCCTTTTTTCAAACATTTTGAGATGTCTCAGTATGAAAAGCACTGCTTTAAATATTCAAATTAATGATGGCTAAATTAGATTTAGCTGCTTTACTTTCTGGCTCACTGTCACGCTCGTTAATGTTATTTGTAACACCTGTGCTTTCCCTGCTGTGACAAGTTAAAACGTCTGTGGTGAGAAATACATTTATTCTGCTTAAACTTTGCGCAGAATTTATATTCATTCTGAATTATTTTCAGCTGGTAGCTAAGTTATTTTCTTTTGGTTTGTTGTTTGGCAGATTAAGGTGCTTTTTACATTGAAATATGAATCCTCTAGTTTCAGTGTTTGTGTAATGAGCTGAATTTGTTTTGCTGCTTGTTGTGTTGGGGGAGAGCTTCCCGTTAGCTCACTGTAACCTGGTTTCTGGATCAGAGTGTGAAATTGAATGCCATCGCACTTAGATTAGAAACTTAATACCACATAAAGTTTAATAAGAAGCAATGCTCTGTGCCAATCAGGCAGACTGCCGGGTTTGGATTCGTCCATCAAAATTCACCAGAGAGTGCATTTCATGCAATGTTTGCAGTTTAAAAAAAGGCCAGTGGTCGACACCATAGTAGATTTCAGATCATATCTACCGTCAAATGCAGTTTTAGAGGAACTGTTTTTGTCACACTTGCTGCTTCCTCTGTTGGTGCGGCTCACATATCATACAACTGTGGTGCCAAGCTTTTTTTGTTGGACTGAAGAGGAAGCTGTTTCTCGCAAAAGTGTATCTGCCACTTTAACATTGCATACATTTCTCATTGGAGCTTTGTTAAATTTAATATATCATCAGTGTTCATATTAAACAGACCAATGCGGTGCTCAGAATAGGCCGATTGTTTGGCTGCTGCTCGAGGCTTTCTCAATGTCATCAACCTGCAGAGTTGGACATGCGCCACTAGTTTTATTTTATTTATCTTTTTGCTTTTTAAAATATGCCACCACTATTAGACAGTTTATTGTGTTCCCAAAACATCAGCCACATCTAAATTATTAATAGTATCATTATTAGTTATTTCTGCTTCTAAGTTAAATGACATTAAATTGACTGGATGTAGGCCAAAAACACTGCACGCATGAAAAGCAAGATGAAAAATAACTTTATGCATTAAAATGACAAAATGTCAAAACACACTGTTGCTGAAAGAAAAGCCCTGCCATTGAAATCCAACCCTTTTCATCCGGACGTAACAGTGAATGAATGAAATGTTTAGCACTATATCATTATGTTGATAAAATTCATGCTGAGCCTAGCCAACTATCCCAAGTTACATCGGGGTTCTCAGGGTGTTACAATGGATGCATTATTTATTGAATGTAGTTAGCTAATGTTAGTTAATAACTAGTGCTGTCAAAAATATTGCGTTATTAACGCGTTAACGCAAAACAATTTTAACGGCGTTAATTTTTTTATCGCGAGATTAACGCTCTTTGTGACCTAGTGAACTTGTAGTTTTTTCATAAGCTGTGGCCACTGCTAGTAACGTTAGAAAAACTACAGGATCCAGCTGTAAACCGGAAGCAAAACAATATGCGCGCCCCACGCTACCGTATTGTGTGGATGTGGAGCACGAGATGCTGAAATGGACGCTGCTAACAAAATTATGAATGGAAAAGTTCGTTAGATAAAAGTTATCTGTGTGTATTGTCGGTGTGAACTGAGTTATCATCGTAGCACATCCAGTCTGAAATACCACTTGATGGCCAAACACACCGGCAATTCAAATTCTCCGCCTCCTCCGCGTCATAACCAGGCGACAATGGATGGATTTATTTTGTATCACCCTGTTTTGAAGGTTGTTGAGGGGGCTGTTTTTGTGACTAGGTATTTATTTTTTTGTCATCTGTTTATTGATAGTGTTGCTTTGTTTGAGATTTTGCTTCAGACGTGAATGGCTGTAACACTACATGTTGTTGTTGTGGTTTGCAATAAAAACACATTTGCACAAAGCAAGCCTATCCACTTTTCCATGTTGATAAGAGTATTAAAATGATAATTCAAGGGACATTTAGAATAGATAAAAATGTGCGATTAATTTGCGATTAATCGCGAGTTAACTATGACATTCATGAGATTAATCGTGATTAAATATTTTAATCGATTGACAGCACTATTAATAACATTAATATCTTTGGCTTTGTGGGGCAATGTTTCTCAGCTTTTTCGACAGCCATTCATCCAAACTACTTCACACTCAATGCTGCACCTCCTTGAGTCTGCAGACAGACACTCCTTCCATTTTAGTCAGATGTCGAGTCCGTGACATTTCCTCACCCTGCAGTATGACCATTATCCTGAGTTCCTGCTTCACCATTGTGCATCTTTAAGTTTGAGTCATTTTCAGAATAGAATTTATGACAAAATATCTTTGTCATGCAAGTTTTTCTTTAGAACTAAGTTTAGAACTAGCGTTTTTTCTGTTTCCTAATAATTATCTGAAGGAAAATGATGAGCACTGGCAAAACAGTAAATCACCTGTGACAATTTTGCATGATAATATTTATCCGCGGGACTGTAATGTATTAGAAGTAACTTACTAGAACTGCTGAATCAAAGATCTATTTGTGTAGTTTACAAAATCCTGCCACAACATATTAGCTAGAAGGTGTGTTTACCTGAGGCCAGGCCCTAATCTGGGGGTTATTAAGGGAAACATGGAAATTGATTGGGTGGAATTCAGGAGGAAAAACCAGCCTTTCTATTTATTCCCAGCGATAATGGCTGAATTATTCATCCTGTGTGATGATTAATTAAAAAAGGCCCCAGGTCCTGTGGCAGGTACAGGCTGCCGAGGCACACACTGACATTCCCATGTGATGTGCTGCATGTCTCTGCCTCCGCCTGCCCTCCTCCTGCTTTCCTCTGCGTGTCTTTAGGGAAGGTGCCCTCACACACACTTTACATGCCCGTGCACCCAACGCTTTAACCTAATGCACAAATACATGGGGTGAAAGACTAGGGCCTGGTAATCATATGTAAAAGCAGACTGCGGGTCAAGTTCAAATAGTCTTCATGGCTTACTTTAGCCTTTTTCACAGTCTATAAGACTTCAGCTGCTTCTGCCTTATACAGATACAATAAAAAACCTGGACTCTGCAGTGTATAATATATTGTATGTGTTGAAATATTGTTAATATTCTGAGTATTGTATCGTTTGTTATGAAAAGAAAAATGCAACCTGACAGAGTTGTTTCAGGATTTGAAACATTCATATTTAATACCTTTTGCCCCACTGTCTTCAAAATGATAGGAGCATCAGCAATGAACGAAAACATCTTCAGCTGTCAGTAGTGAATAGATCGTCTAACAGCACAACCCTGTAGATGAATAAAAATGACTGATCTCTTAAACTCCAAATAGACTGCTGGAATATGTTTAAATGTCACACGGGTCACAGCGGAATTAAAAGAAATCCAATGATTGTTGTGTTTAATATCAGTAGTTTCATTTCACTGCTTCAGGAGGCTTTGGAAAAGTTATGGCAGCATGTCTGTATGAGGTCGACATTTCTTCTTTAGAATAAATGATATGGTCATTTGCAGTGCCGTGTAGTATTAAGTATTAAACACAAAGTTATGACCACACAAGGAGAACTTGTTTGCTCGTGGATGCAGAGCTGCAGCAACACGCCACGAGTTCAGTTTTATTGGACAGCCATATTTGTATCACCAGCACTGTTTTGTGGAGACCTTGTAAACATTATACAGAATCCTAAGTTACTCTGGACTTCCACACAATTCCTTTGATGATGTTATTACATTTGATATCATTTTTTAAACAGAAAGAGCAACAATAATGTTAAAGAATTGTGCTATCTGAGCGGGGACATGATGATTTTTGGCAGTATAGAAATAGAATATGGTAATTAGTGCCTACAGGTTGGTCCATTTGCTGTGAGTGAATGCAAGGATCTTTGACCACAGCTGTTCAAAGCTGATTGTGTGAGTTGGCTCTGCAAGACACCCCATTTTGTGGGTTCTGTCTTAGTAATGGATTTTTTGGATGGTCCTCCCTCCACATTGATGCATCTCGTCTCACTGTAACCAGCGGCTGGATGCTGCCAGCCTCAGGTAAGCAGCGGCTGTTGCGTCCTCTGACCTAGTGTGGGCAGCTGGCAGTGGGCAGGACATGCCCTGTGGCAGTGCCAGGGGAAGGCCAGGAGGGGCTGGGGTCCAGGCCTGCTCTCGCCTCTGCTCGGGCCCCGCTAATGGAATGGGGCTGGGCCGCCCATATGGCACTTGTGAGAAGAACTGGGGGCTCTGGAGGTTGGCACGCGGAGTCACCAGGCAGTCTCCCGTTAGAAATTGAACAGGACAGGGCCAGACCTACGTGATCAACCCCACGACCACCAAGCGTTATGGATGTGCTCGCTGATGGGGATGGAGACACACCTGCACCAGAGGCTTCCATCTGCCCTCAAAGGACCATACCATTGTTTTTGGACGTTTTATTCCATTAACAATACATTAAATATTGGTCACTGTTGCCACCAAATCACCTATAGGTTTTTAATTGACTCGCTACCTTGCAGGCAGAATCTGGTTTCTGTTTGTGCTGCAGTATAGAAAACAGCTGTCAGAGACTCTGAGTGTCGATTGTGGTTGCACAGTAATACAGCTGAGAGCAGGGACTGCTTGTTGGTGCATGTCGACATGCCAAAAACGAATGTGTTCAAAAGCACACTCCGGGAAAACCAAAACTGAGAGACAAGCTGTGAGTAGAATAATGTGATTTTGGTCATTTCTTCATTGCAAAAGTTAAAATGAGTTTTCAAACAGTTTGCGTTAAGAGACTGTTGATAGTAAAGACAACATCAAGCATGTTGACAAAAGCCTCAACACTCCTCTCATTTTAAATAGCACTGAACATACAGTACTTTGTGTATGCCATTTCCACTGCAATACCTCGACTCACTACAATCCTAACTCTCTGACAGGAGAAAGAACTTTGGCAAGTAATGACTGAACAGGAATAGTCTTTCTTTGAGTAGCTACACAAGGCAAACCTTCCAATTGTTGCTGTCTGTCACAAAGTGACTGAAAGAATGTAAGCACAGTTGTTTGCAGGTATACGGTATAATAACTGCTCATGAAACAGACAAATGATTTACTAAACATTCATCTAGTGTCGAGAGGGTGCAACAACTGAAATGTGATGCTGAGGTAAGCAGGCAAGCAAGTTCATACTGTCAGCAAGTTATTTTTTTCATACTCCAACTCCATGAATTGAAAGAAATAATGAATAGAAGGTAAAAACTCAGTCCAAAGGAACATTGTTGATGATGGATAGTGGCCAAACTACAAGCAATACGCCACTATACGCCAATATGCCACGTTTATCTGGACAGGTAGTTTTATTTATTTAAACTACCATTTCCGGTCAGACTTCCTGCTTCATTTGCACCACTCTCCTCCAAAGGCCTCACTTTTGTTTCCGCAGAGCTGGTCGACAAAAACAGTCCAGCTTAATGAGCCAACAACTTGGAGAACGTCCTCTATTTGGAGGTCAAGGAAAAATCTTTTGCCAGGATGTACGTGGTGTTAGCCCTGTGTACAGGAGCTGGCCAGATAGGCTGTGTGTAGGCAATGAGGTGGACAGGGGGAGAGCAGCGTAGCCCACCAGCCCTCTCTGGCACTGGACCGACCTGGCTCTTCTCTGAGCTGCGTGGGACCAGGAGAAGTGGAGCCACATGGGATGGGAGGAGTGGTCTGCAGTGCTGCAGTGTTAACAAATGTGTTCACATACTGTATGTACTGGGATAATGCTTACCCTCTAGAATAACTCTGTGCTCCTTGCTGACTGTACCACACAGGCTGATGCAAACGGAACTAAAATTACCACTTCAGGGTGACACTGGCAATTTGTACTGCAGACCTAAAAAGGGAGAAATAGCGAGGGTAATTACAGTCAGCGGAAAAATACAGTTTGACGTTGCCCTGCCCTGGTTTTCCTCCTAATACTCCATTAAAAAGTGAGGCCAGACTTTTAAAACAGGTCACTCTTTCTAACCCTCCCTCCCTTCTCCATTTCTTCCACCTCTCCCGCCTCCTCCTCCTCCACCCTGTCTTCATCCTCCTCCTCCTTCTTCTCCTTCCACCACCCACCTCTCTGGATCTGGAACAAAAGCCACCTCCGCTGCCGCCACCTCCCCTCCCCATCTCCTGCTTTTCCATTTTATTGGTGACAGCTGCCGCGAAACAAACTCGCGGAGCGAGAGAAATGATGTGTCAGTGGAAGGTCCTTTAGCCCGCGCTGCTAATCTGTCACACGCCGTTTGTTGTTTACTGTTTCCTCCTGCTCGCCGACTGGCCGGCAGCGTGCGCCACGCAGTAATGGCGACAGATGCTGACCCGCAGAAGTGTGAATCTTGCCGATTTCTCCCTGCTGTCAACCTGTAAATTACAGCTATCGGGAGTAATTAGACCCGATAAAACCCTTCCAAGCCTCACCCCCCCTTGACACACACGCAGACACACACACAGCTCTGGCCTGTCAGTGACCTGAGTGTGTGCCATTTTGAGAAAGAAGGCTGTAGGCCCTGAGCTGTGCTGTTTAATCTTAATTTTTTAAAAATGTAGATATTTGTCATCACAGTTTTTATATCTAAAATTGAATTAGGGCCTTATTAGTTCTACTGCTTAGCCTCTGTAAAATACTGAACTCTCTTCTCTGGTGTAAGGTTTCATCTCTCTCTTTTGGGTCAAAGTCTGACATCAAAACTCTTCATGACTTTGAGGACTCTAAGATTGATGCTGGCAGCGGCTCTGACGTTGCAGAGGTGAGTCCGTCCACAGTGAACTATCTTGGATGAATCTGCAGACGTTGCCAGTTGTCCTCTACTTATCCTCACTGAGGTTTTGCAGGGACAGCGGGGTCCAGGGCACAACCAGACAAGTCAGCATCGGGGCCACCTCTTCTTGCCCTGGCATCCGTGTTCGGCCTGCAACCACCACGGCGGCCACCACTGCCAAGCATGCTCTTAAAAGCAAGGCCTGTGCCCCTTTAAGTAACTCGCGCGATACCAAAGGTCACGCAGCCGGGTCTTGTCATCCTCTCCCTGACTCTCTGCCCTCCTCCACCTCCTTCTCCAGCCCTCGGTGCCCACTTCCTGACCATCGGAGCCAATCACTTTCCACCCCTCACCTCCTCCACCGCCAATGCCGAGCAGCAATCTGTCACCCGGGCACTAGGAGATGCCACCCTGCCGGCCGCCTTCCGTACACCGCGGTAATGGCTTCTGGCAGCCCTAGAAAGATAAGTAACAGGCAAAAAGGCAGGAGTGTGGGATGAAGAAGGAGGGGAGGGCTGAGGGCCAGAGAGCAGAGGACCCTCTCTCATATCCAAGCTGCCCCCATCTCGCCGCTGTTCGACCCTCCTCTCCCCCTTTCGCCTCACCCCGCTTTGGCCCGGTCGCTTTGCACGATACTTCAGTGAATAAATGAGTCGTTTTAATCCGACTGACAAGCTGGCATTGCCCAGCCCTGCCCTCCATCTGTACTGGCGGCCAGCGCAGCAGCAGGCCCCAGGCAGCCCGATGTGCCAATCCAACACACAGCTTATCCTGGCTGTAGCTTCAGGGACAGAAGGGTTAGAGCTCTATGCGGCAGCTACCCTCTCCACCAAAAGAGCTATTTATATAAGAAAGGGATTAGCCGGTGGAGGCTTTGATGAACTGAAAAAAAATTATGAATTTGCTCCCATCTTGCTCTAGTGCACATTTGAAGTCCTTGTCTTTTTAAATGGATCCTGCAGTATATTTCCTGCTTTTCCATGTGATCAAATAAACAAGTGCGGGTGTTTAAATCTCATTTTACCCTCATTCTCAAAGCAGAGATTATTTTTTTTAAGGGATGATGATTTTTTATAAGTTGATGTAGCTCTTTTCACAATGTCATTCGCCATTGCAACAGATGAATGTGTTCACCCTGCGACAAAAGCAAAACCGAAAGTGAAACTAGCCTCATTTCCATCTGTCCCCACCACCGAGGGGTTAATTTTGCTCTGTCATCCTTGGCACAGCGAGAGGCCAAATGCACTATCACTCACGCGGTCCGTCGTCCCGACCGAAAAAACCCAGAGGGAGAGAAAAAACTTGGCCGCAGGAGGTGCTAAACCCTCTGCTCCATTTCCTCTCTCCACAAGCTCCTCTCCACTCCCTCACTTGGCCATGTGTCACCTCCAAGTCGTTTGGGAAGGGACCTGGTAACATTTGAGTGCCCAATTAAGCGCAGGGGCTCAGTCCGGGCCCCCCTCTGGGTTCCGTTCAGGCACGTCACTGATGAGCGGGCTGCCATGTTCCCTGTGAACCACACACACACACTCACATATATACACATTCCTCCCACCCTCTCATTCTTTTTCATGCTTACTTCCCCCGTCTGTTCTGCCTCTTTTTCACACAAACACACCCTCCTCCCTGGTTAAAGATCCCCCACAGATCTGATTGCAGCTTACCTTTGGAACAGGAGGTTATGACTGTTTGATCCATGGCTGCCGAACCCGTTGCCAGTTATACACCGGGGCCTGGATGCTGCTTATTAACTGGAGGGGTTCTCCCACTGCGCCGCAGAGGATCCGACGGCCCGGTGTTTTGCCGCTTTTGGTGAAAGATTAAGCACTGTTTTCTTAAATTAGCCCGGAAAACATGAAGCACAAACATAAAAGAAAATATTCTTTATCCGCAAGGTCAACTGTGCGCTCATTATCACCCAGATTGAATAATTACTGAACTTAAGAAGTGTAGAAAAAATAAAACAACAACTCTGAGTTAACGCAGTCAGGCCTTTTGAAGTGTTAAAGGAGTGCTTATTCCCTTAACTGGAGTGAAAGAGCATCGCTGGATAATTTAGGTTACAGGCTCGGCGGTGACAGCTGGGCAGCATTGAAAGCCAACCAAATCGACATAAATCACTGACTTTTTTTTCAATAAGTAGGTTAATATCTCAGAATGGTGTTTAATGTTTTATTCAGCTCCGAGGCAGGGACAGTGTTAAGGGACGGCAAGTGTTTTTGAATGCAGATGGGAGGTGGAGGGCTGGGCAGGGTTTGGCATCTCCCCGCGGTCGCCTCCGAGCACGTCGGCCCTGTTAAAGGAGCGCGGGAACGATCCTCGCCCCTCTCGAGCCCTCTCCATATTAAACAAGTGCTTTGTAAGTGTGCCATCATTACTATTCATCACAAATAAATACTTAAGCACTGAGAGCTTAACGCCCCGCTGCTTTACAGTTATCCATTATTTCTGTCACCTGGTTGTCCTTTTTCTGTCTCCTCCCCTCACTGCCTCTCTTTCCCTTTTGTGACTGAATGTTCCGGTGCCCTTCAACTCAGTAGTGCGCTGGGAGGGAGCTGGTGGCTAGTGCCCATGTGCCAAGCCTCCCTGCTTTGTGTCCCATATTTTCTGCCCTCACCTGAGGCCTTGCCCCAAAAGGACAGCAAGGCCAGAGGCTTTATTGTGCACTGTGCTCTTCCCAAGACGATGCCCTTCCACTGTTTTCAACACTTTTCAGCCTCCACACTTTTTTTTTCTTCTTTTTCACACAAAAATAACAAACACACACAGACACAAACATCCCTCAAGTTCAAACACGCACCAAGTCCACTCCTGCCCCAGACACAGGGGCAAAAGTCCACTGCACCCTGTCCTCTACGGCGGGTTTTTGGAAGGTGATCCGATCCTTTTTCCTCTGCCACTGCGCTTGGCGGGCTGGCTGGCTCTGGTGCAACGCGGCGTGCGCTGGCGTGGACTGAGGCTGGGCCAGTGTGCTCAGAAGCTGATGAATTGCAGGCGAGATGCGGGGCGGCAGCCGGCGAGGAGCTCCGGCGAGCGGCCGTCACGCGCTATCATCGTCTGCTTGTGTGATGGGGGAAATCGGAGAGACAGCGCTGACAACTTAATTTAACACCAGATCTGGAGGAAGCCAGAGTGCCACTGCGCTCTGGATAATTGATAACTCTGCCACTCCACCACACCTCACCTCACCTTGTGCCCACCACGCCTCAGCTCATCATCTACCCAAATAAGTGGTGGACACATTACTGTACAGATTTTAAGGCTTGTCAGGTTGTTTTGCACTGTAGAAATGCCTCCTCACTCCTAGTGAGAAGAGTGGAAGTATGGGCTTAATGGTGTGTTGAGTTTCTGTCTTCTGTTTTTCGGTTTCTGGTGGGACTGGTGCCAATATAGTACCTTAGTTTTCATGGCTGAAGTTGTAGACTTTTTTCAAAACCATTAGCCATAGAAAAGTAATGATTTTAATCAGGAAATAGTTGATCAATAATCAGGTAATCGAGACTAAAAATTATTGCATTTGGTGACACTAGTCCTCAAAAAGCACTGAGGTTGATACCCAGTAACAAACGTCCAGGTTTTTTAGGCTTTAAGCTGCATTCACTTTTAAAAAATAGTGATTGCAGTCAGACGGGACGTATCTCTCCCTCGTCCTGACTTAAGAATGACTACGATGCTGAAATTTCTCCTTGGGCCGCAGGGCTGTGACGCTGCAGGGGGAGCAAGCCTGGATCTCCTTCACAGGCTGTTGGAGACTGCCGAGCAGGAGCCTGGTTGACTGGTAATGCCTATTAATTACTAATACAAACTGCTAATTAGCAGACCAAACACTGGCATCTGTACAGTTTGTTTTCCCTGCAGCGATGATATTGAGTTCTAACACAAAGAGGCAGCAAACCTGAGCTGCCTGACGCGCATCAGAATCAAAAGGGGGCTTGCTGCTAAGCATACTTAATGCCAGCCTCATGCACCAGATAGGTCAAATAAAGGGCAAAAACAAATTTCAGGATGAAATGGGAAATGACCCGTTGTAAGATTAGCAAAGGACCGATGGGGGAAATAACTTTTACTTATTTTTAACAATTGATATGAGACGAGCTCATTAAACCATGATGTTGTCAGGGGGAAAAATGTATCTCACGTCTCAGGACAGGATTGTTTTAGTTTGATCACAATGCATCTTTGATAAGGTCTAAAAGAGTTTTGAAACAAAAACAGGTTGGAAAGTTTTTATCTTTATAGGAGCCTTGAACTGATCCATAAGTACTACATATTTGATGTACGAAGATTCAGTACTTTTTAGTTTCAATACTTTTCCTTGTAACAGCACTTTGATATCGATACTTTCACTTAATTAAAAAATTTAAATGATAAAGAATAGGGCTGGGTATCGAACCTCAGTACTTCTTTCAACCTCACTGGACTGTGTTGGTAGCATAGAGCATTTAAAACTGTCAAGATGCGATTGTTGGCATTGACTGTCTCGCCAGATTTGTAATCTTCTTTACTTATTCTTTGAACAGATAGCCTCGTTCCTAATTTAAGTCAACATTTTGCCAGTTTTATTCAGGGAAAGTTCTTCTATGGCAGCTTGTGTTTAGACAACATTTCAGAAGTTGAAAAAATGCTTTTGTAAAACTTTTTCTCAAATTGAAAAATTTATACCAAACTCCACTGTCTTATCGGGAATAGTTTGGAAACATTTCTAACAATGCTCGTATGTATCCTCTTATGGATGCTGACGTCACGGTGGGTTGCATTTATTAATGATCACACTTTGACACGTTCGGCTAGTATCCGGCCCCAAGGCCCCACCCAGTTCTTCCCAGCCAAGACAAGATGCCACCCCACCCTGCCACCCCTACGCTCCTCACACACACACACAAAGAAAAAAAATAAATGAGTAATCGGCCACAAAGTGTCAGCCAGCCTTAATCCCCTTTTAATTTCCTTGTGGGGCCTGCGCCAGGACTCTGGCTGCAGCATGAAGCTGGCCGCTGATGGCAGGATGGCCGCGGTGACAGGCAGGCAGGCAGCGCAGGCCTGGGGGTGTTTACTGGGATCCAAGCAAAGAAAATACAATAACCACACACTGCCACCACTGTTTGCCTTACACTTGAGTGGGATTTAGGTTTCCCCAGCACTCTGTCACAAGTATGTGTGAGCACACGTGCCCACACACACAATTGTCATGCAACCAGATTGTACTATGGACATATGCATGCTCTTTTTCTCTCCGTTTCCCTCATGAGGTTGCACACACACATACCTACATGCATATATTAAGCATGTGCTCGAGCACTCAAGCACACCCCTGGTAATACTACTCTAGATGAGGCTATTTATATCTTAATTTATACAGGTTGGTCTCAGCGTAGGGGTCGTCGCCACACAGCTGCCCAATCCCTGACAATCCCACAATGCCAAGAGCATTATCTCCTTTTGAACAGCAATTTATTTTCTTCCCTCCTCACTGTTATTCAAAAGTAAAGGTCCCGTCATTAAAATGTATGCTTTCTCAATGCCGGAAAAGGGCAGCCGGCAAACTGCATTCACTCCCTGTTCACGTAATGAAAGGCGTAAAAGGAAGAACGAGGTGCCGGCTGACGTGCGCGTCTTTGTAACACATTTGCCCGAGAGGTGGGTTCAGTGGAACAAAATGGAGAAGGTTAACGTTATTCTGGCAGATGAAGGAATTTTTCATGACATTTACACACAGCAGGGATTTTCTCCCTGGGAGCACCCTCATAACACTCGACTACCCAACATATGAGCAGTGGCATATGCATTAAGTGTACAAAATATTAAATGTGCCTCCTTGTTCCAAGAAGCACATACTCTGATGAAGCTATACACACTTTTTAATGATGTATTCTACTAAATCTGCAACCATTGCAGAGAAGAGATGTGCACCAACAAAGGGATCTATGGTTGATTTTTGAGTGTTTTGTTGTGTCGGCCAGTAACTACCAATTCGCTAATTAACCGAAATGTAGTGCCATCATGCAGTTTGTCCACCACAAGTACATGGTTCAACAACATACGGCTCAGTACATATCTTGATTAACACAAATAACCACATTACAGAATTTAAATCCTTATTGCTGTTTTTGTGTTTATGTATAAAAATGAATTGCTGATATATCTATGTCAGATTTTTTAACTCTTAAATACAGAAACCTGTATGTCAGTTGGATTTGTGACTGTGACTAGAGAACAGACAAACAGGACTGACACAATAGACCTTTTTCACAGCAGCCATTTTGACATGAAATAGCCGGGTCAACACAGGTGTTAGCAATGATACTAATGAAGGTTTCGTTCCATTTAGTGCAGCAGAGACTTTCCAGTAAACCAACATGCACTAGAAGCAGCGCCCTGACTCTGTTTGACCTGAATGGAACGGAACCTTAATTAGTATCATTGGAAAACACCTGTATTGACCCGACTGTTTCATGTCAAAATGGCTGCTGTGAAAAATATTAGATGATTAGTCAATGAGCTGATAGACAGAAAATGAAGTTGAAGTTTTTTTTTAAGCAAAGATACCAAAAATCCACTACTTCCCGCTTCTCCGTCGTAAGAATTTGCTGCCTCACAGTGTCTCGTGTGATGTTGACCTGAATATCAAGGGTGTCACCTTGCTTTAGGAGAATGTGATGAGCATTTTGATGACATTCATAGACCAAATGACTTATTGATTAACCAAGAAAATAATCAGCAGATGAATCGATAATTCAGTTATTGTTAGTTGCAGCTCTGAAGTCATTTAGTGAGCAAAATAAGTCAAATATAAGGATTTGCTTTTCTCTGTTTTATATCGTTTGTGTTTTGAAAAGGAAAAACATTCAAAGATGTCATATTGGGCTCTGAGAATTTGCGATGTGCATTTTCCCACTTTTTTCTGAGTATTTAGTAATTAAATGATTAATCAATTAATAAAAAAAACCCCAGAAAATATTCATTAAATTCAGCCATATGTGAATGCTAAAAGCATCTGCTGTATCGTCTGATTATAAATAACACCCTCTAAATGGAAAAGAGAATATTCAAAGTGTATCTACTTTCTGTCTATAAGGGTTTTTTTTCTAAGCGCCAATTCTCACAGCAAAGGTCTTTATGGCAACATAAGGGGTTAGCCTAGATTTTCAGTCCAGTCTCATTTAAGGCTAATTCCTGTGTGGGTCTGGATGTTTGATCCCATTGCCCATCTGAAGTAATTAAAGGGTTATTAGTAAACAGATATTCACGCTCGCTCACTCTTGCCAACTGTTTCATGCCATCTGCTGCCGGCGCACGTGCTTTGACATTGGAAATATGCTGCTGAACCGACACGGGTGTTTCAACGCATAGGGAATGAACCGAGCTTTCATCAAGTCTAAACACAGTCAAACAGTGTCATCTTTGTGTGTGCTTGTGTGTGTATGTGTCAGTGCATGTGTGTGTGTGTGTGTGTGTGAGAATAAAATAGAAGGAAGTGCAGAAAATTATGAGCCTGTTTGTGCTATTTTAAACCTGCTTGTTAATTTCAATCCCTTTTAACTGCTCAGCTCTACTTTTCATACCAGCCGACCACTATTCTTATATTTCATCTCCACAGCCCCCTCTCCTCCTTCTTCTTCCTCTTCCTCTTCTTCTCTCTCTCTCTCTCTCTCCCTCTCTCTCTCTCTCCCCCTCTCCTCCGGCTCCAGCTCTGCCCTCCTGTCTGTTTTTATCCTTTTTTTATTTTCAGTAATATAGAAGGGATTAACCCTGCTGGCCCCTCGGTGGTTACTGTTTCATTTTATTCTTATTAAAATCTTAAGAACCTGCTTTATTATTCCTGTTTGATACTACCTCAATAATCCTCTGCCTGCCTGTGTGTGTGTGTGTGTGTGTGTGTGTGTGTGTGTGTGTGTGTGTGTGGCATGCAGCCACAGACCCATAGGTGTGCTGCGTGATGGATGTGTGTGCCTGTGTTTGGGCTGGCAGGAAGTCCAGGACACATTATACAAATTTTAATCACACGCGTACAACCTATAGATGCACAAACACAATCTTCTGCTCGGTCTGAGATCCAGGAGTCTACGTTTCTGCACATTTAAGCCCTCATATATCGAGAGAGGCGTCAGAAAATGACACCTTATACATTTCAGCTCATTGTCTCGTGTGCTTCACTGTAATTCGCCACTTCTGACGAACATACTTTTTTTCACCGTCCGTGTCGAGATGGCTATTACCACTGATGGGTCTCTAGTGTTTGCTGTGATCTTTCTGACAGCGAGCTGCATTGATTTTGTGAAAACCTCTGATAAATCTCAGGCAGGAACTAGACAGGAGTGTTGTCACAGCAAAGCTTCCCTGGATCACACAGTGATTTCTCCTGCAGTTTCACTGACCTGGGTAGGTTTATTTAGAGAAGCAGTGCAGAGTGGCACTGTAAGGTGTCGCCTGTTAGTGTTTTAATTACATCTCCTGTTAAATATTTCAAATTCAACCTCTGCTGAACATCAGCTGAAAGATGGGAGGGAGCTATTGATCAAGCCAATTAGAATTTTCATCGATTTCTCGCATTGAGTTTTCATTTTTAATTTTGAGCGCATATGCATGAGTCAAGAAGAGGAGAAAGTGCCTTGCTGTAGCTCTTGCTCTGTGTGTTTTCAGTTTGCCATCTATAAGCAGGCAGATGGGGAGGAAGAAAAAAAAAAAGAATAAATTAAGGTTTGATTTCTTCCTGCGAGAGGAATAGCTAATGTGACGTTAACCTATCATTTAGTATGCTTTTGGAGAGCATCTGTCCAAGTCCAGCTGTAAGCTTTTCAACCTGGAGACCAATCATCTCTTCATTAAAAGTGTGATACTGTTCAAGTGTCTCTGCAGGCAGCCAGAAGCACAGAGGATTACACTATCGACTTGGAGAAAGGTCAACATTATTTGATTTTCTCAAAGGTTACTATTTATACGTATTTATCGACTGCCGTTTCCTCATAACATACTAAAGCGCGCGGGAACTTCACATATATTCATTTTCTTTGTCCTCCCCGTCTGCAGCAGTGGCGTGCATTCTAATTTCTCATTTATGATGCATTAAATTCAGATGAGAGGAGGATTGTTGGGGACAAAGCTGATCACGCTGTGAGAGATGAATCAGAAATTGAACCAAAGTGTTTCATTAAGAGCTGTTGGCTGGCTGCTAAGACAACACGGGGGTGTAATCCCCTCGTTCACTCCCTCCTTCCCTCACTTTACTTTTCCCTTCACATCCTTTTTTATCTTCCACTCACATCCTCTACAGGTGCATCCTGTCCTCTCCTCTTTCTTCTTCTTTCTTCTCTCACCACTTCCCTTCCTCCAAGGCCTTGCGAGAACACCTCCTCCTTGCAAACAGAGACATAACCAAATCCACCGCCCCCCCCCGCCGCCGCCACCCTCCCTCTCTCCTGCCCGTGCACCGGGGTCACGCCGTCAAAATGACTCTTTTTATTACAGTTCATAAACAGCGACTCCCCCGGCGGCCCCGGGAAATTTCACATAAACTTTGATCAAACAGACGTTAGCCTCCCTGGTCCTCAACCACCTCTCTCCATGCGTGAAAATAGCTCCGCTCAATCACAGGCAGAGACAACACGCCGAAAACAGTGCAAATAGCAAGGCAGTCACTGATATATCAAGTCATTATTGACCAGAACACCAGGGGAATAGATCTCATATAAAAACAATAAGTTACTCTTTGCCTTTTTTTTTTTCCTCCCTCTCCTTTACCCTTCCCCCTTTTAGCGGAGGCGGAAATGTAAGGCAATGCACTGGCAGTAAACTTTGTGGCTTAAAATTAATAGCTTTGAGGGGAGCGCAGGTGAGCGATCCAAAGTGATAAAAGCATCCAAAATAAAAAGCGGCAGTTGATTTAACTGTGTGTACGTAGATGTTGGAAGCTGTGCAATAGGTTCTTCGTGGCTTTCTCTCGCTCAGTCATCCTCTCCATCTGGTTTAGTCGAGCTGTCAGAGCAGCTTTTTCTCAGCGTCGAATGGCTCACAGTGCTCCCTTGTTGGTAATCGTGGTCGAGGCTCGCTGTAATGGAGACGAGCAGCAGGAAAGCAACACGGTGTTTTGTTGTTCGGTTGTGTTTTCAGGGCAGAGTTGCTGCAGCTACTCTCGATTATAGCACAAAATCTGGAATAAAGGGCAAAGGTCATACTGAAGATAATAATGTTTTTTTATTATGAAATATTCAAAATATCACCTGATGCTGCGTATTCCGAAGCTCACACCTGTTTAGTGGCTGTGAATGAACAAAAAATCTCCAACATGCAACAACACGGTTTTTAAATCTGTGAAGTCTTTCAAGTGCTGATTTTACTTTCAGATATTGGACACCGGGGAAATAAAACATTTTTGTTAAAAATAAGAAATTGACTCCCAGATGTGACTGAAATTAAAATCTGAAAGAATCAAGAATTTTTGTTTGGGTAGCGGTCGGTTCAACTCATCTATATTTTGAAAAAGTCACACTTTCCTTGAAAAAACCCAATAAATGAATAAAAAAATTCAGTTTGACGAAACAGGTTCTTCTGATGAAATAACAGCAAAATTACTAGAAATGAAATCAGATTTAAAATATAAAACGTGAATGAAATTATGGATAAAAATGATTTGTCATTGACATGATTATTCAGCATTTGAGCAACTATGGATTAAATATCTTGTTCAGTACTTTGACAGGACTCTTGTGTTCTGACACTTTAAAGGGTCTTAAAAGAACAGACCACCTGCATGCGTCCCCTACACAAAAGTACCTCAGCCAAGTTCTATTTTAGTGCACTTTTTAAAAAAAGCCTCTTCCCTCTAAAATGGTAAATTACCTAATTTTGGACGCCATCAAAGAGAGATAGTCTCCCTCCTCCGCTGCACATCCAGCCTGTCCTTCTCCAGTCAGACAGTGGATGATAGTGTGTCAGTGTGTGTCAGTTTTCTATAGGAGTCTGAGCAGAACATGATGCAGCCGAGCTATAGTTACTCCTCTGTATTGTTTGCGTGCGTGTGTGTGTGCGCGTGCGTGCCTCCTCACCGCACTGTACCGGCTCTGCCTGGGTCCTCATATCAGCCCGGTCTATCTTCCCCACCCCCCGCTGACTCCTCACCTTTCCCTCCGCTGCATCTTATGACTCAACCTCCCCTTTCTTTAATACTCTGTTAGCTGCGCCAGTTACTCTATCTCTCCCAACCTCCCCACCCCCTACTCACCTCCCCTCGTTGCTAATCCTCTCCCAGGCCTAATTGAAGGGGACAGCAGCTCCACTGGGTCACACACCGGTGTGGCGTTAAAATGGAGAGGCCGGGTACCGGGTGACACGTCTCCCCATCCTGATCAGCTTGCCCATACACATATGTATACAGCCAGCCGCTGTTATTGTGTGAGCCTCTTTTCCATTTCTCCCTCTTTCTCCTCTTCCTCCTCCCAGGGGTCAGAATTGCAACCTGGAGCCAGAAGCAGTCTACAAATTGTCAGAGAGAAGCCCAGAAGAAGAAATGGAGGCTCAGTGCCTCTAGTTCATTATGACTTAGGATGTGAGTTAGGCAGCAGTATGTGTTGACATTGTCATAGTTATCACGGGAACATCTGTGTAGTGCCTGTCAGAGGTGTGTGTGTGCATGTGTGTGTGTGTGGGAGTGTGCTCAAAGCGAAGGAGGACATGTTTGTGTGCCTGCATGCATATACATACTGTAGACGCATGTGCTCTCTGTGCATTTTTTTTTTCTCTCTCCCCTCTCTCCCTCCTCCCTCTGTTTTCATGTGTCCATGTGGAGGCTGATGGTTCCAGGTTTGGATGGCGGTGTCTTGGCACCCGCAGGTCTGCTGAGACCTGCCTCTGCGTAGGATCAAGGGGTGCAGGGGCTGCTGCTGCGCCCAGCCAGCCTGACTGCACACCAGCTGCAATCCCTAATGCCTCCGCCACATCCTTGGCAGCCCGCGCCCCTGCCCTTTTTCCTCCCTGCTCTCCGTCTTGGCAAAACTGGAAGCTTCCTCCTTGTGAATTTATTTCACTCCCCGCTTCAGGACGCGTGACATACATTAATGCCATTTGATGGATGGTGTTTGACCAGCGGGCACATGATTAGACATGATTTCCGCTCAGCCTTTGAATCTGCTAAAACCGCGTGTTTATGGGTAATTACACTGGAAGTAATTGCATAATGTATAGTTAAAAAAAACCGACAAGTGAGACGGGCTGCGGAGTATAAATCATGCTGCAGTGCTGTGCAGAAAAGCGCTTGATGTGGTGGATTTTTATAGGGAGCCTGTTTATCTTTGTACTTGTGTCAATGTTTACAAATATGTTAGAATTATTTTGTCGGGCTCATGGTGTTTGTCCTTTACTGTGTGTAAGAGGATGTTGATATTCTTAGGAAGAAGTGCTATGAGAGCAGTCAGGAAAAGTTGATTCCCATAAACAGGCTAACTTGAGACATCTGTAGTGAGAGGCACTTGAATCACTATTTACTGTTTTGCAAATTTCCACTGCACATCACAACCTGTGTTGTGTGTGTTTTTTTTTGTTTTTTTTTTATTCTCTGGCAAGTGGGAGAATTTGTTGTGTTTTCTTGGGGTGTTATTATGGTTGAGTTTGGGGACTGTCAAAGGGACGCGGCGTCGCACAGTTAAACTGGGACTCTCAGTACCCATCAGGCCCCTGTGAGTCTTTGTGAAGACGACACCACAGAAGGCGCCTTCCAGAGAACGCGTCACATCCAGTTAGCAGACATCCGGCGTGCTAAAGAGGTTAAACTGCTGCGCCTGGCACAGCCAATTGTATTGATAACCGTTTGAAGCTGGTTTTCTCTCCTACCTGGCATCACGCTTCACACGCTTTATTCGGCTTGCCACTCCAGACAAACTTCAAACCTGGGAGAGTGTGTTTTCCTCCACTCAGGTGTATATAGGTGTGGGTGTCTGTGGGCGTCTGTGTTTGTGTGTGTGTTTGTGTGTGTGTGCAGAGCCAGGGGCCTTTGCTGTTGTTTGTTTGTGCTGCCTCCATTCTATAAACCAGGCCTCTGATCTCCTAGGCAACATGCCTCCAAATTCCTCTGCCGTTCCTGCTCCATGTAAATATATCGGTGTCAGTTTGTCTGATGATGAAATGAGCATTAGGATCCGGAGCAAGGCAGGAAAACCACACCGCTTCTTTCACGATTAAAGCCATCCTCTCGGCAGTGTGAGATCTCCGGCTCCTGTGTGTTGGAGAATAAAGTTTCTGCGAGCAGAAAAGTGTCTTAGCACATCTGTGTTTCCTCCTTGACTTCTCGGTCTATTCCTACTTTTGCTTTACCGCTCTCTGCTGTCTTTCCCTCTCACACTCCACCAGTCTTTTCGTTATCGGCTTGTTAGCCCGAGGTCCTCGCCTTGGCCTGGAGTTATGGCTCTGTCGGGCAGCTGCTCGGCCAGCCCTGGGGGTCCTCAGAGGCAAATGGCATGTCAAGGAGTGGTCACTGAGGTAGATTGTTTCCCCACAGTCAGCCTCACCGACACCGGTCTCACTTGTCCAATTAGGGGCTTTTTGGCCCCCCTTCATGTCCCCAACCCATCCACTCTTGACTGATTCTCCAACATCTCCGGGTCCAAGATGAACACACCTGACACCCTGAAGAGCACAGGTACACATAAATAGTGTGTGTGGGCAAAAACAAGCAGGAACACGCAAACACAGAATAGCAGTGTTCTTGTCTGTGTATTGTCATGTGGACATAGTGGATATTTATGTTGTGTTTGCATAATAATTATATTAAATTAACCCAATTAGAATTATATATTGTGCTAAATTTATAAGTTGTTTCATTGATAATTTTATTTTCTACCAATTTTGATAGTTGATTGATAATTTAAGTTATTTATCAAAAAGAAATGCCAAACTGTTTGTTTACTGTTTTTGTGTTTGATATCATCGTCCTCAGACTGGTATTTTGAACTATTCTGACATTTAATAGACTAAACAATGAATTATGAATTATTTACCTGAAAAATGATGAACAGATTCATCTCTAATGAAAATAATCTGTTGTTCTCATTATGGAGCATCGGAGTCTTGGGTTGAAGTCTTGTGTGTTGTATGTCGAGCCTGGTACTGCGTCTAATATTAGTACTTAGTACTATGTTAGTACTGCGGCTAATAAGTGAAACCACAATATGTTTAGATCTGCCAGTGACAATTATTTGTGGTTGATCAGATTAGTGAGTGATTAGTGAGTTGTTCGTCCAATCACAGAGCTCAGTGATAAATCCTCCTGATCTGCTGATTTAAATTCTAATAGCTGTGAACTGATATAAACAGACATTGGTGTAATTTGTTGACATTCAGAGGTAAACTAACACTGATGAGTTTGCTGTGTCAATGAGGTAGAGCTCGGCACTAACACATGAATGTGTCGGTGGAGATATATTAGTAGTCTAATGCCTGCCTGTACTTTGATGATCATAATAACTCTGTGAAATCTTGTTCATGTAAATCAAACCGCGGCTGTGTTGTTATTCGCGCCTGCCATCGCTGATTGAATCGATTGTCGTGCGCTTGCTCGCTCCCCTGGAGGCTACAAGCAACATCAATCATTTCCTTCCTGTCAGAAACCACAGTGTTGCTCCCTCGGCATTCCTGCAACTTTCCCATAATTTATCCAGCGCTCAGACTTGAACGCTCGATGTAACCAAATTGTGAAAAGAAATTCAACAGATTATGTTTTAGGGGGTTTTTTTGCAGGTGAATTTGGCAGCTTGTAAAAATGACACATGTTGACATGTTCAGTCCTGTAATACAGAGCTAACATGTAAATATAATATTTAATCCTCCACATCTAAGAATGAAAGCATCATGCGTATCATGGCTATCATGTTATTGTGATGATATGACCTTTTTGGTTCTTTTTTAGCACTGAAACAATTAGACAATTAAACGATTAATCAATTAGTAATTAGTCTAATCACGAGTCTTCAGATTCTCAAATGTTTGAGGATTTTCTGCTTTTCTTTTGATTTTATATCAGTGTGAGTTGAATATCTTTTGGTTTAGGATTATTGTTCAGATAAAACAAGATATATGAAGATGTTCTGGGAACTTGGACATTTTTATGTTTTATAGACGATAATATTAATAAACTATCAATCCAAAAATCAAATCCAAAATGAAAATTATTAGCACTAAAGTTTTACATGTGTGAAGGTTTTTGTGTAATGTATGTCAAATATTTATAATTAATTATACTGTATGGATGTCAGAAGAATATTGATTTCAGTCATACCACCAGCTCTACAAACATGTAGATATCTCCATCTTGGTTATGTAATCAAAGTGTTTGCATCTTTAATGGATTTTTGATTGAAACCCTGCAGGTGTAGCACTTAACCCAGACGACTTCATTTACTGGCAAATGAGTGCACTTTCTCCTTTTTAATTGTTGCATTTTCTTCTATTAATCCCGTTCCCCATCTCCACTCAAATCACTCCTTCGCTTTGTTCCGCTCTCATGAACACTGACAAACAGCGATGACCCTGCTGGCAGAAGCAGGAACCTGTTAGCCATCGAAACCTCCTATTTTTCTTTTTTTTCTTACAAAGACCACCTGCCCCCCCCCCCCCAACTCAGCCCCCTCCTCTCCCTCACCCCAACCAACACAGAGAGAGGGGAGGGAGGGAGAGAGGGAGGGAGGTCTAATTCAAAAATGCGTGGTCCTGCTCTGCTCTCTGCCCTCCACCAGGAGACAGAGTGTGAGAGAGCTGCCAGACATCACACGAAAGCACCGTTAAAAATACATGTATACCACTCCTCATCATTTATTGATGGCCTCTCCTCCCTTTATGTTTATGAGGTGAGAGGCCTCCCTGTGGCCCTGGTCAGTGACCCCCAGGGTCCACCGGGGTGTCCAAGAAACTGCCTGTTCCCTTTAATTTAGCCCGTTTTCAAATGAGACCAGATCATGGACACTCTTCCACATGTATAAGCTGTATGCAGGGAACACTTATAAATAGTAAATTGCTGCTGTGTTGAAAACTGTGTAGATTCAAGAAAAATCAGCTTTTTCAGGGTTTGAGGAATCGGCTTTATTATGAGGTTGTTGACCTTGGTTGTAAAATGGGATTAAAATGTATTTTTAAATAGTCGAGCCACTTGTTCTTTCCACCTCTTCAGGGCCATGAAACCCTTCGCTTTATAGAAATATGAAAATCACAAAGGGTGTCAATTGAGATGCAACGTTGAAATGCCTCCCATTGTTTATTGGGTGCATTCATCATCACTATGAATCACAAGATACTCATATCTGTACATCAAACAGTCTGTGTCTTCACACAAGAGGGTTATTTCTCCGTCTGTGTAGTCCTTCTCTTGCTTTGCTCTTGCTGAATTTATCACGTTGTGTCTACTGCAGATGAATAACTTTGCATTTTCATTCTGGAAGAAGCTGGAAAAAAATTGACTGGTTTGTGGTGGGATGTTATGGCCGGCTTTGCCATTTACACGAATGTCTTTGTCTGGAAGTCATGTACAGATCAGTGTGAGATTTACTCATTGCTCGAGGTTGTCGTCTGGTCCCAGAGGCATTTCCAGGGCTGGTTGGCCGGTGGGGGTCAGGGCCTCAGGGTGTTTTTTTCTTTGTGTTTTTTTTGCCGCGTCGTCTGGCTGAAGGGGCTGCTGAGAACGCAGTGTGGCAGGCGGCGAAGCCTGCCGTAACACAACAAGGTATTGATTGAATAATCTCTGTGTCATCTGATAGTAATGTGGCTTACACTGACCCCCTGCTGCAAGCTACACGGCTTTCATCACTCCCTGGGATAAACGCCTGTGAGAAGAAATCACAAATTTGTTTGTAAATGAGTTGTCTTACTTTTTGATGTTATTTTCTCAATGTGTTTTTATAGCACTTTAATATATATATTTATTTATTAGAATATTTTCCCTAATGGAAAATTATACCATTGGGGTTATATCTACACTAGCTAATATACCACATAATACTCCCCTTTACCAATAATCCCTAATGTCCCAACAATCACATCAGTTTAACAGTTTCATTGGTCTAAACTCACATCGACCATGTACGACAATCGTTCACAGCCATGTCTCAATTGTATTAATGATTTTTTTATAGTGCACTTTTTGCATACCTATCGAAATGTGTCTCTCAGACATTGCGCCCATCAAATAGCATCAAATGGTACCTTACCTACTGAGGTACCAAAAGTTAGCATTATATGCTTGGTCAAATTCCAATTCAACTTTGTATTTTGCTAATTATAGACTGTAACCTATTTAATTTAGGAAAAGTTCTTGTTGTGTTCAGACTAAATTAAACAGACAGTTGAGATATGGCTTATATTGTCTTATTGTTAAAAACATGTTTTATATTCCTCAATATAAAATATACAGTACATTATTGATTTCAGTACTGAATTTTAGGTGTATACTTGTTCTGTTTCAAAAAGAGTCTGCATTGACATCATAGGTCAGACCATGTTTGTGAGCCCCCAAGTAGGGAAAATGGTCCACGTCAGCCTCAGTGTTGAAATTTCTGGAGGTATTCTGACTTTCTGACTGCTGTGTTTTAGTCTCCTAAAAGAACTACAGAAATGTCGACAAAATGGGTGTGAGCCACCATGGTGGTTGCATCTAAATCAAATCCTTTATGCTAATTTAATCCAGCTAATTTAAAAGCGGATATAGGTAAACCTTTTGTTTGTTAGCTTCTGTTTTTGTTAACTGACACTACAAATACAGTAGCCAGTTTGGTCCTTTCTTTTGGTACTGCATAGACAGCACCTGCTCATTCTGCCAACGCTGCCAGATGCAGCATCAGTTAGTATATTTGTGTTAGCAATGATAGCTTAGCTAGCTAGACTATGTCAGCTAAATGAATAGAATAATGCCAGCCTGACAAGGCTGACTGCACTGGAATGAAATATAAGATATGATTGTTGACAAATTTGACTTAATCCTATGTAGCAGAAATGGAATATAATATATAGAATATAATATCCATAACTATGTTTTCATTAGTGTATAATCAGCTGAAAACAAGAATTGTTTTTGTTACCTTAGAATGAAACTTTTATGTCTACAGACGCGACAGGTCCTCTTCCAAGCAGTCCGCCATGTTGATGTTGATGAACTACCATTTTTCTACAGTAGCCTAGAATGGACAAACCAAACACTGGCTCTAGATCGGGGCTTTTGTGTTTTTTGCGCTGTCCCAAGCATGAAAGTGAATTTACATTGACTATGAAAAATGCAAAATGCCCTCTTTAGAGCAAGTCTTTGATTTTTCCATTCTGGGCTACTGTAGAAACATGGCTGACTCATGGAAGGGGACCCCTTGTGCCTTTAAATATAAAAGGCTCAATTGAAGGTAACAAAAACAACAATTCTTCTTTTCAGGTGATTATACACTCATGAAGACATAATGTATTAATTTCTGCCATATTCTGTAAATAAATCTTGATAAATTTTACACACTAGTCCTTTAAGTTCTTGGCAGTTTTAAGGAGGCCTGAGTGGGTCATTTGAAAGGTGTCACATATGCTGTTTTCATTCAGTCAGTTGGGATATGCGGCGTCCTTTGCAGTCCAGTAGAAATGAAGAATAAGAGGTTCCATGTGCAGTCTATGTGTGTGGTTGTGAAGCAGCAGCCCCACCTCTTTCTTCCCCGCGTCTATCCCCCTTCTCCCGCTCTCCTCTCCTGTCTTCCTCCCTAACCCTCCTTCTGATCCGAGAGGAAAGCTTTCATTATTTGCTGAGATTGGGATGTCAATCCCCGCGCCCCTGACCCAAGTTTGTAGTTCTCCCCCGTCATATTGGGGAAATGATTAGTGGGGTTATCTCCCCTCCACTCGGCGAGGCTTTCATTCCTCCTCACGGCCCCCCGTACCTCCAGGCAAGGAGCGGATCTCTAACGGGGAGGCTGCTGCTCTCCTTTCACTCCTCCACACTCTCCCCCTTTACACTCGCTGATACTTCATCATGTACTTCATCTCTCTAAATGTCTCTGTTCATTGCTGAGTCAGATTCATTTTAACGCCGGGCTCTCTCTTCTCTTTTTCTCCTCCTTATTTTTCAGCTATTGAGCCACAGACATGTTGCTTAGGTGAATGAAACCGGATGAAATTTTTAGATTTTAATATGACGGTTAAATAAAATATATTTGGGGAAATGATGTCTTTGCAGTGTCAGTAGGCCTGCCTACAATTTCCTGCTTTCCCTCTGCTTAAATACAGCAAATATAGCTAACATCACTGCATCCAACATTTTTACCTAATAGACTGAAACATCTATTTAAGAGTTTAAAAAAGAAATGCATATTTTGTGTTTCTCATTTCTGTTGAATCATATTCCATATTTCATCATTCAAACTTTATTGTCCTGTTAGAGAAAAAAAAAACAGGTCTTTGTGTATGGATGTGGAAGGAAGAAAAAAATCTTTAACTTTCTCTTCTTTGAGAACCAAAGTCAAACACTTTGTTTGGAGTATTACACATGAGAGTATGTGTGTAATAAAGTGCTTTTGCTCTGTTTTGAAACACTTCTGTGTGCTGTGATGGCTTCAAAGGTTATTCCAAAATGCCCTAAATACATGTAGCATGTAGGATATGGAGGCTATAGGCATGTGGGAATAAAATGATGTAATTTCCTCACTGACTAACAGCAGATATAATGGCTTCATATAAAGGCACATTTCGCCTATGCGCAGGAAAATTAGTTCCTTTTGGTTTCTGGCTATTGTTGAGTAAAAACGGTAAAATAGGCCATGCGTTTCTTGAACATTTTAATTGATCTATTTTTCATCTTTTTCCCCCCCGCGGATTTTTTTTTTTTTTTTTCAACAAAACGCTGGCAGTGTATTGAAACAATTTTAATGCAGGCTGCAGTTTTGCCTCATTGGTCCACTGAAAGGAATGAAAGCAAATATAAAAGCTCTGGCACCACGAGCACAATGCAAATGACGCTTTGATTCCCGCTTAATTTCATCAAAAGGTTGTTTTTTTTTTTTTTGTTTGGTTCTTTCTTTTGAATTATTATTATTATTATTAGGAGACCATGGGATTAAGCAGAGTCACTGATCCTCTGGGTCTAAGCCTTTTTTTTTTTTTGTCTGTCGGGGGCTCAACGAGACTCCATCCGCACTTCATTAACCCTGAGCCGGGGACAATCCACGGTAAGAGCCGGGGGATTTACCACCAGCCTTTCACATGCAAAGAAAAGGAATTTAAAAAAAAGTCTCCGAGTCATCCAACAAGACACACGGGGCCTTTTCCCTTATATAATCAGCTGTGCACTTTGCAAGTATAACCCCCTTTTCAATAAAAAAAAAAAGGGGGGTCGTCGTTATCTGAATCGGTCACGGATCCTCATGATTGGACTATAATGATCTTTTGGCAACTTGGGGAGGTGTTTGATTTTGTTCCCCTTCCCCTTTGCCTCCCCCCTTCTCTTCACTTTCCCAGTCGTCAGAACTCGGCTCTGCCCGCTGTATTTTTAATGCAATTTTACGCATCATAAACGCGCCAGTTATCAGGCCGTCAGTCTGATATTTCACGGCGTGGTCAGCCACTAAGTGGAGGCCCCAGATAACAGGTGCCATGCGTGCATGACAGCAGGGGGAGCTGGCTATCAAACCCATTATCGACTTTCAATTAAAACCTATTAAAGTCTTTTGTCTAATCGTTAACATCCTACACGCCAAGTCTTGTCCGTCAGCCTGAACTCCTTTAACCCCCAACGCGCCACGGCCGGATAACTTGGGTCCTCATAGACTTGGAGAGAGGAGGGGCGAGGTTGGTGCTTGGGTGGTTGGGTGAAATTTGTATGGAAGGAGGGAGGGAGTGGTGGTGGAGCCGCTGACCAGCTGTCCCCACGCTGATCCCCGGTCTGCAGTCAGCTCCAGCCCGGTCACCAGCTGTTGGAGCCGTTTGGCAGAGGAGCGCACATCCAGCACCCTCAAGGAAAAGAAGGATGGAAACAATCAATTTCCAAATGGGATCATTTAGGGCACTTAAACAATTGCGCACATAACATTAATATTTCATCTCCTGCATTGTTTATGGAAAACGAATTGGAGTTACTGCTGTTAATTTAGGAAAGTGGGAATGGAGGGAGGGAGGGGGGCGGAGAGGACAGGGGCTCCATTTTGGACAGAACACCCTTCTGCTTTGTTGGCCCTGCTCTAAAGACATTAGCTGGAATTGATCTTTGATTGCACTTTTGATGGTGTGTGTGTGTGTGTGTGTGTGTGTGTGTGTGTGTGTGTGTGAGAGAGAGAGAGAGAGAGAGAGAGAGAGAGGGTGGTCGTGCGTGTACGTGCGTGCACGTTTGCTAATCAAACTTTTCCCTTCATGAAGCTTCCAATCAACGCTGTGCTTATCTTTAAAAAAGACAATTCAAATATCACGAAGTAATAAAATGTCAATATGTTTGTAATGAACACACAATAACGTTTGTCTCAATGAAAATTCAACTTAAAACGTGAAATCTTTCTGCAAATCTGCGCTCTTCTTTTGAAAAGGTTATGAAAACGGATGTTAAAGTAGTACTTGCTGCAGCGGTGACACCCTTATTAACTCCCCCCCAACCCCCCCCCCACCCCCCACTCATCTCAACATTAAACAAATTATATCAACCACACTAAACCAAACAGAGGAGGGGGAAGTGCTTTGACAGACATGTTCAAATTCATCAAACACGTTTTCCTCTCATAGAAAACCCGCGAGCCCCTAAAATTGTGTTGATTCTCGAGCTGCTTCCAGAAAAGTGTTTTTTAATTAAAGCTGCACCACTCATCTCCTCAACCTTTTGCTCATTGACACTGACACGTGTTCACATCACCTCAGAATGAAAACATTTTTCTTTTCTTTTTTTTTTTTTTTTTTTTTACAGTGGACACTAAAGGCCTCTATATGTGCTTTACTTTTCAGTTTTTATGTGAAAACACTTAATTTGGCTCCGAACTTAAGTGTTAAAATGTCAGATTTTCTACAAATATTTGTATGTGGAAAAAATGTTAAACAAATGAGTTATATATAAAATATTTGACCAAAATTCATTTTCACACCAAATATTTTAGCAAATTTTTTTGTCGAATTGATGAAAAAACACACTATTGTGACGCGTTTCCTGTGAGATTCTTTACGATTATCCTGAAATGAGTTGCTTTAATACCAAAAAATAATGTGTACAGTGGGTGGACAAAATAAGAGGAACACCTAATAATGTGATGCAACAGCACGAGCACACACTGCAGCTTCACACAGTCTCAGCATGTTACAGCTAGATATTGGTTGCATTCGGCTATCAGGTGTTGCTGCTGTTTAGTCCACATGAATCCACGTGTTGATCCCCACCTGACAGCGCTCGTGGCATTTCCGTTTCCCACATATTTCAAAGCAGCCACGTGATTAAATGAAAGACTTTTATTTCCACATTTATAAAAGTAATTCTCTTTTACATCAAATCCCCCCTTTTTTCTGTCCAACGTTTTGCTGTGAATTTCACCCCCAAAAAAATGAAACTTCACGAAATGGGGGAGAGAGTTTTTGGGGGAAGCTATAGAGGAACGAAAAATCAAATAAAAAAAATAAATAAATAAAATGAAATAAAAACGATCCAGGAAATATACGAGAACCACTCCACAAGTTTGATATCTGCAATATACATTTTCACCAAAGGAGAGTATAACAATTAAGGGTTTATCACGGCTTCATATGAAATAACAAAGTAATGCACAACGTCTGTTCAAATACATCGATAGCAAATCAACAGGCAGTTACACCTGGACGTGGACCCGAGTCCGACCGGTTTGTTTATCGAAAAATAAAAATAAAAATAAAAACATTATTGAGGTGATTGCGTCCCCCGCCCCCCCTCTGCAGGGATTAAACTGCTTTTTTTTATAAATTACTTGACATTTTTTTACTCCGCTAAAACTTCAACTAAGAACAAGAAAAAGACTTTATATAGATTTCTTTCTTTCCGTAGCTCTCCTGTTTGTGCCTACATGTGGGTCCAGGCATGTTAGTCCATCATTTCTCCTCAGACAAATATCTTTTTTTTTGTTTTCCACTTTTTTTTTCTGACACATTCGCCTGTATAGTTTCAGATGGCTAATCTAGCCTATTATGTTTAAACTGGATCACCGTGGTCTGAAAAAGACACACTCATAGATCAAACAAACCAACAACAACAACCAAAAGAGAAAAAAATCTTTTTAAAATCAGTCTCTTTCGAATAAAATGCAAAATATTCTTATTTACATGTTGCTGACTGCTGATCATCTTCACGTGGAGAGACAAATCAAAGACAGATTGAGGAAGAAAAATGACTAGGCCTAATTGTTCCTTTGGATCCTCTAACTACATTATATTCAAATGACATGGTTCCACCTTTGCCACCATCCGTCCACATAATAATAATAATAATAATAATAATAATAATAATAATAATGCCAATAGGGGGTCTAATTGGCATTGAGCTGTAGGTCAAAGTGCCACCAACAATTTGTTTGTTGTTGGGAAAAACACTGAAAATACTGAAACTTGGATCAAATAAATACATAACTTAGATGCTTTGATTCATATTGAAAAATAAATAAATTATAAATAAAGCTCATGTCCCACAAAAAAAAAAAAAAAAAAAAAAAATCCTTCCACACAGACAGTCTGAGTCCACAGGGTTCAGCCTAACCGGTCATTTCTCACCACATAGAGGCCTTGAGCAGTCCTTTTTCTCTTCTCGTGTTCGTTTTTTCTCTTTTTCTGTCTTTGTTTCATTTCTTCTAATGAGTCCAAAGCTGCCAAGATCGGCGTACAAAAAAAAAAAAAGAAAAAAAAGAAAAAGGGAAAAAAAAAAAAAAAAAAAAAAAACCTCAGCAGGAGCGGCTCACCGCTGCTGAGCAGGCCGAGAAAGCACGCCGGACATGGGGGGCAGAGGAGGAGGAGGGGGCGGCTCGCTGCCCCCCTGCAGGCCGTGAAGCAGGATCCGCGGGACCAGGGGTCTCTGCAGGGCCGGCGGTGGCGCCGAGGGCCCTCTGTAGAGATAGAGGGCCGCTCCGGGGTCCAGGTTGGACACCAGGCTCTGCGGGTAGAAGTACGGGGACGGGAACATCCTCTGCAGGGCGGAGTAGTTTCCAGCTTCAGCCAGAAGCTCGAGTCCCACCGCCGTCTGCCTCTTCCACTTTGTCCTGGAAGATGAAAAAAAAGACGTGTTTTAATCTTTTAGCACCTCTACATCCTATAAATGCATAATATTAGTGAGTGTGTTTGTGTGTGACACACACCAAAACAACTCCCATCTGTTTACCTGCGGTCCAATTAGAAGTCAGAATACATCTGTTTTTTTTTTTATTATTCTTTTTAAATCACCAAAATCTCCAACCTGCCACTTGTATTCACACCCAGAGGATGTCTGTTAGACTGCCAGTATGCACTCCATGCAGGTGAATAATTCATAATAAAGATAATTGAGTAGATATAGTGGTTTGTTTGAATTATTGATATGCACACATGCAAGCATGCATTATTCATACGCCAAAGTGTTGTGTGTTTTTTTTTCTATTTATTTGTGTCATTTAGCTGCCTGCGAGTCAAAACTGCGGACAAATAAATGCTAAAGTTAATTCAAGCGAAAACTGCACAAAACATGTTTTTACACTGACTGCTCTCTCTCTCTCTCTCTCTCTCTCTCTCTCTCTCTCTCTCTCTCTCTCTCTGGTACATGTAGTTTGATTTATTTACAGGAAGTTGACGCGTCGGTTTTCAAACTATTTGCAAGGTCACTGTGTGTGACTTTAATCTTTAAATAAGAGCCTAAAAATAAGCCCTCATGCTGCAGAAATAAACTAAATGTGTGTCCAGATTTAATCTTGTAGTTTTAGAGCCAAAAATCCAAATAAAAAAACAAGTGTGCCAAGAAAACCTTTCAAAATAAAATACAAATTACACCATGGAGGAGACAACAGACACAATTAGGTGACGCGTTTCTGATAGCTAATACACGATTATAATAATCAATAAATCAGCTGTCAGTCTGGTAAATGTAAAGTAAAAGTTGGAGCTGAAACTTAATAATTAAAAGTTTAAAATGTCCAAACAAAAAGTCTCTGGTTCCACTTCCTAAATGTGCCAATATAAAGTTCTATGAAATTTCTTCCATTTTTAGACCCTCCACTAATTTCTTACATTTTCTGAACCAAACGATTAATCAAGAAGAAACTCGTGAGTTGAATCAATAATTAAAATAATGCTTAGCTGCAGTCACTCCACACTGTGCAGTTAACTGACGTGAACTCACGTCACCTTTAGGGTGATGGACACAGGGACGCCATGTTTTCCTTTCACCATCTAGTCATGAGCCAGCCGTGAGAAACCAGATTATCCCCCCTCCTCTTTCCCCTCATCCTCACCCCCCTCATCCCTCTTAAGTATAAGCACCAGCGGTGTTTTTACCTCCGGTTCTGGTACCAGGTCTTGACCTGTGTGTCGGTGAGATTGAGGGAGGCCGCCAGCTCCATGCGGTCCTGAACGCTCAGGTACTTCTGCCGCTCGAAGCTGCGCTCCAGCTGGGCCAGCTGGTGGTCCGTGAAGGCCGTCCGGGCCTTTCTGGGTTTCTTCAGCCGAACCTGAGGGCTGTCTCTACTGCTGGAGATCTCCCTGTCCCCTTCTTCTTTCACTGGAGGACAGAAGCAGAAAAGACAAAAAAAAAAAAAGAGGAGATGGTGAAAACAGAGCCAAGGCCTCCTGCTGTGAGAGCTCCATCCATCTTTGTGTGGACGGCCAGCGTCGATACAACACTAGATAAATCTGAGCAGCATCATTATATAAAACAGATATATCAAACTAAAAATTAAAAAAATACATTAAAACTATTTTTTATGGAGCTGTGGCTTTTACCTGGTGTGATTCTGATTTATTAAATCAATTTGATTCAGGAGAAAAGTGTAAAATCTGAAATAAACTCAAAGACAAAACGATTCTAATAACATTAATATTGTGTTTTAAAATTAGAAAAACACTTTAAATTTCACTGTGTGAGATATACAGGCTATAAATAAAGACCTAATTGGCTGATTGGTTGATTGATTAGCTCCATTTAATTTTCTAATAATAGGCTGATAATAATAATAAAAAAAACAATAAATCCTGCTGCCTCTTACAAAAGACGTGATGGAGCCAAACTTTAAAGGACTTCATCTGTTTTTAAATATCATTTCATTCACTTTAACAGGAGTGTGAGGAAATATGGGGGCAAATCACAGAAAATAAAACCGGAAATAGTATTTTGAATTATTTTTAAATCACAGGTTTGAACAGCAAGTGAGACATTTTTGCGCGGTGCGAATTTTAAAGAAACGCTTCAAGAATTTATTGTTGAAATGTTTAAGAAAAAAAAATCCAGATTTTTTTTTTTTTTTTTAGTGTTTTTAAAACCATTTATCCGCATTTGAGGAGGATTAACAGTCTGCAGCGTGGAGTGTGAAATCACGGCTCTACACACAGTGAAACAGTGCCTATAGGCGATATGGAACTATTTGATTTGGTCTTAAATTGTTATGAAAAGCTCTTCCAATATTCGCACTTCCAATCTGATATTTCTGCCGTCAGTAGAGCCGCAGTCTTTGTTCTTTTTCTGCGTGGTGTCATGTCAGGGCGAGCATTGATGTATACACTCCTTATAGTAAAGAAAAAAGAAAAGAAAGAGAGCGGGAGAGAGGGGGGAGAAGCGAGCGAGGCGAGAGATCTTGGTAGTTGAATAGTTGAGTCGTCTCAAGAAGCACAATAATCCGCCTAATTGAGCCACAAGGGAAGGACGAGCCTTTCAAGCGCGACCGGAGAAACTTCACAGGACCGTGGAAATGAGTGGAAATGAAGAGCCGGGCGGCCGTGCGCGGTTACAAATCTGATTAGCGCCGGGGACAAATTGCATCAAATCCCTGAAATATTATAGGAGGCGGATTCGTGGAAATCAAAGCCGCCGTACGGGGCGCTCTGTGGGCCCCGCGGCTTCTCCGATCAATCAGCGCGTCGATGAGCATCTCCATCCATCGCTGGGACACGCGCGCACACGCGCACGCACGCCAAAATTTGTTGAGCAAATTGATGACGTGACGCCGTTATCAATAGGCTTGGAGGAAAAGTGGATTTGGGAGAAAATGAGTGTGAGCACAGAAGATAATAAAACAAAAAACTACTGCCAAAAAATTATAATAATAAAATAAAATGAATGTTATTCTAATGTTAGTTCTATATTTTCCCTCGCAGCCTACAGCGGTCGTCTTTCCAGGCAGCGCTTCATTAAACTGTCAATGGAGGTGACATGTCTGTTATGGCTGACATGATTGGAAACAGAGAGGCCCTTGATGGCATTTATCTGGAGGCGACCCTGTCATCTCTCCCATTCCTGCCTCCCTGACATCAACAGATGCTTTCTGGATATTCTGCTGATGCGAAGCTTGAAAAGGCACCTCACACACACACACATACACACACGCTCATGCACACACACACACACACACACACACATGCGCGTACATGCAGGCAGCCGTTGATTTTAAATGTACAAACTTAATGAAAATGGGAGTCAATTGGTCCGTGAACGGTGCGGGGACAAATCTCATGTTTCAGCACCGTGAAGCAGCAGCTCGATTTTTTTTCTTCTTCTTCTTCTGTTGATGGCTTCCGGTGATCAGCTACTAATGAAATGTCACTTTATTGATAAAGATCAGTTCACTTTTATCTGTAAATTATTAAAAAAAATTTGATTTACCAAATATTGTTTTCATACAGTAAAGCTAGCCTAAATTATTATTCGTATTAGCCTCATTTTATTGTTAGAAAATAAGCTGAAAAGGCCTTAAACGCCGTTTAAATATATTTTATGCCTGTAGGTTTATAATTGTTTTAACGCAGCAAAATGTTTAAATAATATTTTGAACAGCAGTTTTAATTTCATTAAAATTTATAATTTATGCTCTATTTATCCAGATTGCACCACAATTTTAGTACCAAGCCCCCCTCTATAACCCTTTTATTTAATTTTATTATTGAATTATTTATTGTTGTGATTAATTATTGTTAGTCCAAATTATCAGTTATCAATTATCAGTTTAAAGACAGAAAAAGACGCACCAGGAGCAGACAGTCTCTGACCTGCAAGAAATTAAAGTCAACTCAAAGGAACAGAGAGCTACTTCAGATAAAACTAGAATATTTAAAATATATATATTTTTCTACATGGGCCAAAAGTCCAAATCACTTTCTTCTCCAATCTCCACAGCAGAGCAGACCCTTCACTCCACTTTTCCGTCCTTACCTTTATATTCGCTGTCTGACGACGAGTTGCTGTGGATTTTCTCCATAAAGTCGTCCGCTATCTTCGAGGCCAGCCTCCCCGCCTCCTGAGTCGGCTGTCCATTGCTGGAGTAGGGCGCGCAGGCGGCCAGAGGCTTACAGTCCGCGAGAATGTCTCTGATGAGGAACGACGAGGTCACGGTCCTCTGCTGCGACCCCGCAGATATTTGCGCGTGCTGGAGGTGCGGCGGCAGGCCGACGCCGTGACCTTGCCTCTGGGCCACCGAGTCCTCAACGCACTCCCTCCTCGGCGACGGTGGCGACGAGCAGCCGCTCTCCACGTCTGATCTCGGGCTGAACTCCAGAGGCGAGCGGCACTCCCCCACCAGACTGTCCCCTTTGGACACCGGACTTCCAGGCCTGTGGGACAGCAGCGAGTCGATGCCAAAACTGGACCCGTTGGCGGACGCCTCCATTGTCTTGATCGAGGCCTCCTCAAACTACCATTTGGTATTCAGGACAAGTTTTATTTTAGGGAGGGAGAGGGGGGTGTTAAAGTCTCAGTTGATCCAGTGGAAGAGAAAGAACCCCCCTCCCCGCACCAAGAATTTTTTTTGGATACACTACAAATGAAGATTATTCATCCGCTATTTCCAGTTCCCCCAACTGCTTCTTTAAAGAGAAAATACCTCCAGGCTAAGTTGCGTTACATGCGTCCGATTTTCTTGTTTTTTTGGCAAGTCTGGAAAGATGAGTCCACCTGAAATCGATGTAGCCGCTGTAGTCTCTTTTGGGAGAGTCACAATCGATTCTTTTTGCTTCCTTTGCGACCAACTCCTTCAGCTCTGAGTTCAGAAGACGAGCCACTTATTGCCGAAATGATCTCACCTGCAGAAAAATGCGTAAAGATGCAGAAACAAGGACTATTTCTGTGAACGTGAGAGCAGCAGAAGCAGAAGTAGCGCACCGGTGTGTTCGCGTTTCAGCACCATGGACAGGTTCAGGCGCGTCAGACCTGAGACAGGACCGGAGGAAAGCGGTGAGGGCAGCTCGTCATGTGGCCACACAGACGACACACGGAAACTGTTCGCATTCTTTTTAAGTAGAACAACAAAACCCTTTCTTAAAAAAACACGAAGCGGAGAGAGGGAAGCAGAGAGAGAGAGAGAGAGAGAGTCCGAGAGCTGCAGCAGGAAAAAGAAAGCAGCGAAAGAGGAGGACGCGGCGGGACGATGCGATGCGTGCCGCAGAAAGCTGAAAAAGGGAAGAAGGTAAACTGGGTTAAATAGTCACAACTGGCAAGTAAAAAAGGACGAGGTGTGATGGGGGTGGGAGGGAATCCCAAAAAATTGAACTTGAGGAAAAGTCAGGAGCTAGGTTTTAAGAGCGCCTCGTCCACGTGAGTCCCCTGTGACAAGCCTTCATTGGCTGAGGGGAGCTGGAAGTGGACCTCCCTACACGCCCACTCACTCTGCCCTCCCTCTCTCACCCTCCCTGCGTCTCCCATCCTCTCCTCTCCTCTCTGGCTCATCCTCACTTTGATAAAAGAGACACTGAATTCATCAGGAGACTCAGATCCAACTGTTTACAGGCAATTTTCACACTGTTTGCTTTCATTACATCATTGATGAGGCTTATAATGGGGTTATTATGTGCAGCGGCTCCGTGTTTTTCTTCTCGACTCCCCCCCTGTCTTTCACTGGATTTGTCTCCCACCTCCACAGCTCCTCTTTTTCCAGATTTTTAACATTTGACTTTTTAATATCACCATTTTTATTTTTAGTTGTTGTATTAATTTATTTATCAGATAAAACAGAGTTTAGGTGCACATGGTTTGATATTGAAAAATGTGTTGAGGAAAATTGGGAATGTATTATTATAATATAATAATATATATCATTATTTATTACACCCTGCTGGGTGGTAGTCATTTTATTGTGAAAAATAATTTTAATGTGCCATAAACCTCAATTTAATATTTTGTATTATTTGATTTTATTATTGCTGCCCGTTCTCATTATTAATTTTTATTTTTAGGTGTTCACATTTTTTTTGAACACACTTTAAAATTCCCCCCAAAATCTTGGCACATGCACCATGGCCACCGTGAAAAGATATTATTTAATGTTTCCTTTCAAAATAAAACAATTTCAGGATGAAAAACATAATAAATGTTTAGTGTTTGTGCCCGGACAATGTCTCGCCGTGCAGCAGTCGTCATTTAGAGCGTAATAACAGTCTAATAGTCCCTGGTAATTGCGCACAATAGTCCGAGCAGCGTGACGCAAAAACTTCAAGGCGCGTCAAGTGCCATTGTGCGCACTTCTTCACCTTAACATGCGTGAAATACCATTGTGTGCACTTTCAGCTCCATCCTACACAACAGTTTGCCCCGCGCGGCGGCCCCGACAGCCCCTAATAATCTAACTAACCCCCTTCTCATCATCACCGACACCCTCACCCCCCCTCTCTCTGTCCTCCCCCACCCCACCCCACCCACTCATCCTCCTTCTCCTCCACCCCATGTGACCACCAGATTGGAGGCGCGCGTCGGTCTCAGACACCGGCAGGTTAGTGAATCCGCTCCCCGCTCCCATGGGGTCCCATCACGGCTGCAAGCTGTCACATACGAGGCGGGGACAACACAGATATAAGGCAACACACACCCACCCTGACTTAGCTGTTTCTTTCTCCTCTGCTGGTGCATGAAAAGGAGCAGTGGTTTGATGCTTTCTCTCACTGCTTCCCCCCCCCTTCTCTTTATCCTGAGTCTGCCGCATGTCCACTGACTCCAGTAATGTTGTAGTAAATAAATCATAAGGTGATTAAACTGACTTCTTCCTCTTTGTGGTCATCACATGGCCTGTGAAAGTTACAGAGAAGCTTTCATTATTTTTGATTTGTTTCCCCCCAAAAGTCCTCATTTAGTAGATTTTTAATTTTAACTCTTTAAAACCCAGACAGCTTTGAGTTTATGTTTATTTTAGCCACATTTTAATGTCTAGAAATGTGTGAAATTAAATAAGTGTAGAGACAAACCTGCTAATTTTGAAGAATTTCCAGCGAAACACAATGCCGCAGCATGCTTACCTACCAGATTTGTGAAACAATGATTATTTTAAATCATACAGACAGCGGCCACAACTAAGAACTGTTTTTGTTATTAATAAATTTGTTGATTTATTTTTTTTGAATTATAAATAAATATCAATTATTAAGTCTTTTAAAATGTCAGAAAAGACAAGAAAGAAGTGAAAAGTTTTTGTGAGGTCTTCTGTCCAAACCAGCAGTCCAAAACTCAAATATTCAAAAAAAACTATTCAGTGTGAAATTATATATAGCAGAGGAAAGCAGCAAATCCTCACAGGAGAACCTGTCTGACAGTTTGACATTTTTACCTTTTTAAACAACCTAAATGTTTAGTTGAGATGTCAAAATTTGAATGAAATAAATACTCGTTTTAGCACCGATACAGGCCGAGTGTTTGTGAATATTAAAATAAAATGTTTTTGTGCAATTAAATTTAACAGTATAGGCTCCTGGTAAAGTTTATAAATCCTTTAAAATCTGGGATTTTTTTTTGTATTTGGCAGTGTAGCTAGACTGTAGCGTGTGTGTGTGTGTGTGTGTGTGTGTGTGTGTAGTGTAGTGTAGTGTAATGATTTGGCTCATGCTGCTGCTGATTTTGGACAAGTGTCCCTCTGGTCAAGCGAAGCTTGATATTTTTTTTTTTTCTTCCTCTTCATTTTTTTTTCCAGGAAGTGGTCTGAATTTGAGGGCCAGTGCAACTGTTACCCCAGTGATGAAATCCACACACTCTTTCTCCGCCCCCCTACACACATACACACACATACATTCACAGTGATGTTGTGGGAGGATGTTATTGATCCATGTTAAAGAGAGGAAACAGGAATGTTTCCAGGAATTGTTCAGTGACTGGTGAATTTCTGTCTGCCTCTTCACCTCTCTGTCCGTCTGTTTTTATCAGATGGTTAAATAATACTTTATTATTGATCCACATTAAACAGCCCCACACCTTCCACTCACATTTTCACCAAAACAAAGTTGGCACCCCTGGGCCACTTCTCTGAAGTGTAGACTGTTTTTCCTCTGGCTGGGCTGACAGCTGTACAAGTTAATTTAACTCCATGTATTTAAGTCTAATATTGATATTAATATTTTGTCCAGATCAGGCTATTTGTCTTTGAATAATTACTAAAATACCAATAATATAAAGTCTAAAACAAGATGAACTGGCACTAGGTGTAGTTTTATCATAATAGTCCCTGTCAGTGTTAATAATCTATCTGTGGACATGTGATTTATTTTGTTTTTATTCTCTGCATTACCTGAATCCAGTCCATACACTTTGCTGCTAATAATGCCTGCTGGGCCTCCTCTGCTTGCTTGGTTTTTGTTGAGGGGGGGGGGGGGGGAGATAAAAAAAAAACGAGAAAACATTTTATTTACTTACTCAATTGAGCAGGTGTGTTAAATATATATCTAGATATGTTTTGTAAAAATGTGTGTCGCCTTTGAATAAACTTTGGCATCTCTGTCGTTTTGGAACATCGAGTAAAGCGTGTCTTTTTCGAGGGGGATATATGTAAAAAGATGACTCCTCTCAACAAACAAACAGCATTAAAAAAAGGCAGAGAGGGGGGAAAAAAAAGAAAAGGAAAAGGCGCTTGCTCTGGAGCTGGTGCTGCACCCCGGACCAGTCAGGGATGCAAATGATGCACCTTAACGCCATCAGGTACTGGAGTTGACAGAAAATAATGAGAACCCGCTGAATCTTTTATAAGGTTAACACTCACATTTCCCAGTCAGCTGTCACACAAGAAAGAATTTAGCACATGCATGCGGGCGAAATAAACCTTCATCGTCTCATTAATGCTGACAGGGCCCTGGACCGGCAGCTCCCAGCGCCAGCGCCGCCACCACCTTCGTTTTGTGTCGGTAATTTGCAGCGGAGACAGACCCCCTTCTCCTGGAGAGAAAGAGGAAAGGAGGAGGAGGAGGAGGAGGAGAGGAAGAAGGAGGAGGTGGAGGGAGGAGATATAACGGAGGAGAGCAAGAGTGAGGAGGGGGGGGGGTAGAGGATCGTGGAGCGAGTGCAGAGGAAGAGAGGGAGGGAAGGTGGGCCTGGGGGGGGGGGGGGGTGGAAAGATGGCTAGCGCGCCAGGAGTCTGATTCTCCCCTAATTGGAAGCATTGGGCATTGTCAACGGAGGATTTTCAGCTGCTCACTGACAGGTAGAGCCGTCAGAATGATAGCCCACTTGTCAGCGCAAAAGACCAATAAAAACAAACCACTTTTGATTTAATTGGAGGCCTAACCATGGTGTGTGTGTGTGAGGTAGAAAGTGAGTGTGTGTGTGTGTGTGTGCGTTGCCTGCAGGGCCAGGGCCACGGGGAGGTGGGAGGAGGTGTGAGGATGAGTGGGGGCATTTGTGTCTGTGTCTGTGTATGTGTGTGTGTGTGTGTGTGTGTGTGTGTGTGTGTGTGTGTGAAGGAAATCATCACTCTAGCCATCAATGTGCTAGCCCTGCCTCCATCTTTGCCATCACTCCCCGTCCTCGCTCTCATCTGGCGGCTCTTCGAAGGGGGCGGTGGGCGAGTGGTCACCGGTCACACGTGGTGAAGAGGGTTTGAGGAGGAGGCAGGTTTTGATGCCGTCCCAGGAGGGCTTCCAGAGCAGCAACATCAGAGCGAAAAACAGTTTCTCCCTCTTCTTCATCTTTTCCCTTTTTCTTCATCCTCCATCAGCAGAGTTGGGCTCTTGCCGCAGATGCCAGCCTTTCAAAACAGGATGAGCAGTATTTGACATTTCTCGCGCACTTCTGTCGACTGAGACTCTCACGACCAGAGGAAACAGTGAATCATAAACTTTTCTCTGCATGAGAGCAAATGTCACACTGGTTTGTGTCCGTGCGGTTGTGCTTGTTAAAGACGTATCTGCTGAATGTTGGCGAATGTGAAAATAATTGATGCTGAAGTGCAAATGGAGTATAAAGCAAATATGAAGACAAAAAGTAAGTTTAGGTTCAGGAGTAGTTTAGGAAGTCTTAATCCAGCCTTTCTTTTGGTGTTGCATTTAACAAACAGGAAACTTGTTTCTGTCAAAAAGTAACATTCACACCACAAGCGCCTGTTTCCAAAAGTCAAAGCGGAGAATCGTCAGCATACAATGATATTTAAGACATTGGCATGAATCCCTTTCGTGCTTTAACATGACGGTGCCCCCAAGCACAAAGTCAGACCCATAAAGAAATAATTTTCCCAGTTTGGTGTGAACTTGATTGACCTGCACAGAGCCTCAACCCCATCCGACACCTTTGGGATGAACTGGTATACCTTTTCTAAGTCAGACCTTATCACCCAACATCAGTGTTGGACCTCACTGAGACTCTTGTGGCTTAATGGGAACAAATCCCTGCAGCCATGTTCCAACATCTGGTGGAAAACTTGAAACCAGAGGAGTGGAGGCTGTTCTAGCAGCACATTAGCCCATGGACTTTGGATTGACGTGTTCAACCATCAAAAAGGGTGTAACGTTCGAGCGTCCGTGTACTTACTCAACTGTTATTTAGCAAAATAACAGAACTAGAATATTTGGTACATTGCTGTTTGCCAGTGAAAAAACAGGCAGAGTGAATATTAAAGATTGGAAAAAGATTTGTTCAACTCCAGTGTAAAAATGTACTTTGGAACTGGATCCAAAATAGCACTGGTTAATTGAACTCGACCCCAGTCTGACAGGCCTTATACCTGACAGCTTTCAGTGGTGGGGATCCTGTGTAGCTCATTAACTCCCCACATTTGGATTCCCAATGGGCCACTTACACCTTAATGGATATTGCATGACATAAAATATGTTTGGATTGAAGTGTCGACCAAATGACACATGAATCTGAACTATCAGCATCTGTTAATGAAACTATTGTCCTAATGGGGTCATGTTTTCTTGCCTTCTTGTGAAAACAACACAATATAGACGTATGGAACTTTTATTGGTGATTTCATGGGTCACTCATGAGTTTGACAAGATGATTATCAGTCTCTTTTCTCTATTTCATGAATAAACACCGAAGCAGTATCTCGAAATTCCAGTTTTCCACTGCGCTCCCATCAGGTGCAAGATCAAACTAAGACTGATCGTAGTCCACTTTCAGTATACTGTTATTCAAATGATGTTGGCATCAGTGTGTGCACCTTTAAAACCTTCCCCGCACCATCACAAAGGCCACAATTAATTCATAGTTATAATAATTAGGATGTCTCAGTCGGCTCTCTTGACTAATGTGTGTGAATTTCATAAGTGCACATCCACATATGCATCTGAATATGCACCTACCTTCCCGTCCGGGTGCTGTCGGCCTGGCCTGCGAACCCCTTGCAGCCAGTGTTTTATTATTCTTGACAGAGTTCAACGAACACATCTGGTCAGAGGATAAGAGGGGATGGAGGGATGGTGCCAAGAGGCGGAGAGGTGAGTGAGGAGCCAATGGAGAGGGGTGTGAGCAGGCGGAGGACGAGGACCTGCAGCCATCCATCATAACCGTTTCTCATGAGGAATGCCAGCTCCTTCAAACTAGGGGCCAACCCTACTTTCGCTGATCTTTTGACCCCTTGGGCCCAAACCAAGAAGACTATTAGAGCCATCAGGAATGAGATGGAAGAGATCTATTAGTGTTGTGTTGTAGTATTTTAATTAGCAGTTGAGTTTCAACTCATTATTATTTAAATTACCACCAAATAGTGGAATTGTTCCCAATGCAGGACGGTGCCTTCAAACAACACATGTTGTTTACAGTGTGACAAAGACTCCCAGAGGCTGTGTGAATTATGGAAGTAGTATCTGGAGGAGGTTGAGGTGGTTGGATGTGTTGACAAACGGTATGACTGGGATGAAGGAGATGACTGTTTGTCATCATTTTGGTGGTTGGTTTCTTTTGACCATGACCACAGTCTTCTGTCAACCGTTGGCGATGAAGGTTCCCTAATCATAACAAAGTGGTTTGTGTGCCTGAACCTAACCAAAGCTTAACCATAGAGGTGTAAGACCAGAAAACACTGATATGGATCTTCTACTTGCAGTGTTTGGCAGTAATGCATTACTTAATAACTTTCTTAGCTTAGTAATGTGATTACAAGAGAATTTGCCAGTGGATGTATTTGCTATCTGACCAGGAGTTTAATGGAGGTTTGATATCAGTTCTCTGTGTGTTCAGCAAACAGGATGGGTTAGCTTGCAGCAGGAGATGTGTATCATGTTCTTTCCAACCCTTTATTACCTATAATGTAAAAACATGCACAATGCACCTTCTGTCTGAATTTGACACTGATTTTGTGGATGTGTCAATCAATCAACGTGTTGTTGTCTAGTGTTGGGTATCGTTTGAATTTGAACGATTCCGATTCCGATTCCGATTCTTTGTTTCGATTCCGGTTCCTAACGATTCTCGATTCCGATTCTTTTAAGAGGCAGGGTCAAGAAAAGTTTTGGATATTTTAAATGACCTAGCTAACCTACAGTCTTTCTGAATGAAATAGTCTGACATTCTCCATCAATTTTAATTCTATTAACTTTTTAACTTTGCTTCATCATGTTCGACGTGCACCCTCCTAAGCACGAAACAGTCCTGTCGCACGTGTTACATTTCGCCGATATTTCATTTTTTTTTGTAAAATAAAGCCACACTTTCGACCGCCGACGCCCACTATCCATGCTTGACTGACTCGCTCGGCTACATAGGCTCGGCTATGCTAACTCTTCCGGCGGTGGGCGCTTCTTCGTTGGTGTTCAGCGGCTTCTTCTTCCGGTCGGCGGACTTATTCTTTTTTTCCGGTCGGCGGACTGGGTATCGAAACTAGGAATCGAAATTTAAACTTTTGAACGATTCCGGGAGAATCGGAGAGTTAGTCCCGGTTCCAATCGATACTCGATACTCGATACCCAACCCTATTGTTGTCAAGACTGTTTCTAGCCAATGAGTAATGATGCTTGTAGGTCTTTCTGAGAGAAGCAGTCGGTATGCTAACATTTAGCTGTCATGCCAAATAGAATGTTTGCTTATTCCATCATAAAAGTATCATCGTGTCACAAGGTCCGCTCGGTAGGTGTGTTATTTGATGAAATGGCACATACATGTGTGGAACATGCGGTACATTTAAGGGTCCAAACCTGGGCGTTTGAAAATATGACCCTAAGAAAAGTGTTGCTCTGTAGCTCAAAAGTTTGCATGTTGTGTGTTCTTAGCTGCTAGCTAACCACTGGTAGCGTAGCATACATTTCAGTTTTGAAGACTTGAGGACGGGACTTTCAACTGGGGCTAAGCTAACTTTAGCTTTGGGGTTGTTTGAGAGCACATTTGTCAGAACTGGGCTACACTAACAAAAGTAATATATTCACTGCTTTGATTGCTGTTTGTAATGCATTTCTGTTTTTTATAAGTAATTGTTGTGTTTTTTTAAGTAACTTGCCTAGCACTGAACATCTGTAACCAACTAGTTTTGGTCATTTTGTTAGGGTTGAAGACCTGTTGGTAAATATGATACTTAAGCAGTACTTTTTTTTATTATTTGCTGAGGAATATGAACAAATTTGTCTACAAAACATTTGGTTTCTTTTGTTTTCTTTAACAAAAGAAACCAAATGTTCATATTCTTACCGTTGTCTTCACAGAAACAGCTGTACAGGTACAAAAACTATGATTTCCAAATAATGGTTAAATGGTTTATTCCATTTAATGTGAGAATGTGAAAAGTGCCCATCAAAAGTTCACACAGCCCAAGATGGCTTCTTCAGACAAAACTGATATAAGAATTATTCAACAATATAAAACAGAAAAAAGTGCTTAATTCTCACATTTCAGTAACTGGTACCAGTATCCTAAATGGTGAATTTCAGCAGCCAAACCAGTGCTAGGTAACAATCAGAGTCTCAAGGTGTCATAGTTCAATGTTAACCTGTCATGTAGACCCCCCCTGAGTGATGGCATATTGGTGGACTCACATTGGGCGGGAGGTCCCCTGCAGCTGCCACAGGGAGACACATACAAGCTGGTGGACAGTGTGGAGACTTCCCCCTCCAACTCCTGTACCTCCAGGGGTGGTATGAGGGGCACAGGGTCCAAGTTCGCCCCCTACCCTCTACCCTGCCAGGGGAGACTGAGGCGGGCCGGGCCCTTGGCCCTTCTCCCTCCATGAGGGGAAGTGGGGGCGTTGAAGAGGCCGTGCTTACATCCATGAATCACATCGCAAGTGTCACTCAGGACACACACACACACATACACACAACCATAAGCACAATATGCAAGAATAATGACACCAATGTTTGGCAAGATGCTGCGGAAAACTGTTGTAGTGTCCTTCTCCAGGAGACGGATGGCCTTGAGTCCTCTTCAAGGCTGCGACTAACAATTATTGTCATCATCAATGAATCTGTTGATTATTTTCCTTGATTAATCTGATATTTGTTTTGCCAAAATATCAGATAACTATAAAAAGTTTTGTGTGAGTATGTGATGTGATAGTTATATCGTGATATCGCAATAATTCTAAAAAAAAAATGTTTATTTTTACCTGGTTTGTGTGATGCAAAGCAACAGTTTGATCACTGTATATATGATTTCTTTTGCATACATTTGCTCTATGTGCGTTCTTATTTAGATGATGATGACGTAGATTTATTTCCATCCCTGCTTCCTGTTCCAAATTTGACATCCAAAATTGTGAACCTTAAATTCAAATTCAAATTTTGAGGCAATTTACAGTGAATACTGTAAATTGTATTTCCATCCATCCATTTTTTTTTTTTTTTTTTTTTTTGCCTCTACACCTAACCAAGCAGTTGTTACTGGAAAAAAAATGTCAGGCCTTGTTTTAGTTTTGTCACACAATCACACACATATACACACACCTACACACACACACTACGTGGATCATGGCAGGGGGGGGGGCTCCAGCGTTCCGTTCTGGCCTTAAACTACCAGCTTCCTAATTTGGCCAATATGCAGGTAATATGTGGGGTCGCAACATCTCAATTATCACACCTCCTGTCAGCGGCTCCCAATCCTCTCCTCGCCGCTACCTTCCCCTCCAACATGCCTTCACCCCCCGCCCTCACCCCTCCCGCCGTGACTTTTATTGCTTCATTAGTATGCTCCACATGCTCCGGCGCACACCCACGCTCGCGCGAGCCTTCAAGCCCTAACAACTTTTGGCAGATCAGTGCGTGATGAGGGGATGATGAGGGACTCTTTCGACTAAAAGCCCACCTACATGGCGCTGTGGCCCATTTTTGTCCAAGTGTGCGTCCAACCTGGTGATGCAGAAAGTAGGGGGAACAGCTGGGCGAACTGGTGTGAAGGTTTTTACGGGTGTCACACCTGGAAAACTCACAGCAGATGAAATGACCTGCCTAGGGTTTTGACACAGTTGCCAATTTGGGGGAAATGTGTAAAAAAAAAAAAGAGAGAGAGAGACTCGTCTTGGATTTGAATATTTAATTAAGTATATATATCATAAAGCCTCAGTGAAGAGTTGGAACGAGCTGATTTGGAATTGATCGATGTGGAATAAGACAACTTTTCCAACCTAAAAAGACACAAGAAACCTCCTAAATTAAACAACAAGGCTTAGAATGTGAACAGTCATCCAAAGCCGGCTTCCGATACTTGACAGTTACTGATACTCAACGCTACAGACACATTTTGGTCGCAACTCAAAAAATATTGAGCTTGTCCCCACACCTGCCACAGCTCACACCTGACACGTATCACTCACCTTGGTCCGGCTTTCTTAGGCACCTGCTCTCCTGAAGCGATGTCTGATTTCTCAGTAAAATACCTGTTGGGATGCATGCAAGCATGTTATATCTCCTGTCACAACCATCCATCCTACGGCTAAGCAGGTATGTCCAAGGTGTGTTTAGAGAGCTGTGTGTGTGTGTGTGTGTGTGTGTGTGTGTGTGTGTGTGTGTGTGTGTGTGTGTGTGTGTTGGTGTTGGTTGAGGTGGTGGAGGTGCGGGGAGGGATTCAGCGTGGAGAATAAGACCCCAGAAAATGCTCATTAGAGTTGACCTTGGCACTTGGAGCCGGCGTTTGATGGATCGGGTACAGGGCCAAACAAGCCCCTGGGGAGCCATGATCTTATCTCTTATTGTACACACACACCTCCCCCCCCGTTGACCCTGCCTCCCCCCCCCCTCCCTCCCCGCTCACTCACACTCCTCTGCTCTACACGCATCACAGGCAGAATAAATCTGTGTCTGACACCACAGGAAAAAAGAGAGGGAGAGAGAGAGAGAGAGAGGGGAGGAGGAGGGAGGCCTGAGGGAGTAAAGGAGAGAGGAGGCAGTGCTTGAAGAGAGAGGGGGGGAGGAAGGGAGGGAGGGCGACAGGAGGAGAGAAAAAACACACAGAGGGCCGAGAAAAACCAATAGCTCACTGAGGTGTCATTACCTACATAAGTCAGATGTGTGTTTGTGTGTGTGTGTGTTTTTAAAAAAAATATATCTGCGAGGCACATGGAGTGTTAAAGGAAAAAGTGTGGAAATTGGCTAAGTGGGGGAGGAAGGAAGGAAGGAAAGAGGGGTGAGGATCGGTGGATGATGAGCCTGAGATGAAAGACGAGACTCTCAGGTGTCTCTGTAGCACGTTCACGGTTTGTTCTGTTCCTCTTACCTGTCCTTCTTCTCCATGACACACATATATAGCAACAAACACAAACACACACACACACACTCACACTCTTGCCACCACCACCGCCACCCTCACCCTCATGTCTCTCTCCCCCCCCTCAAACCCTCTGCTCCCAACCAGGGGACACACCAAACACACAAAGAGACATGAGGCAACATCCACCTCCAGGATGGCAAAGTTTCTCCCCCACCACCCAGCATCCCCTTATTCGCAGGGGTGGCATCACAGGCTTGTGGGCTCTTTGTGTTCTCTTCTTCTGCTGCTGCGCTACGGGGAAAAAGTGACACTCTGAAGTCTTAATTGAGGTTTACCTGGTGTTTTTTCCTCAGTGTTGTTGAGCGTTAAAGTGTGGTTAAACTTTATAATCAAGCCTACAGGGTTTACAGTGTGAAGCGAGGAAAAGCGGGGAGCGTCTGATGACATTACAAACACTGTTGTTTACCGGGCTGCTAGCAGCAGCAGCAGCAGCATCAGCAACAGCAACAGCAACAGCAGCTAGCTCGCTACCTGCATCTAGCGAACAACAACAACAAAACTCTGCCACATTCTCGCTGTCAGTCAGCAGCCCTCTAAACAAACGTCTTAGTGTTCCCAAAAAAAGGAATTTGAGTAGAATGCAACTATTTACTGAATCGTTGGGCATGTTTGAATGGCTCCCTCTATTTTCTCTTTGCACTCCGTCCCCCCACCTCGCTCCTGTCTGTCAGTCTGTCTTTGCAGAGATCTGGGAGGGACTGAGGGACTGATGTCTCAGCTCCTCCAGGATCCCACCAGGAACGCCTTTTGACAGTTGCAGGAGCAGCAGGATACAGCGCAAAGATGTTGCTGTAATTGCACCTGGTTGCGTCATGAAAAAGTAATAATTTGCTGTCAAGGACGTCAAGGTGTCAGCGTTCGGCAGGAGTTGATAAGGTATTGACTGCCTCCAGAGTGCTCACTCACTCACTCTCACTCATACTCCTTTATAAAGTTGACTCCCAGAGAAAGAGGGAGACAGCAGAGGTTGGGGAACAGGGGAGAGAAAGAAGGAAGTGAAAGAGAAGGAGGGGGGGGGATAAAAAGGACGAAAGGAGAGAAATGAGCAATGAAAAAAATAGGCTAAAGACAGTCAATCTCCATGCTCTGAGCTCCGAGACATTAATTGCACTCTATTTGCCACTTCGCAAACCCTGTTCATTTATAATACATGCACAGATTGTGTTAAATTATACATAAGCGATCAACAGGCTAAAGCAGCGCGACGTGCTCTCCGTAAGTTGAATAATACACAATTACCACCTGGCTCACTCTTCTATTCACTTTGATTACTGTCACACAGGTCGTGACTCGCCACTGATTGACACTCACAGGTAGGGGAAGAAAAAAAAAGAGGAAAAAATCGGTGACTTCTTGTTGCGAGGTGGACCCTGCTGCTCGCAGAGAACCCCCGATCTTAGAGCGAACATAAAGCCTCGCGGGAAGGTCGACCTCCTCTAAAGGCTAGCACACAGGTGGCTGGTAAAACGATTGCGCGGTGTTGAGTCGGGGGTCGAGGCCATGAAATTTAAAGAGTGGAGTGTGTGGGTGCAAGTCAGGGCACATAGAGCTTGGTATCTGTACCCAAAAGCAAGCCATTCTTAAGGAATAAGTTTCATCATACTTAAGTTTGAGAAATAAAAAGAAAAAACAAGAAATGTTCTTAAATGTTCTCTAAACACAAGAAGCCGAACTTTAGCCTTTAAAATTGTCAAGAACTCAAGAATTGGCAAAATAATTATTCAAAACTAGCGAGCTTCTTTCTGTTCTTGACAGTTTTTGATATTGGTTGCTACAAACACATTTTGCTCAATACCAAAAACCTATTGTGGTTCGATACCCAACCCAACTTAGGTGTGTGAGCAGGTAGAGGATGTAGCGTCTTGCTACATGATGTAATCCATTTAAGGCATCACATCACCTCACGTCTTCTGTCTGAAGTTCTACATGAAGCTGCTGGTGGCTATCTGACTGCTGACATGCAGGTATGTTCTGATCCTACGTGAGAGGATGTAAGTTTCGGAGTATCCTGCGCAAAAAGCATACAGGGAGATAAACAAAACAACAGTTTCTACACCACTGCCAAGCTGATTGAACAGTCTTGTCATACGCTCGGAATACAAACCGAGAAATATCTCATTTTTTAAAAAGTTGCAACCAGCACTGTAAAGTTTTGTTTAACTTTACTCTGGCGATGTCAGCCTGCGGTCTTCAGCTTGTGGAATAAAGGGAACGGCAGAGGCAGAAAATGAGGAGAAACTGAACTACATTGGTGAAGTCCCTGATTAACTAAGCTGAACAGCCAGTCAGAAAGCTCTGTCACCTTATGCACAGACGTTCGCAAGTGAAAAGAATTGCAGACCTCGAGTCAAATCATCAATCGTCATTGGAGAGGAATAGTTTAAAAACTCAAATGCTTTGACTTGTGTTGCTGCTTGGAGCTGTGAAATAGAACTCTATCTTTCTCTTCTGTGTTGTGTTGCAGCATTACAACTTGCCACTCATGGCCCATCCTTTAAAAAAAGCAGCATGCTGTTGAAATTCAAGTGAAATTCAGTGACAGTTGAACACTTTTACTTTATGGGTTGTGGGTGTGCAAATGCCTACACATTGGGCAGTTGCTTCCAAACCCAATTCAGTCAAAGACAAGCTGACAAGGGTCGATGAGTGCCAACATTACCCAAATCATGACGACGGTTGAGGGACGACTCTCGGTTTGGTATATCAGGGACACTTCAACAGCAGTGGCTGGCTACTACAAGGATCAAACCAGCACCCTTAATTTACAGGACAATCTCTCTAACCAGTATTCAACCCAGCTGCTCTCTGATCCTTGACCTGCTTCTCCATCTTTGATCAGAGAGAGGTCCTCTGAAGCTGGATGAAGCCCCGGGCTTGAGCTTTAATATCCAACTTCCCTCATTCTTTCTCCTCTTGATGTCGTCCAGCCATTTCATCGTCAAAGGGAGAGAAAAACGGATTGATGATGGCGTGTTTGACAGTTAGAACATGCATTGCAGTGTCCACATGTGTGAGAAGGAAAACACCTGCTTCAATCTTTGCCTGTTGCCTCTTGAATGCGCCACCCCGGCTTAGCATAAGGGGAATGCCCTCTGCTTCAAAGCTGGGGTGACGTAAGCTAAAAGCCCTCTCTGGGCGTAAAGCGAAAGCCAACCAATACAGCAATGCAGTGGTTATCTGTCCTCATTGTCGCTTAATGAACCGTCAATGGAGCAGCTTGGACCAGCTTATAGACTTCTCATTGTTGCACAGGGGCTCCCAGGGTTGATAGATTCAGCATTGAGGGTCAGGATTTGCGGAGCTGGAGGCACAATCCTTCGGATATTTCCCAGAGATCTAAAAGCCTGTTAATCAGCTCTCCCTTCATGATCTCCCTGGCTGTTCATCTTCCCATGGACGCGTTCTATCAGTCTTTTTACCACCAGCCTCCTTGCGCTTTCTGTGCTTTTCTTCTGCTGTGTTTGTGTTTGGGATTTGCCCAAGTGGCCCCCAGATCAGTTGACCTGACCCCAGCTTGGCGGAGAATGGTTCGGGTCTTATCCGCAGCCTCTCTTACATTTTAATCACAGCTCCCTGGTTTTGTGTCGCTGCCACACACACTGAAACACACACTGAACTCTTTTTTTTTTCCCACTTGGCGAAATGATCAGCACAGTCGATGATATGATGCTTCTCTTTAACCTGTACTTTTGAAACTGCGGTGAAGATAAACTCATCTCTCGCAGCGCCTCCTGTAATTAAGCCCGCTGTCTTTATTTCTCTTGGATCACCTTGCATTAAAAATTTCCCCCTGGATATCAAGTCTCCCCCCCTTCCTCCCTCCTTCCTTCCAACTGCACCCCCCCCCCCCCCCTTCTTCCTGCACAGTTTGTCAGCTGAAGTGATTGCCTCCCTCTCTCGCCCCCTCAGTGGCATTTAGCTATTCTCATTTGCATGTACATGCCCTCGCTGTGCGGCCTGTGGGCTGGTGAGATTGATCAACAATGCCGTGTTTTATTACATGTCAGTCGGAAAGGCTGGTTACCGCACGCCATGGGCGCACACACATGTGTGAGCACATGCGAGCGTGTGTACCGGTGGGTGTTGTGTTTGGTTGTGGCACGCGCTCGACAGGTACATGCTTACCAACAAAACACACGCAGGGCTCGTACGTCGCCTCCAGATTTTGACACTTTACAAACATATATGCATACGTGCACACTTGAGACTTGGTTAAAAGGTATTGAAAACACACACATCATCTTGGACTCTGCACCCCACGGGAGTTGATGCGGATGAACATGTATATTCTTGCTCGGTGAAGCCTGCGCTTACAGTGGTATTTTAGCGTAGCCTAAGCCTTCATCTCCTCATATTACATACTGAGCTGACAGATATTAATATGCAAAATAGGAGGATGCTGAACAAAATGCTGATAATTAAGCGAAGATGTTCTGGGTAGAATCGCGCTTAAGAGTGTGCACGTGGGACCCAGCACATGGTAAGCCATATGCCTCTGCGCAGTTAGCGCTATCCTTTGGGGTAGGGGGGTTGGGGCCTGTTTCCGCACACAGGCACTGTACAAATGGAGCCTGGGAGACTTGAACTGTATCCTTATCACACTTTTATAGAGTCATCAGAGGAGCATGCTGTTCCCGCTCTGGTTTTGTCAAGGAGCAAGATGTTGGTGCTTTATGTGACACCAACACAGAGGTCAAAGGTCAGCGGGATCTCCCCAGTCTCACATCGATGGCGTCACTTTATGAAAATTGGACGCTGTGTCATATTTCACAAAGACGTATCTCCCCTTCTATCAGGTTGGCTGCCTTACCCACCAGCTCCCCCTTCCCTCCCCTCCTTCCTTCCTTCCCTCCCTCCCCCCGGCTGATCTCTCCCTCCATCCCCAGAGGGGGTGAGGGAAGTGGGGAGGATTTTCGTGCTGCCGGGGGCGACAGGCTCTCTGTGCCATCCACTTACACAAACGGCAGGATCAGCGCTCCACACAAGAATAATTAGAAGATAATGGGTAGTAATGCGGCCCGATCTGTCCCGATTATCTCCTGGCACCGACCGGCACAGCGCCATCTGGTGCCAGATCTCGGGGCAGCGGCTGCTCTGCCACATGAAAAGAAGGTGGGCTTAGGCTTAATCTCACACCCCATTCTGTTATTGACTGTCTGTATGGTGCTGTATTCAAAAGTGAGTGTGTGTGCATGTGTGTCAGTCTCTGTCTGCCCCTCTGAGATGGTCGATATATATCACAGAGAAAAAGTGAGATTGCATTTATATTACATGTATGGGTGACAGCCGGTGTTGCTGAGTGTCTTGGTGATCGACAGTAAAGCAGAGTGTTGTTGAGAGCCCGGTGTGAGTTTCTGCAGAGCTGTTACATGGACAAGTGTCTGTCACGCTGGGCTCTTTCTCAGCTTAACTCCCACCCTGCGTCTTCTTAAACAGCCTCTCTCCCACAGCTCTGGGCCAATTCAATATGACAGTCCATTGTATGGCCAGTGTGGCCTGAGGTTTAGTGTGTTAAGACTCTTTGTGCTTCGTGTTTACAGACGCTTTACGTCCCCGGCAGAATTAAAAAAAAAAAAAACTCACTCACCCAGCACCTTTGCACAAACCAAACGGCCTAATTCGCATAATGCCCCAGCTATTATCTGTTGGATTGAACGGAGGCGCGCTGCTTTATCAAATTATCCTGTCACGTATTTCACACACAGCCGGTGCCATTTAGGAGAAGTTGTGGTTGTACAAGGCGGCCGTGGATTGACTCATGCCTGTATAGGGAGAGAGTTGATCTGCATCCGTATTTTCTCAGAAGTGGGCAGTTGGGCCATTTGTTGTCATTATTGTTGAATGCCTCAGAGCGAGCGTTGAGAAGTTTTGCCTCAGCCTGAAAATGACAGACACCAAATTTATATGTGACTAGAGCTAAAATGAGTAGTCAGACAGACGGTTACAGTAACAATTTTGCTCATTTTAAGCCATTTATCAAGTGAAAATGGCAAAATGTGAGAATTTGCTGCTTTTCACCGTTTATATAGCCTTGTCAGTCGAATATCTTTGGATTTTAGACAGTTTGTCACTCAATTTGAAGATGTCGCCTTGGGCTCTGGGAAATAGTGATGTTATTTCCTGACATTTCATAGACCAAACAAATGATACGGTTAAAGATAATCAAGACATTAATCAATAATGAAAATATTAGTTAATTGAGCTCCTGCATCTACATCCAAACATCTCCTCACATCTTCACTCTGACAGCTGCATAAACAACATATTTCTTTTTAAGTTTTCAACCTGTCACAGTTTAAAAAATAACACAGAACACGTGTTTCAAATGCCTATTTGTTGTACGATGAACATTGAAATGTCGTCTTACAGATATATACTGTATATATATATATTTAATATATCTGAATAATCTATAAATAATTAACTAATAATTAACAATTTATTTATGAATACAAGCAACTTAAATACACACATAAAGAATACACACATCATGCACCATCATACAAATGCACTTATGTATGAAAGTTAAATCTTGACCTATGACAACAGTATATATAACAAAATAAGTTCAGACGTCCACTTATAACTTTATACTGTGTTTATGCTGTCTACTTCAGCAAATATATCATAATATATGTTATATACAATGTTACATAATACCCATTCAAATGTGTATTTATTTGTGCCTTTATATATTGTTTTGTTATATAAAATAATCATACACATCTTGAATCAAGTATTTTTAGATTGACCCAGGTTATGTTTGAATATTAATGAATGTCATATTATTTGAATATTGACAAAATAATCTCGCCTAAAGGTCCATTTAGTAACTTTTGTGGAGCTTTAAATCCTATCATGTTGTTAAATGTTGGAATATTATTGGACTATTGGGACCTTTCCTTTTTCTAAGTCGTGTTTGACCAGCAGGTCACCCCACTGACCCAAAAAAACTGCCAGAAATTTTAAACAATATGAAGAGTCTGGACGTCTGCAGATACTTTTCTGTAACATGACACCTTTCAAATTGCCCTGATGGAGCACAGTCTCTTTACAGAAACAGCGCAGACTGTTCAGAGTTCACCCCCACCCTAACTGCCAGCTCACAGTGTCACCCTCCCTCCTTCATTCCACTTCTTCCTTTACCCTCCCACTGTCCCTCTAATTTGCTCTCTGTACACAACCTTTGCTGTTTATTGAGATGCTGACTCTCTTTATGAGCACCTAATCCCAGTGCAGGGGGGATAATTTATGAAGCATTTACATGAAGAAGCCCAGCTAATTGGAAGCATGTGTCTGGGTAAGCCTCGCCAACGCAGACACACTGCAGATGAGCAGGCCAGGATTCTCACCGCTTGTAAACGCAGCATCATAATCGTCATCTCATCTCAAAATAAAAATATCTGTGAGACTCTGCTAGCCGGCCAGGTCAGGTGTGTGTTATAGTGGTGCCATATGTCAAAGAGGCCAAGCTATGAGTGCAGAGAGCCCAGAAAGCTGTCTTTTGTTTGCCTGGACACGTACGGAGGCAGCATTCTTCTCAGGCTAACTGCCCCATCAGCAGAGTACTGAGCGGTCGGAGAGGCACTCAGCGCTGACTCTCAAGACTTGACCCCCAGTCTGCTGTGTCCAGGAGGGAGGTCAAAGGTCGGGTAGGCAGGTCTTTGCCAGCCAGCCAAGAGGGCACTGGCCATTTTGATGTCAGATGACACCTCAATTCTCCCATTTAGTGCACCCCAGCATCCGTGGCCCTATTCTCTCCAAACCCAGCCTCCCTCAAAACACCCCCATCCTCATTTACATCAGGTCGTTTGTTATGACTTTATGATTATATATGGGGCTTTGTCTGGCTGTGCATGTACCTTCACCACTCCCAGCTGGTCCCCATTAATAACAGGGCCCCGGTGTAGACAGAGCAGGAGAGACGGAGGAGCTTGTTAGCGTCATAGCCGAGCGCAGGGGCTCAGCATGTGAGAGTGGAAGGGCCGACAGGACAGGAGGGAGATGTACAGTATACACAGACACACACACACACACACACACATACACACACAAACACACATACATAGTCACCTGGAGTATCCTCTTACACTCCAACCACAAATTTGAAGTACATGACATGATGTCCGGCATTTGTCCTAGCAATTGCACAAAGCCATCATGGTGTATTTGTGTGAAACTACATGTATAAATGTGTCAGTCTGCAAGTGTGTGTGTGTGTGTGTGTGGTGTGTATGTGTGTTTGTGGGCCACTGGGCATGTGTTGGGGTGAAAGCATAATGAGGCTGACTGGACAGAGTGGGCCGCCATGCAGACGGGCTCCATTGTGGGTCCCAAACGGCGGCAGAAGCCCCTAAAATCTGCGTCCCTGATCTACGCTCCAGGAGTCGGTGGGGAATAAAGGCGTGGAAATAGGATTTATTTAGCACGCCTCATCAAAAGGGAATTAGCAGGGTTTGGGGAGGGAAGACGGGGCTCTGTTTAGAGCTAGGATGAATGGCAGGATCATCTCTGTAATCCCAGCAACCCCCCCTTCTCCTCTCGCACCCAAGAAAAAGAAGAGAATCACCCACATTAGCTCTAAAGGTGCCTTCTGTAGCTTTGCCCTGAACCTCAAACCGGAGATCCTGAAAGGAGAATCATCTCGTAAGATCTCGGCAGGTGAGGTTAAAGCACGGCACCTGGATCCTTTTCTTCCCTTCTCCCCACCCATCTCTATCTTTTAATTCCTCCTCTCCCTTCAAAACATGGCCGCGGAGCTGTCAGACTCGATGATAGCGAGGCTGACGGCAGAGAGCTGGCGCGCCAACATGCAACAAACAACGAGCGAGCGTGTAAACTAAAGCAAACAAAGCCCCTCTCCGCTCCTCCAAAGGCAGGATCCCTCCCACCTGCCACCCTGCGCCGCTGATGAAACATACAGTAACAGAGAACAGCCATTAAATGGGCGAGCGGTAAAACCGAGTTGTACAATGTTGAGGGGGGCTTGTTGTGGCACATCCCGCTCTCAGTCACACACACACACGAGCTTGTTCATTATCATCCCTGCTCGTGTTTGTGTTTTCCGACTCCTCAGCCCCAGACATGGCGGCTGGGTGCATTCTGGGGGATTTGTTACCTGAGAAAAGGTGACAGGCTAAAGGGTGCTTGACTGGCAAATCTCTGTCAATGAGGCAATAAACTCAAGTTTTGCTCAAGTTCCAGACAAATCTCATCAGCATTCCTCCCAGTATTTATATAATCAGATTTGGTGGGGGTATCAATAATTGACAGGGTGCTCGATTTCTAGGTGTTGGGCTAAATAAGGTGTAACTATCCATTTTTAAAATGTCACTGAACAAAAACAGCAGTATTTATTCCTGGTGAGCGGTGAATGTTTTCTGGTCAATCTCTTCATTTTCCTCCTCTTAAAAAAAAACTACCAAGCCACCAAGGCTTAAATGAGGCTAAAAGTCCACACATTTAGACAAATGAAGTTTTAATTGTGGTAAAATATGCAACAGTATTAATCTACATTTTCTGCTCCCATGGGCACATCTCGCTCCCACTCTGCTCCCCCCCCCCCCCCCCCCCTCCTCCCTCACCTCCTCCTCTTCGTCTCCGGAGCAGGGTTGATATAATGGGCTTGGCCAGAATAAGCAATGCTGCCGTGCCCGTATATATCTCAGCGCCTGGGTAATTCCAGCTCACTTTATGTGTCCTCGAGGCTGCGTCGGGGCCCCGGCAGACCCATAGCTCCTTTATGTAACACCCAGGAGAATCTGCCCCCTGCACAGGTACAGGCCTGGGAGAAACAAACACCATCAGTAACCTGTCTGCTGTACACAAGGCTGCTGGGCCCACCTTCACCCCTCCTCTTCCACTTCCTCCTCCAATCCATCCGTCCCCTCTTTTCTCTTCTCCCTCTCCCTTCTCTCTGTTTCTCTCTCTGCACCCCGCAACCTAATCATCGCCGGCCCCCATTCCCATGATTTATCGCTCTGCGCGCTGCTGAAAACCAATAGATCAGGCTTGCGGCGGGGGGCCCGGGAGGCAGAGAGGGACAGGGGATGGGGATGGTGGTAGGGGGGCCGGATGGGAGGGGAGGGGACCTGGAGAAAAACCCACCTATGATGAAGTGCTCTGTGACGCAGAGGAAAAGCAACAGCAACATTACAGCTCGCAGTCGGCGTCCTGCCGTCCCTCTGAGCGCATTCCTCTTTCTTCCTTTACTCCATCTCTGCGCAGCCCTCTCTCCAGTGTCCTCCTCTGTCTCTGTTAGTCTCATCTGTTTTCTTTATGAATAGCCTCCTCCCTTATTAAAGCTCTTCCCTCTTACTCCGTAAGGACTGAATTGCAACATTAGCACAGGGATAATTTCCACAATTAGCTTGGATCAGCGGGCCTGTGCTCAGCGATCGCTGAAATGGAACAGGGCCGTAGACAGGATTTTAGAAATACTGGAGTCATGAGTATAACTTTCCTCCCAATTACTCATGTCTGTCAGGAGAAAGAGAGGAAATAGTGTGAAGCTGTTATAGAGCCACAGAAGTCCACAGAGACAGGATGTCTGGGTGGACGGATGGGTCAACAAAATGTCAACCACTGACCAGTGCAGGCCACTGTTCACTTCTCACAGCCAACTCTGTAAGTCGCTTTATTTTAACAACCTTATGCTTAACCCTAACCAAACCTGGACCAGATCAACCACAACCGTTGTCTGATCTGGTCTGATCAGACAACGGTTCCGGGAGACATTGACAAACTATGTTGTTCTGTCTAAAGAGGCATCAGAGGATTAAACGTTTTTTGTCATTTAATTTGGACTATCAACAGAAACTGTCTGCAAACGATTCTAACTTTAGACTTCATTAAATCTATGCAATAATTTAACACTAATTGAGCAATCTGAGATTTAGTTTTTATATATTTTTTAAAAATCTGGAAATTTGGGAAAAAATACATTAAAAAAAATCACAGAAAAAGTACACTTTTTGGGCTGATTTCGAAAAGTTGGTGTATAAAGGCAAAATGTGACAAACTGCAATGGAAACAGACTTTATACATAAATCATGACACACATGATGCACATGTGAAAAGTTCAGTGAAACTTTGGCTCCACTGGAGAGAAGAGTAACGGCGGTGGACGAAACATCAGATCCGTGCATGAAACAAACACAAGTATCATATTTCCATCATGTTTTCATGCGTTTGAGCTCTCTTTTCATTATATCATCTCTTTGCGCAGTCTTCTGCTGCAGTGATTTTGTGGCACCTGACTGGAGAATTAGTGCCAACAGTTCAACAGCTCGTCGTGTCCAATATTCGCATAACAGTAGTGGATGGAAATATGCATTGATTGGCATTTCCTTTTGCTGATTTTCTGGAAATTCGGTTGACATTTGCTCTATATTTGGATGGAAACTTGAGGCATTGTATAGTGACTATTATTGGTAGCCTTGCTCTTTATTCTTTTTTTGCCCAGAATAGTCAAATTTAAGTATATCCACTCTAAAAATACTGCAACCAGCCTGCAAAATACCCAAGTTTTAATTGTAATAGTAAAATGCCCAAGGTCACTAAAACCCCAAATTCCCATAATAAATAAAATAAATACAGGGGACATGACCTCAGTGTTCCCAACGGCAGCTACAGCCCTGGTGAGTGAAGAGATTTGGACAAGTTCATGGTTGTCAGCTGTTTGATGTAAAAGTGCACATTCGAGGTGTGTGACCACTGATCCTGACACAAGCTCACCACGTAGCAAAGACACCTATCAAATCTGTTCATGTGTTCAGCTATAACAAGTGGATGAAAGGATTAGGAGAGGATGTAGGCGTGTCATTTTGTATCTGTGTGGACAGAATTATTTGGTATGTAATATTTTTTGGACAGCACGCCATTGATAAGTTTCAAAGGTCAAAAAATAAAATAAAATAAAATAAAAACAAATGCATTGATGACTGCAAATTTGTTAATGAATAATATACAGAAATGTGAGCATGTGCATTGTGAGGCTGAACATGTTGATGGATATGTATGAAAATGAACTGAATGTGCTTCCCTGAGGGTACTAATAGTGTGCATACATTTAATGCACCAGGAGCAATTAATTGGCATCTATTTCCCCTGATCCTCCAGAAATGTAATCAGTTTGTAAGAAGGTGCTTAAATTGGCCTGTGAGTTACCCCAAGACATGTTTTATTCTTCGGTTTATTTTTATGTAGATACAGAACTGCTTTAAAAGTTATTGTCACATTTTTTTTTTTAAGAATTTGATTCAAGGATTTAAATTTTGCACTTAAACCGAAAAAAAATACAATTTCAAAAAAGTAAGCACAATGTAAAAAGTGTGAAAAAATGTCCAGCACAAAGGACCAATAGTCCAAAACTGCAAAATAGTGATTTTACAGCAAGTTAGAACATAGAAAATAAGTCAATCTTCATATTTGGTATATTAATTTACGACAGGTATACATGCTGGATAAATTATCCAATCAGAAACCTAGTGACCTAAAAATCAGGTCAGACAACACTTCATCCATTTATCAATAATCGAAAAAGTCGTCCATAGTTTGCTCTCAATCAGCAAATTAATTCAACAAATTGTTTCAACACTAGTCTTATTTGAAAATACACTATTTGCACAATTATTAATAAGTCATATTGATCGTGTGTTGACTGCATCTTCACACTAAACCTCTCAGTCCAAAGGTGGCCACGTAGGACAGCAGAATAAATCCTGGCCTTGGAAAACGCTCAAAGTCGTGCAGGTACGGCCAAACACTTGACCTATTGGCCACCTGGCCTCTGCGTTCTACAAGGAACACATGGTGTTAGTCCTCGGAGAGTACACTTCATTACAAACATAGATTGGATTATGTCTTCCCAAACAGACTGACCGTGTCCAATCACTCTAGTGCGCCTTTGAATGAAGAATATTCACCTTATGTCTGGACTGGTGGGTCGGGGAAGGTTGAAGCGCACACACACTAACACACACTCGCTCAGAGACTGGCCCTCCTGGGGACTGGTACAGGGCTGATGGGGGAACAGAGGGGCATAAAAAGAACTGAGGGGGGAGAGAGAAAGAAAGAGAAATGTCTTTTAAATGACATCCCCATTGTGAGGCGGAGCAGGACGATGGCACTTTGCAAAACTGCTAACAATGAGCACAGGAGAAATCCCTTATCCTACAGGGGCCCGGCAGCATGCTCGCCATTACCATAGTCATTTAAATACAGTAATCTCATTTTCTGCCTCAGCCGAGGGGGCATGCTAAATTTCCCAGTGTGATGGGAGGAGGGAGGGGTGTGCACGGCGTCCAGGGCATGCAGGATTAGTGACTTTTCCCCAATCTGTGTGCGTGTCTGAGTTTGTAGGCTTGTAGCTGTGGCACACTGCAAAAAAAAATCAAAAAAAAAATCAATTTGAACAAGTAATTTTTTTCAGTATGGAGTCCTTAAAATCTAATCACAATTTATTACTATTTGGGTTGTAGCTCCACAGTTATGGCCAACATTCTTTTGGTTATAGAACACTGTCTTCACAAAGTTAACTGCTAAGATCTGCATGCAATGACACAACTACAAAGGTCAGACAGGTCAAGAAACAAGGTCAGACATGCTATAAACAAACTTCAACATTAGCCAAATTGATATGGAAGACCAAATAAAGGCTATTTTTACCCCAAATGTCTGTTTACAGACCAATGTCTTGGTTCATACTTGACCTGCTGTACTTGACAGAGTATACACATTTTTTCCTGTGCAAAGAGGGACTGCCATTTCAGGTGTGCTCACTTTTGGTTTAACATCCAAATAATCTGGCTAAAACGTTGCCTTTTTTCATATCTGGCTCATTGTCAGATTTTTTTGGCCCTGCCAGACTTTGTTGTAGCGTCACTGTGTTCTCAGATCTCAGCAGTCAATGTGGCGATTACAGTGTTATCATAAAAAGAAGACAACGACAAAACCAAATGGTAATAAACTGGAATTAACCTTTAAAACAAATCAAAAAGCTGTCAGCACAGTCGGTTAACTAATTTTAACATGTTCAACTTTGTTACATTTTTCAAAAATCAATTCAAGCTGCAAGTAATAGGTATTATCTTTATTGATTAGTCTAATATGTCCATTTTCCCTTAATCTGTTAATTGTTCTGTCTATAATCCTTAAATGCCCATTCCTCCACCCTAAAGTGATTTTTTTTAAATGTCTTGTCCAGTCTACAGAAGAAGAAAAAAGCATGGTATTCAACTTACAAGTTTAAAAAAAAGAGGAAAAACAACAAATCCTCAGTTGTGAAGCTGAAACCAAAGACTGTTTGTTGTCAAATGAATGTCCACTCAACCAGCCAGTCACTACTGCACTTCTGTAAATTTGGGGGAGATAAAAAAAAACAAAAACAGGAATGATCCAAAATCAAAGAAGCAGAAGTGAAAATATCCTGACTACGAGTCAAACTCCAAAAACTCTGGATCCTTCAATGCAACTCAAGATCTTTCCATTAGAAAGTCTCTTCCTGCTAAATGCTGGTGGTGTTGAGGTGAAAAATTTCTGACAATTGAATAATCGCTTCTAAGATTTCAGAGCTAAAATCATGTCTGTCATTCTGTCTTGTTTCGAGAGGCTGACAGACAAAACTATAGGCACAAAATGCAACTTTTACGACTTCATTGACAAAAATTACTCAGTGAGCTTGGACATTTTTTGCAGTGCAAGTGTCTTTGCATGGGCAAGAGCGTGCGCTTCAGTCAGGGAAGTGAAGTGTGTGTGTGTGTCTATGTGTGTGTGTGGGCATTGGTTGGGGTTGCAGCAGCAGCTTTGGGGAATATCATATCAGATCGAACAACAAAAGAGGAGCGAGGGAGAAAAAGCTGTTTCCACATAAGCTGTTTTCATTCTTCTCCGCTTCCGGTCCAGTGGAAACAGTTGATGAAGTTTAAATGAAGCAGAATTAGGAGATCAAGCAGACACAGGAGCTGCTGTTGATGGTATCTGCACAACCGTCTCCATGCACACCTGGGAATCGAACCGGTGGCAGCTGACCTGGATGAAATCAAGAGAAAGAAGAGGGAGGGAGGGAGGGAGGGAAAAAAGAAGGCGAGGAGGAGGAGGAGGGAGCAGAGAGAGAGATAAGGGGATGAAGTATCTCCTAAATGTGATAATCTCCAATCACCTCTAACATCAATTCTGCCAAGGCCCGGGTTAATGAGCTCACAGCCGATCAAGCGTTATGCACCACCGCCCTCCCCTCATCTCCCCCCTTTCCCTCCCCCTCGCAGCCGCTCTCATCATCACTGTTGTTCTTTTGATTTAATCCCTCTTACTTCAGCTGATTTGAGCAAGAGGAGAGAGAGCGATGGAGGGAAGGGGGAAAAGCCTATTACCCAAGCTCCTCTGCTCTCAACTATCTAAATGCTAACGATGTGAGGGGGGGCGAGAGAGAGAGAGAGAGAGAGAGAGAGAGAGGAGGGGAGGAAAATGATGATGGGGAGGAAGACACCGAGGGGAAATGGGAAAAAGAGAGCGTGTTTGGCAGGAGAGGACAAGACGCATCGGAGGGGGGCTAATCTGTTGCACTGCTCGGGGTCTCCGGGAGCAGTTTGGTTATTTTGAAAGCAGGTTAGGTGAGCAGAAAGCCCGGCCCGTCCTGTGTGCTGACCCTCCATCCCCGTTGAGGGGGGGGGGGTCAAAGCACCTGATCTCAGCTCTTTACTCTTACTTGAACAGTTTCAACACCAACATCCCCGGCCTTATATCTGCGCACACTTTTTTTTTTTTCTCTTTACCTGCTTTCCCTTTTGATTAAAAATAGGAGGTGTGAGAGGAGGGGGCGTGTCTGCCTGCTGCAGAGATTTCCACGTTCCAGATGTGATTCTCTGTGGCTGGTGTAGTTGGTCGTAAAAGACTGGGGTAAAAAGCTGAGGGGTCACCTTGAACTGAGAGTAATGTCTGTTTCGATCTTGTTCTCGGCGGCGCACCGAGGGGACCCGGAGGCATTTCCACATAGTTTTTTAGTCTCCTCTTCGCTCCTCTGCCTCCTGAACAATTGTTTTCTTAGTTAGACTTCTTGATACAGTACCCAGAGCACCCCCTCTACCCAAAAGACCCCCCTCTACTCTAAAAGAAAGAAAGAAAAAAAAACAACAACTGGGTAAATATTTGGCAATTGCTCTTTGCTGAAATGATGATTATGAGCCAAGGTTTGGCACGGCCGCAGGATGTGGTGCGTGAGTGCGTGTGTGCGCCACCGCAGTTCAAACCTGTCGAGCTTTAATTGGACTACAAATTCTCCAAAGAGCGCGCACGCACGAGTGTTTGCCTTGTTTAATTTCGTTTTTTTTTTTTTTTGTGTGTGAGTGTGTGTGCGTGTGCGTGCGTGTGTGTGAACTTTGCAATTACGCACGGGTGGGTAGCGAGGCACCTGTGTGTCGCGAATTAATTGCCTCGCAAGTTCACACACCAGCTCTGCTGATTTTACACGGCGCTGTTAGGCACAGGAACAACTCTTTCAACTGTAACAATCATTTTTTTTAATTTTTTTTTTTATTTGTATTTCCTCGCATATCGCCTGGCACTCAATTCATCACAAATACACAAGAACAATGGGAGGAATTTAAGCACGAAACACGCGCGCACGCCATCGGGCTCGTTCACGCCAGAGAAGCAGCACAGTCACTTATTGCTGCGCATAAGTAAAAAGTCTACCCCAGCTCGGATTCTCCTCTTTCAAAAGATTCCCATTTGATTTCATATTGGCCAATGAAACAGTGCAGGGTGAGAGGCAAGTGAACAATCAATCTTTGTAATGTGATCCACGGATTGAGCGCGGTGAGTAAATGTTTGCACAGGCACTCATCCAAGCCTGCAGTCAAACGAATTCTGCAGAAAAAGGAATCTATCCAGGGCAGGCCTCTCTCTTTATCTCTCGCCTGCCCGACAGCAGCAGGGTATCAAGCACATTATATTCCAGCGCTCTGTGCATTTTTCATATAGGCTCGCCTTTTATGTTTTATGTACGCCAGCTCAGGGGAGAACAGCTGTGTGGGCGCCGCATCCTCTGTAAGTTTAGAGGGAGAGGGGAGAAACTCATTTTCAGTGGGAGAAGTGGAGCAGAATGCCAAACGCAGCGAGCGCGCGTGTACCTGCGAACAAACAGGAGCTGCAGACCAAGGCCTGCCTCAGCTATTACATTACCATAATACACGGAAACAACACCTCGCATGCTGTTACTGCAGTAATTTGAAAACAGATTGACGGGATTTACAAGTTCTCATCTTATCTGCGCCGTGACCTCTGTGACCTCAATCTTCACTGTCAACTTTTGGAGTAAAATCACATGTTTTGGAGGCTTACTCGCAGTTGTTGTAGACTTTTCAAGGATAATCTGGTATTATACATATATAATAATGGAAATTGATTTTCTTTTTTCTTTTTTTTATGTTGGGTTGGTTTTCTGTGGAGCTGAGCGCAGATCAAAAGAGAAATGAAGAAAATATATATATAGTGTGATTTTATAATTGACCCTACTTGCTCTTTCATGCAGAGTTGATAAATCCCTCAGGCGTCTTCTGTGACTGTCAGCCTGTTGGAATATAATACACTGATTATATGATGGAGAACAGCTCTTTGAGGGGATTAGTCTGCATTAGGCCTCCATGCAATCTGTACAAAATTTAGACACCTTTGCTCGCTGCTAATGCCAAACGGGGGTCAGTAAAAACAAAGAGATAAAAAAAAAATTTAAAAAATCTTTTAAAAAAGAGCAGATTTTAAAAGTATTGATTATATGAAAATATTTTTCAATAAATGAACAAGACTCATTGGAGCTTTAAACATGTTTTATATGTATAGCAGAAAAAATAAGTTCATCCTTTACATTTCACAGTTATTAGCAAAAAATGTAGACTTCTTTCTATACAGTTAGCTTTGTCTGTATATATATTAAACCATTCAAATATACTTTAAATGTTTATTTTTTTATTTTATATATATTTTTGTAATCATTATGTCTTCAGGTATTTATTTAAAATTTCACTCAGGAACTTTTTCTTTTTTCTTGCACCTGTCTGAGTACAGTACATCACTGGGAATAGACACAAAAAAAACAAACACATTTTGTGGCAAAGTTCCAATCTGGATGGATAAAAGTGAATAAAAATAAGGCCCAGTGATTAAGTCAGTGTTGAAGTCACTTGTAGAGGATTTCACTTCTACTAAACTTCAGACTGGGGAGGAATCCTCCACTGTAACCTCAGACTGGCTCCTCACAGACTGAGCTCCTCTGCTGGAGACAGAAGGTGAAATAGTTTTGTTTAGAGGGACACACTGCCACCCAGTGTTACAGCCTGTGAGGCAGGAAGAGCTGAAGTTGACTCAAGTTTGTCCACCTCTGACACCAACCACTTCACCTCATCCGTCTTGGTGTCAATGCTCCCGCCTGATGGTAATGTAGTCCACAGAAACTGGCTGAGTGATCTTGAGAACCTTGAGTATCCACCACTGTGAGTGAAATAAAAGACTCCAGATCAGATCATTACTCTGCTCAGAGACCTTTACTTTTTATCAACAGGTGTATAAGCTCCAGGCGTAGAGTTCACGTAATAAGTATATCAGGCATATCCAAATCTGTCTTGCCCTTCAGTCCAAAATGGCAAGAGGATCAGTATTGGCCTATGATACACAGCATTACTATCTGCCACATTATCTTTTTTTCACACTACCAATTGGGGGCAGCAAAGTGAAAAATTTCAAATTGTTTAACTACTAGCTTTACAGAAATTTGTGTCACTAATTTACTAGAATCCGGTTTGTTAGATGTATGCAGATGATACTGTTAAATATGTATATGGTCAACCAATTTCCCATGTTTTCACTCAGTTGTTGTGTTAAGTTACTTAAGTAACTTTATTTAAACCAACCAGAAACCAAATTTAAAGTCCCCATGAAACAGAAAGCAGAGTGCTATTTGCTTCTGCACACTTACATGTTTCCAGACAGAAAGGGATGGACTTGTCATGGATATTGATAGACGTTTACGGTACCCAATAGCACTGAGTGTATCACATTATATTATCTATAATCCAATGTCAGCGTCTACCTTCCAGTGACCAAGGCTGGACCCAGGATTGAACAACAACATGTAGCCTACAAAGGTGGCATGAAAGTTTGCTAATCACCTCGGCAGAAATAGAACGCTCTGACATCTGATGTGGGTAAAACAGAGGAGCGCGGTCAGCACACTTCAATGTGTGTAAATCAATCACAACAAAATGTCTGCCACCCTCAACAGGTAACCAACCTGCCTACCACAACGATGGTTTCAGTTTCATATGTGTCACAGATGCCTAATGTTTCCTGTGAAGCCTGATTGGCTCAGGTGCAGCCTTCCATCTGTTGGTTGAGATTCCTCTGGGTGTATTTTGACTTTAAACTTTAAAAGTGTGTGTCACTGCTCGTATTGTCACATCTACACAGATACATTCATCGGATCATATTTTCACTACATCACACGCAATATCTCTTTTCACCAAATGTTGGAGAGATATATAACACCTGGATTTTAGATTTTCAAAGTTGCACTTATTAGTCAAATTCATTGCTCAGTTGTTTATGTGCCATTCATAAAAACCTCCAGCGAGACTGATTCGATATTGGCAACATGTGTGGAAATACTGCAGCTCACTACAGCAGTCAAACATTCAAAATGACAACTGGTGGCCCTGTGGGGAAATATACGGCTGGAAACAAGATGGTGTATATATATCCATATGTTTTCATAGACAGTAAAGTTATTATTCATAGAGAAAATAACCATAGTAGAATGAAACCCAGAACAATTACCTCATAGTGTATATAAAACAAACATAATGTGCTGTATGTCAGTTGGTGTGTATGTTGTTACTGTTGTCTCTTTCTGTTTTTTGACTTCTCATGCTCTAATATAAAAACTATATCGCTGATTCTGTTTATAAAAAGTTTTTCTTATTCAGTATACTGAAAGCATTGCTCCATTTTCAGACCGAATCATTAGACCATAATTACACCAGATCAGTTTCATTCACTCATCGCTCACCGCTGTTGTCTGCTGGTAGGCACAAGCTCTATGAAACCACCTCAGTGACCCCCAGTGGTCACTTATCCAATCAGCTATCAAACATCTATATAATCTGCATGTAGTTTAAGATTTTTACAGAAAATAGATCCCACAGTGTCATCAAATTTAACATTTACAAACTCTAATCATTTTACTATCAAACTATTACAGTAAAACATACAATTTATGTGGCACAGCACATGGATTCATTTATTTCTGTGCCTGATTCTTCTGCACGCAGACCTAAAGCACTTTAATAACCTGTAATCCAGCACTGATTGTGTTACTTTGTACTGTGTAAGCCCTATCTGTACATTTTCAAAGATCTGAGTGGGCAGCACAGACTACTTGGCTCTTAATTGATTCTTTTGTTCACCTCAATCCCCATCAGCATGAGGCTGAAACTCCATTATTGGCCGAGAAAAGGAGGAGGGATGGAGAAATGGACAGATAGAGCATGAAGAGAGATGGTTAGTGATGGGGAGAGATAATGAGGAAGGCAAAATACCCTGAAGGATTAGCAAAAAGAGTGGATAATAGGGAGCAAGTGTAACCGCAGATACAGTAGCCTATCAAGTGAGAGTGAAAAATGGGGGAAGGATTGGAAATGAGCGAATCATATGCTGTAACTTATCCTCCCAGTTCACCAGAGACCAAAGACACTTTGGTTTATAGAAGCAGCCAAACTCCAGGTAGCCTCAGGGAAATGAGAGAACACTTTTTCACGCTTGAGAGGGTCTTCCCTGTACCTAACTGGCCACACTGGCCACCAGTCCTGTGCACTGGTCCCAGCTTGGTGCTTTGTCAATGTGCTGTGACTAAGCCAGGAGGGGTCCCGCATTTTCTCTCACCCTAATTAAAAGAGGATTAGATGGGCTGGAGCTGTAGGCCACTCCAACATGCATGGCCACCATCCCTTTGCTCTCACTGGATAATCACACTTACTGGAATTGCCTGGATTTTCTGTGCAGGCCACCACCTGAACTCAACGAACTGGTCTGTCACTGACATAGTTGGTGCTAAGACTAAAGGGGCTTACAAACAGATTGGTCCAAGAACAGGCACTGTATCAATTCCCCAACTGGTGTCTAAATATGGTTTATACACACCAAATCTGCTTTGTTTCCAAAGTTGTATTTTCATAACTTGTGATACTGATGGATTTATATCCGTTGCTTTTATCATGATTTGTGCTTTGGGGATATCTAAAGTAATCTAAATTACAGTGACCTGTTCATTGTATTTCTGGAAAACAGTTTCTAGACTAGAGTTCAGGTGCTTGTACCCTAACTTTACTAGATATACAAATCATGCTACATGTCACCATTGAATAAATCTGTGTAGCGCTTTCATTTACAATATGAAAATCATGTAAAGTAAAGCATGCAAACCAGTCTAAAGGACCACATAACTCAAGAATTAACTTGATAAACAGACAAATCAACTAGTAAGAATGATGCTCTCAGCATTATAAAAAAAGAGGCATGATTAGTGTGGTATTAGGCCTAGCATTTTGACTTGTAGGCATTTTGACTGGCAGACACTGCCAGTGGTCACTACTTCTTAGTGTCCTTATCTACGACTATAATGTGTTCATGATTTGATTCAATAAAAAGAGAATTGCCAAATACATTCACACTCATTTTCATTTTCATTGAGATTACCCAATAAATAAGATAATCAAGATGAATACTAGATTTCAGTTTCAAATTAATAATGGCAACAACACACATCTGTGAAATTTTCTGCCACTACCACCAAGAAATATCATACCCATTGTCATGTCCCATTTGTTGATGCTTCAGATACTGTATGTCTGAGTGTTGGTTTTTTTTTTGCTTTTTTTATCCACTATCATGAAAGACTGTAGGTTCACTGCTGTCTAAAACATGTCTTAAAAAGCTGTCATGCTCATAGATGTCTTTCTTATGTAGCCATGTCAAATGTTCAAAGCAGTTTGTTTACAAGTGACAAGCCAGAAAGAACCTCATTTGCTGGACAGCTGTATAGAAACAGGCATAGCTCCAAATTTAAGGCACGATGTGGTCAGAATTGACCTGGGCATTATCTCAATAAACAACCTCCCAGGTGTATTCTGTCTCTTCATTCAAGTTGAACATGAATGAAGAGACAGAACGGACAAAATTCCAACAGAAAATTAGTTTGTGAAGTTGTGTAGTTTGTGTCATTAATTAATTAAAATTGGAATTAAATACATAAATGTGTTAATAAATGTGTCATTAATTCATTAAAATACCGATTCATTTTATGTAAAAAAAGAAACAACATATATAATCATTTCACTATTTCCATTTACATTTCATGATCCTGTGTTGCAGTGCTTCATGAATTGTCAAACTGTCAAACTCACCCATCAAAGTCAGTGGGTGGGGTAACGCTAATCTAGTCTGATCCATTGCTTTGGTCTGAAGTAGAGTGCCTAGCTAGAGACAATGGAGGATCTTCATGAAGCCAGCCCTTGCTGTGATTAGTAGCACACCCGGCTAACATGAAATTACTTAGCCTACCTTGGACAGGTGTACGTGATGGAGTGGCAGGTGTCTGTGATGGAGCGGCAGGTGTCTGCTGTGACTGAGGAGTTCTGCTCAGAGCTTCTTCAATCAAATTAGCTGCTTCTCGCAGCAGCTCCGGGCAACTTTTAGACATTTTGTACTGCACGCGGTCTCAACATTTGAACCATGAAATGTACATGTAAATCATGAAATGGAAATGGAAATAGTGAAATAATTATATAGGCCTATGTTTTTTTGTTGTTGTTTTTTTTACATAAAATGAGTCTGTATTTTAATTAATTAATGACACATTTAAGTAATTAGTTAATAGTGTATTTATTTATTTAATTTTGGCACTTTTATGTCCTCCATACATTTCAGCTGCTAACCAGTGCTGCACTGTGGCCTATAAATAGCCAGCTGAGATTAGTTTAAAGTGCAGACTAGTTTAGATGCCAGCTGCCACAGAGAAGACATCCATATTCCCACTACACCATTGGTATCTGGGGAAGCCTTTAAAAATGGACCTCTGAACCCAGAACATTGTGGTAGTAAAGTCTACAGTATATTTTCAAGCTTCACTTTTGGATATAACCAAACAGATATCACAAACCAAACAACTATTTTTTTTCACTAAAGCTCCAAGTTGGATAATAAGCCAGATGTTTCTGGCAAAGGTATCATCTTTTTCATTAGTATTGCATTAATTTTCTTTAAACATTAACAACATGAATAACTCCAGAGACTAGGTAGGCTACATCACGTATACCTGCTCAGGAAGGTTCTTATTGATCTGACAAAATAATGTTAAATTTAAATCCACATACTAGACAGTGGAAATGCATTGTTACATCGATCTGCTGCTGTTTGGCTGGTGACTGTTGATGTTTAGGATGAGTTTGAGCATGCCAAATGCCGGATCTTTCATGACTTTACTGCTTTTTTTTTCAAAGGCAGACCATGAAACCTGTTTTTGATACACTGATGATCACATGATCTTGTATCTGAACCGCGCCCAGTGCGTGCTCCCATTTCAGTATTCCGGGAAAACTGGACTCCCTCCTGCGTCACAGCCAGAACCTACAAACCTCCTCCCCCCCATCATCATCCCCTCCCTCGGCACGCAGCAGCTTAGAGGGGCACGGTCACACCAGTAAACACAGGGCGATCATTGCTTGCAGTCACCGTTAGATACTTTTATTCGGCGTTAAAATGGCCAGCTACAACGAAGAAACTGCAATGAGAGAGTCCAAGAAACGAGAACGTCCAACAGGTAATTAAAGCATGCACCCTCTCTAGTGTTAACTGTGATATTTCGGGGTGCTTGCCCAGGCTGCCAATGGGCCAAAGTGAACACTAGCTAATGCTAATTTATTTTTTTTACTTTTCCATTCAACAGCACGTAGTTTAGCACTGTATGTGTAGCTACATGGTATCAAAATGCTAATAAAACATCTAACGTAGCGTGAGCAGTGGACGTTAGCTCATGGTTGCAAGCTAACGTTGACAGACGTATGCTATCCTTAATTAGCATGCGCCACAAGCTGATAGTAGTGAGGTAACGGTAACGTCTCAGCCTCGACGGTAAACGATACAAACGGCTCTTAACAGAGCAACAGAACACTGGATGTGTTTAAAAGTAGCCTGGACATTTTCCTAATGGTTTTGCAGCTTTCTTTGAGGTTTTATTTATTGATTAATCTGACTATTATCCAACAGACAGCAGGTTAATGGTTGAATTCACACACTTGACATCCTGAAATAACATACGAGCTTTAACGTGTTAAGGTATTCCCAGCTAACCAAACGTTAGCTGGCTAAAATCAGAAGCATTCATCCTTAATCATGGGGTGGGGTCAGCTTGTGAAGCTCTGTGGTCATCAGTATTGATGAAGCCTCACCAGCACTAATCCAGGTCCATTACTTTAATGTCATATGGCAGTAGACGTTTTTCACAACAGCCATTTTGACATGAAATGGGCGGGTAAACACAGGTGTTAGCAATGATACTAATTAAGGTTCAGTTCCATTTAGGTCAAACAGAGTTGGGGTGCTGCTGTTGTGTATGTGGGCTCACTGTAAAAGCAACAAATGGAGCTGAACCTTATTAGTATCATTGCTAACACCTGTGTTGACCCTGCTATTTCATATCAAAATGGCTGCTGTGAAAAAGGTCTATTACCTTCATTTTAAGATTACTTATTAGTTAGTTTTAATTACTGTAAGTATTTATAGCATGTTCCCCTTAGTTACCATGCTTAACTACTGTAACATTATTGTAAGTTGTTTAATGGCGTTTTGATTTTTAAACCCTGTCTGTAGGTTCAAGCAAGCATGATATGGAAGGTACGACTCTCATTCATTGAAAGGTTGCATGTCACTATAACATGGTGGATGATGTGACTGCAGACTGCCAGTGTTTGGTTTTAACAAATGCCTGAGAGCAGTTGGTGTGTACATGTGGTTGAAGGTGTCTATTAAACCTGATTATCCATGCACCTTTCCAAAAGGCGGGTGTTCAGACATGGATAAGAGCTTCTCTAATGGATGGCTGGATTAGACATGTTGGTGCCTGTTAAGAGAATATTAAGTTGCATCTGAAAGACTTTATTTTTTTTTAAAACAGCTTTATGTTTGCAAATGTGCTCTGTTCAGTATAAATGCATTTCTACAGATGACTTGAATCAGTTGACTTTATCACGTGTTTGTCTTCTTTCCCCCAGCTTTGGAGAGTGAGGACACTGGCATTGGCTTGTGTGGCTGGCTGTTGGTCGCGTTTTCCATTCTTCTCATGCTAGCTACTCTGCCCATCTCAATATGGATGTGCATTAAGGTCAGCTGCTGGTCAAATCCAATGTTGATTTTTCCACTTTACAAGCAAAGATGTAAGCTAGGGTTTGTACTTCAGACCCATCCCATAATTTATGTATATTTATTTAACAGCCTTTAGAGGCAGCGGAGCTATTCTTTTGCATTTGTTTAATTAAATAGGTATCCTCCGTGAGTGAGCAGGGTAATTGTTCAGTGCTTTTTCAAAATTAATATCCATAAAAGCATTCAGCAGAATGGCAAACAATGGAAAGAAAAGACTCATATACAAGCCATTGATGTGGTTTGTCCCTGTACACAGATTGTGAAGGAGTATGAGCGAGCCATTATCTTCCGCCTGGGCCGCATTTTGCGAGGAGGAGCCAAAGGACCAGGTCAGGACTTTTTTTTTATATATATATATATATATATATATATATATATATGTATATGTATATATATATATATATATATATATATATATATATATATATATATATATATATATATATATATATATATATATATATATATATATATATATATGTATGTATATGTATATATATATATATATATATATATATATATATATATATATATATATATATATATATATATATATATGTATGTATATTATATATATATATATATGTATATGTGTATATATATATATATATATATATGTGTATATGTGTATATATATATATATATATATATATATATATATTATATGTGTTATATATATATATATATATATATATATATATATATATATATATATATATATATATATATATATACGTCATGATATATTCTTTTTCACTCCACAAACATCCCCAGTTCTTTTTACTGTACTGTAATGTACTTCAAACATGGTACTCACCCTGGGATATTTTCCAGCCATCTTCATCACTTAGTTCAGACTTGTTCGTTGACATTTGTTTACAAGTCCCAGTTGCTACATTAGGCAGCCTAAACAAACCAAGGCACAACTTGATTCAGAGCCTAGAAGATACTGTAAATTACACTCTAACATCTGCTTCATAGAATATGTTTGGTACCAGTAAAGCTGCATTGTATTCCCCCCTAAAGCTCATAAATTGGACGTTTCCCCTCCCATCTTATGTGGTAAATGTGATGAAAGCATACGCAGGACTGGTATCTACGCCACTGTGTTCCAGGCAGCACAAACCACATTTACCAGACTCACACATTTAGTATGGTCCGCAAAGTGCATGCTGAGCACAGAAATGATTATCATATCAAATAGCTTTTAGATACAAACAGATAATCTTTGTTTCAGTGCATAAGTCATCGGGCATCCACTGGATCATAATGATGGTGAGATAGCATGGCTAACAAATCTTAATGGGAGCAGAATAGAAGAGACTATGAGGGAGTTGGGGGGAGGCTACTGTACTTCCCCACCCATTCCCTTCCTGCTGCTGGGCAGGATGACAAAAGATAACTTCATGATGCAAATGAAAAAAGAAAGATATGTTGGCCTAATAATAACAACAAGAGGATGTCCCACCTCAAACCAAGTGGTGTGCTACCACATAGACGAGTCCCAACATAAAAGAGTTCACTGAGGTACCATTCATGTCCACACAGCCGTATGTGTGGCAGTGCTGCTGCTGCATGTGTCTGTTTCCTGTCTAAATGCCTTAATCATTCTATTCTCAGTGATGTGACTTCTGTTTTGAAAGGCAGCACATTTGTTTAAGCAAAAAAACACAGACTCCCGCGAGGAATAATTTGCATACATCTCATAACTCAGTCTGTCTCTTTTTATCTTTTGATTTCTTGTTTTATGGGATCTAAAAACCAGGCAGTGTCCTCTCAAAATGCTGAAATATGACTCCTCAGTGTGTCGGGGGACCCTGTTTATGACAGTGTGGGGTAATAATAGCTCTCTGCCAGCAAACATCACATTCCTGAGTAGCGGGAGGAGCCAATGCCAAATTTGAATTTAGCATTTGGTTTCCCATAATGCCCCTTACCCTCACACTCGTAATCTGGCTCCCTCTCCATCTACAACAGCTGTTATAAAATAGTGGCTTAGAACATTTCCCCGTTTATTTAGTTTCGAAACAGGCTTGAGGGAATAGTTTATCATAAAATGGAAAGGATGTGTTTGTGGAACATTTTGCATCTGTATACATTTCTGTTCTGCCACCAACCGATATGTTTATTCATGAACAAAGCTTTTTTTAGGATGTTTTTCAGTGGAATTTTCCACTGCTTCCCAGCGTTTTCCGCTGCTTGTCATACAGAGTCTGTGTAAAAGCAACCAAGGCCTCTTTACTTGTCTGACAGCAACTATAATTGTTGAGAATGCTGGAAATGTCATGATAGAAACGGCTTGTTGACTTTATTTACCGTCCTGAACAGATGGCTGTGATCTCACCATTTAAATACACAATATCCTGACAGTAAAAGCAGCCCACTAGTCTCTAACTGACGTGGCATTAATGTTTGCTAAATGATTCCACACCTAGCACATGTCTGTTTCGCTCAGGCACATGCCTGGTATTGTTTAATGCGCTAATTCAATCATTGTGACTTGAAACGGGCTTATGAAAGCTGCAAATATCCGCAGCTTTGCCTTGCTGTCAGCACAGCTGCAGTCTTATAAAGAGAGCTTGACTTGGCCCCCTGCCCGAATTTCATTCATCCCGGTGTTTTCAAACATTTGTGAAGAAGCTTCCTCATTATTGTGTTTACAGCGGCTTTAGTCTTTGTTAAAACTATTTGCATTCTTGTGATTCCACAGGGCTGTTCTTCATCTTGCCGTGCACTGACAGCTTTATTAATGTGGACATGCGTACCATCACTTTCGACATCCCACCGCAAGAGGTATGACACACACACTCCCAATTACATTAAACAAATACTTTGTCACGTTCAAAGAAATTCAAAGAACATCAAAGTAATTGTGCTGATTCGTGGTACGGTCCACCAGTAATGCACTTTTTAGTAAATAAAACAATGCAAATTCTTGGAAGATGACATCACTTAACAATTTCTGTCTCTTATTTCCAAACTTGCGTGTTCGATCGCTGTCCTGCTCTCAGGTTTTGACCAAAGACTCTGTGACAGTGAGCGTTGATGGCGTGGTGTATTACCGCGTCCAGAATGCTACTCTGGCTGTGGCTAACATCACTAATGCAGATGCTGCTACCCGGCTGTTGGCCCAGACCACCCTGAGGAACGTCCTGGGTACCAAGAACCTGGCAGAGATCCTGTCTGACCGTGAAGAAATCGCACACAGTATGCAGGTAGGGTGCAGTAGCTGTTATACACACTGTTAGCTGGCATTGTGATCCAAAATCAACATGCTAGCACTAATGTGTCTCCCAGAAATACCAGTCTGGGAAAAAATGTAATGTTTGAATTTAAAATTTACAGTCTAAGTACAGCGGAGCCTTTGAACTAGATTACTTTATGGTCTATTAGAGAGCATTTTAAAAGACACTATTGGCCTGTCCTAGTGACCTTATTAATCAATAAACTAAGCATATCAATAAAAATGGAGAACACTAGTGAGCAAAGCTGGGCTGATTGGATAATCATGATTATGGATAATCATGATTATCCAATCAGTCAAAATGACCAAAAAAGACTGTTTGCAGACTTCGTAAAAAGCGGCTTCCCTACGCTCAAACAACAGCGAATCTGAGACACACCTGCAAATTCACCACCCAATTTACACAGCAGAGGCACCAGGAACAAGTGGAGCAACATCACCTGTGCAAGACACAACTGTGTAAGACACTCACTGACAGTATAATTAGTGGACATGGCCTCTGGGTCTGTGAAGTCAAGCTTAAGTATCTTAATCCTGCATTCCCTCTAATAGCCACCAGGGGCAGCACCATCGGCTTCAATATGAGTCTGATTGCATTGACCTTTATGGAAAAATTACCTTACTTCTCAATTGATTTATTAACTCATTAAACAGTTTCAAGTCTTCTTACATGCAGCATGATGCTGATTTTGCAAATTGCTCCCATTTAGAGTAAAACAGGCGATAACGCACGGTACAGCTTTAGGGCGTGGCTAACTTTTGGTTGATAAGTCCATCTAGCACAAGAAACTCAGATCACACTGTCAAACTAGGCAGTGCTGATCAAATATGAATCAAGACTCTTTTTTTTTTTTCTCTCTTCAAATGTTTTTAGAAACATTTTACTGTACTATTACTATTACAGGTGTAATACAAAAAACGTTTATGACCAACTCTTAGTACGTCACCCACCACCTCCACACACATCCAAATATGGTCATTTTTGGCTCAGAAAAACCACGGTGGCAATGTCAATATTGCCCAACTCAAGGCTTCAAAACTGTGGTCACGGTGGGTTGGCACTTGGTCTGACCATCGACTGAAGGATGCCTGTGAACACACATGCTTACGTGACAGTCACAGCTCACTGCATCTCAGATTTACATATGATGCTTTTTGGGTTTCATTCAAATGAATTTGAATTCAAATGAGTTTGAATGATGTTTTGGAAGTGACAGACTTGGTACAAACCTTTTCTGGTAGATTGGCAGTTTGAATTTTGGATACTGTATGCTGATAAGAGTTAGTAGTTATCTAATATGACATATGGCTTGTTAACTCTTCTACAGCTGAGGATTACTTCTGTGAGCTGTGTTGATATAAACAGTGGAATGCAAAAAAAAAAAAATGCAAACTCTGCTGTTATCAACCCAATTTTCAGGCATCTACACTACAAAATGATCTGTCTCTTCGGTGACAGGACATTCGGATGATGCTGTGATGCCATGGTTTCTACACTTCTTAGTGCTTGAAGTTCCTGCGATTGTTTTAAATATGCTGAAATTTAAAAGCTGGACCCCTGACGTAATGCACACTAAGGCATCAAGCAGAAAACCTATTATGTAGGCAATAACACGAGGCTCCAATAACACAGACTGACTCGTCGAGAAAACAGAATGGAGGATTACGGTGCCGCCGTGCTTTAGCGCCAGGTTTGCTTGAACTCTTGAGTTAAACTAACAAACTGCAGTTAAATATGTGCATCAGCTGTAAACTAAGAAAACCTTAGGTAATCCTGTGTTCCATGTAGAGCACAGCTGTTAGTTTGCCTTTGACTTCAATTATTTATTTATTCATTAAACTTTTACTTCCAGTTTATGCTGAGCTTCTATAAATGATTAAATATTGATTTGCGATACACACACACACAGTCGGAAGGTTTGTCAGCGATCAGTCGGTAGTTCATTAACGTCAAATATACTGTCTGTGTTGAGTATTGCAGTACACTAATTGTTTTCACACGGATGTGCTGAGTGTTGGAAGCTGTCTTTGTGTCAACTAGGGTTTCTCTGTGAAACACAACAGGAAAATGGTTAACCTCTTCTTCCTCCTATTCATTTATGAGTGGTTTGAAAATGGCAACTTGTTCATTGCAGCGCAGCGCAGAGCATAGCCTCGGCCATTTACTTTCTGTTTTCACAGTAGGAGGCTTTGTCTGTTTGATTAAATACAGCAACAAAACTCTTTTCTCCACTGTATTAAGTGCAGAGACACCAATCTCTTTTAATGTCTCCACGGCTCCTAATATTCAGGTGTTGATCTGAAAATATGCAATACTTGATGCATAAAAGTGAAAATAAGCTGTGCAATCTGCTCCTCGCTCATCATTCAGTGCTTGTTATTCACAACATAACTCTAGGAGCAAAATGGCTGCAGTGCAATGCTGCTAGTGGTTGCAGTGTCATGTAATTTTACGATAGTGTGTTATGGTGTCAGTATGTTTCACACACATCTGCCAGCATCCATATTTGATCAACCTTTAGGTTTTTCTGTGACACCAACTGTGCTCTAAATTTCTTTTTGCAAGAGAGAAACATGCATCCAGGTGGAGCGCCATCTGCTGGACGATTTTGAGAAGTGTTTTTTTTTCTGAATTTCACCCATTTTAAAAAAGTATTGAAATGTCAGTGATAATCTAGACTAGCAAATAGAAATTTGCCTTTTTGTTTCAAATACTGACAAATAAGACTTTTATGCAGAAGCTCAAAAATCTTTAGAAAACATCTTGAACACTTGTCTCTCTGCCTTCTCAGTCTACTCTGGATGACGCTACAGATGACTGGGGGATCAAGGTGGAGCGGGTGGAGATCAAAGACGTCAAGCTGCCCCTTCAGCTCCAGAGAGCCATGGCCGCTGAGGCCGAGGCCAGCCGTGAGGCCAGAGCCAAGGTAAGGTGGTCCTGCCTCCCTGTTGAGATCCTCTCAAACCTCACAACATTCCTCCCCTGAATTACATCAGCTTTTTTGCCCCTCAAGTCACATTACGTTGAAGGATTTCTGTAACTTGTAACCCACAATTTAGTGTAATGCTACTAATTAATAATAGATTCATTCTCTTTAGTCTAAAAAGTGTTGTTTCCTGTTCATTCATTCACCTCTCTCCTCCTGTTTTCCTTGTCAAGGTGATAGCAGCAGAGGGAGAGATGAATGCCTCGCGGGCTCTGAAGGAGGCCTCCCTGGTGATTGCTGAGTCTCCGTCAGCCCTGCAGCTGCGTTACCTCCAGACCCTCAACACCATCGCCGCCGAGAAGAACTCCACCATCATCTTCCCGCTGCCACTGGAAATGATGCAAGGCTTCATGAAACATTAAGCGGGGAGGAGTCTCAAAACACGTTGTTCACATGTTAACACTTGCACCACATGCATCACTTACACACACGTATTTAGGCCCCGTGTCTGTTAAGCAGTGTTAAGATTCAAAATGATGCTTAGGAGGTTGTGCTTGTTGTTCATGAAGATGTCCTGAAGGAAACTTGTGTTGACCAACACCAAAAAGCTTTTTGTTACCCCACCATCGCACTTGAACACACCTCACAGACTATCAGCCAGCCCACATGCATGCATCTTCTCTGTGTGAGAGAACAAATAACTACATTCATAATCCAGTTTTTTTTTTTCTTGCTTTTACATTAATTTGACAGCTTAAGTATTTGAGCAGAACATAAAAACATAAAAAATATGAAATGTAACTTGTGTCACATGGTTGCGTCACTCAGATCAGTTTCTGTTTTTGTAAACTGATCTGTTGGCCAATCAGAAATCTCTCTATCACCACTGCCGACAGTGCCAAACACACAGAATCTACAGCGGTCAGCTGGGTGTGTCTGCCAACAATTGACCACTGACTGAATTTATTTGGTTCATGTATGAGAGTATTAAGTTTGTGCATGAGATTTAACTAAAACCAGCCACAGTGCAGCAGGTGGTGTACTGTAGCTTTTATTCTGCAGTTTCATTCTACAAATGTAGAAATCAGGAGACGTTCCCTGACTGTCAAAGTAGACGCAGGAAGCCCAGACCTCATTTACACACATTTTAAAGGAAAGTGCCTGCTGGATATATGGCCTTAACACAAACACGCATGTTCTCAGTATCTCCAGATATTATAGTACTACTGTGACCACTGCCAGCATCATAGTGCTCTCATCATTTTATACCTAAAAGTAGTTTCATGATAGCCAGATGAGGATTTATTTATTACTTTTCATTTATTTTCAGGGTTTATTCCGGCCCCCAAAACCAGACTATGTATGTTTGTTGTGCCATTGCATGTTTTCACTAAATGTTAGTGTCAAACTCATTCCAGCTTCATCATTAAACTTACATTTATACCTCAAAGGTTCAAACACACTCTTGGCTGTACAGTATACACTGTACTGTACATAACCTGCTCCGTTCTCATTCTTTACTTTCGTCCAGAAGGTGCTGGCAATGCTGGATTTTAATTTACTGAAAATACATTTAATATGGTGCATTAATGACTGAACTGTTGGCATTTTTAGACATGTGAGATGGATGGTTTGGTTTGCTTCATGGCTCCTTCAGAAAGTCGGGGTTGGCAACAGTGACATACAGATGTGACACACACACTTTTCCTCTCTGTCAAACACAAACATTTTTGTGACACACTGTAACTCACTGTTACTTGAATATGTTTACAGTATGCTTTTACATGGTGTATGCTATATTTAGATCAGTGGAACACACCCGATTGCCATAGCTGACTCCCACTGACACAAACCGTGACTACACGTGTGTGTGTATATTGTAGAGCCATCAGTTGGTATTATTTTGTCCACCCCGTTTGGCTTCACTGCTTAGGAGAAGCAGGAACTGTTAGAAAGAAACCTATCGCAAATCTTTTAGCCAAAAGCCTTAACTTGCTCACACCAGTTCATTTTACAGCTTAATGTCACGTTTCTATGCACTTCCAAATTAAAACTGAATGATTTTATTTACTTATTTTTTCAAACAATAATATTTTATCACATATGCTCTCTGGGTGGAAACAAACAAACCAAATAGTTAATCTTATCTAAAAATTGTACTTGTTATATTTTTCTTCCTTTTGACATATAAAGGACAGGATGTTGGTATACGTATGTTACAGTATCTAGTGTATGTGTAACTTAGTGTTACTATTGATATACTTATACAATATGTCTATTTACATAGAAATATATAGATTTACATATATGTATATATATATATATAATCGCAGTCCTGTGAAGTTTAGAATAGTTTTGCTGTGGGTAGACAGGTTTAAGTGGCACTGTTTTTTTTCTTTCATATTTTGTTATGAAATACAAAGGCTGTTAGAATATTTAACTCCTTTATGTTTGAGTTATTGCTGCTGACACATGTTGAGTTTGAGTGCTACAGTAAGTCTGTTACAGAGGGAAGAGGCGGTCACACACACACTGAGTCTGCATCGCTGAGCGGCTACTCTAATGTTTCACCAGTAGTTTGTGGTTGTTGCGTCTTTCCCACTTCCTCAGGCCTTTCCGGAGCTCTTTTGGCTTTCACATAACAACATGAAACCCTGCTCATTAAATTGAAGTAGTACATAAGCTTTGAACTTGATGTAATTATTTTAAAATTATTTTTATTCAGAATTTATGGGTGATGAATTTTGCAGCTTTCTGTATTTTTTTTGTACAGTTTGCTAATGTTTGATATGCTTTTAACTTGATATATGAGACTTTAAATAAACATTATTAAAAGCATTTGGGAGTCTGACTTTTTTTTAGATCAGTGTTGCATAATAGTGTAAAATGTAAAAACAGACAAAACACACTTTACTTGTTTCATTTGGTTTTATTGAAATGATAACAAGGTTTGGGGAAACCTCAGAAAGTGTCACAGAAGTCAGAACTGGTTTGTAAAGCGGCAAAGCGGCGGTTTCCCATTTAAAGTTGGCCACTGCAGCATCACATAAGCTTCCTGGGCATGAATGTGTGGCTTTTTTTTTCTTCAAAAATAAATACAAAGAGGCATCTAAACTCAAGGTACCTACAACTTACTTATAAAGGTTTTATTTAAAAGCAGGCTCACTGTAAACTAAAGGAAAGAATATTAAGGCATCGGTTGTATTGCTTTTCATAAGAGGTGTTTTCTTGGCAGTGGGTGTTTTAATGTTGGAGGACACCGAGACTGTTTTCATTACATTTCACTAGTGAACAGGTTTTACTGTCAACATATAAAATAAATGAGAAAAACTGGCTACAGTAAAAGTCATTGTAGGAAAGTGTATTTAGTGCAAAACCCTACAGGAAGCCTGTGTATCTAAAGCTCTATTGGTTGGTTTCATAATGGCTATAAAGGCATTACTGCAGCATGTGAGACAAAGTGAATTAAAACTGCTTCATTGACCTGTATCCCTTCAAATCACAACAAAATGTAAAAAACAAACTCCACATGTTTTCAGGGCATTTTGGCGGATAAAAAAAGTCTTCTGATTGGAGCTCAGTGCTTGCAGCGGAGCAGGGAGTGGGGTCAAAGGTCAGGGCTGATAGTGATGGAGGGAGGGTCAGGGGAGATCTCACAGGGCCAGTTCAGCCATAGCGCGCTCCAGGGGGTCGGTGGTCCAGTAGTCGTGGTCCCAGCCCAGGAACCAGCCGGTGAAAGTGGGCGGCTCGAAGCACTGCTTGATCTTGACGATGGGTGTCCTGCGGTCTCTGTTGGCCGGATCAGTCTCGATGTAACGGACAGCTGAGGAAGATCAGGAAAGGCTTGAATTAGAGCTAGTCACAGAAGCACAGCAGAATAATGTGTACTTAAAGATCAGGTACCTCAATAAGGGACTGTAAACACCCATTAATGTTAATATGTACAAATCATTTCTAATTTTTCGGAAACTCAGATGAGTCCTGCCCCTGCACCACAGGTACACTTTAAGGAATAGTTTAACATTTGGCAAATACTCTCATTTGCCTTCTTGCTGACAGAAGATTGATACTTCTCTCATGAAGGCACACTAAATATGAAGCTGGAGCCAGAAGAGTGTATTAGCTTAGCTTAGCATAAAGACTGGAAACTCCTTTATTCTTTATATGTTTATTTTATCTGTACAAAAAACAAATAAAAAATGTAAAGGTTGTGGTTCAAAAGAGGCTCGTGTAGTATTATCCTAATAAATAAATAAGGCCATGTAGTTTTCTCTTGTTGATTTGGGTGCAATCGTGCTCCACTCCACAGACTTAAAAAACTTGAGGAATAACACCAAGTTTAAAAGTAGTGTTTTACTGCCCCTCTCTGGTTGAAAATTTGTTTCACCTCCCACTCTGGCTGGGTGTTGTCAGAGATGTGATTTGTGTTGCAACTGTAACCACACCCAATAGTGATGTCATGGTGTACTAGGGGTACACCTGTATATTACTGCGGCCAGGTGAAAAGTTAAAGACTAGATTTTCAGGTTTGTCTCTTACTAAGTAAAGTTAAGACCATCTGCCAAACAAAACAAGTTGAATAATGTAATGCACATGTAATGCTTGACAAGATTATCTTTCATGAGAAAAACTAACATTTAATCTCCCTAAAATAAGATTTTATGACTTTTGAATTGTTTCTTTTTTGAAGTGCAGTCCAAGTATTTTCTTTAAATATTGCATGATTTTTTGAATAAGAAAAAAATACCTTTGATGGGTAAGAAAATCTAATTATTATGAATTAATAGAAATGTCAGAGAAGTTAGTTTAGGGTTGTTTTGGAATAATATGGTAACTCCTAGTGGCATTTTCCCTTTTCACCACTACCACTTCACAGTTCTACATGATTTCAGCTCACATATATAGATATCATATCTTAATAATGTAAGTTTTTTTTCTTACCAGACGCCATTGCTTCAGTCTTCTCTTCCTCTTGGGCCTCATTTCCGATCCAGACGAACACCTAAAAATGGGAAAGTTTTTATGAATATTCGTTCCAATATTTGGCGTCACTGTGAATCCTCATAGTACGCCTCAAACAGTCACAGCTCTGGTTTCTTTACCTGCTCCCAGGTGTCGAGGATCATGACATCATCAGTGGCGAGGTCATCTTGGGTTATCTCCCCGGGTACCTCCTCAATCTGAGAAGAAGAGAAGGGTTTAGTGGATGTGTGTTGATGTACTGTGCGCACTAAGGGAGCGTTCAGAAACAGGCACATTTATATTTTAGAGACAATGTGCTTTTTATTCAGTCTGATTTAAAGAGCGGTTCACTTAAATCAGAAAAAATATATTGTGAGTACTGTGGAGTAGCCTGAGTAGCTGGGACATCATTTCTGGAAAGGCAACTGTTGTGAATGAGCACCAGGTCTCTGCAGTGTTTACCTCAAACCCTAACTATGTCCAACCAGAAGGGTTTACTTCTGTGAAACGATCCAACAAATGCAGCCGCAGAGGAAGCTCAAACCAAAGACTTACGATGAAGTTTCCAGTCTTATTGGAGCAGGCGAAGAGTCTGGGTGGATGAGCGTCCATCTTGTCCTTGAGTCTGGTAGAAGTGCGATATTCTGTCTTTCCTCCCAGAGCCTCCCAGAACTGATCTGTAAAGAGGACAGACACACTTCAAGTTATTCTAGTTTCATATATTTAAACAGGAAAAACACATGTAAACACTGAAAGGGCTTAAATAGTTTAACATTTTGGAAAATATGTGTATTTACTTATATGTGTATAAATATGTGTATAAGCTTCATATTTAGCAGACATACAAAAGTGACTCATGTAACTCTTGACAATAAAGTAAATAAGCATATTTCCCACAATGTCTATTAAACTACTGCTTTAAAGCTGCGTTAATTCACTTTTTGGGGGGAACTTAGGGGCTGAAGAACAAGCTTAAATTTAAAACAGGTGACTATTTGCACATCCAGCAGACACAGAGCAACATTAGCATTCAGTTGGAGTCATGTTTGTGTCTGATATCCAATATTCTCTCTCCATTCAACGCTGGTTTGGTCTCACTCCTGAAAAAAATGATTTGACTCTTTAGCTGTGAAATATCCAACTATATATATGTTCACTAGCTAGTAGCTAACTTTTTTTTTTTTTTTGGTGCGTGCTGCGGCTGCCAGTTACCTTGCTGAGACTAAAGCGTACTGTAAAACATAAACCGTGACCTAAAGGATGCTGAAAAGAGTTGGTGGATTTGTTTCTACATTATTTATAACTTTAGCCATTTGGTCCACAGTTGATATAATAAATATTGATTTAAAGACATGCAGGATTTATTGTTTTTCCAATTCATTGATTCATATGAATGTTTAATATGAAGTGTTCAAGGTAACCACTCTTGTGTTCTATCTACCTATTGTTTACTCTGTGACAAATCTAACATGCTTCTCATGTGCAGTAAATTTTGAACAGAAAAGGTCATAAACTTTAAGTTTAAGCTCACAGAAATAAAACGATGAATTTCTGTTGCAGCCCTCAACTGATGCCAGCCCTTAAAAGCAGTGTGTGTATAAAAAATTGACTCTGTTGTGTTTTAGCCTGAGGTTTTATATTTGAAATTGCTCGCAAAGAATCCAGTTTCTTCTCGAGCTTTGAAAGCAAATCACAAGATTACTGATATCATCTAAAGGGGTGATGCAAGTCTCCTTTGTTTAAATATAGATGAACACAAGCACTTACTTTAGCTGAAATACAAAAAGACAACTATTTAGCTTCACATTAAAGCTCTGTTTTAACAGCTTGGCCACAGTTTGTAGCAGAAACAACTCTGAGTACGTTAACTGGCTGTGGGTTTCAGTTTGAGTCAAAAGCATAAAAAATAAGAAGCTCTTATTGTCTTTTCATCACTTGTCCTCACCAGTCTCTCCTCCCTCAGACAGCTCAGAGGCCGACACTCCCAGGATGTCACACAGCTGCTGAGCTCCCTGTTTCTCTGTGTCGCTGGCGCCCACACCGACCCACTGGAAGCAGCCTCCGGGGGTCACCAGAAGGAAAACATCATTGGAGTTCAGGTTGGATGACACTGCGTCAACCTGCATAGATAGAGATATGTTGTAGGTTAATACGAGCGGTTCTGCTACTGTTTGTGCATCGAGCTGTCGATATTTCCTGCACACTTAAAATGACTCGTCACGTTTCTGTTTGGTCACTTCATTCTCCCTGAGCATTTTCGCCAACAGCTTGCCAAATGTACAACTAAAATTAAATATCAGTTGTTTCCAATGAACACTATAATATTCAAATAGAAATTCTCTTTACATTTAACATACATTTAAGTTTTAAAAACAGGCCATAATTATATATATTTTTTAAAGGTACATTCATTTCCTAAAACAGCTGCTCACTGTAGTTTGTATCAGATGTTACTAAAACAGGAGTAAATGTTGAATATGTTGGGGACTATTTTCAACGGCGGATTAATCTACATTTGGTACTCTAGGTACTTTAGTATTTCTGGCAGCAGGATGGTGTGTGTGTGACACACACAGTGGAACAGTTTGTGGAACAGCTTACTGGTGTGTTTTTGGACAACAGTGGAGCTCTGTGACACAGTGGAAGAAGATGTCAGGCTTTGAATACAAAGACAGGATCAGTTCATTGTTGCTTTGGTCTTTTCTTTGGGTTTGTTGATAGTAAGGTGAATATAGACTATCACCAGACTTATCCTAAAATGACCCGTTGCACTGATAAAAGTTAGAAAATGAATAATGTCTTACCTCCACAGCTCTGGTGTGTCCTGCAGAGTTGGAGCGCACCTGGAAGAGTCGAGTCTCAGCAGGAGCTGACTGACCTCCTTCTCTGGACGTTCCTCCCTTGTACACCACCATGGGCTGTCCTCCGAACAGGCTCATCAGATGAGCCGGCTCTTTTCCCTGCATCACCCTCACCTGGTACACAAAAACGTCAAAATTAAAACATGAGAATGACAAGATGGTTGTTTCTTTTGCAAAACACCTCATGCGTTTTGACTATCCCAAGCTGGTGCAGCCAAATCACACCAGGCAAGATCCTCCCATGTTGTGCCTTGTGAAGTGCTGCAATCACGACTACAGCCACAAGATGGCAGCATAGAGCTGAGCACGGTGTTCACTGTCTGTGCCACAAGGTGGTGGGTGTCAAAGTTTGTGAAATTAGGAGTGATGACGCAGGTTATGTCTGAAACAGTATCATGAGTCTCTTTTGCCCTGCAGCTTTTGTCATAAATATTTATGGCTGTCAGCTCTTCTCCTAAATCAGTCATCACAGCAAACAATGCTTATTTCACACGAGAGAATGGAGAAATGATAATCATTAATACGTTTACACATTGTACTACTTTCCCAGCACTTCCTTGTGCATCCTTTGCTGTGATATGAAACTGACTGTCTGTCAGTGAGCCAGTGTTGCTCATCTCTAAACAGCTCAAAAGTTGTATTTGATTTTGTTATCCTAAATAATCGTCAGATTTCTTGTTTTTGTTTGCTAAAATGTTTGCATAGTCTCCACTCAGTAACCTCTAGAAAGGCATCAGCAGGGTTCTGGTTTCCTTGTGATATTGATCAATTTCAGCAGGTTGCAACAGTCTGTGCTGAGAGCAACAGAGGTGGAACGCATTAGCCAAAATGCAATCTCTGGCATTCATCTGACAACAACTTAACTTTTTATTATTACATACTGCAAAGGACTGGGACTGCAAAGGACGTCTTGTCCCAGATATCCGTTATCTGTTTTCCAGATTTCTGCTGGATACACAAGGAGCCCCAAAACACTGGCTATTGCCCTTCGTTATCACATCATCATCAACCAATCACAGGCCTCCACAAAGCCTTGCTTCAGCTTGTAACCCAAAACTAGAGACCAGAGTTTAAATGAGAGTATATAAATTGAATACTCTATACTAATACATGTTAACGTTTGCATCTGCTCTGCAGTTTGATCAAATATTTGGTCGTTGATATAAGTCTCTGGGTATCGAACCTCAATACCTTGTTGGCACCAACCACAATGTGTCTGTCCCCCCAAGTGTCAACTGTCAAATTCTGAAGGATCACTTAACGCTCGCTGGGATTCATTGTCTTGCATACTTATTCTTACATTTTAAGCAGAATGTCGCCAATTTTATATTTCAGCAAAGCTCTTGTGCTTAGACAACATTTATTGAGACATTTGGCTTCTTTTGTTGAATGAAAGGCACGTTTGAAGAAACCTGTCTATATTTTTTCATAGTATCATTATGGTATCTGTACCAACATTGAAACGATACCCAGTTCTATCCCAGTAAAGTCAAGTTTAGTTTGACACACTGTTAAAACAAAAGTGACATTTGCAAGACAGCTGTTCTCTATTTTAAAAGTGAGAGCACGGAAACATCTGCAGATGTTCCAGACACTTGACTGTACAGGATAGGTTCACAAATCTTAATGTCTTTCTTAAAACAATAGTCAGGTGCCCATGTGAACACAAACAGTCCATCCTTCTGTATGAAAATCTATTCTAAACTGGAACTGAAACTAACAAATCAAGGGAGTATCTTCCTTTTTTAGTGCAGAATCCCCTCTATCCTACAACACACACTCATGCCACAGCACAACATGAACATTGTACATGCAAAGTGAGGACACACGAGTGAAGTGCGAGTGCAGAACACAGAAATGAATGAATGAATGAAGACTCACATGAGTACAGAGCCAGGACTCACTCTAAACAACTCTAAGTTTAGTTTACAGACTGATCTTGTGTTGTAATTCTCGCAGTCTTTTCCAAACTCTTAACATTAGAACTCATTGACAAAGTAAAGTCGGTGAAAACAGGGCTGTTTATGTGGAGCGGACGGAGTTGGCAGCCAAGGAGGAGGGAACCTCCCATTAACATTCACATCGGAATGTCCTGTTTATGTTGCATTTACATGATTTAACTCATTATCACCTTCATCAAAAACCTTCTACAAAAATGACGATAGCAGCCCCTTCATAACCAAGATACTCATACGTATCTGGGAATGTGATAAGAGTAGTTTGCTTCTATTGTTGCTGGCTCTGGACAAAATCATATGAGTCATTTTGGAAGGTAGAGGAGCAGGGAAGGAAGGGGAAAATACCTGAGTGGTTATAGGAGCACCAACAACCTGAAGACAAAGAAAAGGCCAGAAACCAAGGAGGACAGAAGCAGCAGTGAGGAAACCATTAGGGAGAGGAGAAAGAGTGAAAGGTTGTAAAGGTCAGGGAGGAGGTGACTGTGCTGAGTGAGCCAGAGGAGAGCAAGGACTTTAACAATATGAACGATAAGATGAATTTAAGCTCATGAAAACAAAAAGTTGCTAAAGGAACAATCTGTTGCACCTGCACAGGACCACCGCCGAGCTCTTCGTCCAGCTGGGCGCCGAGGATCGCAGAGGCCCCGATTTCATCCTGACTGGAGTCCATGCCCTGCCTGGGAAACAGTTTTAAATGTATTATCATCACACTGGATATAATAAGAGGCTCACTATGTGCTCACAAAACAACTTCAAAGCACTTTTAATTTTAACATGCGGTATTGTACCACAAGACTCTTTGATTTGATTGTAATTGCTTTAAAGACTTTGAAACTCACTGTGTTCCTCTGAGCTCTGATCTCCAAGTTTCATAATTATTTGATTCCATTTGTTTCCAATTTCTGAATTTTGCAATGTTTTCACTGCTCTGATCATTAAAAAAACATTAGCAAACGTCAAACATTAGCAGTAGCTATTACTATTACCACATAATTAAGTGGAAATCAACTACATCAAAAGACTTAAACTTGTACCATGTAAGTAACACTGTTGGGGATTGTTAGACCACTGTATGTTTCACATCTGAAGCCTTAAACTACAAGATATACATTTCTATCTCTAGATATGATGTGTTAATATAAATGATTACAAAATGGAAACACTGCTACATTCATTACAGCACTAAAGAACACAGGTCTTAAAGCTGCCCTGTGGAATTCAGTCTTGAATGGGTTTCCTTCCTCTCAAAACATTTGCAGAGCTGATTTCTCTCAACATTCTTTACATCTGCATTTGCTTGCCTGCAGATCAGTGGAATGTGTGCTAAAACAGGGACCCGCCCCTAAACAATAAGGCTCTATAGCACTACTAGTGGTCAAAAACACCACAGGGTACCTTTAACTTCCAGATCAAACACTATTGCTGTAATCATCTATGATATATACGCTTTAAAATATTAGAAGTACATTCCAAGCACTGACCTGTCATTAAATCCTCCTTTAATCCTACATCATATTCACAATTTAAGTTAATTTAGGTAAAATCACTGACTGACAGCTCTGGCCTGGTTGAGCTATATGACAACCAACTTTGTGATCCAGGCAGTTCCAGCTTCTTGCCTAATTCATCTTTATCTGATGTCAAACGATTAATCTCTCTTATTATTCTCACCACATGTAGATAATGTGTCCCTGCCGTCCACCGTGACTGTAGTTGTAAAGGATGATGTAGCTGTCTCCTCCAAAGAACTGTCCATATGTGGAAGGATCCACTGGTACCTTGTCGGACCCCTCAATACGCCAGATCTGTCAAGAAAAAAACAAGAAAGATCTCTGTGAGATATAGGGTCTATTGTTGTTTTTAATGTTTTAACCTATTTACTACTAATTACAAAGATGTTACATTATTGCAGTACATAATATCTACAATATTATGTAACACTGTAAACATTTTCTCGAGGTTTCAGCTCCTGTTTAGTTCCCCAAAGTGCCCCCAAAAAGCCTCAGGTCATCAAAGTAGTACAAATGTTCTCTCACCTGTTTCTCTCCGCTGCCGTCATCCACCATGCCGTGCTGGGCGGCCATGGCAGCTGATTCGTGCAAGCTGGCGGCATCGAATTCCACCTTCTCGATCTTGGCGATGCTGTTAGAGATGTAGGCCACGCCCAGGCCCTCTGTCTGGTCTTTGTCCCGCCAGTTTTTGAAGAACTGTTTGAAGAGAGGCGTCTCGCCCATCTCTGGCAGAATCTGGACCTGAGTGTGTTTGGGGTAACCCATCTTCCTGATGAACTCGTCTGCGGCTTTCATCGCTGCCTTACGCTCGTCCACGTTGGCGTCTTTGCCTGTAAGCAAGAGAAAAGGTAGCTGAGGTAGGTGCTGAGGTAAATACATTGTGTGTGAAACTGTTAACAAGAAAAGCTTCTGAGTTGTATGTTCTTGCAGAAAATTAGATGACAAGATTGATTCCACTCTCATGTCTGTATGGTAAATATGAAGCTACAGCAAGTAGCAGTTTAGCTTAGCTAACACATGGGGAATCCTCTGCAGCACCCTGCACTGACCTTTCCAGACAAAGATCTTGCCATCGGACCCGTGGTCCAGAATGAAGCAGTCGCCGGACTCCAGGGCGCTCTGGGCGAACGGGTTCTCTGCTGCCACCAGCGCAATGGCCATGTCTCCACTGGAATTGGACACCTGCAGGAAGGGGACGAAGGAAGAGAGACCTGGTAAATATCAGCTGCCATAAAATCACTGTCACTTGATAAGTAAGCAGAACAGGGAAGTTAAGATTATTGTCATTGTTTTTAAATTCTTTTACAGACATAAAGCTCATCGTTCTCGATTTTTTGATGTGTTTGTGCTGACCTTTTTTTTCACTATAATTGAACTTGGATCCTTTTTTTGTTACTTTTGGTTCCCCTTACAGAAGCACTACATTAAGTGAAACGAAGCCCCCTGAGGAAGTGCAAAGGAACCACTGATTATCTCTATGATTTAGGATAGAAAAAAAGGTAGCGAGACTGCTTATGCTTCAAATAGTACTGTAGCAGCTGAATTTGTATTATTGGTTATTGTATTTTTGCACTATTACTGTGTCAGCACGTACAGTATAAACACCAGTGTGTGTTATAAGAATAAAATCAACTTTTACAGTCATTTAATGTTCTAGCAAGTGTGCGAACTTTGAGTTGCAAGACTGTTTCATCGTATGTAAATATGATAATGATAATAAAGCTTTACCTGATCTGATATTAAAAACATACATTTGAGAAGATTTTTGTCTTAAATTCAAACTGAGGCTGACCTTGTAGAGTTTGGCCCTCTTCCTGTTTGAAGCATCAGCTTGGAGATCATCAGAGCCACCAGGAGGCAGATCTGGTTTAGGACCTAACACCTGAGGACAGAAGTGTCAGTTTTAACACAGAAGTCAGTTTGAGGCTGTTGATGTTTGATGTTGTTCTCATAATTCACCTCCAACATCTTCTCTCTCTCCACTCCCTCGTCACAGACATAAACTCGGGCCCTCCCACTGCGCTCGTTGTCACGGATACCCTTGGCGACCTGAGTAGCCTTCAGCTTCTCAAAGCGGTTGCTCTGGGAGCCGCACCACTGGTAAATCTCCTGCAGAGCAAGAAGAAGAGCAGATTGTGAAGTAAGTGAATAGAATCTGTCCTTATGCAGTAACATGTTGTGGTGTAAAGATGGTCCCATAATCCTCATAGATTTGCCACTCTCATCACATCATATTATCTAATATTGATCTGCATTGTTCTGCTCAGTCTGACTCACGCTTCCCAGGTCCAGGATGAAGCAGTCTCCCTGGTTGAAGCTGTCCCAGCTGACCCCCACCTCTGTTGCCCTGACAGCCCGGCGACCTTTGACCTGGAGCACCCGCTGCACAACTACCTCGTTAGTGACAACATGCTTGAACCCAGATGCCACGCCTCCTTTCTGGAAGACAAGAGTTGCATTTCAAAATAAGATACCTGCTTATTAAGGTATGAAAAAGATTTAAGATAAAAAGATTTTATTTGTATTTGGAAATTTAAATACTTAGTTGACAAAATGACTGTCACATGACTGGATCTTCCATTTTACAGATACTGAAGTTTATGTTTTCAAATATGATGAAATATAACCTTAAAAATGTAAATAAAGCGGCAGAAATCACACTTACTATATAGAATTACATAAACATGATCCTGGGTTTAAAATGCACCAAAACAATAGCAAAAAATAGAACGCATAAAAATGTTTCACAGCTATAAACATGACATCTTACCATGTATTTGATTCCAGACTTGAAGTAGCCAAGGAAAGGTTTGGACTCGTGTCCCTGGACCTCGCGGTACTGGATGGGTTTTCCCCCCAGAAAGTCGTCCATTTGGACTGTAAAGATGGCCGCTGAGCCGCTCTCATCCTGGGTGCAGTGATCACCTGTGCGAGAGAAACCACAGACGTGCTCCATGTTAATCCAGGTCCTTATTTTATCTCAGCTTTCACACTGTACATCCACCCAGAGAACCGCATTTTGCGTTTTGACCAGTCCGCTCAGTGACGATTCAGTGAGTCAGGAGATCGATATGTGGGAGCAGCATGGGGGTCAGATCCCAGAGGACGCATTAATACATGTAACATTTTTCTATTTATGGTCACACGGAGTTCAGCAGCATGTGGGAGGGTTACATCAGATCCTGTTTATTGGTAAATGCTGTTTCCATGATCAATAAAGCTGACTAAAAGCACATGTAATCAATAGAAAAAAGACAGGACTCAGCTTCTCACTTTTCTGTTTGCTTTGAGCTCAATCCTAAAAAATGACCCAGTCAGTCACCCCGTCTTCAGTCATCAATACTCATCTACAGGACTCATCTTTAGCTTTTGGCTGATCTGTATACCAATTAGACTGCTGACTTTGACTTAAAATACAGACAATGACATCAATTTGGAGTTATGATTTGAAAGAGAATATAACATGTTATATTGATGTCACTGTCCAGTGAAAACCATGATTACCATACATGAATGAAAGATTAAATTCAATTTAATGGGTCTAGAAAAACATTTAAACAGTTACATTAAAAAAATGTGATTTAATGTCACCTCACAGCTAGAAGGTTCCTGGTTCGAACCCTAGCTGGGGCCTTGACATGAGTTTGCATGTTCACATTTTTGCATGCGTGTGTTCTCTCCGAGTCCCAGCTTCCTCCTACAGTCCACAGTTATTGGTGACTCTAAACTGAATGCGACGGTGAATGGTTGTGGTGACTTGTCCAGGGTGTGCCCCGCCTCCTGTACAAAGTCAGCTGGGATTGGCTCCACCCCCCCACGACCCTGATAAGGCTCAATAGTTAGGAATAGTTGGAAGATGGATGGATGATTCCATAGGACAGTGGTATTCAGACTACTTTATCTCTGCATCAAAACTCTGTCTCAACATGTCCTATAGGTGCAGTGATATTTGACAGCCAGCTCGTTCTACAGTACATTCCTGGGTACTTTACAGATTCAGACTTTATATACAGTTCCTTTTTTTGCTATATTTTCATGCTTCATATTATACTGCTTACCGCTACAATCTACAATACTGAATTCTTTTTAAGTAAAGAATCTGGATACCAAATCCACCAACGACAATGTATTCATTTGTGCATGCTGAATGTCAATGCAAATAAAATCCCTTGTACTGAAACAAAAATATCAGATATACCTCCTGAGGTTTTAGACCACTGAAAGAATGTCAGCTGTGAAATTCCACAGTAGTGCTGTAAACTGTTCAAGTTTCCCAAGCTGATAACAAATCACAAATCACATCTGTCAGATTAAGCAGGATGAGACGCAGCACAAACAGAAAACACAACAGCAGCGGTGCAGTAAAAAACAATGCAACACTGTCAAGTGAAATTACTTTCCGGGAGCACAGATACAGCTCGCCATCTGCTTTGCAAGTCAAACAGGATCATAGATGGAAAACTGAGATCAGCTTTTACATTTGGACACATATCCATGGAAACCAGAAAAATACACCCACAGAAAAAAAAAAAAAAGCAAGAGGGACTCTTGGTATCATCATTTGAATATGGTGCCGGAAAACGTTAGAGTTATTTGTTTTTTCTTAGATTATCACATATGTATTGAAATTCTTATCCGCGTTTTTTATTTCCTTTTTTGGGGGGTTAAGGTTGAGGCTGGCCAATTCACACATGCACATTCAAAAAATGTATTTTGACACACACAAAGTTAACTTTTTAGAGATCTTGCGCACGTTTGATTTTAAAACTAAAAAAAAAAACAAAAAAACATGAAAATAGTCACAAAGAAGGAAAAACTATCTCTGCACTTACCCAACCAGAAGTGGAGGTCATACTGCAGGTTCCCGGAGCGCTGTTTGATGGTGTTGAGGATGAGGTAGGCGTCGCCGGTGTAAAATCCCCCGTACAGTTTCTCGGGAACGGGCACCAGGTCAAAGTTCTCCACCCTCCACACCTGGAGGCCTGGCTGCTGTCCGGCCCGCTCGAACTCTGGGTGTTGCGCTGCCATCCTGCCTGCAGGAAAATCACAAACCTTTGGTTATTGTGCTTTCCTGCTGCACACTCCTAAATGTACAGGTGCGTTCCCGTGGCAACAAGCTGTGGTTTTTTACGCTCCAGGTGAGTGGTCAAATACAGCAGAGATAAGAGTGATACAGCTCTGTAATAACCTTTTGAAAGTGAGACTGGGACTCTTTATTTGTGAGACGTTTGCTCTGGAAAACCACTCCCCGACAGGCTAAGGTGTTGTCATGGATACAAAGATAAAGTTTAGGGTTAAAGTTAGATATTAATGCACAGCAGTATGAGTCACTGGTGCTCTGTGCTCAGGGTGTTTCCTCCAGTGAGCAGGAAAAGGAAGTCCTACAATATGACTCAGTGGTTGTCATAACTGTCAAGGATGGTGGCAAAAGAAACAATGTCTATAATTATATACAGGAAAAATTTGACATTTTTCTTCCTCAATCTATCACAACCATATGCACACAGCCATAAATATCTGGACACTGCTGTCACCCATAGTATAGTAACTTTTCACTAAAAGTAAAGTAAAATATTTATAGATAAAATAACCAGTACATCAAGTTAGACATGAGATTTGACTTGTAAAAACGTCTGCTATTGACCTAAAAACTTCGGAATATCATAAATAAAACATGAAGGAGTATGCTGGCAGGTCCTGTCAGGTCTGGGTGCTGACCATTAAGAGCGGTATTCATAGCTGACAGACTTGCATCTTGACATTTTGCCTATGAAGCCTGAAGAACTGAACTCAGACTTGCAGCTCTGCCTGACGAATCAAGGTAACTCCATCACACTGAGACAAATTCATTAAAAAAATGGTTACAATGGCAGCAGAGATACTATTCTCTAGTATCTGCCAAGCTCCAACACTGGATCCCATCCTACACATCCCATAGTGCAACTTGATAGCATCTTTTGTTAGATCAGTGCATAACACAGCTTTTCTATTCAGAATTTGGTCCAAGTCCAAGCCAAGACACTTAGGTGATCTGACTCATTTGATCTGACTCAGACAAGCTCCCTCAGAGCCACATAATATCATACAACTGTACTCCCTTATAAGATTACACTGACAAGTAAAATTGGTGCACTGCCCTTTAGAGGGATAGAAATGTAGCAAAATAGCAAAATCTCTACGAGCCTACTTATCTCGATAGTCGTCGCAGTACATGACGTCCTTTTAGGACTGCCCTAATTGACACGTCAGCAGTCAGACTTTGGTCCAATCACAAGCAAACTCACAAACACTCACGCCCAAACATTCATACACATACACACACACACTTGTGCCATATCTGAAAGCACATAAGACATGTGGCGCCCACTAAAGAGTTTCAAGTAGGTGTCTGTGCTGTATCGGATCACAACCCACTGGCCTCCCTGAAGCATGTGTGGATGTTTGAAATTTTTAAGATGGGAGTCGAGCATCCTTTGTTATGGGTGTTTGGAGAATAGTTTATAAATTAACAATAAGGAACTTCTTTTGTTTTGGACATTTTTTTAAAAAAAAGGAAGTAAGTAATCTCAGGTACTGTAAATACAAAAATGATTTCATTCTTGCTACATTATACGCCACCATATCTAAGGCTGTACTCAATTCAAAATTGACTCCACTGCACTACACTGAATCTGCAACTCCCATCAGCTTTACATTGAGATTCAGCTCATTGTTCGGCCCACAACTTTAGTGCTCTGGTTCACTCTTGCTGCTCTCATAGCGTCATTTTGCAGTTGGCAGCTGTTTCCAGTGAGAAGAGAGTGAATATTGGACTTAGATTCACCAGGTGGTCAGAAACATGACTCCAAAGGAATGATAATGTTGCTCTGTAACTGCTGGATGTGTAAATAAGCAAGTACCAACGAATTTAACCATATCAGCTGAAAAGGTTACATGTCAATGTCATGCTTACAGCGTGTTATTGCAGGTTTGAATTCCAGTTTATAACATTGTGGCTTGAATGTGGCTCCATTTTGTTAGAATTTCATGCACACAAGGAAGACGTGATACCAAGTCCAGCCAGACTCTCCTGCTATTCCACTGAGAAAAGTCAAAAAAGACAAGATCTGCTGGTAACACAAACATGGATGTAGGTTTCAAATTCTTCCAGAAATTGGTTTGGCAAATGTTTTCTGAGGAAGGAAATACATTCTCAAGGATACACACAATGAGTTTTGGAACTTAAACCTAACCAAGTTTACAAGATTCCTTAACTTGGTAAATACATTACCATAAATGATAAAAATCGTGGCTCTTAAAATAACCAGAATTATCCCATAATAACACTATCGCACGCTAACACTGTATACTTTTACTTCAGCAAGAATGTCAATACAGGACTTTGAATACAGCTTCCACTTCTCAAAGCTGTTTTGTGGTGAGACATAAATGGTTGCAATGTCAGGTTTCACAGACCAGACTGTGAGGTAATGTGTCACACTGACTCCACACCTTGTATAAATTGCTCCCACAGAAAACAAATCCTCTGAAGTGAAGCAGTGTTCTCAAATTAGAACCTGACCCCTCTGAAAAAGGCTTCTGTGGCCTTACATGGTACATTTATTCTTTATTTTACTCATTTATTTAAACGATGATGTGCTTGTAAGACATCTAAACCATCAATGTTATTAACTGTTATTAACTTAAAGGAGCTGTTGATGCAGATCAGGCTCAGGTACGACAAAACATGTGAAAACTGGGGGTCATGTAGTTCAAAATGAACACAGAATCCAGTTTTCCACAGGAATGTTGCTTGGACCAGCGACCTCTCAATTTGCATGACTAACCGTCCACATTGGAGCAAGAATGGCCCATTCTTCTAGGCGGCCGCCTGCCCACAAACATGGCAAGAATCTGCTCTGGACCCTAGAAGAGGGAAGTGGCTCAAAATTCACGTAACCAGGCCAATAAATGTGGGGTTCCTTTTATTCCCAATTTCTGCTTTCCTCTTATGCAACAGCCGGACTCATTGCAGTGTTTTATAGCTATGGAATGTTTGAGCATGGAAAATTTAGGCTAGAGCCATTTTCACAGTCAACTTTCCTGAGTTTTGAATGGGTCACATGTCAACACATGTGGCTGGCCGGTGGATTTCTCTGAGATGAATTATTTGGAAAGAAACTACAGAGTCCTAACCCATTTATAGCTCCTTTACACTTCACATGAGAGTTGACTCAGTCAAAACAGTAAAAATGTAGCCAAAACAACTGGATACCCTGAAGTCATGTGAGGTCAGACACTGTCTGGACTCCCATGACACTGCAGCGCCTGCATCCAGGTTTGACCGGACAAAGAGAAACTGGGGCGCATTCCCACTGGGGTCATTATAGCTTGATGGAAGATATGGAAAGCTGATTTTATTTTCCTACAGTGGCTCTAAAGTAGCCTGGTGGAGTTTCCAATCTGGAGAAGCTTGAATGCCATAAAAATCAGACAAATCTGCAGCGTCTATACACAGGAAGATTGAATTAAGCCTTAGTGATATAATTCCTAATTTGTCAGGCCTGAAAACAAAGATGCAAATAGAGAAATGTCAGTTTAAAATGTAATATGATTACTCCGATAAATTGATTCAAAGGATTTTTCACAAGGAAACATTGAGTGCTCATATTTTGGAACATAGAAATAATCAAATGTAATATTAAGTGTCTAAAGATGGAGGGTATCACATGCTGAAGAGATTTTTATTTTCATTTAATAACCAAGAAACTGTTTTAAAGTGGATCATCTGGCTTATTTGCAATCTGGCGCTGACACTGATCCAACATATTAGGTCAGAGCATAGCTGTTTAGGCAGACCTCATCTCTTCTCTATCCCCGTCTGAGAGTCGTGTTTATCAGGGAACAATCAGCGAGAGTTCCTGTTAAATTGCTGCTCAGGACTAAGTGGATTAGAAAGTCAAGATAAGATGGCTCAGCACTTCAGAAAAATCTATCTTTTTAACAGTAAAGCATGGAATGCTACACTAAAGCACTTCATCCTTACATGTTCAATACGTATAGGTGGAGTATAGCTCGACAAATGTCAGCAAAATAAGCTGCCTGTTTATCATTTTCAAACTCGGAGAGAAAGACTAGAAAATACACTTATTTTCTTCCAGAAAGTAAGATGAGAAGACTGATTCTACTTTCATGTTTATGTGTTAAGTACAGAGCTGGAGTCAGGAAGCGATTAGCCTAGCTTAGCATAAAGAAGGAAACAGCTAGCTTAGCTCTAATTGAAATAAAAAGAAACAGCACTTCTAAAGCATGCTAATCAACAAGTTGCATCCTGTTCACACAGACATTAATGTACAGACTTTACAAGTTTGTTTTGGTCCTCTCCTGTTGCCTGTTCTTTGAGAAATAGTAGCACGTAACTTTCTCTAAAACCACAAATGGTTGTTTTAACATTTCTGCTACAGATGTTAGCACTTTAGAGTTGCTAGTAGGCGCACTGTTCATCATTGGACAGAGCCAAGCTAGCAGTTTCCCCCTGTCTCCAGTCTTTACGCTCAGCTAGGCTAATCATCTCCCGTCGCCAGCTCAACACATAACACACATGAAAGTGGTTTCTCATCTCAGGCTTGAAAAGAAAGTAAATAGGCTAACATTTGGTGACCAATCCTCATCACTAAGTATAACACAAATGGTATGATGGTGTAAGATGCTAAAATGATTCTACAGTCAAGGAGGTAGATACCATATCCTGCAGACTGCTACTTCCTATACTGTATATCTGGGGGAACCACCTAAAACAAATGTGGTGAGAGAATACAATAACTTTATGTTCCCAAGCAACTGGTAATAAATCAGTAACTAGTGCTTGAGTTGATATACAGCTGCTCATTAACTTAACTACTGACACACCCTGACATATAAAAACAGCTTGCATGCAGAGATCTGAGCACAGGGATCCTCATTAACACAGAGACGGATGTTCAGCAGAGAAACAAACTTTAATTTGAAACCAAGAGTCTCGTAACTTTGGACACATTAACGACTGATGCTGTGGTCGCGTAGAGAACAACAGGAAAACTTGTCACTTCAGTTTTTGCTTGGTTATTACACTAGAAGAGAAGTTTGACATCAGTACTTCTGTGTAAGTTTCATGACGAGAGTGTAACCCATTCAATCCCCATGATAGATGTTCAGAAACGTACTGCATGTGGAGCTTTCTGATTGCCTGAAAAAATCCCTGAAAAGTTGGCTCGCTCCAGAAGTCTTTTCATCCAAAAGCAGACGAATACCTCTACTCTAAAACACCGATTGAAGACATCACTTTTGTGCGACTTCTCATTCTGCAGATCTTTGTTTCTGTGGCATTAAATAAATATGACTGCCTCTGACTGTGATCTTCCCCTCTGATGGAGAGAACTGATCTTTCTGTCTCTGCACATCAAAGCTGTTTTAATCCCACAGTTAGATACTTGTACTGTCTGTGACTTAATAAAGGAAACATAAGAGGGGTTACACGGCACCTGAATCACCTCACACTTTGAAAAATCAAAGCCAGTATTGAAAAAATGGAATAACAACTCTGACAAAAGAAAAATCAGTAGTGAGGGATAAGGTTAGAGAATGAAGAAGAGTGTTAGTTTTTCATAAATTAAAATATTTTTGTGCAAAGTTTTGAATGAAACTTTGACCAGTTAATGTTTCTGGCAGCTCCAAGTTGGATGAAGTGACTCATGGAGGGGTAGTTCCTTTGACTCAACACACACACACACACACACACACACACAGCTACAAGCTTAAATAGAACGTGTCACATGACTATTGGTTAGTGCTTCTTCACAGGCATGCTTGTAAAAGCAGATGGTGTCTACGCTGCAGGCCACACTGCACCTCTGCAGACCCCGAGGTATTCGTTCTCATTGCAGGCCCTCTTCGCCTGCAGATAAACATGGAGTGAGTCTGTCACTCCAACCTCAGTTATTTGAACCCCTCCCCCATTTTCTCACCAGCTTCTCTTTTGTTTCTGTGGCTTCGCATGAGGCCTGTGTGCAAACACAAAACCTGATCCACTGTGCAGATAGCAACACTGATTTCATATGATGTTTTAAGCCCTTGTGATTTGTCTACTCGTGTCTTACTTCAGAAACATGCACATAATAGTTTTATCTCTAAGGCCTGAATTTATGGGTTTCTGGCCTGATTTTTTTCCCTAAAAAAAAAGAAGTTCCACCTTCAAGAAGGGGGCTTCTCGATGACTCATTTTCTCCATGCATGCCGCTCCAGGCCTCTTGAGGGCTGTGCAGCTGCCCTCCAGCTCGCTCAGGACACTGGGAACACTCTGCACAGAGCTATCTCTCTTTAATAACCACCCTGTTTCCCTTTTATCTGTTTACACATTGTAAGACAAAGACAATCATGGAGACAAAAATGGTTGTTTATGACTTTGTAGATCACTCCCTGATATATGGATGGTTATTAAAGGATAAGGGAGTGGGTTGTTTCAGGAAGGGTCTGCCTAAAAACACTTTACACTGTACTCTGTCCCCAGTTCTGTGGCTGAATTAACCATATAATCATATTTATAACAAAATGTCATCTTGTTTGATTTACAATACAATCTTATGAATTCAACATGTAATTTAACTTTAATGCCTGCAGATAATGATATAACTGCAAAGCAGATAGAGGACACGATGGGAAATCCCCAACATCTTTCCATGAAAAACAGCATCAGTAAATATTTCCTATACAACAACTTCTGGTCCCGGTTGCTAACTTCATCTCTTCAAATGTGTGTTTTGGTTTAGATTTTAAAAAGTTGTCTTCTCACAAGATATTGCGGCTTTAAGATGAGTATGTTTGAGGTCTTTTGTGAGTGCCCCACCCAACCACGACACATTTAACTGTCCATAGAAATGACTCATATGAGCGTTTTCTGATCTACAACTCCGATGGTTGTGGTCAAAACTATTTGAGTAAGGTTAGGGAAAGATTGTTAGAGGAAACCAACTTTGTCAAAGTAACACACTTCTTTGTAAGCACTGATTTGATGATTTGCGTCTTGACATTTTTGGCTGAAATCAAGCTACATTTTGTTAAAAAGTTGAAGGATTTCAGATATCTAACATACTCAGTGTTTCATATTCTATATTTCAATATGAAGTTAGGTTAATACACGGTTATAAGTAATCTAGACAGACCCAGCTTTAATCCAGACATCATCTGACCTGAAAATCATGCAAATCGATGTTTGCTGGGATTCTATGCCAAACCAACCACCCGGCCTCCTCCCTAACAGGTTTTGTGGCTGAGTAACAATGTCACGCTACCTCTGCTTTTCCTACTGAGAGAGGACATGGAGGACAATCATTATATGACTGCATAACCACAAGGGACAGCTCATCAGGAGATGTAAACATCATATAATTACAATTTCTAAGTTAAACTTCTATGATGTCATTTTTCGTGCAAGGACAGACAGTCTTTGAAATTTGGAATTTACGGGTCCAACATTATGACTTCCCATTAAAATAAATATAATATGTCTTTTCTTTTTTTCCCCTTGTTCTAAATATAGAGAATATGTGATACAATATAAAACATGTTCCTCAGTAATGCAAACATCCACAGCAGTGCAGCTGCCCTGCCCTCATGCACAGACACATGGATAAGGGGGGTGCACACAGTTGTTTGAGGCTTATATATGAATCCAAAATGGGGGTTAGGTCCAGTCTGTGGTGGGTTCAGGCATCCCGTAATCTCTGTCCATCTAACAGCTGAGTGCGGATCTGACACAGCGCTTTCGGAGTGGCTAACAAAGATCTGTCTTTATCTCTTCCTCTCACGCACACACACACACACACACACACACACACACACACACACACACACACACACACAAACACACACACAAACATATACACCGCACTGTCTGACGCACTCATCTTAAGACTGCTCCAACAAGCAACCATATAGCTACAGGATATTGTGACTAACTTCCTCAGTAAACAGTCCCACTATTTGGTTGTGTGTCTCCATGGCAACCAGAGATGTCTTTAAATAGAGATTGGCTGCTGAGGAAAATCAGTTTTAAAGTGAGATGCTCAAACAAGTAACTGAGTAACTTACTATAATGCTTCAAAACACAACAGGTTAAATGTTAAACTTTGGGTTTGGTATCACATCATGGCAGCCTGAACTCACTTTAAACAGTTCATGACGAATGTGACCAAACCCTCAAGAACCACACAGCATTTTAGTCATCATCCAGGGTTTCCACTGCCTGTCCATATATGGCAGCAGCTGCGTTGCACTTTGGACAATAAAAGCAGGTTTTACACTTCTTTGGATGAACTAGATACATACATATTTCCATGCAGACAGAAGACAAATATTTCACTTCACAGGCCTACACTCTTTTTCTCTCCTGCACATCAAACCTTTGTTCCAGTCTGCAGGGAGACTAACGGTTCATTCCACTGTACCACTAATTAAAGCATCAGATTACCATCCTGAAATCTGTGCTTACGGGCTGTGTTGTGTCAAAAGGAGAAAGACAGTTTTAACCCACCTGAACGCGTAGGTTGTGATCGGTGTACGGACGGACGGACTGCTGTGGACCTGACTGAGCCGCGGTGAGCGCTTCAAGCTGCAGTGGGAGCAGAGAGGCGTCGAGTCGGCGGAGTGGCGGAGTGCAGAGCCGCTGTTTATGCTTCTGGGCCCCGGGACACTCCCCGTTATGACACACCCCTCCCCTGCCTGGCCTCGCTGTCTGCTGCACCGCCCGCAGAGGGGCGGCCAACACATGGGCGCGCACACGCACAGGGCTGTCTGGATATCAATATGTCATCAGTCTATCTATCCATCCATCCATCCATCTATTCATCTAAACAATGACTACTTATGTGATGATTTTACTCCAATTAGTGATTTATGATCTTTGTACACAAAGGTGTCTTTTCTTGCAGGGGTTGTAACTTTAAGCTCAGCCAGGACTGAGTCTACACTTCCGGCGTCCGACAGAGTGCGCCTCTTAACCAACACTGCCCCTGCCTGGTGCTGGTGGACCACTAGATGCTTACAAGGCAACCCGCAACACACTACTAGTGATGCAGACTGTACATGGTTCATGCATGTTATGTGAGCTCACCATCAAACAAGACAGTGTAGGCAGCAGATAAAATAGACCCTGTCTTATATCTGACGCATACGCTTTCTATGTGCTCATAGAAGGTTGATGGTTCAGTCCTTGTCATGCATGTGAGATTCAAACTTGTTTAAGAGAAAAGGATATCACTGCAGACTGTTTTTGCAATTTAATTATTACATCGTGTTAATTACATCACATGTGTCAAGACATTACATAAGCTCCCGTCTGAGACATTATGTGTTCATAAGTTCATAATAAAAATGTAACAACATAATAACAGCTTATCAGGGGTGTAAGTCCTGACTTTTCTAAGTATTGTACTGAGATGCTGACGGTGGCATCTTGGTTTCATTCAACTTATTTTGCTCTGCTTGTTGAATATGTAATCTTACATCCGTCCCTCCATTATCTGTAACCGCTTATCCTCATCAGGGTCATGTTGGGGCTGGAGCCTATCCCAGCTGACACCCTGGACAAGTCACCAGTTCATTACAGGGCACATAGAGACAAACAACCATTCACATTCACATTCACACCTACGGACAATTTAGAGTCACCAATTAACCTGTTAAGTGCATGTCTTTGGACTGTGGGAGGAAGCCGGAGTACCCGGAGAGAACCCATGCAGACACGGGGAAAACATGCAAGCTCCACACAGAAAGGCCCCAGGAACCAGGAACCTTTTTGCTGTGAAGCGACAGTGCACCACTGTGCCGCCCTGTAATCTTACAAAATCATATAAATTCATCTCCAGCTGCCAAACTTTAACTTATGCATGACATGGTTGCAATATCTGCATGAAGATTCTGAAAGCATATTGTAAAACTACTTTTTAGGCCTCAAAACACTGCAATAATGCAGTAATTACAAAAGCTACAGGGGTTTCCTTTTCCCCATATCAGCTTATAGTGCTTGTAAAAAAAAAAAAATGTTATATTCTTTTTGAAATGTCTTCTAAAAACCAAGATTTGTCTTTTTGGACACCCAGCATTGAGTGGTGTGTCATGGACAACATGTTTATGTCTTACAAAAGCATCGTCTAAAGCTGGATAATAAGAACATGCAGCCATCTGTAGCAACACAGAGCAGCAAAATGCTTTTTGGAAGTTAGTGAACAGTCCCCGTGGAGCTTATTGGATGATGTAGTAGCGTGCCTGCAAAAAATGAAATCTCTTAGCTCTAATGGCTCTAATGCAGGGGATAGTCTTCAGCTGTGACTCCTGCAGATATTTGTTTGATGGAGGAGAGGAAATAACTGCAGTGAGAAAGTCTCTGACCTGATCAAACTGTCGAGCAGAAGACACTCTGAAAGAAGTTGTTAATATCTCATCTATTCCATCTACTGTATGTGCTTAACAGATGCAGAACATATTTATTGTATTAGCTTTATATCAACTTTTTATATAGTGAGCAGCCGTAACAGGATGTATCATCATGTAGCAAACACAGCCAAAGACTCTACACTTGTCTGTCTTCTGTCTTGTTGATAGGTGTACTCTGACACTACTAATAATAGTGATAATACTAATCACATGTAATTTGTAGCATCCAAGCTCATAGCATTTATTTGAATTGTATCACACTGTCTGAATATTTAGTTGTCCCAGACATTGGGGATCCCGATTGTCCCCGAGCAGTTTTCCATCACCAGTCAGTTATTGTCAAACAGAACGAGCCCCAGTGTATTATATCGACCCAGATTCAACATTTTGATTATAAAAGTCACCAGTGATTACCCTTTTATGAGCAAGGTCACATTCAAATATTTTAAGTGCATTTAGAATTTCCCTGACACCTTAACTGTTTGGGGTATATTGATTTTGTAAATGCCAAAGCCATCATTGTGATATTAAAAGATCCATCCATCCATTATCTGTAAAGGCTTATCCTCATCAGGGTCACGGTGGGGCTGGAGCCTGTCCCAGCTGACTTTGGGCGAGAGGCAGGATACACCCTGGACAAGTCACCAGTTCATCAGGGGGCACACAGAGACAAACAACCGTTCACACTCACACTTTGAACTGTGGGATTGACTGTGAGTTCCCTGCGAGAACCCATGCAGACACTGTGAAAACATGCAAACTCCACACAGAAAGACCCCAGCCAAGGATCAAACCAGGAACCTTCTTGCTGAGAGGTGACAGTGCTAACCGCTGCACTTACTGTAAACCAATATTTTCAAATCTTGGTGGCCCTCTAGTGGACAAAAACAGAGTTAACAGGGTGTGATTGTACTCTTTCTTACTACTGGTATGTTTACTAGACAAATATGAGACTGTTGACTCAACAAGAAAGGTAATAACAAGGTAGACTTTTAAGATGGTTGCTGTCCTAACTTAACAAGACATTTAATTTGAGCACAAAATTTCAGGTACAGAATTTATATATCTGACTTTTCTGACTTTTACTTCTTCTATGTTATTTGTGTAAAAGTAACCCATGTGAACATATTCTCTGTTAATGAAGAAAGTGATTTTTACAGTTTATTTTTCTTAACGATATCCGACTACAGTGCACAGTAATGTTAGGGCAGCAGGAAAATACTTTCACTCTCATTGGGGACAACATATTTATGCAAATCACATGTTGCCTTAAACAGATACTGTAAATTAAATTACTCTCACTCATGTACATTGTCTATGTCAACCAGTTTCTAAAATTAGGAGCTGTGATTTATGCAGACATTGAGAGGCTCCAGACATGGATTTAAAAAAAACATCCCAACAAGAAAGTCTTGTTGTCTCGTGTTTTGTATAAGAGACAGTAACACAAGCTGCCTTCAGCCTGACAGGAAGTCCAGCAACCCTCAGCAGGCAGGGCTGTACACTTGAGACTTGAGACCCTAATGCCCGATTTAAAGGGTTAGCTCATCAAAATCACAAAAATATCTTTTCCCACCAACCCCCACCGGTAGCCGTGCAGATGGGTTTAGTAAGCCAAACAAATTTGCTAACAGTGCCTAACAGCGCTTTAACTACTTTGTAGGATTTGCAGCAGCCTTTTACTTTGTCTAATAATTGATGTTTTCTTCTAACATGCTAGCAGCATTATGGCAATTTCGGTTAGTCGGTTGGTCCAAGGATTGTCAGACTAAAATATCTCAACAATGCAATGGATTACCATGAATTTCTGTATGAGCATTCTTGGTCTCCAGAGGATGAACCTTAATGAACTTGGTGATCACCTGACTTTTCCTCTCGATTTGGTTTCTGACCATCACGATCAGATCAGTCTCAGCTGAACTGATTAGTGCTAATTAGCAAAATATTAGCATGCTAATAAGCTAATATAAGATGGTACACATTATGCCTGCTAAACATCAACATGTTAGCATTGTCATTGTGCATTGGATGCATGTTAGCATTGTCCCCCAGCTGAAAATATCATGAAATGTAATTTGATTTGTGAACCTAACAGCAATAAAATTGCCTTTAAATATGAAAAATGATCAATGGAAACTACAAAAGACATACAGAAGTAGAGTAAAAACAGCTGACAGTGAGCTTTGTGGTTCATCTTTAAGGATGGATACATGAAAGTGAGGCTGCCAGCTGGTCACTGCAAGACCTGGTACCTTGAACAGGGGTTCCCAGTACCCCACTCTGCTTTTCATTTACTTCTTTGCTGAAAGTTGTCTGCCTCTGTCATGAAGAGCAGGTGCTGGGCCGGCAGCTGTCTGCATTGCTTCTGGTTGTTTGAAGAAGATTGAGGGGGGATCTTGTCTTTGGAAATGTCATTTAAAGGGTTTGAAATCATTGACAGGTGAGGTGGGTCAGAAAGCAGAGCTTGGGAGTGAATTGACATCCTTGCTGAGTCTAATAAGACATTGCAGTTGACACTTTTGATAGCTTTACTCCGACTGAACAAGCTTCTGGCAAAGAAACGTTCATCTTGGTTTCTTTTTCGATGGTGTTCCTCACATTCCTGCATTTCTTAGCAAGCTGCAGCTTGGGACTTTTGTATTTTCTCTTTTATTCAGTGGGCATACTTCCACAGAAAGAGATAAAGGATCCGAAGTATCCATGTGGGTGGTGAAACTATCACTTACACATTTGAAGGCCTCTGTGTTTGTGGTGCTGAGACATCTTACAAGCTTCTCACTCTCCTCCAGAGTCCACCAACAGACTGGAGTTCCTTTACAGTATACATGACTTACTGAAAACAACGTGAGGAGGAGAGAAATATCTTGTTCTGAAATTCTGGCAATAAAAAGACACGGCAGAGGTACATTACGGATTGCAATAGTCATGCGTGGAGGTGCATATTCAGAATGCGCAGGCTTATATTTTAATGCAGTTTTTTACTTGCAATCTGTGAAGTGAAAGATATCCACATAGAACATCGTGATGCATTGGATAACTTTATTATCAGATTATGGTTTACAAATCAAGTATGCAGCAGCAGCCTTCTTGAAATAAGCAGATTCAAGTCTATCTGTGTGTCTTCTCATGCAGTCTGCAGTTTCTCCTCCTTGTCTAGCTTTCTCTGTCAGCCAGACTCAAACCCAGTGAAGCCAAAATGTTCATTATTGCTGTGATTATCTTGAATGTAGTCTTGCAACACTGACACTCATTCTGGCGAAGTTCCAAAATATCAAGTTGGATCTCATTTTTGGAGGCAAGCATGACGTTAATGCAAAGAGGTAAGCATTCCGCAGCCAAACATTTTGTCTCAAATGTTCACTTTCACTGAAGCACACCTCCTATTGCTCATTGTCAGTGACACTTAAGATAGCTTCTGTTAATGAGACTATCCCAGGAAACTCAAAGCGGTACGTCCTTTTAAGGCCTTATTTATCTAAATGTCAGCATAGCTCAGAGCAGATGGGTGTTTCATTTTCTGTGTGTCATTTTAGTAGGTGTGGAGAAGAACAGGTTAATGTTGCAACAATGATAATGGTGACTCTGATTGGGCTTCTGTTTGTGTGTCAAGGGTGGAAAGTAACTGACTGCAAACACGCATTTTGCTGACTCTCTCTTTCTTGGTTGGTTTTGTAGTATTTCAGTACTTTTCAACCACTTCTGTTCTTCAATTAGTCAGGCTGTCTACCTATATTTATATTTAATATTGTACTCTTTCCGCTCATGAAGAAATAATTCAGAATCTGAATGAGCTTTATTGGGTAAGTGGTTTTCATTAGCTCTCGATATCCCTTTGCACAGTGCGGAGAACAGATTTCAGAGCCCATTAACGCAGACATAGAGCTAAGATAACAACATTTGATATGGCAAATATACAGGCAAGAGATGGACAATGACTGTGCACTTCAGATTGTCGCTAGTCATGCAAAAGTAGATGACAGTGCAAATCCAACTATAAGACATGTATGTAAGGATAATTAGTGACTGTAGCATATAAACAGAGGGGACTTATGTGCATACTGTATACTGTGTGTGCAGTAGGCTATATAATGTCTGCTTAGACTTTACTTATACAATCTGAGAGAACATTAGGAGAAGGTTGTTGTTAAGCTTTGGCCGTATGTAAAATGATACTTCAATGTGTCACTTTGACTGTTACAAGTAACAAAATCAGACTTGTACTTGTTTCTTGAGTGCTTTTGAATACAATAAATATTAATACTTCAGTAAAGTTTGTATTACAGCTCGACTACATGACACCCATCTCTTCCAGCTAGTCGTCTCTTCATGTATGTGCACGCGCGTGCCTGTGGTGAATATGCCATGCCGTGTGCGCGCGCATTATAAAAACCCTTTGGTTCACGTGCGGAAAGAGACTCGAGAGGGGTGGGGAAGAAGTGACTTGTGGGATGCGGCAAGAGAGACAGAGGGGGAGAGAGTGACTGACTGACTGACACACTCATACACACACAAACACACGGAGTGAAACAACAGCGAGAGGAGCGGGAAAGAAAAAGGAGGAGAGCGTTATAATAAGCGGTGTTACGGTTAATTTGGCGCCCGACGTCCAGGTTTGCGCAGACGGAACAGCGGAAGGAAAAGTTCAGATCCCACGAAGCAGCGCGTGGGAGTGGGAAGCAGGATCGTGACTGACTGAGGCAAGCTCCACTGTCTGTCTCGTCATGGCAGGTAAATTCAGTTTAAACCATTAAACATACAAACACAACGAACAGGCCGGCGTTTTTTTTTACAACGCGGCTCTGCTCCAACGAGCCCTGTTTCCCGGCGGTTGCAGCCGAATGTCAGTTTAGCTAACGGTAGCTAGCTAATGCTAACACTTAGCTAGCATATCTGAGTGTCATCGCCCATCTGGCCTGCCTCTGCCGGCTAACGCTAGCTAGCCGGTTTGCTAGCAACCCATAGCTGTTTACCATTATCACCGGCCCGGGACCAGTCTTTGCAAGCTAATGCTGCTTGTTAGCCAAACACAGCTAACCGAACTTGTCGTAGATATAACGGCTGCTTCTCACACTGCACGGCGCGTAACCTTACCAACCACTCATTGACGTTATCTGGGCTGCGGTTACAATCACAAAGCAAATAGCTAAGGATAGCGGTTTCCACTCCGGTGCACACATTTCTCAGACATGCCATGACTGGCTTTGACAAGGCAAGCTAGCTAACGTTAGCTCAAACTTTGACATTGCCCACATGCAGGCTAGTACTTCAGGCCTGCTGCAGACTGATCAAACTGTTAAATACTGTGTGCACTTTGATTTAAAGGACTAAGAAGTCAATAGAGCATGTGTTGCGGACTTCAATATACTCAAGTGAAACAGCTCCCCTTTTCGAGATAAGACTCAGAAAATGAAGGATTTGTTTAGCCTATCATAACTAGCATGTCACATTTCATTCATCGGCTCATACAAGTGCAGCAAATGTAGACGTGCTAACAATTCTGTGCAGTTTTAGCCTCTTGTAGCCGATTAATTGATTGCTATTCATTCATTTAACATAGAATAGGTCAGTGCTAACATATTTAGTGAATGCATTTGGTCCATTTGGGCGGGGAAATGACACTGATCTTTGGGTAGAGATGTTTCACATCATCCTCTTGTTGAATGATGAGATGACTTGAACACAAGCACCTGTTTGATTTGTGCATTTTTTTCCCCTCTGCAATAAATGCAGTTAATCTACGAGAGTGCCACATATTGTTCTGTCCGGGTCCAACCCTGTCCTGGCTTTTTGTTTTAAGTCATGATTCATTTCAAAGTACGGGTGTATGAAGAAGGCACAGTGACTCATAAATGTCCTTGATTATTCTGCAGAGCTCTTCCACTCCGCGTTGGACATTGTTATAGACAAATCAGACCATTTTCCTTGTGTGATAAAAGAAATGATCACGTGTACAAATATGCGGAATCAACTAGCTGTATTGTGCAATGAGCTATGTTGATGGAAAAACCTGTTGAGGCGGGTGGTCATTATCGTACAAGGCAGCATGTTTTTTCTTGTTAATGTATTTTTAACATTGGAGCATGGTGTGAGAGCATCTCCTGCTGGTACAACATTTGTCTTGGCTTAATACAAAAGGCTGAATTAACCTTCTATAATACCTGGAGTCATTTGAAGTTGACCTTTTCTCTCAAAGGAAAACTCAAATCAGATTTTTGATTTGGTGGATGCACTTTCACACATTGAATATCATCCAGGTGACCTGTACTTCATATCTTAATGTCGCACCCTAACATGACTCGTCTCGCAGGTATCGCGTTGAACGGTTCATTCATGTCTCGGATTTTAGTTTTAGGAGAGATCAGATGGTCTTGTGTGTGTGTATTTGTTTTTGCGGCCGGACTTGCAGAAGTTGTGAGAGGATATGTGCACATGAATGACCACACATTTTCGCAACAGGTCTCCCATCTGTCTGTTAATTTAAAAAAAAAAAAAAAAAAATTTAAAACCCCGGTTAAAAAGCAACATCTCTGTGGTTATGCGGCTAACCATTGTGTCTTTCAGTGTCGGCTCTTGTCCCTTTCAGAAGCCTTGAACTGCAGAGTCTTTTTGGAGACTTTATGAAATAAACCCATAATGACAAATCCAAATGTTTCCTGTTGAAAACATTTGATAACTGTCAATCCCATGATGCCTTTGGTTGAATCTATTGGCCAATCAGAGGTTGCGTTTTTGACTTGTTGACCAATCAGAGGCAGAGTACCGTCTTCACAAGATGTTGGTGGGGGAAAAAAAAATGTGTTTGCAACAGATCTGACACACGTTTCTAATGAAATAACATGAGACTGACCCCACACACACACACAAAAAATTTGCAGTCATGACGGTAATGAGTTCAACCCCGTGGTGTCACTTGACCATGGTGTTGTGTTCAACATTATTTCAGTTGTCCCCTGCTGTCAGTGACAATGTGTTAAACACCTTATAGAGGGGCTGCTTTTCAACTACCTGCACGTGAGTGAAGAACACTGTTTTGACCACATCATGTAGTTATTGCTCTTTTGTATCAGCCAAACGCTTGACCATCTTAGATTAACTCAACCACTTGTGCATCATAGTTGATGCCTGCTGCAATACTGTCAAACATCGTGACGCTTTAAATAATATATGTAGAAAACCTGCCAGATTTTTACTTGAATGTTGGTTTATATTTCTCTCTCTGCAGGACCTGGAGGTGACATGCAGTGGTGCTTCTCTCAGGTGAAAGGCGCCATCGATGACGACGTAGCTGAAGGTATGAGCTCTGCCAAAAACTGAGGCTTTCTGAGTGTAAGGCACAGATGGGAAAGTGTGAAAACTCTTGTAGGTATTGAGTAATCCAAACAGCTTGTGACTGAGCAGATAGCAGCTCAATGTCTTCCTCATTTGTTCCATGTCCACCAGCTAGGTGTAGCACACTTTAGCCGTGTTGTGGTGTGATGAGCTGTGATGCGTCCTACTACCAGCCTCACTGCAGCAGGACAATCATAAAACGTCTCTTAACCTTAACTGTGACGGTCACTTGACTGGTGTGTTCCTTATGCAGATAACGAGAGGGAAAGTTCATTGGTTTAACGTAAAAATTTTGCAGTGACCAACCAAACACTTCCTGCTTTTGCTGCTTCACATTAAAAGCTTTCCACTGGCACTGCAAGGCTCTTACTGCTACCAGTCGTGCAGCGTTATTTGTATTTATTTGTTGACTCGTTAGTGCAGTACACAGCCAGATAATGTTGCATTAAATTACACTCAGTAGCTGATACTAATGCAGTCTATTACCACAGTCCTGCAATAAATCCTACCTTCAAATGGAGCAGAACACACACCTGTCAGTGTAACACAATACAATTCAACAGCACCACTAACCACTTCCTCCAAAAAATGATGAGTCAACACCTCTCTAAAACACTTAACAAAATCTGAACATTGTAACCTCTCGAAAAGGGCTGCGTTAGTTTTAGCTAGGTGTACATTTATAAACTATGAACTGAGTGTAGGTCAAAACTTGACCTTGAATCAACCTTTGTTACTCGATGGTGGCACCCTGAAACAGCTGAGTCATTCAAATGAACAAGAAAGCTCTTTTATTTTATTTGTTTTTTTCTTTTGGGACACTATTATTTTGTAATGAAATGATGGCTGCTCCTCAGGAAATGCAAATAATTTCCCACAGATTCAATGCATCGCTGAGAGAATACATGCTGTTGATCTGCATCTGTTGATTGCATTTTTTGCAGACGTATCTGTAAGCCAGCGATACAGATCATAAGGCACTGTGTGGCTTATTGTTTTCTATCCCCAAATAAGTGAAAGAAATTTCTGTTGGATCACAGCGCTCTTTGTGTGTACTCTGTTGTTGCTGTTACGGACACGCTATGTTACGGACAAAGATGTTAATGTCGTTGGAATCTAAAGAATGGCTACACGCTTTACTGTAAGGCAGTAATGTTGAACTGTTTATGATGTTTCAGGCCATTAACACATTCCTGCAACGGAGTGACAGAAAAATGGTACATGATCCTCGGCCTACATTCATGTTCTCACAGTTCTTTATCCATGCAGTGTTCACATGTAGAGTGACTTTCATTAACAACTAATACATTTTAGTAATGCAGGTAGTTACGTTGCTGTGGCTGATTTTTGCTTTTACACCTGTGATGGACATTGCTCATTATTTTATACACTGAATGAACTGACAGCTGATTGATAGTAATAGTCGCTACTCTAATACTAGTTAGGTTTGTCCTCTAGTCCTCTAGTTCAAATTTAATAACCCTTAGTTTGGGCCTCAGGGAGTATGACGTATATAAAGGTCTCCTATTGTAACCTTTTTCAGCATTGTCTTTCTGCTCCAGTGGGCATCAAAGGGTTAAGTGTGTGTGTGTGCGCGTATGTGTGTTTTTCGCCTTACAAAACAACATACTGCTGCTGGGGGAAGAGCGAGAAAAGGGGAAAATCTAGGTTACTGATCATTTCCGTCTGCTCTAAATGCATCTCTGGCCTACGCTCGACCATCTAGCGCTCTGATTCCAGGACAGTTAGTTGGGAGGAACTCGTTGTACGCTCGTTGTCTGTAGTCTTGGAGAGAAGTCGTTTTTATCTCTGTACAGCAGTTTGAAAATGTTATTGCAGATGCAGGTTTAAATGTCTGTTTTTTCTTTTGCAGCGGACATCATATCCACAGTTGAATTTAACCACACAGGGGAGCTGTTGGCCACAGGAGACAAGGGTGGCCGCGTAGTCATTTTCCAGCAGGAAATAGAGGTACAGCTGCAAGTTTGTCTTCTGTCTTACACATTTCAGAAAAGGTCACCCCTTGAACTCAATTACTGAGTTTAAAAAAATAGATTATTGTATTCTGGAAACGATTCTGTAAGCAAAAAGTTTGCTATGCTTTACGTCCATACCAGTTTCATTTCTTATTCTTGATTTATTTGATGAAACTTCTGTCTAACAATTGCTCTTTTCATCTGTGTTTCTCCCGGCAGAATAAGAATCAGCCTCAGTTCCGGAGCGAATACAATGTTTACAGCACTTTCCAGAGCCATGAGCCCGAGTTCGACTACTTGAAGAGTTTGGAAATAGAAGAGAAGATCAACAAGATTCGTTGGCTTCCTCAGAAGAATGCTGCCCAGTTCCTCTTGTCAACTAACGGTAAATTAGTTGACATTTAAATTGAGCGCATACCCAGATAATTGTTAATCTGTGGTGACTTTTAATTTGAAATGCAAATAGGTGACATAAAACCATTTGAACAGAAGCTAATTATAGCCCTTTGAATACCTTTGAATCATTCTCCTCTTGTACTGCCACCTTTACTTGATACTTCTGAAAGGTAACCAAACTTGTTCGACCCCTTCACCGTATGCATCTGTCCTTTTAAGAGTCTGTGCAGTTGTTATTTGCATAATTTCTTTGATTTTTTTTTTTTTGACAGATAAAACAATCAAGTTGTGGAAAATCAGTGAACGAGACAAGAGACCAGAGGGCTATAACCTCAAAGAGGAGGATGGACGCTACAAAGACCCCAACACTATCACGTCACTGCGGGTACAGTCCTTAAAACAAACACGACCTGTGGGGTATTTCAGGAGTGGGATTACCGAGCCAGATTTACAGTCTAGGTTTCTTCACAGAACTAAAAAATAATCTCTACATATTTGTCTGACATGTGATATAATGAGTGCTTCCTGGAATAGTAGGTTTGTTTACTTCCTACCTAATACAGACTGCTCAGGTTACCTGCCTAGTGGCTATTTATATTTTATTGAATGTATTCAAATGTATAATTCCCCACAGTTGTTCTGGTTAATTGAACCTTTTCTGGTCAAACTATGATGGCAGTTTGCTGTGATCAATTTATATATTCCAAAAAAATCCCATAGATGCTTGTTTTCCTGCCCTAACGGGTGTGACAAAACTAAGTCATCTAACAGGACTATCTAAATATTAGTCACGCATGGTCTTTACACGCTAACACTGTCCTGAGATGTTTAATCAGCCAGAATAACTGAAAATCATTTTAATTTAACTAGTGATGGGCAAATGAAGCGTTTGTGAAGCACTGAACCACTTGAGCCAACTGTTGTGTAACTGTTAACCGAAAATGGGTTCATTACTCGACGCTTCAGTTACAGTGACCTCTCCTGGCGAAGTGCCAGGCTGCAGTCAAATTAGGCAGGTGGTCAGTTGGTGAACAGGAGGCTCTTAATTACATACATACATATGCACCCGCACACACACAGACTGATTATGTTCTATTGACAAATAAAGATCAATGAGAGAGATGAGAGGATTAATGTGTGTATTGTGTTATTGAGGAGAGTGCTGGGAAAATATGACAGGTTTAGGTGGTAAAGCTATGACATAGGTGTGCTTGTGTAACTATGGCAGAGGGTGATTATGTAGGATGGGGGACAGTCAAAGATTTTTATTGAGATACATTATTTTTTCAACAGTTTTTGGATTGAGTCGATTTCTTTTTTTGCTCACAAATTCTCCACATTTTGAAAACACTCGCTCACAAGGAACTGATGAGGCTAGTGTGTATAAAAATTGTTTTGCCAGTTTAAAGAGTTGTCTCAACCTGTCACCTGTCAGAATGGAGACGAGGCAGCGCCAGTGAATCACCTGATTGGACCGTGAACCAGTCAGGTGATTCATTCCGGCAACGAAGCAGTTGCTGCTTCGGACATCATGTCACGTCGTGTTTTTTTTGGCGTTTTTTTCGCACCAAAGCAAGCTTCGAAGCAGTGGTTCTATGGAATTGTAGTTCAGTGTTTGAAACACGTATCGAAGCTTCAGCGTCGCGCTGTCATCACTAGCTTTAACTGTCGGTACAAAAGTAATAACTTTATATGATGTACAAGATCTAAAGGGCTGTGCGTCTGATTTGGAAGAGTAGGTAACACCTATTATCTTAGGTCTAAACATCACTCCAAATCTGCCACACTTGGTTGCAAAAGTATTAAACATGGGTGTATGAGCGTGAGTCATGAGGAGAAACAAGTGTAGCATAAACTGATTTCCCATCTGTTAGCATCTTATGGCCTGCGGGATTTTAAAAAGAAGAATCTGTATGTGAAACTCTCATTAGATGGATGACTAAAGGAAGCAGCTGAAATGTATCCTGTAATGAGGGTGATGATGCCTCCTATTTCATTTAATTGAACACGTGGAATACAGTGTGACACACTGGCTACATGCTCTGCTAATTAAAGTCTATGAAAAGCTTTGTGACAGACGTGAAATGTGCTACGAGGAGTCTTCAGAGCCTTTAATGAGTTTCAAATGACGTCCTGTTTGTTCTTATCCTAGGTACCAGTTTTAATACCCATGGACCTCATGGTGGAAGCCAGTCCACGGAGGGTGTTCGCCAACGCTCACACCTACCATATCAACTCTATCTCAGTCAACAGTGACAATGAGACCTACCTGTCTGCAGACGACCTCCGCATCAACCTCTGGCACCTCGAGATCACTGACCGCAGCTTCAGTATCCTTAAGTACAGTACAAGTAGTCTGCTTAATCCACGGAACTCTCATCTGAATCTGAAATTACGTAATGCCAGACTAGACATCAGTGCCAGCTGTGAGCAAATTGTTGGTCAACACCAGAGTCAGCAGAATTCCTTTTTAAAGTCTGTTTTTATCACCTGACGTCAAAACGACAGGATTGACACAGAACCTTGGATAGGGAGAAGAGAGAATTTAGGGGAATTAACAATGTTTGGGGAGAAAATGCTGTCTCACGAGTGGAGAACAATTCTGAATGGCTAGTCTCTGTCGGCACATCCCGTTGGTTGTCTTTCATGTCTAACTAATGAGTCTGCTGAAAAGACTAATTGTCATCCTCTGTGTTGATTTTTGTCTCCAGACACTGATCCCTTATCACTCTGTTATTCTCTTTCCCTTCCCTGTGCGAATGATCTATTCAAGGAACGTTATCATCCAATTTGACACTCCAAAGGATATGACTGGTATTCAGAGTAAGATTTTAGAGGAATATTTTTGTGCTTCAGAACTGCCGTGACACATTATCACGCACATGCCAGGCGAGTCGATGTCCTAAATCACCGGAAAGGTTTGTTCCTCTTAACCCGCGTGCTCTTCAGATATTGTTGACATTAAACCGGCCAACATGGAGGAGCTGACGGAGGTGATCACGGCGGCAGAGTTCCATCCTCATCAGTGTAACACCTTTGTCTACAGCAGCAGCAAAGGAACCATCCGTCTGTGCGACATGAGGATTTCAGCGCTGTGTGACAAACACTCCAAATGTGAGTACCTACTTTTAATCAGCATTACTCTGCCTAGACAAGATGGATTAAGTACTTGATTAATTAAATCACCCCCTCTCCATGGTCACTGAACTAAACTTTATCTCATACTGTGCCTTTTGGTGATTAGATGGGTTTAGCTCGGGAGCATGAGCAGTGTGGGCAACAAGTAGCAGTGACCTGGACCTCTGGTTGTCAATATGGCTGTATTGAGAATGGGCCAAGAGTGCAGCAAGATTCATCATATCTTTGTTCATTAATTGTGCATTTTTAATAACATTAAACACAACCGCAACTTTTGCATAAACTTTGTTTAAAGTGTCCAAATATTTCAAAACAGAAGAAAGATATCAAAATCAACTTATTAAATTCTGTCTTAATGTCAAGGTATGCCACAGCTGCTGTGATGACATGACAGTTTCACCATTGCCAGTTGTCATAGTAACACAGGTTTTCTGGCTCTGGAGGTTTTCAGGAGCTCAGTCGTCAGAAAAACGGTGACAGTCAGAGCAGCGATTGAAAGATTTAAGATGGTAAACAGCTTAACGGACAGGTTTTGGCTGCCTGTGGAAGAGTAATATCCAGTGTCGTTCCATAGTGCGTTCGCTGCGGTATTGTGCATTCCAAACATAATGTGTGATGTGGCGGTGTCATAGTAAACATAAAAACAAGGCAAAGTGCTTGTCAGTAGAGCCAGAAATGCAGGCTGTGCTCTCTCTCCTGTGCAACCTTGTTTTGTCTTGTTTGTCCTTGTACATCTTAAATATGAGCTCATTTTAATTTGATAGTAACATAAACATACTGCATACTGCAAAATGCATTGACACTTGGATTTATGACAGATGTGTTGTCACTGCAACAATTCCTATTAGATGACTGCACGGTAAACAGGCAAAGCTTCACTCATAACACGTGTCAGTAAAGGATTTCATATCACTTATCAGCCACACAGGACCATGAAAATACTCTCTCACCTGTCAGTAAGTAACACAAACACCTCACAAACACACTGTAGCGGCTGTCATACCTGCAAAACTGTCCAACTCCTAGCACCTGATCACTAGATTCTAATAGCTACATTTTTCACCCATCAGCTTCTCCTCATAAGCTCTCATTTTGGTTTGTTTCCACCCTTGGAGGCCTCTCTGTGCTGCAGCCAGACTATCTTTAACCTCACTAATGGTTGCATCATCGTCTTTTTCTCTTGTCTAGTGTTTGAGGAGCCGGAAGATCCCAGCAATCGCTCCTTCTTCTCTGAGATCATATCCTCCATCTCAGATGTTAAGTTTAGCCACAATGGGCGCTACATGATGACCAGAGACTACTTGTCCGTGAAGATCTGGGATCTGAACATGGAGAGCAGGCCAGTGGAGACCTATCAGGTGAGACGGAGAAGTCTAAAACAGGTTATGAGTGATTTATGCTTAGCACTGTTGCTACAGACCCTGCAAAGTGTAGAGCTGCAGGCACAGTCCAACACTGAGTGACTGTCCCTGTCAGTGCTAGAGTCTCATGTTATATTATATGTAACGGCATTATTTGAGGCCTGTTGTTTTTGTCCATGTGATTTAATGTATGTACAGCCTGTAAATAAAACAGTACATTTAATGTTATTCATATTTCTCATTTAAATAAGTAGATAATGTGCGTTGATTCTCACCAGTGATGCTGTGTTGTGTAATTTTTGTATAAACACGACGCTAATCTAAGAAAATAATGCAAAGACTTTTGTTAACAGTGGCCACACCTTTTCTGAATCATCCCTTGTAATTCCATATAGTGACCACTAGGAGGCACCATAAATGTGGTTTTGCTCTGCACTGGCTTTTGTACCTGAGAAATGTGTTTTATGATAAGCTTCTACATAATATGAGTCTGATTTAATATGTGAATGTGTCTCTTTACACTTCTTCTTCACGCCTGTCTCTGTCTACAGGTTCACGAGTACCTGAGGAGCAAGCTGTGCTCGCTCTACGAGAATGACTGCATCTTTGACAAGTTTGAATGCTGCTGGAATGGCAATGACAGGTGAGGACATGCAGGGAGCAGACAAAATCACAAGTAGCACTCTGTTTGATGCCGTTTATCTGCGTTTGGAATATGATGACGTAATTTTCAGGACTGATGCCCTCATATTAGATTTTTCTGCTTGTTTTTTTTTTTTTGACCGTTTTGGCTACTTCCATGATTAGTTGTGTTTAAAGGCTTTCCCTCTTTCTCATGTTCCCCCCCTCAGTGTGGTGATGACTGGCTCATACAACAACTTCTTCCGGATGTTCGACCGCAGCCAAAGGCGGGATGTAACTTTGGAGGCGTCCCGAGAAAACAGCAAGCCCATGCAGGTCCTAAAGCCCCGCAAAGTGTGCGCAGGAGGCAAACGCAAGAAGGATGAAATCAGCGTGGATAGTTTGGACTTCAACAAGAAGATCCTCCACACTGCGTGGCATCCCCAGGACAACATCATCGCAGTGGCGACGACCAACAACCTCTACATATTCCAGGATAAAGTAAACTAACTTACGGGGAGGGGGTGTGTGTGTGTGTGTGAGCTTACGTGGGATCCCACCTGCAGCCTCGCATCCTCATCCAGGGTGATCTGTGGTAACGCCGACAACCAGCATCCCTGTCCGTCGCTACTGGGTGACCAGTCTTTGCCACTTTGTTCTAGATGTGGACAGAGGAAGCCTCGCTCTTGCCCATCATCAGCCTGTCTGTGGCAGAGTTAACACCCGCCTTGTTGTTTAAGTGATGTTGTGCCAATTTCTTTTTTTTTCTCTCCCCCTTTTGGTATGTTTTGCCAGCCCACCTGCCCTTTCTTCTTCCCCTGGGTTAACATGGGTAAACCAGTTTAGTTTCCTTAAAATTCTGAATACAGACACACTTATTTTTATAACTTTTCCCCGATGGCTCTGTGGTAGAACATGAAAAACACTTATTTAGTATGTCCCATTATTGTCCCGTGCCATTCTAGTGTTTATTTTTCTAAGAAAAAAAAACAGTTTTCTTTTTTTTTTGTGTGTGTATACACCTTTTATGAATTCATCTGTCATACTGTCATGATATTCTTTGAGTCTCTTCACATGTCTCCCCTCTTTCATTAAACCATGCATACTCAACAGTCCCAAATGTATGCTCACAGTTTTCTTTACACACTTAACTGCTCATACTGGACAGCAACACTTCAGCGGTTGCCTCCAGGAGTGTGAGGAGTGCAGTGTGTTTTCACCGAATGAAAGCCTGACCCCAGTGAGGAGTTCTCTCGCTGAGTCTCAGGCCTCTGGGTGGCCAAATAAGTCCAGACTCCAGAAGAATTTTTTTTTTTCTCTCTCTCTTTTTGGATTAGCTCTTCGTTTTGACATCTTCTGTGCATCGGTTCCTCTTCCTCCTTTTGTTTGTGTTCAACAATAGTCAGGTATAAGAGAATAGCCTATTCAAAGATAATTATTATAATTGTCATATTTATATTAAAAAAGTTAAAATGTCACCAGATTTTGTTCCGTCCTATTTTGTGAAATGAAGCTGGACCTTACACATATCTTTGAGTGATCTTAAGTATTGTCTTCCCGTGGTGTACCACAGCTCTGAAGCTGTACTTCATCAACAGGGAAAAACCTTTTTGATTTGACACTGGACTCTTACTGCACCAACTAAAGTACTTGGATGTGTTATATGACTGCAGTTTAAAAAGAAAACATTATTTGAGGCATTAAGTCACTTAAAAGTGTTTGTTTAAACTACTGCAGACATTATTACTGCTACTGTATGTGATGGTACAATAAGCTGCACGAGGACTTGCAGCAGTTGATGTTTCCACACCGTATTTAAAATGTGGTCAGTTCAGACTATATTGATGCCTCTAGTAATGTATAACGACAATTTTAATCTATGACAGTGAAGATAATAAAGGAACTACTTTTTGCATCCTTGTGATTGCCTCATCGTTGATAGGATCTCATCATGCTTTCTTCTTATGCAATGTGTTAAAGCCTCTCTGTGATCCTCGAGGTTGTACATCAGTTGCTAAATCATATCAAGATATCCAAGATCCATGTTGACACTATAAACAAACACAGGATCAGCTGATGTCACTGATTAGAACGGTGCAGTTAATCTCCATGCTGCTTCCTGCTGGTTATCAATCATTAAAAATTGACATTGGAGGTGTAAATCCAGCTGTGAGTCTGATCCCACCGATGGACACAATTAAAACCAGCTTCTCTCTGATGCTTGAGCCACTCAGGGTTTATTGAGATCAGCTGATGTGGCGTCTGCTTGCAGAAAGCTAGACTTTGGCACACATCTGCCTCGTGTCTTGACTGGCGTGTGTTGTGTACGTGCGTGCGTGCACACACGCCCTCCTCTTACACGGATAAATTGAGCTAGCTCCAGTCACTAGAAACACCACATTGTTTATGAAATGCTATTTTCGATCGGGAATCGATGCTCATAGATGTAGCCTGCAGCTGGTGTTTGGTTTATTTCTGCTCGTTATGTAATACACTCCCTCTCTTTTGTTTATCAACGGGACGGTGTGACGTCACGAGCCAGCTCCGGGGGGTCTGAGCGGCTCGCGGGCTGCTGCTTCCAGACTGACGGAAAAACAAACTGCAGCGGTGCGTTAGCTCAGCTAGCCGCTGTCTGACAAAAGCACAGGACAGAGGGCGACGCTGGTCAGTTGTACTATCGCACGGCTGAATGTGTGCAGATAAGGTAGTGCACGTTTCTCACTGACTCGAGCCTTTTTATGCAACCCACCCTGCTCACCAGGCAAGAACGATGTCCGACGCTGCTAACACTACTTCTACAGACAACAACGGAGACCCCGGGCTAAACGGTAAGCTAAATGTTAACAAATTACTGGACTGGAACAGCCTGTCAGTGTATTTTCTCTCTGTGGAGTGTGTCGGGTTATGCAGCTCTACGTTTATAACAAGTTTATTGAGGGTTTTTAATCGTTTAAATAGTTTATTCTGCCCGTTTATCTTTTTTTTTTCGCCGTGAAGCTACATCGAAAGGGGAAGGACTGAGAACGCTATGTTCCGTGTGTTTATTGACAGTGGTCGCACCAATGGCGTTTCGACACGCTTGACTGACAGGCAAGCGAACCAATCAGCGATTGAGGCGCAAGGGGGTAGGTGGGAGTAAGCGTTGTCAACAAGGCGAGATGGAAGAAGTCAGAACTGGCAAAAAAAATGAGGCCAGAGAAATTTAAACGTAGTTTTCACGTCCTCTACAGGCAATTAAACACTCATGATCAACGGGAAACAGCGTAGCTGCGTACTTATCTAACGTTTATATATTTCTTCGTCTATTTATGTGTATATTTTCATATTTAAGTATGTAAATATACCAAGATAAATAAAAAACAACCTCTTTCAAAGTAATTGGAGTCTATCTTTAAATAAATTACTAACTCAGTTTGCATTTGAAAGCAGAAAGCATCATATCAAGTGAGTGGAAATATATCACCTGAACATTGAGTTGTTGAAATGGGATAGGCCACATACTGTATAAGACTAGCCGAGCTTGCATAGTCCATTACAAACAAAGGCTTGTTTATTGCACTGCTGCACTGACTCAGAAGCCTGTTTAGAAAGCTCAAGTTTTACCACACTATGGGGGGCCGTGACTTGGCATGCTATTTATGGCCACAGTGACAAGGGGGACAGACGTTTCGGACGTGAGGGAAGGTGGGGAAAGTGTTCCAGCACACAGCAGTGTTGGTACATGGAGGTTGGGAGATTCAAAGCCACAATCTGGGCAGGAATCAAACTTTCCAACCACTTTTTTTTCCAATTTTAAGAGACACATTTTCTACCAGGAATCTAACAACCAGTGATGGATAGTTACCTTTCTAAAAACTGCACATGGTGTAAGCAGGTTGCCAGTATTTGTCTGGTGGGTGGTAGTAATGATTTACCATGGTTACCACCGGCATTTGTACATTCAACAGCATGTTAGGCTCCATCTACCCTCTGTTAAATGAGATGGAAAGCAACAAGTGTTGGTTTCATCAGACAGACTTGAGTCCTCTAGTTCTGTTGTGTATTTTAGAGCAGTACATCTTTTTTTTTGCATAAATACAAGATCTTGAAAAGTCTGACCTGTTATGGCAACAAATAAGGCAATAAAAATACTTGGAGGAGGTGCAAACATTTCAAAAGGATCAGACAGTCTGTTTCATCTGGGGCCCCATAATCCCTTGCACATTAACCCAGCACATATTTTTTGTTTGGCTGGCAAACACAGCGGTCATTATTAAATCTGACAGAGCCAAAATAACTTGATTTAAGGTGTATAAAACACACAACACGTTTTATTGGTGTTACCGGTGCACCAGGATATTGGACTGTGACGCTCCATGCTGAGACATAGCTTTAGGGACAATGACACCTTGCGTTATCAGATGGAGGGGCCAGCAGTGTGCTCTGTTATCTGAGACTATGTTATTTTTGGCCTTTCCTGGAGCTCTCACACAAAACATTCTTATCTTAATACCTGGGATCTTCAGGCAAGAGGCACCCTCCGCCCTCCTGTCTATGCCTCAGCATCAGCGGATCAAAGGGGTCACGTCGTATCTGCTTCCTCTAAACCCACCCAGCAGCTCGTAACTGCTCTGTGGCCAGAATGTTCGGGAGCGTCAACGCCACGGCAGTGTGGTTTTAGTCCACAGAGCGGAGACAATGGGCTGTCAAGAGCAGCTTGGCTCGCAGTCCACTGTGTAATCTGCAGGATGAGTGCTAGTGCTGAGTCCAGGCCTGTTTAGCTGGGTGGAGGGGGAGGGGTGTATCGTTTAGGCAGGGGGTATAACTGGCCTGATGCCTGAACTGGTGAAAGCTCATGTGAACATGGTGTTTACTTGCAGTTATGGGGTCCTGTGACCTCTTCGGTATTCCTTCCTCTTTTTTATCTTGGTGAGCACAGAGGAAGAAAGTGTTTTTTTTTTAAAGCTGCATGACGACAAATACTCGACTACTTCTTTCCCCACCATTCCCCAGATTCTTGCCCTGGCTAACCTGCCCCTCCTCTGTATTTGTAACCCAGCTCTATGCCTACTCAGCTGCCAGTCCATGCCTATCCCCAGCTCCCACACGAACAGGGGGAGCGTCATATATCACAGTCAAGGTCTAAGAGAAACCACAGTACATACATGGGCAGGCATTTACTGCCCTTTCATCACACAGCAGTAAATAGAGCTTTACTCTTGAACTTCGTTGACGGACGGGCTCAGACTGTCTGTCTTCTCGTCCTGTCCCAGCTTAGGATCCGGAAATCATTTTGACACCTTTCCCCTCTCGCTCTCATCCACATGATTTTCTTTGGCTTTTGAGCAAAGGCTTTTTTTTGCTGCACTTTGTGGGACTACTGTGGGTTCTTGAACACCCCATGCTAGTCAAAGGCATGTTTGGGCATGTCATAGTAAGAAAAGCAGAGGCACAGTTAACAATATTTTTCAGGCTTCTGTCTTGTGAATGCTGACTGGGGACCACCAGGACACTAAAACTTGAAAAGCGCCACCATTAATCTTATTAGTTCCACCTGTGCTTGTCTTGCTATGACAAGTCAAATGTCTGCTGCTGTGAAAAGGTCCTTCGAGGCCAAGTATCACTTTCTCTCACCTCACTGACAGTTCTGACAGTATGTTAGAAATCACTCTGTGGAAATAAATAAAGTTATACTTTCTCTCCACAAAAAAAGACAAAATCTAAATAGCTTTTCCTACAGTGTCTCCTGCTTTAGAGGCACAGACAGCCTGATATTCCAAAAATGTTACCAAAATGGTGGTAACATGCACCAAAGTGAAATAAGGTCAGAGTTAAACGATGCTTCCCAGTTGCACACAATGGTTTTAGTGGCCAATGTAAGCAGAAAACCTGCTCCTTTGGGCATATCAGATCTTGCACTGAGCTGGATGTTGGCTTATTAGTTCACGGACACGACTTTACACCTGCTGTCTTATCAGGCAATCCTGACTCTATCTGAACATGTTTAAACAGAGCAACTCTATGAGACCTATGCACTACTTTGTAGGACAGCTGGCTGCCAAGCCAACTATTTAAGACTTGTGTCAAAGTTTTACTTTAATAACATCTAATAATAGTTCTCTACTGTTGTGACATGCTTGTACAGTATTGACACTTCATTATTTTCATTACAGCTCATTATTTTCTTTATATAAAAAGAAAGAGGATAAAATAGTTTTATGTTAAATTAATTAATCAATCTGTTTATTTTTGGAAAAAAAATATAACATAACATCCACTTTTTGCATTAGGTCTTTGTAACAAACTATGGTGGTCAGCGTCTTCGTGCAGCAGGAAATAAAATCGTTGAGTGTGTGGGTGGGGACATAAAATCTGGGTGAAAAATAGATCTTTTAAATGGATTTGTTTGTTTTGGTGGAAATCGTTTAAAATCCAAACAGGAAACATTGGCAGCACAGACAGCAGTGAGTGAATGAAAGTTTGTGTGTCTGTTTATTCCCACAGGGTCCTGGGTAGAGTTGGAGATGAACAGAGGAACAGCCGGATCAGCCCAGCCGTCCACCACAGACGGGCCGGCCCCAGGCCTCCTGCCCCTCCCTCAGGTGGAGGAAGAAGAGGCCATGGTGGGTGGGCTGGAGCACGTCCCATCATCGTCTTCGATCCATAACGGAGACATGGAGAAGATCCTGCTGGACGCCCAGCACGAGTCGAGTCGCAGCAACTCCTCGTGCGACAGGTAGTGTTAAAAATTTTACACATCAAGCTGTTTTCACGTGTTGGGGAGTCATACTGCGTGTGTGAAAACAGTTTTGTAAATGCTATTGTGTCCCCAGAGGGAGCTGTGTGAAGTCTGATAATTGACATCAGTGGCCTAAACTCATTTGACTATAAATGAATAGTCTCTCTCTATCTCTGTTTGAGGTTAGCAGCCCGAGATTTATAAGAAAGATATAAGATATGTTTATAGTTTTAGGTACCAAAATCTGTCTCAGTGTAGTTTTACATCTCTCCTCTCACGGTTCTCTGGAGCTCTGGCAAGAACAGTGTTTTTTATGTTGTGTTTTGTCTCATTAATATTAATGAGCCTCTCTGCTGATTGGCTTACTGTTTTCTGAGTGAAGCACGGCTAGGCCAACCACAGGTAACAGATTGTAGCGTACCTGGATGGTGGGTTAGAATGGGCTGTGCTGAGAGCATGGCTGAAGGCGATGATTGTATAGTTGTGACATCACAACCGTACAGAAGTCCTGCTGATTTGTTTAAAGGCACAGTTTCTAAATATGGGCTGTGTGCATTTCTCCGTGGATCGAGCGTTTTGATACTCACTTTCTCCATCATTAATCCAACACTGTTATAGAAATACAATGCTCAGTAGAGTATTTTAAGAATCCTCTGAAGATATTTTGATGCAGTTGTTCAAAATATCCCAGGATCTGCCTATTGAAGGATCCCCAGAAGACATAGAGTCCCTAGTAGCTCCAGGGATGCTCTTCTGTAGACTGTATAAATAGCATAATAGACTATTTATTTAAAAATGCCACAAACAATGTACAAAGCAAAAATGATCAGCATTTAACTCAGAGACTAACAAAATAAAGCAGGTTTAGTTGAACAGGTGCTTCCATTTCTGAATCTGTAACATTTAATACAGATGAGGCCACAGGAATTTCCGCCATGATCAAAAAGTCACGAGTTCTTGGGTTCATACAAGCCTGTGTTTATAATTGTGGAAGATGGAGGCCACGTGGTGAAGTTGGTTGCCGTCTAACGCTCCTCACTTTCACTCAGTTTAAAGCAGTCTGTCTCACTTCATGTCCATGCTATGTGCTCTTTTTTGTTGTTGTTTTTCAGCTTGATCCCATCGTACTTGTCTTTGTTTGGTGTTTTTTTTTTTTTTTCTTGTGAAAATCAAACTATAAAAATTGTAGGACAGTTCAGACATTGGGACAACAGCAGCCCTGAGTAGCTTGACTGAAATATAACTTTCCAGCAGAGATACACAGATGGCTATTCATCTGCTAATCACCCAATAAAAGCCCAGAGGGAAAAGTGAAACAGAAACCCCCGTCTTATGAGAGGCGTTTAAAATTGATCACTCTGCTTTTAAAACCTCTCAACTTTCCTTAATATCCCAGTGGAAAACTGAAGTCAGCCCACACATCAGGGGTGGATTCTCTTCCATAGCTGCAGCTCTCAACAGTTGAGTCAGCTTTAGCTCCAGCTTCCGAAAACACAATGACGTCTTCTCGCCTCCCGTTTTATTGAGAAAAATCCTGACCCTTCAACTCTCAGTCACATCATGTGCTTCGTGTGTACTCCTCGAGGCTGCGATAAAGCCGAGCTTATCAGAGCGCCGGCAGTCAGCTGTTGGTGAGTCATCTGGGGATGATTGTGAGTGTTTGAGCCACAGTACCAGAGCAGCAAGCTTTACTGCTTAGCAAAGAACCGTTAAACATTCTATACTGTCAACAAACATGCATGCCTGCAGGGCGGAATAGGTTTAGCTGTACATGAGAGGTGTCATTTTACATGACAAGGAGCGCTTATATTAGAGCTGGGAGCTATCAGAGGTTACTTTTATTTGCAACTGATTTCATTTATTGTTATTATTAAACATTTTTAATGATGTGGATAATAATAATATATGCTCATATATTTTAATACATCACACAAGAAAATTATTTAATCATCAAAATAGTTAAGTGATAAATAATTTAATAATTAGGTGTCCTGGCTTTTACACCAAAGCTAGCATGTAAGTTTGTCAAGAGACTTAGCTAGAAGTATTAAAAATGAATATATTCTTATTAGAAATTATATTGTTTTGACTGTATATAAAATATCAGATGGCACTGATACCACAGCAGAAAGAGAAGCTGTGGTTAAATCGTGATACACTTTCAAGATTTCATAGTAGTCTGTTAAATCTACGCATATCTGAAGCACTGTAACCATGGTTACCTGTTACTATCCCTTTTGCACAGATTTTGTGATGTTTGAGGTGTTCTGTCACGTTTTGTCTCGAACACCTGCCAATCAATCAGAGACAAATATTTTCCACTCCGTGGTATAAAGCCTGTTAAGTCACACACGAGAACTTCAGAGCATGATGTGAAGTTCTTAAGGAGTCACGAGGTCATGACTTTTCAAATACGACGCCTCTGATTTGTTGTTTTTTTTCCCCACTCTGCCCACAGCCCTCCGCGGCCCCACAGTCCCCAGGATGACGGACAGATCATCTTTGACGTGGATGTGACCAGCAGAAGAGACAGCCAAGTAAGAGCTTGTGCGCCTCTCAGGTTCTCCGTCAGCCCATTGCCATGGCAACCTCAACCACCGGCCCTGAAGGGGCACGTGTGCACGAGAATGACAACTGCTGCCTGCCTTTAGTTTCCATGGAGATGGCTGCCACACCTAGTGTGGATTTCTGTGTTTTTGTGCACAGAATGCCACCACCGTCACTTCCACTCTTCTTCACTCTGATGACAGAAAAATGCACTGAAGTTTTTAAACTGATTCGAGAATGAGTCTCTGTGAAAAAATATACATTGTTGTCATAAGAGAGTAGTCGCAGACATAAAGCCTGAAGGCTGAGGTTGTGTGTGTGTTTGTGTCTTTAGTCAGAAGAGGACGTGGACAAGGAGAGGGACATGGACATCCTGATGAAGGACGCAGACTGGGTTGCTGACTGGTCTAGTCGACCAGAAAACATTCCCCCTAAGTAAGTCTCAACTCAGTAAACATCAACGTAATGTCTCCATGGCAACCAAACACACAGCTGCTTGTTTGTTCTGTAAAAGTGGTTAGTCATTATGGAAATAAAGTTCCAAATAAATCCAGCTGCCAGATATAGTGTAAGACGCTCTATGCTGACCTAATTATTTTCAAAAATCTGAAGAAAGATTTTCAGATTTTGTCTTGTGTCGATCATCTCAGATTTTTAAACTCAAATGTGTCTTTAATTGCCTCGCAGCTACGATTTTCAGCTGCTGCCACAGTCATATAAACTGTTGACTGCTTATTTCGTCATTATTTGTGCCCTGGGTTTGTTTTTATTATTTCATTATGTATTTGTATATGAGAAATAGGTCAACAAAATCATTTGGAATATTTTTTATATCAAAACAGGGGGAACAAAACTGACTCTTACTGCTGCACACAAAATCTGTATACACAAACGTTATAGAATAAAATGATGTCATAGATTTCCTTTCCTAACATATAAATCCTACAGCTAAGCCAGTCTAGCATGGGCTAGATGTGTGTGTATAATGTGATCTTCAGTCTGCTCAGACAGCAGTCACAACTGAAGTCATCCACAGATGTAGCTCGGTGCAGCTATAACCTAAAATTAAAGACTGACTGTAAGGAAGTAAGAAGATAGAAAGAACGAAGTGAGAAGTGAATCTCTCTAGACACACAAAGCTGATTTGTGGCTGCTTTGAAAACTACTGTTGGTTTACAACTAATGACTATTTTCATTATGATTTAAACAACAGATCCATGCATCCAACTTGTCCATCATAATTTCCAAGTTGATGTCTACAAATTGCTTCTTTTGACAGACAAACAAGGTGTAAAATATACAAAATGGAAACAAATTGTAGGAGCTATTCTGCTCTTCAGGAGTCCTCAAACATGAAAACATCACTGTAATAGATACACAGAAAAAAACAATTTATTTATTTATATATACAGGTAGAACACTTCAAACCCACAATTAGCAGCATGAACACAAAGTAACATTAAAACATTAACAGCAGAATACAACAGTTAAAATCTGCATTCAGCAGGAAACCCCCCTTTAGATCCAGTCAAATATATCCTCATTAACTACATATTTCTGTTGTCTTGCACTTCAGATATATCATTGGAGCAGCTTTAACCAAAGAGTGTTTGTCTGTTTGAATGAATGACAGTAAACAATAGATAGGGGAATAATCATCATGATTGACAGGTGTCATGTTGTCAATCAAATGACTGTGATTTGTGCAGGGAGTTTCATTTCCGCCACCCTCGACGCTCAGTAACACTCAGCATGAGGAAGACCGGGGCCATGAAGAAAGGAGGCATCTTCTCCGCCGAGTTCCTCAAAGTCTTCATCCCTTCGCTGCTACTATCACACATCGTGGCTCTGGGACTGGGGTAAGAAGAAAAAACACACCACAGATCACATGTCAAGCAATGTTCTTTCATCAGCGAATGATCAACGTGGGTTACTGTGACACACTGATGTGAATGTTTTCGTAGTTTTATTTTTATTTTCAGCATAATTTGTGTTTTTATTTTTAGAATAACATTTCCCAGTAAGCCCAGTAGGTGGAGCTGCACGCCCACAGACATGACTCAGCCGTGTCCCTCCCTTCATATCTGTGTGACAAACTGGCAGAGCAGCTGCTGACTGAAAAGCTGCACACCTGCTGCTTCACAGAGAGCTCTGACACTCCCATGAGCACTTTCTGTTTGCAATGACACATGTTACAATAATCCTGGCTCATCAGTCAGATAATGTCACAGCGATGATACCTCAGACAAAAGTCTTGTACATAATGTGGCATTCAACAAGTGTCATTAACTAACTTGTCATAATTACTACATCACCGTCAGCTATTCTGTGGTTTATATAGTTATGTAATAAATCACTGAACAGGAACTTAACAAAGAGATAATTGTTTTATTATTTGTATTTCCGTTTATTTTAATCTTTTATAATCATAACTTTGGTGTTTTTAGTTTCTATGCAGAGATGACTCATATCGACATAATTTTCAGCTGGTATCAACTGTCAAAAGCTGTCAGTAATCATCCAATATCAGGTTTACTCATGATACTGTTGATACTGGATTTATCTAATTGCAAAAATGAACACAACGGGGATCTGCTTGTCTTTCAGTAAGTCCCTGGATACTACTGTTAAATTACAAAAACATAATGAAAACCACTTCAGATGTCTGAGAAAACTTCTTAAGTATGGAACTGCACACAGATTTGTGCTTCGTTCTTAAATCCACAGAAAATCCGATTTCTTGGCTTCATCTTCAAAAACCATATCCCCATAACCGTATCTCTGTCTTCATATCAAGCAATAACACACAATATATTAAGAAGGTGTTGCTAAATCATCTCAGTGTGAAGTTAGACACTGTAGAAGAGATGAAGGAAATTCATTTCTGGTTATTACTGACCAGTAGTTTCCAAACTTTCTTTTTCATGCCCACGTTTGGGAGACGAACAATTTTTACACCCCTACAGCACATTGTTGGTTTTTCATCTTTATCAGTAAGACAGGGAAAACTAGTAACAATTTGAAGTTGAATTTCTTTTCATGAATGTTTCTTAATATTTTCTGGTATTTAGATACTTTGCCTAAACTGCTTTAGTTTTTACACAAAGCTTTATTGGTTAAACTCTAGAACAAGGGCTTCTTCATATTTTGGATTTGACCGATGTGTTTGCTTGAGTTCCTCTCCCCCTGTCACAAGTCTGTCAGTGTTGTACACATCGTGTTGCTTTCTGGATAAATCTGGCTAACCTCAGAGCACTTGGTGAATTAATCATGACATACATGACAAGCATGTGACTGGAGCTTCTACTCCACAACACAGATGAAAAATATTGGCAGATGAAAAGATCAGAAAAAACTAACAAATGTCATATTTCTGTATTTGTTAATCTTTTTTAATGACATCACCTTGTTGCACCCTCTTCTGCAGTAGTTAGTAGAACCCGACTAGAGAATTAGCACCACCAGGTGTTTATATGGATGCACTTAACTCCTAATATTCACATAACAGTAGTGGATGGTCACCTGTTGCAGTGAGGCTTTGTTGGATGCTGATCTGTAACCTGCTCCCTGTCTGTGCACCTTCTTCTCTACAGAGTCTACATCGGAAAGAGGTTGACCACGCCACCCGCCAGCTCCTTCTGAACCTGACACATGAAGAAAAGTGCCTGAGAAGTGGCCACGAGTTGTTGGAGAAAGTTTTGCTGTCGTGAGAAGAACGCCCGTCTCTCCTCCCTCTGTCCCGCCTGCCCCTGCTTTCCCCCCCCTCGTCCCTGAGATATGACATGTTCTCAGGAGAAATGCATCTGTCTTTTCCTCTCTCTATCTCTCTATCCCCTCCTTCCCCAACCCTCCCTTTTTTTTCTTGATCGCTGTTCTCTCGACTGTCTGTAGATACCCCCTCTCTCCCCCTCATACCCTTCACTCATTTGTATAAGCTTTTCAAAGAACGAATAAGGTCATATTTTCCCTTTTCCCCCAGCATTTTGGGTTTCAGTGTTTCTAACGGGTGGGTTTTCAGGGAGGGTCACAGCATCAAACCAAACTCTTTCCCCTTGATCATCTGACAACAAGGGAGGACTGCCCAGTGTTAGAACTGACCACAGATTGTGCCACCTACACGAGTAGCCCAGCGCTCGATCTCGGAAAGGGTTCGACCAAATTCAGAGTCGGCTACGCAAACTGAAAAAGTGATCATGCCTTTATGAAAGTAGCCATTTTGTTCATTATCTTTAGGTAATATCATTTTTAAAATTTATTTTACAACAGTGGTGGTTTATTGTGAAGTTTTAATGATGAAAGGAGTTACCATAGTGGCCATCCCAAACCACAAGCGCTCATGAATTGCACTGGGAGGGGAGTCTCCGGCTCCACGGTGTGCCAGATGAGAGAGATTTATGTGACATTTTCTTTGATGGAAACTAAGAATTCTATTCAGTCCTGCATTTGAATGAATATTTTTGCAAAGTGACAATAACTGGAAACCAGGGTGTCGATGTGTGTTGTCCTCGTCCCTCTCAGTGTGTACACTAACAGTATTTTGTGGTTGGGTTTCGGGTAACGGCTCTGCGCGGTCCAGAAATGTTCAGTCGTCTTTCCAAACAGTCCACCTGGTCCTTCCAGTGAGCCTCCTGGTTTGTCTGCAACATATCGTAGAGCTGCTTTGGACCTGAGCGGTCAGTTCCCACTTACTTTAACTCCAGACGGGGCTGGATATTACTTGGTACTCTGCTGATTGTTTCATATATTTTTAGATTTTAAGGCATCAAAAAGGATTTGATATAAGAAAACAGCTTAATATCATAAGATTTGAAATGGAGAAATTGCTTTATTTGCTTGAATTGTGACATTTTATTTAAAAAAAACCTTAAAAAATAAGTAAATTAAGTATTAAGTTGAAACATGTGACTTGCTTCGGAGATATTAGTTGGAGTAGAATTGTTTTTAAAGCAGCTGTCTTTCAGAAAGATGTCCAAGTGGTAGCCAGCCCTGCATTCGAACACTCCAACAACACTTTGCCAAAACGTTCACAAAACAAGCAGAAATAATTCATCAAGCTGCAGATGAAAGAATCTGATTCCAGGGCCTATCTGAGTATAGACAGGCAGAAGGTACCAGGTGATCCTCACTGTGATATTTGCTGGAGCGACACTGCAAACGTGCAGCAACTTCTACTCGACTGAAGAGGGGTTTGTTTTTATCGAACAAGGCTCTAATTCATGCGTAAACAAAGGTACTTGGATAACACGATTGCTTGACCGCAGTATCACTGAGGCTGGACTGTGGTCAGTTTTGTCCCAAGTGGACCTTCCGTAGCCAGACTTGGGTCAAATGATATTCGATTTAGAAGTCCAGATCCCAAGTAAGATGCAGTTTATCTTCCACTAACTGGTTTGTTGCTGACTACTTGTACAGAATGAGTTCAAGTTTTAAAGGTGAACATTTAGGGGAACCTGCGGGGTGACATTTTTGACAAACACAAATGGAAATGCAGTCAGATTTTTGCTAGATGACAACAAAATGGACGATGCTTTGTTGCCTTTTCAAAAAAAAAAAAAAAAAAAAAAAAAGCTTCTCCATGAAAGAATTCAGCTGCAAACACTATTTGACCCAGCAGGTGGACTCGGGATGTGTTATCTTTTTGTTTTACCTCTTATGACAGACTCATGAACTACCAACAGTGACTATTGTATCGTCTCCATCTCAGCCTGCACTGTTGTTTGGTGCGACAAACGTGTCTCTGCCTGTGTTTGTACATGCAGCGTTTGACAGTGACATTTCGGATTGTGCTTTCCTGTTTTGGTTTGTTTTGAGTTGTCCGTTTTTTTTGTTGTTGTTATTTTTGTCTTTTCCTGATGTTGCAGAAAGATTGTGAACGCGCAGAGCGGGAGTCGAATTTAAAAGTGTGAGAATAAAAACCGCCTGTTGTTGATGGCAGGGCCTAATGTGAATAGGAAATGGAAGGTGTGGAAAGAGATTTCCCTCAGACTGCGATGGTCTAACAGTAGTTATTGTAATGATGCATTTTGCTTTGATTTTTCTTTTTCCCACTACATTTGGAAAAAAAAAGATAAACATTTTGTCATTAAAGATTACCTGAATGAAGCGACTCTCTGAGCGTGCCTTTTCTTTAAATAGTGATTACTACATTTAAATAAATAACGTTAAGCAAATTAATCCAGTTTTTTAAAATTTCTGATAAATTTCCAGAAACTTTCCATGCGACATTAAGCTGGGGAATTTTGACTTTCCATGGGAATTATGGAAATTAATGGGAATTAACTGGACATTGGGGGTAATTTAGTAATTGGGGATAAGCTAGCATCATGATAAGATAGCCTCATAAATGTTCAATGAAATGATGAGGAGTGTGCAGGACTCTGTTAAAAACTTTGACACTGTGGTACCATCTAGCAGCGCGACGGCAAGTCCTTCATTCCAACAGCTGTCACACTCTTTAACACCAGCATGACTTTTTTCTATATATTTCTTATTTATGGGTAATTTCTTATCCACTTGTCTTATCTTAATGTCCTCAATTTAATTGAATTTTTAGTTTTGTTGATGCTCAAATATGAAACTCTCAAGGCCTTGAACTCATTGTTTTCATTGTTTGTCTATAAAATGATACAAGTTAGCGAAGCCCAAAAAGTGTTTTGCTTGACCAGCAGGCAGAGAAATGTCTACAATATTCAGTTTACAGTACTATTACTTGAAAGTGATAAAAGGATATAATTCTCAAACTTATCTGTGCACTTAAGTGCCGAAAGTGGGCATAAAAATGGAAAACTGACAAACTCTGAAGAAAGAGTTAACAATGAATTGTCAAAGCATTGTTTACATTTTGTTTTATCATTTCATTGTTAATTGTGAAGTTGTCTTAAATGAAGTGTTTTGTTTTTTCCGTCTACTTGGTTCCACACTCCGTCACCCTCAGCAGCTGTCACAGATCACCACCATTGTTTTTCTGGACATGACTCAAGTCCGCAGCAGCAGCAGAAGCTTCGTCTATGCCTGATGAGTCGGCACGCATAGCTAAGACCTGAGGCATTGGGCCTCTCAGGAAATCACAAGACGTTTCTTAGCTCTCTGGAAATTCCTGTGAGCTCTGCTCGACAGTTACAGTGTGGAGGTAGAAAAGCAGCTGAGGTGTGAAGACTGTAAAAACAACTACATTTGGCTCGACATGTTGGCAAATTCATTTTACTGAAGAACAGCACTTGTGGGGTTTGGGTTTGTTAATCGTCTTTTGTCCTCAGTTGTTTGTTTCTCATATTGCTTCCTGTCGAATATAACATATCCAGAAATGTCAAGTTGTTCTTTGAAGAACCCTCATCCATCAAACCTGTGACCCTGTGTGACCTGGATGTTTTAGCTGTTTGAAACCAGAGCAGGGAGTCATTCAGGAAGACACCATGTCAACACCGATGTTAAGTGTTTAAAAGTGTTCAGTGAGGCCCCTGAAGAACACAGCCTGTCTGTCTGTCTTACTGAAGACAACCGTGAACCTTCTGCACAGAGCTGACAGGGGAAGCACTGCACCCCAGTGGCAGACACACTGCAGTGCCTGCAGTTATTTCCTGAGAAATATTTACCCACAATTATCATGAACTGTCATCTACAAGGATGCTATATTTTCTACAGTAAGCCTCACAGTGCAATTAAGTTTTCTCTTGCCAGTGTCAGTGCATGAGCATTAAAACATGAAGCCATGTTTCTTTCTCACGCAATAACAAACATCTACACATAGAACATCTACTCACATTATGTACTTTCCCTGTTGTGCTGCTTTATAAAGCTTTAAGTTAAGTATAATTCTATGTTCACCATCGCACTAGGGCTATTATTCAAGCCTTCCTAACCTATAACATCTCTAATATAACTCTGTTGTCTTTGCCCCTCCACCACCCTATTTTCACCAGGGTTAAAACCCCATTTACAACTCTTCCTCTCCAAATGAACAGTACGAATTGGATTTTACTCCCTAAAGTCTAAAGCAGACTTATTGAAATTAGGCATCTATGTTTTGCTCACTCGAGTTGTGAGTCCTGGTTGAAATATATCTCCTCAACATTTTAGAGATAAATTATGTACATTTCTTTTCAGACACAAAAAAATGCATATAAAACATATAATGAGCTTATGAATTGCTTATTTACCTACACCAATTAAGTTGAACCTACTGCATAACATACCGTAACCATAATGGGCCTATATGCTTTACATTCAGATGTTCTTCGCCAGGTTCACTTGGTTTTGTTCAAATAACTGAGGAACTGGGAACATCTTTATAGAAGTTGTGTTTGCCCGCTGGTGCTCTTAACACTTCCTAAATATTCTGTGCATGTGTGTTTGCTAATCAATTAGTTTGACATTTTTGGGAATATGCTTATTCTCTTGCAGAGTGTTAGATGAGATGTGTGCTATATATGAAACTAACTAGCTAGTCTGGATTTATCTAAAGGTGACAAAATCACTAATTAACATGATTTCTGTTTATTTAATCCACAAAAAAAAAGTGTAGATGACAAATTATCTTGGGTTGGAGCAGTGACTTTGCTGCATCCGGCAAAGAAATAGTCCGACACATAACCCTCCTGCAGTTTTTACACTTTGATTTCCATATGGATTAAACATACTGACAAATTTGAAGTTCTGGATAGAGTCAGGCTAGTGGTTTCCCCCTGCTTTCAGTCTTCATGCTATGCTGACTTAACTGGCTGCTGGCAGTTTAAATGTCTTCTTTCTCATAGCTGCACCTTGTTTAAAAACAGGTGCAGCTATGTGTAAAACAAAGATAATGAGATGGTAATTGATGGCAATGCATTGAGTCAAATATAGAAGACAATGTAAAAGTGAAAATGTCAACTTTATGTTCGATTGATTGAGATTGTGTCTTCCGTTAACCTAATTAATACAATAAATAGGCCTATACATGTCAGAAGTTCACATAATCTAAGCTTTTAAATCAAGGGAAGTCTATGAATATTGTGTCAGTGATGAATTATGTCACCTTGTGTTCAGTTTTAATCAGCTAAATAATAACACATCTGAAAGTAACCCCTCCTGAGCCCTGCTTCCTCTCTCCTCCAGTCCTCTTCCTCCGCCTTCCCTATATGGAACCTCAGAACACCTGTTCCTAGCCAATCCAGGCACAGTCTGAGACACGTAGCTCCTCCCACTGCAGCTGATGGCGTTACCATGGGTTACAGGGTGGTGGCCAGCTCTGTCTCCATCCCTCTGGTGGGGAGACTTTCCTCCTCATCTCCTCAAGATTCAGCAGCACTACACTGCAGCAGCTTTCCCTGCCAGATAAAGACACACTGTGTGATCAAGCGAGAGGAGGAACTCAGAATCTTGACAGCCTATCAATAATTTGTAATATTTCAGTGTTGTCATGTGCCAAATTAGCTTTTTTTGGATGCTGTGTTTGCAGATGACGACAGTAAACAACTGATCAAACTGCACACTGCAGACACATGAAGCCATTAAATGTAGCAGAAGCTGTTTTTAAGTATTCACAAGGATTCATAGAACAAAGTCAGTAACATGCAGCATTTAATATCAGTGCCTCTTCCTGTTTGTCTTTCCTCCTGCTTGCTTCCCGTCCTCATTCACTTCCACTTGACTTCCACGTTGGAAGTCCAACTGAGATCATATCTTTCACCCTTTTAAAGATCTGTGTCAAGTCATGAGTTCTTATTATTTGGGTATATATTAATGGTGTTGAAGGGTATGGACCATGCCGTTTAGCATCTAAACTGAGCAATGTTGATATTTGCAGTTACATTTTTTAAGCTGTTCAGCTTACTAGTTTATCAGCTTTCTAGTGGTGGACTTTTCCTCTGGTGGTTGTTGGTTTGGTTAGTTGTTTGGCAAGCCGAGGTCCAACACAATACATGACAAAACACGACTGTGCTTGTAGATAAGGTGGCCTTTAAAATCTTTTGTGTTGTCTCTGGCTCTTAGTCACCGTTAGTCAGCGTCATAGCAGTCATGTTTGCCACTTTACACAAAATGAAATGGTTTGACTGGCTATATGCAAAGTAGTTCTTTGTCTACACTGAGAAACAACAGCATTTGGACTGGATAATAGACAGACTACAGGCGTTATCATGAAACAATGAAAGAGTGTGCACACGCTAGCAGTTCCATAAGTTATGTATCAGTGGCGCTTTCGCTAACATCAGCATGCTAGCATACCGTGCACCGCTGCAATGACAATGCTATCATGCTAATTTTTACCTGGTATGTTGTTACCATGTTGACCATCTTAGTTTAACATGTGAGCATGCCAACATTTGCGAATTAGCGCTAAACATATGTTCAGCTGAGGCTAATGGGAATGTCATTAATTTTGTTAGTCATGGACCAATTACAAAGTTAACCTGATGATGGTGCTAGAGGGGAAAAAAAGGATCCCCAAAGTCAGTAGGATTCATCCTCTTGGGACCATGATGTCTGTTCATTTTAGTGGTAATCAAATAGTTGTTAAGATATTTCAGTCTGCGACAAAGACTACCTGAACATCAATATATGGATGTAAATGTTGGACTAAATCTGGATTATCCACCATGTAAAATAGGCCTCAGATGACCGGGAGAAGCTAAAATCACAGCTTCTTTGTGCCATTTGGTTTGTGGTCTTTTTCTTTATTTTACTTTTTAATTTGACTTTTATTTAACCAAGTAAATAGTCCCCTTGGAAACCCAAGATAACAGCATTAAAGTTGCAGACAATTCAGTGGGGGGCCCACAGCTAATTTTTTTCCCCAGGGCCCCAATTGTTCAGGGAGGAAGGATGGAGCAAGGGAGGGAAGAAGGCTGAAGTGAATGGTGCTTCTATTCTATTCTTTTCTGTTTTATTCATTTCTATCAAATCTTTATCTTTGTTGTTTTTTGGCTTTTAAAATGTTAGCTCCAGCTTCATGATACTTTCGCTTTCATTTCAATTTCTTCCTAACAAAATCCAACAAATTGATTTAATTCAGATTGACAAACCGCTGTGTAACCCGAACGGAGTCAATAATTTAATCTCATAAGCAGTTCCAGTATGTTTTCAAGAGGTGCAGCAGATTAGAGAGTCCACTCATACTGCTGATCTCACTACTTGTCCTACATCTGTTCCTGGATGCCAGGACCGTGCCCTTCCTGTCCAGAGACCAGACTCTCCCTCCGCCTCCTCCAACTGTTTATCGGGCACGCTGCCAACTTTCCCTTCTAATTATCTAACACTCCCCCCCGTCTCTGCTCTCAGCGGGGGACGTTTGTTTTGTTCATGGAATGACAGTTCAGCAAGAACGGAGGAGGGGTTTAAGTGCACTGTCTCAACCTCTGGGTGTGGCTGCACCTTCAATATTTTCACTTTTCAAAATTCACCTCTGACATTCAGACATCAGACTTTGTTATCCTCTACTACAGAGATGACCACCCACCCATACACACACACACACACTGGCCCCCTGAGCCCTCTGGGAGAGGAAATAGTAGCAGCGAAGCCATTTGCTGCCCACCACGTTGTTATGGAAACTGGGCTGACATGGGCTCAGTGTTAAAATGTTTTCCATGGCCACTTGTGCAGGAGAGTTTTTGTCTGTTACAATGTGAGTCAAGAATTAACAATGTGTGTGTTAGAGTAACCGGTTCCTGCCTGCTCTTATCGATCCCCATGCAGCACTGATTTATTTATACCTTGCAGCCATCTATTCTGTGTGAGGCTCAGCTGAAAATGGAAAACGTCCATTACAAACCATAATTAATGTAGCTACATATCACTTACAATGATAATCTAACTTTACTCTGAGCCACATGATAGGTTCATAAAGATAAATGTACATATGTGAGATATTACTAGTTGTCTACATCCTGTCCTGTGACTTAACTTCATTAAGAGTTTTTATGAAATTAATGCATAAAATCTCTAATATAATAATGTCATGTACAGCACACAGTGGTTAATATAATACTTGTAACATCCTGATCACAGCTGTGGTGTAGTGTATGTGGTGTATGATGATATTCCCGGCCTTCTTTTGTGTTTATAGTCATATTTTTATGTTCCTTATCATTATTAAATAAAAGTTACATATATAAATACATACATAATTGCTTAGAATAATTTCTGATGTCCATATGATTTTATTCTAATGTGTTGAGGATATTTAAAAGTTTTTCAGTAACAGTCACATGACATTGTCACGTCAGATTCATAATGCATCTCTCATTATGTCATCCCAAAATAATATAATGTACTGTACATTATTAATTTGGTATGACATAATGATAATGTGCTGTGTGCTTAATGACTTGACGGGTGTTACGATGGCAGTAAGAATTACAAGCTTTAAAACTGCTGTTAGGATTGATTTATAGTTGAAAATATCAAATTATGTGCCAAAACTATACGGCACTTTTATAGTTTTCTAGTTATGTGTACGTAACATTGTACATGTTTTTGAGAATTTTGATTAACACACCACACCTGCTCTAACATGAAACAAGCTCACTACATTACAGTGTCCTCAAGTACCTCAAATTTTCAGTAACTTCTCACTCTCATTGCTACATTATTACATACTGATGAGGCTGGATGTGTTTTTCTAAAGGTAAAAAGTCAATGGAAGCCATATTATGGTCACAAGTAGTACAGTGCAAGGAAACACACGTCTCACTCTACATATTCAGTATTTAATGTACTGTAACTGCAGGTTGGTGTGCTGTGGGCTCACAGATGTGTATACAGTAGGAGTGTAGTGAGTGACACAGGGGGTGTATTACTCTGCTATACGACAGCAGAGAGTGAAATGCATCAAATGAATTGTAACCTTGTGGGAGACGATCTGATGCTAAAAAGTGTCAAGTTTGCAAAGACTGAAAGCACTGGTCTAAGCAGTGCAGGGGTTTGCAGGCGTAACAGTCAATATTAGGAGTATAGTGAGGTTTACAGATCTACTGTGCAGTGAGAGATTCAAGATGCTTTCAGTAGTAAAACTGCTAATTAAACTAAGAAATAAAATAAAGTGATGGGCTGTCATGGCCCCAGTAGACTAGTATTCTATCCCCACTATATGAAGGTTTTAGGAGCAGAGGTTTGAGGTATGTTGATGACTACAGGGTATTTAATTTAAAGGTACACTCCAGCTATAAAGATCTGAGACTGACAAGAAACACAATTTAAAAAAAGGAATGGTCAAAATTAAAACAGCTGAAGCATTTTAGTCCCTAGTATGTGTCAAACTACATTTCCAATAATGCAACATTTCTTTTAAAAACACTGGTCACTTTTATTTTACACTCTTTTTGAGGTTTCTGCTTGTTAAAAGGAACTTTTTCCTTGACACTGTCGCCAAGTCCTCGCTCACAGTGGAGATTGTTGGGTCTAAAGAGTATAAAGTGGACAGTCTAGACCTCTCTATGAAAAGTGTCAGGACATAACTTCTGTTATGATTTGGAGCAATATAAATAAAATCAAATGTAATTGATTTTTGTGCATTATACTCACGTGTCATCACTACCAGCTGTAATCTGTTTATGATTCAGTATTTTCTTCGTCCACCTCCATGTGTTTTATGTGGCTGCTGTGACATCTGAGCTTCCCAGCGGGGATCAATATTACATCATCATATTTACAGTAAACTGCTCTAAAAGTGAACATATTTACTTACTGTGTGAACTGTGAGCAGAATGCATCAAACATGTTTTAAAATAAAACCACCTTCTAACAAAGCATCCTTCATAAAAGGTTTATAAGTTGAACTCAATGGCATTATTAATGTTTAATTAATAATTTCTAATGTCTAGTTGCTGACTGCATCAGAGGACCCTCTATTAAAGTCATAAAAAACATATTTTCATGTTCACATTTTTTTATTTCAAAGATGGGGTCCTACATGAACAGACCATTTTCTTCAAAGTTAGATCAGTTTGGGTTATTTTGATATGAAAATATTTGTTTTATTGCATTTATAGCTTTTCTCACTCTCTGGTTTTCTGGCTGGTTTGTAGAGGACAGGCTTAGTTGGAAAAACATGATGTAAGATTTTAGCAGCATTTGAGTAAAGAACCTGAAGACAGTCAGTGGTCTGTTTGGTCTCTGTCAGTCCCACCTGATCAAACCTCACCCACTCAGCAGATTAGCTGAATTTTTACTGTTAAACTGTCAATAGGGGGCGCCCTGTAGCTCAAATGGTACAGTCCATACCACATATCAAGGCCTGAGTCCTTTACTGCTTGTCATCCTCTCTGCCTGTCCCTGTCTCCCTACAGCTGTCACTATGTAAACAGAGCAGAAATGCCATAGCAATAGCTAGAAATAATAGACAATAACTTATGTATATGTGATGTTACTGCAGATATGATGGCTCAGCCTATTAGAAGTGGGAGAAATTAATTATATGAGATGATAAAACAAAAGAACTGAAACATTACTTTCCTTTCTCACTGTGCACCACCCTAAAACTTGTGATTTAACGCCCCAGTCTGGGTTGGTATGTGCCAAGTGAAAGCTGCCAGTGAGACATGCAGCTGACATCCATGTAAGTCAGAGTAAGCTAAAAATACGTTGAGGTATGTGATTGTGGGAGTGTGGGCGCGCAGGGTGCGGTGCTGAAGGGACAGCGCCCTTCATTGTTGGACTGGGTGTGACTTTGGGGGAACTGTCCGTGGTGCTGATCGCTTCTTGACCTCAAAGTTGGTGTCAGAAACGCCCCTCAGACACACACACACACACACACACACACACACACACACACACACACACACACACACGAGAGCTCCAGACACAAGTGTATGACATGTTTGACTTATTGGATGACACTGCTTTCAGACTCACTGGCAGGCAGGTCACTGCTCCCTGATTGACCAGAGCTCTTTACTTTGGGCACGGATCATTTCCGGGGAGTCACATCTGATCTGATCCTGCCACCGCCAGTCTCAGGACGGGTTCACACAAGCTACAGGTAATCCCTCATCTGGGAAGCATCCTCCTCCCGTAGCCTATTGGATCTTTATTTTTTTTGACAAGCTGTACTGTAGGTCTCTCCTCTCATATGCTGACTTATAACTCGTGAAATCGGCTGCAGGCTGGAGGCTGATTCATGAGTAAGCAAATCAAAACTGTTTGCTGATCTGTAAAGGGGATCATAGTCTAGGAAAGACAGCGGAAGGTTTCCTCATATCCTTCCCTCATATCAGATAATATTACGTGGATCCACGGTGCATTTCTCTCTCTACAGTGGGAGTGTTTTCATGCAGCATTAGCCTTACAGATTTTTTTTTGTTGCCACAGTGCGACCACCTGCGCTTGGAAACCGGCAAAGGCGGTGGCTGTCCAGGCGTCTGAAAAAAAAAAAAAAAAAACAACACAAGGAGCTGAGACTCTGAGCATCCGTGCAGCTACTCCCTGAGACACCTCACCTCCCAACCCACACACACACACACCCCCAACGGCTGCTAGGCATGTCGACCGCCGGGGAAGTACCAGCGTTCTTCAAGAGCATGGGCTCTGACAGCCCCGCCAGGCCGAGGCAGAAATTCTGTGGCATGTTCTGCCCGGTGGAAGGCTCCTCGGACAGCAAGACGCTCGACTTTGATGCGCTCTCGGCGTGCAGGGGCAAGAGTGACGGGCGAGTCATTGACCGGCAAACCGACATCTCCCAGCCGAGGAAGGTGGAGATCAGGGAGAGCACGGGGAAGGAAGCTCTACAGAATCTGGATGATAGAAGGGTACATTTTAAAAATATTTTGCATGCGCATTGTGTATGTTTTTCTCTCGATCTGTCTCTCTTTTGGTCTTTCTTTTTCTAATTTCTGCCATCCAACGTTCGGATATTTGCACAAACCTGCGCCATTTTTTCCCTCCCCCATCTAAAAGTGTTCCAATTTTGCAGCCTCGGCCACTCATTCGAGTTTGATTTAAGCTTATAGCCAATGTATGCCAGACAACTTGCGTCGACTACATTTCCCAGAAAGCATTGTGATGCAACAGAGTAGCTGGATCGAAGGCCCACCATGCGGAGCAGCCAGAGGGAGTGGCTCCTGTTTGGTTCGAGCTTACATTAGTGTGTCTTGATCTGCTGCACGGTTAAGCTGATGTCACAAATACTGGAGAGAGAGAGTGTGTGTGTGTGTGTGTGTGTCAGTGTGTGTTTGTTTATGAGCTGCTTGTGAATTGCTGTGTCCTTGAGCAAAACTGTAAACACCGAGTATGAATGAGAAAAATCTGCTGCACCCTGGTTATAAATGGGACGTGAACCCACGGGCCTGGATGTGATGTGATGCAGCATCATTGTGTTCTGTACATTCAGAGCTGAGGGTGTGGAGCTGATGAACATGAGACAGCAGCTTTGACTTGCATGACTGTCAACTTTTTGCTGCTGCTGCTGCTGCTTCAAATTCACTGTCCATGTTTTACAGCCGTGTGGTAAAGTCTATCAGTCCTTCCTTTACTTAATGTTTAAGCACTCAGGATGCTGTTAAAAGCTTTGGGTAGTGGGGTGGTGTATCATGGTGTCATGTTACATATTGATTGGAAGCATTAGCCTCGCAATCTGCTCTTTACCTCCTCTCTCTCATCTCTCTTTATCTATTTAAGTCTTACATGTGTAGTAGTTTGCCCTCTTCATCTCTGATAAAAGAACATTTGACATGTTTCATCTTCTGCATATTAATAATAAAAGAAAATGATGATTGGGTGATTGGATGGGATGTTTAAAATATAGCCTGTGTCTTACAACCGTGCTTGATAAAACAGTGACATAAGCAGACTGCAGTGGTGGAAAGTAACTGAGTACATTTACTCAAGTAGTGTACTTAGCATAATTGTAATATACTGGAGTATTTCCATTTTCTGCTTCCTCACACGGCTACTCCGCTACATTTATTTGATGACTTCAGTTAGTAGTTATGTTGCAGATTCTGATTAATATCACAAAATATAGTCAATAAATAAATTAGGATGTGATATTATAGATTAGGATAAGACTTTATTGATCACAAGAGGAGATTTACAAGCTCCTCTTTACCAGCTGTAACACTGAAGTGACATATTCATGCTTCATTTATTATATATTCTGCTGAAATGAGCCATTCTGCATAATGAGTACTTTTACCTCTGATACTTTAAGTATATTTTGATGCTAATACTCTTGTGCTTGTAAGTGAAATATAGAATGCAGGACCTATTTGTAACAGAGTATTTCTACATGAAAGCTTAAAATACAAGTTGAAATTTGGATAACAATCTCTTTAAAAGTTTTTCCAAAGAAGAAACAACACATTCTTCAGATAAAAAAGTTGAATACACAAGAATAAAAGTGCACAATATACAATTTCTCAATCGAATACACTCTTATAGTCTTACTTGGTCTGGTATGACCGGGTGTGGTGCTTAACTAATATTAGCAAACATTTTATCACTCTTTAACTTGCATTACTGAGTCAGTTATTTGACTTTATGACTTCTCTGCTTGTGTTCTGTGAGTCAAAAAATGAGTTGTCTCATCTTTAAATAAAAACATAATTTGATGTCCATAATGCACTAGAGCAGGGGTCAGGTTAGCTCTTCTTTATTTTATCCATCCTTTTATTCAACACCAACCCAAAAATCACTCTGCAGTGTGTGTAAAATAACTTCCATCAGTTCAAGTTTGATTTGATATTAGTTTCATTAAACTCTCATTCAATCAGTCTCCCCTTCCTGATCCACCATGTGTCACTGCTTCTTGACACATTCTGAAAACTCTTGTTGGGACTGTTTAAATCACAGAGAATGTCAGTGATCTAAGAAAATTGTTGAAACAAGTGCATTAGAGCTGGAAATGATCTCACCCTGTGCGCCGGCACAGATTTTACTTTTATCCTTACTCTTTATGAAATCAGATATTTCAGACGCAGCGGGTGAAGTGAGTGGAGTTAAGATGGCTGCTGGGTGTTTCTTCATTTGTTCACTTGCTGCACTCTCTGCCTTCACTAATCCAAGGAGAGCAATTGATGGCATTAGTGGCTCTCTCCTGTCAATGGAGCAGGGCGAGGCTCTGCGCATGCTCCGTGCGGTTCTTTTATGGGGAAGAGGCTCGCAAGTGGTCCCTCCCCTCCCCTCTTGTCTGACTCCGTCTGGGAAGGAACGGTTTTGGTGCATCGGCGGAGACCGGGAGGCTGCCAGGACGAGATCCGGAGTTGAGAGATAGTTTGATTCTTTACGTTTTGTGGCCTCCCCCAAAGGATCGACTGCGACCACCCTCCTCCCCCTCCGGTTTCTTCCTCTTCATCGCCATCCTCGTTTTAACCCGGCGAGCAGCAGTAATCCGTTGCATTGATTGCGGTCCACGGCGCAGCGCAAGACGAACCACCGGTGAAGATGTCTGGCTACCAGGGCAAAAAGAACATCCCCCGCATCACAGTGAGTGTTGGGCTGTTTCCCCCCTCCTCCTAAATGTTGCTGTGATTAGAACCAGTCGGATGTCCCGTGTCTGGTCCGCGTGGGCCTTCGGGGGTGTGGGTGCAGGATGTCACCGGGGCGGCATGGTCCTCTCTCCTGCGCCGCCGCTGCGCTCCTCGACAAAACCACAGCTCGGAGCTGAAGGAGAGAACCGCACGAGCCGCTTTCTTTAATGCATTTTGCAGAAACACCTCTGGTTTATGATAGAATGTGCTTCACTGAGATCAAACCGCACGCTCAGGGTCGATAAATCAATGAGGCCATCGACAGTGAGGCTGAAAATTTTGATTTTTTTTTTTTTTTTTTTTTTTTTTTTTGCAGCATCTTTGCGACAAGTGCCCAAACGACCCAACGCTTAAATCCTAAATACTCATTTGTGTTGCAGATTCACGCTCAGTCCTCTATTCTTCCACTGTGTGCGTGACAGTTAAGATTTCACGCCGGTGGTCTTTGTTAGGCTGTGTCTGGTGGCCGGGTATCACTGCACACCAACTGGTGGGGCAAATGCTTCCCTGCATCCGCTGTAACGCTCAGTACCCGGCTGGATTTATTTCCTCTCAAGCTCTCCTTTCACTTTGGAAAAACTGGCTTCGATTTGTGTGTGTGTGTGTGTGTGTGTGTGTGTGCAGAGGCTCAGAAGCATTTGAGGCCACATTCACGGTGTCACTGTGGGGCAGATTATTTCCCTGAATTCATAGCGGAGCTGCAGGGATGGTGGTGGTGGTGGTGGTGGTTGAATGGAAAGTAGAGAATAGGGAGGGGAAGGGAGGGGAGCCAGGGGAAGGGAGGGGACAGTGGGTCCTATTTCCTTCCATGTTTCTCTCTCAGCTGTGTAATGAAGGGAAGATGCATGTGGGCAGAGCTGATCAGGAAGGAGGCCGTTCTCTTAGTGGAGTGAAATAATTGGGTTAAAATGTCAAAAATGGCTCCGAGCATGCAGAACAAAAGCAGTACGGAGGGAGCCGTGTGGCTTATATTGGGCTTCCCATACAAATATGAGTAAATGCTTTGTGCAGATAAAAAGAAGTGAATCATTTGGATTATACTCATTATCAAAGGGGTCTATTAGGATCAGGCCGAGAGGCCCAAGTTCTCCTAATCTATCGCCTCTGTGTTAAAAGTGACTGATGGTGACAATTTAGTCAAAAGTCCTTCTGAGAAACTCAAAATTCAAAACAAAGAAACTCCAATCAGGATAATGACATGATGTGGGTGGGGTGGCGGCTGTTACAGGCTTTTAGGCCATCAGTGCCCATCGTCTCAAAACCCATTCATCCACAGAACACATTCATCCTGCGCCTGACGGCCATCGTGCAGACGGTGCAGCCGGCAACTCTTTAGTACCAGAGTGTCCACGTTCATGCAGACGTCCTAAGATGGAATTATAGTTCTGCAAAGACATAAGCGGATGTCTCTCTGTTGATCCACGCAGAGAAGGGTGTTATGGGTAACTGTAGGTTATAGACACTTGCAGAAGAAGCCTCCATGTTGCATCAATGCCTCCTGCAGTTTTTGCAAATTCAAACAGGCTGATGGGATTTCTATCAGGAGGTTACCTAATATCCAAAGGCCTCCACACATTTGCTTGCAATTGATAGAAAATTAATTGGCACTTTTGATCAAGAAACTAGTCCAAACATTTTGTTTTCTAGCCTTTAAATCTGAGGATTTGCTATTTTTCTCTGTTGTATATCGTTGTAAATTGAATATCTTTGGGTTTGAGACTCTTATTCAGACAGATGAAGCAATTTAAAGACGTCATCTAGGATTCTGGGAAAGATTTTCCTCCAGTAAATCAATTAATTTGGAATATAATCAACTAAAGAAGCAATAATAAAAAATAGTTGCAGACCTACTCAGGAGAAGAGATGTTGAAACACAAACGGGTTTGTCTAAAATTGTGTTTATATGCAAAAAATACCAAACAAATGGTGTATTGCAAGTGGAGGAGACACATTTCTGTGTCACTATCTAGTTTAATTTAAGCTCTCAAACCCCTCTGAAACTTCTGCACAAGGCAGAGGATGTTTAAACATGTCGTATATGATTAGAACTGACGATGATTGGAAACATATGTTGGACTGTGTTGGTGTCTCTGGTGCAAACAGGCAACCTCTCAGGTGAATCATTTTCCTCTCAAGTCTCTGGAGAGTTGTTGAGATGCAGCAGCCAGTTGGTGAAGAGATCAGAGGATTAGAAGGGGTTGTAGTCCCAACAGTGATTAGGTCAGACCTAAATGGATAGACTTCCTATTCTGGAACAGTGCATGAAAGAAAAAAAAAAGGCGGTCAGAGACAGAGTGGATTTCTTTAAACTGTACTTTTGCCTTGAGTGTGATAAATGTGTTGCATGAGGCTGTAGTTGTAGTTGCTGAGCTTCAGGTAACAAACCTCCTTCTGGGTTTCTTCACTGAACAGGCGTCAATGTGAAGAGTGGATGAGCTTATTAAACCAAACACAGGCTGCAGAGGAAATGAATGGGGTAAAATTGAATAAAAACTAAACAGGAAAGGCTGCAGCAGCGACAAAGAAACTCTGTGTGTTGAATGCCTTTCTGCACGAGCCAATTAAATTTAGAGTTTAGATCATACGTAATGCTGAATTTCAAGATTTCATCCATCCGTCCGTCTCCAGTCATTATGGGTGGAGTGCTGGTTTGTCTGGGCCAGATGGAGTCGGGTCAGCTGCACAGGCAGGGACGTACTTAAGTCGGAATCTCATCAAATATGAATGAACTTCCACAAGTTCACCACCTGGGTTTGGAGCTTCTGTGACTCATGCCTATTCTCCACATTTCCGATGAGTACAGCTAAACCACAGCAGAGTTATACGGTGGTGTGTGAGAGGAGTGAACATCCAGTCATGTAGGGCTGCAACTGTTTAACATGTTCAATAAAAGAAGTGAGAAATGAGTAAAACCTCGTTTCTAGAGTCTAAAATGACATCTTTAGATGATTTGTTTTGTCTGACCAACAGTCCAAAACCCCAGAATCATCACTTTACAGTTCCCAGCTGAACAATTTTGATCATAAATAAGTTATTTTAACCCTGATGACTTTCTCATATTTGATGTTTTTCACAGTAAACTGAATATATTTGAATTTTTAACTGTTGATCAGACAGATTAACTCATTTGAATGTGTCATATTGAACTATGGATACTTGTGAGGGATATTTTTCACTATTTTTTCACATTTCAAAGACTAAACAGACAATCAACTCATCAGAAAATAATCAGCAGATTAAAACATAATTATAGTTGCAGCCTTGTATGATATTAAAGACAGAAAATTAGCAGTTCCTCACATTTCTAAGGCTGGAAACAAGGGAAAGTTTGGCATTTTTGCTCAATAAATAACTGAAACCATTAACAGTTTCTCAAATACTTGTCTCTGGATCAGCTATTCAATTAATTAGTTTAGTTTAACACTCATTTTTGCCCCAGACAAGTGCAGTGTGTCTCGACTTGCTTTGCATCACTGTGAAGGACATTAATACAGCTGAATTCAATGTAAAAAACAAGAACAAAGAATGTTTTAGTGAAGTGAATGCACCTCTGATGTCCACGTTAAAGCCAGGTAAAAATAGAGTGAGGCTAAAATAAGACTGTCCTGGATTTAAGTCCTCAGCGGATGAGGGATCATTAGGCAGTCTGCTAGTATACCTGTAGTACAGTTGTCGTCCCCTGTGGCAGCTCAGTGTGTGTTGTTAGTGTTCAGGTCGCCTCAGTGGGTTCATGCTGTTATCTCACAGTGCACAGCAGCCCAGGGGTCTGTCTACTCACACATTACACACAGCGGCCTCCAAATCACCCACCCACCGGCTTTGCCTCGTTTTTTTTTTTCACGCTCAATATAATCCCGAATTCCCCCATTCATAAAGCCAGAAGTCAGAGAGAATACACTGTGTTTGTGTGTGTGTGTGCACAGAAGGTGAACATTTTCATTAATCAGCACCTGAACAAAGGAGAATACTGTTGAGTAAAATCTGTAACAGGACCGTGGCGCCTCGAGCTGCAACACACTGCTCAAAGAGGTCAATGAGTGGCTTTTTCATAGAACTGAAGTCATATTTTTCAGTTTCTGAGAGAATTGAAGCATTTTTACATCATCGAAGAGAAAACTTAGGGGAATTTTTAAGTTCAAGAAGTATTCAAAGAAAGAATTCATGAATTTTTATGAATCTTTGAGTTAAAGAGATAATTAAAGTCCATTTTCACCGTCAAAGAATTGATTAAAGCACATTTTTCAGCCAAAAAGAGATCAAAAATCAATCAAAGATAGAATTTAAGTGAATATTTCATAAGCAAAGAGAATTTAAGTTTATTAAATAAAGGGAGTCAAAGAGATAATTCACCAGTAGGTCGCATAAATCAGTAAGTCCAGTTTGTGTGTCATATCTCTATCCTCTGGAGCCTCTTAACTCTGTGAGCCAATACATTATACTGTATCTATCCAAATCTCCTAATATAATAAACACACACACACACACACAGAAATCACTGTTCAGATGTATTTTATGGATCCAGTTTGTGCTGTGTTTTCCAAACCAAGGCGTTAAGTTGCACATTCATCCCTCGGGGAATCTGTTTCATTCCTGTTTTGCCAGTCAGTCAACAAGTGTTCTGTTTTAAATTAAAAAAAAATAGTGAACATGTTTTTACAGCAGTTGTCTGAACATGTACAGAGATGATTTTGGTAGCAGGCTTGGTTTTTGAATAATCCCGAATGCACATAAATCATAGTGCTGAATGTCTGACCTGGCAGCGTTCTCCACCTGACTTCACAAATGTTCCCAGGATATTTTCCATTTGGACAACAACACACGATGTTGCCGGGTTACGTCTAACACTGGCAGACGTTTTCATAGCGCCAGAACGGATTTTGTCCCGATTCCATGAAACTCTGTCTTCTCACCAGGCGTCTCTTTTCTTCTCTTGAGCGTTTCAGCTTTCACCTGTGTGCCGCTGCAGCTCTGTTTATACACAACATGTTTTAACAAACTACAGGAGTCACTCCATACAACAGATTGATCTGACTGGCTGTAATAGAGAAACAATCAATATTCCCAGACTCCATCATCAGCACTGCGCTTCTTTCATACTCAGCAGCATTAGTGTTACTTCTATAAATATATTTGTTTAAAGCTGCTATACTCAATATTTTTATATTATCGATAGGTCATGAGACTATGTGTGATGTGGAAGAGGTCACTCCTGATCATGAACCCAGAGAGAATTATCACCCGAAACTGCAGTTGTCCTCAATTCTACAGAGTCTTTTAGCCACTCTTTTACATCATTGTTTTGGAGTGTGTTTTGGTTCACTCTCACTGCTCCCATTAGTGTTGATTTTCAGCAGCTCAAGCAGCAGTTTTTCAGCACAAAAAGCTCTGACAAAGCACTGTAGGTGACCTACCCAACATCAAATGACAGACAGACACAACTAGTGATTAGCTTAAGTGGAGCATTTAGCAGCTAAAGAGCCAGATGTTTTTATACGTTTTTTTCAGGAGTTGGTTGAGAGTAAAACAGTGCGACTTTAGGCTTACGTTCACCAGGTCACATGAAACATAACTTCAAATTAATGATAACTCCATGTCTTCTTGATATGTAAATACTTGCTAACACGTTCAACATATAGGCTTTATATGGTGATTTCAGTTCAATTTTAACTTGTAGTGCCGCCCCCAAGTAAGCAAAAAACATCATATAAAGCAGTTTTAGTATCACAGCAGTGGTCCTTTGACTTTAGCCCCTGGAAATTCGCCAGCTTTTGTTTTTTAGTAAGAAAACAAGCTACAGTGAATGATATTTTATTAACGTTGTTGTAAGTAACAAAATGTAAGTTAAGCGTTTGTAGACTTGTAATGTTGATGGTAATTCAGGGAAGAAGGATGACATTTAGGGATCCATTTCTTTCATGCGTTATGTGTTGTTTTGAACCTAGCTAGCTTCACTAGCATGACAGAGACTTCTTTTCATTGTTCCCACATGAATTAGATTCATTCAGCTTTATTTCCACTCCATATTTTTTCCTTGTGGTCATGCAGGCCACCCCTCGCAATGCTTCTATGTCCCACAAGTGGGGCCTGCTGCACAGTTTTAGAAGAACCAGAATGTTTTCTTTGAGAAAACTGAAAGTTAAAGAACATTACTGCCTTCAACATAATAATCAACGATTGATTAAACGTTGTACAAATAGTGTCAAAACTGTGTTTTCTTCATTCGTGCTAGACAAATCACATTTTGCTGGTATGACATTTACATTAGCGGGGCTTTTTTATTGTAGTCAGGAATGAAAACAGTGAACCCATTGAGTGCTGTCCACATCCTGTTTGTGAGGCCCTAAGAGGTTCTCATGAAGGAAAGGTCACTGTCATGTTTGGCACTGATCCAGTACAACCAGACACGCTCTCCAACCCCTGTGCTCCAAAACAATAAGATGATTATACAGTACAAATCTGGATTCTGGAAAACTAATTGTTTGACTAATTTCACAGCTTTTAAGTGTTCCATGCTGACGTCAAAGCACTGAATACTTTAAGACAAGAAACACCATTTTAGTGGAACTTCTTCAGAATCATCTGCCACTCCCTAACCTAACAACTAGCACATTTTAACGGATCAAACATGAGTAATTGTTTCTGAAAAGATAACTTTGCCGTTGAGTCTTGGCTTGCACAGCTTTGAGTCTGTGTGAAAATATGAGCATCAGCACGAGAACTGAGAGACTCTTGGCGAACTCCAGTAAGTAATGTGATAATGACAGTCATGATGAGGCACATGATGTAACGGCATATTTCAAAGCAGTTGTTGGGATGAAAGCAGGCCAGTATTGGGCTGGAGTGAGGCCAGTCGCTCCACCAGAGCAGTCTGCTGCGCATAGATCGAAGATTACCACATAATCTATTTGCATCAGTTCCATCAGCGCTGTCAGAGAGTCGCCACACCTTTCAGATGACAACTGCAAAGCATTTTCCAGACCTGCTGCAGTCAGCTGAAGTCCTCAACTGTGTGTGTGCGTGTGTACTCTAAGTGCGCTGCATCTGTTTGTGTGTGTCTTCCTCCTTTATTGAAAAGATATGGAGTGCATGGCTGCCAATATTTAGCAGTTTATGAACAGTTTGTCTCCAAGAGTGAAGAGGTTATGACTTTATGACACATGCATGTCTTCCATGTGTTTATCTGGTTAGTGTACAGCTGTGGTAGGAATGAAAAAGATAAGATAAAATGCACTTAATTACAGCCGTATACTCAGATACTGTTGGGCTGCAACTATTTTCCACTCCAAACAAAGATAACTGACAAAACAGTGAAACTAATTACTGTATTTAACGCCTCAGTTGACAAAAACAAACTTTACATGTATTCATATGTGATCTAATTTTGCACATCGTTGCCAGGTCTTGGTGAGTACTCCTGTGCATGTAAAGAAGCCTTTTGTGGGTTCAAGGGGGAGCTGCACGGAGTCTGATTGCTGATGTCACTTAAGTCAAAATTTGGGGGTGTGGAGTAAAAAAAGAAGTTTACTAGGCCCGCTCCTCATCCCCGCCTGAGGCTTAGGCTCTGCTAGCATAACACACCCTAATAATCCCAGACTGAACTGTTGGCAGTCAGGTTGCATTGTTGGTAATGTAGGCATGCGTGGAATAAAAAAAGGTGATAACTGTGGTTCTGCTGCGTCGCTCACGAGTCTGATAATGTGTGCAAACCAGTGTGTAGATCACCTTTGCAACTCAAAATGATTTTCAGTATTGATTGATCTGTCTTTGTCTGACTGATTGTTCAGTCTATAAAATGTCAGAAAATAATGAAAAATCGACATAACAATTTCCCAGAGCCCAAAGTGACATCTTCTGTTGTCCAAAACTCGTCAGAAGAAACAAGAGCGTTTATGACATTGTTGCTTGATTAGTGACTAATTTATGAAAAAAATGTCTAAAACAGATTTTTTTAAAAAGCGTCTGTCACATGTTGTATGTTGGCCTGGCAGCTGAACAGTATACATAAATATGACTGAAGTGGAGTTTGCATCTTGCACAAGAAAAAGAAATTCCACTTGCTCCTGGTTGGTTGTTCATGCAAAGATTTATTTCGTTCTCCATCTGTGTCCTGAAAGAATAAAGTTAAGAAAACATGAAGTAATATTTCCAGAAGCTGACTTCTGCAGAACAGACTGGTGTGTGTGTGTGTGTGTGTGTGTGTGTGTGTGTGTGTGTGTGTGCCGGTTCAGATGCAGGGCGGGGCTCAGACTGGGAGCCTTTGCAGAGCAGCAGTTGTGCTCGGAGGCCCAGTGCTGCTGGCCGGGCAGCAGCAAGCGGCAGCGGCTCAAACAGAGCGGCCTTTGTTAGCCCGGGGATGCTGGAGTCCTTGTGACCAGAACTGCCACTCCCTTTTTGGACAGACGACCCAGGGTGACTCGAGGGAGGGACGAGGGGGTGGATGAGGGGCTCCGGGTGGGAGGATGTAGAGGTGGCAGAACCCCCCCCCCCCCTCTCCCCTCCCCTCCCAACCTCCTCCCCCCTCCTCTCCTCCTCCTCTCTTGCACAGAGACAAGTGGCACAGCAGGCATGGATGATTGATCACACAGCCTGCGCTCTGATTGGCCCTTTCTCGTGTCCTTACTGTGACAGCTCGACCACATGAGGAGGACAGAGGGGTGTGTCCGGAGGCGGGCTCTTGTCTTCATTGTTGTGATAGTGAATAGTTTCCCTCATTTTGTTGTTCGTGCAGAGCAGAAGGGGAGCAGTGATGAACATTTAGTGTTTCTGTGAGAGAGGGCGCCTCGATGTTCGTTCATCTTTTTGACTTAGAGAGAAATGTCAGATTCAATTAGACTGATCTAAAGATCAATACAGTTTTGTATTTTTAATTTTTAATGAACATTTAACATACATTTAAGTCCAGGGGGCCATCCAGGTTACATAAATACAAGCTTGAAAATTAAAATAATTACTTACTAATGTACTTAAAGGTCCAGTGTTTCAGATTTAGGGTGCACTACTCACAGAATACGACAGAAATGGGACATATCTATATATTCTATCTATATATATCTATAGATTCTGCAGATCTTTTTCTATGGAGTCCGCCATGTTGAACCGCCATGTTTCTACTGTAGCCCAGAAAGGACAAACCAAACACTGGCTCTGCTTTCCAAAGACAGACAGAGTATCAGAGACAACAATTAAAAAGATACAAAAAGTTAACACCACCAACTGCAAGTTGGAAAAACACAAGCCCAAATTCACAATTGCTGCGACCATGTATGTATGTTGTATGTTCATGCATCCACACTCTACCTCACAAACACTTCCATGGCAGACTTCAGCCTCACAGAGAGAAAGTTACAGTGGGCACAGCTTTGAGGACAAATGAACTGATGAACTGATTGGCACGAACAGTTCATCAGCTGTCCTTTGGCTCACGACCAACCTTTCCACAAAAGTTTGTGAAGCTGTTTGGGAGTTCTGCAATTTTTGCAAGGGTTAAACACATACCTATACACACACAAAAGTAAGCCATCCTAGGGCGAAAACCAAAAAAGTAGAAAAAAAAACCCACTTCAAAAATATATGAATATATCAAAAATCATTGATTTGTTTTGGTTTACTTGGGTCAACGGTTGCTGCAGAAAAGGTTTTTTTCTTTTGTCTTAGGTGACAATATTTGATCTATGTAAAATTGAATTATGATAGGATGGCAATGAAAAAGAAGCTTCCACCTGAGGTGATGAGTAAGTCTCTTTCATGCCTTTTCTGTTCCCGAGAGAGTCTATATTTTCATTTCCTGTGGTTTTCTAGTAATATGCTGTTCATCAGAGACTTTAACAGGGCAACGAGGTCAAACATGAGGGCGAGATGCTTCTGAAGAAAGTCATAGGTGGATTCCAGTTCAGACGCTGTGTGTGTTCAAGATGATACACTCTCCAGTTTTCTATTAAAGCTGTCAGACCGTCTCATTGTTAAAACAGCCACACAGAAACCTGGTACTGATCCAAACATCACAAACGTCTGTGTCATTGCCTGTTTCCCCCTGCATCCATGTGTTCAGAGTGTAATTTTAAGAGTGTGTTTATTCCTATCAGTGTGTGTGAAGATGAAGAAAGCCAGTATCAGTTGAAAGACATTGCACAGCCATGTGTTCCTTATCAAAATGCATCCTAAAAAGGCCAAGCAGAGGCTGCTGTGTAAACTCGGCAGGTTTCAGAGTATTTATCTTTTGGTTGCAAGCGCCAGTACGCTCTTTTATGTGACATTTCCCAAAATGTCTTTCATCAAATGCACTTACTTCTGCATCCAATCGAGCCAAATCGGATACTAGCCCTCAAAAGCGTATTTTTATAGGCGTCTGTAAAACCCCAGAGAGGTCTTTACGTGTTCATTTGGTTCCCACAGTTTAAGTTTAGTCGAGCTTATCCCGATGAAATATTTCATGAGTTTAAATGTAGTGTGACTGTGCAGTGACTAATCATCTTTATTGTTTTCCAGAGTGACCGTCTCCTGATCAAAGGAGGGAAAATCGTGAACGATGACCAGTCCTTCTGTGCTGACATCTATATGGAGGATGGAGTCATCAAGTGAGTTTACTGGTTTGTTTTCAAGCTTCTGACGGTTGAATAAAAAGACAGATTTTCATCATGTTTATAAAGTTAGAGTATAAACGAATCCATGTGTCTGACTTTTCTTTTTGTTACAATACAAAGGGAGTAATTGCCCACGTTGGCTCAATAAATGGATCTTGTGGACAAATGCCTGAAAACAAACTCACCCAATGACACAAGAGACTGAAGCTGCAGGTTATTACACCTCCCCTTCAGACAGTACACAATCTATTTGGCATCAAAAGCGACATCAGACAAAAAAATATCATATTCACACTATAGTAATGCCAAATGCCATTCTGATCGTGGTCTATTAAATTATTTTGAAGCATTTTTCAAAATGTGCATTCTGCTTCAGCTTCTCACTAGAAATGGAAATGGAGATCGCCCATCGTTCCAATGGCCCAATAGTCCAACGAATGTCCCATTTGTCCGACAAGCCCACTGCTCCGAAGGCCTATTTTTTTCTGAAAATACACACACTCTCCCTGGAGTCTTTTTGCCCTTTATATCGTAGTGTATTTGGACTTGCAGGAAAGGACGAAGTCAGGTGACCTTCATCAGGTGACCTTCGTCGTCATGGTAACAATATTAAACATGTGGTTAGCATTGTGAAATTGTCACAGTTTGGTTTAGTTTAGGCACCAAAACGACTTGGATAAGTCTCAGAAAAAATCATGGTTTGGGTTAAAAAAAGTTAGGTTAGTAATGTTAGTTAAGTTAAGTAATGTAAGTTGGTGAAACCAGAGTGTGTACTGGGAACAGCAGGCCATACAATGGCCATTTGTTTTGGGAATAACGAACACTCAGACAAATGGGCTTTTGGTCCAATGGGCCATTGGGGTTTTTGGAATAATGAGGTGTTGGAACAATGGCGTGGCACCCTACAACTGTTCCATAAATCCACAAACTTAAATGAACTTAAGCGCTTTAGCAATAGGCATTACATTTGTCCTCAACCTTTAAAAAAAAAAAAAAAAAATCATCTTAGTATTGCTTTAGTTTTTGACAAGTTTTGGATACTTTCTAGTAAAGATTTATAAAAACTACCAAGTATAAAATCAAAGATATAAAAATGGATGATAATCTTTCATCGATTTACACATGCAAAGTATATAAAAGTTGTAATTTCTGCAACCTTTGTTGATTTTTTCGGATTTCTCACGTTCCTCTCAGACAAATTGGGGAAAATCTCATCGTGCCCGGCGGGGTAAAAACCATCGACGCCCATGGCCGCATGTTGATGCCCGGCGGCATCGACGTGCACACGCGTTTCCAGATGCCCGATCGAGGTATGATGTCCGCTGATGACTTCTACCAGGGCACCAAGGCCGCACTGGCTGGAGGCACCACCATGATCAGTAAGTGATTAAAGAGTTAATATATATAATATATATATATGAGTTTCTTTGAGTCCTTTCTGTGAGCGAATCAAAAGCTGACCGTGGTGTTTGCAGTTGGTCGTTCCCTGCGGTTATTCTTTAATCACTGATTGACTTTAATTGAAAATATCTTAATGAGAACAGGAAGAGTGCCAGGTCTGTTAATGGCCGAGCCAAACTATAAAAACCGTCCATCTGCTGTGAGGACTCTGAGCCAGGAAGTCAATTCACTTTCCCTCAGGACAGGCGGATACTGCAGATTTGACATTGTCACCTTACACACCCTGCATGGATGCTTTCCTTCATATATTTTAGGCTTCAGTTCTATTTTCATTTTCTATTTTGATAAATCTCAGGCCTTTTTTTTGCTGCACACAGGCGACTTGTTCTCCCTGAGCTTGTTTGGGTTTCCTCTTACAGCCCAAAGTCATGCTGGTCAGGTCAACTGGAAACTCTAAATTCAGTTTCCACAGGAATACGAGTACAAGTGCTCAACTTAGCATCTTAGCATATTAACTGAAGCCCTGGTGTTGTTCCCTCTACTGCTGCTTTTGATATATTCTGTGTCATGTTTTTGTTATGTCCTGCTGTAGTGCTATTTCATATTACAGTTGCAGAGGTTTGGTTCTGATGGTCAGTGGCTTCATTTCATTATTCAAAAGAGATATGAGGCTGTAAAGACAAAACAAGGTAATGTAATACAAAACGATAACAGAGCTAAACGAGTCTCCTCTCTAACACAACCCTCCCCTCCTGTGCTGACTCAGCAGTGAACTCTCCTTTCCCCCCTCTCACAGCAGAACAAACACTCCCAGACGCCTTGTGTGTCATTGTCACCTCAGGCAAAAACGCTGACCGCTGCAGAGTCAGACATGTCTGGAGCTGGGATGTAACGTGTGGCACCCCGGTGACTGAAATGTCACATCACATCAAAAGTGGAGAGACGTGTACGCCATAAAGGGAAAGTGACAAAGAGACAGTTTGAAATGTGACTTCAGAGGACAGAGACGGAGACAGAGGAAAACTTTAGAAGTTGTATTCAAACCTCAGATGAAAGTGTTTAAAAATGGATCCGAATGCAGTCAGAAATCAGATGTGAGCTGGCACTCTGAACGTAAAGACTCAAATATGAGGATTATGGATATGGATGAGGATATGAGCATTTGTACATTAAATATTTTAGGTTTTGGACTGCTGATCGGCCCAAATAAGCAATTTGAACGCCTCCCGTTGGGCTCTGGGAAATCATTTTAAAGTATTTTCTGATGTCTTTCATTTGAAAGATTTGTCGACAGATGAAAATCATTTGCAGCCCTGATGTGACCGCACTGGAGGACCCCTCGATCTGTTGCGTCCTCTTGCCTCAGTATGCTCACTCATACTTGAGACCATATACTGTTAAGTTGTGTTTGTGTGCTGGAAATTATGAGCAGCTGAGGGTGTGTGTAGAGACGGGACTCTGGTCATTTTCAAAGATCAATACGCTCTGAAGGTGGTCACTTGAGACCAACTTGAACCATATTTGGCTGCCAGGTGTGAAGTTTGGTCTAGACACAACGTCATAATCGTGGAGAACATCACAGCAAAGTCAATGTGTTTGATGATCTGTGTGTGTGTGTGTGTGTGTGTGTGTGTATCCAGTTGACCATGTGGTCCCTGAGCCTGGCGTCAGCCTCATCTCGGCCTTCGAGCAGTGGCGCGAATGGGCCGACAGCAAGTCCTGCTGCGACTACTCGCTGCACATCGACATCACCGAGTGGCACAAGGGCATCCAGGAGGAGATGGAGGCGCTCGTGAAGGATCACGGTACGACCACGCCCAACACAAAGGCGTATTTATTTGATAGAATCATGACGAGAGAGGAAGAAAAAGACCTTGAGCTCTGCTAGTTGCTTCAGTTTTTACACTTTGACATCTTGTGCTTTCAGGGGTCAACTCTTTCCTCGTCTACCTGGCTTACAAGGATATTTTCCAGCTTACCGACGCTCAGGTGGGGCTCCTTCTCTTCCCCTTCAGTCTTTTCAGAGATGGTGAATTCTATATTAAAGGTCAAAACAAAATCAAATCTTACATGCTCCTTGTTAAATTTGGATGAAACCCTGAGGCAGTTTGGAGTATTATGGGACTGTATTCCTCCGTTAACAATGACTGATTAAAGTGGCTGCATCTAAATAGGCCCAATCTAATTAAACTGGAATTATCCGTTAATACAAAACTTGCTGCGGCACATGAATCTAAATCGGATCCACACACACATTGCAGTTAGCCTAACGGTCATCAGTGTTACATGAGTTATTGGACGTGACAGCACACAAATGAATCTGCAGACAAAGATGACGCTGTTTACTGTAGCAGCAGTAGTGGGATTAGCCAAAATAACATCACAGCTTGTTTACCGTCGCCTTCATCCGGACGGAGAGCTCAGCCACAAAAGCAACTGTGGTAAAGCAAAAGTTTATATGTTTTTATCAGTCTGCCAAGATGTTCACCGCATCTAGTGTTTTTTTTCTCTGACCGCATACTTCTCAGTGGCATTCAGCGATAATGTGAGCAGACAGAGAGATTGGCAGTGTATAATAAATCTGACATTATAATATCATAGAAGTCATATCACAAACTTGATTTTGGCTCGCGTCCTCATCCGACAGTGAACATTTCAGCGTTTGTCTTGGCGGCGTTCTGCGTTGATTATCTGCGTGTTTCACTTGGGAGAGTGAATGGATAATGAAAGCCACGTCTAGGTCCAAGTTTATTCCTGACTCATGGTTAAAATGAATTAATCCCTCTTGAAAGCTGTTTAGAAACAGATCAGTGTTGCTCTTTGCACCTGCGCGAGGAATGCTCATAGCTCAGTGTAGCCAGATTTTATCATTCACTTTCCCATGTTAAACTTTGGTGGCTTTTTTATTGTTGCACGTTTGGCAGCCGGGAGGTGATGACTCATCCGTCACGTCAGTTTTCCTTCACTTCATTAAGTTACAGCGTCGCTTCATAAACAATCGGAGTATGGGAGACTTCCACGCCGTGTCAGAGGGCTCATGTTTCACCTCACCACACAACTATTCAGTCACTGTGGTTGTGATTATTGTCTGGTTGATTTTACATTCTTGTCTGTGGCTTCACATATCAGTGCAATTAGAGAATTAGTGTAAATACAGTGTCTGAATGTGACTCCAGTGTCAATTATTCGATGCTGATACTGGGGAAAAAAAACAAGTGATTGTCTGTAAATTAATTTTTCAAGAAAAAATGCTAAACCTTCTCTGACACCAGCTTCTCACATTTAAAGAATTTTCTGCTTTTCTTCATTTTATATGATGATGTTGAATTATCTTTGTGTTTGGGACTGTTTCCTTCACAAAACAAGCAATTTTAAGACACAATGAACTGAAAAATAATAATAATGTAGTAATAATGACAAAAACAATCTTAGTTGCAGCTTTACAGCTAATAAAATTATTAGAAATTAATAAGAAATTATTGGTAATCAAAATTATGAGCACAACAAATGAGTTCTTCCAGGAGAGGGTTGAGAGATGTGTTGAGAGAAAAAAGTAGCATTTGTGCATCAGGATAACTGTGTCTCCCTTTTCGCTGCAGGTGTATGAAGTGTTCAGCGTGATCCGCGATCTGGGAGCCATCGCCCAGGTGCATGCTGAGAACGGAGACATCGTGGCTGAGGTATGACTTTTCACTCTGTAGGAGCTGGATTCTGGACAGCAACAGGCTTTCTGTCTTGAGCTTCGAGTGTCTCATGCGTACGCCCGCACATGACTCAACAACTCTTACATTGTGGCTTATTTGCATGTGTGTTAATCTGTATGTGTACATTTAGGAGCAGCGTAAGATCCTGGAGCAGGGCATCACCGGACCTGAGGGACACGTGTTGAGCCGTCCCGAGGAGGTAAGACTGACTTTCAGCACCGTGGACTGGATTTCTGATGAAACGCTGGTTTGAAGTTGAAGTGAGGAATCTCAGAGTTGTACTTGCAGAACTACTTCATCCGCTAAGAAGATTTGACCTCTTTGACCTTTGCAGGCGTTGGTGTTACGTTGTTTGACAGTTTTACAGTGAAACTATGGGTGTCTCACTGCACATCCTCTTCAGACTCACCTGTGTATGTTTAATGTGAATTTTTGTGGCGAGAAGCCCGGAGCCATTACAGATAAGAGCACATGCTTTACGTGAGTCATTGCTGTTACTCATGAACATCCAGATGTGGCAACAAAGACTTATCAGACCTAGAGCAACTGCTTTATCGCTAAAACTTCTCCTTAAATATTTCCTTCTTTGTAAGATTATTATTATCATAGATTTATATTGACTAATGGTCAATGTAGCTGAAGCTGTGTCTGTATTAGCACTTTGTATACAAGTGTATACACTTAACACACAGTGTGCACATACGCTGTAAAAACTACAAAAGTAGTACAACGCAGAATAAAGTGTATACATAATAACTGTTCACTGTTGCTGGTTGAGATGTAAACCAACATGAAGCAGGAGCTGGTTTAACACTAAATATTGAACGGGGGGAACTCACTTTCCATTAGCGTTTGGAGGCATTAGATGTCTGGACATGTATATTAGAACATGCACCCTGCAGCGATAACATTTTGTCCTCAGGTAAAGTAAAATATTGAATGAGTACCCTGCAGAAAAGTTGCCGTGGCACTGCCGTTCCCGCTCAGGTTCAACAAATCTTGATAGCAATCCAAACCGTTATTTTTAGTGATTTCTAAAACCTCGATCATAAATCAGAGGAAAAGAACACACAAAAACGAAAGAAAAAAGGCAATATGATCCAAAAAGGAATTACAGACAAAATGAAGGATTCGCAGTGTTCTCTCTTCTTGGAACATTTTGTTAATGTTTGTCATTGAAAAAAAAAAAATCACAAATCCTGCCATCTCATTTTTCTGAACAAATTGCCAAGATTCTCTTAAGTATTTTACCTTATTTTTGTTGCTATGGATGGAAAACACATCACGGGAAAATACCAACACACGTAAAGGAATAGTTTGACATTTTGGGATATTTGCTTCTTTGCGAGAGTTAGAAGAGAAGATTGATGTCAGTCTGTACACATATACACATGTCTGTGCTGTAAATATGAAGCTACAGACAGCAGCCAGTAGCACTATGATTCCAGGAGGAAATAGCTAGCCTCACTCGTCTAAAGGTAACAAAATCCACCTACATGCACCTCTAACGGTCAATAGATGACACAATTTACAAAACATTTGTACAAAAAACAAAATAGTTTCCCACTGTTTCCAGTTTTTAAGCTAAGCTAGGCTAAGATAACCATATAGACAAGAGCTGTATTAATTTTCTCATTTGGCAAGAAAGCAGATAATCATACTGTCCAAAATGAGTGACTATTCATGCTTTGTAATGAATATAAGACATAAGAATGAAAGATGGTATTAAAGTTGATTTATTCAACTCATTTTCAACTCTGTAAGAAGTCTAAAATGAATTGCACCTATAATTTTCAAGAACGTCTGAGAGACCATTCATTTTTATGTCATCACACAAAGCCCCTCCTCAAAGTTTTAAGCCTTTGTGATAATATGAAATTTGAAATTTATGATTTTTTTTCACATAGGACTGAGAAAACAGCAATGTATATTGGTAGGAATCACAGGGAAATGATGTAGTAAGTAAAGCATGAAGAAGGGCTTCCCAGTGATTGTGGCAGAAGGAAGAGAGTCAAACTAAAGTCATTCCATCACTTTCAATTGTCACACTCTGGTCACTCATGCGAAAACCTCTCTCTTCTCCAGGTGGAGGCCGAGGCTGTAAACCGCTCTGTGACTGTGGCCAATCAGACCAACTGCCCTCTCTATGTCACCAAGGTGATGAGCAAGAGTGCTGCCGATGTCATCGCTCAGGCCAGGAAGAAGGGTGAGACTCAAAACAGAATCATTATCTGATCATGTGCTAATTAAACTGATGATGTTGATGTCTCTTTTCCAAAAGTAGAAACCACAGAGATGAGACTATTAAACAAAACCTCAGTCTGCACCACCAAAACAGACATAAATACTAAATTTGCTTAATTACATTTAGGTTTTGGACTAGAAAATGCTTCCAAACATTGCAGCAAACTCCATGAGTGTAATATGTGGTGTTTTAATTGTAATGGACTTGCAGGCACTGTGGTCTATGGAGAGCCAATCACTGCAAGCCTGGGAACAGACGGTTCTCACTATTGGAGCAAGAACTGGGCCAAGGCGGCTGCCTACGTCACCTCACCTCCTCTGAGCCCCGACCCAACCACACCAGACTATCTCAACTCCCTGCTGTCCTGGTGAGAAGATGATCCAATCAAACTTGGACATACATAGAAAATCTGTGAAAATATCAGACAACTGAACAAACAGTGAACACAATGTCTCTTCTTTCCTCTTTCTACACCTTCACCTGTGTAGCGGTGACCTGCAGGTGACAGGAAGCGCACACTGTCCCTTCAACACTGCCCAGCGTGCCGTGGGCAAAGATGACTTCAGCCTGATTCCTGAAGGTGTCAATGGCACTGAGGAGAGGATGTCTGTCATCTGGGATAAGTGTGTGGTATGTATATATTTATATATACTTCTTATGCAAAAGTAATATGTCTGTTAGTTGTGCAAGTGAAGTGACCCTTAGTGCTAATCAGCAAATGCTAGCATTCTAACTGAATAAACTAAGATACTGGACCATTGTCACTGTGAGTTAGCACACTGACATTAGCATTTAGGGTTTAGCATTCAGCATAAGGATCAGGACTATGTACTGTTCTCACTCTCAGCTCTGATTCATTTCAGGTGACGGGTAAGATGGACGAAAACCAGTTTGTGGCAGTGACCAGCACCAACGCCGCAAAGATCTTCAACCTGTACCCCCGCAAGGGTCGTATCGCCGTGGGTTCAGACGCCGACCTGGTGCTGTGGGACCCGGACTTGACGAAGATCATCTCTGCCAAGAGCCACATCTCGGTACGAACTTCACGTGATAAAGAGTGAGGCCTTGCGACGTCAAATATTAAAGCTACTGTGTGATTACTTTCTATGTGATTGCTTTCTGACACAGCGTTACCAATGGGGGGCGCCAAACTCAGACATTTTCTATGCATAGTATCTGTTAAAGGCTACTCAGGTTACTAGTGTTGTAAATGCACATAGTAATAGCTAGAAGAATGAGTAGCTTAAAATAAAAATAACAATATAAGCCTCTGTCGTGCAGAGATGAAGCGCAAAGTGCACACAAGGAGGGACTTCGATGAGGAAACGAGGTTAAGCAGAATGCTAAAATTAGCAATTAGGTTAAGTAAGAAATCGGCTGGTTGTTGAACAAAAATCAACATGAAAAACAACCTTAAATAAACTTTTAGGACTCAATTACTGACAAAAATCTTGTTATGTATGTGGCTGTGCACATGGAGGAAACGCTCTTCTGCATAGTTGGGATCACATCGCTTTGTGTAGGATTATGATTTCAGTTTATTTAAGAACCAAAACATGAATAAGAGCCCCAGACCACAAGGTACAAAAAGTATGTGAAGAGGGTTGTCCACATGTAAACATGAAGGCCATGAACATTACTCTTACTTTCTTAAAAATAGCAAATGAGATAGTGATTCTAAACAAAGCACTTCTTAGATTCACACAAAAGCACAACCACTATGTGATAGTTATTAATAACGAGAATGCAGTTAATGTAAATGATGATAGCCAGAACTTCTGGTTTATTAGTCCATTTTTTTGCTGTATGGCCGTGACTGTTGAACAGGGTGTGGGCCTCACACAGTGTCAAGGGAGTGATGTCATCCTTAAAATCTGCCAGAGAACTGGAACACATCGTGTCTGATTGTTAGCAGGCAGATCCCTGTGCATCTGTGTGTGTGTGTGTGTGTGTGTGAGAGAGAGAGAGGAAGACAGAGAGACTATTGCCGTGTAGGTTCCTGGAATCCGTTAGCTTAAGCCCGTCATGTTCTTTGGTTTCTTTTTATTCCGCTTAGTCAGAAAAATGACAGACTTATGTTCATGGGAGAAACTGCTCATTTGGAGTGTGTATGCATATATATGTGTGTGTGTGTGTGTGTGTGTGTGTGTGACAGCCCAGCCTACTGGTGATCTCATTTCAGGCTCTCAGAGTCCACCATGACCTCAGACTTAGCTCCAGTAGCTTCTAGGAGAGAGCAGTCATGCAGCTTCCAAATTCGTCACACAGCAACCTCCCCACCCGTCCCTGTCCACACAACACACACACACACACACACACACACACACACACACACACACACACACACACACACACACACACATACAAACACACACCCGCCCACACCAACCATACCATACGACCCTCAGCTTCTTCTCCTTCCTCTGGCCTGAGAACTGAGGCCACTGTGCCACATCACATCAGCTGGTTTTCCCCACCGATTAGCTTTGCTTTCTTTATTAGCATTAGAAGCCAGAGGGAAAGCTTTTAACTAAATCAGTTAAGCTCCTTTCACTAGTGCACTTTGATCCACAAACATTCTGGCGATTTTACATGGCGGCATCACGTATGAACACAAACTGAAAGTCCATCAACATCGCTCTGGCAGTTTTTCAGATAAAGGCTGATTGAGATTTTCATAAATCTAAAGCAGCAACATTCCCAGATACAGCATGTGCTGTACGTCATCCTTATGATAGGGGAAAACAATCAGGAGGAGAAGGTAAATCACTGTATCTCTGCTTTGAAGGTATTTCTATGGCGATTTAATATATCTGCGTTCGTGCCGTAATAAAACATCACAGGAGCTCAGCTGTCAGCTGGCAGGTGGGAATTTCGACCTGCCTTAAGTCTAAAAACACACAACGAAAATCACTGTACCATGCTGTGGATACTGTTGCAAAATCTTCAGTGCAAAAAGCCAAGAGAGTGTAAAATACTGATATAATAAAAGTCAGATACTTCAGGCCAAAAACTGTGTTTTGGTGCTGCTGTGGTCTGATTGATTGATATGGATGTATTGGTTAGAGATTGACGTTTGGGAATGATAAAACATTTGATGTGAATAACTGAGTGAAAGATTTATGACGCAGACTTCAGCTTCATCTGAAAAAATCTGTTACAACCTGCATTTCATCAAAACTTTGAAGGGGTCAAATATGACAGCTCAATGCTGAACAATGTTCCAACTAATGAATGAAATCTGTGAGGTTCTCGGTGGAACTGGCAGCTCCCACTGGCTTACAACAGCCTTGTAACCAACACATATAAAACAGGCAACGCTGGTTAAGTTCAACCTAGAATGTGAGTAATTTACAAAAACGTTGCAAATGATCCCATGTTGGGTTGAGTAGAATGGAACGCAACCAAACTTTGATGAGTACAGGTTTACTTGGACCTCCGTAACCACACGTAATGAGTGATTACAACCAAGCATGACAGCTCATTTCGCTTGTAAGAACCAGAGCTACTCGTGTGTTGACTCATAGTAAGATACGCCAGTGAGTTCAGGAGTAAGACTCTCGTAAACAGCCTCCTTTGGGCTGATAAGGTAGAATGATTGTTGGCACATTTGTCGTGTTTCAAATCCATTATTTAGGCAGGACTGTGGTCACCATGGTGACTATAAAATGTCAGTAAAGGTCTGTCATGTGTGAACAAACTTGCCGTGGAATTTTCTGTATGGGAAACCTTTGCTTGAATACAAAACTGTGACTTCCTCAGATAATTGATCTCACCAATGACAAGTGTGTGAAAGGGTTTTTAGTCAGTCCTGTGAATCTGCAGCAGCACTCTTCCCCTGAAGTGACCTGAACATTTGTGTACCTGTTGAATAACCCACATAAACTGAATTTATTCACTTTTGAATGAATGAATTTTCATTTACTTCTACATCGTGGCTCTCCTCTACAGGCTGTGGAGTACAACATCTTTGAAGGTACGGAGGTGCGCGGCGGGCCTCTCGTGGTGATCAGCCAGGGCAAGATCGTCTTGGAGGAAGGGAACCTCCACACCACCGAGGGCTCGGGACGCTACGTGGCCCGAAAACCATTCCCTGACTACGTCTACAAGAGGATAAAAGCTCGCAGCAGGGTACAATAGTGCTTTTCAAAACTTGTCTAGTGAGGCTGTGGTTGTTGTTGGAGGACGGCGCAGGGATAGAGTTATTCAGCTATAAATGTTGCTCCATACGCCCAGCAATTTTTTATAATGATTGATGATTGTTTTGTGGAAAGCTGGAGGGGCGATGCAGCTTATTGCAGATCATTGTAATACGTGCCTGCAATCCCTCTTTGGGGATGGAATATTTCCTTGTCCGTTTTCACTGCCATGAATGTAGTGTCTGTTCTTAAAATGCAGCTGGCTGAGCTCAGGGGTGTACCCAGAGGACTGTATGATGGTCCGGTCTGCGAGGTGTCAGTCACACCTAAAACCATGACTCCTGCCTCCTCTGCCAAGACCTCACCTGCCAAGCAGCCCAACCAGCCCGTCCGTAACCTGCATCAGTCTGGATTCAGCCTATCTGGTCAGTTGGTCCACTTACTACTCTTTCATTGCTTGATACTGATAACACACGATTGGTTCCATTTTGGGCAGGATTGGTCAATGGTTGCAAAGTGATTCAAAGGTATATATCTCTACTCTTGAGTGCTGCTACTTGATGCCATAAACATCCATAAGTTGAGCTAAGCTATGCTAAGGTCACCATTCATTTGATCTTCAAACTACATGCAGATACATAAAGAGCAGCATTCATGAAATGAGTGAAATTCTACACCACATTCAATCCATTTGAACAGAGTCAGCGCAAATCGATTATCACACGGCATATAGCCATGCAGAGTTCAACTTAGGTGAACTTTGACAAGTGCATTCACATCGCTGAGCACTAGCAAACAGTTCTTACATGGATACTGTGTTTACCAATTCATCCTCATGAAAGCTTCTCACACAGTGCATACTCCAAAAACGTTTACATTCTTCCTGATATGCTTTGGCCTGCATTATGTGTGTTAGTGTCTCTTTTCCTGCTCCCACCTGTGTGGTCCTTGTCAACGCTTCAAGACTCTGGGAAACATTTGCTTTTTTTGGGCCGTAGTGGATGATTTTTTTTGCAGTACTGCAGTTGGCCAGTGGGACAAATTGACAGCAAAACTGACTTGCCATACAGGATCACCAGCAGTGAACACATTTTCTTATTTTTCCAAACTCCCAGTTGGAAAAATAAGAAAATTACCCACAAAAACAACTTTTGTATTTTTGCAGCATTTAAACACATCTTTGAATAGCCATCTCTCATTCTCTCACAGGCGCTCAGGTTGACGACAACGTTCCTCGTCGGAACACCCAGCGCATTGTGGCGCCACCAGGCGGCAGGGCCAACATCACCAGCCTGGGTTAGAGCTCCATCCTTAGCCGCTGAGGAGGAAATGAAGATCCGAGGAAGGACGGCCCACGGGAGCTGAGGGGTTGAGAAACCGCATAACGACATCTGGAGCCGAACCCGTCACACCAGCGCCTGACCGGGCCATCCGTCTGCCTCGATCTTTCACCTCCTCCTTCGCTGCTTTTCACGTACCCACTCTCCTCCTCCCCAAACCCTGATCCTAGAGGACACAGTTAGAAACAAAAACAAACAAAAAAAAATGGTCTGCCTCATATGATGAAAAAAAGAGAAAAAAATGAAAACACTCCTTATTTGAGCACTTTTGACTGCATTATTTTGTTTTTTTATACCGTACTTTCTCCCTGCCATGTATCCTTTTGATGTTTGTTTTACTGTTATTTTAATAGAGGGGTGATGTGAGACTAAACTGAATTGATAGAGTTAAGAAAAGAGATCATTTTCATGCAGGATGTCCATCGTATTTTCATTCTTTCTTTTCATTTTGGGAGTAGTCTAAGTGCAGCATGGGTACAAAAACCAGTATTGTTATTCCTGCTTTTCTTAAACAGGCCAAACAGTAGGTTCCTTGAAATTGAAACAGTCTTACAGTTTATTCAGCCGACAAGAATCTAATACGTCCTTCAGGCTGTTGACTATGTGGTTTTATATTATGTTGCATTTCAGTTGCTTCACTTTCCTGTGCTTCGCCATCTGTCAAAAAACGCTACTCTCAATCTCCAACCGATAATTCGCCATGAGGACGGCCTTAAGATTTAAAAAAAACTGAACAACACAGCAAACATTTATTAGAGTTATAGACTGCCTGCACTGGCTCTCATCTCATGTATTCCCCCCCTGTGGCTTTGCTAAGGCACAAAAGTAAAAAAACATATTCCATATTTGGCAGCTGCCTTACAGCTTGTGAGTCTTGTGGCGCAGAAGGAAGTTTGGCAGGTAGTAAACAGAGCTTTATGTCTCATCTTTGAGCATCAGGGCATCGTTAAGTGTGAGAATTGTAGGAAGGATTAAGGGAGGAGAGAGAAAGTTGTATTCGCTGTCGCTTCGAACTTTTCCTCGCCTTATTGTCTCTCAATGCCGTCCTTTTTTTAGAGAGCTCGTACAAGTGCAGGGAAGGTGCCATTCACGACGCAGCTACATATTTTCCAGCTTGTTTGCATTCCTGTGAATCATAAAAGGTCCACATTTTTTTTTGACAGCTGTTGAAGCACCTGCCCATCACCAACCAGTGCATTTACATACAGAATGTTTCTCCTCCTCCTCCAAATGTGACTGTTTTATACTCATCAGAATCCCTCTTTCCTTTCGACTCTTTATGTGCCTGAACCCACAGAAGTTGTACTGATAGTTTGATTTGTTTTTCTCGTTTTATTATTCTTTTTGAGGTAAGTGAAGGATGTAAGATAAAAAAAAAAAAGGTTGTAAAATAGCCAGGATTAACCGATTCAAAGGTGCCAGATTTTGCGCTTTCATAGGGCCTATTCTGTCGGTAGAGCCCCTGTAAAGATGCTCGATATCTTGAAATGTTCTAATGTTTTAGAGTTTTTAACTTGTTGTCAAACTGCTTTTTAGTGTCATTCTGTAACTAGGTGCCTAAGGGCTGAGCACTATTGATTTACGCTTGAAAGTAGACATGAGCTAATGTACTTCTGAATAGTGTGCAGTGTTGATGTGTGAGGGATGGGACACGCACAGCAAACTCCTGTACAACACACCTTATTGTTGTGGACGTGATGTCGCTCTGGGCTGTGCTGAGCGCTCATATGTTCTTGTTTTTTTTTTTTTTTTTTTTTTTGCATGATCTGGTTTTCATTAAGCCAAGCAACTGATTTCCTGTGTTAGATCTTATGTCAACGAGGTCTTGGCCACCATCTGCACCATTCTGCAGGCGTTTTTTTTTCTTCCCAATGACTCAACAGGGCCATAACCAGGGGCCAGTTACATAAATGTAGATTAAGATTAGTCTGTGCTTTAGACTGGTCTTAAAGTCTTTAGACTAGTCTGATTAAGACCATCTCCTGCAGAGAGCTTTATAGCAACCTGTGAGAGATAGCTTTAGCTTTAGTTAGCTTTGGACAAATCAGTTTGTCATTTGATGAAGTCATTTGAAGTCTGTCTTCATGCAACTGGCCCCTGACTCACTTACACACACGTACATAAATACATAATGTAGATATACAAACTTACACCACCTCTGTCTGTGCTTTCAACCCCAGATTTTCAGGCGTCCACCGCTCTGATTTAACTGGGAGGCCATAGAAGGCGAAGTCTGCCACCGTTACGAATGGTATATGTATTTAAAGAATCCGAAGCAGGGCAGATGTAACAAATGCGTGCCCCTGAACCATTCAGAGATGAGACAAGATAGGAATGGGAAATGGAAACTCGATCTCCACGGCAACCCACACATCACACAACAAGGTTTTTGTAAGTCAGGAGTGTTGAATTTTATCACCTCTGTCTGACTAATTAACATCGTATTGATACTTGTAGCTTACTGGAGCTTCCCTGTGTTCTCATAGACACAATCTACACTCACTGCTGCTACACTAAAGTATGTGGGTGAAGACATGGGAGGTCCTCAAACACTAACAGTTGGGTAGTATGCTTCTTGTATTTTTGTATTCAGTTTGTCTGTCTCTCTCTCTTCCTTTCACTCTCTCCTTCCTTTCATTCTTCCTCTCCCCTCCCTCCCCTGGCTCATTTGTTGTTTCTGGCTGTTGCTGTGGCGACAGACCCCTCCACTCTCACAGGGTTCTGCTTTTTGTTTGTCATGGCAACGCATGTCAGATTGGAGGTTGCCATTGGCAACTCATGCTGACCTGGTGCTATTAGTACAGCTTTGCGCCTGCACACACACACACACACACACACCCACACACACACACACACACGTTTTTATAATTATTGTGTGCATTTCTACATAATCCTGTGCTGAGTTGCGTGGAATCCAGAATCCTTTTCTGCTTTAGAAGAATCTATTAGAGTTGAAAGCATACTACAGAATATAGTAGAAAGACACACACACACACACACACACACACACACAGACACACACATCAAACAGCCGTTGCTGCGATGCAGCACCAATGCCTGAAGAATTGACTTGGATATTAAAAGCCAGCTGTCGTCGCTGGCATCCTCGCCGTGTCCCATGCCTCCTCAATTTACACACACTAAAACACACACTTATACTCCTTTAATGCTCTGTCAGCTTGGATGCTTTTCTATGCCATATTATGCTAATGATATATGAGTGATATGTATGTACGCAACGTGCTGCAGACTGAGAGGAGCTTCCTTCCCTTCAGAGGTTGTTGATGCTGTTGAAACACCTTCTTGCCCCTGAACCCTTTCGTCCCACTCTGTAAGCCTTTACCCCCCTTTGTGAAAGTGAAACTGTGTGATGGTATTTGTCTTGGTGGCTGTGGGGTTACTGGGATGCTTGCTCACTATGGAAAAGTGTCAAATCCCATGGATGGTGATGTAAAAAAAAAAAAAAAAAGAAACAAACAAAAAAAAACACACATACACACACAAGGACTTCAAAGAATTAAAAAAAATGAGAAAAAAAGGACTGAAATCTCTGTTTTTTTGTGTTTCCTGACATTCATGTTTTATGTTAGAGGCTGTCTGTAAGTCATTAAATATAGACCCAAAAGAAAAACAGGCACAATGGAAAAACAACTATCTCAAACAAAATATGCTACTATATTAAGAGGACTTTTTCTTTGCTTCTGTCTGTGGATGTTATCAAAGAAGAGTCAGACGGGATGATTGGAATGCCATTTGGCTTTTGGCCACGGTTACATCACAGCCAGTTTGGACCACTTACTTGTTGAAGGAAATGCAACATTAGAGGTGTTCAGCACATGTGCGAATGAATCTTTTAACACCAAGTCCTCATCTGAACTTAGTCTACTGAATCATCATTATTCTTACTGACTCAATCAATGGGTGTTTGCACTGGACCTCCACTCAGCTGTGACGCAATATTTTTCTTCATGGCTGAAAATCAACTGAAAGATCTTAAAAGCCACAGAAACAGTCATATTAGGATAACTCTGTAGCGAATAGCTGCAGAACTAACCTCATGAGCAGTGCTTACATAGGCTTCAGACAAACTAGGTCTATTGACGCGCCATCCAACCACGTGTAAAAGCAAACTAGTAAGAGCAGAAACCAAAAAAAAAAGTTGGGATGTAAATAAAAATAGAATGCAATGATTTAAAGATACTTTTTGACCTATATTCTAGTTTAAAGACAAGATATTTAATGTTCAAACTGATGTGGTTGATTGTTTTTTGTAAATATACTCTCTGAATTTGATGCCCACAACATGTTCCAAAAAGGTTGGGACAGGAGCGACACAAGATGATCAAAACACCAGTTTGGACAGGTTAATTGCTAACAGATGATGGTATCATGATTGGGTACAAAAGGGGCATCCTCGAAAGGCTCTGTCGTTCAAAAGGATGGAGTGAGGTTCACCAGCTTTGTGAAAAACTGTGTGGACAAATAGTCCAGTAGTTTAATCATCTAAAATCTATAATATGATTAAAGGATTTAGAGAATCCAGAGAAATTTCTGCATGTGGGGCAAGGCTGAAACCTAACATTAAACACCCATGACCTTCACTGCATTAAAAACCAACATTATTGTATAAAGGATATTAGTACATGGGCTCAGGAAAACCATTGTCGATACACAGACTCTGCCATGCCTGAGGGGTCGAAGGTCACAGGCATTCAATGTTGGTTTTCGGTCTTGCCACTTAGGTGCAGAAGTTTCTCTGGATTCTTTGAGTCTTTCAATCATATTATGGATTACAGATAGTGAAAGCCCTGCTTTTCTTGCAATTGTTCACTGAGACTGACTGACAAAGTGGTGGATCTTGTTCCCTCCTTGCTTGTGAGTCTTTCGAGGATGCCCCGTTCATGATACTATCACCTGTCACCAATGGACCTGTATACCTGTGGAATGTTCCACAGGTGATTTTGATCACCGTTTTGTTGCCTCGTCCCAACTTTATTGGAACATGTTGCAGGCATCAAATTCGGAAGTGTGCGAAGAAGAGTATATATTCACAAAAAAATAATGACATTTATCATTTTAAACATCAAATAATATCATGTTTCTCTACAGTCATTTAGATTACAAAAAAATTGCATGAGCTACATAGTCCAGTAACGGCAAATCTTTGAACTGAATGTTGTTATTGGTAAAGCCTCCTTCTAGAGCAGTTTGCATGATTATAGTTGATCTGTCATCTCAGAGTCAGAGCGTCCGGTCTTGGACCCAACAAGGCTGACTGAGAATTTCTGTGTCCAAGTGTGTTTCCTTTGACAGTCGAAGACATTCAGGTTAGGTGACCTGGAAAGGCTAAATTGCATGTAGGTGTGAATGTGTTTCCATCCATTAGCCCTGTGATGGACTCCACTTTGTGCTCAGTGCATGCTGGGACAGTGTCCAGCTGGACTGGATAACCAGGTCACAATAAATTGGTCATTTTAAACAACACACTTCAGCATGAACTTCTATGTTGCTGCATAGTGCATGCAGTAAATCACTACTGGGATGATGCATTACATGTTTCTACACTAGGTGGCAGTGCTGTCATCTTGCTCACTCACTACTCCTCGCTTCATGTCTTATTATTTCAGCAGTTAGATGATCTGTGGCACATCTTCTGCTGCTTTCATTATAAATCACTCATGTTAGCGCATTAATTGGATAGATAAAAAAATACATTAAACAATCACAGTAATCTTAATGTTAGATTGATACAAAATGAGCCAGAATTAAAATGTGGAATATAGTAAGTGGTAACCAACTATCAACCTACCAGGCCCTGTTCCCAAAATCCACAATTTTCTGCACTGTAATGAATTAAAACTATTTCCAACATAAAAGCGTTCTTTGAATTCAGAGACACTTTCATGTTCCTTCCTTAGAGGCACATGAAAAACAGCAAGAAAAGATGATAAAACACACGCAGAGTGAATGAACTTGAAGACTTGAATGAAGATTTAATGGAAAGTGTAATTTGTATTTTCCCATTTGGCAGTGATTTTCTCTTTGTGTTTAATTCTAGCTTTCATTTTAAAAGGAAAGTGGTTAAAGGCCATTTCAGCTTCCGTTAGGAGAGATACGTCTTATTTCTAATCCATGAAATGATTAAATATGATGTTTATCAAGTGTGTTCTCTGCCCACAGGTAGATTTTCACAAAGAGGATCCACAGTATCTGAAAGTGTGTTTGTCTTAGCCAATGTATATCACCATGGTGGTCCCTCTAATGTCATACAGAGCCCTCTAGTGGCCTCTTCATGTCAGGTCAGGGATCTGACACAGTAGGGTTCACAAGTTGCAAGTTTCAAACTCACTCTTTGTATCATTTGGCTATCATCTGAATGGCTTCCATCCATCTATTCTATTCTCTACACACTTATCCTGGTCATGGAGGAGTGGAGCCTATTTCAGGTGGGGATAATCCCTGCTCAGTCAGACAGGACAGGTCTATCTTTCATACTCGCATTCACACATATGGACAGTTTAAAGTTCACCTGAGCTACATGTCTTTGGACTGAGGGGGGAAACTGGAGCACCGGGAAGACAGAACAAATTACTCTTGCATGGCCCAGCCATATCTCCCATAAATTACATAACATATGGTTGGAGTATGAAGGCTGGTTGTAAAAAACAATGTGTAGCTCGGTCATGCGCAAAGACGGTGTCATCTTAGATTTGTGGTTGTTATGACAGATTCCAATAGTGCTTTCACCGTGCAATAAAATAAAAAATCTTCTTAAAGCTCTCAAGCTGCATAATCCACTTCTTTATTTGCTCAGTGTGCTCATGTTTTTGCCAAAATATGTCTAAATAGACTGCTTTTTCTAATGTCTTGACAGTACAGGGTGGTAAGGGTTACACTGATTTATGCTTAAATTAAAAAAAATCACCTTTGCTGCACAAAAACGAATTCTGTCAGGACAATAACTAAATAAAATGTGAAGTCAATTTCTGCTCTTTGAATTTGTAGGTCACAGTGGGTCAAACAAATTGTTTTACCTAGAATAGGGTAGAATAAAATATATACTTGCAATGCAAATGTGGAGACATGGTGGAGTGATGGGCAGCCACACAGAGCAACACCCTGGGCTGTGCCCAGGAGGTGAACTAGCACCTCTTCAGCTCCACCTTCCATTTTTTGGTCCATGCTAGACTTGAACCAGCCACCCTCCAGTTCCCAAGGCAAATCCAGCAAAAACAGCCTGAGCTACTAAACTACTACTAAATAACTAAATCAAATTAAATTTCTGATTTTGGATGAATAAATACATTCAAATCAAGGTTCAACCTTTTCGTATCTAAACATCGAGTCTACCTGAAAACATTTTCTACAGTTCAATCCAAGCTTGTAATGTCTTACACTTAACCTTAACACTTCACATTGGTTCATTTAAAGAATTCCACAGGGGTGTAAAGCTTTGTTAGCTTGGCAATGTTCTCTTCTTTTTCTTTAGATTTTCTGAGGTATGAAGGTATGAAGTCTGCACGAAATATGTAATACTTTCAAACAACCTCAAGGTTGGTACAGTATAAGCCGTATACACCTTTTTTAAACCTGTTGAACCATTCAGTCAGCTCAGTGTTTATTTAAGTGGAAAGCTTAAAGCTGTCTTGATTCTGTGTGCGCTGTAAGATGAAATGGAACACTGACCAGACAAGTGTACTGACCTTTGGACAAGTGTACTGACCTTTGGACAAGTGTACTGACCTTTGGACAAGTGTACTGACCTTTGGACAAGTGTACTGACCTTTTCAACACCAACCTGGCTTTTAGAAATAAGTCCAAAAATGGCTTATGCTTGTTTGTTGCCTGAAGGCTACAATACAGACCTCAGCATCGTTTTTATCTCCACAAACTTTTATGAATAGCATCATCACTGTGCTGCTAAAGAAAGTGAACACCTCCGAGTCCATCACTCAGCTCAGTTACTGTGAAAAAATGTTATTTGATATTTGAGGCACAGAATTTGAGGCAAAACGAAGAGATTTTATGCCTAGGCACTATGCGAGTAGCTGAAATGTGAAAGGTGTTCCATGAAGAGTAACTTGAACAAACCAGGAAAGAGAACTCAGTGCACCACATGGCAGCTGGCTGCTTTTAAAAGAAACGTTCAATGCCATGCATCTCGCATGCAGAGACTTCAAGTCTTTGCTAATTCATTTGCGTTCAAGGCTGTCAACATTCAAATTAGTTATTTCAAGTCCATGCACACATGAGCTTTAATAACTCCAAATGCCAGCACTGAGGGTGTTAAGAAGAGGTCAGTTATGTTCTTCATTTATGCAGCGAATGTGTGGAGTCATTCAAATATTTCTTTTGTGTTGTTTTGCTCGTCTAACTTTTATTGTGTGCTTTAACTTCCTTAGAAGTGGAATAGAAATGTGAGGAAGCTTAACAAAGCTCATTTTTACTTGAGCGTCTGCACATCATGCCACATATATATATATATATATATATATATATATATATACAAATTAAATATAAACTATATATAAACTAGTCTGTATTCCTGTTCAGTCACTGTCACTGGTTCTGGCAAAGAGCCTGCAGATGCACTGCCTGCTTCACTCAATAGAACAGATGCAGGATTTGTTTTTCTTTAAGATCTTCAAGGACCTGCACGGCCACAAAGGTGTTTTAGTGGTACCTTTGCTCAAGTTGAAGTTTGGAGGAGCTGTGCTTGAAATAACATGAGGTGACCCAACTCAACGTAACAGTTAGAACAATTAGTCTCCGGAAGAGGTTTAATCAGAGGAAAAAAGTGCAAACACTTGTGTAGGCATCACATTTTGTTAAATGTTAGTCTATGATCAACCCACATTATCATCCTCATACCCTGTGAAAGTTATGAGCGTGAGCTGTCTTCCTTTTCTTAGAGCTTTTTTTATGAATTAAATGATGTGGGAAGACAACCAGTCACAATACAGTGTAATTATAATGCAATATTAATAATGTGATTGTACCTCTGCCTTCATATTTATATTTAGTAGCTAAATTTGCTAGCATGTTTAATTAAATATGCAAAAGTATGATATCAACTCCTTTAACGCAATAGTGTTTTATTTAAAAGATCCATGTGTAGGATTTAGTGGCATCTAGTGGAGGACGGACAGACCAGACACTGGAACCAGTGTTTAGTGTGTTCGTTCTGGGCTACTGTAGAAATGTGGTGATGCAACATGGTGGACTCTGTGGAAGAGGACCTGCGGAAGACATAAGAAGCTCATTCAATACGCCTAAACTCTGTATCATTCTACAGATTGGTAGTAGTAGAGAGAAAGAGAAAAGGGAGGACCTCCTGCAACTTTTGCAGATGCATAGACCTTGCACCCATAATTCATGCAAGATATTATGAGACCAGGAATACAATGAAGTTTTGTGGTGGACTGAAAATATAGACATCTATAACAGGCAAGCTGACGGAAGCACTCGCATAAAGAAACGTGATTAACTTTTTTCCAAACTTTTAAATCTGTATAATTGCTAAGCTGAAGGACAGCTGGATTATTATAGTTGTTAGCATTTCAACAAACAATTTACAAATTCAACAGACACGACAAATTAGCATTGGTTCAGATAAATGTAAGTCCAAAAATAACTCTCCTTTCAGCTCCGTCTTTGTCTTCACCAACTGAGAGGTGTAGTGTATGGTGGGTTTGTCTGAAATGCTAAGCCTCCTGCTGCTGGAAACATGAATGATGAGAGCACTGAGACTGAACCAATATGTAAATATGCTGTAAAAGTAAAAGGTGCAGAGTATGTGATAATTTACTGTGAAGCACTGATATTTCACCAACTTGAGTCAAAAATAATATTATTAAATGCTGCTTTAATATTCATTTAGGGCTAAAAATGCCTAAATAAAATCCTACAGTTAAGATGACATAGGACATTTACAGACTACAAATGTATATGCACATATGAAACATTTTTTGTTGTATTAACATTTTGTAACCAGCTGTGGTCCAATCCATCCTAAATACATATTTAAATCTGCTCGACAGGAAGAACATTTGCAAAAAAAATTGCCTTAGCATAAAACTTTAAATAAAACAACCTTGTCCAATTTAATTCGCGCTGGCTGACAAGAATTTATCACCTCTTGTGTTGCAACATATCATCTTAACGTTCAATGGAACAGAAAATGTTTCAAGTAAATAACAGAGTGGGGAAATTAGCAACGCTAACACCAAGAGTTGCATTTGCAAGTAGGCTACTCCATTTAGCACATTTGCACAAACATCAGTGGAGACACCTGCGTTATTATTTACACCTGAGAGCATTTGGCACACCAGAGTCTCATTAAGTACTTGTGCAGTGGGTGGATATGATGTAGTTACAAAACTTTTCCATAGCTTTCCCACGTAATCTTACTGTACAAACTATTGTTGCCAGAAGAGGACTCTCAGAAGAAGTTTCAGGCAAGTCTTCTGGTTTGACACACAACTTGAACTACATTTCCCTCGTCGCAAATAATGCTCTTAATTATGCTCTCTTTGACATCCTTGTGCAGTTACAATTCTTGTCATTTGCTTTACTCGCTGCTCAACATCGTTATTAATCATCTGTAATGAAACATCACTCTGCTAAGTCAACTGATTAAGTTAAACAGCACACACTTTTCTTTCCAGTAGTAGTAACTTGGATCCATTTATCACAACAGTGTTTGCCTTCTTATGACAGCTGCTGCAACACTGTTTGAATCCTGCAGTTTTTTTTTTTGAAAATGAGAGCTGCATGCTTAATAGGAATCTGATGAATTCATTTCCATAAATATTATCTGAACTGATGGAGGCAGGAACATCAACACTTGACTGCTATTCACACACACAAAAACAAAAATATCACAAACTGCCCTCAAACACATACAGGTGTACGCACACGGTTGGACACAAATTCACTTGGGCACGGTTGTGCCCACACATAAAGCAAAGCAAGCAGTGGTTTGATGATTCTGCCTCTGCTAGGGTCCCTCCAGCACTGATATTGTGTTATGAATCATTAGTTTTAAGGGTTTTTGTTTTTATTTTCTCTCTGGAAGCCAATACAAAGCAGCGTCTGCTGTGTAAAGATGTGAATTCGAGCAAAATAGGAGCGGTTTTTGATTGTGCATGTTGGTTTGACATTCACGAGAAACAGTCACTGGAGATTAAAATGATATTTCTCAAGGAATATATGCAAATGTAATACAAATGTTAGCGTGAAATGTTAGTCTATCTACTGATAGATAGAGACTATATGTATATAATTTTTTTTTCATGCCTATGTAATGGCAACTCGTTGCCTAATGCAGTGTAACATTGAGTTTTGGCTGATCTCAGAAAACAAGAGCTGCATGTTTATTAGTCATCTCAGACAGCATTATTGTAAAGTGCTGGAGCTTAAAGAGTTTCCGCAGTGACATTATCCTCCTGAACAGTCACGTAATGTTAGTGGTAAAGTACAGCAATGCCAAATGAAGGCAAGTCATCCTATTTCCTAACCTAAGGTGACTGTAAAATGACAGATCATTTGTCTTCTAGAAAGTCTGTCAACATCCTGCTTTTCTTAGATAAGAATTCTCAGGTATTCATCACTGTTAAGATGTCTATAGGGTAGAAAAATGCCTTTAATTCAAACGCAGCAAAGAAAAACAACATCAGGATCATGTGCATCGGGAGCCTGAAGACACCTGAAACATGTTTATTAAAGCTATTAGTGAATGTTCATGACATGCCTTTTTCATTGAAACATTCAAATTATCTTGACACTGGATTTTGTTGATGAATGTGCTTTGTTTTGATAATTAATAAAATCACTTCACAGAGGACAGGTTGTCACATAGACTCTCACAAAGAAAGTACAATGCAATCCAACGCAATCGCCTGCAATGAAAAATTACCTTTTGTAAAGCTTTCAGTTTTTGTTCTGTCTGGTCATCTGTCTGGATTTTAATTAATTGAGTCTCCAGTGTTAGAGAGAGTCTACTTGTGTGTTGTTTTGTTAAAGGTTACAGTAATATATTGTTGTAACTTCTGCTGCTTCACTGATTTAATTTATTCAGAGTTAATTACCTTTTCATAATGTCACAATTTTATTTTGTCCACCTCCTGTGGACAAGGGTAGTGGTTTGTGAAATGAATACCAACAACCCTACAATAATGTCCTTAATGAAAAACGAAAACGAGTTTAGAATTCATTTCCAGCCTTGGATACTAAAAAAAGTCATATTTAAAGCTCCATTAATCGACCGTTTCTGAATTGACGATGATTTAATTGAGTGCAGTCTTGAAACCTATTGCCTCTGAAGACAACGATCATTGTTTTACCTGGAAAACAGACATCTGGGCTGAGACTTCCTTTACAATCTGATTAGCAACTTGAGAAGCGAGTATGACGACAAAGATCTCTATGAACAGATATTGGCAAATAACTTAAAGCTAATGAAAAGCTTAATTTGTATACCTCCACGCTACCAATGTTCGCTCAAGATTGGTCAAGACTACTTGGACTACAAACAGAAACCTGAACTCTTCCAATGGCAAAAACTTGGTTCCTTGCCTATAGATTCTGCATTTGTATGCAGATATCTGTTGATTGAGATTAAATGAGTGGCACTGATCACCTGACTGTACTATACTCTACTATCTGCTCAGCACCAAATGGCAGACAGAACATGAAGAAAGTTGAAAATGTGACAGCTAAAGAAACAGATATTTACTTTAAGAGTCTGTGGAGATCCAACTATAAAAGGAGGATGAATGTTGGACTCACATTCATTAGGTGGACACAAACATGACTCAACTGGGATTGTAATGTTGTCAAGGATGCTAGCCACAACAGCTTCATAAGTTGTGCGTCTGTCAGCTTTATTTGGAGTTCTTCTGCTTCCTACAAGACAAAAATCAAACACTGCAGCTTTAAAAAAACAACACAGAGACGGATGAACAAAGATGTCAGCCAGGCACTGCTTAAATTACTCATGCATCAGTTGCAAACAACCAGAAAATTATGTAATTTCCTTGTGTTTGCATGGGGAAAACATGTCTCTGGAGAACTGTACCGGCAGAAAACCAGTAGTCATAAATAGTCCTTCACCAAATACTGAGAGAAAAACATCTGACGCCTTTTCATTTATTTAACAATGCCAGAAGCTTTGATATCAAACATTAAAAGCGGATTCAACACACACACAGCCTCAGCAACAACAAAAACTGAACATTAAAAGCTTTGCTGGGGTTGAATGAAGGGCTTTTGTTTGAAACCGTACTGTACTGTAAGGTTTTTCTGGTATTTAACCATACCTAAATAACAAATGATATTTCTCCTTCTCCAACAAGTCACATATAATACACTCAGCTTGCTCAGAGCTGTCAGTGAATGCTAATAATTCTGGGATTTATGAGATCTTATGTATCTATTATCTTTATGAGTATCTTGTCCTTACGGGATTTTGTGCAATCTGCAGAAATACTGCTAATGTTGAAAGAATTCATGTCTCAGGAGTTCTTTTAAAATGTCATTTCAGTAAGATGCTATCATTCCTTTTATTCCTCGCCAAGCACTGATGGCTACCAACACTATCTTAGTGTCCATACTTGCAAACATGGTTTGTGCATCACATTTTTTAACCAAAGAGGTTTGTAGTTTTTCGTGAAGTCTTTTGCTGTGCGTTGTTACTCCCCAGTCTTCTGCATGCACATGCAATACTCTGTCCAAGAACAGCTGGATGTTATTCATTCAAACACAAGTCATATTTTATTTGACACACTGGGCATAAAGCCTTAAGGCAACAGTGTTATCCTCAGCCTGTTCTGGAGTCAAGTCACTATTGTCTTTTCCTTCCTCTGATGTCTTTGAGGAGCATAAATATACATATAAACTTGTACGTAAGTGTTTCCCCCGAGGCAAAACTGAAGTACAAGATCGGATGTTCAAAGTTCCTCCATTGTCTCAACATGCCAATCAAACAGCCTCTCCTGTAATGCCAAGAGAAAGGCGCAAGACCTTAGTTGATTCATGACTGGAGGGGTTCTGTGGTACCGGCGTTTGACTTGCTGAGAAACACCAAGCCTTCAGCAGACTCTTACTCTGGATCTGTGCACTTTGAGCCTGATCTGGACCACCGACAGATGAGGAGGAGGTTGAAAGTGCCCTGCAGCAACACCACGAGGAAAGACTGACACAGCTTTGAGCTGAGAGAACAGAGGTATTAGACGTAGGGCGTGGACTGGAGGAATGGGTGGTTATGTGTCCTTGTGATTTGACAGTCTGCATCCCGGTTCTCAGGCAGCGACCACGGAGGACATTTTGGAAGGCTTTCTTGAACTCCCGGTTGAAGCATGGGTAGATAATGGGGTTAATGCAGCTGTTGAGGTAACCCAGCCAGAAGGTTATCTTAAAGATGGTTTCAGGAGGCTTACAGGATGGGAAGATAGATCCTAAAAAACACACACACACACACAGACAAATCTAAATTTGATTGGAAACAGACTAATACACTACTAATACTTCAAGTACTAGTTAGAACTATAAAGCAGGAAAATAAAGAAAATAAAGGTTGTTCAATTCCAGTCTGGTTTTTATGAGCAAAACATTATAAAACAGTATAAATAGTGGACAGAGATTCCCAGTTTGTGAAGTCAAGCCAAAGTGTCTGCATTCTTTCTGATGGCCATCAGGGGGCAGCTCTATTAATAAGGTCAGATTGCATTGAGTTTGATGGAAAAATGACCCTACTTCTCACTTGATTTATTACCTCAGGAAACAGTTTGCACGTGAGTTTATGGTCTCAGTCGCTACTTTCAAGTCTTCTCCTGTACAGCATGATGTTCAATTTGTAAATTATGCTGCCATTTTGAGTAAAATAGGTGATAAAGCATTTGTGAAACATATTTTAGTGTGCTGCTTAACTGTAATACATCAAATAGTGTGAACAGGCAGGTTGCCAGTTTTTCCTGGAAAAAACAGCTGACAGAAGCCCCACAGTCTTATCCAAATATGGTCATTTCTGGCTCTGCAAAACCAAGATGGTAAAGTCCTTCATGCCATACTCGAGGCTTTAAAATGGTTGTGATGTTATGGTAGGTTTGTACTTGGTGCAAAAGTTGTTTTTTTTAATCACAGCAATCCTTCACAGCAGCTTTGAACATGATGCCATTGATGAGCAGCAGTCCATTCATTTTATGAGCTGGCAAACATATTGTACTGTGCTGAAGGGAAGATGGGCTCCAAGTGCTTTTGAGCACAAAACAGGCTTTCCATCTGAAGTGCACGGGAAAAATGCAAAGTAAAAAATTCAGAGGTTTTTCAAACACTCAGTCAGAGATTCTCAGACTATCATTTGCTCAGAGCTTGAATGAGCACTGCGCTGTGAGCCGTGAAGGTCTGTCTCAATTGAAATGCAGAACTATTCTCTGATGACTGGCTGCCTTTGGAGACTACAGGGTGACTGAGGATGCCTCCTAGCATTACAGCCCATTAAGCCTCACGCTTGTTATCTATAATAGCTTTCATAGCAGGGAGCAATAGTTTGGTTCATTCCATTTCATCTCATAGCAGAAACCCATTCTGCTCCAGTGTGGTGTTTTATTTGGTCTACTTGGTTGCTTGTAATTGAATTTTTTGATATCCCTTCTGAGAAAAGTCAAACAGCATTGTCAAAGCACAGGGTGCTGGTGAAGGAAGTAAGGTCCTGATGTGTTCATGGAGCAAAACATGCCATCAAGTCACATTATACAAATAGCTCAGGGCTAAACAGCATTTGTATCACAATCGATGTAGCTATAGAGCAAAGCCACAGGAGGCTTGCTGTTAGATCTAGGCTCATCTTGAGCATAGTGGTATGACTTCATGGATGGCAATGTTGGTCTGTCTGTCGGTCGGATGGTCATACTCACTTTGGTGATCCCATGAGGTTGACATTTTTGGTTATCATATGGATAACCATGACACTTGGTACAGATATCCACAGGGCCCAGAGGATGAATCCCAATAATTTGGTGATCTCCTGACCTTTCACCACCACCAACGCCATTGGCAGGTGTTTTCACTAACTGAGTAAAACATGTCAACATCTATGGGATGGACTGGCAATAAAATTGCAAAATATTATTGTGCTAACATGCTAAACTAAGCATGCGGCTCAATTTGAATACTTCTGTTAGTACACTGTACTTCCTGCTGTACTGCAATAATTTCGGCAGGGTAGTGTCGTCCCAAGCTGAGTACAGCTGTTGGAAATGACAGACACAACATTTTACTGCTTTTCTTCTTGCAACCATGCAGAGCATTTGTGCCAACATTTGACTGCCAAAATATAATATAAAACAATATGTACAACTTACATTTGTATATTATGGTATTCCACACTCAATTTATTGACCGGTAAGAGACCAGTCTAGTATTTTCACCTTGTTTTCCCTTGTGTTTCTGTCTGTCTCTTCTGTGTGTGTGTGTGTGTGTGTGTGTGTGTTGCCGGGCGTGACCTCTGATACCCTCTCACCTGCCTGATCACCTTTACCTCTCATCATCCAATCACCAGTGCAGTATATAACCCCGGTTTAACCTTTCAGACTCTGCCGGATCATTCAGCCTCCCTTGCGGTAACAATGCTACAGCCAAATTTAGTGCTCTTAGTGTCTTCTCCATTTTTTTGTAATTTTTCTTTTTTTGCTAACCCTCTCTGTGCCTCAGGATGTCTCTGTGCCTCAGGATTCCTGCCTGCCACTCACCTGCCACGTCCAGCCCTGTCTCATTATCACTCCTGTCTCTAGAAATCAGCCACCACCAGCCCTGGATTCTCCTCACCACCTGACGCCCACCTTCCCCTGCACTGTTCACCCCTCTGGCTTTGTTCAATAAGCCTTTTTAAGCTATACTCTCCAGTCTCCAGTTGTGTTTGTGCTTTGTGGCCACTTACATTCAACTTAACAATTGAAGCTATATCTGTATAAGCAATATAAAAACTGTGTTTTCTGATACAAAGTGCAGAAAGAAAATGCTTAGTAGTAGTAGTAGTAGTAGTAGTAGTAGTAGTAATATATTAGTGTCACTACAAAGTTTATCCAGTAGAGTCCACTGCAATTAATGATACTGTAGCAGTTCTCAAGAAACTCAAGAAACATAATTAAAAATTAAAACACATAAACAAGCACAAAAATGACAATTACTAACATAAACTGCCATTTCCTGGATAGACACATTACAAACGCAAAACAAAACCAAAAGTAACATTTGCATTTTGAATATGGCAAACTTAACAAACTCAGTTTAGCACTAGGCAGGACATGATGGATTCGGTGGGCCATCACTATCACTACAATACTCAGCATTGTCTGCAGCACATGTAGCAGATTGCAGTGCATCACAGCTGAGCAGACAGAGGTGGAGTCATATTGTCACTACTAGCTCGTCAGCTATAATTTGTCAGAGCAGTCAGTAACATCACAGACTAAAGGGTAAGGTTTAAGAAAGCAGTCTCCTGAGTACTTTTGCATAGTGCAGTGCGAAATAGGTGCACAATCCACACAGAAAAGTCTATTTTCATTCCAGCTCAAGCATTCACCATGTCAGTAATCTGTGAATTTTTACCCTCTAAAATCAGTTTTGAAAAAAATCAATGTCAGTCAGGCTCTACAACAAAGAAACTGTCAAAATATTAAATTTACAATCACATAAAATAGTGCAAAGCAGAAAATCGTTACGTTCGAGAGGTTTCTGCGTAACGCATAATTAATAATTAGGCCTTTTTCACAGCCAACGTTTTGCAAAAACACGTGTTACTAATAACATTAACGATAGCTTTGCTCCGTTCAACTGTGTCAGTAAGCTATGGCAGTGTGACAGTGAGCCGGCGTGAAACCAAAGCAGCAAAATGGAATTCAGCCATCTTTAATTTACACCTGTGCTTTTTGTACCGTGGCATGTCAAAAGTCGTCTATTGGATAAATGTTTCAGCTATGAAAAAAGTAGACCTTGAGTTGGTTTGGTTTTCTCAAACTAAAATGACTTAGATATATTTATCGTATCATGTTAATCCCTGTATTAAAAGACCTTTCAATCAAATTAACAAACCAGCTCCCAGTTTTCAATAAAGCAAACCTCTTGTTTACATTTGGATTACACATTGGGCCTAGTTATGAACGTACACACTGGCAAATGAAAGAATAACACGTATTATTTGTCCAGATGATGTGTTTCATCCACGTCTCCTCCATCCTGTATAATAAATTGTTCCCTCCTTCAATAAGATTACAGTTTGTGTAACCAAATACATTTCAGCAATAATCTCACCATCTGTGACCTGGGAGGTAACTGCTGACAGACCACTACCTTTAAATACACACTGGTCCACAGTGACATTCACTTATCTCAGTCAAGCCATACGACTTATTTCAGACGCAATTAAGATTTTAGATTAGGCCTCACAATGCTTGGTTTCTGTTCACTCCCACATCTATGATAACATCACTGTTATCTCCTTCTTGAGTGTGACAAAATGTAGGTATAATTTATTAAAGATAAAGTCGAGACTATCTGGCTTACTGGACATTTACCTTTTCCCGAGCTCCTGATATTGTTAACTGGAGCTCGTATCTCCAGGGATGTTTGACTACAACAGCAGCAATAACCCACATTTAGTTCATTTCTGTTCAGTTTAGCTTCCGCTAAAATTTTAATTAACATTTTATATGTTTTTCAGAATAAAGCAGCCCTCTAGATATATCAAAGAAACAATTATTTCTCTCATTATGACCTCAATTAATTTCTGAATAATTTAAATCCCTTTTAGATTCAGAGACTACATTATTTCCTCAAACTGTAAAGTAGATCAATCATTTTAAAGTTCTCCTTTTCATCATTTTCCAACAAATTTTGCACCATTTTGTGTCTTTTATTAGCTCACTGTCGTTGCATTCACGTTATTCAGAAAGCTACTCAGCTAATCTGTGTGAAACCTTTTAAAAACCCAGAAAATTGTTCAACAACACTTAATACTATTGCATAAGAGATTTTATAGCTGTTTCCAAAAGTGCAGCTCTTAAACTACACAAAGATGGTAGATGGTAGCTTTTATAGTGTGGAATCTATAAAAAAAAAAAATCATTTTCAGATGATGGCTAATGGGTTCCGGGATTGCCTCTTGATGAATTTTGTATGACATATCAGTTCCGAAGATGTTTTGTTGAACAAGGAAATCAACAATGTTAACCACAAACGTATTTGTTATCCATTATCAACTATCATCAGCATGGTTAAAGGTTAGAAAAGATCATGGTCTGTTCTAACACAGAAAAAGTTATTTTTCTTTCTGAAATTCTGATCTTTTGTACCTTTGTTGCCTAAACCTAAGAAGAGGCCTGAGTCTGGACTTGACCCCTGGACTGGACCCTGCACTCAGTAATGGTAGTTGTTTCACAATGAAGACATTGTACTACATTTACCTATAAGAAACTTTTTCAGCAGTCCACAAGTGTCCAAAAAGCATTGGTGCTGCAGGTTTAAGAACAGAGTCACAAGTCAGGAAACACATTAAAAATCTTGTGTCCTGCAGACAGAATAATTTTGGATCCAGACAGTCTTTGAGTATCCTGAAAATATATTAAAAACAGCTGTAAGGGATGTTTTAAGATTGCTAGGGATTTGTCTTTCAGAGAAACAGACCCTCAGCTTTGTGACATGAATATACTAATAATACATGAAAAGGCACAAACTGGGGTTATGTCAAGATAAAAACAGAAGTGGATGGGGAGTACCTACCAATGGGCAAAACCAGGAAAAAAGGCAGCCAGCACAGAATAAAGCACCCGACAACAATGCCAAGAGTCTTGGCTGCCTTCTTTTCTCTTGAGAACTTCAAAAGACTCGGCAGAGAAAAAGTGGCGTGTTTATGCCTTGCGGTAACCTCGTTCTCATCCTCCTGCTTCACCGTCTGAGCAGCGTTACCTCTGTGAATCCTCAGCATCACCCCCTCTGTCTCAACTCCATCTCCCTTACTTCCCTCACTAAGAGTTTTTGTCTCTCTCCTTGCAACAGTATAAACACGGCAGTACATGGCCAGGATGATGGCCAGAGGTATATAGAAAGATCCCAGTGCTGAGAACAAAGCATAGCCGGGCTCCTCCGTAATTCGGCACTCTGTTTCATCTTCTGGGTCGGGCTCCTTCCATCCAAACAGAGGGCCCACAGATATAGCTGCTGAAAGTCCCCAGAGAGCAGCCACTGCAGTCAGGCCTCGTCTCCCTGTAGCAATGGCAGGGTAGCGCAGAGGATAGCTGACCGCCAGATAGCGGTCGATAGAGATGACACACAGGCTGAGGATGGAGGCAGTGCAACAGAGGACATCCAGGGCGGCCCAGACACTGCAGAAGGACCGACCAAACACCCATCTGCCGAGAGCCTCTGAGGTGGCGGAGAAGGGCAGGACAGCCGAGCTGAGCAGCAGGTCTGCCGCTGCCAGGTTGGCAATGAAATAGTGTGTCACAGAGCGCCACTGGTGGTGGAATAACACTGACAGGATGACGAGGATGTTGCCAAGGACCCCGAACACCGCAAACACCACCAGCACTATCCCCAAAACGACCACCTTGGTTACGTCCACCTCTGGGTAGGCGGGGGAGCTGCAGTTGGGACAGCGATCTGCTCCAGAGAAAACAGTCATGTTCTCAGCAGGAACCATTGTAATCTGTTGGGGGGTATTAAGTTCTTGCAGATTGATGACACTCAGGCGACATCTGTTCCTCAATTACTACAGATTCAGTAACTCTTCCCTTTTCTGCTGCTCCTAATGCAGAAGATAAAAGCTTTTCCTGCTGCATAAACTGCCCTTCAAGTTAATTTGTAGATGCAGTGGCTGTTGTCAACGTGCCACCAATCACGTGACCTTGGCCAGGGTTCCTTGGCAGAATGTCATCTTTAGAAAGAGAAACACTGCCACTGTTTGTCACATTGAGTCCAGAATAGCTTAATAGAAACGACAAATATTCATATTTGATGTGGCTGTCACCGATGGATTCGGGATGTCACGTCCAGCCTGAAAGGCTTTATCGCAGGAAACCTGTTAAAACAAGAAAAGAGATCAAACATATTTAGTAACACATTCATATCCAAGGATTTTATGAAAACCCAAAACAGGCTCATTACCTCATGCTGTTCCTTTCTTTGGCAGTGTATGAGCAAATCAAAACTTCACACATAAAATAACACATTAAGGTAAACTGCTGAAAAAAAATATTGTCCTACAGCCCTCAGTCATGATTAAAAGCTAAAAATACAACTTAATAGTCTTTTTTTTAGAGGACACAGCCTCTCTATTTGCAAATTATTCACCCTTCATTACAGATGCATTAGAGAAAACAGAGGCTATGCTTCAGTAAGCTAAGTGGCATTCACAATTTCTTTTCATCCAAAAAACATTACAGCCTACTTGTCGTTTTGCCTCTGCAAGCAAACAGCTGACAACCATTAACCATCCCATTATTAATATCTGATTCTGGTTTAACCTTTATTTAACCAGACAGGTCGATTATAACAAAACATCCATTTGTTACAACTGTGAGAAAGGGTAGAGCTCTTCAGCAGTGAGGGGGGCGAGGATTATAATAGAAAAGAAAAAAAAAAAAGATGCACAATATCATCAAAAACAACAGGGTTAAAGACAAGGACACCGCAGCAGCAATAAAAATCCCTGGGGCAAAAAGAAAATCATCTGTGGCATTATGAGAAAACCAGGCAGCCATGCAGGGAATACAAAGATAAATGAAAGCAGAGATATTTTTTTTTAAGAGCAGACATTCAGACGGAGCCTCTGATGACTTCCTTGAAGGTCTTAGAGCTGAGCTTTAACTCAACCGCCGAATGACAGGCCAGGAATTGAACCTTGAGGAGGGCACTATATTACCAAAGACTTATGGCGAAGACTTCGGCTGCTGATAGTCCCACTCAGTACCACTCTGACTGTACGTGTTGGAGAACTGGGATGTCAGTGAGCGAGATAAACGCTGGTGAGGAAAAAAGAAGAACCAAAAAGCAGCTGAGATAAAGCCTTTGGAGAGCTGAGTCACGCTTGTCACATGTTCGTGCAGGATCAAAACATTTGATCACTCCACATCCCACCACGAGGCGGAACAGAATTCACCCAAATAAAAACTTGATGCTGGGATCAGTAGCCACAGGGGCAATGGAAATGAAATAGGCAGTGAATTGATATCTCAGATTGTTTCAGCAGAAGAGTTAAGCGCAGTGATATTTACAATACATTTTTGGTGGTAATGAGATTTCTCTGTGTGGTGAAGTGCCTGTGCAAAAAAGCAAGAGAGTCCATCTGAGTTACTGTAAAAAAAAGCAAATAGATTTACCAGGAGGTACAAGAAGTGGAAACAATTCCAGAAAGGTCAAGCATTATTATCCAGGGAAATGCAAGAATGTATTATTACTCTTCTGCAGCTCTGCAGCACTGTGCTTTACATCTCAAAGCAGAGCAATCTATAGCTGAAGGCAAAAAAAGTTAGAAAACACGAGCAGCAATTCTGGAACAGGTGATACATATATGTTCTGAAGCTGTTTGTCTAAAACATTTTGTTTACATGTGCTGTGTTGGTGCTCACCCTGAGGCTTAAAAAACATAGCTTCCTCTCTGAACATGTCTCTCTTCATGTCTTTCCCCCATTTAATTCATGCCTGTGTTAGTATGGAAGTGGCATGGTGATTACAGCGCGGTGACAAAATGATGAAGAGGTGTGAAATGTGTTAAATGACCTTTTCGGTCTGCTCCGTTATTGACTGCCGTGCCACCCTTTCTGTGAGCTTTTGCTATATTTTATTCATAATTTACTTCCTCCAGGAAAAGAAGATTGTCAAACAAAATGGAAATGCAGCTGAGCTGCCCGTGTTTTGACAAAAGGGCGTGGGAATGCTGTGGGATACCAAAACAAATGCAAGAACAGGCAAGACACGTTCTTACATACAACTGTGCATCTCCTCAGATATGAAACTTACTGTAAGTGACTGACTGACAACTGACAAAGGTAGAGGAGGAATAAGAAGAATGTCACAAATCCCACTGATGCAAAAGACAGCAACAAAATGTCCAAGTGTCTAACATATTGACCTTTTTGGAGCTTCGATTCTGATCGTTTGAGTCATTTATCAAGCAAAAATACCAAATATTTTCACATTCCAGCTTCTCAAATGTGACAATTTGCTGCTTTTCTCTAGTTTATAGCATCATAAATCCAATACATTGAAGTTTTGGACTGCTGGTCACAAGAAAACAAGCAAGTTAAAAACATTGTCCGCTTGCTCAGTTCATTTGGAAAATATTCCATAAAGGCATTTTTCTTTCAGCTGACCAGCAGCTCATCCCAACAGTGAGACTGCATACATCCCTCATTCTCTGCAGGATGATATTTGATTAAAAGCTAACAGCGAACATAATTACACTCCCATTTACATCTAAAATTCAAAGGTGCATTGCTCATCTTATTGCATTAGTGGATCTCACGGAAAGATGGTGCTTTGCCCTTGAAGAAACTTTCCCCCCCTTCTCCGTCTGAGTGGCCTTTACAGAACTGAAACAAGTCAGCCAATTAAATCTATGATTGGACTCATAATTAGGATTTTGTTTTAGGACAGAAAATATTTAGCGAGCATATCAAATGGCTTAATGTAGCCTGACCATGGGCACATTCAATCATAACAGCGCTTTATAGGCATAGGACAGCAGTATTACCACAAGGGTAATGTGCACAGCATTAACATAAGTCTTCTTGCCAACATTTCATCTACGCAGCAGATCAGGAGGTCCTGTTCTATCACTCTGTATCATATAGGCTGTTATCGTAACCTCATTATCATAGTCTATGTTTATCATAACCTGCTCACCTACTATCTTTTGTGCACAAGGGCTTAGGCTGCAATTATTTTCATTCTTTTATCTATCAAGTACTTGTGTAATGTATCGATTTATTGTTTGATGACATATGAAAATATTGAAAAAATGGTCAGTTTCCAAGTTTCTTTAGCACATACAGACATAGCAACAGTTCAAAATCCACCTCAAAAACAAATTTACAACAATATAAATCAGACAAATGAAGCAAATCCTCACATTTGACAAGCTGGAAACATCAAACATTGTCAAAAGTGCTGAAGCCATAATTCACACTTATTTAAAACATTTCTCCACAATTCCACCACTCAAATTCCTGGATTTGGAAATGAAAGTTTCCTTCAGGTCGCAAACGTCGCATCAAACATATGGAATCCAACATCTTTCTCAAGCACACACATGAATCTCCTCAACATAGTAATGCATTCAGCTGGCAATGTTGGCCACTGTAGACTTCATATATCATTTGTTTCTACAAACACTGTAATGTAACAGTTTCTGTCAGCTCTCTGGAGCAGTGCACTATCATGATGAATTACTGTACATTTGAAGTCCATTTCTAAAAAGGCTGCACTGCTGTGGGGGGGGGGGGAGACTTGACTTTAAGTTCATAATTCAGAACCTCTCACATAAATCATATTGTTTTATCAACCTTGAATAATAGCTTCAAAGTGACCTACAGAAAGGACAGTTTGTTGTTTTATTATAAGCTTTCTTACCTTCTTTAGGGACGGAGGGCGTTGTATGCCCTACAGATTGTAAAGCAAATGTGTGATATTGGGCTTTATAAATAAAACTGACTTGACTTGACTTTCATGCATTTGAAGAGGCTGTGCTGTTAGTGTTTATTGCCAAATGGTAAATAAAGCCCAGTTAATGATTTAATTTCCCTGAGCTTCAAACCACAAGCTTCTGCAGCCACTTCTACAACCATTCATCATTTTCTTTATATTCATAAAATATTCATATTTCCCATTCCTAATCTGTATTTATAGATTAAGGTGGCCTACCTGTTGAGGGAGGATGTTCTGAATATAAATCTAAATGAGCTCTTTCAGCATGTTTTGAAATATGAAAGGAATAAACAAACACTCAGCATTAGGTGGCATGAATTTGCATTATCAACTAACTGATTGTGAAAGGTAAGCAATTATCACAATGTGCTCATCAGTAGCCTATTAACAAAAAACCCAAACAATCAAAACATTCTCCACCTGATTAAAAATAATCACAAATAATCACAATGAGCCATTATGGAAATTAGAAGCCACTCAGTCTGAGTGAAGTGAGCAGGGAAAAATAAAAAGAAGAGTCTTACCTTCTTCAGACAAACATCTCACTGCACTGCAGTTTTGAAAAAAGGGAAACAATTCAGCTAATTTTCTCTGAGAGCGGCCATGCGTTATTGTGTCCGCCACTGTCGACAGCACTGGGAGCTTGGCTCCCTCCTGCCACCCTCCTGCCTCGTCCGGTGAGAAAGAAAGTAGTCACAGAGGACCACCCGACCTGATCCTCCCAGGCCCCGCCCCCTGCCCGAGCTGCTCATGTGTCTCAATTAACGTGCGTTCACGAGCCAACTGACAAAATCACACACTTACTGTCCATTAATAATCATCAATAACTTAAGCAAATATATTTTTAGATGTTTATTACAAGTAACATGGAAGGGAAGCATTTCTTGTAGGCCTACCAAGTGATACACTGCTACTAATATTGTCTGTGTTGTTACTCCTCTTTGCCATAGAGCTCCATTGTTAAAAAAATGATTAAAAACACACCAATGAAGCATGACATTGCACTGAGTGACATGTTCCTTTATTACCCTGAATACACAGTATTCAGTATACACTGTCTGGCTTCTGGAAACACAGAGCACCAAATGTGTATTAATCCTCCACGTAAAATAGCCCCAGACAGACTATTTTCTACTTGTGATTTGCGCAGGACAAGGACATTTTCTGTTTATAATTTTACCTTTTTAATTTTTTATTTATTATTGTCAAATTTCTACAATTTGATTTTAGCGATCTTTCCCCTGTGAAAAACTGTGCTCCATGACAGCTGTCCTCAGCAGAATAACAGCAGCCCTTATTGTTAGTTTAAATGCTTAAAATGACCTTTGTTCATGTTTTCCTGACAAGCACCTCTTGTGGCCACGAGAATAATGACTGTTGTCTGTCAGGAGAAAAGGCAAGAGTAGCCTGACATTGTGCCAGAGTGCTGCAAAGCTGAGGTTAGATTAGGGTTGGTCAACTCAGTGTCTGACTGTAACACAGGAGGCTGTAGTTCACATCCCGTCTTCTACCGACAGTCAGTGTTGGATTCTTTTGACCACGATGACAACCTTTCTCTAACCTTAACAAAGTAGTTTTAGTTTCTGAAAGGTAACTGAACTTTAACCACAGAGGAGACAGAGCAGAAAACATTTGTGTGGATAGTTTTAGAAGGCAATGTTGAACAATTCTGTTGTTTTTGTGTGAAAGACTTATTGCACAAGTTGAATCAAAAACTGATGGCTAGATTTCCACAAATCATTATTCACTGTATATATTCATAGTCTCCTGGGGGTGAATTATAATATTTTTGGTGACTGACTTCTATTTGCATCGCTGTTGGTCCAAAATTCAAGCGGTGCGCCAGCAATATCCAAAGCTAATTGACAGATCGACAGATTCATGCTCCCCAGAGCTTGAACCTGTTTTTCCTATTTAGACACTATGAACTTTCCTCTAAGACCAACATATGGACAAATATTTGCACACAGGATATTTAACAATGTTCTTAGATGATTGCAATGAAATTTGCAGACTGAATTCATGCTCCCATAGGGAGGAACTGATGTTGGCTGATAAAGCCTGGCTCACGGTTGGCGTTCCAATCCATCCCAGAGGTGTTTCAGGGTTGAGGTCAGTGCTCTGTACAAGCCAAGTCAAGTTCTATCAAACTATTTCTTTGTGGACCTGGCTTTGTGTATTGGGACACTGTCATGTTGAAACAGGAGAGGGCCAAAACACAAACAGTTGCATCAAAGTTGGAGACACACTGTTGGGAGGACTTCTAGTCAGTCAGGAGATGAGCGATATGTGCGGAGCCATAGGCCGAAGGGGATGGCTCAGTCCTGGTGGTGCCTTGCTTTACTTTGTGGAGGGATTCCAGATCTACAGAACTGGGTTAGGAGGGGTCCAGTAATACCTCAAAGATGACGAATAGGCTATTTCTTGTCTCAGGTTATTGTTTTATTGTTTAGAGATATTTATGGCCTCTGCGGCGGCTCTATGACCTCACCACAGGTGTCTCAGATGCCGCTGAGGGCCCTGGCAGCAGTGTTCGCTCTGAGATTTTTTATCCACATGTCTCGAATGCCAGGGTGATGCATCTTCAAACCTCAGAGTTGTCTCATAAGTCTGCTGCCGCCGGGTGTATTGATCTAGTGTATGGATCTTTCTAGTCTATGAGTTTATATTGCAACTCTCAGTGTCTCAGTGTCTTTAAATTGTCCTTAGACATCCTTGTCTTGACCTTGTCTTGTAATGTTTTCTTGTTTAGAGCTTGAGGAATTTATATTGATCACAAAAAGTGAAAAAAAAAAAAAAAAAGCCTGAAAAATTGTTGCATTTTCTTTGATTTGTTCTTTCACCTCTGATTAAATTAACAACAGGAAGGTTTGCCAGGTGTAGCTCACAATTTTGTCGTCAATACTTGGATCGTTATGCTGAGTGTTGGCTTCAGTCAGCACATTGATATATATTCCTGTCTTTTAGAACAGAGCAGAAACTGCCTATTTAGATTCATGTCATGGATACTGCACAGGACCAACCTCCCAGAGTGTTGTGAGGAACATAACAGCTATGCATATTTGGTGATGCACCTGGTATTTTAAGATACTTTGCCTGAGCACAGAGCTGGCTAATGCTTGTGTCACTTCCACCTGACTGCATGGTGTAAGAGCGTACACTTTGTTTTGCCCAGGCAGGGCTCTGCAGAGGCTTAGAAATTATATTCCATGATTTCACTGTTTGAAATGGAGGGAAGTGTTGATGTCAGTGTTTTTTTTCATGTTAATTTTTGTAGCCCTGCTGGCAGTGTGGCTCCATGGAGGTCAGGCTGTCGGTCCACCACAGAATGAAATATCTAAACGAGTGTTGGATGGATTCAATTTTGTACAGACATTCAAGGTCCCCAAAGACTTTGATGATTCACAGACTTTTTCATCTAGCACCACAAGCAGTTCGAAATTTTAAATTTTCTAGTTAAATATCTCATCGTCTACTGAGGATTGGCACTTTTTTTTTTGCAGACACTCATGGCTCTCAGATGATGTATCCTTATGACTTTGGTAATGCTGGGGATTTTCTTCTCATGCCACCATGAGGTTAACTTTTTTGAGTGAAATTTCCAGACGACTATTGGATTGATTACCTTGAAGTTTTGTACAAAGTTTATGTTCCCCTGACTTTGGTGATGAGAATACCCCAGATCTACATTCCAATCAGCCCCAGCTGTGGTCTGGATTCAGAACTGATTAGCAAATGCTTAAATGCTTAGCTATAGTTAACATGGTAAACATTACTTCATGTTAATGGTGTCACTGTGACCAAGTTTGCACACTGACGTTAGCATTTAGCCTAAAGCACTGCTTTGCCTATACAGACTTACCTGAGCCAGAGTCTATAAAAAATGGAGGGAAGCTCATCTGGGCCTTTCTTCCTGCATCGAGACACATCTGAGAGACTGACTAAGGCCAGTCTTTGTTTGATGTTTGATTTGACTCTTCATATTTATGTAAGGGACTAAGGCATGGAGTGATTTTTTTAAGGTATATAGCCAAGAAACATGTAATCTAGTCATCTAGTCCCATGTTGTTGGAAGGTTTGGTGTATGTAAGTGCTACTGAAGTGGAGATATATTGCTCGGACTTTGACAAAAAAAACTAATTTTGAGAAAACTGTCTTTAAAGAGATGTATTGTAAAAGTCCAAACATTTTAATTTAATGATAAAAAAATGCAGGTGATCTCATATGACACCCTGATAAAGGCAGGTCAGCTTAAAGTGTTTGAGGAATAAATCCTATTGGAGAAGAGTTTTGCGACTTGTTGAGTTTTGATGGCAGTGACATGCCAGGCTGACTGTGAAATCTCAAAATGAACCAGAAAACCAATAGACACACATGCTGTATTAAAGCGAAATTTTGGCTGGTGACAAAACAAAGGCCAGTAAACATAAAAACAATGTGGTCTCAAGACACACACCTTTAAGGTATGTGTCAAGTTTCCATGTGGAGGATCTAAGAAGTGTAAACACAGAGAAGCTTTAAGATGTTTTTTTGGGGAAGAAATGTTTGTTTTAAACCTTATTTCTGAACCTATACACTCATTTGCATCAGTCAAGTTCAGATAAGATGTAGACTATGAGGAGTTGTGTTCAAAAGCCCTGTGTTCCTGCCCTGAAATGACAGCTTGACATTTCTGTTCAAAGTTTAGAAAATGGCTCCAGCTCTCACAGAGCACTTTAAACTTCACTAACAGAGTTTTTTCTTCTTGCTATTTCCTGCTGTCCCGATTTGTTGAATTATCAAAGTCAAAGCAGCTTGCTAACCTGTGATTTTGATATTTTAGCTTGCCTTAAATGCCTGTTGTTTGATTTTTGATTTTTTGTGGTGTATTAAAGGGGGGCACTGAGTAGTAATGCAGCCATCTTGCATGTGCTTTATTGTGTGGTTTGAGTCACCTTAACTCACTGTGAGAGGGTGAATTGAGCATTGTAGATTTAATAGTTGTGGTTGGTCATATGTAGTGGTTTAGTCATAATTTTCCTGCCTGTTTTGTGATAATTTCCTCCTTTTATGCATTTTCTTTTTGTTCATTTCATGTTTGACTTGATTGGTGTATTAACTATATAATTTACTCCCCCTAGTGGAAAGGAGACCAGTATTTTATTTATTATTGTAAATAAAATGTATCTTTAGGTACAGCACTCTCTGGTTCGAGTTTATTCTAGGTTTTGTGCATTGGGTAACACCTGGCCACAAATATATATATATTTATATAATAGAATATTATATAAATTAGGTTATGAAGGATATATGAACAAACTCCTGTGTAAAAACTTTCAGAATGTAGATAGCTATAAATAGGAATAAAACTGGAAGGTTTGGTGTATGTAAGTGCTACTGAAGTGGAGATTCATGGTTTAAACTATGAGAAAACTGCCTTCAACAATATGCAATGTAAAAGTTCATACATTTTGGAGGACACTACAGGTAAATAGGGTAATAGGGTACATTTTCTTTCCACAAAATAGCTCAAAATATCAAAATTGACCAGTGCATAAAAAAGTTTTCGTCTGCAGTGTCTCTGCAATAGAAGTCTACAGATGCAAGTAGACAAAGTGAAGTAGAATAAACACTGGAATCCATATTTTGGGCTTTTTTTTTTTCACTAGTCTAGACATGTTATGTAAGCAAAATGTATTTTTTTGCTTGTAATGTCTCTGTGAAAGATATGGTTAAAAGTGTGTCAATATATGATCACACAGGCTGACCACACAACCTAATAAACTGGCATGTGCAGCCCTGCATATATATTATAATTTAATGATAAAAAAAAATGCAGCTGATCTCAAAACCCTGATAAAGGCAGGTCAGCTGAAAGTGTTTGAGGAATAAATCCTATTGGAGAAGAGTTGTGCGACTTGTTGAATTTTGATGGCAGTGATCTGCACATGGCTGGCTGTGCAAGAACAGTAAACACAGAGAAGCCGTAAGCTGTTTTTTTTTTTGGAAGAAACATTTGTTTTAAATCATATTTCTGAACCTATAAGCTTATTTGCATCAGTCGATTCGAGACAATGAGGAGTTGTGTTGAAAAGCTCTGTGTTCCTGCCCTGAAATGACAGCTTGACATTTCTATTTAAAGTTTAGAGAATGATTCCAGCTCTCGAACTGCACTCTAGACTTCACTAACAGAGGTGTTTCTTCTTCTTGCTATTTCCTCCCCTCTCATTCCTTGATCTTTGTGATTTTCAAAGCCAAACCAGCTTGCTGACCTGTGATTTGCTGCTTGCAAAAGGACTCTCACGCTGGTGCTTCTGCAATAACAGACAGATATGACTTTGTTGCCCTGAATTTGATCTAAAAAAGATCAGACTTTCTGGTTATCCAGTGGGCAGAAATTTTTCTGTTTGTGCTATTCAGCTCCTGTCTGTAGTTTAACCTGTTATCTTTCTCAAAATAAAAAGTAAAAAAGAAAAACAAAATAAACTCTTTCACTTTAAAGGTCAGGTACCTCGCCTTGGGCAGACAGGTATCTCAGTAAGCTGTTAGTGCACTGTAGCGCTCAGGGCATCCTCTCATAACTGATGTTCTCTTACATTCGCAGACTTCACACATTAAACTGATTTACATTTTGGGAAAATCCTACTCTCTCCTTTCACTGCCAGGGGAATGTTAACATGCACGGCTCCAGCCTCCGCTTGGCAGGGTGAAATACATTTCGTTGTTATCAGCTTCAGTTGGTTAAATGCTAAATTATTCATAGGGAGGTAAAGGCTTGCCCTCATGAGATTAGTGCGCCTAATTGTTCATCCAGTTTGCTGCTTAAATGCAGGAGTGAGGCTGGCTGAACACCAGCATCCTGGATGATTTCTTTAATGAGAAAAAGAGACATGACATTCAGAAACTATTTACAGAACTCCTTAAACTTTTAATGTACTTAGCTAAGTGATGATGGCTACCTCCAACTTCATTGGTTGGGGAAATTGAAGAGAAATTGGGCATCAAGTTGAGAGATGTTTACTCCTTTGTTTGTATGTTCACCTCTGTAACATTTTAGTGACATTTAGGAAAATAACTATTATCCAATTTTGCATCAAACTCACAGCCCATATTACTATTACCCATGTTACTTTATTTCAATTCTTGGTGCACCTTTCAGAAACTTTGTCTCAATCATTCAATCCAAATCTTTGTTCTGTGTGTTATTGTCTTGTGTAATGGACTGTTTTCAACCTCCTCCACAATTTGCAGATTTGTTCTTTCTCATTGCAGTTTTACATTAGCAAGAGATACAGTACCTCTTATTGCTATCTAATATGGTATTTTTTCAGCCTTTCTTCCATCATGTCCTGGGGTGGGTCACTATCCACAACAATATACCATTTCTAAATTTCACAGCTGTGTTCATTTGGGCTATAAAATAAAATCACGTATTACTTTTGGTATGCTGTTTGCATAAACATAAAACTGTTATGCTGGCTGCAGCTGATGACAAACACATATGGAGCGCTTGGTTAACTGCTTGGAGGCTTCTTTTTGTTTTGTTTGTCCTATGAGTCAGTCTTGAAGTGCTCAGTGCACAAGGTTGAAGAAAGAGGGAGCGATACTGCAGTTTCACGACTGTCTGTCTGGTGGATGGATATTTGTTTGTCACACTCAACTCGAAGACGATGCAAATAGTTTGCTGAATTATTTAATATGGTAATTTTATTCTGCCTTATTGCCAAATGTCGGCAAGAAGATGTGTGCACGCCTACCAGGCGTACCAGCATCCAAGTGGGGTTTTTTTTCAAACTGCAATAATCATTTTTTGATATCAACACTGACTCAAATGACTAGAGTAATGTGATATGGGTCTTTTAGCCTCTTTTAGCTTTTAGCTGTTTTGGTTTTGCCAATACATTCTGTCAGCATTTGGAAGCTAGCATGTGAAGACATTTAACAGCTTAATGAGAAAGATATTTTTCTCAGGAGTAAATCTCCAGAGGAGTAGATATGGACTTTCATTCATTAGATGGTTACAAACAAATGCTGATGTTGCACTGTGTCTGCTGGATGTGTAATTAGGTGAATGTTTACATGCTTCCATGCTCAATAAAACAATTTAACAAGGTGATAATGCCAGGGCTGTTTGTCTGTCAGCTTGTTTTAAAGTTCTTTTGTTTCCCAAGAGGCCCAGACTCCATAAATGCAGCTTTAAAATCGCAGTAGAAAAAAAAAAAAGCTCCATATGATGATCTGCAGTTTTGAAAATGCTCTCACCTAAACATCCTACACCTGTGAGTCTGACAGGCATGCATTATTATTTTCCCAGCATGCTCTGCAATCCACTTAATACCCTAACTAGCTGCCACTCATGCAGCAAAAGCTTGAGCTCTGATAGCTGAGCGAGGCGCAGCCCTCTTGTGTCATTTTTAATAAGAGGCTGATGGTGCACTTACATCCATCAAACGTATGACACACTGTACACACAGCAAGGTAGAAGTTTCTAAGCAATGATGTCAATCCTAATTTGATTTACTGCACTGGACAAGGCTCTGCAGGGATGCTGGTGGATGCCTGTGATACCAGGGGAGTTGTTTGGGGTAAAAGATATAGTGGGTCCAATTAATCATGGAATGCACTTAGAGATGGGCAAATGGAATTTAAAATGAGCACTTTTGTTTCATTAACTTATAAAGCCTCTGGGGTTGACAGAAAACCAGGATATATACATCAACAGTCAGAACAAGAAGAGGAAGAAACACGAATGGAAATGAAATAGAAAAACAGCCCATGGCATGCAATTAATGGCAGAGACTTGGCTAAGCCAACTTGAAGAATGTCTTATTAATTGCTGCCAATACTATGGCTGCTACATTTATCTGAATAAGCAAACAGGTAACTGATTCAGTCTGTACATGTCTACGATAAATCACTGGGCCATTTGACTTTTTAAAAATTTCTTTATTCATTATTCCACGAATATATTCATGATTCACACCTAGATGCACAACAGGTTACTTGATGCGTTTAGAACTGCTGCTTACTGAAAATCAAATTGAATCCACCACCGCTTAAAGGGGAAAGAAATGAAAATGTTAAGCAATAATACACAAAAATGCATGTGTATCTTCCAAAAATATATGGTTCTCACACATGCAGGGACACAAAAATAACCTGTGCATATGCAAACTGTACACACCGCACTCTGTATACCTACAGGAGAAACAAATACATTCAGATACCAGTTAAGCTAATTACACCCGGCTAAAACTAATGTCTTGTACAAAATCCCTGCAAGAAATCCTGCCTCATGAAGATTAGAAAGACGCTGATTCTACTCTATTGTTATTGGTGCCTTGGAATTTTATTGTGTCAGGGATTTCTACTATTTTGTCTACATGTAAATGGGATGTAAATGGAGTGCTGATGTAAATGCATGTCTACATAAACCCCTGAAAAAGTGAAAAAAATCACAAAAAATGTAAAATGTAAGATAATATATTCCCCATATTATTTCTATTCACACCTTCACAGTTTTAAAAAAGAATGAGCAGAACAAAACGATACAACACAGCCGAAGGAACATTATAGGCCCTGTCGAGGTGAACAGGATGTCCTGCCAGCTCTGCCACAGCAGGCGAGGCACCGTGTTCATCTCAGGAGTTTTTCTTTATGACTGCTGGAGCAACAGCAGGAGTGAACATCTTATGAATATAAAGAATAAAATGGTGCGGGCCCTGTAATGTTTTCCATAGTAGCAGACATACCTTGGCAACATGTTCACTTTCAGTACTTTTTGATGACTGGCGACTGAAACAGGTTTTTGCGTTATTAAAGTGCCACCAGGCGTTTGATAGATGGTTTGCTGCATATGCACTGTGTACCTCAAGAGTTTCTGTTCATTTGATTGTATCTGTTTTATTAAATGTATCCGACTGGCTATTAAACAACGAAGAAAGTTTGAGACTTTTTTTTCTTTCTTTTAAATACAGGTAATCTAGCTGAGCAGAGACGTTTGTAAAACTCAGAAAGTTTTCCTGGAGTCACTTTTAACTAGCATTTTACTTTGCTCCTCGAGTTTAAACCTGTTCATAAATTTCTCTGTTGTGGAGAGGTCCAGTGTTGTGCTTTTTGATTTAATAAAGAAAGGAAGATATGTCATTTGGAGTGTAGGTGGTATTTCATTCTGTTTGGCTTGGATGATAGTTATGATATAAAGTTTTTTTCCACAGGTCTTTTCTCTTAAATTGCCCATTTCTGTCTGGATTTCTCACAATGATCAAAGTAGTGTAGTCGTGACTCTTCTGTCTTATTTATGATAGTATAGAGTTCATATTTGAGCACAGTAAGTTCTCTGCAAATGTTCCTGGTTTCCTGCCATGAGCAGAAAGGCAGTCAACTCCAGGCTCAACATGGTCGACTTGCAGTGTCTGTAGATGGAAAAGGCTCATTCTGAGGTAACAAAAACATAGATTCTTATAAAAACATAATTATGCATGTTCCATTTTGGCCACATTCTGTAATAGAGCCACCTAAACTTTACATACTGGACCTTTTGAAAGTATTGAATTCAGGATCAGTGTTGTGCTACAATGTGAAATGTGTCATTATGAATACTGTTTCCTGTGTTATTTATGTTTTTCTAGCAGCGTGGCTCTATGGTTTGTCTATGAGGTGGTCGGTCCACCACTTTAACCCAGACTGAAATATCTCAACAACTGTTGGATGGATTGACATGAAATTCTGTACAAGAAATCTAACGCACCACCAATATGTTAATAATACCAGGTTGAATCCTGGTGACTTTTCCTTTAGTGCCACCAACACGTTGTTTCTACTTAAATGTTCACTAACTATTGGATGGATAGTCACAAAATTCCCCCTCTCAGGATGAACTTGGTGACTCCAATCACTCCTTGAACCCCATCAAGTCAAAAATGTTCATTTGTGCAATACTTTGATTTACATTGATGTACCTACAAATCCCACCAGTGTCAACTACTTTGTCTTTCATAGAAATTTGCAAATATTTGCATGCTAGTGGCAAATTAGCAAACTGTTAGTATTTACCTCAGTAGATGTTAGCATTTGTATAGTCTCTTTATTACCTAAATATCATTATGCATCAACACGCACAACAAAACTTGAGCTGTACCTGAAGCTCTTAGGTCTGTGAGTAGTGCAGCTTCATGATTTGTCTTCGAAAGATCATTTATAATTGTATCAGTATTTCCTGAACTGTGTGAACTCCCTTCCTATCTGATTCTGACTCCCACTGATAGAAGAAATGTGCCTGGAGGAGGGTGGTTAATGCTGTTGATAGTGTGCAAAGGCTGTGTTTAGATTAGTTTAGCACTGAAGCAATCATTAGTAATAATTTCTCCTCAGTTGATATCGAACTTATGCATCCCTCCTAATCAGACTGATAAATGTTCTTATTGCCTTCAAATCTAAACGTCTGTATCTAACAAAGCTATCTGACTCTCAGTTGGTACAAGTATTAGACACACTATCGAAAAAATCAATTTCAAGTGGAGACTGTTGCTTTGTGGGAAAGTGTTGCTGACAGTGGGACCTTAAAGCACATACAGAACACTAGATAATATGGTTAAAGTCACAAAGTAATGAATTAGCTCTATGCTGGTGCACAGCGCATTCACACCACCAGGATAGAAATGAGCTAGTATCAAAGTTTAAACTGTTTATTATAGGCTGCAGTGTATCTATTTTCTATGACAGAGCTGAAGAGTGTGTGTGGGTTTGAAGGATGAGCCATCCTTTCATTGCACAAACTGAATTGTCTGATGGATATACTGAATACATGTATTTATGTATTTAGAGAATCACTCTTAGCAACAGCAATAGCATCAACCATCAGCATTCATATCAATTTAAAGTTAATTATGTCACAGACAATCTTCTCAACTCCAACTGAAAGACCTTTTTCTGAAATTACAGTGCTGTTTACTCTCCACCTAAACATCTGGAGAGCCAATCAGCAAACAGACTTAAATGCAATTACAGAGAGAAGTACGAGGGATGAAGCAGTAAACATATAGGTATGAATCCACAAATAAAGAGACTGCAATGGACATTTTACCGAAAGAAAAACAGCTTTGACAAACTGAAGGATGATGTGTTTCTTTGAGGACTGCATGACTGGAATTTTGAGTGGATTGTGAAGATGCCTAACCTTCAGTTACCACTTGCATGTATTCATGGATTACATAAATCTTCAAGACAAAAACTCAGAAAAAAATAAGAAAAGTAATTGAACTTTATTTATCTATTTTGTTATTCACCAGGAAAATAAGTGTAAGACTAAAGACCTTTGTTGCTTGTGTGAGGACATTGAAGGACACATTTTTGGTCAATGCACAGAATTCCAGGATGAAAAGACATATTTCAGTTTCTGTTTATTGTGTTAATTCAATAGTTTTGCAGTAACTGAGTTATGCAACAGGTAGACTTTTTCTGTGTTATTAAAATGTATTTAAACTGAAGTACTGAAGTACAGTTTTGAGGAACTTCCTTACGTGTTAAGATTGTATTCTAATTTTTATTCTACATACATATAATAAATATATACTACTTCATTGTCATATTTATTTCACAGCTATTGTTACTGTATACTTTGCAGATTAAGAGTTTTACATCTTATATTATATGAAAGATTATCTTATAAATATATACAATATAAATAATATAAAGATTACAAAACAGTGTGAACTGATTAAAATTAGCCCCAATTTCTAATATAATGCAGTGATAGATAGATAGATAGATAGATAGATAGATAGATAGATAGATACTTTATTGATCCCAAAGGAAATTCAAGCATCCAGTAGCAACATGCAAACATACGCTGAACATACATTAGGATTAACCTATAACACAGTATCCATACGTTAAAATGAACCTGAAATAGATCTAAATTTAAATACGTACAGAGAAATTAAACATTTGGAGCAAAATCAAACATTTGCAGAGAAATTAAACATTTGCATAGGATTTAAATATGTACAGAGGAATTAAAAATGTGCAGAGGATAGTACACATAAGGTAATGGTATAACTGTATTAAACTCAGTTTTTTTTTTTCACACTTTATGTTATCACTTCAAAGACTTAAAAGAAAACTAGAAAACTGCATTTCCTGCAGAAAGTGCGGTGTGGGTGTCCACCTCGCCCCAGCGGCCTAGGATGTGTGTGTGTGTGTGTGTGTGTGTGTGTGTGCTTGTGTCTGTTAAGGAGAGAGTTTTACAAAGGAGAGCTCATGGTGAAGATGTGCCAGAGTCTGTCTGTCTGTCTGTCTGTCTGTCTGTCTGTCAATTTCTGCTCTGTTTCAGTGCTGTGACCTCATACCTTCACTGTTTTAATGTGTAGTACGTTAGTAGTTAGTTAGCAGCAGTAGGTTAAAGTGTAGAAGGTTTGTAGAAAGGTCTGAAGGTCTGTGTGTGTGTGTGTGTGTGTGTGTGTGTGTGTGTGTGTTTATTGAAGAATCTAAAAAAAGTTAAATACAAGTTTAATAGTTTAAGATCTTGTGTACAATTTGTAGTTTAAAGTGTATAAGGTTTGTAGAAAGATTTGAAGGTCTGTGTGTGTGTACTGAAGAATCTAAAAAAAAGTTTAATAGTTTAAGATTTTGTGTACAATTTGTAGTTTGAATGAAGTCTGTAGTAGAAGGAGAAGTAGTTTAAAGTGTAGAAGGTTTATAAAGGTTTGTAGAAAGTAAAATTTTAAAAAAGTAGAATGGTATAAGAAAGTGTGAAATTAGCTGAAAAAAGTAGAATGGTATAAGAAAGTGTGAAATTAGCTGAAAAAAGTAGAATGGTATAAGAAAGTGTCTGAAACCTCGTCATACATTTATGTTATAATACAAAATTTCAGCATGATTTTATTGCGAATCATTATAAAGTTTAAAGGCGTCCCCGTAACCATAGTAACTCGCGGTACCAGGGGAGAGGGCGAGACGCTGAATGAAGCCGTTTAGACAAATATACTCCAGACAAAGTCCAGACCCAGTCTCACGACAGTTCGTGCGATCATCAAAAACAGCAGCGAGGTCAGTGTACCAAATGAAAAGATGAGGGTGTTCTCTCAGCAACAGCTGACATTTCATGGCACAAAGGAACAATATGGAAATATTTCTATGTATGCACATGTTCTGTATCATGCAAACAGGATATTTGTGTCTTACCATACTGGCTCACACCACGGAAGAGAGCCACTGAGTTGCTGAGCCTATGAAACATTAGATTGTTTGTGTGTTTGTTAATATGTTATTTTGTATTATTTATTAGCTTTTATCGTTTTTATTTCATAATTTCTCGTCACCGTTTTTCATTTTGGATAGAAATAAGTGGCCTGGCCAAATGTGGTGATGGCTTCACAGCTATCAGATTTTGCATGATTATATTAACCCGAACACATTAATCACCTTAAAAGTATTAGTCTAAAACACAGATTAAACGTTAGGTTAAACACTCTAACTGTATTACATAATTGCTCAGGCCTATATAAGTAAAAAGACAGATGAAAGCACGAATGCCCGATCCGCATTGTAACATTTGTTGTCCAGTGTGAGGAATAAAACCGAGGAGTCCCTGAACGCAGCATTGCCTAGCAACACCCTAGTTTAGTTTACCCACGTCTACTCAGCTTAACCAAACTTTTAGCTGAACTTTCTCTGACAAAATGCCAAAAAAGAAGGATAAGAAAACTGGCGACAAACAAAAGGAAGACAAGAAAACACCGAAAAAGGACACTTCAGCGACTCCTGCCAATAAAAGCTGCCCTAACGACAAAGACAAGGATTTATACCTGACTCAAATACGATATTTGGACGAGCAGCTGGAGAGGTGAGGCTGTTGTAACGTTAGCATTACACTTTTTAGGGAAGGCAGTTTAAGTTACGTAGGTTAAGATATGATGGGATAATGTGTTTATTTGTGCGAGTAAACGTATTCGTAGATAACTTTGTTATTCTTGTTTTTCAGACATAAATTCACAAATCACTACAGTGCAACTTGTACGCCATTTGCAATTCCGTAGTGTTGTATGCTTTGTTAGCTATGTTAACACCTTTTTCACAGCAGACATTTTGACGTGAAATATTACAATAATATATGTAATACAGTAATATTAATACTAATAATACTAATAAATACTAATTAAGGTTCCGTTCCATTCAGGTCAAATAGAGTCAGAGTGCTGCTGTGGTCAATGTGTTGGTTCACTGGAAAGGCCCTGCTGCAATAAATGGAACGGAGCCTTAATTAGCATAATTGGAAACACCTGTGTTGACCCTACTATTTCATGTCAAATGTCTCCTGTGAAAAAGGTCTGTTGGCTTCTTTAAGTGTAGGTTAGCTGCACAAATATTGCAGACACCGAGCCATAACACATAACCATTAATGAAGTAGAATGAGTGTTATAATTTGGACTTAACTTAAATTAAACTACCCAGCAGTATAACATTAGAAACTGAAATTCATAATCCAGTAGTATGATAGATAATATTACACAGCCATGTTTCTGCATTATGAGCTCTTTTACTTTTAATACCTTAAGACACAATACATTTAGCTGATAATACGTCTTTATGAATACAGGACTTTTACAAGTAATGGAGCATGTGTACTTTCACCATAATACAGCATGCAACTATGCCATGACATCCAGAAATACAGAAGAAGATGCACATCCCTCTGTGGTACATACACTATGTGCTACAAGAATCATTAAAGATTTTAACTTTAACGTGCATTATGCTCTTTCTCCTACAGATATCAGCTGAAATATGATCAACTAGAGAGGCAGAAGAATGACTTAAATTCTCAGTACAGTGCACTGGAAAAGGAGAAGAAGGACATTGTTGAATATCTGAAACGCTCCGTCCTGGAAAAGGAAGAGGAGGTGGATGAGCTGAAAGAGCGTCTGGAGAGTCAACAGAAGGCTGCGGATAAGGATAAAGATGCCCTGCAGCTGCAGCACAGTCAACTGAGGCAAGAGCTTCAAGACCGGATTGATAAACTCACTGCAGAAAATATGACACTTGGTGAGACTTAATATCTCTGTGGATTAATCCAGTGTAGAGTTCAACTCTTACTGTAGCATGATGAAGGTCCCATGAAATGTTTTTGAGATGGTTAACTTCTGGTAACTTCATGGTTTGACGTTTTCCAATACAAAACTGAGACCTAGTTATTTAATTGAAGAAATAATACCAGTATCAAAGAGATGTTTTAGTATGATACTAAGTATGGCACTGTCACATCTTTCACGCTGTTGTAAATTAATAAATTAATTTAGGCCACTCAGAGCTAATCCTCTCCTCTCCTCCCTCTCCTCTCCTCTCCTCTCCTCTCCTCTCCTCTCCTCTCCTCTCCTCCAAGTGGCGAGGCTTACTGGTCTGGAGGAGTTTCAGAAACAGAAGGAGGAGCTGATGTCCAACATGGAGTCTCTGGAGAAGCTGCTGACCAGTCAGCAGGAGAAACACAAAGCTGATGTCCATAGCGTGGAGATGAAAGCACTGCTGGAGCAGAAGAGGTTGAGACTGCTGATTTTCTGAAAATACATCTGCAATTATAGCGTATGATTATAGCCTAGTCTAGCTTTGAGAAAAAGCCAAATATGGATTTGGTTAAAGTTGTGATAAAAACATAAAAGTCCAGTTTTTTTAATTGAAGCATAAAAGTCTCATGAAAAATAAACAAATGTTTTAAGAAAACTATAGTATGCCTAAATTATTTACCCCTGTGTGCCAAGGTTTACCTATTTCACTCTCTTCTCTCCTGTTCCTTGTCAAAAGGTTGGAGAAGGAGATGGAGAGCCATGTGGCGGCTATGGCTGCACAGGTGCAGCACCTGGTGGACCAGAAGGTCCCAGAGACGATCAGGTTGGCCCTTCGGGAGAACACGGAGGTTAAGGCTCAGTTCAGCCAGCTGTCAGAGCAGGCACAGATCCTGATCGGGCAGAACTCTGCCCTGCGGGACCGTAAGAGCCAGCTCGGTGTGGATGTGGACATCCTGGAGCAAATGCTCAGTGAGATGTCTCACCAGAGCTGCATCCGCAAGAAGGTCAGAGAAAGACTTTCTGGATAATACATTTTTCAATTTTTCTGTACTTTGCTGCTATTATTCCTGGCCTACAAATAATGAATCTTTATATTTCTGAGCTTTTCCTAAAGTGCCATTTTCAAAGTAAATTAACATTACATGACTTCTTTTTTATGCAGACAACAAATAATATTAATAATATTCACTAAAAACATTTGGCATCTTCTCTCCATCAGGTGGTGGAGCAGCTTACAGAAAAGTGTCAGCAGCTGCAGGCGGAGCTGAAAGACTGTAGACAAGAACGCGAGCAGCTTCAGGCTGAAAACACAAGAGTCCTGACCGAGATGGAGGCACTCAGGTCAAAGTTTACTCTGTCTCTACTCTCTGTATCCAGGTTCACATTCATTTTAGTGTTAGGAGCAAGTAACAAGAACATTTTAATATTCCTTACACAGAATTCACAATGTTTCCGGAAAAACATTTTAGTTTGTCAGCTTATATTTTAAGCTGACAAACTAAAATCATATGAATTAACTGAAAATTAGTGTTCACCTACACAATCTGACTGACATTAGCTGACTTGTGAGGGTCCACATAGAAAGCTAATCAGACACATCTGAACTTATTAATTAATACCAATTAATTACACTGAACAACAAATAAGGGTCTAAAGCATGCAGAAACACTAAAGCATGCTCTTGACTAAAGGGACTTATTGGCCTTAATTGAAAGAGCAGCTGTCTGCAGCTCAACCCATTAAAATATCCAGAAGTTGACACTGAAACATAACCAAACTACTACTACTAAATATATAAGTTTTCAAAGTGCTATCGTTTAACTTGAGTTGAGTGAAGCACACACAAGTATGTTAAAAGTATTGTGTTGTGTTTTCAGACAGGACAGGACTGCGCTGTCTGAGCAGTGTAGTAAAACCAGAGCTGAGGTGAGACGGCTGGAGGTGGAGCTACAGGAGGAGAGGAGGAGGAGGAGCAGGATGAAGAGTAACATGCAGGAAGTAGCCATCACTCTCAAACAAGCCATGACGGTAAAACAGCCTAAAAAGAAAAAACAGTAAAAAAAAAAAGTCCTCCTGACCCTAAACACCTCACTACAGGAACATCATGACTCACAAACATGTTCAAGTGAAGATTGTCAGTTATGCACTGTGCACTGGCAGAATTTTATCTTGCTTAAGGGCAAATTAACTAAATGTAAGCCTAATTGCTAAATTAGTATTTAGCTATTTGCATTGCCAGAAGAGGTGCTAGCACTTAAGTATAAAGCCAGCAGTCTGAAATAGATCCTCTTTATTTACTGGTCAAAAAGTTGTAACTAATAAACAACTGGGAGTGCTTGGTAAAGCTCAGACCTCCTCCAAGACTAATAATCCAGACTTCTCTGATGTGCAAATCTGCAAGGGCAACCACTATATGTCTTCATTACAACTGACCTGATCTTGCAATGTTAACAAAAATGAAATATAATTTGTGCATCCACCCCATGATTCATGATCCACTCAAAACTTTAATGGATCCTTCCTTGGCCCATGCTACACCCTTCCACTGAGTTTCATTAAATTGGGCCAGTAGTTTTTCCATAAATCTGCTGACAGAAAGAAAAAAACAGAAAACATAACCTCCCATAGTTGTAAACACTGGGGAGGTAAAACATTTTTATCAATGAGACAGTTATTCTGGTTAATTAGTATATCTGACCCTTTATGTGAGCAAACTAGGTCGACCCTCTGCAGTCATGAATTGACATACACTCTAATACACCTTCCTGAAAGCGAATTCAGCCTTGCTCATGTCAATAGAAGAAGTAGAAGTAACACAGATACTTGTGTACATATTGATCTTTGTCAATCTTATATAACTGAGAGGAACCTTATGCATCATCATGGCAAAAAAAATATAGTTTACACTTTAACTAAGTAGGCAAATAATGCACCAAACAATATTAATGAGCAATATTGCATAGCAACATGAATACTGATATTTATCAACCCATGAGAATGTTTCAGCCTCTAAGACACATTTCCCTGTAAAAACCTTGTTCCTGCAGGAGGCAGCTACTGAGCAAGACTCTGAGGTGGACCTCCAGTGGAGGCAGCTGATGCAGAAGGTGCTGGTGGTCATGGACATGCCCACACTCACCAACTCCACCACAAAGAACAACCAGCTGAATGAGCTGCAGACCTCTGACCCAGTAGCAGCCAGGTCATAAAATCACTTTCACTGTTTGTGCCAAATTGTGAGACTATAGTGTAGTGTATTATATCCACCAACAACCTATGGAATTAACCTAAATAAGTCTCAGATTTTGCCAATAAGGCTAATGGTCACAACATTACAGTTCTGTTCTTGACTGATCTTAAAAGAAAAGTTCTTGCTGTCACTGAGTCACTGAGCACTCATGCTTTGTCACCATCATCCTGTTTCTTGTGTCTTTACAGAACAGGGTTGAATCATAAACACATACTCTCCAGGACAGGAGCTGTGTCCAGCAGTACCCACACACCTCTGCACAGGTTTGTTTCAGGCCTCGAAATTCACCTACTGGGTCTGCAGGGGGCAGTGTTGTGTGAGAGAGTCCTGTTTCATTGTATTTTCATGTATTCCTTTTGTATAACTCTACTCACTTGTTTTACTTGTGTTCTTATTTTCCATCCCTCAGGAAGTCATCCAGTCAGAAAACAGCTGGCTCCAGTAAACCAGCTGATTCAACCGTCAGATTTCTGACCACCAGAAACTCATTCACTAAACGCAAATAAAAACATTCATAGCTCTATCTTAGAGAAGATCCAATCTGTTGATATGGTCTGATAACTCTATTTATCTTCTGTACTTTGCAAAGTGTCCAAGTTTACATTTTCATTGATCGATTTACAGAATTAGGCAGAAATGGAATATTATGCATAACTAGAAAACTGCATTTCCTGCGGAAAGTGCGGTGTGGGTTCCCCTCTGCCGCCCGTTGCTGCATGTCATTCCCCCGTCTCTCTCTCCCCACATTCCTGTCACTCTTCAGCTGTCTCTATACTATAAAGCTTGAAAAGGCCATAAAAGATATATCTTAAAAATGTGAAATGAGCTGAAAAGAGTAGAATAGTATAACAAAGTGTAAAATGAGCTGAAAAAAGTAGAATGGTATAACAAAGTGTGAAATTAGCTGAAAAAAGTAGAATAGTATAAGAAAGTGTGAAATTAGCTGAAAAAAGTAGAATAGTATAAGAAAGTGTGAAATTAGCTGAAAAAAGTAGAATAGTATAAGAAAGTGTGAAATTAGCTGAAAAAAGTAGAATAGTATAAGAAAGTGTGAAATTAGCTGAAAAAAGTAGAATAGTATAAGAAAGTGTGAAATTAGCTGAAAAAAGTAGACTAGCATAAGAAAGTATAGTATAAATATTTGTTGAAGGTTTGTAGAAAGATTTGAAGTTTGTACAATGTATTTAAATGGGAAAAAATTGTAAAAAAAAGTTGAATTTGTAAAATATTAATAGTAGGAATTACTAAAATAATTGTAGTAAATGTCCTAAATGAGCTGAATCTAGTGATATAAATTTTATTTCTGTAGTACAAAATCAAAACAAAATAAGGAGAGAGTTTTACAAAGTCTTACAAAGAGTAGTTAGCCGGCACGGAAGAAGAAAAATGATAATAATAGTAATAAAGATTTGAATAACAATAGTGTGGTCGCCCTCTGGGCACCCACACCAATGATTGCTCCTCCATCACATCAGTGAATATTGCTTTAATCATCCAGGATGTGGACGAACAACTTGGACATGAAGCCTGTGAACCTCAACAGGATAACAAACAGGACATAATCTGCGCGCATGCGCACTGCTCGATAATAAGGAAGTTGACGGAGATTAGACGGATCAATGACAACAAAGTAGATGTGGCACCGTGGAGGAGCAGCCTGCAAACATTCACGCTGTTATTCCTTAAGTAAAGGTAAGGGAGGGACGAGGTGTTTGAAATAAAGGACTTTGATATAGACGCATTCCTGCACGTCATGTTAGCTAGCGGATAGCGTAAGTTGACAGAAGCTAATGCTGCAGCTAATTATGTAACTTATGAGTGTATATTAACTCAGCCATAAACAACTCAACTTAGTCGTCCACTCGGCAGTGAACATCTTCATTTTTACTTGTTTGCTGGACAAACCCGTCAGGTAATATGATGTTATTAATGCTTCTCATTCAGTGCTGTCTGTAATTAGCCACAACAGTGATTTTTTTTCTGTAACATAAAATGGAGGACTAAGACTTGTGAGAGATGCAGAGCTGCTTTCGTTTCTTTTTAATGTGTTATGGGGTAGAACTACATGGGACGACACAGTAAGACTTGTACAGTTGCAGTAGTAGGAGGAAGTAAAAATATTGTTATAAATACCACATAGGAAAATCTGTGATTGTTTTTCTTGTTTCTTTGTTTAAATTTATTAGACCTTTTTCACAGCAGCCCATTTGACATGAAGTAGCAGGGTCAACCCAGGTGTTTCCAATGATACTAATTAATGTTCAGTTCCATTTAGTGCAGCAGAGCCTTTCCAGTGAGGCAACATGCACCACCGCAGCACCCTGACTCTCTTTGACCGGAATGGAACGCGACCTTAATTACTATCATTGCCAACACCTGTGTTGACCCTACTATCTCATGTCAAAATGGCTGCTGTGAAAAAGGTCTGTCGTAATTTATTTTGATAAATTACCTCCCTTCGTTATAGACTACAGTAGTTCTGGTCTACAAATCCTAAATCCCTGTATTGTGCATTATCATTATTAATTATTATTTTATTCAAAGTCTGTTAAAATTAAAGGCAAATATCGGCATTTTTGCACACGCCATGTAATTCATGTGTAACTTTAAAACTCAGGTTGTCAAAACCCTCAAACTCCCACAAACTGTTCTGAGGACACGGCCTCAGCATCCTGTGTGGTAGCTGCAGCGCTGAAGGGAACCATAGTGAAGTACAACCAAATATATAATGCATGTACGTTCATGTACAAAACATGCACATTGTAAATTTTTCAAAATACAGACAGGTGGCGATCTAAAATCCAGAATAAATGAGATATCGGTGATGAGAAATACGTAGACTGCAGATGCTGCCATACACATGGTTTGAAAAGTATAAAGATAATGTTGCCACATCTTACACCATGCTGGTTTTTCCTGTAGTTTATCATCCATCTGCTAACAGCGGCTTTATCTGATGTACAGTGGTATGTTAGGAACTCTCCCATCCAATCCAGATAAATATGAGTAAATACTCCTCATGTTTGTTATACTGTTTTTCTCAGATAATAAAGACACATCCAGAAAAGGTTTAAACCACCTTTCCTTCATTTGTGCTAAATTCACAGTATTCTCCTGCTGCAGAAAGTGCTGTATCTTCATAACAGCTATAACCTGAAGCTTTTCTCGTCATGGAGGCTCTGTGGCGAGTTTATGTGACAGCTGCTAGCAAAATAACAGAATGTTTCTGAAAGCTCCTCCGTACTCTGCTCGAGCAGGAACAACAGTTTTTATTCATGGATTCAGTCTCCAGCGGGGGCCTCAAGCGCACAGATTCACAGTGCCAAAATCTCTAACATAAACAAAACGAACGCCTTGAGGAAGATCACATGCATAGTCACACTTGTCTGCGTGTGCAGATACGTGATAATCTGTTAAATTTATGAGTGTATTATCTTTGTTAAAGCTAACTGCCTTGTGTGGAATAAATACATGGAATAGTCATTGGTTAGTATGAACAGCAGCATTACTCATGGCTGAAAAAAGTGCGTTAGATTAATACTAATTTGTCTCATCAGAAAAATAATTAACCATCGATTTCTTTCCCTGCTGCATGCTTATTGGTTCCTTGGAGTATAGGGGAATATATCTTAAGAACCAAATGCTTCATCCAGTCACTGTTCTAAGGATCAAAAGTCTCCTAACACACTCAGGAAGTGTGCTTCAAACATTTTTACTAATAAACACTCAAAACAAGGGCAAGGTGACTGAACATCTCTCTTTAAACATTGAAAATGAATGTTAAGTGGAAGGTTGTGACAGAGGCTGACTAAAATATGTTACATTCTCAAGAAGAGTTGGCATTGTGGAAATCAAAAGGGGCTGAGTATTTTCAGAGTGCTGATTATTTAGTCTGCCAAAGGTATTGACGTGGGTCACCTTTTACAAAGTGTTCTGTGTCTTTTAAAACTATTTTCTTGAAGTGGGGTTAGGGAATATACAGCATCTTGTCAGACAATATAAATTCATCTAGCATGAGAGATTTTTTTTTAATTCAGTGGTAGCTACAGCCTAACTTACCTAAGATTTCTGGTTGTATTGGGCCATATGTTGTAAATCATGAGCAGCAAATAATAATGTTAAAGTTGAGAAATAAGGAAATCAAAGATTTCAGTGGAGATATTATGGATGATTACCTTTTTGTGTCTCTCTTCCCAAAGCAGCTCTAATGCCATAATGAAAGCAGCCAGAAACAATATGTTGGGTGCTGGAACATCCAACAACAAGGTCAAATATTCTCGGCTGGCTGCTGATGATGATGGTTACATAGACTTACAGGTAAGAGACTTCTTGTTCTTTGGCAACTCTACAAACATTCAATTTTATTTATATAGCGCCATATCATAACAAAGTTATCTCATGACACTTTTCATACAGAGCAGGTCTAGACCGTACTCTTTATAATATGACCTTATCTCTGATGTCTCATGCCACTCTGTAGATTGTTCAGAAGCCTGGTTATCAGTAAACCTTTTACTACCACAGGCAATTAATTGGAGGCACATTGCAATGAATGACTTCCTGGAAAGGTGCCAGAGTCTATACCACAGGAGATATGAGAGGACGTCTGATAATAAATGATGTCTGTTCTGTGTCTGTTTACACTTCACAGTTCAAGAAGAGCCCGCCAAAGGTCCCATACAAGGCGATTGCACTGGCCATATTCCTGTTTCTGATTGGCTCCTTACTGATAACCTTTGGAGCTCTTCTTCTGTCAGGAACCATACAGGTCGAGGTGAGTTTGGTCAGTTAATGTAATAAAGTATGGGTTTTGTCTGGAGTCAGTATAGTGGAGCTGTAGTTGAAATATGTCAAAATACAATTTTATATTCTGTTTCCAAAGATCTGATTGTCAAGCGCGTCACATTCTCCCAAAATGTTTGTTTTCCTTAAAACTGACAGTAAACCCGCTGTCGGGCTGTCAGACTTGTTCCCACAATACAACTCAGCTTCCATTTTATCCATTTGTGACAGAAATGTTTCTGTCTGAGCTGCCTGCCTCCTGTCGGTAATTCTAGTTTAGAAGATGCAATGTATCTTTGTTTATGTCGCTCTGATACGTGAACTAGAGAAGCTTTTACATCTAGCTTTTACACGTCCGAAATATGTCTCTTGACACACCTGAAGATTTTGATTCATCAAGGCTGGTAGGTAGAATAGTTTGACATTTGACTTATTCTAATTCGCTTTTTGTTGAGAGTTAGATCAAAGGTTTATGTCACTCTATTGTTTGCACACCTAATATGAAGCTATGGCTAGAAACTAGTTAGCTTAACTGAGCATAAAGGATAGAAACATGGGAAAACAGGTAGCAATCAGAAACTATCTGATCAAAGAATAAGTAAACGAGTTAAATAAATTGCTCTGATCAGACTATGCCAGACTTTGGTACTTGACAGTTTTCCATGCTTGGTGCTAACAGTACGAAAACATTTCAGTCAGTACAAAAAAAAAAAAAAAAATATATATATATATATATATATATATATATATATATATATATATATATATATTGCAGTGTGATACCCAACCTTACTTTTAACACACAGGAGAGCCAACACAGCCTGCTTTAGCAGTAATTAAAACACTCGCACTGCTGTTAATCTTGTCTTTAAATAGCTGTAATTGAACAGTTGTCTTGACATTTTATTGCCCTACTGCCAGTTTTTTTTTCTTTCTGCTGCGCTCGACTTTCCTGGCCACATTAGCTGTGTGTGTGTGTGTGTGTGTGTGTTTGAATATAACTAATGATTCTGATATTTTATACCTTGGAGTGCCAATTTTGGTGGATCCCCCTGCTGTGGTTTCTGCTTCCTTAATTCATGACTCCATGTGGGGGATAACAGAGTCTGCACATATTATATTTGTAATTATCAGTGGGAGGTTAATGTTAATGTTTTTTCCAGTCTTCAGATTGTGTTTGCAGAAAATTTGATCTGACATGAAGGCAGCGAAGTATCTGAGACGTCTACTTGCCAATTAGCCCACACAAGTTAGAATAGCATATCTAATGTCACAAATTATGCAAGGTTCAAGCAGTGGATTATAGAAAAAGGGATGCAGGCAGGTTCTACTGCAAGACATTGCAGGAGTTTTGGGCTGAAAGAATGCAGCCACAGAGAGTTTGTGTGTATCGGACAACAGTGTTTCTGGTCAACTGGACTGATATGAGTGTCTTAAATGCACATTGTTCAATTAAAATAATGATGAAAACAATTCAGTTATTAAACTGTAGAATCTCAACAGATGGTCCACTTACTTTTTTGTAGATGACTCACTTGTCATCACATGAATCCAACAGAGCAAACTCCATCTGATGACCATGAGATGCAGATAAAAGCAAGAAGAAAACAGTCTTCTATAATTGTTGTTGTTGTTAAAATACAAAAGTACATGTTTTATTTATTTTTGTATGCTGATTTGTATTTTCTTTGTTTTTTTTGTCATTTAGCTGAACTGATCCTTTAAAACCACCTAACATACATCTTCAATAGATGCTGTACATAGTTCAGACAAACATACTTTTTAAAGTGCTTGCAACTACAATAGGGTGACACCCATGGTGAAGGCCAATGCAGCAGTGCATCTTAAAAAAACCCCCATAAAAACAGAGGGCTACAGTGACTCGGTGCACAAGACTGCCATCTGGTGGTGAAATCAAACACTTCACTTGGCATTGACAGAGACTGCCTGTGCCTCCTGGTGGTTAGCTGCTATGTATATGAAATGAGGACTGATTTCCATAAAACCAGACCTCAGACAGATGAAGTCATCATGTGTGTCATTCTGAGGGTGCTGGCAGGCGATGTGTTGATAAGTATATTAAAGCCTGTTGAGCACATTAAGAACTATGGGAAGATTCTTCCAGCACCACATTATTATTCCAGTATATATCTACCAAAAATAAATTTGAAGGTTCCAAAGCTTTGTGGCTGTTAAAACAAAGAAATGTTTACTTGTATCCCCTCATCACAAGGCTTCTTGTTGTTGTTTCCAGCATCCAGACCGCACCATTCCTGTCATCATCATAGGGCTACTTGTTTTCCTTCCTGGATTTTACCATTTGAGAATCGCCTACTACGCCGCCAAGGGTTACCGGGGTTACTCCTACGACGACATCCCAGATTTTGGCGACTGAGTCAGATGGCAGCTGCAGATTGGCGGGGGAATCCCCTCCTTTTGCCACACTGTGTATCCTGAGACTGTTTCCTGCTGTTTACTTTTGAGTTTCTGAATGTATGTAACGAATAAGGCAAAAAAATTTATCACTGTCCAGCCATAGAGACACGTGTTTGTCCACAGGTGCACCGTGCAGGATTTAAACTGTTTTGCTGATCTTTCTTTTTTAAAATAATTCTTTTATTTGCTGCTCTGTGTCATATTATCCTCTACACAAGAAGCTTAACGGATGTGAGAAGCTTTATATATTCAGCAACAGTGAACCAAACACTCTTAAAGAGTAGAGGACGCCAGCCTGCTACAGTACAGCGACATGTTGCCGATGTACAATACTCACCACTCATTCAAGTAAGGGATAATGTACAGCGAGCAGATCATTGTTGCTGAAGGGGTTTATTTCACAACAACGACCCTCTTGCTTTATATTATCCAGCTTATTACACAGCTACTTACTAAAGAAATCAATAACTTGACACAAAATATTGATTTTATTGCTTCTGCTGTGATCCTCCAGAGTCTATGATTAGAACTCCATAGCACCGGTCTGCTATTCAGCAATAACAAACCGTAGAATGCCATATTTGTCCAATCAGAATCAAGTATCTCTTAAAGACGTGTAATAAGACACGATGTCAAACCTCGGATGAGTGGTGAAACATTTTTTGGAGACTACACAGATGCCTTTTAACTTACTACTGCTCGAAAAACCTGGATGACTGAGAATCTTTGTTCTTTGTTGGTGTATCTTAAACAAATATTTAAATGTGACTGTTGTCATATAGGGGCTATATTTCTCTTGAAGGATTATATTTGCAGTACTATCCAAAGATTGAGTACTTTGTGCGAAGAACAGTATATTTTTGGAATGGAATGTATTACTTTCAGTATTGCTGTAATATCAAAGAAAGATGTATTTTTACATGCATTTGCTTGATTTAAAAAAATGAAATAAAAGATCTGATCGAGGATCTGAAACATTGTTACTGTGATTCTTGATTCCAGCCAAGTTCTTTGTGAATTAAACCATTATGAAACATAATGACACTTAGACTTTACATACAGAAAATATGGCATTGAGGCTCTGGGAACACACACAAAACACCAAAAGTTAATAAATAGATCCAGAACTTTATTACTTTATGATGTAATTTGTCTTCATTTTAAAAACAAGAAGATAGACCAGATATTAAAGTAAAAAAAAACAACTTTTTGTCCTGGTTTGGCCTCCAACATCAGGTAAAGGACACCCTCTTGTGGTTACCACTAAACTGGGTGCCATCAGGGGATTAAGGGCTAAAACAAAATTCTCCTTTTCATCTACTGACTTCACAAACAAACTCTTTTTTTTTTTTATTAAATCTGCATTGGCTTAAACATTAAAGGAGCTTAAATGTCTGTGGTTGTAACTCACGTTTGATGTGGTTTGACTCCTTTGAACAGAACAAGAGAACAGCAGCCAGGAGGGAGGGCGGGAGGAAGGGAGGGGGAGGGGGTTGGACTTTCAGGAGCTCAGCGAGGGAGCAGCAAAGTGCGTCGATGCTTCACTGTCACCTGTACGTGAAATGAACACCTGTGGCCGGCGGGTTTTAAAAAAGACAACGCTCATATTTCAGGTAGTTTGCAACGCCACAAAGGAACAAGGCCTGCCTTTAGTCTGCTTAGTCAGTGACCTGATCTCCACACGGAGCAAACTGAGGCACAAGTTGGACCAAGAGGTACACAACAAGGATGTGTTTTTAAAAAGGAAGTACGTGAACGGCTGCCAGTACCAAAGCTACAGGTAGGATAAGTGAAGAGACAGCAGTTAATGATTCTGAAAGTGTTTCTGACACCCAGCAGCTTTGAAAGGATGAGAAATTAATGCTCTGAGCTCGTGCTGGGGGAGTGCGAAAATTTCCTCTCAAATCCCCTGAACTGTGGCATGCATTTAAACGTCAGTAATGAAGTTTGTATGGGGGCTTTTCATTATAGTAGGTAATGTGAAACTGAACAGAAAGTTTGTGGAGCTTGAACTCAGCATTCAGTCCCTTTTCATGAGCAGTCCACGTCCTCAAATGCCAACTGAGTCTGTGTTAATAATTCATACTGTCTCTGTGTTGTTTTCCACCAACTCCCCTCAGACATTTATGGTTTTAATTGTGCTTTAATGGTGTGGCAACCTTTGTAACAGAGTTTTGAACCCAGTAAAACAGGGTACAGATAGTAGATAGATCTTGGAAAACTTGAAACTTTGCTGCCTGTCTTATTAATTCATATTCATGGAGGTTTTTGTGGAATTTTTTTGAATTTCATTGTATTGTTTGAAAGTGTCTTTTCATTCAGATGAATGTATTTTCAAAGGTTCGTGGTCTGAGCTTGTGCCTTTCATTGTTTTACAGCTTTACTACAGCAACTACATTTAACAGGTAGATAGACATCATTTCTTACACGGATACATGTAGAACTCTGTAATATGTAGAGCCAGAGATAGAATATGAAATCTCATCTTTCTGTTGATTTTGTGTTGAGACCAGAGTCTGTCTTCATTTCGCAGTTTATGGGAGAAATATTCTCATAACTTCTCCAGGCTGGGCTCATTTAATCATTTCACATTCTATTTCTGGTTTGATTGAGTGTGTTAAGGTGCCAGATGGGTGCAGTTTCCCATAATCTAAGCTCACACAATAAGAGGAATGTGAGAGGAAATTCATTTTATGTACTTTTTTTTTTTTGTCAATGACAACAACTTGTTTCACATCGCATGAAATGTATGGATGCAGTAAACACTTAAGATCTAATACTTAAAGCAGGCTGAAGTACATGCAAAACACTATTAAGCTCATGGCAGTGTTTTTGCATGCTTTAGCCTATCCCAGCGCATTACTCATCACTCAAAAGCTGGCTGTAATGCTGATTTAGAGTGTAGTTTGAGAGGAGATTCATTTGAACGTTATTCACCGAATCGCCACTTGACAATAAGGTAACTTTGACGAACATTAAAGGAGACATAGTGATCACTGTGATAAATTATCCGGGCCCAGAAATTCTCTGCAACATAGTAAATGACATGAATGGAAACCAGCAACTGAACACGTAATTAAAGCTGGCAGTAATGTAAAACCAGCTGGTCCTTTAAAGCCACCCAAGAACCGGTATTCAAAAGTTCCGAGTGTTTCCTCATGAGACTGATAGTGATGACTACTACTGAGTAATCAAAAAGCAAATAAAAAAATTCTTGTGGATATTATTTATTAACTTTTTAGCAACTCTATCTGCTTCATTTGTGTCTGGGTGTGGTTTGAGCAGATCAACTATCATCAGGTTCTGAGTCAAATGTTGCTACCTGCTCATTGGTGCGCAAATATATGACATCACCCTTTTCCAGCTGAGCCCTACCCACTTGAAACCAGCATAAGAAAAAAAAAGGAAAACAGAAATTGCCAATGTGAAATGACCAAAACTTTTACAGCTTTGTGAGAAAAGGTCATGTCAGACCTCATCACTCAGTAAGAAGCTGATTGAAAAAAAAAAAAAAAAGTCTTTCAGGGCTCTTCTTTAAAGGTACAGAATTAAATGCATTTTTGTCTAAGGACTGAAGTATTCAAATTAGACATTTCCAAAGACACACTTTTGAGTTAAAGTCAAGGTTGTCTCCTGTCTTAGAGAAAAATCACAACTTTTAACCAGAGGTGTGGACTGTGTGCTAAAAGTGCTCCATTTTCCTGACAACAGATATGCTTTGAATCAGTTTAACAGCAGCCAATCGTTTTGGAAGGGAAAGGGAAAGGTGTGTTTGGCACCGGCACACAGACAACAGACGATACCTCTGATTATCAGATTGAGACATAAGGACTGCTGTTGCCAACAAACCCCCCCCCCCCAAAAAAAAACAGACGGCTACATGCAAAACATTCGGCTCAGAAACGACAAATAATTGCATAGAAATAGTTTAATGAAACGGAATAAATACAAATTTCAAAAATAATTTTGTGAAGAGTTTATAATGGCACAAAGTTTAGGACTTAGACGTGACTTTATAGCCATGACAGTGGCTTTGCCCCGTCACTGCTTTTAACCCCAGACGTCTCTTTTCTGCATATGACTGAAGTATATTTCATGGATTAAATCAACAAAAAGATTGTTCCTTTCATCTGGATTTGCTTGCCTGCTCTGTGATTCATTGAAAAGATACCTAATGTTTGTACTAGCGTAGAAATGCAATACCCACACAGCGGAAACCTCTTTATTTTTCCTTTTTTTCCTTACCCTTTCAATCTGTCCTATTTTCTCTTAAGTGCACATCAAACTGAGCCAGGCACAGGGTTCATATTGTGATGGGAAGCATGTGTTAGAATTTGAAAATAGGCTTTTCTAAGCCATGTGCAAGCTACCAAAAAAATAAAATATACACTTACAGGGGCAAAGACAAAATAATGTAAGCACCTCATGGAGAAGAGCTTAAGCTCTGAAGTAACTAAATCACAATAACAATTACTGCTGCAGCAGTGGGTTACAGCAGGTTGAATGCCAATGAGCAGCATTTTTCAGCCACGAGTGACGACTGGCAAACAATACTGCGATGTGAGTTTTTTGAAGCATGTCAGCTAACAGAGCTCCAAAGAGCTGGTGTAAGAAAAAGAGACATGTTTACCATGTCAAGAAAAACTCAAAAATGATGATGAAATATGACTAGCAAAGAAGAGCCATGTGTAAAGTTGAAATTATCGGAATGTGTTACATAAACGTGATGTTCAGTCACTGTCCAGGTTGAGTCTTTTATGAGTAGATTTCATGTTGATCTGAAGTCTCTGAGAATGCTGAATTTCCGTTGTGTTGATCATATTTCATTAACCTAATTAATTCCTTTTAAATATGGGGGCATGAATAAATATTCAAGCTTTCAGACTACACACAACACAACCTTACCATTTTTTTCTCATTTTTCCTCACCATTTGATATTTTTGATTTTAAGTCATAACTGTATGATAACAGTTTAATGAACTCTTGTTTGCAGTCTGTGTCACACGCTACACTAGAGCTGAAACCTTGATCAGGCAATCCACAGAACAATTATTTTTTAAAATAAGTGTTTTAATAAGTAATTTTTCAAGCAAAAATGCAAAACATACTCTGGTTTTGGCTTCTCAAATGGGAAGATTTGCTTCTTTTCTATGTCTTCTGATTGTAAATTGGATATCTTGGGTTGGTCGGACAAAACCAGCAGTTCGAAGACATCACACTGCGTTTGGGAAAAATCATGATTTTAGTATGTGTACATGTATGAGTACAAAATTGCTGTGCTGGCAAGTGTATTCTGTGTCATTTTGTACCATGTTTTGATTGGCTGAATGAAAGACTTGAATCATAGCAGTGAAAATGAAATTTAAAATTTGGTCCTAACCTTTCTTCAGAAGAATCTCGATGCCGATTTTCAACCAGACTTGAAGAGTGTTGCTCCAGAGGAAGCTTCACAAAATCGGATTAATTACCTTGAGTGATGTCACTTGAGTCTGTGTCAGCAGACTGAGGACAACAGATCATTACGATATATAAGATGGTTGACACATCTCCACTCCTGAATATAGATGCTGCGATCTGGTGATGTCATTTGGAGCCAGAATTTGACCCCGTTAGTAGAGTCAGTTTAGTTTCTCCTGTCAGAGCTTTTGGTGTGCAACTATCAGCTGTTATTTGTTATGCTAGGCGCTTTAGAAACACAAATGGCCATTATACATTTTTTGTTCATGTAGCACCAAAGCAGCAGAGAGAAGCTTCAGAAACTAGCACGGCAGCATCCCCTGCGGCGGGTCACTTCACCACTCCAACAGTTTCATAGACAAGACGTTTTTATTTCCCTCTTGCTGGTTTGTTGACCTCTAATAATTATGAAAGTATGGGAATGTATCAAGTAAATATAATGTAAAATATAGAACCAAATGAGGGGGGTGGGGGTTGTGAGCGCGACTGACCATCTGGCTTGCAAGCGACCTCTGCAGGCGATAGCTTCCCGCTGCGCTTGTTTGTGGAGCTTCTCTCTGCTGCTTTGGTGCTATGGGAACAAAAACTTTATTATGGACATTTGTGTTGTGTGATATTTAAAGACAAATCATCCGTCAACGGGGAAATAAAAGCCTTTTTTCTACGAGAACCTGTCTCTTGAGAGAGCTCCAGCCAGCTCACAGCGGGGTCTGCGAGCATGACTTCCTGGCTGGCTAACAAGTGACTCCTGCAGAGGGATAGCTTGTTTGGAGCTTCTCTGTGTTGCTTTGGTGCTCCGAGAACAAAAACATGAGCTGCCGTGGCTTGAGTTGCTCTCCTCTTAGGCCTGTCTAGTTTGTGCAGCCGGTTGTTGACCGAACTGTCAACGGTTGAGTTAAAAGAGATATATCCGGTTCTGCTGCATCAATTTTGATCCTTTTGTTTTTTAAAACTGTCCGTTGTAAGTCGGACAATATCTATCCCTTTTAGGTCACAGCACATTAAGAATTTGACTTGTTTTTTCCCATTACTCACTCTTTGGTCAGAGGTTAATGTCCAATTAAACCTGCTGGCAGATACAAACAGCCTTGAAACCATTCTCATCCACTGAACAAATATTCTGTTTTGCATTCCCCAAAGAATACAGTACCTGCAGCTATCCAAATCAATACCTGGGGTATTGTTTTGAGCATACACACAAACAAACCTGGGCCATGGCCACGTGAAAGAAATGGAATTTGATCGGAAAACAAATGCGGAGGAGCCCTTTTTATCTTCTGGTTTCAAGTGTGTTGAATTAGGATGAGGCAGAACTGCTGATAAATCTGTTGCTGTGGCTCGGTCACGATTAATCAGCTGGTCCCCATTTCTCTCCACGTGTATATTAAAACGGCAACAACACAGAATTTCAACAGCATGCCTGTCACTGACATTTCTATTTCTGTCAGCTGATAAATCTGCGTGAGACAGGGCACTTTCTTTTGTGAGCAACTGGCTCATTTATTATAGCTTTAAAAATTACTGCGACAGTACTGCGCTGTCACTGCGCTTATGTTTATGCACGTCCTCAATGTCAGAGGAAGGAAGAATATGTCTGAGGGAAATGTCTAGAGACCAACTGTGTTACCATGGCTGAGCGTTTCACCTGTGCAGGCCGCTTTGTTTGTCAGCCCTGAGTTTGGGTTCAGATTTAATGACAGAAAATGTCCTGCAGCTTAACGAGATTTTCTTTCGCCTCTCATCCTTCGTCTTGCTGCGTTTGCCACACTTTTCCTGTTCTCCTTCTCTCCATGGCATTTTTTGTTTTTTTACTGTTGTTCCACTTTATTACCTTGCCTTTTTGGTAGGCACGCAAATAAGCCTTACCTTGTTAGAGCAATAAAACTAAAACAATACCTTTTTATTAATCTGTGTAGCTGTAGCTGCATTTAGATGCCAAATACAGAGCAGAAGTCTCGGCTTGTAATTCTTTAATCACTGACATGATGAACGTCATTACAGGGTATTCAACCCTGATCATCCCTATTCTTATTATGGGTTAACAAGAGGCAGACGATGAAGAATAAGGAGAAGATGCTGAGCATCTGTTCGTTATGAGGCAAACAGGGAAGAGTCGCCGCTGCTTAGTCATGGCAACCAGGCAGTCTTAATTTGTGCGTGTGTGTGTGTGTGTGCCGGTCTTTCATGTTCCCGCACTGTCAAAAGATGAGTAGCAGCACATTTCATAATGATGAAGTTTTACCTTCTCGCCTGTCTCAGTCTAAGCAAACACTCAAAGCCTGATTCAAATGCAATAAGTTCAGGATAAACTCTCTGTTCTGCTGCTTTGCATGAAGCCATGTGGGTGAAGGTGAGAGAAGTCTGTTGACGTTCCAGCAGACAGCGATCAGCAGACGCGTTGCAGATTGAGAATTTCTTTTTGACTTTGACTGTGATTTTTTTCTGGAAAATCTGTGTATGCTGTGCTGTTTGCTGAAGCATGGGAGTGTGTTGGAACAAGTGCTGCAGTTGTTGACAGCCAGGATAATTGTTTTTCACCAGTTCAGACTTTGCCCCCACTATGAAATGAAAAAACCCATAAAAGCCTCATGGATATGGACAGAGCTTCTGCTGAGATAAGGGTGTGTTCACTGCTCATACTTAGGAAGTATAGAGATCACTCCAGGCGACAGTGATATCATTCATTTCACTGTACATACATCAACCTTGACATTATAATGGGGCTTTTATCATGTATACAGGGTGTTTTAAACACATCCATGTAACCATAGATAGAAACTATGCACAAAAAAGTATGAAAGTACACACTCACCAACCACTTCAGTTCAACTGCTTGTTAGCGCAAATATCTAATCACATAGCAGCAACTCAATACATGTAGGCATGTAGACATGGTCAGGAAGCTCAAACCGAGCATCAGAATGGGGAAGAAAGGTGATTTAAGTGACTTTGAACATGGCATGGTTGTTGTGCCAGACGGCTGGTCTGAGTATTTCAGAAACTGCTGATCTATCGGGATTTTCATGCAGAACCATCTCTAGGATTTACAAAGAATGGCCAGAAAAAGAGAAAATATCCAGTGAGCGGCAGTTCTCTGGGCGAAAATGCCTTGTTGATGCCAGAGATCAGAGGAGAATGGCCAGACTTGTTCAAGATGATAGAAATGCAACAAAACTCAAATAACCACTCGTTATTTGAGTAGAACAGGAAGTGAGAACAGGAAAGTGAGAATACAGTTTGTACAGGCTCACAAAAATTCGACAGTAGAAGATGGAAAACATTGCCTAGTCTGATGAGTCCCAATTTCTGCTGCAACATTCGGATGGAGAGGTCAGAACTTGGCATAAACAGCATGATAGCTCCATCCATGTCTCTTGGTGGTGGTGGTGTAATGGTGTGGGGAATATTATCTTGACACCCTTTGCGTACCATCTGAGCATTGTTTAAATGCCACAGACTACCTTAGTATTGTCGCTGACCATATCCATCTCTTTATGACCATAGCGTACTCATCTTGGCTACTTCTAGTAGGATAATGCGGCATGTTAGAAAGCTCAAATCATCCCAAACTGGTTTCTTGAACATGACAATGAGTTCACCATTCACAAACACCCTCCACAGTCAGCAGATCTCAATCCAATAGAGCACCTTTGGGGTGTGGTGGAATGGGAGATTTGCATCATGGCTATGCAGCAACTGTGTGATGCTTTCATTCACCAAAATCTCTGAGGAATGTTTCCAGCATCTTGTTAAATCTATGCCACAAAGAATTAAGGCAGTTCTGAAGGCAGTAGGGGGTTCAACCTGAAACTAGCAAGGTGTACCTAATAAAGTGGCCGGTGAGTGTATAGCACAGTTTGGTACTTTGGCTACTTTTTTGGTTGTATGTGTAGATGTGTAGTCAATGACAGATTCCCATTATGGAGGACAAGTACTCTATGTGCCATGTTGACATTGCATTTTGTGGTAGCATTCAAGAAATTAATGAATGTTACCATTTGCAACAGTCCGAAATGATGCAAGCCACTTGCTGTCAATCAAACTGTAACTTCTGATTTCTCTCTTCATTAATAGTGAGTTATTTTTTACCACAAGGAATATGTGCCTTCTTTTTTTTGTTGTTGGTTCCTGTTTTATGAGCTGTCATTGAGCTGATGCACCTCCACCGACACTACTCTCCTGTCGCTCCTTAACCTCTGCTGGGCCTTACATTGAGTTACATTGAGGTCCTTCGACACCACAATATGGACTTAAACAATTGGCAGTGAGTGCACTTAATTTCATCAGTGTTCTGGGTTACTTCCCATAACTACACTGACAAAAACACATTTACTTAAGTTTTTACATACATTTAGAACTAAAGTTATTTCTGAAAAAGTTTATTTTCAGAAAAGATACAAATCGGTACAATCAGTCTATAAATATGTAAAATTATATATATTTGTAATGGAGGATTTCTACATTGCTATTATTTGAAATACGGCTATGTAACCTTCTGAGAGAAGCAATAGTGCAGTTGTGAAAAATGCAATAAAACACGTTGGCTTCCGCAGCCTTATTTGGTTTGGTATTTGACCAGTAGCTTATGGTGGCTAATGTTAGCAAACGTAAAGAAATATAGCTGTGTAACAAACATTGCTGAGTCAGTTTTAAACTTAATGACTCTCCATTTGTGCTACTTTTACAATACCTTAACATTTTAGCTAAATGCTTAACAGTTTTGCATTTAGCATCATCCAGCAATTCTCATTTGAAGATAACCCAAGTTACCTAGTCTCGCTTTGAGCACAGAATTTGAATAATTATTTCACAACTGTGATGGAACCAGATGGAACAGAGAGCCCGTTCTTATCTGGGACACTTCTTGATGTTTGCCTTTGTGAGTGTGTAGACGTGTTAATTAGCCATTGCTCTTTGCATGGGTATAGTGTAATTAACTTAGCTTAATGAGATGTTGTTCTACATGTGGGCCAAAGCAAGCAAGGCTGGACTGGTGTGTGGATAGACTTGATGTGAGCCCATTTCCTGTTAAATCTGACCTTAACCAGCAGCAACTATGGCACACTGTAAGTGGCCTGTGGACTACCTACCAGGACAAATGTGTAGAAGGGAAGACTTCGCAACAGCATGTGTGGTGTTAAGTAATTTAGGAAGTGATTTCACACAGCTGGTAGCTTCTACCATAGAGGGTGCTTGATGGTAAAATGATAGATGACTTCTAGTGTGTGTATCATAAATCTGACTTATCATGTTGATTTCCTCACTCTGGTTTTTCAACATGGAAGCAGGTGGTCATTTAGACTGGATTGAATCGGTTGCTGCGTCTTGACATTACCTTGCACTCCTTGAAGCCTTGCTGTAGGCCAGAGCCCATCAGCTCAGTTTATCTCTGCCCTTGAGTGCTGAGTCTCCCTGCAGCTCCAGCCAAACGTCTTCATTGATGTGTTCTAAATAAAACACTTAGATGTTGCTCCGCACGTGACTCTCAAAAGATTTATGTGACATTTATGACATTTACTTTCAGAAAAGGATATAGGGCCTGGGAGTTTTCTGGCAGCAGGGCTAGCTCTGCCCATTTGTGTAATGATATGGGATGAATTCCAGTTATTGGAACGCTGTATAAAAATCTGAGCGCTCCTCTCCCCCTGTCTGTGAAATTATGACAGAAGCAACAGCTCTGCTGTAGCCTTTATAGTTTGGAAATCTGTCACAGATGGCTGTCTTCTTGTGTGCAGCCAAGGAAGTAATGTGATTGTGACAATTGTGACTCTTTTGCCAACAGATTGAACATGCTGCAGGTTGTATGACTGACAGATATGGGGTCAGCGAGATCATATTTGCAGACTTTCACTTTGGTGGCCGTTTTTTGCCTACTTTGTAAGTATCAAGTATTTGATATGAAAGATATGTTTAATTCCTCTGTCCTTTTAGCTATTTAGCTATGATGTGTGTCCATACTCATCATTCATTGTAAAATAAACTAATTAAATTGCCATTTTACTTCTGACAAACAGTGACCACTGAAGGTGCAAGGCCAGAGGTACGTGGAAAGGTTGGAGGTGTGGTGGAGTTGGAGTGTAGTTTTCCTGCATCAGACCCAAATGCTGTGTCTTCAGCGTCCCTGCACGTGGTGGAATGGGTTCGGCAGGGACTCGACATCCCCATCCTGATCAAATTTGGATCCTACGCTCCTCGCGTCCATCCGCAATATGAGGGTGAGCATCTGTGGAAATGATCATGTAATCCAACTGAACTCTGCAATGTCATATGTATCCTTACTGCCATTGAAAAAGCATATTGTGGTATCATACAACTACTCTACATGTAAAGTTTAATCTGGTTATTTTTGACATGGCCATTGTTTTATATATTGTTTGCTCGTGAGCAAACCTTTTATGTGTTACATGCACTAACTTTTTTTTACATAGCTTGCTGCTTTTGTTCATGTCATGAAAGACATGCCATGAATGTATTAAGGAGAACTCGATACAATGTTGAAGACGGCACTGCTTTCATTCATGAAGCCAAAAAAGTTCACCAAATAACAGGTCTTATTCATATGGCATAATCTACTACTTTGTTTGGCCCATAAAACATGCACACCAGAGACTTCCATCAGCTGAGCCATCAACTTCTAGTTTAGCCCTCTGCTACCTTTGAAATAAAATGATCTAATCACGTGGCCTTTTCTAGACTTTCCAAAGGTTATAAGACCAAAGTGAAACAAGTCATTCATACATCCATTTCTTTCACAATGTGAACTAACTTTTTATGTAGCTTGGTGCTAGTGTTGATGTCATTTTGAAAAGACAGTCAAGAAGAGTCATGGATACAGTGTTAAAGGCAGGAATCCATTCATCCGTATGGAAGCTCCTCAGTGGGGCATGAAGCCAAAAAAGTTCTCCAAATTACCGGGATCTTCCACATACGCTTCTGCTTTGTGCAGTCCATAGAACCATGCATACCAGAGACTTCCACCAACCGACCCACTAACTTCCAGTTTAGCCCTCTGCTACCCTTGGGATAAAATGATCTAATCCTGTGGCTCTTCTAGTCTTTCCAAATACCAAATGGATCAAAGTCTGATAGTGAAACGAGTCATTCCACAAAAATACAAAGCCACTTCTTTAACAATGTAAGCTTATAGAGAAAAGGTCTTTTTGGGTCAGTGTGCATCATGTGACATTGCTACCATTACATGGTTTGGCCACTTTGTCAAATTGGCTTCAAAGCCCAGCTTTTTTTCTGCGAGTGGGGTTTCAGCACAATTACTTGCAAGTAGTACGTATACGTATACTGTATGTAGGATGGTAAGTAACTAAAGGATCCCAAGTTAAAATATATTACAGTGAGGATGGTTATGACAGTCCCAGTTTTTTCCACTGGGAGAATGTAACCAGTATCTGGGTCTCAAAATATATTCAGTACCACACCTTGATGGCCTTTCAAACTAGCCTCAGTGGGAGCTACTTTTAAAAGAGCTGAAACTCTCACATTGCATCATCATCTATTGTTTGCTTTCTGCCCACAGCTCAGAGAACAATAGGAGTCTGTGGGGGAAAAAAGATCCTCAATGGACCAAGAATACCTGTATGTAGCTCCTGTTATCCTTTAAAGTCACAAACAATGGGACTAGTGTGGACAAAAGGTAAAGCATGTCTGGGTGGCTCAGATCTTCCCTTTGTCAGAGTCGTTTTCTTTTCCATCGAGCTGCCTGAAGAGAAATTCAACCTATAGACCTTTTATCGACTATTTTGAATTTCTGTTTGAGCACCATGTGGTATTTGAATAAAATGCAGCTTTAGGTAGCCTGAACAGGCATGTTGATTTCACTTCAACATTCGAGTGTGAGCAGATATGGGCAGCTAACTACAACTTGTCATTTAATTTTAGCGACTTGAACAGTACATATCAACATTTCATATATAACAATGTAACAATTAGAGATTTAACCTCATAAATGTTGCTTACTTGCTGTTGCATCACTCATTTCAAATTCATGCGGTGCAGCTAAACATTGTTCAAACTCACAAAACTTAATTTAAAATTCTAGTGGAGATTCTAAAGTTTCTAAAGATGCCAAACATGTCAGACGGAATTTTGGGAAAATGTGTATAAAATGATGCACAAAACATCCAGAATATTCCCATTTGATGGAGTTTCATTTAGTATTAACATCATCCAGCCTCAATGAGGAGTTGGAACAAGCTGATACAGTATGTGGTACTGTGTGGAATGTGAACTGTATAGCAACTTAAGTGGAAATAAAAGGGTGTCAGGGGGGGAGCAGATTAATTCAGCAGAGCGTTAATCTACAGTTTAACTAACATGATGAAATAAAAATGCCACATATTTCTAGATTAAAGTCTCTCCAATGAGAATAATTAGAAAACTTTCTCAATCTCATATCATTATAAACTGATTGCCTTTGGGTTTTTAACTTAAACACAAAATATGCAATTAAGAGAACACAAACCACCTTGGGCTCATGGGAACTTAAAATGGACATTTGTTGTTATTTTCGGACAAATCTAAACCAGCCAATTCATCAATTTACATCAGCTTATCAATTTATTTATTTTACCACCCACTGCTCCCCTGTGCATGGCATACTAGGAGAATGTAAAATGGTAATTTTCCAAAAGATTGCAGCGCATTGCGCAAGGATTAACTTTCCAGTATTACAGGAAAGAGAAAAATATGGTGTCTCCAGGGGGGTGGGTGTTGAAGGGTTAATGAAAAAAATAAATGATGAAAACAACTGACCACATTTATAAGCTATAACGACTAAAAGTCATCCCCAGATTTACTCTTGTCTAGGCCACTATCTCCTTTCCTCTTATTAGCTTCCTCCTTCAACGTCCTCTTCACCTCTGTCATTATATCCATAGAGGCTGCTGAGCCTGGTTACACTCCCCGCTTGCCCAACTATGATTCTGGCACAACACCAGCTACTAGCCTCCAGTCAGCATTCGGCCACGCCTGAAAACCTCCTCTTCCCATTGTTCCCAAACACCTGTGGTACAAACAAGAACCCTCCCCTGGTGCGCTGAGCTCACAGTCCGCTAACAAACTGAGCTAACATGAGCTAACAGCAGCTATAGTTCACAGCAGTTTACTTTTATCTGATTACACATCATTGTAGCATCAAAACGATTTAAAATGTGTTATTAAATGGCAGAGAAGTTACACAGTGATGCTTTAAAAGAACAATGCTTTAGTTCATCTACTTCACTATCCTGCCTGCAGCTCTCAGCCTCAAGTGCCTACTAAAACCGCCTCACAAATGTGCAGTTTAACTTCCTAAAATAGCAAAATTACACTGTAGTCTTTAGTTACATTACACACAGTGACTTTGAACTACTTGAAACTACTCTTAACTGTGGATTAATACATATTTGGTGCTTTACTGTAGGATTTACAGCACCAGGACAATGTATGTGGCATTGAGTCAAGATAAACTTCAGTGCCCATGTTCATCGTGATGAAGAAACATATGGAGCTCTATGGCACAGAGGATATGCTATGCCAGGCTTTTACTGAACATACTTGGATTAATTGGTTTTTGGATTTGTTGACATTTAAGAAAAGTATAGAATATTTCAAGCTTTACTCTTAGGGTACTATATTAGTAAAATCTTCTGACACATGGTAAAGAGTAATCATTGCGTTTATGAGCGTGTTTGTCAAAGGATAAGAACCTGCATTCAACTGAGCAAAGGCCTTTCTCATTTGAGTTGAATGCCACCCCCTCACCCATCGCGAGCAGGAAATACGATATAGACATTTACATAGCAATAAAGTCAGGGTGAACCTTGGCTGATGAATTATCGTAAGTGGGAGCAGTGCAGCCTTTAATTCCAGCCCAGGCTCATAAAAGACAGTAGCCTTTTGTCGCTGACTCTGAAGATGATCCTTCAGCGTACACTCATGTCACACTTCATTACACTGGATGTTAGTTTCAGAAGCAGCAGGGCAATAAACTATTAGAAAAAGAAAGTTGGCCTACCCTTTGCCACATGAATTGCACTTTTTGCATAATTCGTTCTGCCATAAAACATCCTGTGCAGAAAAGCACCTTCTTTAAAAGGACAGGTATGCTAATCACATGCCTCTCCGGTGACAAACAGAGAGCTGCTGTTCTTAACGGATACAAAAGGTTTGAAAAAGATGCTTTGTCCAATCTGATGCTGAGCTCGGGCTTTCTCACAGGTGCTGGCCTGTGTGGGAGTAACAGGTGTAGCATGGGAAACTAACGCTTTAGAGATGGAACGACTGGTGTGGATTTCACCTCCTCAGGTCCTGAATGTTCTCTGGTTTCTCAACAGTTAGGTTTCAGGACCCGGACTCCAACTGTTGTTTAGCTGTTTTTGATTCTTTCGGTTAAGGCGAGTGATTCACTCTGCTGAGGCTCAATTTCCTCCACCATCCCTCCCTCTCTACACCACCTTAAAAGGATCAAATTTGAACTTCTCTGATTGCAGGTCACCTTCTCCATCAATATTCTCTGTGTTTCACTGTGTGTGTAGCTTCACAAAGTGTGAGATACATTAGATTTCCTTTGGATTGCTCCCCTGAGGGTGTTAAGAGCTAAAAGGGTTTAAATGTATTTGTTGTAATTGAGCAGTTAAGATCAAAGGATTAGTGGCTGCTCTGTGAAGAGGACAGAAAGTCCCTCAGCATCTGTACAGTTGCTGACTCTATAAAAATACAGCTGTATAAATACACTGCTCCCAAGCTCTTCCTATGTAAATCCCATCACAATCAGCAGGAGCAGACTGTGTGCAGGCATAACACATTACACACAGTTAACATGGTTCATATGCTTCCCATTCCCGCATGCACAAACATGAGAGTTTACACTGGGATTACTCATGTTCGTTGCAGCAGTTCTGATAGCGAGAAAGGCTCTCAATTCAAATTTCAAGAACAGAAGAGCTTAATAGAGCAACAAGCAGCGTGGAGTGAAACCTTATCTGCCTCTTTCTTTAACCGAAAACCTGAATGGCTCTGCGCGGCGTGCCAAGAGCTGACGACATCTGTTATGGACGATGTGGGCCTCCTGCCCGTGAATATCACATTTTCAGGGACATAAAAAGTCTGTGTCGTGCGAAGTGGTATTGAATTTAGATAATTTTTCATACAGAGACCTGTCCAACCAAACAAGACACTATCCCTGATGGTTTCGCAAAAGACCTTTTTTTTTTTTTTTAATCCTTTAAAAACTTCATTCCCAAAATGTTACATATCCATTTTAGAAGAAGGAAAATCAATATCTGCGGGGCATCCTTCACTCTCAATAAAACAGAGAGCAAAGAAAACACACTCTGTGGCCTTTTTAAAGTGTTCCTTTTTTGTCAGTGAACAACTTGCTTCTCTGTGAGCATGTAAAAAGCATCTGAAATCTTCAGAACAACAGTTGATTTTGTGTGAAATGAGACATTTTGAAGTTTTTGGAGTTTGAAGCACGATCCATTTCATGATTCTCAGTGCTTTACAAGAGACAATAAAGAAATGAGAAGAAAAACAAAAAGCAGGAATGAAAGCAACTAAATGGTAAAGCAGGAGTATCATAAAAGTCAAGGCAAGTGTAAAACAAAAGTTAGGCTCATGCATAACTAAAATTATTTAAAAGCAGATCGATTTAAAAATGAGTTGTTTTTTTTTCTTTTTCTTTCAAAGACGTGTTTTTCAATGATTTTGCAAAGGATCTCACTTCAGAATGCTCTTTGATCCATCTCAAACCACTTCACACAAAGGTCTTTAATTAGCATTTCAGCATGAATGCCGATAATTTTTCATTTCTACTTTTCAAAGCAATTGTCTTAAAGATAATAACCGCCTCATTTAATAATCTCCTCTGTTCTGAAAGGCAGCAGAGTCGGCAGGCTTTTCATTTGTAAAAGACTTGTATTTCATGACGCCACTGAATGGTTTAGTGTTTCTCTGTCACCTGAGAGAGTATTGATGGACGGGGGCCTTTGGGGGACTTTAGTTAGAAACAGTAATTACAGCAAATAAATGCATGGGGAAAACTTGTGTGTGTGTGTGTATGGTGACCGTGCATGAAATGAACCGATGGGACGGTTATTGTTTAACTTGGGCCAGTCCGAAAGCTGTTCTTTGGCTGATTTAATGAGCAGATGGGGGGATGAGCAGTGTTGTTGGTGGGGGTGGCGATTCTACCTATTGTCAGTATCATTTTCAGTCCCTGCTGGAGAACTCTTATTTAGTTACCTGTCATGATCTGTGGGGTCATTTTAGTCTCCGTCTCAGCAGAGCTTTTAGTTATTTTTTCTCATTTACAGTTACTGAAGTTAATATCTCGCAGCAGAACCGTAAAGACACCTAATGGCTGAAAGATGGAGACAATCACCAACAGGGTAGTTTATTTCTTGAATTTATTTGGATCCCCTTAAATGCTCAACAGCAATAACAACTAGTCTTGCTGTGATCCCTAGAGCAGTACAAGTACACTCTATGTGTGGACACTTCTACACCCACATACGTGATGCTTGGACACCTCATTCCAAAACCACGGCCATTAATCCGCTGCTTAAACAGCCTCCACTCTTCTGGTTTTAGGCTTCCCACAAGATTTTGGAACCTGACCTGCAGGGATTTGCTCTAATTCAGCCACAAGAGCATTAGAGATGTCCAACAGTGATCAGATCTGGCTCACAGGAAGTGTTCTGGTTCATTCTAAAGGTGTTAGATGGTGTTTGAGGTCAGAGCTCTGTGTGGGGCAGTCATCTTCTTCCACACTAAAAATCATTCTATATGCTGCTGGTTCTGTGCAAGTGTTATTATCATGTTGAAACAGGAAAGGGTCTAACCCAGACAGCTGTCTAATACAGTTTTTCTTAAATTTTTTACTGTGTGTACCACATCCGAAAAGTCTCTCCAAGTACCGCCATTATGATGAACATGAAAATACAGCAGTGGAAGCCGACCCAGCTTCAGACCATTTAAGCAGGAGACAGATTTACTCCTACAAAGAACATTTATTGTTGACTGTTGACTGATTCAAGAATTAATTTGTTAGGGGTTGTACTGATCCGCACTTCACTTCCTAATATTTGGAACCATGATAGCAGTGTTTCACCCCCAATTACTAACTTACCATTACATTTGAGTAACTATTCACAGATGTTTGCACTTGCTAAACACTACATGCATGAGCGTGGCTACAAAGCAGCCTGATAACAAAGCAAAGCAAATGAAATATAATATGTTTTTTAATTATTTTATCCATCCAGCCATTATCTCTAACCACTTATCCTTGTCAGGGTCACAGTAGGGCTGGAGCCTATCCCAGCTGACTTAGAGTGAGAGGCGGAGGCGAGTACACCCTAGTCGCCAAGTCATCACAGGGCACATAGAGACAAACAATTATTCACACTCACATTCACACTTACAGGAAATTTAGACACCAGTTAATCTAATGAGTTCATGTCTTTGGACCACCGTGCTGCTTCGTTAATTATTTTATTTCAATTTTAAACGGTATTTCAGGTACTCAGGAAAGCTGCGTACCACCAGTGGTACATGTACCATAGATTGAGAAACAGTGGTCTAAAATATTGTCACTGTCACATAGCATTAAAGGCCCTGTCTAGAGTCAGTATGTAGTTTGTTTGTTCTGGGCTACTGTAGAAACACGGTGTATCAACACAACAGCCTCCATGGAAGAGGACCCGCTCCCACTGTAGATATAAAAGGATAATTTAAAGTAACAAAAATAAAAAGATTCTTATTTCAGGTGATTATACATGCATGATTATAAATATTACATTCCATGTCTGCCTTATTCTGAAAGTTACACACTGGACCTCTAATATTTCTCCTCATTAGAACTAATGGGCAGGGCCAGCACTAGGCTTCTGGTGGTCCTTAACATGATTTTGTTTGTAGCCCAAAAACACAACCAGATTTTTCTCATTTATTATGTCAGAGGTGCTGTGGTCACACATTTTAAGTGAATACTACAAAGACAATTCATCTTCTGACAGTTTGCAGCTAAATGAAGATATTAACCAGAGGTCCTGTCTGATCAGTAAGAGTGAGGATAAATACCAAAGCATGATGATGATTTGCACACAGGACAACTTAACACACATAATTCTATATTTTTTTATGAGGGAGAGGCTTTGTGACTTCCCCCTTTTTTTTGGCCCGTAACCATAGTAACTCACGCTGACAGAGGGGAGGAAGAGATGCTGAATAAAGCCGTTTTCACATATATACTCCAGACAAAGTCGTTATTTCACACATGTAGGACACAACAGGAGATTGTCCGAGTCAGATGTGTTCTCATCACGTTTTGATGACAAAACCGAGTCTCAAAATGTCAACACAGTTCTATGACACAGTCAAAAATGAATTGATTACTGATAACGTCACAGCATTCCGCTGTGGACAGCACGCAGACAGACGAGCAGCACCGTGCAGCAGTAGGTTAATGGACGTGTGGCGTGAGAGCATGTGAAAAGGGTTAATTGCGTGAGTCTCCCGGTCACTGTGAGAGCGAGTCAATCAACTTAACACCTTACAGAGCGAGGAGCGAGCAACATAGAAAGTCACAGTGAATGTGTGGCTCCCCCGTAGCAGCTGTGGCCCTAAACAACCGCGCAGACTGTTTATGCCAGCGGCCGGCCTTGCTAACGGGCCAGATTCATTTGGTTGTATAGTTTGAGACAAAAGAAACAGGAGAACAGACGATATTTGAAAATAAATAATTCATTGGTGAATTAAATTAACTAAATATATAAATGAAAAATACAATGTTAGCAACACAGTTAGCGGTGCTGCAGTGTATTCTGCAATCAGTAATTGCCAACAAAAACAATATGCACCAATGCAATTCCCCATTCTTTTATTTTCATAATAAAAATGATATTTATTAAAGATTTTTCTTCATGACTGATATGATAAAGAGTTCTAAATGATTCTGATGGATTACCTCATACATAACTGTTTTGTTTAGTTTTCTTTGGTGGCTCAGAGTGCAGTTTGGATTGAATTTACCTACCACAGTCCACTCACTTTGTTTGCACACCAAGTTAAGAGACAAAGAAATTTCCCTCGTATGTATCGGCCTCTCTCTCTCTGTCTCTGTCTCTCTCTCTGTCTCTCTCTCTGTCTCTCTCTCTCTCTCTCTCTCATCTGGCCACACACTCAATTTACCTCGCATTCAAATCTCTCGCAATCATGCATTTTTCAAATGGCAGCAGCCGCAGCAGTAGTGGCGTTGGGTCATGCTCTTATTTCACCTCCACCCTTCCCCTTCCCTTTTATCTGACAACTCCCAGTCACGGTCCCACGACATCCCTGCCTCAGCACAACCTTTCCTCTAAGGTGCTATGGTGACCTATATCACGCTGAGCCAGTAAACATGAGAGAGGAGGAAAAAAAACTGCCAGGGGTCAAAGGGTAGGATTTTGAAATGCACTAATCCCTCGAGTGTGCGCTGATGTGTATTTTGCTCTACTTTAACCCCCCTCCCCTATTTTCCCCTGTGGATTTAGTCCCCTTTGGCAGCTTGGAAAAGTAAATAAGGCGTGTTATCGCTGCCAACATACCTAACTTCAACTTCCTGGTTCTTTTTGACTGTCAGGACTGTCCCTCCCTGCCACAGTCACCAGAAATCAGAGCCTCTGTTAATAATTACCATCACAGCACAGTCATCCCAGCGGCACTGAGGCTTTCACGCTGCAGTGTGTCTGCTTTAAAATGTTTTTATTTTTGAGATGGTACAGAAATAAGACTCAGTGTCCTCCCATACCGTAATGCTTTCATTGACAGCTTCTCTTCAGCCGTGCTGCCATTAGGCCACTGGACATTTGTCTGTCTGATAAAGTGTAAAAACTAGATGGACACCGGAGGATGTGGGCTGCAGACTGGAAAAGAGGTTGATGTTGCAAGCTACACTCTGGCTCGAGGGATCCGTCACCTGGCAACCAGGAGATCACATGTCAACGTTTGCGTGTGCTCGCGTTAGGTGTTGTTTGTGTGCGTTTGTGCATGTGTCGGTGTAGCTGTTCCAGGCTACATTTGAGAACAGTGTTTTTTTTTTTTTTTTACCCAGCACAACAAAGCCTCACACTCCTAACAGTTACACAGAGCTCAGACCTGAGAAATGACAAGTGAAATCAGCATCACACGCACTCTCGCTTGTCTTATGCCCCTCTCACCTTTTTAAACTGCATTCTGTTTCTGCAGGGCGAGTGTCTCTGGTCCGAATCACTGCCCTGAGGCTGGAGGGCCTGCAGCTGGATGACCAGGGCTCATATGAATGTCGAATACTCTTATTGAATGAACCCACAGATGAGCTGCAAAACGGCACCTGGACTCTGCTTTCTGTAACAGGTGAGTAGTCGTGTATGTGATATTTTCTTTCTTTGTTTGTTTTCATGTCTGTATGGCTGAAAGTAGATTATATTTAGCTTTCCGAGGTAAAACCAAAGGTTTGGCCTCGATATGTGGTACACAGGAAGTCAAAATGGATTACTTTTGATGTTCAGTGTAAATTCCACAATATACAGCAGAAAAAAGCCATCCTCATGTAGGCATGCTGCTGAATAGAGCTGGATATTGAGCCATAATCATTTTTGTTACCATCTGAAATGTGGTCAAAGGTGGTAGTAATACCTGGTCAGGTTCATAATGTTCCTTATTCTTTGATTAGATACTGATTGAAATCATAATTTAGACTGGATTCTGCTTTGACAAAGTTCTTGTATGGCTGCTAGTGCATACTACCACAAATAATGAGCTCTTTGCATAAGCAAATATATTGTACTAGTATATATAATACTGCGTCTATTGTGCATAATTTTCCATTTTTTTTGCAAAAGATGATACTATATTTCAATACATGTTTGTGCAAACAGTGTCTAAGCTTCAAACCTCTTGGTTGGATGTTTCTGATGGTGAGTGATTGACTGACATCTGAAGGCCAATGTTGCTAGGAGATGCACTATCAGCTCCTGTGATGCACTGCTGACTTAAGTGCACCGTCGCGCTGCAGCAAGTTTCTTTTTACAACATTCAACCCTCAGGAGGACCCACTGTGCTTTTTTAAGTTTGCATTTCACCAGTGGAACTTACTTAGCCTAGCATGCTAGCGTAAGCACAGATTTTCCACCTGCTGAGTCAGCGGCAGTTCTCACACAGTGTTGTGTTTCGGAGGAACATGGTTAAGCTAGCGAGGAGGGCTTAGCTAGTGTTAGCTTTCTCTATTTCATGGGTCACCTCACTGGTGCACCCATGTTTAATGTGCAAGAAAACCTTCTCTTGCGGGACCTTTTCAGTGGAGAAAACACTGTGCCGTATAGGCGACCCCACATGCTAGAAAATCAGTAGTCCTCTACCTGCCTCTAAATGGCCAAAACCTTTTGGTTTGGAATTCACCATAAATGCATCACCATTTTCTGTGCATTGGTGCTTCACTGAATGCAGCCTGAGTTGGCCCCTGGGTCCATTTGTGGAGATTGCAAATGATCAGACTGTCTCAGCATTGAGTCCTGTAACTTCAGCACTCAGTGATCTGAATCATAAAGAGTAATGCTGGGAGTGCTAAACTCATAGATGAGACAACATCTAACAACGGCTAGACAATATCAACCAGTGCAGCTGGTTAACTGCCTGTGTGGCCTGTGTAACCATAGTGATAGAACTATTTTAGTGACCACCCTGACAATTATTATTATTATTATTATTAGTAGTAGTAGTATTATTATTATTTGTATTATACCAATCAGTCAGAACCAAAAATTCAAGCCCTCTGGAAAACACTTATATAAGGGGATGCTGTCACTGCAGGTGAAACTTCAATTTATTATTCTGTGTCTAATTTTTAGTGAGATTAATTTTAATTTCAGTTCAGTATTAAAACTGAGCTAAGCAGCAAGAGATGACATTAAAGGTCTGCCAAAAAAGAGTGTTTTGGCAGTGGGTTTTTTTTAATCTTTTTAAATTTAAGGAACCACTCTCCTTGAATACGGAGAGTGAGGCTGAATCACTTCTTGCATGTTACATGGAAATAAACAGAGGAAAAAAAGAAACATGATACAGAATTTGAAGGTACAGGTTGCTGGGCGCTACAAATATTTTCCTGTTGCGTAATACAGTTTCAGCAACTTTCCATATATTGGCCAAATCAATCAAATCATCTAGCGGTGTAGTTGCAAATTGCAACCCCCTCTTTTCACCCTCTCCTTTCTTGAGTGAAGGAGCACAAAAAAGGTGAAAGACCCTACTTAGAGCCAGTGTATAGTTTGTTTGTGGGCTACTGTAGAAACATGGTAGTTCAACATCTGTAGATATAAAGTCTCATTTTAAATATACAGACATAAGTATTTATTATTATTTTCAGGTGATTGTACACTAATAAAAACATACTTCTGAATATTTATATTCCATTTCTGCCATATTCCAGAGCCCTCTGAGTCTTACACACTGAACCTTTAACTAAAAATATTCACCCCATCTTCTTTTCTTTTCTTTATTCTGTAAAGCACTGCTTAAACAGCAGTTCTTTACAGGTCTATATGTCTAACCCTTCTTTGAACTTTTAAAACAAAATCAAAATAACTTTTCAAAAACGTACTTTTTAAAACCTTTCCAAACAGATCAGGTATGTTGGATGACTTTTGACTTCACGCAGGTTTTGGAACGAATCATCTCTGACAAGACTTATCATCATACTTATTGATAGCTTTAAATAATACATCTAAATATGAAATATGCATCATTATTTTTGTCCTTTGAAGTTTATCTGTATTTGAGAAAACCTTTGCTATCACTCCACGCACAAATACACAGAACAAAAAGCATCAGCGCGCCACAGATCAAAGCCAAGTGTGAAAGTTTCACCGAGCTGGTCTGTGTGAGCGTCAGGTTAGAGATGAGAGTCATAATAGATTGTGACTGTGCACTTGAGGCCGTGAATGTAACTTCAGTGACGTGCCCTGCAGATACACTGTTGGCATCCTATTGTCTGCACTCTGCATCAACAGTTTAGATAGTGAAAGGGAATGCAGAGCTAAATGAAGACTACTTACAGTACATGCAAAAGCTTATTTTTTTCTAGTGAGCTGGAGAAAGTATTTGGCAGGTGTTTTTTGTAATTATAGATGAGAGTTTCACCAGGTCCTCTGTGTACAGACACTGAAGCAAACATTTCAACCTGTGACTCAGAAAAGAAAAATAATTCTTCTTCTCTTAAAAAGGAAAATACTGAAGCCGTTTTCGAACAAAAAACAATCTCTGTTTGTTTATATGCTAAGGTACAGGTATGAATGTGAGAAATCGTAAATAAACTGCAGAAGTTGCAAGTGGTTTGTTTATGTTTGGAGCGTTTGCAGGCGTCAAAAGAAAAAAAATGCTTTCTGTTCTCTGATGAAAGCTGAGACTTAACGTGGCAACAAAACACTCAGGATTGCAGATCTAAAAGGCAGCGTAACTGACAGTTTTACTTCTATAAATGTGAAATAATAATGTAACTTGAGTCATTGAACTGCACACAAGCTGCCGAGCTGCTGTCATACTGTATATAAACTGATAAAAAAACCAACGAGGGACATCAGATTTACTATCTGCTAGTCCAGCTTTTCTCTTTGCAGTTTTCCCTTGTTGTTGCTGTTGAAGTCAGTGAAATGTCCAAATCTGACATTAAGAGTTTCATTCACCTAAACGAGTTGAATCTATCTGAAGAACTCTCTTTTCCTGATTTATTTTTTAAAGAAATTCTCGTGTATCTTAAACAATAGGTGCTTTCCTCATATGCAGATGTGAATAGTTAAATGTTAACGCTCATCTTTTTGTTCCATAGCCCCACCCACTTTCACCAAAGCCCCGCCTCCTGCGGTGGAGGCTCTGGTTGGAAGTCACCTCTCTCTTGCCTGTGTTGCTAATGGCAACCCTACTCCAACCATCACCTGGCTAAAAGATGGAAGTGTGATTCAAGGCATAAATTATCAGGTATGTTTAATGTACCTTCCTACCTACCTATACCATTACAAGTTAAAGATCTGCATTTAAAATTAAAATCAAGATAAAAAGTATCAACCACAAAGTGTATCAAAGTAAGTATTGATAACAATCACACTTACTCTTGCTCTGCACAAACATGACCCCTCTGACTGATGTTATCACCTATCAGTACATAAACAGCATTTTACTGCTACAGCAGGTCGAGATGGAGCTAATTTTAATATCCACATAGGTTGTTTAGTCCAGCGATTCTCGGCCTCGGGTCTTGAAATGTTTGATGTGTGAGGAAATAAGGAAAAAAATATTCCTTATTCACTTTTTTAAAAAACTTTTTTCTAATCTTTTCTTTTTTGTGAAGTATTGAATAATTTAAACCGTTATTTTAATGAAATCGTTTGAAAAGTGCGAGGGGGAAATCACTGCCAAGTGCTGCAGTAACAACTCGAAGAAACCTGAAATATGACAAGAAGCTACACACTGCCAAAAACATCAGAAAACACTGGTGTAATCTTTAAGATTCATAATCTGCAAAGGAACTAACGCCAAATAAAATCTGTATCTATCTATCACCTTATAGTCTGTCTATCTATTATATGTATCTGTATGTACTATTTCTTATTTACCAGGAAGGAGCATTATCTCTGCGAGCAGTGAGCATGCAGTCAGGAGGCCAGTACACCTGCCACGCCTCCAACTCTGAGGGAAACGTGACTCGCGTGACGAAAGTGAAGATCAAAGGTCAGTTGTTGCCTGACGGTTTGTCTCTCTGTCTCTCTGTCTGTCTGTCTGTCTCTCTGTCTGCCTGCCAGTTCCTTCACTCTCTGTGATGTCTGTGTGCCTGACTGGCTCGGAGTCACCGTAATTTACATTTCTGTTTCTCCCTCTTGCATCATTTGAGTGGTAACAGAAACCCAAACTGAATTCAACTCTTATTCTGTTCCTGTGAAGATAACACTGATGTCATGATATGAGACAGCATATCATTTGGGATTTTGGGGGCGTTGCTTTATCGTGATTTGTGTTTTGCTCCGTTTCAGAGACGTGACTGGTTTCTGAGCTTGTTAGGCTGCTGTAGCTGAGTGCAAATATCTCTGTCTGGTCATCAAATCCACATTATTAATATGATTTTTTTTCTCTAAAAATATTCCTGGATGAATGTGGTCAAAAATATATCACGAGATTGAATGTTTTCAATATTTCCAGGTACTAATACACCCATGACAGATCCAGAGACGTTTTCAGGTTACTGGTTTCTAAATTTACAGTCCACTTTAAGGACAAATACATGTAGAATTATGCAAATATGCTACTGTGTATCATTGGATTACACCGACACAGCACTGCATAATACATTGTGGAATTTATTTCTGACTTCTTCCTGTACTCCTACTCGTACTCCTACTGCTGATTCTCTCCGGAGAAACCAGGACTCGTCTGAAGCGTGGTGCATGGGGAAATATTTTGCTTTGGCATAATGTCTCCCTGAGTTTTCAAATCATTTTCAAATCTCACAGTCGCACTGGCCACATTTTGGATCATAATCACCATGAGCCTAATACTGTTCAGCCTAACTCACATTATCTGAGCTCTGGCTGCGTTTTTCTGCACTGTTGCCACATGGATGGATTATCGTAGACTAAGGGCTGATCTGGATGAAGTCAGCCTGAAAGCTCTAATAACCTCTAAACTGTCACTCACCCATATATCCATCGAGCATTTAAAGTTGATCAGTAATGACTTCTGCAGAGATCATGTGGTTATTTATAATACGAGACATATGGCACGTCAATCCTTCCTTATTAGCTCTTTGCAAATAGCACACGTGTTGGAGTAGCTGAATGCAATTATTGTCCAAGGAATTTACATTGGCATATTTGACAGCACAGTGTCTCAAGGATATTGACATCTCTCCTTAGTTACTTTGGTATAATTGGCAAAAGAAATCATGATTCTCGACACACTATTCTCAAATCCACAGCTCGTTTTCTCACAAAACTATACGTGTTTCTCCTCGCTTAACCCAGTGATGTATTGACTTTCTTCTTCTTCTGTTTTGCTCTGAAGCACATTCATCAACATGCTCATTGTATGAATCCTCACAGTCCAAATATTACACCCAGCCATCATAACCTTTCAAACAGAAAATTGTTTCATATTTTCAATAACCTAGAATTATCTTAAGGGCACAAGAACTGAAAACAGGTGAGTGTGTAGCTGGGCCTGCTGAAGCGAAGGTTTCATGCTCCAAATTTCTTTTAAAACGCCCCGTCCAAGCAAAGGATAAACCCTCTGTGTTACAGAGTAACATATAAGACTGCTCTTGCATATTTAGCTCACCAAAAAATGGACCAATAGTCAGTAGCACATTGGCACTAGCTAAAGTGTGTAAGATTTAGGTGGCTCAGAAATCGAATATAATGTGCATAACTATGTTTTCATTAGTGTATAATCACCTGAAAATAAGAACTGTTATGTTTTTGTAACCTTAGAATGAGCTTTTTATATATGAAGAGGGTCCTCTTCCAGTGGCGTAGTCCGCCATGTTGAACCACCACCAAGTAGCCCACAACAGACAAACTAGTTCTATATACAATAGGGCCTTTCACGTTTTTTTTGCACATTTCGCAGCCACTGTAGTTTTTCATTCACACTAGGAAGGAGAAGGTGAGGCGGTATGCTGCAATCAGTAACTACACCGCTGGAAGCCAATAAATCCTACACACCAGACCTTTAAGTTGTGCTGCTTGACTACAGGGATTAAAGATCATTGCGAAATCAACATTAACCGCAGATGAGGTGCAGATTTTGCAATAAAATACTGACCCACAAACGGAAACTAGCGAATCCTAACGAAAAAAAATGAATGAATGATATGCATTAAAGGGGGTTTAGATGTGTTATAGATGTCTTATACTAGGTAACTCTAGATATACCCTCCACTGATCCTGACAGACATCGGAGAGGGCCACCAGGGCTCTCATGTACGTAAAAATAGACTGTATGTGATGATTTTGATTAAGAAATGGTGTGACCAGGAGTGTTTGGATAGCAAAAGAGGTGCTGAGGGGCATTTACATTTTCATTTAAATGGTTCCTAATTTGCATGCATTTGTTGTCTTTGATATTTGATACATTTCTTTTCCTTTCTTGATTCATTTTCATTCCCTATAACCTATGTAACCCCCTCCTTCATTTACCCAGCTCTGATCTGACACGACTTATACTTTTCACCCCTAACTTACATCAGATATTGGAATATTTTATATCACAGAAACCTCATTCTATCAGAACATTTCCATCATCCCCTTCACACTGTACATGATTTTCTTGGAGGTACAGCATGAACATAAAGTTGCTGTTGTGTGGCGGGTAAGTCAGACTTCCATCGCAGCACCATATATTTCTCAGCTGCTGCCACAGCAATTAAGACAGATCTAAACCGCTGCAGGACAACATATCACAGTCCCCCAAAAGAGCCTCAGCTAAAGACTCTATGTAGTATGTTACTGAGCTGTTGATGTATTGGTGTCTACTATAATAGCTCTCCAATCTCTCATGAAAACAAATCTGCATCCTCTTTATTGCATTTCGGACATTTAGAAAAGACTGAAGGGTACAGTTGATGCATGTCTTGTGTTTGTATGAATCGATTGTGACACTTCTAATATCTTTTCCCATTTTTCACCTGTGTGGCTCTTACAAAGATCTTCCCATTTCTTTCCTAATGCTCTTGCGGTTAACGCTAAATGAGGTGCTTTGAACAGGGGGCAAGAAAGGTAAACACTGACAGTGAGAAATCTGTGAATAGACTACTGAAATTGGAGTTTAGTTTTTCATTGGGTTACTGCACTGATGTCTAAATCAGAAACACTGATGAAGGCATCTGTCTTGATATAAGCAATGATTAAGGGACACGTCTTGTGAAGCAGTAATGCACTCGAAGATGAAGTTAAGTCATTCTGACGCAAGTTAAATGAAATATTTTGAGTGAGTGAACACCAATTACATGAAAAAAATAACATGTTGTGTTCTTTGTGTGAAACCAGTGTTTGAGAAAAATGGGCACGACTGTCCCGATGGAATTGTGACTGACATTTTCGAGTTATTTTCTGTAATCCTGTAAATAATAATTGCAGCCATTTTTGTGAAACTGTGATGTTTTTTTTGTAATCTGCCTCCCTGTAGGTCCGCCTGTCATTGTCATTCCTCCCAAAAGTACCTCTCTCAACATGTCCCAGGATGCTTCTCTCACATGCCAGGCGGTGGCCGACCCCCCCAACATGACGTATGTGTGGCAGAAAAATGGAGAAAACGTCTATCATGTGGAGTGAGTGCACTCATTACTCTTTGTTCCTGAACAGTCCATTCTTACCCTTTCAGTGTTTGACGTAGTGAACTTGTGGAGTAAAATATTATCTTTGTGTGTGTGTTTTTGGGATGCATGGGAGTCCAGGAATTCAGATCAACTTTTAATGGAAGATTGGCAACCACTTTCACTCAAAGTGCTCTGGCATTTCTAGATATATATATAGAGAGAGACTAAATGTGCGTCTTTGTGTTCATAAACGCTCAAATCTGCTTCTTCAACAATAGAAACTGAAATCCACCTCCACACAGAGGTGTGTTCTTGCCCATGGAGCTGCAATACATGAAAGCCAGTCTCATTGGACTAGACAAAGAAAGCAACATTTCTTAAAAGCCTGTCTGGCATGTGCTCATGTGCCGGTCCACTGAATAATTTGATGACAACTTTTGAATTTTCCATGAAAACTGACATGGAGTAAGTGGAGCGATTTCAAAAAGAGATGCAATGCCTGTTTTCCTTCAGGTCTTGCACATGTGTTGCTATATTCTGAATAAAACTTCTCAAAGTTTTGGTAACTGACAGTCAGCTTGGACAACCTGCACTGCATTAGATGGATGAAATTTACCATAATCTAATCAATTCAATGTGTTATTATTAGTCAGTAATTTATTATGTACCCAGAACCCAGTCAGGTATAAAAAAGGTCAGCTTATGAAACTCTTGTTAGTTTGCCAACTAACTTCAGCTTGCACTAAAATAGCAACACTAGCAACTATACAACCCTGATAGTGCTACACCAAGTAGAAGTACACACCACTCATAATGTGTTTTTGTTATTTATGAAGACAGAGTGGTGTGTCTGTCCTCTGGGAGATTCTTGCTTTTGTTGTCACAGTATGCAGGTACCGGTAAAACATTTTAAGGGACATAAACAGAACTGTATTCATCAAAATGAACAATGAGGTCATTTATGAGTTTTTTTTTTCCCTGCTTGGAGTTAACTTTGGCTGCAGAAAATTTTTTAGAAGCCAACACACATATAAGTGCCGCATTAGAGAACCCAAAACTAAGAGCTTTCTTCGGTAGACCAGCAGTGAAAAAGGGCTTTTCGGTAATCAAGCCTACTAGTGATGAAAGAAAGCTTTTATTCTTCCAGAATCTGCCCAGGAGAAAGAATGAAAGAGAGAGAGAGAGAGAGTTGTACATCTGCAATATTCCTGAGATGATAAAAGGTAGATTTTTTTTGGACTTCTGATGTGAAATTCAAATCCGCATTAAAAAACACACACCAAGGTTACTTGCTCGGGGCTTGACATTTTGTGCCAGTGATTTAAAGTGAGTGTAGCTTCTCTTTTTTTTTTTTTTGGTGCAGTGTTTTGAATCTCAGTGTTATGTCTGTTTAGATGCAGGAACTGCAGTACCACCCATAAGGTGATATGATTTCAGCATCACATCATATATGTATGAAGCCAGAAGTGCACTCTTATTGATCTGTGATATTAATGTCTAAAACTTTAATATAGTAAAGTTGTAGAAAAGTTGGAAAATGTGTTATTTTTATGGAAAAAAATAAACCAGACAGGAGTGTCGGTTTTCGGCTAACTCGCCAGGTCAGATACCTGACAAATCAAGTATAGGTAAATCACTACATTGATGCAAAAATACAACTGTATAAATAAATATTGACCACGATGGACCAATACAAACACATATTTATACCTATGATGACACATTGTGACCCACTCAGAAAAACATTGCTACAAAGCTACTTGCTGGCAAAAGCTCTGCAATACACCTTTAAGTTGCAGCAGTGGTCATTAAAGCGCCACTTATCAATGTTATTTACAGCAATAATTCAGATACAACAATAACACAAACCCACATAGATTTCACACACCTCTGCCATTCTTATGAGTTTTTTTTTAGCTGGTTTTAGCTCATTGTTTTGTTGTTATGGCACATTTACTGTGTGGTACCCTCTCATGTACCCTGTTTCCACTGGGCGCTCAAACCGTAGACCTAATTGTCACTGGTGAAGAAAGTTGAACAAGGAAAGATCCAGATATTTTTCTCTGGAGTTAGTAAGAGACAAAACCAGACATAAAAGGAGGATGAATATCACACTTACATCAGGTGGAGACAGACACACGACTCCAGATGAATGCTAATGTTGCTCCACGTCTGCTGGATGTGTAAGGCAAATGTTTCCTGAAACATTAGGCAGAATAACTTTATATGATAATAATATACCAGGCGTACATGTTAGATTGTTATTGACTTCCTGTTCCCAAAAATGACAGCCTAAAAATAAATTAAAGCAGACAATGTGTAATTGTCTCTGTCAAAGAAGTGCACTTAAAATACAAAATACATAGACAATTTCAATAAAAGCTTCAGTCACATTACTTTAAAAGGGGAAAAATAAAATAAAATTGTCCTGAAACTGTGAGGCACCGAATGAGCTTTTCTGTAGGAGAGGTTTTACAATAGCAGTGCTCAGTGGTCAGGAGAAGATCTGAGTGAGCGGGGAATGGTTCATGATTGCCAGCACATCATTCCAGCACATCATTCACCAGACTATTGAACACTCTGAACACACTAAAAAACACACTATATGGCTAGGACAGGGCCAGTTGAGCAGGTGGAAGACTTCATTTGCATCACTTCTCCTGAACGTTTCTGTATCACATCACTAACACATCGACGGTCATCACAGTTACATTTAGGTCAATACTCAAACCCATTTTGATGAGGGGAAAAAGTTTCAGAGAGGCTTTTTCAGAGCTGATATATAATGCTGTTAACAGCTGAGAAGAGCACACACGGATTATTCTGATTATATGTGACTAATTTTAGGAACTAAGCTCTTTTGTAATAGCTTGGTTAAAAATAGTCAGGTGCTCTTTGAATACTTTCAGTTCCATTTTTCTCCATTTGCACCATTTAAATTATTTTATAAGCATCAAGACTAAGAGCCTACAAAACGCTAGCTGCTGGAAGTGGGTGCAAATATTTCATGTAAAAGAAAATAGTTTTAAAAGCTGCCAGGCTGGGTTATTATTGCTACAGCCCTGCTAGCGGCACTGTGAGTCTGTAATAAATTACAGTTGAGCTTTGAGCTAAATGCTAACATCAGCATGCTAACAAGCTTAAGCAGGTGTAATATTTACCATGATAGCATCTTAGATCGTGATCATGTTAGCATGTGAGCATGCTAACATTTGCTAATTAGCACTCAGGGTTGTGTAGTAACATAATCAGATTACAAAAAAGAAGTGACTATAATAATCCACTATAATCTGCCCAGATTACATGTGAAAAAATGTGTAATTAGATTATATTTACATTGTCAAGGATTACTTGATTACTTTAAAATGTGGTAATTTCTAAATAATTCAACTTCTTTCATGATAACCAGTGCTCAATTAACTCACCAGACATTTACTGCTTAGGGTTTAGTGCTACTTGGTGGGACAAAAAGAACTGTGACAAGTCATGATGGAGTGCATTGTATTTGTATTGATTGATATAATACAATTGATGTTACTAATTCCAAAGAAAATGCCATATAATTTATATTCAGTAACTGTTTCAAAGTAATCTGACTCAACACTGTTAGCACTAAACAGAAAGTGCATCTTAAGGTTGATGTGAATATCAGCAGTTTTGCAGGTATTTCATTATATGCCAAGAACTTTGACCTCATGATGGCACTAGATGTAAAGTTATCCTAATATAATATGGTTTATCCCCCAGATCCTGAATATCTGGACCAAATATCATGGCAAGCCATGTCCGGACTGACTGGCACACTGACATCCTCATCTACAGAAAATCACTAGCATTGTTAAAAATATAAAATATTATCTGTTTCCACTTTCTTAGATGTTCAGGATTTAGTCGAGCAAACAAACAATTTGAAGATTCATTTTGGGCTCAGGCTCTTTCAGTCTGTCAATATTTTATTTACCAAACAAGGAGCATCGTTAAGAGTTACACTGTGTCCAACTGATTCATGTAAGTCAAATCTTCTGGTTTGTCCTGAGGAAAACATTTGGCTCTTTAGCTGCTCTGGTGCTGGGCGGTAATGTACTGTGGGAGCTTGTTTGCTGTTTGACTGCTGCTGCTGGAAACACTGAGACTGAAAAACACAGTAAATGGGCCATAAAACCAAGTCACTGTGCTAAAAGTACCCAAAAAGCTCCGTAGAGCTGCACAGTTCATTTTCAGTTTGTCACTGCAACTGACCCCTTTCACATTAGTCATTTGATTCATTATTAATATATATATAAAAAAAAAAAATCCTGGTAATTGGAACATAAATAAAAACAGCATTCAGTAACACAGGTTGACGTTTATCAATGCAAAGAGTAGTGAAACATTGAGGTTACAGTGCATGAGTCATCTTCCCCTTTATGGTGATTAACCCAAATGTGTGAGTGTGAGTCGTCCTACGGACACGTATCACCAGCGTGCATATGTAACCTGTTGTACAGTGTTGCAGCCTGCTAGACTCCTCGGCTTTTCTCTCTGGTTTCTCTGTAGATGTAAGAATGTATAAAAACGAGTGGGTACTTCCCTTCCCACTCTTAACTGAAATGAAATGAAACAGTGGTGAATAACATAAAAAAAACACCCTCCTACACCGTTGATTCTCTGAGAGCTCGTTTGACTGGAAGAGCTGAATTACCTCTCGCTGTTATTCTGTGGTGGTTGTCTTACATGCTCCTGTCTAATTTTTTTTCTCAAGGTCTATGAAGTCACGAGTGAAGATCGTGGTGGATGGGACTCTACTCGTCTCCAGTCTCATCCCAGAGGATTCTGGCACCTACACCTGCATACCAACCAATGGCCTGCTGACCCCGCCCACAGCCTCCGCCAACCTCACAGTGATGCGTACGTTTCTGTGTGGAGTCTGTCTCTGATCAGTCCTCATGAGACATCAACTCTTTCTTTTCTATTTTTCCCTTTCTTTTTTTTTTTTTTTTTTTTTACAGTTTCTTCTGAGTTTCTACGGAGCCCCTAAAGGGACATGGAAAAAAAAAAAAATTAAACGTTTCTAGTGAGCACGAGATACTTTTCGTGAGCACCAGAAAGTATCTCGTGCTCACGAGATACTTTTCTGGTGCTCACGAGAAAGTATCTCGTGAGCACGAGAAAGTATCTCGTGCTCACTAGAAAGTATATCGTGCTCACTAGAAACCTTAGGTTAAGCACAGGCAGTTGTGCTTCCTGTGCGTATGCCTCTAGGCTCGTTAAGATCATTAAAGGAATGGCTGCGTAAATGACTGCGGTAAAGTTGGAAAGATATTGGCAGATTCGAACTTCCGGGATCAATAACTCTGAAGTGAAACGTTGTTAAAACACAAAACACGCATATTTTCAACCGTAGTAAGATAGACAACGAGCTACAACCTAATGTTCATCAAAACGAGCCATGCTCAGAGCCACACCAACAACATTAGTGTTTACGTGCAGCCGGCTGTGAGAGCAGGGACCGTCTACAAAGTACAACACCGAAAAGAGATATTACAACATAATAATAACTATACTATGATAAAGTGTAGTGTCACCAAATTCACTACACATTTCATTGATCCCCTACAGATTACACTACAACATTTATATGGGGAAATAAGGGCTTTTCATAATTTCTGGGAATTTTTATTAGGAATATTAATCAATAACTTTGATGCTTTTTCATGCTCTGCTCCTTTCGTGCCCCATACCGCTGTGGAGTTTCGTGCCCCTGGTAGTCTGCCTTTAGACTTTGTTGTTTTTCACGCTCTGCCTGACGCAAAATTCAAATACCCCAAATTATACTAAAGCCCTCTCTCACAAACTAATTGTTGTAGTACCCAACAGGAGTGGTTGAGCTGAGGTTTATGATACTACACTGTAATAGTTATTGAATATAATTCCTAATAAAAATTCCCCCAAACTATGAAAAAGATTTATTTTTTTTCAAACCAAGTGTAATCTACAGATTACACTACACAACACAAGCTTTCAGCACCACGGAGAGCAGCCTTCATGTCACCAGCGGCCTGGATGTCAATCAGTTCACTGTGATTAGCCGCCTCGACCAGCGGCATCACCCTCCCCACGTTAGCAGTTGACAGCCTCATGAATATGAAGCCTAAAATATCGTTTCCGCCCCCTTGTGGCTCGCTACTGTACAGGTAATATGAGTCTGTTAACACTGACAAAGGCTAAAAAATAACATACATTTCAACGGCAAATTGATATATGAAATAATAATATATTACTTGGGATACAATATGAATTTAATTTTACGGGCGTCTGGCCCTGATAGTGTCTGCCGAGAAAAATTCTAGCCCTTGGACAAATGTAGTTGATGACCCCTGCTGTAGGAGATCAATGAAGTGTGTAGTGAGTTTGGGGACACTACACTGTATTATAGTGCATTATTGATTAATATTCCTAATAAAAATTCCCAGAAATTATGAAAAATGCCTTTCTTTTAAACCAAGTGTTTCTGTAGGGGATCAATAAAGTGTGTAGTGAGTTTGGTGACACTACACTGTATCATAGTGAAGATATTATTATGTTGTAATATCTCTTTTCGGTGTTGCACTTTGTAGACGGTCCCTGCTCTCACAGCCGGCTGCACGTAAACACTAATGTTGTTGGTGTGGCTCTGAGCATGGCTCGTTTTGATGAACATTAGGTTGTAGCTCGTTGTCTATCTTACTACGGTTGAAAATATGCGTGTTTTGTGTTTTAACAACGTTTCACTTCAGAGTTATTGATCCCGGAAGTTCGAATCTGCCAATATCTTTCCAACTTTACCGCAGTCATTTCGCAGCCATTCCTTTAATGATCATAATGAGCCGAGAGGCATACGCACAGGAGCACAACTGCCTGTGCTTAACCTAAGGTTTCTAGTGAGCACGAGATACTTTCTAGTGAGCACGAGATACTTTCTCGTGCTCACGAGATACTTTCTTGAGCGCACCAGAAAAGTATCTCGTGGGCACGGATACTTTCTGGTGCTCACGAAAGTATCTCGTGAGCACGAGATACTTTCTGGTGCTCACGAGAAAGTATCTCGTGCTCACTAGAAACGTTTAATTTTTTTTTTTTTTTCCATGTCCCTTTAGGGGCTCCGTAAGTTTCAGAAGACAACCAAAGATTTTTTTTTATGTTTTACAATAACTACATATTAAAATATCGACAAATGATTATTGATCAACACAAATCCTCTGATGTTATTGTTAACTACTGTTAACTGTTGAATTATTACATACACTATTGTGTTTTCAAAATTAGCATAGGCTAGATCACTGGTTCTCAAACTATGGTACGTGTACCACTGGTGGTACGCAACCTCCCTCTAGTGGTACGTAGAGAAATCTCTGTAATACTGTATATATATCTATATTTTAATTAAATAAAATTTTAAACATATTATTCTTTCAAAATACTACAACATTTAAAATGAATATAAACTATCCTCGCTGTAATGTCATTTAAAATGTTTTACACTTCCTGTAATATTTTGTGTCAATTTCAGTCAGCTACGTAGTCGCGATCACACGGCACGGATATGTCCACCATTAGTTCCGAGCTAAAATGTGACAGCAAGATAGTAAGCAGAGGTTAAATCAGTGGTTCAAAAACACTGTAATCATGTCTGGGAAGAGAAACTCACATCATCAGTACCCCTCATCCACCAAATTAGCTCTGCATCTTGAACCAGTTCCATTTAGGATTGAACAACAGTCGTATTAAGAATTAACCTGCACTCTGTGTGAACTGTCCATAGCTGAATAGGGTTCCTACTCTTTTTTAACATCTGTAATAATGGCGGTGCTTGGAGAGCCTAATATTTTCTGAAGTGGTTGGCACTAAAAAAAAAAAAAAAAAAAAAAAAATCAGAACACTGGGATAGATTACTCAGTAATAATGGGTAACTTAATACAGTCTCAGAAGCAGTGTTTCACTGCCAGCAGTCACTCTCAAGTCAAATCAGTTTAATTTCTACAGTATATTCCAATATCATAAATTAGCTGAAAGTGGCTTCACAATCTGTGCAGCATAAAACACCCACTATTCTTCTTTATACCCTCAATTCAGATAAGAGTCCACAAAACTTGGAAATAATGGAAGAAAGCTCAGGAAGAGCAATTGTATAGGGACGGACAGACATGCAATTCTTCTTCATCGCTGCAGCGTGAAATGAAAAGTTAAACCAGTAAAAGCAAGATTTTCAGCTTTATTCCCATTCCAATGACTTATTGTAAATAAACATAGAGAGCACCATAAACAAAGAGCAACTGGTACCTTGAAGCGCCATCATTTTACCATTCAAGAGTCACATGCTCCAGAGGGCGCTTCCATAGTGAGGCAGGATGCTGGATATGCAATCATCTCCAACAATATATAGAGATTTGTGATAAAGCTGCACTTCAACACTATAAATTATAGAAACAGGTGGGAAGGAGTGGCAAGAAATTGCAGCCACTTTCTCTAATTCACTGATTTCGTATGTTGTTTATTTTCCTGACAGTATTAATTACAGGTATATTAATTGATGTTGACATACACATGAGAAAAAGCAGTGTTAGTGTTTGTCAACTAACCATTGATGAAAATAGAAGCCTGTTCATCTGTTTAACCTTCAAGTGGATCTTCCAATCCAGCGTTTTGTATCTTGGTGGTGGATTTGTAATGTATGTGCTTGTTAATGATCCTTGATGAACTCATTAACAGTTAGAATCACTTTTGGTCTGAAGATTTAACTGTTGTCTGCAGACCTGTAAAATCCTTCAGGCATATTCAGTCAGCTGTAAATCCAACTCTTGTATTAAAACACAGGCTCATAAAAAATTCAAAAAACAAACCCTGTCTCAAAATGGGTTATGCTGCTGTTTCCCACGGTATTGAAACAGTAAGGTGTGTCTGTGTTGCAGTAGTTATTATAAAGTTAACAACTTTCATTCCTTTCCTCCGTGCAGATCCAGCCCAGGCTCTTAAAATGCCCCAGCAAACGTACCTTCCCACAGGTATGGATGGTGTGATCACCTGCCCAGTGGCTGCTCAGCCTCCGCTGCTCCATGTGGATTGGACAAAAGATGGAGAACCACTTGACTTGTCCTTGGTAATAAAAATAATCACTTTCAGGTTGAGGAGCAGACCCCGGGGAGGATATGTTCAATCTTAAAAGCTTTTGAAGCAATCCCAGAGGAACCCCTTACTGCCCCTTGCTCTCTCTTTTTTTTTTTCACTTCCATTTCAATCTCACTTCTTCTGAGGGATGGGTGTAAGGACCTTTATGGATGAGGGGCTGGGGGTGCGACTTCCCTGTAATTTACAACATTTTAAATCTTAACCTTTCAAAAAAGAAGTTGTTTTCCTTTACAATAAGAGCACAGAAGAGCAGCTTTTAAAACCATTTTCTTTGTCTTGCGCGCTAAAGATCCACCCACTTCCTCCTCTTCCTCCTACGCCTTCACATGCTGAGTTGACCCCACCCCCCTCGACACTTTGGTCTGAGCGATGGACATGTTGGTGGATGAGACTCCGCGCACCGCGGGAAATGTGATAGATTCCTCCAGTGTGAGACACGGGCGTTGGTGTCATGCTGTTATTCTGCCAATTATTCCAGTTCCACCCTGGATGTCACAAGCTCTCCTACCCATAGCTATACCGCCTCACAGCCTCATTCTGGAGAGCATGATAGCAGTTTTGACTTAATTAAACTGAGCGGGAACCTTTTGCGCAACACACACTGCTATGGCTTAATAGAAAAAAAAAAAAGAAAGACATGAAAATGTAATTCTTAAAAAAGTAATTTTAAAAGCCTTTTCTGTTGCCTGTGTTTGGATTCACTCAAGAAATGATCAAAGAAATATATATAAAAAAATAAAATTAGAAGAACAGAAGATCTCTATCTTTTACATGTTTAGATCTTTAGATCTTGCAAAAGCAGTTACGGCATTAATAAATAACGCACACTTTTAGAGAAGCTCTGAATTAATCTGCCCACTGGGGACTTAAGTACTTAACCACTGCAGGAATGTGGCAGTCAGATATCAAAAAAATTATTACTGTAAATCCTCCAAATGCAGGCGAGGAGCCCATACGTGGCTTTGGAGTGGTTACCGATTTGCTTGCCTTTTAGCTCTTTAAGCTCGCCCCACACTTCTAACTTCTTCTTTTTTTCTTCCATTCATGCTACATATCATTCAGGCATGTGCTAGCTCCTTTTTCTTTCTGACAGAGTTGTCAAGTGTGAAAGAGTTGGTGTGAGAGCAAAGTGCATTTCTTTCATTCTTCCAGTATCCAGGATGGACCTTGACACCAGAGGGCTCTTTGTTTATGGCAACAGTCAATGATGATACAGCAGGCGTGTACACGTGTACTCCATACAACAGTTATGGCAGCATGGGTTCATCTGGACCAACGACTGTAATTCTACAGGTTAGTATGCACTCCAGATACAGTAATACTTAGTATCTATTGTAAGGCTGACTACATTTCTTCCTCCATGAACAAATTGTCACTCAGTCCTGGCCAGGAAGCTCAGAAACTGCCACTGAATCTGTCCTTCCAGCTCTGCTAAACTGTCTATCTACACCACTCTGTGTGTATTTTAATTAGCCACTACTGCATCTGTCACAGCGAATTAAAAACTTAACAGAAATGACATTTTATTGACCTTTTCACGCCGACGCGTGAGCCCTCTGGCATTAATAGAAGTCAACTCAAACTCACTACAATGGCCACGCTATTGGGGAGTTAATTGTCTGGCTAATCCTTTTGTTATTAAGATAATCTTGTCCAAAGCGGCAGTAATCCAGTCTTAAAATCCATTGTTGCCACTTGCTGCATTCTCCTTGATTCAGCTGTATTGCTTTGGTAATTTACAGGACCCCCCATCATTCAGCGTCACTCCAGAGAAGCAGTACAAACAGGAAGCCGGTAGAACCCTGATCATCCCATGTCAAGGAAATGAAGACCCGACAATTAAAGTGACCTGGAGCAAGGTAAATAACCCTGTAAGGTTATTCAGTAAGTAAACAGTCCTGTTTTATTCATGGCAAGTGTTTAGAAGGGCAATTGTTTTTCTTGTTTTCCAGTGAGCAAGGTTGAAAAATCTTTACACTGAGTGACTTGTGTGTAATACACAAAGACGCGATTTCACATGCAGTATTTATGAGGAAAAATGCTTACAGAAACGTGCACATACTAAAACATGCGGAGCAGGCCAGACGTGTTTGGACAGTGACAAATTGTCTGTTGTTTTGTCTTACGGTTGTTGCATTATTCAAAACCGTGGGGGAAGATGTATAGAAAATGGCTTATAATTTCTACAGTATTCATCCAGTATGGATTTTCGCACCATCAAAGACACCATGAATTAAAAAAAAATACATTTTTCTATTTGTAATCTCATGTCAATGTGTTAATTGTTCTCCTGGTACACACCAAATACATGTAGAAAAAACATGTCATCACAGTGTGTTTCTGTCAGACTCCATCTCTTGGGACGCTGAGATAACCTACATCATGTGAAATGACACTTTGTCATAATAGCTGGCAAAGTGATATCATGTGGGAGGTGTGTGTCAGTTGGCAAAAACTTTGTTTCGATTTCCAAAGCAGCGTGATTTAGGTCTAATTTATTCATTTCTACCTCCTGCTCGTGATCTAATGAAGGAGGTGTGGATGGACGCCAGCAGTCCTCTACATCTCCTCAATATGTTGTACTTTATTCGCTAAGCCAGACCACTTTTTAGTGATCCAATCAATTCTGAAGGATTTGATCAAATCCCTCTTGTAAGACTACTCAATCCACACACACTGTCTCACTGTAACGCGGCACATTTGGAGGAGGAAAAATGACTCTAGCTGCCATTTTACTTTCTGATTTTTTTTAATTTTTTTTTTTAATGCTGAACTTTCTGATTGTGCTGCCCTTTATTTGGTTGTGACATGCTCTATGCACATCCCATGCAGTGAGGCAACAATGACATGATGTATGTGGTCTGAAATGCAACCTTTCAACCCACATTGTTGCGTTTTCCTCCTTAGGGATTTAGTGAGCAGCTGCTCTGGAAGTCAGCACTTTAAAGAGCAACCTTCACTTTGCAAATTAAAAAATGCGTTCAAATCCAGATACAGACATGGCAACCAGAATCAAGTGATACTATAACTGTGCATGCATAACTTCCTAACTCTGATTTAGTGTTAAGGTACTCTTTAGCCTTATTCATTATTTTATTTCAGTTCAATCTTAGAGCCAAGAAAGATAGAACAACATACGCTGTCCTAATTCTACTGAATATTATAACCTAAATATCCACATTGTCAGTTGATAATGACCTTGATAATCATGTGTTATGAAATGTAATTAAACACCTTTGGATTGGTCTAAAACATAATGGATCTCTTCTCAATCCAGAGAGTTTGGTTCCATGTGTGAACTGTCCTTTGTGTCCTCGCTAGGTCGACTTGGCTCGTCGTGCATCTCACTCCACAGAACCCAACGGTTCTCTGCTCCTGCAGCCTCTCACCAAGGAGCACCAGGGCACGTGGGAGTGCTGCGTTACTAACCGTGTAGCCTCAGTGAAAACCAGCACTGAAGTTTTTGTCCTGGGTGAGTAGAAACACGAACATTTCTACCAGAGAACCATAAAAAAAAGTAAAGCTTCTTGTTATGTGAGTTGTCCACATTGAAATTTCTTCTTTTAAATTGTTTTCTTTAAACCTGCGTAAACCTCTATTATACCCAGCACAGGCCAGATGCCTGTGCCTCCAATCCGCCTCCAACGGATAAATGTGGTACATCTAGAGATGGCCTCTAAACTTCAGGTAGTTGTTGAGTTGAAGTGCTGGCCCATTTCCATCAACTCCTCTCCCTTCCCTCCATTACAGGAACCAGTCCCCATGCGGCTACCTCTCTGTCCGTCTCTCCCGGGGTGAAGCAGGCCAACATATCCTGGGAGGCAGGCTTTGATGGAGGATCAGCACAGACATTTTCAGTTTGGTGGGTGTAAAGCCTCCCACTTTCTTCTCGGGCTGTAACCATAGCAGCCATCGACAGCGTTGGTATTACTCTATTGATCTCTGGAATGAGGAGTTCATTTATCTGTTATCACTACTTGGCAGCTACAATAAAAAACGTTGCTGCAGAGCGTAGCTTTTATAATATAGTCACCATGATGGCTACAATAGGAGGTTACTAACAAAAGAGAGCATAATACAATTGTTTCTTATGAATCAGCACTTTTAAAATCGCAGCCAGTTCGACAAAAATAAACCATAATTATACTGTTTTGGATGTGTTCTCTTCTCAAGATAAGAGCACACCAAATAGTCCCTGCATTAGAGTTAGAATGCAAAAAGCAGGTTCATTTAGTTCAATGAATGGAAGGAGGAGAAATGCGTAGAATTTACTAACCAAATGGAAACTTTCTCTTTTTGGGTGTTTTTTTCAGAGAATGCAAGTGAACATACAGAAAACTTTTTGTCTCATGCTTATCTTAATCACATTGTAACCTGGGAGCAGTACAGATCAGATGAGGGTGAGATGAGCTGTCTTAATCCCTGAGAGGGAACTGGGTCATCGCTGCAGCAAAAAAACCCCCAAAAAACCCCAGAAACAGCATAGACATAAATATAAATGACATGGAAACTATAAAAATAGATCAGCCAATCAGCATAAACAACCTCCTGACATGTTATGACCACAGATTATGAAATCTCTCGAGCCTTTCGAACTCTCCAGTAGGAGAGAAACAAAAGATCACGTTTTGCTTTTTTTTTTTTTTTCTCCCACTTTAGGAATGTCAACACTGTATATTGTGAATGACACAATTCTCATTGACATTTCAACTGCAATCTTCATGTTTTTCTCATGAAGCCTGAAAATAATAGCGGGCACTTCCACTGTGACTTCCAATAATAATATGTGCCCTTGTTTGACAGTGGTGCAAGCTCCATGGGAAAATATCCACACATACTTATAAAATCAAGTACTACAGAACAGAAAAAGCACCTCCAGTCCTCATGATTTGCTCTTAAAGACACAATAATCTCCACTTTTATATGTTGTGACCTGATGTAAGCACCAAAATAACATCATGTATATAAGGCACTTTATACTCAAGTTTGTGACGGACTAGGACCTCACAATTATCCACACTGTGTTGATGTGAGTAATATTCTTTTGCTGTTTTCTAAAAGAACTCTTCTGTTGAGTCAAAGCTATCATCTTCAAAAACTAAAACAACAACAACAAAAAAAAAACTGAATGTTCAGACTGACATTAATAATAAAAGGTTTCCCCCGTTTTGAATGGGTGAATAGGTATTTTTCCCTGCCTCAGGTCAAGTAATTTGCTCTGAATAAAAAAAAGACATGTAGAACCTCTGCTCCGGCAGGAGCATAAAAATAGGCATAATTGGAGTTGCAAGCTCTCTGTACAATTGCTGGGATACATCATTGCTGTCTCTGCCACAAAATCCGGAGCTGATGATGAGTATGAATGATTAATGAAACCTACTTTTCTGTCATGTTTCATAAAACTCCCAGAATTCCCCGCCGCTCTTTTGTTCTCACTGCTTTTCTCTCCATCTCACTGCAGGGTGAAGAAGATTTCAGCAAGTGATAATGATGGGAAGCAGGACTGGTTCTCTGTGCCCGTGCCCCCTTCGTCTGGCACCACTCTTCAGGTGACAGGCCTCTCCCCTGCCACCGACTATCAGTTCAGCATCCTGTCTAACAATAAAATGGGCACAGGACCCTTCAGTGAGATTGCCACCACCCGGACTTTGGGTCAGTATCATTCCCCCTTTTTTTCCCCTGTAAAAGCGGTGCTTTCCAACAGCCGGCTTCAATTTGGATCCAGTCGTAGATTTGGAAAATACTCTGATCCCCTGAAGAAAACAAATCTCTAGTGTTGAATTCAAGTCAAGTGTTGGATTTCCTCACTCTTTTTTATTTGGGAATGTGAATAATGCACAAAACATTCAGCTAGCAGCCTTCATTTTTAGCCCGTGGTGACTGTCACTTTTCACCGGTTGAAATAACAAAATGTTGCCAGCAGCAGCAAATATCATCTGTAGCAAGTTAAAGTTGATTCCCTGAGTAACCTGCCCAAAGGCCAAACTGAAACTTTGCTATTGTGTGGTTGGTAAACTAGCTACTAGCTACTAGCTGTCTGCACACAGACAGATCACATGTTTGCAAAAGAATCTACTTTGAGGCTAAAAAGTCCGTACATTACTCAACTATTGGGTGGCCAGCTTTCTCAACACAAACCTAAACATAACACTAGCCAAACTTAGATTTCTGAACAACTGTTGGATGTATTAACATTCAATATGTGCAGACTTCAGTGCTCAATAAAAAACTTTTTGGTGGTTGCCAAGCTGGCAACCATGGTTTCTGAAACTGAAAATACAGTTGGTGTTTTTAGTATTTCAAGTAATTGAGATACTATGCAGTTATAAGTCATCTTATTTATGAAAATGTGACAAAAAGGGAGTATTTAAAGAGTATTTAAAAGCTTTATTACAGTAACCAACCACCTTTGTAGTTTGTGTTTTGTCTGCAACCTCTACAGACTTGTCATCCCAGTGTTATCAGTCCTCAATGCTTGGTATACAAAGACCATTAGTGCAGCTTTTGTCATATTTTTCACAGATGCCATTAAAAAATGTATCCAGCAAGTCACTTGCTGATTGGTCATCCATTCTCTCCCTTTCAAAGTTGATTAAATTTCACATTTGTTTGAGATGTTGACAGGTTGGTTGAGGTTCACCTCACAGTCAAACAACGTAATTTGCTTAAAAAAAACAAAAACAAATGTCGGTCCGCACGCGACTTAACACACCAATGCATGTGCAGCGTCGTCTGGTTCTAGTCCTAACTACAACAGCAACATTTAAATATCAGTAACACAAGGAATCTTAAAAAAAAATATTTATTTTGGGTGCTAAGAAGTGGTGGCTTCTGAGACAACTAAAGGCCGAGAATTGGTTGCCAAATTCTCAAAATGAAAAACTCAGGCCTGGACAATCTGGTCAGTTTTAGGGTGAGTTGGCTTTGATTATGACCAAATTTCTGCTAAAGTAATGACATGCTCGTCTCAGCTGTACTTTGTATTTACCGGTAACTAGCAAAAACTAACATGGTAACATGCTAAACTAAAATGGTGAACATGGTAAACATTATAACTGCTAAAGATCAGTGTTAGCATTGTCAGACTATGTTAACATTCACTTTAAAGTACCACTATGCCAGTTTAAAGTGAGGCTTCACAGAGTGAGTAGACACTTTGTCTCATTTTACCTGTCCAGCAGGGGGTCATCAAGTATTTTCATGATCTTACGGATGTCTACAAGCTTTACAGAAAGATCAAAGATTCGCCATGGGGAGAATGCAACATTCAAATCTAATGTTTCCACTAATGTTAATGTTTCCTTGTCTTCTTCTTAGTTGGATGTACAGTTCATTTTGGTATGTTTAGATGTCCTAGCCTATGGCAGACCAGGGAAGTGGAAGTGTAAATCTTGTTAAATGTTGATTTTGCCCCTGGAAACATTTTACCCCTGTCAGCAGAGAGTAGAAATCCTTGAGACGTCTGAAAGATCACAAAAATACCTTTGAAGATGCAATCTGATGAAAGTTTAGGGGGGGGCATTCTTTTTCCAATGACGTGTGTTGTGAACAAAGTGAAGCCCAATTAAATGTTCACGCATAATCAGTCATAATCAATATTCCAAGCTTATCAACCTAATAGTGTGTGAATTTGAAACTCCAGCATTTGGAGCAAGTAGCTTGTAAAAAAAAAAAGGTTGTGCCAAAGTTAGTTACACTTTTTATTTCAGTGTTCATGCTGCTGTTATTGTGGCCAAAAAAGTCACAGTTATCCGTATTGTCACCATTTTAATCAGACTTTCTGAAGTATTACAATTAGAATGTAAAAATATAGCAAATATGAGTCATGACATGTTTGCCTTAGGTTTGATCAAACCTAATAAACTGGCCAGTAAACTCCGTATTGCATCTTATTTGGAACTCCAAAGAACTGCTCTCTTCAAACTCTCATGGTTGAACATCTGTGACAGTAGAAATTTCCTGTGCTGTAATTAAATTTTTCCACCACAGCGTATCTGGCTGATCGACTGAAGGTCTTTCTTATTCCCTCTGCATCAGATCCTCCGCCGATGAGAAGTAAACTGAACCCTCCGGCGTCACTGTCAGCTAATCAGGGCTCAGCAGGTGTTGTTCTGCAATGGTCCCTTTCTGAAGCTCAGCACCCTCCCATCACCGGCTTTGTTCTCCAAGCCCGCACCGAGCAAGGGGAGTGGTTTACTTTGGACGAGGACATCAGTGCCAACATGAGCGAGATAGTCGTTCCGGGTCTGCACAAGGTAACAACAAGCCAGTTGCACCGCTCCCTCTGAGACTAATCAGTCTATGCTGCTTGTTGAATGCCTTGGAGATTTTTATCTAGGCTACGCCTCCGTGGTTTTACTTTTATAGACTCTCAATAATGCACACTACATGGCAGCCATCACTTTTCTGTCATCCTTCAATCTGTGTGCCCTGTCTGTGTGTCTCCCTGCCCCTTTCATCCTTCTTTTTCTCTCCTGTATAGGCCTACACGAATTCAAATGAACTTCATTAGCATTGCAGGCACAGTCCTGTGTTGACAAAGTGTGGTTTCATCCTCTGTCCTCCCCACTGTGTGTGTGTGTGTGTGTGTGTGTGTGCGGATGCTGGTCTCAGGACTGTGTGTACGAGCTGCGGCTGCTATCTCGTCGCGGGGAGTTGCTGAGCGAGCCCAGTCCATCAGTCAATGTCTCCACCGTGGGTAGGTGTTTCAAGAGCAACCTTGCTCCCTACATATTCCCGCCCCACCTTCTTGTTTCAACACATCCTCCTCTCTCAGTCTTCTTTTATAACTCTTTCCTCTTTATTTCTTCTGGTCCCAGTGTTGGACCAAAATTAGAGCAGGGCCCCGGGGAACGCTGTCCATTAGAAGCCTGAATGATAGAAATAGCTCCACTAATAACTTCTCGAAAGAGTTAGAGAGAATTTGTGCTCGTCTTCTCTGATTCTTATGTGAATGTGACATGAATATTTTAGTAGATATGGTACAGAGATATCAAACAGTGTGATCTCCAACGCCCACTGGTATCACTCAAGGAGTGTATACTGTTTAATACAACGCCGCTCTTTTAGTCTGACTGTACGAATTATGCAAAACAATCAAATTTACGATTTGCTGCTCTTTAGGGCTTGAAGATTAAAACTTAAAACTATTAATACCAACCCTCATAGCAATTGTGTATTATTTTTATGAGTCAAGTTGATGTTAATTAATTTATTGTAGTTGGAACAGACAACAGACAAAGACAGCTTTGTTTTAATATTTCAAACTAAAAAATTATTTAAATGTATAATAATTTATACATTTATAGTTTATACATTCATGGCAATTTAAATTTAAATGTGATGAATTCTAATTATAAATAAAATTATAAATGTGCTAAAAATAGACAAATATAACATTTTGAAATATGTATATAAATTATAAATGTGTGTGTGTTACACACTAGCCTGGTGAGTGTTACTACTATGGCAAGCAGTTTTTTTTTTTTTCTGGTTCTTTAATGTAATTATTTTGCAGTTTTTTTATGGTTATTGCTGACACTATAGTCCCACCTGGCCTGCTTTTATTTTTATTTACTAACATATATCACTGATGAAACGATGTCACAGGGATGGAGATCTACCCTGCCACATCCCAACTCCTGGAGTTCGTCCCGGAGCCATTACTGGCCGGCATTCTGGGCGGGGTCGGCTTCATGTGCTTGGCACTGGTCTTGCTGCTGGGGTCCGCCTGTGTCATCAGCTACCAGAGGGACCGACGACGCAGAAAGAAGAAGGATGGTAAAAATGCCCCTCACTCCAGAGACTCAGTAGACACTCACTTTGATGAACTGCATCATGAATATCATCATTTATTCAATAAAATATTGAAGGCACTTTCAATCCATTATATAAATCATAGCCCACTGCATGGATTTGGCACTCATCTTGTACCCTGCTCGTCCATTCAGTTGTAAAAGTTATTGATGTCATTTACATTACTTGCTAATTAGGGTAATTTCTCATTAGTGGCTGATAAATGTAAGTGTAATTAACTTTTTGGACAAGCCTGGGTGCCTGAGGCCCTTTAATGGGCTCTTATTGGGGTTGACCATGTTTTTACTTCTTGGTCAGTGTGGTTGTATCCTAATGAGTCAGATACCATCATGCCCCTCTCCCTCCCTTTCAGAGCACCCTCCCGCCATCTATAAATGCTCCCCATCAATGTAAGTACCCCTTTATCATTTCATTATTATACCTCCCATTGACCTTTCCCTCTGCATCCCTTACAATCTAAAGTATGTTGAAAATGCCAGCACTTCGGTTGTTTTCTATTTCATATCTTCTCTGTCTTCCTCATCATCATCTATTGCTGCTGCTGCTGTTTTGGTCTCTCTCTGTCTACATCTCTTCCACCCCCACTTTCACTCTCACTCAATCTTATTTTCTGTCTTATTTTCTCTGCCTCTTACACCTCCGGTTTTTCTTACAATCTTCTTTTTTTCACCTCGCCCTCCCCCTCTTCCTCTCTCTCTCTCTCTCTCTCTCTCTCTTTCTCTCTCTTACAGAAGGACTTCAGGCACCGGCAGTCCAGACAGTGTGTTGAAGAAAAGCCTACTTCCAGCCAGCATCCTCTATCCCACCACTTCCTCTACTGACACCTCCTCCTCCTCGCAGACAGACTGTTCCTCCTTCAGCACTGAGAATCATCAGCGGCGGAAGCATGTTTTGTCCAATTACAGCAGGGGTCGCCTTACCAGGACAACTTCTTCACCGATTTCTCCTCCAATTGAGTTGATCTCTAGAGGTCCAGATGGACGCTTTCTAATCCCACCGTATGACAATGACACGCTGAGTTTGCACAGCAAGAAAAGCATAAGGTACGACCAACCTGCTAAAATCCGAAGGTCTTTATCACTGCACTCGGAAAGGGAAGACAGGAAAGAGGCATTTGTGCTTTCTGTTGATCTGCCACCTTGCAAACCAGCAGAGGACAATTCAAGGCGCCAAATTTGCGACATGACCCAGCGCCTGCCCCATCGCGGCCCTTATACCTTGGATCAGAAGGCGAGCTATGATGGCTTTCCTGACCTCAGCAGCATGTGTTCAAACAGTAGTTTGGCCACCATTTCTCATCAAAAGAGAGAAACTCTCACATTTCCAGTTCTCCCACATATCCGATCCAGCCTAGGTCAGCCATCTACGACTGCCAGCGCTCTGGTTCTCCAAATGGAGCACGAGCGGGAGAGGGGGAATCTGAGTCATTGCCTAAAACTGGCTCAGGAGAGGGAGGAGATAGAGAGGGAGCTCCGGAAGTACACTCTGGAAAGAAGCTCCATGAGAGAAATGAGGAGGGAGCATTCAGGCTTAGAGAGGAGAGAGGCTGGCGCCGGTGAGCTTTTGTGGGAATATAAGAGCAGCACCTTGCCACACAGATACCCCCAGGGCAAAAAGGAGAGCTTTGATCTGTCACCGAGCCCTTTCTCATTATCTTCTGTGCACTGGGAAGACCGTCCTTTTGTCTCTCCATCCACCCTGATCCCGGCCGGCACCTGTGTCAGTGCGTCTTCACCTGCGAGTCCCTCTTGTTTTAAGTCCGGCAACCATCATCCTGCTCCATCATTCACCAAACAAACACCCTTCCAACCTGAGGAGGCGGGCAGTTTTTCTAAAGACAGATTAACTCTCCCACATCTCCCTTCAAAGCACCAGAGACATGAAAGGGTGGAAGCAGCACCAGAGGGCTATGATAATTCACCACAATCCACACTCTTAGAAATGCAAACGAATGATTCATGCTCTGAGGCACGGAGACAGAACAATCTTAGTCATGGCAGCCTTTCAACGTTGTCCCTCCGTAGCAATAAATATACTGAAAGATCTAATTCAGCTCTCGATTCAGCACCAGTCTCTTCAAAAGTGGAGGTAGCGTTCTCCAAACCCACTGATGAAGATGTGTGCGTGGAGATGAGTGTAGATGAGCCAGAGTTGGAGGTATGTGTAATGCGACCTACAAAGCCCATGCTGCACCACAGAATTGCCTCCCATGTGCAACGAGGGCACTCGCTGACTCGCAGCGGCAGGTATGAAGACATGAGTAGAGGGAGTGCAAGCTTTAACTGCCGCAGTCCTGCCTCTGTGGGTGATATCATCAGGGTCCCAGATTCTTCGCGACCTCCACAACCAGAGCTCTGGAGAGCTGTGACCCAGGGCTCTAAAACCTGGGACTCTAAGCGGCGAAGTCAGAGCCTTGACTCAAGGAGACGGAAAGAAAGTCATTTCCTGCCTCCTGATGCGTGGATCGACTCTCTCAGCCAGGAGAACTGCTCTGTTGCATCTTCCCGTCGTCCAGAATCTTTGTTCTGGGAACCGCAGAAGACGTCTCTTCCAAGGAAGATCTCCAAATCGCCTGCAAATTCTGCCTCCCGTTCACCTCCTGCTGTGGATCCTTTATCTCTAAGGAGCAGCCAAGAGAGGCCCATATCAAATCCTTGCCACTATGAGCCAAGAAGAGCGGCGTCTATCTTTCATAACGCTGCCAAATGGCCGATTGCCTACCAGGAGGCCATGAAAGAGGCAGTAGGTTCCTTGGAGGCTATGAAGGAGGCCTCCAGATGCTTACCGCCCGACGACAATGATCAAGATGTATTAGAAGTGGAGACAGGATGCTATGAGGGAGTGCCAGAGTCTGGGAGCAGCTACAGCAGTTACGCCAGCAGCGGACGAGGCAGCATGGAGCCCGCTAATGGACGCCTGTCCATGTGCCACCTTTCCCCAGTCCTCACCAACTCACCTGAGACTGTAGAGGAGAGCACAGAGGACAATCACCAAATGGAACCAAGCCAAAGGTATTAAGGAAGTTTGACCAAAACCAGTCTGCACATCATGCTATGATTAGAAATATAGTGTGAATGTTTGAACAACAAAGTAACAAGTGTCTCATAAGTTTGAGAAGTATAGATTTCAGTGCAAATAAACAAAGATTTAATAAAGCAAAATCTATTGCTCTGTTCGAAGAGCCCAGAAAATCTGCTCAGTTCAGCAAACATTTAAATATTTGACTAGAAGAAAAAACGTAATTATTTGAGAGAAGAGTCTCTATTGGCCTGATGTGGACGTTTCTGTGTTTTTCCATTCGTAGACATTGATGAGTGTGAATGTGTGCATTAAACATCCAAACTGTGTTTATATACCAAGTGATGTTTTGTGACTTCTCCAGGAGAAAGGTCTCAGTCGATGAGAATTATGAGTGGGATGCTGTTGATTTCTGCTCACAGCCTGGAGACCATGATGGTAAGGAGTTTTCTTTCTTATTAATATGCTGCTCAGGTTTTGGTACAAACACTGGTGAAAAAAAATAGATATATTTGTCTCCAGTGCCAAAGCAAAATAAAATGATATGTTGGGTTATCTAATGGTAAGCTCAGTTCATTAGGCAAATCAGGGCATGAGTAAGAATGTCTTTCTAAAGATGGAGAAATTGGCACTGGACTGGGGTGGGACATCGCATTTGGTGCAGGGGGGTCATTCGATCTTTTTTCCTTTAAACATGTTTTTCTCTGACATGGTAGCTGAGAAAGGGAACTGTTTTTTAGCTTATTAGTACCATTAGAGGGGTCATGCAGCCTTTTCTCACCATGCCTTCCCTCCAAAGAGAAGTTGACAAGTATGCCTTCATAAAAATAAAACACTTCTAACTAGCACACCTGCCTATTAGTGGCATTCTGGGGAGGGAAATGATGTCAGTCAGCAACTCTTGCATCAGCATCAGTATGTGAGCTAAATTGGCCATGGCTATAGCAAATGGCCAGTCAGTAATGACTTATAGTCTTCAGCGTTCAAGCTATTCTGAGCAGTTGAACAGTGAACATCAATTAGCCCCCTTCGGACCACATAGTTCCGGGAATTATGAGGCCACAGGAACAAAAGTAGAAACTTTGTGTACCGTCTGATTTCCTGTTGAGTTCCCACCACATCTGAAGAACTGAACTTCTGAAACTCTGACAATGCTATTAGACGCATTGTTTTGTTTTACTAGCTAGCAAGACAAAAAAATGTCATTCCCTGCTCTAATGAGTGGCACCCAGTGCTGTGTGAATGAAGCTGTACGCTTTTTTTTCTTTCTTTTTTTTCTAGCAGCTGCGACATTAAGCACTGCAAACTCTGCCCTGATAGTTCCTGACACATTATAAAGTACACCCCCTGGAGCAGAGACTCACACCAGCGGTTATGATAGTCGAGGGAGAAAATCTTGAGCCCGGTTACTCTGGGCAAAGCGCAAGTTAAAGTTCCTGAAATGGCTCCAGGAAAAGTTGCTCCAATTAACTGATACATATTTGGAATTTAACATGAACTTTTTGATGACTCAATTTTCTGCTGCTATACGGTATAGATATTCTGTATTTACTTTGATATGTAATTGGATATGATTTATATTTAGCATACTGTTCCCTAGTGGCTCACATGTAAAGCCAGAGGGCTTACGCATGTTGTCATGATTTTATTTCATCTGCAGACTTTAATTCAGTGGCTTGCAGTGAAGTGAAGCATGAGAGCAACATTTAACAGACCATTACTGTAACACTTAACGATTTTTAATGTGATCTGGGTGACATTTGTTAGTGTACTTCCAGGAACAAATTAGGAGAAAGGTCACACATGTTTTCACTCTTTGGCTCACTCCAAGCTAACCTGCATTTGCACACGGAAGCCAATATTTAACATACAGCCCCTGACCTCTGAGTGTTTTATATCTGTGGGAGTTTCAGATAGAGGGGACAAAACCAACAGTTGCCAGACATTTAATGAAATAACATCTGCGGTAAAATATCAGGAAACTCAGGAAAGATCATTCACATGTTTCTTTTTTACCCACAGGCCTGCTTCCTTCATTGAATCTACTGAAGCCTGCGCGGTGCTGTAGCCTTCCCAGCATGCAGTGCTCCACTAAGGCACTGAAAAATTGCGCTCAGCTCTCTTTGCTCCCGGGGCATCGAAGCAGCTGCTCTGCTGAGCCAGAACCAGACACCGTGCTGTTCTGACAGCGCCAGCCTTCGGCTAATCTCACCTAGTGTGTCCTTTCACTTATTGACTCGCATCACAAGGCGACAAAAAGTGCATGTGGCAGAGTGTGAGCTTTTGTCTGATCAATTCAATTCAATTGTCTTTTTTAAACCAAAAAAGGGCCAAAGTACAGAATAGCTTTTTGGGGGCTGTTCTGTTTGGTCTCTTTGTAAAACTCCCACTTAAAAAAAAAAAGGGGTTTCAACCATATAGGTCTCAGTTATAGTAAATGTGACATGAATCACCTCTACTTTTATACAGAGCTTTATGACACCACGCCCTTTACGTTTTCTTCTGAGACAGTCCGCCAATCAGCCAGTATCAAAGCATTTTACAGTGCTCATAGATTCACCACATACTCTGTGTGTAGTTTGATAAGCATGCATCATCCAGGGACGACTCAGTGGCCACGTGAGGGACAAAACAATCTCAATCATCGTTGAGTGAGTGGTTTAGGCCGGAGATGAATACGCTTTTAGATATCATCCATCACCTTTTGAGTTTAACAAAAGAGGTGTTTATGAATTGTCAATAAGGAAGATAAATGGTATATAAATGTTTTTTTTCTGCTCCACTGTTTTAGTTTAACAGATTCTAAAAATGTAATTTCCCAACAGAGATCATTATCTGCTTTTTTTGCCCTTAAAATACTCTGAGTAGATTTTTGGATTCCAAAAATTCAGTCTGGATGAAAGCATTAGTTTTCTCCCCAGGCTGTCTGCCTGTTCACTGAAGCAAGACCTGTAATTATGGTCTGTAATTGGAGAGGGTCAAGTCAACTTGTGTCCTTGTTTATTTATTATAGACATAAAAGCAGATTTTATTTTGACTTTAATTTACCAAGGTTCAATTCACTGAGTGATGACTTTTTTTTTTTGTCCCAGCAACACCTGCTTTACTCTCGCATTATAATTCACATTGACACACACCAACAGTGGTGCTAATAAGTGGCACCAGTTGAGTGGTTAAATGCCTTGTTTGAGGGCATGCCAACAGCAAGTACTGAACACATCCTCATTGGGCTCTGCGACAATTCAACATTATTGTTTTGTGGTCCAAATTAAGATTAACCAAGAAACTGTAATTGGAAATTAACCAAATTAGTTATTTAATTCTTTTTCAGTCCCTTCAGTATTTAGAACAGCACAGCTTCAGACCCAAGTTCATTCATGTCAGTGGTAACCATAAGTTCAGAGGATACTCTATGTATCCTTGTTTAGGTATATAGAAGTTACTGTACTTAGTAGTTTTGAAAATTCCAGGTATAGAAAAAAGTCAAAATCATCAAAAGCGGAGATGCGTGGTTTCCATCAGACAGTGATGATGTATGACTTGGTGTTAAATATGGAAGTGCCTGAAAAAGTGTTGCTAACTATTTTCAGTAAGTAGCTGAAGCCTGTTTGAAAAGTATCAAGATATCACTAGATGGTGTCATGCGCTAATTTGCACGTCATATCGTATGACGCCATTACGTAACCAAAACATATACATATACAAAGTAAAGTTAAACATAACTGACTCTAACTAACTTTTGCATTATTCTCATTATTATATTATTATTTTTCAAGCTGCGATCGTCTCATCAATATGAACCTAAATCTGAAGTATCATTAATAGAGAGGATCCAGACACTGGGGTAAAGTCACTTTCAAAACTAGGAAAGATAAACCCTAAATGTACTTTACGTACAACCTTAGTATGACCGTGTGTGTCAGATGTGTAGAAAGAGTTTTGTCTGTTGTAAGGGAAAACACTGGAATTACATCTAACATAAATTTGATTATTTTATATGTGGTATATATCCTGTATGTGTATATACTGATATTGGAAACACAAGCATTGATTTAAAAAACCCATACTAATCTAGATTGTTCCTGTTAGTTCTTAGATAGGTGCGAACTACTGGAGAGCAATGGGGGAGCTTGACTCCTCTTAATAAGACATGAGCTCCACTCTAAGATGTTAATAATATGGTGGGTTTGCCATATATTTCTATTTTTCTAAATCTTTATCATGCGGGATCATGCGTAAAATTAGGCTATTATTGTATGTGTGCCATGACGTATTACGTACTAGATGTGCTGACAAAATGCAAGTAGATCTACATGATTGCAGCCATGAATGTTTCTTTGCAATTAGCGTGAAATAAGCTCTCCTGAAAACCATGGCATAGTTTGCATACTGAGTTCACGGGGGTCAAACCAGCAAACTTTTACACAGCTGCACTAAACCAGCTGAGAGAAACATACCCATGCCTCGTGCTCTCTTTTTGTCATGAACAATGGAGGAAAAAGAAAAAAAACTATGCTCTGCTTGGTGCTTTTGCTCAAGGCCTTCACATTAGTCAACCAAATAATTAACTCAGAACTCCACCATGTACCAGAGCATTGTGGGGTATCCATCCTATAATTGAAATTCACTCATAGAGGCTGCATTTACTGCAAATCAATGTTTCACTTCTGTTGAACATTTTCATTTCTGGTGTGCACATATTGTACCTCAAGTCCATAAATGATCAAACCCCACGTGCTGCTCTGGGGATTTGTAGTCAGCACTACTTTTTTTGCCTACGTTTTTGAAATTGAATCCAAATGTTGTGCTTCCAACACTGAAAATAACCCATGTACTAGTTATTCTATATTAAAAGAAATAATTATCTCCGTTTTTGACATTTGGGGCTAAAACTTTTATAGCGTCATCATACAGGGAACTACTGTATGTTGTATGCTGAGTGCTTTTGAGTATTCAATCATGAAATGTTCTTGCAATAAATGTACACACGCCACTGGCTATATGTTATTATTAATGTGGATAAACAGACTGTCAGAACACAACCACGCACCAGAACAAAGCATCACAAAGGAAACCTGCTCACAAAGAGACGTGGACAACAGCGAGGGCTCATAAACCGGATTGTTATACTGCTACCTTTTTCAGTTATTGTGTGTACTTAGGGGGATTAGCTTTAAAGCAAGCACTCTTTTATTATGCCCATTAAGCAGTGAATGAATTATTTGCAAATGCCAGGAAGTGACTCTCGACGCTAGAAACCAATCAAGGTCTTATGAAATGAAAAGAAATGTCATATACAAATTGAAGTGTGACCAAATGATGCTCATGTTACCTCAGTACAGTTCTAAACTCACCGTAATTAGTGAGTAACTGGAGTCCCTCGAGTGAATATCAGCATCCCAGACTGGATTCTCTCTATTTAAATTAACTGCGTGATTATAGCATTTTTCAAAACACTTCATTCCGAGTCCCAGTGAGTACATGCTGCCTGCCTCAGTGTCTTTTTTAAGCAGTGTATGGGCGGGTGGGAGGATTGGGGGTCACATTCTATATATAGTGGCTTTAAGGCTCATCATTTTCATGTGTACCAGTTTTTACCAGAAAAACACCTAGAATTATTTTGACTGTAGCAGACCAATTTAAAATGATCTTCATTCAGATTCTACTATATCTCCCATCATTTGACGTTCCCAGGTTGTCGTTTCTGCTGCAAGCAAAGGATGTTAGTGGAAATGAAGTGAAATGCAAATAAGCTGCTGATTATGTGCTGCAGTGATGGAGAGAATCTTAAATGTTAGGTTAGAGTAACTGTTTTTTTTAAATTCAGACTTACACACAATTTTGGAAATTTAAAACACTGATATATTCCCACATTTGATTAGATGTAATTGACAATGACCAAACAAAACCAAAACCACCTGCTGTCATCAGATTCTGATTCAAATGCAACCTGATTGGTGCACAGCACTATGTGACGTCACGTATATTTCCAACTGAGCCCAGAACAAGTGGAATAACCAAAACTTTTGTAATGTGGCAGAAAATAGTTTGTTACAACCCCACTGCTCCTCACTAAATTATTTTTGGGCTGTACAGATAATCACACATATTCTTGTTGCCGTATGATGTTAAGATCATAGTCAGTATAAATATGCGTGTCGTAACTGTGACGTCACCTGTAGGTTTCTGAAGAGTTGTGGGCAAAGATAAGGAGCGTTGGTGGAGCTGAGGGTGCTCAAGTAAGCCACCTGTACTGGCACTCACCTGTTAATTAAAGCAGCCATGTTGTTAATTATGCATAACTTTAAGCTGCAGTATAATGTATTTGGGTTAGTAATATAAAAATTCACCTCAGTACAGTTGTCGTGAACAGGGGAATTAGCTCTAGAGTCCAAAACCGTTTTTGTACCAGATTGTAAACATGTTTCTGTAGCCAGCCTCAAGTGGCCGTTCGAGGAACTGCAGTTTTTTTGGCACTTTGCGTTGGCTTCACTTCACAGCCACGGAGGTTGCTGCTTGATTAAGACAAGTGATTTTCCAGCACACATCACAGAGCTTCAGGAAGTTATTCTACTCTCTCCTTTCTGTGCTCCATGTACACAATGTAAACCTGACAAACAGTCTGTGATGGTTTTCAGATATACAGCTTGATTCTGCTCTTTTGACACCGAGTGGGCAGCTGACTTCATTGACTGATAAAATACTTGTCTTACACCGGAACCAACTTCCAATTAAACTAATGGTATTAGTACTGCAGCACCAGACAAGCCTCATCCCGACGAAATGATGGGCGGTAATGTCACAGTCATCTTTTAAATGCCCTGCAATTCCATTTATTTAGTCTATTATATCACTTTGACATCAGAGATTATGAGGTGGGACAAACACATATTTCTTGTCTGTAGCTGTGGAGTTGAGTTTTCACAAGGCTGAGAGATAAACAAAGGAAGCAGTAATGAATGTGTACAAGTTCAGTCTGAGCATGGGCACTTGAATAGCTTCTTTCAAAGACGAACACTCGCGACACTGATATGACAAAACAGATATTCACACCGACAGGTAACATTTTTTGTTTTTCAGTCCATGTACATGGTGTTAGTTTATCAGCTGTATGTTCTGGGATTTAGGTTATTTTCTTAGCTCAATCTGAGCTGTCAACCCACCAGTGACTGGTTGTTTGTGAAGTGTTATTTTTCAATGAAGACGTTTATTTGATCCTGTGATTTATTTTCTGAGCGTTTCTTCATACAAGTAATGAATGAACTTTATATAGAGAATGCAGAAGAACAGAGGTATGCAATACGTTTTGCTGTGATCCTTAACACAAACATTTTAGGCGCTGATTATTTGAAGTCACAATTACTGTAGTTATAGGTGTATGTTTTTAATTACTTTACTTCCTAGGTAACATTAAAAGTTAAGTTTGCTTAAAACAAACCAATCAAGTTATAATCCATGAGATTTCAGTCCTGGTTGATTTAAGGACAGCTGTGCACTGTGGTAACAGCAGTGAAGTGTAATACTTCAGTACTCAGAATTCTGAGATCAGCAAACACTCTTTGAGCAGCTACATTGGCAGAAACACAACAGAAGAGCAACTGCTTTGTGTTTACAGTACAACTAAAAAACTTTGTTTTAGCAAAGAAACCAGTCAATGACTTGCCTCCATTATTCCATTATGCCATGAGCATGTTTCTCACTCCCTGCAATATTTAAAACTGACCTGCTGTTAAAACATGTTGGAAAGGACCATTGTCGTTTTGTAGATGCATTTTTAATCTGCACCTGGCTGACAAACATTTCCTGTGACTGCTTCACAATAAAAGCCACCCTGTGTTTTGCCAGTAATACACTGGAGTAGGAAAATATTTGGTTTGCATTAGCAGGAATACGTCTGTAAATGTTGGAGGTGGCTCTGAGAGTGAACAGTAAACATTAGTTGTGTTTCCATCCAAATGTAGCTCAATGAATGAATTTCATGTAATTTGGCAAAAGAAAATACAAATGAATGCTTGTTTCCATCCACTAATGTTATGCGAATATATGGTGTTGTTTCATGAATAAACAGTAGGTGGCACCAATTCGTAAAAACAGAGGCCGCAACAAAATGTCGTCGAAAACCAGCCAAAGAAAAACAATGAATACTTCTGGGGTTTTTTAAAGCGTGTTAATGTAGGGGGGGTTACATAAGATCTGTGTGGAGCCATCATGAATATATTATAGAGCCATTGGAGTTATGAGACTTTCAGATCAGAAACAGCTGTTCAGTCATGTGAGTTAAATGTTCAGTATGTCAGAACTTATTTTTAAAAGTGTTTCCATCTCCTATTAAAAAATGATCTCAAGTAATTTATTTTTTGTGCAAAATTTAGGAAAAGAAGTAAAAAAAAAAATAATTAAAAAAATCAGTTTCCATTAAAATTTTCTAATGTGATACTTCATTTCATGAAAATCTGAAGGATTATAAGTTTCAGAAAAGTTCAGAAAGTTAAATTCACATGTCTTAAGTCAAACTCTCCTTGAATATAGATTTGTTCCATTATCTTCTAAGTCATTTGCTCTTGCCCACTTCAAAGCACGATTACTGACAGAAACTGATCTTCGGTGTTCTTCAGTCATTTTACCTGGAGGCCTGCAGCATGCGCTGAATTAAAAGTTGACAATCTGTACTTTTCTCTTCAGAGTAATCTTTGCTGTGTTTCCAAGTTCGATGAGTTTACAACTTAAATGTATTCATTTAAAATACCAAAATTTGTCAACATAAAATCCATGCTCACTAAATCATGACTCGCGTCAACTCATGTCATCGTTGACAGAAAATTAAGTGAAAACCGGTTTCGCCTTATCAAATGAGGATTTACTGTTTATATATATTCTAAAGGAGTTTTTTTTTTTTTTTACTGTTTATACTATTTTTTGGAAGGAAGTACTTGATAAATTAATCAGTGATGAAATTATGAGCCCTAGGTACCAACTCATGAGACATTTAGGATCTTAAAACAGACCTGCAGTAAAAAGTAAAAGCGAAATAATAAAGTTGGCCACATTGTGAGCTATATCGAACTTCTTGTATTATACTGAGGGGTTACTATAATATAGAAATTGTACATTAAATCCAGATAAGATCAGTTTCTAGCTGCAGTGCAGTGACATTGTCATATAGTGTTCCACTGTGATGAGGGTGTTTGTGTTTCATTTAACCTTGCAGACAATTATTTTTGTGTTTTCTTTCCACCTTCAAGTGGACTACAGCAGGTATTTTATTTTGCATGACAGAAAGAATGAGGATGGCAATTAGTGCTTGTTGCTGAGAATAAGCCGCGACTATTATCTCCTGCCAAGTGTAAAATTAGTGCGATTATCAGCAATATTGCCGTAGAAATATGGTCGGACGTGGATAATTTAAAGATTGAAACCTAAGTGGGAGTTTTTCAATCAGTCTATCTGCACATCCAGCATTCAGTCTGGGAGGCGAGAATTCACAACATGTCAGTGAAGTTAATTACCTCACTGAATGCCTCCCAGCAGAGTGTGGAATAATAGCATCAGGGACAGAATGACTTTTCCTCTGTTGTATTTGTTTTATAGTACAGCAGAATCTTTCTTAACCCCTATTTCACTTTAATTAGCTGTTCGCCCAAGAGACCTTACTTTTTGAAAAACATCGGTGTTCTTGTTATCCCAAGGGCAGTAACCTTGCAGTTGGTGTTTCTTATTCTCTCATTGATAAAAAAACGTGTTGCAGAATTGATGACCTTATTATAATGGATAGTTGTAGCGTGTCCGTGAAAATCCACTTATACAAAACAGATAATTGTACCCAATTTCTCAAAATGCCTGTTGACATTGCAGAGCTATTTACTTTTTGACCAATATTTGACTCTGTTTTCATCAAGTGAAATAACTGTAAATAAAACCTTTTAGCTAACTTGGGAGACACATTTTTTACTGTACAGGAAATATATACAGTTATATTAAAAATATAAGAAACTATATATATATATATATTATTATTATTATAAAAAATAAATCCAGCCTATATTTGTGTGCACTGTTTGCGTTTGTAAATTAGTTCTGAATTTGCTATCTTCTCACTTCTGAGGTTTTTTGTCAGATTTCTCAAACTTGCAGCCAAGCCTGAAATAATGTTTACAACAATAACACTACACTGTAATGACATAAAACGTCCAAGGTGAAAAAATATGTCAAAATGTTTTGATTGATTCAGTACATCTGGCAAGTTTTCTATTAGGAGATAATTGTGTTTGTGTTTGGACAAAGACATTTTAGTTTTTTATACTTTATTATTATAAACATTGGCTTACTTTAAAATGAACGCTCCTAATGTCACAATAAAAAGATTTATATATATTTTGTTTTGTTTGGACAACTGTAGTTTGTACAAGTTTTATAAGTCTGAGTTGTTGGGTAGATATTACTTATATGAAATCCCTGAATCAGGGTTTCAATTAAAAATGCAATATTGTAAAAGATTTAAAGAATTCATGTACAGTGAAATAAGCTCCTTTGCATGATATATATGTAGACTTTAATGATCCTCTGTCCTTTACTGCCTCTTCAAACTGATCCTCTATTTTCCCTACGCAAATCATAGTTTAAATTTTAACAGAAGCACTGTATGTAATTAATTTTTGTATTAATAAATAAACCTGTACCATTTTTATCTTGCCCAGCCTCAGTTGTTTTGTCATCTTCAGTGACTTCTAGTTTCTTTACATTACATTGTTTATCAAACTCTGGAATAAAAGGTGATCGCAAAAAAAACCAAACAAAAAAACGATCGATTGGCCTCTCTTACACCAGAAAAGTAACGTGAAAACTTAAACTCATTGGTATTCCCCTTTGCTAATTTTGGCTGTTTTGCATACGCAAATACTTTCACAATCAATTGAACTTTGTTGATCCAAACCCTTTGAAAAATGGAGCTATTTTAGGAGTAAGCGCTCACTGGCATAGAAATGAATCACCAAAGTTTATTTTCAAACTATAGAACAAACGCATGAACAAGGTGAGAAGCTGTAGCCTCCAGTTTGCAGATCCTCTTTAGTTCACAAAAAATGTTTCCAAAGAAGGCTCACAAGAAAATCTTTAAAAGCTTTAAAGGTGATAGTCATGATCACAATCCAAATGAGATGGAGAAAGTCTGATGTAAACCGAGTGTGAGTAAATGAGTAAATGGCATATAAATAATACACTCAGCTCTTATTGGATGAAATGTACAGAGACAATTAAAAGCACCCACACTTACGCTCATTTGCATATTAGCATCTTTTTTTTCAAGATGGAGACCCAGTTCATCTTCACAGAAACTAGCCGCCACACTGAGAAGGACTTTTGATTCTGCCTGCAGTACATGGAATACCTCAACCAGAACTAGCATACACCAAATGCTTATGTGTTCTTCGCTAAGGGCTATGAAGACTACCTGCAGTCTCCCCTCCAGCCACTCATGGACAACCTGGAGTCTGAGACATATAAAGTATTTGAGGAGGATATTAAATATTCTCAGTACCAACAGGCTATGTATAGTTGTATTGAATGTTTATTAAACACACACACCTATATACACACCTGTAACCATAGCAATAATTAATAAGATCTAAGTGATAAACACTTTTTATATTAAATGTATGTATTAGTCTGTGACAGCTCTATCTATCTAACTCCACAAATTAAAAAAGGTGTTATGGATTAGTGAAAAGTAATTCAGCATTACTTTTAGCGTGACAACAGTTTTTTTTTTAATTTCATTACAGTGATGCACAATAAGCCTCTCTCAGCAGCGCTCATCGGTTATTGTACTCCACGTGGCGCCTGACAAAACCTCTTTGTCGTTCTCAAAATCACCGCCAAGCTCTCACGGGTCTATCAAGTAATCCGAGAATTGAAAAGGCAAATTATGAAAAGGGTTATTTAGCCTGTAATTTTCACATCATGAATTTGAAGTTATGAGTTTCCAACATGGACCCCCCCTCCAACAGACAAACCACACGCAATGAATAAAAGAAAGAAAGAAAACAAAGGACAAATTGAATTGCTCATAAATACCTACACTACCAGTGTAGTGTAGTTGAGTGGGCATTTTCACACTTCCTCAGTAATTACAGCAGGCAAATAGGCAAATGTGTCAGTTTAATTATGGCACTGTCAGACAATAATGCAAGAGAACAGTGGGGGGAGCTGACTGCTGTTTCTTTTATACAAAGAAAAGTCAAGGTAACTAATCCTAATAATGAACATATAATAGTTGGACATGTTTGTCTAAATACTTGCCTTCTTGGTAGTGACTGACAAAGCCATATTTATAAGATTCTGTTGCATTTGCAGTGTAGCTGCTAAAAAAAAAAAAAAGTTGTGCTGTTTATAAGTAATTGTCACACCATGATCAGTTGAATCACTTGTGCTGTCATTCAGATTTCAGTGCAGAGGCACAACTCAGCAGAAGTTCACCACACTCAGACGTCAGACACTTCATGCTGCCAGAATCTGCTTTCCAGATTTTTTTTTTTTTTTTTTAAATGTATATAATAAACATTATATAACATAAATCATGGGGTATCCACAGAACTTTTAAAGGTCACACTGCTGTCAGCTAAAACATCCATCCATCCATCCTAGCTGACTTCGGGGCGAGAGGTGCGGTAATCCCTGCACAAGTTGCCAGTTCTCAACTAAAACATGAGTCATATGTACAGTATATTTTTTTTATTTTTGTGCCTCTATGGATGAAAATGTTAGTCTGCATGTCACTCGGTCAGCACTTGACTGACTAAAACATCTCAACAGCTACTAGATGGACTGTCGTGCCATCCTTTGGGATGAACTTTGATGATCCTCTGACTTTTCCTCTAATGCCACCATGAGCTTGATATTCTTGCTTCAAGAGTAATGTCTCAACAATTTTGTCCTGAAGTTTGATACAGCATCTCAAAATGGTAAAAAAAACTTGGTTTTACAATTCAAACACAGAACACGTTACACACATGCCGGTCTTCAGTGCATGTCCAACAGCGGAAACCTAACCCTAACCCTAACTCGACCTCCTCCCTTTGACCTCTGAAGGACTATCACACAAAAATGTTGCTTTTGCTCACTTTTTTTGTTATTTCAGTGCAAATTTCAGTATAAATTAACAACACAAACTCTGTATACATATGTTTATATGTACAGTAGAAATAAATAGCCTATGTGGGTATGGTTGGTGTTCACAGGTTTAAATAATCCTCAGGTCTCTCCCCAGTTTACGGTGTTTGCTGTGATCCCTCCTGACTGTCGCTCCCATGACAGTTTGTCCTCAATCAGATGAGATGGATGCTGCCTGCAGCTGTTCATTACATTCAGAGCAGCTGCACAACATCACGTCCACACAATCTCCATATTACACCTGTTGATTCGCTCTGTCTTCCAGATCCCTCAGAACGCCTCCGACAGCAGACAAGAACCATGAGTGAAGAGACTGTACTTGGCAAGTCGTATGACCTTGCCTGTGATATCCATACTGTGTAATGAAATGGAACCTGTTAGCTGCTAGCGTCTTTGGCACAACAGCACACCTATGCTTACCGCAGACAAAACACTTCAAAGATAAGAATGGCAGATTTAAGTGTTGCCAAAAGTGCTGTCAGTGTAAGATGTCATAAAGATACTAACAACAAGCCAAATGTGCTGTAGGAATGCACAAAGGCACAGTTTGCTTGTTGCCTCATACTTTCTAATTGATAGTCTGGGGATGTCAGTGCATCATCCTCTAATATTTTCTGTGATTTCCATGAGACTTTTTTTGATGCACAGCCTAAGGCCTGAAGTATAGACCGTGATGATAACAATGTAAATTGTCTGTTTTCACCTCCAAATACTGCTGTCAATAGGCTATTTTACACAATGAACGTTCACTGTTTCAGACAAATTGATTATTCCATTAGTCAAATTGATTACAAATGGGTTAGTGAGGTCGACTGTGTCGGCCAAACAACAAATTAGATAAAAGTGAATGCAATCAGTCTGGTGTGCTGAGATCTATAGAGTGAGAGTTTAATTTATTCCAACATGTTGGTCTATACTGATTTCATATTTTATACCATATATTAGTTCGTTGTCATCTGCATTTACACATTTATTGATATAATATCTTGTCTGACATTTGTACTGTGTTACCACAGGCTTTGTGCATTACTTCTGAGTATGTCCATAATCGCTCACGTTAGCCTATCACTTCTGTCTTTCAAATCACTTGGGGCATTTGCACTTGTCCATAACTTGTGTCAAACAGAAAAGACTACAGATGCTAGATACATTACATCACAGTTAAGGGCATCAGAAAAGATGCAGAGACCAGTTTCTGCTGTAAAATCTTAAATCAGATTACATCATCACTCTTTTGGAATAAATGTAACATCAAAGTGGATATCCTGAATGGAAGTTGCTGCGAGTGGTGCAAGTAAAAGTTTGTAAAATCTTTACTAGACAAAGTTTTTCATGGTTGTCCTCGTCTGCACTATAGCTGGCACTACTCTGCTGGCTGAAAACAGGGACAAAAGCCATTTGGCACCACTGGTAGATAATTCATATGGTATAGTGCTACAGGATTAAACCAGGGACCACTAATGAAATTGAGCACAAGTCTTCTTCACGGCTATTTTCAAGAATGTCCTTGAGCAATCACAGTCACAATTATGACGTGATGCAGAGAAAGCAGAGTGTCTGGGTGCATAAATGCTTTTTTTTTTCAATCTGCAATAATCCACAATTGTATAATCATAGAAAACGTGTATTTCAGTGTGCCTTTAAAATCAGAAGAAAGCACAGTGAATTATGAGGTATTACTGTACAATAGACAATTACAGGAAATCTTCATGCTCTGTTGGCTCCGTTGAATAAAAGGTGACAAAAATTCAACATGGAAAGTATAATAAATAAATATCATAGTGACCACAGACAGTATAAAGTATGGATGTAGTATTCGTGATATCACGTACAGGCTTCTGGAGAGCACTTGTGAAGCTCAGAGTGTAGTGACTCTGACCGCAACCATCTTGGCAGTCTTGTCTCCACCACCTGTCTCCACTAATCTAAGAATGGACAAAAGACATGAATCATTGGTTGGGTGCTCATACTAGCCATCTGTAACCAAACCCACTTGTCAATCAAAGCAGCCAAGCTGTTAATTATGCATAACTTTAAGACTTATAACTTGAACAGGTGAGTTATGTAGAAATTCAAACTCAGTACAGTTATCATGAACGGCGAAATTAGCTACGGAGACCAAAACTGTTTTTTGTACCAGGTTGTAAACATGTTTATTTCTGCTGTGAAGTTGGACATTTTAATATGGGGGCTTATGGAGATTGACTCGTTCTGTAGCCAGCCTCAAGTGGCCATTCGAGGAACTGCAGTTTTGGAAGTTCTGCATTGGCTTCACTTCACTGCCACAGAGTGCAACAGGCCATCACTCACAAGAACAAATGTTTGGATCAACAGGAAAATCAAATTCAGAAATTTAAAACCAATCAGCCAAATTTACAGTGTGTAAATGTGTCTGACAAGACACTACTGTTAATGATATCAACATTTCAGCTTGCTAACTGTCACAACCAAACTATGGACCAGAACCCAAATGTACAACTCTCAGACGAAAGTTTTAAAATAAAGTTTTTATTAACAAAACAAAAGTCACTCTTGACAGAGGAAAAAACTCTTCACTAATTTAAGAAACTAAAACTCACTCAACTGAAGCTAGACTAAGAAAGTAGAAACAAATAAACAAACAGAAAATCACTCTTACAAGGCAATACCCACCACCCTCTTCTGTTGTGCTAGAATTTAGAGAACCAAAGTGTATCTAAGCATGATGTATGACACACTGCTGAGGCGCTACAGGAGCATTTCAGCTGCTCAGAAATCAACAAAAATGCCATATTCAGGTATTCAAATCACTAGACAAACCTATAATCTCTCAGCTAATGGTGGATGTAAGTACATTTCTGTGAACTTGGCAGGTTGTCTGTGAAACTTCAAGGGTGTCAATTTTAAAAATAGAAGCTGTGGGCAATTTAGGATACTTCACAACAATGCTGCATTTGGAGAAAATTCAATGCAAATGTAGTGCACTGTTAAAAATGACCACACTATACAATATATTGTTTGAAATTATAAATCGCTAACAACTCTGCTCTACTTGCTCATAATAGGAAGAGATAACCTCATGATAATTTGGCTTTTTATAGTAAGAAGTAACATGGGAAGATATGTTATTAATTAAGATGGTGCATCTTTGTAAAAGACATAATACAATACACACATTATAATGAAAGAGTTATTAGATGCTGTAGTCATTCCTCCTGTCAATACCAGTTGAAAAGTATTCATCTCCACCTTTTACTACACCAAAGCATTCAAGGACCAACTAGAAGCCACAAAAATGTGACACCACTAAATCTTAAAGTTAGTAACTAACTATTCACAACCTGAAAATGAAGGCTGAAAATAACTTTGAATCGTTCTGTCTTTTTCCCATACAGAATTATTCTTTGTTTTTAAAATCCAGCTGAAATCAAATAAATGTTTTTTTTTCCAAGGAAATAAAATAATATGTCTTAAGTGTTTGTTGTTTTTTGTTTTTCTATTTTATCAAACTGAAAATGAACAAATGAAAAAAGCCAGAGTTTGCCAGTGTGGTAGTACGTATGTTACGACCAGCGTAGGGGTAGAAGGAAGTAACATAAAACCAACGTGTTGTGGTTAATAAACAAATGTATTTATTAAATGAAAGTTCAATTGTTTTTAACAAAAGGAGGTGAGGAGCTAAGGGAACAAAGGGCGAGCGGAAGCTCTAAACAGAGCCTATGTTATCTAAGTTGAGACAAAACGAGAAAGAAAAACCTCACTATCTAACTAACTTAGCAATAACGAGAAACACATCAATAAACAGCACCCCTAAACTAGTGTATCTAACAAAAGTATTCTCCATGCAATCAGTGATATAACAAAACTAAATCTTGCCCAGTCCTTGAAGCACACAAAACAAACCTCCACATTTATCGAACAAGTTATCACAATCAATCCAACCAAGGTGAGCTCACAAGACACAACGAAAACAAGCCGCCCCGATGCTGCGGCGCTCCCAGTTTAAATAATCGGGATGCTGATCATAGGGTCCTCTGATTGGCGGTACGTGGAGGATGCCCCGCCAATCCCGGCCCTGCACATCCCGGTGCTGCGTCGCCGACGTGACCCCGCCTCTGACTCCTGGGGCCAATCAGGCCCCGGCAGCCACCTCGGTCCTACATAAGGGAATATGGCACAAGAAACACACACCCACAGCCTGCACTAAAACAGGCCACACGGCGGCAGCCGTAACAACGTAGCATTTCTGGCCACTTAGACTCTAAATTATGTGATGTATTTTTTCCAATTGGAAAAGTCTTTGTGACCTGATCAGTCCTTTCTATCAACTCTGGTACACTTACCCCACAGGACAGTGTCCCGGTGGTGATTATACGACTTTGATTTTGAGTCAAAAACTTGAACTCACAATGTCTTTGAAGCTTACCATGGTGGTGTTCTAGGTATTGTCTACACCTAGTAGACAGTACCTGCCTGCCTACTGTCTAGGCAACTTCTAAGAAATTTCTATGTGGAAAACTCACTGTGACCTGGCCAGGTTGGTATGTGTGTGATCAAAAAACCTTTCACTATATTACTTTCTCACTTTTCATGCTGCACTGTGGGGTCAGGATCTCTCTCACAACAGAATAGTAGGCACCCATAAGATTATAATAGCAAGTATGATTATGGTGATATTTTTTGATGTGCGTGGAAAACCCTGTTTTTTTTTTAATTACAGGGGAAACTTGCGAAAAAAAAAAAAAATCACAGATCTCAGCAATACGATATTTCTGGTTCTGCTTATCAGTGACAACTTAAATGTGTGGAGGGGGCATGGTGCATCAGCTGCAGGAGAGAGGTGTGGAGAGGGCTCAGGAGAGCAGTGTCAGGTGAGAGTGATTAGCACACCTGCATCCAGTTAGCTAATCACTCTCCCTTCTTAACACAGTAGCATGCTGGACCAAGAGAGAGGTTTTGGAGAGCAGAGAGAACACGACACATCCGGACGGTAGGCTCCGTGAAAGAGTACGCTGGGCAACAGCGTCCACAGTGCAGCCTGCAATCGGCTGATGTGTGTAAAACTGTGTTACAATAAAAGGAATTTGTACACTGTAACCTGTCTGTCAGTCGTGTCCATTGCTGGAGCACCCACGGTGGCAACAGATGTGCCACAAATGATTTAAAATACAAAGTCTAGGATTTGTTTTCCTATTTTGATACACTGAGTGTTTTTAAAATGATGAGCGCCTATGGCGCTACAGTGAAACAGAATGGGCACTCTGGGGCACTATGGGTTAAACTGAATTGCCCACATCGAAAACTATGTTTAGGTAGCTTGTTTAATGATTTTCTAATTGGATAGCCAGAAGAAACCCTCTTAGCCATGTTATAAAGGATACATACCAGAAGCCCAAGAATTAAACCCTGTGGGACTCCAAGGTGACTCAACAAAAGGGCTCCTTCTCTAGATATGACTGAGGATTGTACCACATAGCCTTTTGTATTTTTGGAATTTATAGTACAAGTATATTAACAAGTGTATATATATATAGTAACTGTATTAATGCAACAACACAACAACAACACAGCAACACAAGTTTTTAAAATTTAAGACAAATGTAATTTAGAGCCTTTATAGTGCTTTGATGTTGCCAGAAGCCAGAATTTACAAATAAAAACACATTTTCAAGAGGGACCTAGTACATAAAGACAAACACGTTACAGTAGAGAATACAAGTAAAGAATCTGATCAAACATAGACCTCTTCATGGATATTTTCAAGCTTCTCTAAGAATGACTGAAGGTAGAGTGTGAGCACCTCTTGTTCTTCTGTGTGCTTAAGTGGAGGAACGTTGTGGAAGGTTGTGGAAACACTGCTGGGACTGTGGAAGGATGTGAGGACCCTCCCAGAGATGGAGGATAGGGATTTATTTTATCTCACCATAGAGACCTCAGCAAACTAAACACAGAGCAACACAGGGCAAGAAATCAAGCGATTTGGAGCTTGAGAATGACATTCACTGCATGCCTGAGGTTACGACAGGCCTGACTTGACTCGTGATACTTTTTTCTTTGCTATCTGCTTACCACAAAAATCACCTACCCTGTAGTGAGACAGAGGACAGACATAACATCTTGTTAGAGTGTGGGGAGAAGTTTGAACACTACTTCCTAGACTAGGCGAACTTCAATGAATGAGGTATCCATTTTAGGCTGCAACCTGTCCTGATGTCCTTATTCAGATAGGAGTTTTTTGATATATCAGAAACCCTTTTTTCTTGTGTCTGTCTGAAAAGGAAGCACAGTTCTGATTAAATTCGTCATACCTACTGTATATTCAGTGACCAGGTAAAAAGAAAATCCTGTATAATGCAGTAGAATAGCCTTGGAGGAAATGCTGAACAGTTCTAATGGTTGCAATCGTTTGTGGTGATGGTACTGTGTCATGTGTTATATAAAAAAAAGAGACATTCTAATGATTTTACACAAAGGTCAGTTTACTTGTCACAGGGAGTCTGACTCAGCCTGTGATTAACGCTTATTGTGTTTGATGTGAGCATTTACCAGCTATAGAGCGCCTAAAGAACCATGCTACGGTGTTGCATGATGGAAATTGTGTGTTTTTGGAGCTTGACCTACACAAAACACTAAAAGTCAATTGTTTTGTCCTCTGCTGCTTCCATTTTGACCACCCCTTATAAAAATGTTGTCTCTTGTGCGCAGGGCCGGCCCTAGGCATTTAGTGGCCCTAAACAAGGCCCCAAAAAACTCCTAGTGTGGTCAACAAATCGCACACACCACTCATAACTGAATGAGCACGCGCACACAACAGAGATGGACAAATCATTCAACATCAGAGATCACGGAGGATCATTTTGCCCAGAAAACAAAGAAACTAGTTGTTATTAAACAAGACTAAGTTATTAAAAGACTATACAGGCACTTCATCTTCTGACATGTTTACAGCTAAATGAAGATAATAACCAGAGGTCCTGTCTGATCAATAAGACCTAAGATAAATACCAAAACATGATGATGATTTGCACACAGGACAATTTAACATACATAATATTTTCCCTTTTATTTGGCTTCAGATTTGTCATGTGCACTTATAAAGATTTGAGCATTGAGGAACAATCAGGCTACATTCATGATTTTATTGAGAATCATTATAAAGTTTCAGGGTGTTCCGTAACCATAGTAACTCACGGTGCCAGAATGGAGGTAGAGACGCTGTGCTGCTGCCAGAAGAGCGGCAGATGAAGCCGTTTTGTCAGACATGTTCTCACAAAACTTAACAAACCGCGTCTCAAAATGAGCCAGTCAGTCAAAAACTATTTGACAACTGACAGATAAGTGGCGTGACAGCGTGTGGAAAGGGTTAATTGTGTGAGTCTCACGGTCACTGCGTTAGAGTTGGCAGCGCCTGAGCGAGTCAGTCAATTTAACACTGTAAAAAGTGAGGAGCGAGCAACCACATTGTCCGCTTATGCCAGTGGCTGGCCCTGCCACTTTGAAAATGCAGTGCTAAACACCTGAAAGGTCCCTTTAATGTTAAGTTTCATTATGTAAAATATTTTGGAATGAGTCGGTGCTGCAAGGGTGCCTGAGCCTTGAGGTGTCTCCTGGTAAAACTGTACTCATGAGGTGACTTGAATCCACAATGGCTACATTCAGACACCTCACGCACAGTGGTATTTCTAGCATCACAGCGGACATGTGAATGACAGTAGGTGGACAGAGGGTCACATAATTGTAATGGAGTTGTATGCTGAACTAGCAATAGAGATGTAATTGATAAAATACAGAATCCCAGTTTTATTATTTCACTGACAATGTTACTGTATCTTCAAATGTACGTTTATGCTTGAATTTGATCACGGCCATTTAAACCTTCAGAAAATCATTTTAATTCAAAATTCATTGTACAATGGTACACAGCTTTCTCTGCTCTCCCAACCCCTACCATCCACCAACCAACCCCCACCCCATGACAGGGAGACTAAAGAAAGAAAACACAATCCAAACAAACAATTTCAAAGAGTTTAATTAACAGTTCCATGTTTGAGTGACAGTTTTGACAGAATGGAAATTGTGCCATTTCACAAGAGACACATTTTAACAACGTATCAGTCAATAGGCCCCAAAGCTGCCAACATTGCTTTAAAATCCATGTGCGGTTGCCATATTTTTAGCAACATGTATGACGTTTGGGGTCAGACCATTTCAAACATCTAGAGGATTTGATTTCCTAAACAGACCATCATCATCAGAGCATCAGTATGGAACATGTAAACATTCTTTTTACCCTACAACAATAAAAAGTACATGAGCATGTCCAAGGCTGATGGATGTGCTTTGTATGTGTTAGTTAATAAAAAAATAAAGACTCTACCCTGCGATTCAAGAGTGACCATGACACCTTTCCGTTTTTGAAAGGTGACGTGTCCATTCAAACAGAATAAGTTGGTGGTTGAATGACAACAAGAGGGTTAACCCTCAGGGGTCTCATTTTTCTCAGAGCTGTTTTAGAATCAGGGTCCTCAACATTCTTCTCAGCCTCAGACGCACATTGTCCTATATGTCACATTCATTATCAATGAACTCTGACAGAACATCATTGGCAGAAAACATTTTCAATTGAGAGAGCATAGAGAGCGAGCACATAAAGAAAGAACCCAGAGATTTTCCCTCCACCACAGCATGGGAAATACAATGTGGCAAGATTCTCGAAGGAATAATGTCCCCACCTAACTATGTTGTCTGAAATTGTAGAAATGCATATATCATATTCAAGTTTGCCATCTCATTAAACATCCACAAAAAGCTGAGTGAAAGTAAACGTTCACAGAAAACCTATTTCAAAAACATGATTTTGCTGTTCAGACTTTCTCTAGACTGTGTTGGTGGGGCAGATCAAATTTTGATTGACATCTCCCTCAGGAATGCCTGCACAGAAGCTAAAAATGTACTGCTATGGACAGGAGACAGCAGCAAAGCCTATTTTAGCCACAGAGAAAATATAATATCAGTTTAAGTGTAGGGTACATTTAAATATATTTTCACTGCTTTACTTGTCAGACAGCCGTTTGCAACGGGGAACTGAAGCTGTTATCTGTGCTCTCCTCAAAGCCACCAGACAAGACTCTTTTGACAAAAACATTTTACCAGAATATTTTCACATCTAACTCTGTGAACTGAGGATTCATTTAAATCAAACCAGAATAATCAAAACAGCTGTGATGAGTTTTTACAATTTAAAAATGTAACCTTTCCATATCTGACAATGCCACCCGTTACTAAGAGACAGAAGGAATCCCTAAACCCTTTATTATTAATATTTGTATTAATGTGTTGTAGGACCAACTGTAGCTTCCCTGAGTTGAGTTTATTATTATTGTTATTATTATTATTATTATTATTATTATTATTATTATTATTATTAATACATATAATATCACAAACCAGTGGCATGAGGTAAATTACCAAGACAAATAAGTTATTGGCTGGTAAAAAACAAAACAAAACACATTTTACTCTCCTCTAGGTAGGAAGGTCAGGACTGCTCATACAGGCGATTGTGGCAGGCAGAAGACTGCAGACACAACAGCAAATAAAAGAAAACAATATCCAAATACAATGCGGTGCTGGACTTACACAGCATTAGAGAGTGTCACCCAGTGGAATCCCACAATAGAAACAAGACAGTATGATAACATGGACACAGCCTTGTACAGAGGAGAGGACAGCAACCTGCATTAAGTCACATTACCATCCACAAATATAACACACAGGTGATTAGCACATAAGGCTTGGCCTAATACAACATATGGCATGCATTAGCAGCACACAGACATAAACAAACAAAAAGGAATAGCACTAGCCAAAACCATTTAATGCATAGGGCACACAATAGGGCTTAAGCTACTCTGGCCATTACCTTCAATTTGTTCCAGTTCCCTCCATGAAGGACGAGATATCCGGCTGTCACCCTTGTGAGACCCGTTACAAATGATGCCACAGAAATCAGTTTGCTGCATGAGGGGCAATCACCACACCAAGCAAAAAGACAAAGGGCTCTCTGCTAAGACTGGTAAAGGGCTTTTTCACTTCCTGACTACCTGTTAGTCATATGACCATGTCATGTGACTATGCATGTGCACCAATGACCTAGATACCCAATAGTCGAAAAAGATTGTGAAAAAACCCCCAAAACAAAACAGGTATGTGCACTTAAAGGAACACATAAATCAATCAGGTACAGCAATCTGAGAGTCAATTTCAGTCTCTCCATTTGTCCATTTTTCTTCACTAGTGTTTGTGAGCAGAAAGTCAAAAGGGCTATAAAGAGCACAGTATGGCAGGCATTTTGTTAAAACACACCCAAAATGCACATTTAATGTCAGCATTCATCATGTCACCTCAGGGAACCCTTTAAACAGAAACGCTGGCTGATGCGAAGATCATTCACTTTAGTGTATAACTTATTTACAGCAATATCACAAAAATCCTGCTGCTGCATTTAGTGGTTAGATTTATCAGCACATTTTTAATGTGTCACCACTTCAGAAATAAAATGGACACTATTAGATTGAATTTATGTCAATATCAGCCGATGAATCTTAATACATCAGAGCCTTCATTTTTATGTGAGGAATCACTGGAGAAATCTGTCCTGATTGATGCTGAAATGCTTGGAAAATGCTTATTTCCCAATTGAAACACAAAATGCTTCTTAGATCCCATTTCCACATCATTTTTTAAAACAGTTTGTAGCTTTTTGGAGGAACATTTACTTACTGTTGCTACTCTTTTTAGATAGGTATTTTTCCTACAAGCTTCAAGTCTGCCATGGTTAAACCTCTTCATTTAGATGATTCACTTTATAACAATAAAAGTATCATTTTAAAGAAGCTTGTTTTAATCATTTAAATAATTTTATGAACTCCTATTTTTGAAAAACATCAGTCTGGTTTTCAGGTTGGCACTACAGCATTGAGACGGCACAAGTCCAGGTTGTAAACAATATCAGATGCCAAACGGATATGAAAAAAAAAACCTACTATATTAGTACAACTGGATTTAATTGCAGGCTTTGATAAAATAGACCACTCACCTCTTTTAGGAAGACTTCACACTCTGATTGTCCTCTCAGGTACTGTATAAGTGAATGTTCATCGAAAAGCTATAAAATGCATTGTGGTGTTCCACATGGTTCAATTTTAGGTCCTTCTCTTTTTAACCTTTATATGCTGCCAGGTCATCAGGACACATGGCATACATTTTCATAGCAATGCTGATGACACACAGCTTTACATTGCCGCATCTCCCGATGACTCAGAGCCAACAGATCCCTTTTAACTGGAGTTTAGCCATCAAGTTATGAATTTGGCAGGCTTTGTTTTACATTTTGTTTGTATGAAAGGTGCCATACAACAAAAGTCTGAATTGATTATCAGGTTATGATTGTAATTCTTCCTGCACTTTGTGTTTACTGCTAGCAAATGTTGCATGCTAACACACTAAACTAAGTTGGTTAACATGGTAAACATGGTACCTACTAAACATCAGCGTATTTGTCACTTTGAGCATGTGAACATGCTGACATTAGCTTTTAGCTCTGCCTAAATACAACCTCACAGAGCTGCTAGTATGGCTTTAGGTTATCTTCTTTATTTTTACTGTAGAAAAATTAAAGACCATGCAAGTTTCTACTGTAATAATAGTTAAATTGTGTTTTGAACATTAGATACACACTAAGTACTTTATACAATTCTGAATAGATGTTATAATAATTGATTTTCAAAGACTTTTTTCCCCATGTGATTATGTGCAATTATGTCTAATTATAATTATTCACAACTAATCCAACAGTAGTCTAACAAATCAGAGATTATTTATGTCACCTAATCAAAAACAAAAGTATCACATATAATTAGGGAATACATCAATTACTTTTTTTCTGCCTCCACCTCTCTTCTTCTTTCTCCTTCACTCTGCACACACACACACACATGTCTGACACATACACGTCTGACACATACACATACTCCCTCTCGCTCTGTCTCGCTCATTCTCCTGCCACCCTGGAGAGTTCACTGCTCTTGCTGTTTTAACCTCCAACCCGGGTTGTCCATGCTGCGTACGCTGCGTGTCACTCAGTGAACTGTTTGTTTGCCACTCATCGCTCACTGCCCTGCTCCTGTCTCCACACGGTTCCCTGCAGGCAACAAACCGCTGGAGTGATTTCACATCTCAAGCCCCGTCTACACAGGCTACTTCCCATTGTAGCAGCTGGTAATTTACTCCAGACAAGGCATCTTTGCTCCTATCAGTAAGATAATGCTTTGTTCTTCCTTCCCAACCCCCCCCCATTCCCTTCCTCTGTGTCTCTTTTCCCCTTCTCTACAGCAGCTGTGCATGCTCCACATGCAATATGACTCACCACAAGGTGTTATCAGTGATAATACTGCAGAAAATAAAGCCACATATTCAGAGCATAATCTATTTATTCTTCACAAGCAACTTGTAAAACTTGTAAAAGTCATCGTCCGGCATATCATGGCACAAGTTTGGATTTGTTAACTAATTCTAAAGAAATAATGACAGAAAACATATTGTATAGTACAGAGAGAAAGCCATGAGTACTGAAATCCCTCTTTGGTTTCAAGCCAGTGCAACAGTTGCAAGGAGCAGAATTAAGGAAGCTGAAAGTTGGCAGTGAGTATGAACACTCACTGTCACACTGACGTGCTTCAACAAATAACCTTCATTTTCACTCTGCTGCACTTTTCCTCCTATTCTCTGTCAGTTTCACCACCTGCAGCTCTGTGATTTCCTTTCATCAAAATGCATTTGAACTTTCACTGCAAAAATCACCATCTTATTAAGTTCTTTCTTTAACTGACTCCTTAAAAATCAAGTTGTCTTCAAACAAGTGAAAAATGCCCCAGTGCAGTAACAATATTGTAATGTTTCCAATAGAAATCAACATTTGTTCTAGAAAGAATAGGGCAGGTTTCTGCATTAGAATAAACAAAGACAGATTGATTTTAGGAAATACAAGTTGAATTGCATTCAACGGGTGAACTTGCTTGCGCTGTTGCCTCACAACAAGAAGGTTCCTGATTCGAACCCTGCCTGAACCCTTTCATTATGGAGTTTGCTTGTCCTTGTATGTGCATGTTCTCTTTGGGTACTCCGGCTTCCTTCCTGCAGGTTAATTAGTAACTCTAAATTACCCGGAGGTTTGAATTGGAGCGTAATTGGTTCCGATAGGCTCCACCCTCCAGCCTCCAGGAAGAACAGTTATGGGAAATGGATGGATGAATTGCATTCAACAGGTTGAAATATTCCTACTACTCAACATCTTTTTTTTTTGAAGACTGTATAGTCAATCAGGAAAATATATGTACTATGACAAATGTATGACAGTACAATGAGGGACACATCCATAAATATGGCTGCTGCCTGCACAAATAAGATGAACACATTCTGTAATTCTCAAAGCATCACAAGGGGGGCTCTGCCGTGCAAATTGTGTCTCAGTGATCCAGTGGTATCTGCACATATTTGCATAGAAAACACCAGCGATAATAGCCACATACAGTTACAGTATTTTGTCTTCAGAGACTTGCTCAGATTCTCCAGTAATCATGGCATCAGTGACTGTAGCCAGACGAAGCAATAGTACATCACAGTACGTCATATGTGCACAGATGGCACAGACAGTAGAATACCTGATATTCACCATGAGGGAATGAAACTGTGAAGCAACATAAAATGTACTGCTGTGAGAAGCAGAGACCATGGTAATGCACTGTAAGAGTCCAGCATAGTAGGAGAGAAAACAGCTCTCCATGCACTGAGACACATGAGGAAAAGCACACAGTCAAAGCTCCCCAAATAACGATCAGCCTGACAAAACATGCAAGTTAGAGAAGAGAGACATCCTGCAGATAGAATCGAACAAAAGAGCAAAAGGATCATTAAAGATGGTTGGAATGCTAGCTTTCAGCATTTGTCAGTTTTTAATACTTGATAGTATGACACATGTACATCAATAGGCCTACCAAAAAAGTGGTTTGATATTCTGTCCCATTCTTCGTACACTCATACTTTTCATTTGTTTGAATAAAAACAACAATGTTTGTCTATGCTGTGACATTTAAATGTCATTATTTGTTAGATTTACACCTTTGCAAAACAAAATAATTCCAATCCTGCACTGAAGAAAGCACACTACTGAAAGCAAAGAAGTCTACAAAAGCAAACTTTGACAATTGCATGCTCTTCTTGTTTCTTAAATAAAAATGATTCACAGATTCATTTCTTGTCTCCTGTGCCACTGAATGGATCTGTATGTAACTGTATTTTATCAACCATTTTCCTCTAGATTATCAGTCTCTGCATGCATTGCCAAATATTGCTCCAAGGAAGGCAATTAAATAGATTCCTTGGGCTGTCAAGGCAAAGCATTAAGGTCTTTGTTATTCAAGGAGGAGTAACCCAATCTATACTAATGGCTGTGCATGCTAATTGTATGTAGGTTACTTTTAGTTCGACTGAATATTGGATTACTAAGCACTGACTTGGTGTCATTTCAATGCAAACACTCACTCTAATCCACTCACTGCTTCAATGGCCATGAATCACCTAAGTACAAACTGAATATGCATTTCGTATAAACACAGAATTGTATATGCATACACTTTTGAACTTTTGTATATGTGGGATGTGGTTATTTTTCCTGTGGCAGGCCTGTATAGAATAACTATATTGCTCATTTTTTAAAATTGTAGTCAATAAACCAGCTTTATACAGCCTGTAAGCAGATACAAGAGCATAGTCACATTTAAAGTGATTGTGTCAATTTATATCAGATAATTTAGTTTAAATCAGGGAGGTTTGACCTTTAAAAGAAAGAAGAGGGCGCTGGGGACGGCTGCCATATTTTGAGCTCCTCAACTTTATTGGGGTTTTTGCTAGTATTTGTATTTATGTCTTTTTTGCAACATGCACACCACCTAAGTAGGTCCAATTTTACAATATGATAGAAAACAACTTTTGCACATGAGATTGTTGGTGGACAACACTTTTTTCTTTTCTTATTTTTTTTACCACATTCAACAAACAATATCAATGGCTTGGAGACAAAGTCATGGGCTGGGTTCATGGTCATGCTGAGGACACTGGAGAAAAGAGAAAACTGGATTTGAGTATTATTCTTGCAACTATCTAGTCACTGGATAATAAACTGGATGGACTCAGGATGGCTTTTCAATGGGACACTAGGAACTGTAATCTTATGGATTCTCGATCCTAAGATTTTGCCATTGTCCCTACAGGGGATTGAACAAGGGACGATGTGTCTGTCTCATTGGTTATCAACACAGGAGTGTATATTCCATCACATGCTGTCACCAACCAATACCTGGACGCGATCTATGGTGTTATTGACAGGAACAAGACCTCACAGCCAGTAGACACAGCTGCACGTGGCCACAATGTAGCTTAAATAACAACTTGACAACAAAGCAGAACTGCTTAATTCTGTTAATGTACATGTACTGATGTGTTATTCATTGAGGATTATTGTTGTGATCATCCATTTTTAACATTATGCTTAAAACAGATATAGAGTCAATGCAGAAAAGACAGAAGTCATTGTTTTTGGTCCCAAGAACGCAAGGCTCGAGGTCAGCGGCCAACTTGACTCAATGACACTAAAAACCACAGACCAAGCCAGAAATCTTGGTGTAGTTATGGACTCAGACCTGAATTTTAACAACCACATAAAGACCATCACTAAATCAGCCTACTGAAAAACATTGCACGAATCAAAGGATTTCTGTCTAGACCAGACATGGAAAAACTTGTTCATGCATTTATTCTGAGTAGATTAGATTACTGTAATGGTGTCTTTACAGGTCTCAGTAAAAAAATCAATCAAGCAGCTGCAGCTCATCCAGAATGCTGCTGCCAGAGTCCTGACCAACAGCAAGAAAATGGACCATATCACACCTGTCCTTAAATCTCTGCACTGGCTCCCCGTGTGTCAAAGGATAGAGTTTAAAATCCTGTTACTGTTCTACAAGTCACTGAATGGTCTTGGGCCTAAATATATGTCAGAGCTGCTCGTTGGGTATGAGGCATCCAGACCCCTCAGGTCGTCTGGGACAGGTTTACTCAGTGTCCGCAGGGTCAGAACCAAGCAGGGTGAAGCTGCATTTAGCTTCTATGGTCCTCACCTGTGGAACAAGCTCCCTGAACACCTGAGGAGTGCACAAACTGTCAGCTTGTTTAAATCAGGGTTGAAAACATTATTGTTCACTGCAGCTTTCCTATAGTGCCTATTTTTACCACTTCACCTTCCGTATCTGCTGGTTTTAATGATTTTAAATCACATTCAAATGTTTTATTAATTCTAAGTTGACGGACGCTTCGTCAGTTCCGTGTTTGTCCAAGTTAAAAGGGGGACTGATTAGATGGAACGGGAAGAACAGGTAAAAGGGGACTCGAGTCTTGGAGACTGAGCTGAGTGGGGTGAAGGACCTGTGACTTATTTCATATTTCATTTTTCACACGTGGAAAGGAGGGCAAACATGAAACAAAAGACGGACATTTTTTGTCTGCTTGATTTTAAATTGTTTTAATTTTTTATGATTTTATGATTTTTTTATTTTATTTGATTCTTTCTTTTAACACATCTCCTTGCTTCTGTAAAGCACTATGAATTGCCTTGTGTAAGAATGGTGCTATACAAATGGCAAATGCCTTTGCCTTTGCCTTCACCTTGTATATACATACAAAGTAAAGCATGTATGTGTATGTATACTGTATGTTTACTGTTGTTTACAGAGCCAGGTCGTGTGCAACCTACAGTTTATTTGTTCTGTCACTGCTGTACACCAGTCTACCACAGTATTATATTCTATATATTATACTTATTCCTATAATGAATACTGAACTTCTGCATTACTTTATGTAATATGTCATATGTCTCTGTTTTTCTCTTTTGTCCATAGAGTATTTTTTGAGGGAGCCTGAGAATCAATAATTTCATTGCCAACAACTGCTTCATTGTAATTGTTGTGTCAATAACAAATGAAGAAGTTAAGTTTCTTGACTTTTGCCTTTGGAAAGAGTGACAATTTTTAGCACCATCAACATACATTTTCAAATTATATCAGCATATCATTTAACCCCTGTCTCTGCTCAGTTATAACTTTAAAAGTAATTAATGTGCAGCATTCTTTTTCTTCTCTGCCGATCGACTGATTGACCTTTCCCACGATGCTCCTTTACTTCCTCCTTAAGTTGCTTTAAAGTTTGGAAATCAAGTCATTCCACACTATATCACATGCTGTATCTGCTTGTTCCAGCTCTTCATTGAAGCCGGATGGTGTTTATACTGAATGAAACATTTCAAACTGCATCAAATTGATTTTTATACACATTTCACACAAATTCAGCCTGACATATTTGGTATCTTTGTAAAACTTTTGGAATCTCAACTAGTATTTAAAATTAAGTTCTGTGGAAAATCTAGCTGCACAGCATGAGTTTGAAGTGACTGATGCAACAGCAGGTAGGGTTTAGGAAGTTAACTAAAAAGAATGTTGTCAGTTTTTGGGGGGGTTTTTTTTGGAAAGAGCAACAGACTAACTCACATATTCATTTTTTCGTTTAGTAGCTGCATTTGTCATATTTCAGAATTATGTGCGGTGCATGCCATTTATAGCAAGTAACACACACACACACACACACAAACACACACACATATATATGTTCACAGACAGCCCTCAGTACGAATGTGAAGTACAGAAATTTCTGGAATATGATGAGGAGTGTTGGTGCATGTGTAGATGCAAGGCCATCGGAAATCAGCATCAATGAAAATGTGCACTGCAACACCATTGTTTTCAATATTCTGATTCCTACACCATGCTGTACTTTATTGTATTTAATGACAACAGCACAGTCTCTTATCCATCCCTCATTTATTATATCTGTCTAGAGTGTACAAGTATAGTCTGCCTTTCTACATTCCCAGTATGCAATAAAAATTTAAGGGCAAAATACAGTGAATACAAACTCCTCATCCCACCCACGACAAGCAGGCCAAAAATACACTGCAGTTTGGGTCTCTGTTCAGATCCTAACATACATATGAGCAGAGCAGGGTGATAACATGCAGTCATGCTTCATGTTTACCCTTTCCTTTCTGCAAAAGGCCCTGTGGAAACATAATAAGCAATAATTATGACACCTTTTAAAATATCTTTTTTTAAATTTTTTTTATTTTGTAAGAAGTTATGAAAACGAGTTCAGGGTTACTTAGAAATGTAATTAGTGCTGCCGAAGGCTCTTTTCAAAACATTATACTTACTCTGTCAATCTCTGTGCTAAATGATGGAGTTTGCATGCTACCATTCTCAAGTTCACCATCTTAGATTTGCATGTTATTATGCTAACATTTGCTAATTAGTGCTAAACACAAAGTGCAGCTGTGGCTGATGGGAATATCATTTTCCAAGTATTTTGTCATCAACCAAAGTATGAGACGAATTAATACTTTGGCACGAGATAAATAAACTCATTAGGATACATCCTCTGGGAACCATGATTGTCTGTACAAATTTTTATTCCTGAACAACTGGGAAAGCGCCACGGCTGCTGGAGCTTTTGTGGCTGTTCTAGACAATGTTTATGATCCCACCAGAAACACCATGGCACATCTCAGAAGCGTCCCAGAAGCAGCTCTTCACTCTGCTCCACGGAGAACACGTAGCTTTTCTACTTTTGACATATGTTGCATCTAGCAGCACAGACACGTACTCAGTGTACATACATATATAGACATTAATACATCTAAAAAGAAACAAGGAGCTTGACAGATAAACATAAAAACTATGTACATTTCATCACAAAGTTTATATATATATATATATTTGTATATTACAAGAGAAACTATTCAACTACGCAGCCTACCTACTCATGGTAGAGGCACATAAACCAAGGAAAGAACTCTGAACGAATCTGGCTGGCAAAACTGGGTATGAAGCCGTGTGGAGAATGGACTAAAACAGCGAACAGTCACAGATCCCTGGTGGGATCCAGGGGTGACAGAGTGCTGCCGTCCCTCAAATCATACTTCCCTGTAGCTAAAAATTAGCAAATTTACATTCAGGCATGGGTTTACCAATGGGGGTTTCACTGGGAAAAAAAAGAAAAGAAAAGAAAAGAAAGATCCCTGTAGGCAAGTAATGCTTCCCTCAAGAACTGCTAAATACAAAAATGCAAAGAAGCTTGAAGTGTTTGGAACATGCTGAACATACGCATCAACAGTGGAGTAGTGGATTATGCTGCGGGAGGGCTTTGAGATATTTGCATAAACATTTTGATTGGGATTCATTGTAAGGACTCGAGGCAGACTACTGCTGCCAAAAGGTGCACGATATTTTTCAGAACCATTTTTTAAGCATAGATTTGGTGAGTGTTTGATACTAAAAATATAGATTTCCAACAGAGTGTTCCTTAAGATTCACTGCATTTTGGGAAGTCAGAGTCTCCATTACATTGGGGTCTTTAAGGGCCAACAAATAGCCTTCCATTACAAAAACTGTGACACTGAGAGCAAAATGTGTCCTTGTTAGGTGATTGTATAGCGTGGGTGTATGTCTGTGTGTGTGTGTGTGTGTGAGAGAGAGAGAGGCATACAGTGTGACAGCGTGGACAGTTGAGGGGTCACCAGCTGACCTTGAAATCCGTTTCTTGAGGCATGATAAGATGGCTGAGGAGCACTGCAGACAGGGAGCACAGAAGCAGTGCTTGGTCTGGCTTATCCTCAGCTCTGTGATGCCTGCTGTTAAATGACCAGTTTCCCAGGATTCTTGTGCTCTCCTACATCAGCCTTTAGCCTCACAGGGTGACAGCTCTACATCAAAGGGTTTAATCATCGTAGTTTCCTCAGACAAGAGGCTGAATATTTCCTCTTTGTGACCAAAGCAACATCATTAAGCAATAGACCTGTCAGCAGGCAGCATCTCTTGATAGCTGATGTTTGGTTGGATGCATATGCACAATGCTGCACAGCTATGCTAACAACCCTGAACTCTTTCTGTGTCTTGTGGTTAGCTTATGACAGGGTGGTTTAAGGCAGAGGCAACGGTATTGCAAGCTGATTATTATTCTAACTTCTTTCTTTTTTTTGGATCTTGTGAACTGAAGAAAGGCAAAAACAAAAGGCGCTTTTCAGTTATGGGAAAAAAAAACCCCAACATTTATTAAATGGCATTTAAAATAAGGGAAATTACACCCTTTGGGTAGATAGATTTAATAAATGCGGACAGAAACGTCTGAGTGTTTTGATTCTTTTTCTTCTCCCAAGGGGGGCTTGAATTTACAGAGTAATTAGTTGAGTAGAATACACCCTCTAATTTACCCCCAGCCCATCCTGCTCTCCTCTGCAGCAAAGTTTACATTTGGTAATGAATTAAGAGCCTTGCGCTATTAACAGGGGGTTTTGCTGACATCTCTATAAGCTTAAGATAAGCTGGGCCTAAATCAAGAAAAATGCAGAGCAAGCACATTGCAGTCCAAGGAAATCTTAGCGAGAAGAGCTTTCAGCGGAAGATAACAGTAGGTATATTTGCCTTTGCATTACCCGTAAAACATTCTGGTTTGTCTTAATTTCAAAATGCTTTTAGAAGGACTCTTATGAAACTAGAATATTTTATTTTATGCTGCTGCTTCATAATATAAAATGTGATTTTAAATGCTGTTTAGATGTAAATACATTTTTGATTTATTTTATGTCAAACTACTTCAACTCAAAATCCTTCACAGCTAGTTTCTAATACAAATGTGCTGCCATAGTGCACTTATGTGTTTACAAGAGTGTGTTCATTTTCCTTGGTACTGCTAATGCTTATACTCTATAGATGGAAATTCCCAATAAAAAAAGACTATATGCTATTTGTGGAAGTGATTTTTTTGCTCTCTGTGCATTGTCCCTGAGGTTACTTTCTCTCACACAGTATGCACTGTAGGCTATATATTGACTCGACAGTGCTGTAGTGTCCATTTACTGCAAAGAGATGAACTTTGACATATAGTACAAGCTGATTTCTGACAGCTGGCATCCAACATATTCTGGCAACTTCTCTTTTCCTTTTGTATCACATCTCGCAGTCACGGAAAATGCAGCATATACACATCATCAGCACAGAAAGTCTTCATAAAAATAAATCTGTGCAAAATGAATGAAAATGAAATCACTGCAGGGTCACTGCATGTTAATTACGTCGGGAAAAAGCGATATGAGCGTTATCTTAAGACTCAATCTGCCTTGTGGCTATGACAGTTGGTGGTGAGGAGTTGTTTTTTGAGGGTTTGATTCAATAATCAATGTGTGTATATATCCTTCTTGTGTGTCCTGGAGCGAGACACTCAACCCCCCATTTGTTAATAAGGGTTTGGCTACAAGTGTGTCATCTCAGGTAATTTACACCTAATTTGTAGGGTATAGTATATGCTAGTCTTTGCAGTTGGTATAGAAATCAATGTTCTTTTCTCTTTTTAGCACTAACAGGATATGGTACAAGACGTGTGCCAATGGAGATCATTCAAACCGTGACCTTGTAATGCCAATTCAAGTTCAGAAAACGAAAGATGAAACCTTTGACTTCTTTTTTGTTTTTTTGTTTTTCTAGAGCTGTTTCACTACCATCTGCTAGTTCTTTCATTTTGTGCAGGTGCGACTCACATTGTCTCTGTGCTGAGAGTGTAAATGAACAGCAAATATCACACAGCTTTGGTATTCATAATGATATTTGTTGAGTATCTTTATTACATGCTCAACACCTCAGTAGCCTGTTAAAAAGTAAGAGATTTTTATTTTTATAGTTAACACCGTGTCCTAACTGCATGCAATGCAACGCCATCAACAAATCGGTTTAATTGTTTTATTTTGGAATTGTCCTATAACTGGGAGTGCCGTTTTGAGCGCAACTTGTGTTTCTCATTGCTTTGCTCGCATTGGAAGTATTGCATATGGACGAGGAACGGTTGTTTAATAAGTTGAAATGAGGAGTTATCTCTGCGATAGCTACTCATTTAAAAAGATCGCCAGGGAGTGGGACATTTCTTGTAAGAAAACAAACGTCACTTATTACAACCTTCTTGTTGTTGGCCAGCAAAAAGAGACTTAATATCATAATATAAACCATGTATTTTATGTTTAAAAAGTACAAATGTAGGAAGAGGTCACCCATTTTTTACTTGAGTGGCACTGGTTATGGCTCTAGTCTGATGAAGAGCACAAAGCTGATAGCTATGTGGTGTGTTTAGATTGAGTGCATATTTAACAGATTCAGTGTGGACAGAACACATCTGATGTTATGCAATAGTTGACGTGAGTAGACGCTCACATGTTTAGTTAGGACGCAGTGTGAGTTTAGCTAGTGCAACTACTTGGTCAAGCTGAGAGGAAGGTTGTCTTCTTGGTGCAAAGACACCAACTGTGACTGATGCTAGAAGATGGGACATGAACCAAAGTGTCTGATTATGAAGTTATAGGTTTTGTACACGGTATAATCAATGCTTTTATACTAACGGATCACATGACTGCATGTATTTAGCTAGGTAGTTGGTAAACATTGTGGAACATTTGACACCTGAAGGGCGAGATGTTTGCAGTTGGTGGAGACCAAAACAGAGCTAAAAGGTGACTGAATATTGGACTTATATTACATCAGATTGCCAGAGATATGACTGCAACTGAATGCTAATGTTACTCTGTAACAGTGGGACATGTAAACAGTTTGCTAACAAGTTCAACAAATCAACAGAGAAGGTAACATTTCAAATTGTGTTTGTAACTTGTTCCTACTGCCCTCAAGTGGTCATAAAATCAGATATTGCAGGTTTAAGGATTTACTTTCTCTCAGTGATGTTCAGACGCCCTTAAACTGTGCAATATGTGTGCATCATAATTGTAATGCAAATTAATTCAGTATAACTCAAAGATGCACCTCCTGAATGTCACCAAGTAAGACTTAAAACAGATTTCATTTATTTACTGTATTAGCAGTCAACACAGAAGCTGTACTGTCCTTCAAGTTGCTGAATGTTTCTGTAGCGCTGACCCATCTGCGGAGGGGCAAGCGATAAAAGGATTTCCAGAGCTCAACAGAGGATCACATCATCCTAAGACAGTTCTGATAAGGTTTCATGCTCAAGCTGCAGCTCCTTCAGTGCACCGGTGCAACACAGTGAGGATCACAGTTTACTCACCAGGTGAAAACTGAAAAGAGACAGTCTAGTTCTTTTCTGGTAATTCCAGAGGAGAAGATTTTTTAACACAAAATCATATCCAGTACCATCAAAAAATCTATTTTTTAACATAAAGTGTGCAATCTAGCAGTTTTTTATTATTGATTTATTATAACAATTTTAGAAGCACGAAAGTTTCAGCTCACTGTGTCACATTTAATTCAGCTAACTGTTACACAGTCGATGCTACTGACAGATTCATTATCAACATATTTGAATCAAGGCGTAGTTTCAGAGTCCGTTTCAAATTAAATGTAAACGTTGAGAGCAGCTTGGAGGGAAGGAGGGACTTTTTATGGGGGAAAAAAATCACCAATGGTTTATATATTTATGAATATGAAAAATTAGAAAGAGAGAGAAAGATGGAACCAACTGAACCTATTTTTCATGTGTTAGTTTAAGTACGTATTATGTTATATATTTGCAGCTAGCGCTGATTTGGTGATTCATACCTGTAATGATGTCTAAAACCGAACAAGATTTTCTTGAAAACTTAAAGTACAGTCTAAACTTGCTCTATATGGAAAGTGTCCTGCGATAACTTCTGTTATGATTTGGCACAATATAAATCAAATAAAATTTGAAAATACATACTTCACATAGAAATATAGTCATTATTGCTGTTGAACAGTACTTCAATATGACCTTTCCTTTTTCAGACAAATTCACCCTGTATTTTCAATTACTGAGATGTAAACACATTAATATCAGATAATCAAAAATACCCCATTGCAAGTAAAATTCGGACAACATTTAAGTATTTACTTAAGTACTTACTTAAGTAGAAGTATTTGAGTATATTTAGCATGCAGAGTAACTGACTGTTGCTATGCTATTACTGTATTTGAGCATTAGATTGTTATTACTCATTATCCACATTTTAACTAGTTGTTTTTTATCATTTAGACTGTACATACAACATATAATTAACACAATCAACTGTGTCACAATCAAATATTAGTCAGTGTGTCATAACAAATACCTAAAACTAATAATCTATGCTCACCCATGTATGTCCACACAGATTCACTCATTTTTACATGCACACATAAACACACACACAAGCACACACCAATGCAGCAGTGTAGAATAAAGATCAGTGAATGTGCCAAAAAAAAACTATAAACAGCTATTGCAGTTGTTTTATAAGTAGCTAATTTTTATTTTAAATTAATTTTGAGCTAATGATTTTAACTATTTTATAAAGAACTGCAACTATTTTTTTTTCTTGATTCATTGATTTAATTGATTGTTTGGTTACAGTTTCAGAAATATATATATATAAATATATATATATAGCCCATATTTTAAAAGAATATATATATTTGAGAAGCTGGAGCCCATTTGAGATCAGGAGGAAACAGAAAGGAAAGGAAAAACAAAGTGTGTCCTGGGTTTGGATCAGTGAGCATCAGTATAGTGCCATGCCATGCTGAAATAGACTTTTTATCATCAATCTTATCATCAGTTTTATCATGTTATTGTACACTTCTCTGTGGAATCAGCTCATAACAAGGCTCAAGGTGAACTTGGTATCATCCTCCACAAGATATATAACCTCAGTGTTTCCTTCCTGTTTATTTTGGAGGAGCGGCTCATTCATGTTCCAGCCATGCTTCTGATTGGCCTAATCTGCCAGCTCTTTGCATATCACATAACAAAGATGTTATGTGAGTCAGCAGCATCATGTAAGATCTGTGATCACGGACAAGAAACTAAAAATGTCAATTTGTTTCTTGGCTCTTGTGTGATGTTTAGACACTGAACGGAGTCTGAAAATTCGCTAAGTCTGATGACAAAGTTGCTAAATTGGCAAGAGTGGTTGGAAATCTGAGCAATGATGGGTAGAGTCATGTTTGTTTATGGTCTTTCGTGAATAAAACTCCTGCCTACACATAATACCCATCCTTCTTTATTGCCAGGCATAGCAAATCTATGTACTGTAATCTGTTGCGGTGAATGTGTGCTGTACACCAGTCAAATAAGATTTTTTGATAGAAGTCAATTTGTCATTTTAAGATTGAGTTTTGTTTTTTCTCTGTCAATCAAATCACCCCAAGCTGTTGTCCACGTGACTGTGCCTTTACAATTCCACTGCAAATGCATTTTTTTTAAAAAGCCATTTCCCATTCATCCATTCATCATACCACACATGCATATTTCAGCCATGCAACCATTTTTCCTATAAAAATGACATTTATATACAACTACTTTGCATTCGTGAAATGTATTTAATCTTATCAGCAAAATGTTTGCTGGCAACATGTTTGATTTGCATAATTAAGGTATTCCTGGTTGTCTTTAGGGAAGTAAAAGTACTTGTGCAAGGACTGGAAAATATTAAACTTGATTAAGTTTAGGGAAAAAAATGGAAAAATGAAGAAATAACTGCAAAACTTCAGGCTACTGCCTTTAAAGGTGAAGTGTGTAAGATTTAGGGGGCTCTAAAAAATGAATGGAAAACAATATATTATGCATAACTATGTTTTCATTAGTGTGTAATCACTTAGTATAAGAATTTTTGTGATTTTGTTACCTTGGAATGAGCATTTTACATGTACAGACATCACACGTCGTCTTCCACAGAGTCCACCAGAGTACACCATGAACCGTGAACCATGTACTGTAGCCCAGAAAAGACATTCATGGCCACTGTAGTTTCTCACACTAGTAAGGAGAGGGTGGAGGGGGGACTGTAGTCAGCAACTAAACTGCACTTGCCACGCTGGTCCTTTAAAGGATAAAGTGCGTTTTTGGTAATGAGCCATGCCCATCGAGGAATTTATCACCCTGTGCAGCGTGGCTCTTTGTGTCTTTTATTGTGAAGTTTTGGACGCTAATAACTGCAGATACACTGTTCATATTAGTCTCTTCAGAGGATGTGTTTGAAATAATAACAAGGTAAAATAAACATTTAAATAGCACATGAATTCCTCATTCGGCACCTTAAAATGTGAGTAAAACTTTTCTTTCTTTTTCACATTCCCAACAGAAAGAGCTGTCTGTCTTTGCCACCACCAGCCAAACTTTAAATAGCTCATTAATTAGTTGGGAATATATAAAGTTTCTATCATCTTATCAACAAGATTTTCGCTTGTGAAAGTTACCAGCTAACTGCAGCTGCAACTGCACCGACGTCTATGCCCCTTTTTTGTGCTTTCTTGTTTGCTCCTTTAGATCCCTGCGGTGCTGACAGAATTATCATTAAAATGACTTTTTTCCCCCGTTGCTAAAAGGAACCTGTTTTGGTATTTATAAGAGTCAATACAGTGCAGGACTTGGCAAACTACAGTATCTACTGCAGACTGGATCAAATAGAATCGAAAAGCAGTACTCCTAATAACTGCCTTTAGAGCAGAGAAAAAAATATTGTTTTTGTTTTGTTCCTTTCCTACCTCAGGTTAAACATTTTGATCTATAAATTCTCTTTGTTGTATTCCTGTTTTGCACCCTCTTCAACTATTTCTTACATATTCATAAACACATTTTCATAAATAGGCAATCATAAACTCTATGATTGTCCACACCTTATTTGTTTGTCCTTTGTTTGCATCATTATTTCCCATTAATGCACAGATGGATGCATTAAAATTAAATTAGCAGGCCCTCAGATAGGCACGAGCTAAAACAACAGCTCCCATATTCTCCTGCAGCTTATTATTGCAAGCTGTCAGGCGCTGTGTTGTGGGGCGATACTGTAAAATTGTTTTTTGTAAGGGAAATGCTTTTGAATTTAGAAACATTTATGTAATCCTTGTTTCATTTGCATATGACATCGTGTAGTTTGCCAGAGTGGGAGTGAAATCACTCTACGAGATGATTGTGCGCTTCCCTCAGGGGGATTCAAAGCTGGACTCCTACCCCGCCTCAGCCCTTTAACAATGGAAATAGATTGATGCCTTTGAAACGACCTCTAGAGTCCTTTTCTTTACCCCGGTAATATTTGATGACAGTGTTACATGTGACTTGAGACTCAGGCTTTTACTGATGACTGGCTGTCACGACACCTGTGTTGACATCAAACCATTCATTTAGGTAAAAACGTGGAATGTACTTCATTATATTCTGCTCAGCATGGGCCGAGCATTGACAGATCTTGCAGCATATCATTAGTTCATGAATGCGTGTACATGTTTTTTGCTAATGACAGTGAAAGCAAAGCCCCAGGCTTATCTCGCTGTCACCCACTTCAGGATCTGCTGACTCTGCTTTATTCTTTTTCTTTTGATTCTTCAGGTGTAAAGGGCTGGAGAGACGTTCTCAATGCTGGCAGGGAATTAACAACATGCACCTCATGCCATTGTTCACCTTGTGCTGTCAGAAAATGTACAATATTTACCTTTAAGAGGAGACATATGTCATCACTACTGAGGTGCCAGCCTTCAAACACCTTAAATTAACATCCAATTCAAACAATGCTTAATACAGCACCTCTTCACTGTGTGCTTCACAGGGTCAATGAAAACATTTAGCAACATTTTGCAGAACCATTAATGCCTCTTTCAGCATTTATTGATGTGTGTCTTGTGCATATTTGTTATATGAGATGTTATATGAGATGTGTATTACTGCCGCTACTCTTGCCTTTTTACAATCTTTGGTCTGTCTTTGTTTTTGCCTTTTTTGGCTGGCTGCTCTCTCACAGCAGACTGCGACATACTGCACATGGCTTGTTCACATTTGTGCAAGAGCATTAAGTGACAATAAAAAGACAGAAAGGAAACAAGGGAGAAAGGAAGAGAGTGGGAGTGAGAGAGAGAGAGAGAGGGAGAGAGAGAGAGAGAGAGAGGTATGGTATACAACAAAGGTCGCCTGGAATCAAACTGGAAATATTGCAGCCTTTAGGTCAAAAATACCTGTTAAATGCCTCAATCTGTAGGACTTTGGAACCTTTCCCCCTCTGTTTCTCCTCACCTAAGAATATTGGATACTGTTCTTCTGGTTTTAGACTTACAGACTTGTCTCAGACTCACATGAAGTGCTATTACAGCCCTGTGTATATTGTAATTGGGTGTCTCCTCTTGACGTTCAAGTAACAAGCAGACATAATTAAGGAGCATGTCATGTGAGATATATATATATATATATATATATATATATATATATATGCTATATTATATGATATTATCATAGAAAGAGTCCCTTAAACTAAACCATGTGGGTATTATTGATGACAAAGGTCCCCTAACATTAACAAGATATCAATGTAACTCAAACAATCTAAGTAGCTAAGCCGAAACAACAGCCAACCATCAGCTTAGTCACAGTTCATAATTCTGATTTATTTATTTTTTTGTTCGGCATTTTCTGCATGAGAAGATTACCATATATACTTAAATCACACACAACTACAACTGTCCATCAACTGTCAACATCTCCTAATATAGCTGATCAAAGCGTGTCCTTACTTCAAGACAAATAAGTCACAAAGTAGAAGCAAGTAGTTGACATTTCTCTGTCTCCTCCGTTCCTATAATCTCAACAATAGCTCACTGGATATTAATATATTGCCTGGCTGTTGTAGAGCAGTACGACATGAACACGCAACAGTCAGAGGAGGTTTTAGAGTTAATTAGTACATTAATGACAGATATAAATGGAAGAAAGTCATTTTAGGCCTATATGACAGCATAAATCAATCCAACACTTCAGTCATAATCTCAAGTCGCAAATGGTTGCATGACTTTGTATTGATGTGACACAGCAGCGTTTGTGTTATATAATATATAACAACAGATGAAGTTCAGGACTGAAGTCTTATAGCCTGAGGAAGAGTGTTTCTGAGGGTGTAATCTCACAAACACATTTGTTTCTGGATGTCAAATGCTTCAGGACGATTTCTGAACAAACATTATCCTGGACTTGTGATACTAGATATGTAAGAGAAATATGAAATCGGTGCATCCTTGGGCATATTCTGATCTGAATACCCCACATTGATTTCTTTAGCCTCTTCTATTGACAAGTATATCCATGGTAGCATAAATTATAAAGTATAAAGCATCAAGGATAAAAAGGTGTGTGTCTTTTGTCACATTCTTAGTACATACTAAATACCTGAAAGAGAGTAATATAATAGGAGAATGACAGGACACATGAACTTTGAATGGCAATATGTGAACAGCCGTCAGACATTTATCTAAAGGAAAACACATGTAGGCAAGATTTACTCTTCTCTCCTCTTTTGTGTCTTTTGTTTGGTGGAGTAATCTCTTTAAATGTATGTGGCACCAATGTATGGTCAACGTAAACCTTTAGAAACCCCCTGGAATCTGCGGTGTGCTGCGTGAGCGTCGCATATTTGGTCCGTCCTCCATGCAACGGCAAACCCCACCGAGAGCGTTTCAGAAGCGAGTGTTTAGCCTGCCAGACTTTGTTTACTTGCTCAGATTTAGCCATTTTCCCAGTGTATGTTCTTCTAAACATGCTTCTACATGTGTAAATATGCTACGTAATTAATTAGTTTCGCTTTTGTCTGTTTTTACGACCGGTAGTTTGCATGGGGCATTTTATTTTGAAAATCCACCGGATTCTCTTTGCTTTTTCTGTGCCTGGCTTCCGCCCGCTCGAGGTGGTCTGTGTAAATGGACGCAAGCTGCTTGCGTCAAGCGTCAAAAATAGAACAGACATGTAATTCACGGGGTCATTCCTATGTTCCCACAGCCCTATGTTCCCACATTTCTAACAGGGGTCAGGGTTAGGACTGTGGGAACATAAGGCTGTGGGAACATAGGGCTGTGGGAACATAAGGCTGTGGGAACATAGGGCTGTGGGAACATAGGGCTGTGGGAACATAGGCATGGACCCTTAATTCACACGTACCCGAGCGTAGAGACGCTTCTGGGACGCCACGGACCACTGCAGAGCCAGTGGGGTTTGATACATTGACTGGCCATGTATTACTCGCGATGACGACGGGCCCGGTGGGGTTTGGGCGTTAGAGTAAAAAAGAAAAGGCACAAGAAAAGTCCCGGACCAGGACAAGTAGTTAAAGAACGACAATGCAATAAATTAAGAATAATAAAAGGTTATTATTATTATACCTCAGCATGGTTAAAAACAGATCACGTCTACCTTAATTATTCACTGTTTTAATGGCGACAGATGCATGCTGGGTCAAACAAAGGACTTACTTATGTATTGTCACTTACTTACAAACAAACACAGGACTTACACTTTGAAGACTGCTGTTCATGTTAATGTGAAACCAGAAGACAAGCTTAATTCCATTACATACTGTATTAACACTTCCATATGTTCTGTTTTGTTATGTTTCCCACATTTCACCACATACTTATTTAACCCCAAAAGTTATCTTTATGCAAAACTTAATCATACTGCAACCATTTGAACTCTTGTAATGCAAATTTTCTCATCAAGCTTTATGAAAGTCTAACTGGATGTTGCATAGTAATTGTTGCTAACTTGAGCACAGATCCCTGCACATGCAAAATGTGCATACTCTAGTTTGAAGCGCTGTTGTGGGAGTGAGAAGGTGTTGCCATGACAGGCCCTTACTTCTCTGAATAGAAACATCCAGCTGCAGGTAGTACACCTTCACTGAGTTTGTGGCAATAACACCTGATGTGACTACAGAGAGGCTGAGTGGACTGGTTATCGTGGGATAGAGAGGATAAGACTCGCCGAATGACGTTCAAACAGGTGAGGACAATAACATGGTAATATAACTCACACGAGAGGAGAAAGTCAACATTCACTCCGTTGCCTAGCAACATATTATTGTATGTGTACAATACACATATAGTATGTAAAAACTGCAGTCTGCCATCTCTCCATTGTTTGTGTGTTATATGTGTGTATCTGCTTTGGATTTTCTGAGAAATATCAACACATTTAATTAACCTTTTCTTTTTTGACTTTTTAAAGTTTCAGTTTTAGGCTGTAAATCAAAGTCAAAGAAGTTACCATATACGGCCACTTGCCCACTTACTGTAGGATAAAAAAAAAAAAGTTATTATAAATTATTGTTATTAATAATAATATATAATAAACAAGAATCAAATATTTACAATAAACAAAAAAAGTGTGCAAAAAGTTCAAGGATCGAAGGAGGGTTAGGGAAGGGGACTGTCTCCCTCCAGAAGGGGAAGGAGGGTGCTCTGTCCATCCACCCGATGGGCCTCCCGTAACCCCAGTCCTGGAAAGGCTGCTGCTGGGCACGCTGGCGGCGTCTGCTGTAACGGACCTCCGTCCAGCCGTCCATCCGTGATCTTCTTGAAAAAGGTAGGTGAACAAAAAGCGCTCTCCTAAATTTTGGGAAAGGAAAAAATCCAATGCTCAATAAAAATTAACTGAGAGAAAAAATATTTTTTTATTTTTACAAACCAAAAAGTAAAATAAAAATAAAAGATTTACAAATAAGGAAGGGTGTGCAAAAGCAACGTTTCGACCCGGTAAGGGTCTTCTTCAGGCAGTGCATACCTAGCTAACTCTCTCTTCTCTCACACAGATGCTGTCTGCTCAAGGATCGGGTTAGAGTAGGATCCATTAGAGGCCACAGCAAAGCTACCTGTGACATAGCCTGACATTCGCTGACTGTCTGGAGAAAGTCATGTGATTCTTCTCCTTCATTGAGAGATGTGGGGTATCATTTTAAAAGCCCATGGAAGTGACCATATGCGGTTCCTCACCCGATAAAGGGTTAATGTGGTTTATTATTATTTATTTTTATTGATTTTGACTGGCTGTTATGTTATGTATATTCACACATTATGTCTCTTGTCGAGTTTCACACTTTCAAAACACTTGTGGCCTAAGCCTGACCACCATGACCTGACGATATGGTGTGCGCTATTAGCTAATTAGCACTACCTTAAGATTAGAATGGGAAACTGGCAACACCACTTCTATTTGAAAAACCAAAACTGCCCTTATATCAGGCCTCCTCCTTGTTTCCCCTCCTGGCTCCTCTGATTTTCAATTGTGCTTTGTTGCTACTTCTGTCAGATTACACCTACTTTACTGAAGGTATTATTGAAATGTTTGCCTATGCTTGTGGAGCATGAAAAGAATAAACATTTCAAAAACGTATGCACAGTCAGTTTGTTGATATCTCAAAGAATGGTTAAAGTCAGGTCATGAAATGACCTTGAAAGTTGTTGGGATGATTCTTCTCTTAAAATGTCTTTTAAATTCAGCAGTCTGTGCAGACACAGAGGTGAGAGGGCCAAGCCACTGACTGAAATTTGATGTTTGTTCAGAGGTTAAAAGGGAAAAAAATCCATAGCCATTTTCATGAACTACAACTAATCCACTCAAAAGTGGAGGTGACCAAGTCAAGCTGAGGTGAAAGCAGTGCAGCCTCAACTGCGATTCTGTCTTTGAATTCATTTTTCGCACAGTCGCCCATTCTTCATCATTTTTTTCATCATTGTCACGTTAAAAACGTGTCCCAAAAAAAAACCAAACACACAGGAAAAAAAAAAAAACACCCACAGCTCAACATGTTAGCATCTGTCTTCTTTCAGACACTGTGCAGTGAATTCAGCCAACCACATGTCAGCTTTCTCCCACTGCTATTTTTATCGTATTGGTTTCACAAACACAACGTGACAGGTATTTTCAATCCGCAACAATGACCGCTGATTAACACATATTAGTCGCCCACACATTTGGCAGTGCATGTGTAACAGGATGGAGGGAAATGGTACTGTGGTTTCATTTACCGCACACTGGTTGACTGTGAAAGGCAGATGCCAAACTGTTTGGTTGTCAGATTTTTTGTTTTTCCACATCTGAATATGAAATAAATAAATAAATAAAATTCCATGAACTGAATTTTCTCACAATCTGTTACTTTTGGAAATTATATTTGCAGTAGTTATGACCAAACTCACAAGTTTAGTTCTTAATTTTCATTAAAAGTGAAGATGCATGTGAAGATACAGATGAAAGAGAAGCCCTGAAGTTCAAAGTACCTCAATCACACAACTAGCTACCCATTTCTCAATATAGTTGCTCAACTTGTGACCTCACTTAAAGATGAGCAAGTCAAGTAAAAGCAAGTAACCTTGACAATTCTGTCTTCTCCTTTCCTAAAATCTCAACAATATCTCAACAATGGCTCAGTACATAGAAATACACTGACTGGATATTCCTGAGTGGTACGAAATGAACACACAGCACTCACTGGCAGATGGTTTGTTGTTTGTTTTTTTGGATTTTTACAGTTAATGAGTACAATGATGACAGAAATAAATGTAAAAAAAAAAATAAAAAAAATAAATGGTGAAGACATTTTTAGGCCGATATGACAGCACAAATCAATTCAACACTTCAGTCATAAATCTAACGTCGTGAAAGGTCACAGCAGTGTCTGTGCTGTGTTGAATTTCAAAAATAAAACATTTGCTACAAAAATCTGTACTAACCTATAATCTGTGTCTGTGTCTGCCATAAACAGAAAGTACAGCCAGTTACGATATAACTGATTAGTCTGATGTGTCTGGACCTGGCTTCATCCAATTTTCTGGAAATGTATATGTATTTTTAATTAGGTAATGCCTCATTTGCATATAAAACATAAAATTAAATTAAATTTGTAATGCAAAGAAAAACTGTCTTAATGTCAGTAATCAACTGGGGAAAATTCACTGTAATATCCAACCATCTATTTTCCATAACTGCTTATCAGGGTTCTCTGGGGGCTGGAGCCGATCCCAGCTGATATTAGGCGAGAGGCGGGGTACAACCTGGCTCATCACATGGAGACACATAGAGACTATTCACACTCACATTTACACCTATGGGCAATTTAAGAATCACCAATTAACCTGTGTGTCTTCGCACTGTGGGATGGGACATGGGTGAACATGCAAAGTTTACATATAGACTGTTTGACCTGTGTTCCTGCTTTAACTACACTTTTGCAATACTAATTTCAATGAATTAGCTGGTTAGACAGTGTTTAATTATGAAATACTGTCCTATTATTTCTGCTCAATAGCTCCAAATATTTAATTTTCTCTTGTTATAAAATCACCAAACTCTGCATGCCAAATGATGTTGCACCAAAAACAGAAGTGGTTTTGAGGTTTCTATTCTGAACTCAAAGTTTAATTAACAAAATGCTATTGTCTGCACCAGTAAGTGTTTCACATACTATACATAAAATGGAAAAGATGTGGTCAGTCCCAGCATGCAAGATTCAGAAGCCAGTAAAAGCTCTGGACAGGTCAGGTTCACGGCAGGGCTCTATTCATTACCTAAATAAATAAATTAAAAAAATTATGAAAATGTGTATTTTCTCTCTCTCTCTCTCTCTCTCTCTTGCTTAAGGGTATTTCATAAAAGCTGCTTTGCATGGATTTTCAAAACCTTTGAACTTTTCTAAAATCAAAGCAAACACACTCTCTCCTTTTGCTTATTGCTCGAATCTAACCTGGCAGGTACGTCTACCCAATTACCATTTTTAATAAATAATTCCCAAACAAAATGCATTGAGTTGCCAACTTCCTTCACGTGTAAACAAAAAAGTAACAAAAGTGTGTGCGTCTGTGTACGTGTGTGTGTTGTATATTTTGCTATATATTATATATTATAATAAACCTATGACACTGACATATTATCACCTTGCAAAGATTTTGTATATTTACACTTCCAGGAGCAACATTAGTATTCGGTAGCCACCAGACAAATGTAAGTACACTTCACTCTCCTTTTAGAAATCCCTGCAGGATGATTTCAGCTATTTAGCAGCTAAATGTTCATCTACCTTCCCCATTTAGTCGATAACTTTATCTGTGTGTTTGGTGCTGGGCAGGTAGTGTCGGGATTATCAGAGCTTTATTTACCCACAGGAGCTGCCTGCTTCTACTGGAAATGAGGGGCGGTGAGGGTGAATCGAAAAACCGAAAAACTTCTTAAACCACAGGTAGTATTTTACTGTGTGTTATCATGTTACATTACACATAGACATTTAATCCATTATTTATATAGCAATAATATCTATAATTGAGCTTTAATAGTAACCTCAGAGTCAGTTTGCAAACAGCTCTGAAGAACTCTGATGGAAGTAATCACACATTCTAAGAGGCACTTCTAAATTTATGAGGAGGTGATGCAATCTGAGCCTGTGAACAGATAAAACTGTGTTGGAGTTTACATTTCATGCCAACCCTGACAGCTTCATTATGACGTGAGTCACCGAGTTAGCTTCATCATCTTTGAACACAAGCGGATTACAAAAAAAGATCAAAACATGAAATGTGTCCTGTGGTGTCCCTTAGCTTGAAATGCATCGCTATTTTGGCAGGAGGCACTCTTCCTTGGCCAAGAAATCCGTTGTGTTAAGCTGTGCCCAACACCACCACCCCTCCTCCGACTCCCCTCAGGCTACCGGGAGTTCCTCTGTCCCCTGTTAGTTTCTGTCAAAATGAAAAAAACAAGTGCACAGCGAGAGCTAACTGTGCACGTGTGCGTGCGCTTTGTTTAGATGCATGTATTTGCTCGTGTGTCATCTTAAATGTGTGTGTGTAGGAGATATGATTCCTGCATGCAAAGAGGCTCTCGCCTTTTGTTTTGTCTCTAAAAAGCTGGTGGCACCCTCTGAAGTGCAGGTTAGCAAACCTAATGTTTATACAGCACTAACATCTAAGTGAACAAAGGACCCCTGGGGGCTGCTGCCTGCTTTCTGGACACGATAGCGCGCCGGTGAATTGACAGCCAATTCATAATGTGCATTATTGCCCACAAACGTACGTACTAGTTTTTGGCATTTTTGAGAATTATGCTTTTTATTGTGGCTTTGCAGGTTTATGTATGTGGCTTAAACTGAATGTAACTAGTGCTTAAGCCATTAACATTTATAAAACGTACAGGACAAAGCATTACCTTTTAGGACCATTTTTTTTTATGTGTGTGAACTGCAAAACTGAATGTTATAAAGAAGAAAGTACCTGAAAGGACATTGCAGGCAGTCTCCTATAAGTGAGTGACTGTGACTGTGTCCAACAGTAGGAAATATTGCATTCTTAATGTGAATGAATAGGCCATCCTTGCAAAAACAAAAAAAAACAAAAGAAGGATGGAAGATAGAAATAAATAGTAATTCATATTTAGAACAGCAGTTGCAGCAGTCATATTCTGCTGTTTAGAGGCACCAGCGCACGATTGTTTAGCTTCGTTACCAAATCTACTAATTTGCTCATGATGTTGCTAAAAAAAAAAAAAAAAAAAAAAGGTTATGTATTATACAACTGTATTATTTTGTTGATTTATGGAAAATATAATTTGTTTCATTTCTCCTTGAATAAAGTGTTTCATGCCCACACTGAAAGGTCCTTTTCAAGAGCTATTTAGAAAACCACATTTCCTCCACTAATTAGAGACATCAATCTCACGGGATGTACGTTAGGCAAAGCATGCTCAAGTTGTGCACGTTGAATCACTGAATCCTGAAGGCCCATCTACCACTTAGGAAATTATAATCAAAATTGAGAAGCATGTTAATGAAGAGGCAATCACAGGGTGAGTGCGTTTTGTTGTCGATGTTTTCTCCATAGTACTAACATCACGGTACAATACAAGACGACCAACTTCCAACGACACAGTAACTTTAACTGTAATTTATTATTCACTGCTTGATTGTGGTAATGGCTTTGATTTGAAAGGCAGTGCGTGTGTCTGTGGGAATTGGGGAGAAGGAACAGTATGAATTGTAATTCGGTATCGGGGAATTAGATGCACACATAAAAATAAAGTAGCAGGCTTGGAGGTGTATATTCTGTCAACATGTGAATGTTATTGTTGATGCTGCTTGAGAGAAACAAACAAGGGAACAGATTTATTCCAAATGAATGATTTAAGAGCATCGATTTACCAGAGGCACAACAAGACAATGCACTCAAGATTCATTACTTTTTGAGCAGCTGGGAGATTGTGCACTCATACAGGACCAAAGTGGCGTAGACATAGTAATTTCTTCGCCTATGATTCTGTTTCAACAACAACAACAACACTGGTTTGCAGAATCAATCATTATATTCCACTCTGGTTTGTTTGAAGTACCGTGTTCAACTAGCTACTTTTTTTAAGTGATACTAAATGGCGTTGTTTTGCCTTGTGTGTATCCATTATGAAGATTCAAAAACAGGGCAGGACTGTGCTAAAAGCTGGCAGCCACAGCAGAAAGTGGATATGATTGATGCATAGTTTGCGAAAGAGGTGGTACCGGAAAAGGTTTTGGGTCCTACAACACAGCTAGGTCTCTCAGTTTCCTCAAAGGACTGACATATGGACTGTCAAGGTGGTTTGCACTCCAAAAGTTCATTAAAGCCAAACGCTTAATTTCTCTTTCCCTCTGTAAGTCAATCCACTGCTTGAGGCAGTTCCATTAAAATGTATTTATTTTGGACTGAAATGTATCCATTTTAAATGTTGGTGTAATCAACCCATCTCTACACCTGATGGCTGTAATGATAACCTGAGGAACTTCAGTAATTTGAGTAAGTCGAGGCAGGAAACAGTTCGTTCTACTGTGCAGTCAGACACCGTTATTAAAAATTGTTTCCAAAACCTACTGAGTCATGAGGTGGGTGACTGTGAATGGATTATTTTAAGACAAAAAGGAAACAAACAAAAGAATAAGACAAGAATTTTCTTTTTGGTAAACACAAAGGCGGCACATGCTAAAAGGGAGAGTTTAAATCTAGAACCTCCGCCCTGAAGGATGCAGCTTTAACTCTGTGTTTAACAGCTGGCAAGAGAGGGTGAATAGTCTTACCTTTATCAATGTCAATCAGGCTTAAAACAGACTCAGTGAAAGATTTGTGATACAAGGTCATCCGTTTTTTTATCAATATTAAAAACATGAAAGCTCGGATTTTTTTACAGATTTTTTTCAACATTTTTGTTGAAACTAAAGTAACAGAAAAGGTCAAAATACTTTGATTGTTTATATAAAGATAGAGTTGGTTTAAGCAGTGGGTGCCATGGTTACATTATCCTGGATGAAAACTGTAGCACTTATTGTACAATTTGCAAACATGCCATGTCTCATTCTGGTGTTAATATTAGCTAATAATTATAAAAATGATGATGGTGGCACGTGGCAGCCTCTCTGGAGAAATATTTTATTTTAACGAACAGACTTGTTAGGAAACTATAGTTGAACATCAAAGACATCAAATGTGTATCATTCATTAAATGATGTCTGCAACTAGTTTTATTAAGTTTCTTGTGACTTATTTTCTCTGACTAGCTGTCTAAAACCCCTCAAACAATGAATTTATGATTAAATAAAATTGATAAAGGAGTAAATTCTCACATTTTATAAAGCAGGAAACATATGTTTGGAGTCTTTAACTGTTTACTACTATGAAACAATCAGAAAACAACTTTATTTCTCACTACAGGTGCTCCGTGTCTCTCATTCATTGTCTTTTTTTTTGTTGTTGCAAACTCAGCAGTAAAACTACAAAACAGATTCTTTTTTTAACCAGGGGGCAGGAAATCATCAAAACAAGCTGACAGATACATAGCTACCACCATATTCCATATCCTTCCTTTTCCGGTAGAGACAGAACATAATCATCATTTGTTTTGAATAGTTTTGCTAGCTGGCTGTTGAATGCAAGTCCAAAATTTGCTCTCTTTTTTAGCTCAGTTTTGGTCTCCACCAACTACACCAAGTGGGAGCTAATTTAGTGCTAGTACTTTATTTATCCCCGAAGGGAAATTCTTTTGTTGCAGCAGCATTATAAAATAAAATATACATAAGAAAAATATACATATGGACTCGTGCAATAACTTGTGCAAAATATGTCCATCAGCTGAACTGTTCCAGAATGAGTCTCCTCTTTCTGCACAGAGGGAGTCATTATACGGAGTTATGGCAGTTGGTAGGAATGACCTCCTGTAGCGGTCTTTCTTACAGTGGAGCTGCAAGATATATATATATATATATACATACAGTATATATGTATATATATATATATATATATATATATACACACACACATGAGCAGCGTTGATAAATTCATTAGTATGACGATCATGCTCTAACTAACTGTTCGTGGTATAAACAAAATCCAATTCCCGAGCAGTATTATGCTGTAGATTAGATGGTATCCATAACAACAGCCAAAAGCTTTCAGCAACTAGACAGTGCTATATCTAGCATCAAATGGAAGAGGCTATGCTCATCCACACGTCTCCCTGTGCCAGTTTTTTGACAGCATCTAACACTGATGTCTGAGATTATAGCTGTTTTCTCATACACTGCGCCATCCTTAGAAACATGCAGTGTTTATGTTTCCAATCCTTTCATCCACTTCTTCCACCATGCACTGGGAATTTTCCCCATGCACAGAAGAATCTTGTGAGAGCTACATTTGAAGTCTCATCATCTCCCAACCCTCACAGGACTCCATTCAACATTAAATGGTATTAAATATTTCATTGTCACTTGCACTGTCATTGACACTGAGTTATAGTTTTGTCTTGACAAGAATTTTATACAGTGCTTCATGCCTGACTGCTTGTTCAATATTCGATTTATTCGGTATTCTAAGACCTATTGTACAGTGTTTCTTTGTGTGTACTGTGGGTAGACAGTAACACAGTCAGATTCACAGATGAATGTTAAGTAATGGTACAGTAAAACAAAACAAAAAAAGAGAGAGCTGGCTTTTAATTTAAGTCCCATTTTTACATCCATGTTAAGTCATACATGGCTGTTTCTAAATTAATAATAATTCTAGCAGTTCTGTGAGCTAAATGAATGCTAACATGTTCATGACGTCGATGTTAACACTCGGATGTTAAGCAGGACATTCACTAGGCTTTATTTATTAGCATAAAAAGTAAAGTACATGTGAGGCTGATGGGAATGCATTAAGTTTTGAAGATATTTCGTCATAAATCAAAGTGTTGGACAAACAGATATTTTGTCCTGATGGTACTTGACAGTTCACCCTGATGTAGACATGAATGTGTTTACCAAATTTCAATCCATCTGACATTTGTTCAGTCATTTCACAGAAAACCACAAATGTCAACCTCATGGTGTTGCTATGAAAAAGTCTGGAGGATTCATCATCCTGGTACCATGGATGTCTGCACCAAATTTCTTTGTGCCAATCCATTCAGTATCTGTTGAGATATTTCACAGGATAAAAACATTCTGGGTCCCATGAAGGTCTGTACAAAATAACACGTCAATCATCCAGCGGCTGTTGAGGTATTCCAACAGCTGAAATAGTCTGGACCAAAGTGGGTGGACTGACACGCATACAAACAGACAGACAGACAGACCTACATTACTATCTCTTGAGCTTTGCCACTTGAACGGCTAAAAAAGCTGTTAGCTGAAAGAGTACTTATGCAAACGGCTCACAGTGCATTCCCCAGAGCTTTGTTCCGCCAAAAAGCCAGGGAGATTCTTTAAGCGTCTATTCACCTTTTTAAATGTCTTTATGGATTGGCTGCGTTCTGCAGAACAACTGGCTAAACAATCAGTGGAGCATCTAAAAGTCAACAGTCAGTCAGCTTTGGTTCATCTCACAGAGCAGCGCTCAAGGTTTGGTTAGACAGATTAATGTCTCAAGTTGTCTCAGTAAAAGTAAGTAAAATAAATGGGTTTGAATATGTCAATTTATTTACACAGCAGAAAGGCCTCAGCAGCAGATGTCGGGCAGCTTTTGCTGTATTGCTGCATTTGTCATATCAAAAGCAAAAATAAACACTGTCTCCACTCAAGAGTCATTGCTGGTGTTGCCACTATGACTTCGGCAAATATGAAAATGTCATCTTTTGTTGATAACAGCTCAAGTTTGTGTCACGGGGGTGCTTATCCTTTGAAACATCTGCACCGAGAAAATAGATGGACAGTGGACCGAATCCACCTAAAAGAAGGTTAGAAGTACAAGTAAGAGTGGACAGTGAGAAAATTCATATCAAGTGGGAGTCGAGGATAAGTGACACAGCAGAGTGGACTATGTGGTCATCCATGCCAATTTACAACCAGAGCTGAAAAACAAAGGCAAAGTGAGAGAATTACAGCAACTACAGTGCTAGATGGTACTAAATCTTACACACTGGTCTTTTAAATCATTCTTTTTCGGGTTGCAATAACTGTGTTTAACTCAACCAACAGCGATTTTTATAGTAATCCAAGAGTACAAAGCCAGTTCTTAATGTTGGGTAAAGATTTTATAGAAAACTGATGAAATGGTTAAGCTGATTAATTGTTATGATTATGATTATATTATGATTATTATTAACATACAGCTGTTGGTTCTATGTAAACAATATTTCATTTACGGATTGCTTATTACAATTACTAGCTAACTACTAGCTTTTTGTAGCTGTGACCATTAGTCGTAATAGTTATGAGCAGAGGTTAAGCTTTCTATCCACTGCTCAATGCCACCAAATCTTACTCACTGATCCTTTAACTAACTACATTATTTATTAATATATTCAGTTATTCTTTATTGCATTATGTCAATTTTGGGGCTCAAATGACATGTTTTCTCTGACCAGCAGTCTGATACCTATAAAACAGATAAAAGCAGCAAGAAACAAAAGGAAACCTTCATCTGCTTGTCACTGCCACAACAAATAAAAAGAAGCTCAGCTTTCAAATGTCACACTCTGTTTAAAATCACTGAAACCGGGTGGAGTTTATGGATTATGATACTAAACTACGATACTCTTGCAGTTGTGTCATTACTTGGTTCTACATTTGTGTCTGGCTTGCAGTCTATGGTGCAGTTTGATTGGTCGATTGCTGGATTGGCCAATGTTGGGTTCCATTTTCACCACATCTGATTTGTCCTGAAACGGCCCTTAAATTAAATCTTAGGGTTCCCCCATTTGCCAAATCCCACTTTAAACATGTGAGACAACATCGTCAAAGAAGTAATTGCAAATGTAACCGAGATTTCCTGAGGTACAAAAAATGTGTCACTACTTATTACTGTATCTTTACTTTGGAGATAAAAAATGATAATGTAGTAGAGAAAAAACAGGCCAGTGATTTAAAGCACAATTTACACTGGCAGTGTACAAACAGTCAGATTTTGGAATTACAGCTTCAGTGAACGAAACTGAAATTTATAGTGTATGGCAGAGATTAGTCCAGAGTGACTACACTGTGAATCAATCCATGTACATATAAAGTGAGTATTTCACCGATCTTCCAATAATGAATAATGGCAAACTGTAGCATTTAAGCTTTAAACCAATACAGTTGCTGCGTTTGCAGAATTATAGACAGCATGTTCAGTTCATTTGACTACAGCAGTAATTGGGTTTGATAAACCGCCACTGACAGCAGCATTGGATTCCTCTTCCAAAAATCCTGTCACTTTAAAGCATCTTCCTGTTTGGAGACTGCAACATTCAACACTACTCTGACTACAACAGCCTTCCACTTATCAATCTTGTCATATTACTCTGGACTAACCGAATCTGCTCTTAAATTGAGAGTCAATAGAGATTGTTGCATTGGCACAGTGGGAAGATTGAAGATTATTCTCTTTGCTTTGCTCTGTCAACAAGTGGCACGATCAAAAAAAGAACTTTCAATTCCTCTCTCAATGTTGCTATAAAATATGGTTGTTACTGTTTATCCAGCATACTTAAATGAGGACTTATTGTTTTCAATAAACAATTGATTAGCTGAGGGCAACACCATCAGTTTGGTCCTGATCTTTACTGCAAGATAGAAGTAAAACACATGAACAAGAGTTTGACAGAACCCCACCGGGCACGTCTCTCCTGCCGTTTCTGTGTCTGACCTCCGAACAGCTCTATCTGCTCTGTGCAGATTGACGTGGCTGCTTGTGTCGTCTGTCAAAAATAGGACGGCCAAATATTCTTGGCGGAGCCAAGCGGAGAGCCACAGCACTGCCAGTGGGGTTACAAACATTGACTAGAATGGCCGCAATTAGCACGGGTGGCTGTAAGGCACCAGGAACGCATCACATCTGTGTCTGGTGGAATTTAGCTGTAAGACATAAATAGAAAATAATACATGTTCTGATACAACCCACATACCTCTAGATGCCTTTAGAAATCCCAGTCTCCAAATTTTAACCCATTTAAAATGATTGATCAAGTAAATCTACATAAAATTATATCTTGTTTGAAAAATTCTAGTGTCAATGCACAGTATTGGTCAGTTTAGACTTCTCAGCCATTTCCATTCACCATTTTATTACTTTTATTGTTTTTTAGATTAGTTACTTTATTCTAATTATTACTTTTAGCTATTGAAGCATTTTAACTTTAGGTAATTATTCCAACTGTTTATCCATTTCTTTTATCCTTTTATGTCATAATTTAAACCCGTTAGTTTGAGCCCAATTATTTCTAACTATTTCGACTTGTCTGCTTGCTTTCATACACACTCTCTGCAATAAGCCGATCGTAGCCAGAAGCATTTTTGTAAGTTCACTGAAGATCAGTATCACACCAATTTGTAATTCTAGTTGATGTTTATTTTCCTCCTAAACAAAAATATGTGGATAATATTTACCTGATGAAATCATAATTTCTATTTTTTCCACATTTCACATACCCCCTGACAAATGCAAAAAGTCCCCCTCAGGTACAGTATGCCTGATGGGAATTGCTCTTCTAGGACTTTACGAGCTTAGCTGATTAAATGGTTAAGTTGCTACATTTATCAAGTGGGCACCTTGCTTCACTGATATATCACTGAATTACGCCCACAACACCATGAGTAGGATCAACAGGGAATTTCAGTGTCACTGCTTACTCATAACCACAGGGCAAAACCTACCTTTACAGCCCTCTTTCCCTGCCTCTAAGCATAGACAACATAAGCTTCCTCTGCCGAATCCTCTAGTGACACGGTGAAAACTACAACAAACACAGTGTGCTGTCACTCTGACCACTGCACCAACATTTGATATCACTATCTTCCAAGGGATTACACTCTTTCTCCTGAAATCCCTGACCGTTTGCAGACCTTGTTTTACCCATATGGCCCCTACTGGGATCAGACATCCTGAAAGCTTTGAAAAGCTTGTTTCAAAAAATGAACAAGAGATTTCTGCAATGGCAAGTTTTTGTCACTTTCTGAAACTGACAACTCAACAGCTGCACCACCCAAAACAGCAATTAGCCAGGTGTTCATAGGTGTTAAAATGTGCAGAGCTTTGAGTCAACTTTAAACTCTTTTCTTCTCAGTCACTGTCCCTGTTTACTGCTGACCACTGCGCTTCCAAGTTGGCAGAGAGAGTACAGTTTTTTTCAAACAACAGATGGAATGAGTGTGTCCAAAATCCAAGTCTCCATAATGTAGCTAAACAAAACAATAGTTTGAAGTGCCTTCCAAAAACTACCAGATTTTCAAAAATGACTCCCACGAGCATTTTGTGATCTGCTAACTCTATGGTTGGGGTCTGGGTTAAGGCTAAAGAAATATATTTACATAAAAAGTCAATATTTGGATTTACTACATAAAAATAATAAAACATTCTAAATTATGGGAGAAAAAAAGTCTTAAGACCTCATTTAAGACTTTAAAATTTAGATTTATCTTGTACTTTTCTCTTTCTCTTTTTTTATTCCATAATCTTGATTTATCATCTCATGCTTTTGACTGAGTAAGTCCATTTTTTTACATTTTATGTGATCTTCTTTCACTGGCAGAAATAGCTGTTCATAAACCTTTGCGCTACCTGTAAATGCAATATCTTATTTTCTGTAGCCTGTGAGTGCTCTACAAAAATGTGCACAACTTCACATTTCATCGACAGAATGGAAGTCGTCCATCCGTGTTCTTAAGAACTTTCTAGCTGTCTCTCAACCTGTTCACAAAAAATATTTTCCAGCTAAAAAATGAGGTAAGCTGCTGAGCAGTTTTACTGAACAGCAGGGACAATTGATAAGCAGACTATTTGGGGACTTGGGGAAACAATAGAAATTCTAACTAAGTTTTCTAGTCTGTCCTTAAATTTAAACTTGGCAGCACCCGATCACAGTGATATTGGCAGTCGGCCCAGGGATGAGGAATCTACTGACTGAGCTGCTGATGGAGAGAGAGGAGAGCTGGGGTGAAGGGGTTGGGTTGGAGGAGGGCAGAAAACGAAAAGGAGATTTAAAACCTACCCTCCATCTATCCGGATGGGGAAAGTGAGATCCCTGGCAAAAAAAAAAAAAAAAAGAGCAAAAAGATTGATGAGCTCCATGCCTTGGTCAGGACCCTCCGGGAATATTGTGAATGCAGAGTTATGTGCTTCACAGAGTCTTTGCTACAGGGGAATACACCAGACGCTATGATCACACTCAAGGGTTTAATGCAAGCAGGCACAGGGAATCAGAGCAGCAAAAATAAAGGAGGTGCTCTTGCTGTTTAAGTAATAATCTATAAAACAAATCTCTTTGCAGAGATTTTTTTTTTTCCTGGAACGGAAGTACTTGAAAATTGGCACAAATGTAAAAGCTTTCATGAGCTGTGAATTGCTTAAATCATTGTAGTACAGGATCAATCAGTGCAGCAAGTTGTTTACTGTACTCCATCTCCTCCACAGTCACCGGATATGTGAAAATGCTGGAGCACGGTGAAATGGTAAGGGTGCACAAAGCTTCATTGACATCAGCAGGTGCTTCGCTGGAAGAAAAACCCACACGCGCTTTGCCCTCTGCGGATATTGATTGGACGTCACTGGTGTACGTGACTAAACACACATAAGATGGGAGGCTGGAAAAGGTATTAAGCATGTGTCATTTCAGAGAGTGTAGTTCAAGTTCAAACAGTGAGGCCGCTTCAAGCTTTCAGTGTTACTTGAAGACCATCATCATCATCAGGAAGCAGCAGTTTTGGGGAAACAGCTGATTCAGGCTGATGAGCCCCAAACAGATTGGTGGGATTGACATACATGTAAACGCTGTGTATATACACATAATGTATATCAGCGATTTGCACTCAAAGCAAACACCAATGCTGAAACATCGCGAATACACAAAAAAGTAATTAGCAAAGTTTTTGATAATAGATTATGAGTCATTTCTTGGTTCTCGCCCTAAAATGTGAATATTTTCTGCTTTGCTTTATAGTTGTAAATTAAAACCTTTTGTGTTTTGGACTGTTTTGGTCACACAAAACAAGCAATTTTGTGGGGGGAAAAATGACTCATTTCCAAACATTCAAACAAATAATCGATTGTAACAGGCAGATTTATCATAATGAAACTAATAGTTAGTTAGTTTTAGCAGTCTTTCTTTAGAAGCTTTCAAACTGCTATTGAAAAAGCGTAAATGACAAATGATTACTTAAGACGTACAATGTCCCAATATTTGCTTTATTCTCCTTGTTGACTAAATATCAGTAAATATATGGTATATATTATTCTGTTCCAACAAAAGTAGTTTCACAAGCAACACAACCTCTTGACAACCACTTAAAAAAGTGAGCTTTCAAGACAATCGACAGCGACAAGGCTACGCCTGTCCATAGATGGCCGATGAAGAGGTTGAAACACAGAAAGAACACCCCAGTGTGAAAAGACTGACAGCACACTGCAACAGAAAATTGAAAGAAGGAAAAAGAATAGAATTGTACCCACAGTCAGCCCGGATTATTAAGTCCAACATGTCCATCACGTTGGGAGTCAAAGACACAAAGCACTGTCCCCCGTCTTGAGCTTTCAAGGATACTCACCCCAGCCTGTGCCCTCATTGTCAACGCCACCCAGGTGAGACAGCATTTGTGAGGCTTTTTTAGGGAACCCTGGGAATGGAGTGAAAGTCAAACATACATCTCATGCAGACTCACACCAGTTCACACCTTGATTTGTGTGACTCCTAGTCCTACTGAGTTACGTGTAAATATAATGTGTGGATGACCCTAAAGCATAGATATATTATCAGAACTAAATATGGGGGGATTGATCTAAGAAGCATATGACATGATCACAATGTTTCAGTTTTGATTTTGTCTGTGGACCTCTGTTGCATGGCTTACACATGTTCCCTCAGTCTCTTCACTGTAAGCCATCTAATAAAGACACATTACCAACATAAAAAAGTCTTACAGAGAACGAGAGATGGACACAGTGAGTCAGTCTTTCTGCCAATTTGTTGCAGTAGCCAACTGGTACTGCAACAAAAAAATCCACTGCATCCCACATTTTCTCAGTATAAAAGACAGGTCTGTAAAACTGTTGACTGGTCAGCTTGAACTGCAAACAAGATCAATCATTAATCAAAATATTTAACACCACACATATTTAATATTTGTACACTCTATAGGATCTAGAACAACTAGTTGCATGTGCATGACAAAGTCCATGAATAACGAGCCAGGGTTCAAGGAATGGAACGCAAATGTTTTTTTTCAAACTAACTGTTGGTTTTCTCTGGTCCAAAACTGTGGGTTGATTGAGTTGGTATCCTGTTCCATTATCCTTGTGGTTCGCTTTCTTTTCACACAAAGATAAATCCAAGCCAACCAAAATTAATTACTAAAGCCTTGTGAGAACATTCAATCTGCTCATTGCTTAAATGCATCTGGAGCAGGAGTGAGAAAGTAAACACAGGAAGAAGATTGTGAGTCTTGATTTAGTATAAATGCTGTGAGACAGCATTTCTGTTTTTCGTAACTTTACAAGGGACTGTTCCATGTTTAGCATGTATATGTTTTTTTGCATTGTGTGTAGAAGCTGGTATCAAGTATCAAGTATCAAGAAGTCAATGCATTTGGACCAAATCAGATCTCATTTGACTCTCAGGTCACAGTGCACCTGGGCTGTTGAGCTCACTGCTCACTTACACACCATATAGTTGGGTCAGATCGAGATTGGATGACATTTGCACAGCAATTGAACCACTCTAGAGTTCACTTTGACTGGACAGTGACCATTTCCGCCAAAAGGTTTCATGCGGTTGTCTGGGTTTGCACCTGTGTACAACTGATGTGTTCATATCTACCCAAATATATCATACCAAAGGGGGAAAACAAACTAGGATCTTTTGGGGGCATACAGTACTGTATATGCCCCAAATAAACAACTTTCATTGGAATGACTGCACAGAAAATTGAAGCACTGTATCATTTTCATAGACAAAAAAAAAATTGTTCGTGAACAAGCCCTGTAGATGATGCATGGCCTGGCTGATGTGGTGCATTATGTCAAAGTACACCACTGTCCTATTATCCAGCTATGACAGCTGTCAACACTCCAGAAAAGCAGCAATTTTATCACATGCTTGCAGACTGGCACATCTACTGCGCCTCAATTACTTTCAGGCGTTGCATGACATTATGCACATACTGTAGGCTAGTGTTTTTCCTTCAACTCTTCATAGATCAGGAGCATAAATAATACCACTGCCATGTGAAAACATGCCATATCTGAATCCCTTAATCTGTCGTTAAAATAGTAACATATGGCAAGCCTGGCTGGAACATATTGACTATGCAGTTAGTGTCAAAATGAAGGAAGTGAAAGACAGCCTTTGGTTCAAAAGGTTAATGAGACTCTTTGGGGATTTGTGGAAGTGTTCTAACACCGGTGTTGAAACTGTGTGAATGTGCAGTGTTAAAGTAGAATTTGGTGGTGTGTCTTGCCCTTCCTGCAGTACATCTCACATAGTGTTGTGGAGGGGGACAAAATTATCACTCTGCAGGGTCATGAGGTGAATCTAGTTCATTGGTAAACGTATCATGGAAAGAATGGCAGCGTAAAAACTGGACTGGTGTCAGCCTGGAGATTCTTTTCAATATATGCAAAAGGCAGTGTTTCAACGGTTGCAGCTGCCGTAGGAAAGTGCTTGCTGCAGCGGATGAAGAAGCTACAAAAAGACATGGAAAGGTAGGATAAAACAGCATGGAGAAAAGGCCTGCCACTGACTATGCAGCCAACATCCATAGCAACCCACAGTGATTTGTTTGATCCTTGAAAACAACAAGGAGGCCTATAGGATAGTGGTGTGGGAGCTGTACCTGTGGTGTGAAGAAAATAGCCTGTGTCTCAAAACAAAACTATCATTGATTTTAGGAAACTTTATTTTCACTTTCACTTCACTATCTATCTATGGTGCTGCTGTTGAGACTAAAAACACTTTTAAATATTTAAGATTTTGGTTTTTCTTATTCCTGCACTTGGCATGGCATCAACAAGATCCACAAAGGCTCTTCTTTCTTGGATCTTTTTAAAATGGTATGCCTATAAAATTGATGGTTAGCTTCAAACAGTGCACTGTTGAAAATCTCATCTGTAAAAGATCTGAAGCACTACAGAAAAATTGTAGGCTTTGACAAGGTATGTAGCACATTACCACAGCCCTCACAGCATATGGTATTATTATCAAGAATAATACTCATACAAGCCATCATCTATTTACTACATTGTTACAATCTGACACTATCAAGTCTCACACCACCTGGTTTTATTCATAGGCGGTGAGACTCATCACTCAGCCCACAGGGTCATGGATGAGAGATTCTCTACTGATTATTCAGATAAAATTAGTGGGTCGAGTTGATTCTTTGTCATTTAAAAAGTTGGAGGGAGCACATCTTGAGTCCACCACATCTTAGCTGTTTTAATGCACAATTTATTGTTATGTAAGTGTTGTCATGGTTCTTTAATGAACAGTGCATTTGGCAAAATTTCTCTTTTATTTATTCATACAGTTGGTTGGGTTGTAAGCTGTCCAGAGGTTTGTTGCCAGAACATAAGCATTTAATTGCCTTAGAAGGTTGTACTTTTTAATGTGTGTCAAAATGAAGTGAAGTGAAATAATTCTTGGTCATTAGGTCCAGCAGGAAGAGGCCAGCAACTCATATACCAACTGAGCACACTGTGCTGTTAGGCATTTACTTGTTTATATGCATATCAGAAGGTATGGTCGCAACACATACAGTATGTTGATACTCTGTATGATGCAAATGTACATCTGTCGAGAGCTTATAAGCCATTCACACATACAGATGAATGGCACAAAAAAAACCCTGAATAGAGAAGAGAAACGTAAATGCAGATGCTCACACGAGGCGTCGCTGAATGGTTTGAAAATGCTCTAAAGAGGGAGATTTTAGTGTAATGGTCCACCACCGTCATCAAAACACAAATACAAATGGAGGGAACATTTTTTGGAGGAATGCCGTTCATCCCTCCAGCAAAGTGCCACAGACGTACTGTACTCTCCCGAAGGTTCTGCGACACTTTATACCGATTTCTTCTTTTTTTTCTCCCTGCATGTTGCCATGATGATGAGAGGTGACACAATTCATCTGGTAATTGCTATACAACAGAAACATTTTGTACTATTTTTATAATCAAATAATGAATCTAAATGTCAAATATTCTTTATAGTTTCTTTGTTTTTTTAAAAATTCGTTTTATATAATTGTATATTGAACATATCTGAGTTTTCAACTGTTGGTTTAACAAAACACATTTGAATACATAAACTAGGTCTTTCTTTGTGATCTGTGTTTCTTTTTTTTACATTTTATAGACTAAATGAGTAATCAGTCTATTGATATAAAATCAACAGACTCAACAATAATGAATATAGTAGTTGTGTTAGTTGCAGCACTAATACATGCATGCAATCTGTTAGTCCACATATATCTGTTTTTCTCAGCTATTTTATTTGATTTAAAAACTTCTTCTGGTGAGAAATCAACATGTTAATATATAATATAGTATGTTGGGTCTTTGTACTGAAAGAACTCCAAATGTTTCCTGTAGTGGTGATTTTTTAATTTTTATTAATAAGTACCCCATCTGCAACTGCATATCAAGGTGAAGTGAAACTGATGATCAAGTTCTGGTGATGTATTTTTTAAAATAGTTAACAAATTTCTATAGACATTTTTCTCTAGTTTCTTTTGTTCTAGCTGCACATACCGCCTTTTGTCACTGAATTAAGCTGCGTAATCTGTTGAGGTTACTTCCATCAAGCTTCATTATGGCTCATTCTCAGTCTTTCTAATAATTCCAAATCTCAATTCCCCTTGCAAGTTTGGGCGTGAGAGTGCAGCATGCGATGCTTTCACATTTAATTTATACAAACAGCTAATCGTCATCCATAATGCAGCGAGGCAAGTGTGGAAACAAGCTCACAGGCTTTGGGTAATGCTAATTGAATTTGAAGATGAAGTATCTCAAAGACAAATTGTTTGTGACTTCATCCCGTGCTATAATTACCCATGTTAAATGAGGGTAAAAACGTGGAACAATGTTAAAAATGCTGTCCTCCTGCGAACAAATATGATGCTTGCGTTCTCATGTCTCCTCCCCCGCAGAGTACTGCACATGATAAATATTTAGCCAGCTGTTTCTGTTGTGCCTCTTTGTGTCTAAATTAATGCAAAAATGAATGTATATTTATATTAAGTTTTAATTTGATCAACTGCAGGTGTTTGCTGGTGACCAGTGACTCTGCAACAGTTTGAGTGATCACATTTCAAAGTGGTATCACTGTTTCTACTGTATATTTCTGTGTTTGCCCACATAAACCTTATTTTTGTATCATATATCAGAGAAAATATGGTCAATCATTAGTTAAATTATTGTTGATTTCAGCGTTCTTTGACTCAAAAAATTAAATCAGCTGCATGCTGTGTTTTACAACCACGCACATCTACAAAAAGCTCTTCTACACTGTGCTCATCCCATAAAAGCCAATTAGAGATTGCCATTTTTCATAACAGATTTCATGTCACCAAAAAACATGCTCTCAGCTAATACTATCATCTCATTCATGTAACAAATAAGCACAAATCACACCAAAGAAAAAGAAGCACACTGTCAGGATTAATTAGACTTCCTCACACCTCTCACCCAGACAGCTTGGAGCATGCACATATCCGGGCCATTGAATCTAAACATTAGTCCAGCTAAAACTGATTGTGTGGCTGACTGGTCCAGTCAAGCAAAAAAGATTAACCCAGAATATGTTTCAATCCGATAAACAGACCCTTAATGCCTCTGTGTCAGATCAAAACCTTCAAGAAACAATTTTGTTTTTGGCATCACAGAAGACAACAAAAAGATCAGGGATTTTCTTCTTAAAGTTGCTTTGGATTAGTGCATCCGGTGAAACTGCTACAGAAATGAATAGAAAACTAATTAAAGACATGAGCAAGCAAAACAGTATTGATATACTTATATAAATACAAATTCAAAACCAAGGCAGAGACATTGTGATACTCAAGCAATGTTGTTAACACTGATCCCTATTCTGGCTGAGTGGGTGGCGAGGCCCTTTTAGGGTTTCTGCACTGTGTTCTTTTGCTTAACTGGCACCCTTTAGCCCAAGTTTCCTGCTTTGACATCCTTTTTGGAATGCCTGTAATATCTGGCGGGCACCCAGTTCAGCTCTTATTATGAAAATATGTATTGCCCCTGAATCTATGGCTTGTTAGCACAGAGGGTGAGTTCTGCCAGTTTGCTGCTGGAATGGTAAATCTGTCACATAATTTCTCTGTAACTTCAGAAATAAAATGTATCCATCCATCCGTGCCACTAATTAAATTATTGATGATTCTATAGATTTATTTATTTTTTTTAATTAAAGTTGTATTGTTGAGTTTTATTAGAGACAAAAGTATATTGACATAGTATTTCTCACCTAAAAGCTTTGTGTGTAACTCTGAGGTCTAGGTTAAACTTGTTGAATGCATTTGCATTAACATCTTTAATAGATATTTCAGATGTTTTATGTCCATGTTTGCTAGTTAGCAGTCACTTACCCCTTTCTGCTACTGTAATTGCTACCTTTCACAAGCCATTTCTTTTCTGGTTTTCCCTCTGATGCCATCCTGCCTCAACTCTGTGAGTTTCTTGATGGACAGTAGAGTAAACTGCACCAAATAATAGCTGTTGTTATAATGTTAGTTAGCTTAGTTAGCTGAAATGTTAGTGCCCAGACTGGTTGCTTAGAGCACTGTGGGAATGTTGGTGTTTACACTGGTAGCACAGGAGCTTTGGATCTCTAAGAGGAGATAATAATAATAATAATAATGATAACAATGTAATCATAATAAATGCACATATACATCTGCCTACATTTCTGATAGTGGTATTGCAGTTTATTTTTATTTGACAATTTATATGAGAGCTTACGGTGACATCAAAGATATTCAAAGATATTCCATTTACAATGAAACAGAGAAAAGCAACACATCGTCATAACTGAGAAAAAAGAACCAGCAACCAGTTTCTCATTTCTACTTGATAAACTGCTTGATTAACCAACATTTTGTTAAATCATTTTCTGTTTGACTTTTTCAGTGTTTTCATTGCTACATTCATCTATTTCCTTCCTACATATGTATATATATATATATATATATATATATTGTATTTGTGTTTGCCTATATATTATGTCTAAATGGCACTTACACAATGACAACCGTTTACGTTTTCAAGTCACATTCTTCAGCTACTCTTGTGGGAAGAGGCATTCCCAGGACAGATGGGATATATTATCCCTCCAGCATCTTCTGGGTTTACCTCAGGGTCTGTTCCCAAGTGGACATGACTGGAATACAGAACTTTGCACATCTAACCTGCTATTTTTGTCCGAAACTGTGAAAAATGAATACAACCCTATCGGTGCCCATCATTTCGGAAGAGTCACATTTTTGTGCTTTTTTGTATCTGTCAAAAGGCTCAAAAGAGGTTATAAATGAATTTATCTGTAGAGGAGACACAAGCATTTTTTTTTTGAAGACGATTCCCTGAGGATAAGTGCAGTGAAGCCATGCGTGTGTGTCTATCATACTGCCAGCTGCTGTTCAGGATCAACTAGATTGCAGTAATTGGTCCAGTCCTTTTTGATGTGAACTTCCAGCATGTTTAGTAACATATCAAACTGTGCTCCTGACATCACACAGTAGATCTTCCATAGATTTTCCACCATTCCAGTACCAGCTTGTGAAACTCACCCTGCTCTTGACATTTTTTCCTCCACGCAAATGAGGAAATCATCCCTGCTTGAGGGCTGCATGTCATTTCCCAGAATGACTTTTTGCAGGGAATGAAGAAGTAGAACCATGAAAATGCATCGGGCTCTGTGCAATGCATTTTTCAGATTTCATTCAATGATTTGTAGGTCAAAAGATGTATAGACATCTAGGTTAAAGAGTTTTCAGACTTGAAGGTTATGCTGTAACCATTGTTTTAACACCATTTTTTTTCCTACCTGTTCTACATAAAGTACAGTCACTGAAATGTCACTGAAACGACACTTAGAAGCAACCTAGACATCTCACAAGCTTTCGCTTCCCAGCCATATTTTTCTCAGTTGTAACTGAGACATCTACATATCTTTTGCCCTTCAGATAATATTAACCAGATGAAACATTCTCAATCTCACTCAGATATCCATGAGCAGTCCCTGCTGTTACAAACTCCCATTTCTATAGTGGATCAACTAACATTGCTATGTGCTAATTTACTGAATCAAAGGTAGCAGAAAGCTCAAAAATTTAAGCACTTCAACAAACCAGTATCTGAATTTAATCGAACGTCATTCACAACCTTCAGGAGTGCAGTCTCAAAAGCCTGGCTAGAACATTGTATAGTGTGCTATAGACTTTCTAAAATACCTTAGCAAGAAAAGGTTATTAGGTCCCCAAATCAATCCCTAAAGTGTGTGTGGGGGGGGGGGGGGGGGGGATTTGATACAAATGATACAAAAAGAAAACTTTAACAAGGTAGCGCCTGCTGCTTTCAACATTGAGGAATCTATTCTGAGCTCCTTCAAGATATCTGAACCAAGACACCCTGGGATAGGGTGTATAGGTGCCTCATTTTAAGCCACATGCATAGCCTCATTCTGTTGGTCACTACCCAAAGGTTGTCACTATACTTGAAGATGGGTAAACTAAGAGCTTCAGCCTCAGCTACTTGTTAAACCTGCCCAAATTTACGATGGTGGTTTTGTACTCCAAAACATGGGCTGCCAAATCGCAACAAATACTAGATCCTACATTAGGTTGCTTAAAAAAACAAATTAAAACCATGTCAAGAAAAGGTTATTCGGTCCCCAAATAATTCCAAATGTTTTCAAATGATACATGAGACAAACAAAAAAAACTTTACAGCAGAGAGGCATCCACGGTATCGTCTGCTGCTTTCAACATTAAGGAATCTATTCTGAGCTCCTTCAAGCTAGCCCAGACACCCTGCACAGGAGCCTCATTTTAAGCCACATGCGTCCATGGCCTCATTCTGTTGGTCACTACCCAAAGCTTGTCACTATACTTGAAGGTTGGACGGGTAAATTAAGAGCTTCAGCCTCAGCTCCTTGTTAAACAAGGCAGTCCTGCATCTGCACGACCGGAGATGTAGCACCAATCTGTCTGTTGATATCAAGCTCCATCTCATTCTCACCAAGATCCTTCACTATAGGAGCAACAGCTCATCCCAGAACTGCTGGGGTTTGACACTATTTCCCCTCGTACTGCACTCTCTGATCACCTGTATTCCTCTTGACATTTATTTGTACTCAGATGTGGTTTTTATATGATGACTTTCATCTCACAAGGTGTGTTTTCCTACTTCTTTGCCATTTTCTAGCCTGAAGTGCTGCATTAATCCTTCCCTTAAAATGCTTGATTTAATTAAAGCAAAAAGTGCAGTACAAAGAATGAGCTTGAATTTGTGTCTTGTTTACCTCTCAGCTATTTGCTTGCCTCAGTTTAAACTTGCACCTTCCATTAATTGGTTCTTGAAGTGCATTAATCCCCCAGAGATAGCTTTATAGTGCTCTATATTCAATGGTGGGTATTAGAGAGCCAGCAGCAGCACCTTGCCTCCTCCTCTGAGACGGAGAGAAACAGTGGGTGCTTTCTCTAGAGAACAGACAGTCGTATTCATTAGGATATTCATGGGTGCACAGGGACGGCTGAGAGCAGCTCAGCGGCATACAGTATGCAAAGCAACAGTTTAACCAAAAAGGTTAGTACTTGAGTAATTATTCAAACACTGAACGCAGCACAAAAACATCAGCACAGACATACTTGGATTAAACAGGTGTACATGCACTTTGAAGTAAATACATATGTCTCTCGTGTACCTTTTTTTCTATCTCTATGTACATTTCTTCCATACACGCATCTATTTTCCATCTATGCCATTAGGTATGAGGTTATACATGTCCACATATAGATCATTACCTAAGCCTTTGTCTGCTTCGTTTGCTATTAGCAAGATATCTGTCTAACCTTTAAACCAAAAGATGTGGTTTTGATGGAGTTTCCATGGATGCATTCTGCAGGTTTTGGCTGATGCACAGCAGCAGCCCAAAATACAGCATTGCCAAAACAAAAACATGCTGCACGACACGCTGCCTGTCAGTGGCTTTCACCAGCCTAGCCTCTGTATGTGGATTTTTTTTTTTGTCTGGATGGATCTGGATTCAAGGAGATGTCCTCAATCCTCACAAATACAGGCACATTAATGCATGTAAGCGCACGCACACACACCCACACACACACAATCGTCGCCTCCCACGTAACCCTCCCCTCGCTGAAAGTGCCATTGTGGCGTTTGAGCTGCAGTGTGTATTAAATTGACGTGGTGAATATAGTACACTGTGCACTAACAGTCAGCAGCTGCCTGCTGAGGAGAGCATGTGCGTGTGCAGAGAGAAAGTGAAAGAAAGGGGGATTGCCATCACTCACTGTGTCAGTGTGAGAATTAAAAATCAGAAAAGTGTGGGAAGAAGATATCAAGAGATAGAAAAAGAAAAAAGAGGTGAAGTTAGCTGCTTTTTCAAAATATAAGGAACAGTCATTTTCTAGGAGAGGCCAATTCAATAAAACGTACACATCCATATTCAAAAGCAGGCTGTTAACAACACAAGTCTTGAATAATTCTGACAGATGAATAATAGACATGGAGTCAATGAGTCCAAAGTTCAGGGTTCATCTTTACAAGAAAAACACATACATTTAAAAACTGAGTTTTCAGAGTTATATAAAAATTCACCCTCCACACAGTTGCCATGAACGCAGAAAAGGATGTAGGCTTAAACATGCTTATTTCTGCTGAGAAGTTGTGTATTTTAATATGGGGGCCTATGGAGATTCACTAGAGCCAGCCTTAAGTGGCTGTTTGAGGAACTGCAGATTTTGGCACCTCCATGTTGGCTTCATTTGCCACAGAGGTTTGCAACAGAGGTTGCTGGCAAATATGTGTGCTAGCTTACACTTGCACCGGTTTAAGGAAAAGGTATAGCATGGCATTAACATAAACAAAGTTGGAATCCATGTGTTAAAATGTTGCTCTCTCCACAGGGTACCATCTGGTTTTTAAAACATGTAGTTTCACCAGTGGCCCAACTGGTAACATATCCCTATGACTAATTCTTTTGGGTTTTGGGATATTTTCAGTCTTGCAGGTGTTTGGTCATAAACCAAAGGATCAGACATTTTGACCTGATGGTAGCAGTGGTGGTAAATTCAAGGGATCTGTTCTGAGTTAAATATTTGTCATCTCCAAAGTTATGGACCATCCAACAGACCAAACATGCCGTTATTATATACCCCTTTCACAAGCATGCCTTAATTATTCACTCATTTGAATTATTTGGCTTCACATTCTGGTTCTTTGTTCCCTCTCCTAATCTATGTTTTATTACAGCATTAATCAGTCAGATGAATGGGTAAATAAAACCTGGATAAGAATCAGCTGATTAAGAAAAACACAAAACAATATGTCAGGAATAAATATCACTGAGTTCATCCTTGAATAAACAATGATGGTCCACACAGTTAAATATATTATATTTTTTTGTTGTCATTTAGATCAGTGGGTTGAACAGTTTTTTTCCCCCCACAATATGGGACACCTGCCAGCCAATCACAGGTATTTGATGGTGTAATATTTGTGTTAAATTAATGTTCAGATGTATTGCCTTCTACATTTTACGTTCAAAGTACAGTCTGATATATTTTTAATGCAAACATTCTCGACACTACCTACATGGTTGACATCTCGTATTTACAGTTCTGATTTGATTGAACGTCAACATGAGTGAGATTGAGGTGTGTGTGTGTGTGTGTGTGTGTGTGTGTGTGTGTGTGACTACATGAGTGTTATATTAAGAATGACAGGTTGATCTCCTGTCTCATTAGGTGGAATGAGAACTGCACTTGCAATGAGAGGAACATCTCTGTCACTCTAGCCTCAATATTTCCTTTCTGCCCCGCTGCACAAGCTATTATTAGACAGTGGATGAAAGGTTGGACACCACTGACATATCATTATCACACATTAATGAAAGGAAACACCTGAACTTATCACAGTGACATATATGATATGATTTGATGTGCTGGGGTGGGATGCAATGGGTGCAGACATGTATGTTGATTGTAGCTCTAAAAAAAGGTTAATTACTGAAGATGTTTTCATAGGCAAATGCAATGAGACAGCTTTGAATAGTGGATAACATTTCTGTGCAGTCTGTGGAAGCCTATAAAAGCATTTTGTTGCTCACTTCATAATTTCAAGTCAGAAAAATTGGAAGCAACCAGTAAATTTTCATTGACACCTCAGAGGGGAAGTAACAAAAATGTGTGAAGCGCAGGAGATAAACATAAGGATGGATGAAATGAAATCTAACATTTACATATGCAGATCTTATTTTTTACATCCTGTTTCTTCTGATCTGTGTACTCCTGAAGCATTAATAAAAATTTGATTACAGTGAGTAGGCCTACATAAACTTTTTGCCTCCATATTACATTAGGAGCCTCCTTCCTACCTGACTTGACCATTTCTTTTTGGTATTTAATGAGAGTATACTAAGGAAATAAGGAAGAAATGATGTAATTTCTTTTTGGAATGTGACATAGTGCCAAAAAAGATAAAGGAAGTTGCTAAAGTCAGTCTCTTCAGCAAATGTAATAAAGAGAATCAACTTTATTGAACATTATAGAGTAGTGCAGCAGGCTGTCATTTTTCTTTAATGCTTCTTTGGTTTACAGAGACAGAAAAAAACATTCAATGGCAATAAAAATCAATAGGAGTGATCCTGAGAGAGGATAAGAAAAAAAAAGTTTTAAACAAAGGGAGAAACAGTGCAGGGAAGCGAATTTTCTCAGATTTGTTTCAAGATTCAACAGAAAGGAGAAGAGTCATTCTGCATAAACCAGTGTCACTAGTGAAATAAATCTTGGTCAAATAAATATTCAGAGGGGTATGCAGTTTTCCGATTCAGTACAAAATAAAACATTGATGCAGACTTGTTTTAAAACACAACAATGACCAATTATTTCCTGTAAAGCAGAGGACTGAGAATAGTGTGTACTGTACTCTACGAGACAAATACTAATATTGTTGCGTTAGCACTTGTTTTAAAAAGAACAAGAAGTCTACAGCCCTGCAAAATGCTCTCTGAGGCTGTTCCTCAGCACAGCTTAAATTTGAACTAAATGCTAACATGCTGTTTAGCACATTGACCATCTTAGTTTAGCCTGTTAGCATGGTAAGATTTCTGAATTAGTACGAAAAAGTCCTTATACAACTTTGAAACTGATGGGGCTTATTTGCTTGTCAAGAACTGACCTGACAATAGCTTTAGATGAAAAGTCAGAGGATCACCGAAGTTATTATACTTCATCCCAGGGAGAACATGAAGGTCTGTACCAAATTTCATAGTAACCCATTCTATATTTTCTGGAATATTTCACTAAAATCCACAAACGTCAACATGATGGTGCGGCTAGCAGGCAGGTCTGGGATCTTGAATGTCTGTACAAATATACATATACACATATACATATATACGAATATGTTTCCTGTTGATCACATTTCAACACCTCGGCCTTATCCTATAACCCCATAGGGGGTCCTGACCCCCATGTTGGAACCTCTGATCTGAACTGACCATTTTCATATTGTTTACTGCAGGTCATTATGTGTTGTTGTCTTTGCTTTGATTGATATTTAATTAAGATATTAGCTAGAATTTAAAAAAAAAAAGCTGCAGTTCACAATCTGTTGCACAGTTTGTGATCACAAATTGTCGCAGATGGTAGCATGTTGACTGTTGCTGCTTTATGCAAATACATTTTAAATGAAATGTTTAATATGCAAAGAAGTTCTCCGTCTATAGACGGACAGAAAAACAACAGCTTCGGTCACATGATAACAGATGGTCATATGATGAATCGGCGAGGACCCTCAGTTGGAGACCAACAGAGTGTTTGAAGTAGACAACATCCATTTTCTGCGCACACCAGGCAAAAACTGGTCACAGCATGAAGTTGGAGAGTCAAAAACATCGACTGGACTGGATGTCAGATGAAGGCTGAAGGAAAACAGGGTTGCAATCTTCCAACATATACAATCACGTAATCAAAATGTCATACTCAGGTCATGTGATTTGTGATGACACCTGAGCAAGGTTGTGGCCCTGAAAAATAGAGAGTTTAGACCATTTCATGACAGAAATGCCATGTCATTTACAGAGTAAATGTACGTGTGGTGAGGAAAAAAAGTTAGACCTAAGCAAGGCTAAGATCGACTCTGTAAAGACATTCCTTATCCATGTTAAACCACTTTAACTGTTCAGGCGCTGTGGTTAGTATTTTTATCACATTTTTTTCGTGTGTTCAGCAAAATTCCTGCAGAAAAACTGCGTGCAAGTGTGCTACACAGGAAATCCACGATAATATATTCCACAACTTCTATCACTGTCAACCTCACTCACACCTCCGTGCTCCTTCTCGTTTCTTAGTACCTTGAGACACAGCTGCACAAGGATATGAAGTGCACAAAGGACAAGAAGGCACAGGCAGAGGATATATGCTGATCTGGCAAAGAAAGGATATCCCGTGGGAGAGACAAAGAGCATACAAAAACCCAAATGCCATATGCACCAGAAACACAACACACACACACACACACACACACACACACACAAAATGTTATTTTTAGACTATTTCTACTGCTAACTGTTGCGCTTATAATACTGTTTCAGTTTAAAAGTTCAAACAAGTTGAAAACATGGTTATAAAAACAATTTATTGGATGCCATTGGATCACAGCATAGGGTCACAGCACCTACGGGAACACCATCAGTCTCCTGAGCTTCGCAGCCTTGTAGCAGCTGGTTCACCCCCCTCTGCCTGTTACCTCTCTCTGTCCCTGTCCTTGTGGCCTCTGTCCTTGTGGACTCTCAGGGTCTTATCCATTAAATATGAGTGATCATCCACATTGTTGCTATCAGCTGAATATTCACTCATTGCATTGAAAATATTTGACACAATACTAAGCTACAGTTTCTGTACTATAGTTTCTGTACACAACTTCCTCCAACAAGCTCTCACATCTCTCGAGATTTCAGAACGACACTACTTTTAGGGAAAGACTTCATTAGATCAAGCAGCAACCTCCATGGCTGTGAAGTGAAGCCAACGTGGAAGTGCCAAAAACTGCAGTTCCTTGAACGGCTTCAGAACAAGTCAGTCTACATATTAAAATGTCAAACTTCACAGCAGAAATAAACAGGTACAATTAACAGTTTTGGTCTCTCCGACACCTGTGACGGCATAGAGCTCCACCCACCCTCGACCTCTTTGACCATTTTTTTGGATTAGCCATGAGGCGGTAGAGACAGTACTTCCAAGATGGCGGCAGTACTGTCTCTGCTGCCTCATGGCTAATCCAAAAAAATGGTCAAAGATGGTCGTGTTGTGAGACATTTTAGTAAGAATCTGGGTTGGTCAGTTGCAAAATCAAGCACCTTTAATGGACATAATTTGACACAAGGATTACATTTTACACCAAATTTAAAACTTGTTGTGGAGAAATTGCTGAAGTCAAAGGTCAATGGTGAGGTCAGGAGGGAAGAAAGTGTTCAGGAGCCTCTGATGTCTTATGCTGTAATATTTATTGACGCTTGGACAAGGAGAATTTCTGGACACACTCAAAGTACATCAGAAGTGCCTGAGTCGGTCTCACATTCTGCCCAACTCATGCTGGTGGATAGACTTTAAACCCAAAGATAACACCACAAATACTATACGCCCAGAATTAGCCAAAGAGAATGTTTTTACCCATGCAGGTGTTATGGCACTTACTGTTCTCAATCAAAGCCAAACAATTAATACTGCTGAGGACCTCAAGGTCCACACGTGACCTCGTGTAACCTAAGGATAGAAAATTCCATAACAAAAACTTGCTGTCGGCATTAGTCACTTTGGCACAAAAACATGATTAAATAAGGCTCAGGTTGAAAAAGTTATCCTTTAAAAAACACCAAAAAGGCAATTGGAGAAGCCATTAAGTCTGCACATCTTCAGTCACAAAAGTGTTCTCATGTGCCAGATACAAAAGACTGTTCTGACAGTATAACGCAGAGTTTACAGGCAAAGAATAAAGTGTGGGCATAAACACAGGACACATCGAGAACATAGTGCCACATGAGACTGATGCCATTATAACAACTATATAAGACAGATAAGATTGGAGCACATTCAAGGTGGGATCTTTTTTTTTTTACAACGATGCTGAATTACTAAAAACAAGAAGAGTGTCTGCCACAGTGTTGATCGCAGTCTCTTTCCTTCCAATTCAAAGGTTGACAGAAGTCATGACAGTTTTCATGAGTAAACAAATGCCAGAGTTAATATTCTTCCTGCATGAGGAGAACAGTAGTGCACTTTCATTTAATGTAAAATTATTCATGCTATATGGCTACAATTTACAGCATCACTGTACTGTATACAGTCTCCTACAGGAACAGAAAGAAAAAAATATCTCCATCACCTTCTGTGTACCAGCTGTAGGAAGGCTGGGCCTTTGTCTGTGCAGCTGTTCACTAGATTTCCTGTTTGGACTTTGAAAGTGAATTTTTTATCAGTCCAAAGGCCCAGGGACCTGTCTCGCAAGACAAGTTGAACATCAGGACATTTTCGATAGCGGTTTTCACAAAACCAAACAATGGCATGTCTATGTGACCAACCTCAAGGATGGAAAAACGCATGACTCACATCAGACAAGTGGAAATAAACAATTTAATGCAGCAAGGACAGATTCAGGGCGGAATATTTGAGATGATTGAAACAATTAGTCGCATCACTGGAAACAACAATTTTGATAAGAGATTAATTATTAAAGTCCTTATCAAGAAGAAATGTCAATCATTCCTCTGTCCTATGTTTTTAAACGGGGGTATTTGCTGCATTTGATTGGGTTTAGGACTGTTTGACACAGTTAAAGGCTCTTATATAGGGATGGCCTTATTCGGCTTTTGTTTGTTACTTAACAGACAATATCAGTTTCTCAAAAAAAGAATTAATGATAAAAATATTGATTTGATAAATTTGCTCTTTTTAGTGGCAAAGTTAAAATAACTGAGCTCTGGGAAAATGACAAATAACAATAAAAATATGAATATGACTAAAATATGAAAAATGTGCATGTGCAATGTGCAATAAAATGATCATGGCAAGATACTGAATAACTGCTTATTATTATGTTACATAAGCAGCAGACAATTTGAAGATTAAGTAGACTGTGAAAAAATGATGTGTTCTCTCAATAAGAACAAACTACCTATGGAGTGACTCAGCAGCACAGCAAAAAAAAAAAAAAAACTGGTGCTGTGACTTGGGCTGAAGAGGAATGCAGGAAAAAAGGTGCATTTAGTGTAAGTGTGTAAACAGGCTTATCACCGCCTGTCATTAAGGCACAGTGAGAAAGCGGTTCACCGATACAACTTTGTGTCACAGCGAGTCTGGAAGAAGATCTTAAATTCATCTCGTATTCTGCGGGGCTGTGGTGAGGGAGATACGAGGACAATCTGCTGCATCAATCATCATGGGGGACCCAGTGATGGAACTTCAGCACATTAATATGCAACAGTAAATGTCGTCCATGATTGATAACAGCAGTCAGGCTACCTGAGAATCCTGAAAATGTGACAAACATTTCCGATGTAGCATCTATGACACTATCAATCACGATGTAAAACAAATAAGCACCTCTGCCCTGCAAACAGACCTCTCTGTCCTGTTAGTTTAATTATCCCTGATGTAACCCCATCTGAATGCAAAAACTACAATACAGGTTATTTAAATCATGTTTAAGTCTTTGTAGAGTTGCTCCACATTCTTTTCAATGAGGTGAGGTGGATAAGATCCCTTCTCTTCTTTTTGCAATGAGATTTGATTTTGACATGTGATCCAATGTCAAGCCAGTTTAAGACAGAGGGTTGGATTCACTCATTATGGGAAATGTTTATATCCCTGTTTATATAACTGCACGGTGAAATACTGCAAGCAACAGACAGGGAGGTTATGCTGCTTGGTTGCATAAAAGTTAAATGAAATAAAGCCATGGTCATGACAATAACGTTTTTGATTAAAATGTATTTTTTGCCTCAGCACACAAATACATTTCCCTAGGAAAAGTTCAGTCTAGGTTCCCTTCATTCCATAAGTTTCCGCCGGATATGAGTTCATGTCATGTTTGAATATACAAATACAAAAAATAGAGGTGTACTTCATGAGTTAAGTCCAGTACACTGCCAGCATTCTGTGCAAATGCAGTGTGTTCTTTCCTCAATGCAGGGAGGTGAAAAGTAAGACTCTGGAGGTCTTGGTGGTAGACAGAGGTGCAGTGCATCAGGAGGACAGAGTTTATGTCCAATCACAAAATGAACCCTGACCACAAACCTTCCTTAAACAAGAGACTTAGTTACCTTGATTAAAATGTTTTTGCCAAAGCCGAACCCTCATCTTACACAAGTGGTTTAGTCACATTTTTGTTGCCTAACCCTCACCTTCGCCGAGTTGTTTCTGTTGTCATGTTTCCATCTGAGTTTTGAAGGATTTGTCACATTGCTTTGAAGGTATAGAGGTGCCAGATTTTTAAGGTTTCATTGTTTAAACTGCCATGAATTATACCTACCAATTGTTTGTATGAGTAATAAATAACTAGAAAATATTGATACATACATCGTATGTTCATTTTCATAAGTTCACACAGGTGTGCTAGCATCCCACGGGCAAACAGTGGCACGTTCAAGACAAGCATTATATACTGTAACATTTTGAAACAACTGGATATATACAGTGAATATTATATTGTCAACCTGGGAGGAAAGAATATTTTAGGAACATTGGTACTTTTTCTGGTTCTGGTAATAGTAAGTGAGAAGAATACAAAGACACAGTGGACAAAGTTTTATTTAAGAAAATTTTGATATGATGCCAGAATGGAAATAAATGGAGGTGCAGTAAGAAAGTTATTAATGAAGCTTGTCACAGCCGGGTTCACACACTTTCTCTCTGAAGAACTGCTCTGACACGAATGTCGCCTTGGTTCACGGACGAGCCTGCTCCATTTGCTGACTTTTACAATAACTCTGCCTTAATTGCACCCGTCAGTTGAAGGGAAATTTGCATAACACCAAAAGGAGCAAATTATTAACTTCTAAGGATGTCATGCAGTAACGTCATCTGCTATCAATGGCATTCTGTTAAATCATGTTTTCAATGTATTAATTAGAATCATTTGTTAAATGTTTTTGCACAGGAATGGAAATGACGACAGGAGGAAAAAAACATGTTTTCAGCTCACACTGATGATATCCATAAAACTCTGTGTTTTTATAGTTGTTGTTTGGTTTAGGAATGTCTAAGAATTGTCCAACACTAAGCATGCATAATCAGAATTAGAGGCTGCAAAAAGCCCACAGAATATCTCTGATGTGAAAAAGTGATTTAAACATCTAATTTTGTAAAACAGCTATAGGCTGTTATTCAAATTCTGTGATACGCTGAACGGGCGATAACAATCTCCAGAATATCAAAATTATGAAAATTCTTTTGTGTGCTCATCTTAGGCACACTCAGGTCCTCCACTGAGAAACAGAAAGGACATGCAAGCTTGTTCTTATCAAGAGGGAGCAAGGCAGCACTTTATGCAAGATAAGAAATTTTCAAGAAAGGAGGTGTGGTGATGTAATTCTCTTTTCCACGTTTTAAAAAAAAGTACTTCATGTTCAAAAAATTGTTTTTACAGTTCATTATTAGAAGAAAGCAGACCATTTGTATCATCACCAGAAACTAGCCAAACATATTTGCGCTCAGTGTGAAAGTCAATTATTTCCCGTGAAAAACATGGTGCAATATGCAAGGTGTGATAAGTCTATAATGGCTGCTATCAAGACATAATCAGTACAGAGATCCTGGAATAGAATCTTTTCATTATAAACGTGACAACAAGACTAACAAAATCAGTGTAAAACCTATAGCACACTCTAAACAGCATCACTGCTGAAAAGCCAAGCTGCCAGGGGCACAAATATTCCTAAGTGGCCTGGTAAAAAAAAAAAAACGTCAGCCATATATTCCGAGAAACAGCAGTGGAAGCAGCTCAGCTAAAACATTTAATTAGAAGGAATACCTCTCGTTTTCTGATGTGTCCATGTCTAAAGGCAATCATTTGAATACCATCAGCATTCATGTCTTCATTTTATCCTGCTCAGAGCGCAAAGGGATCAGACATGACACACACTGTTTACTCATTGCAAGCGATCATATTCAGAGTATCGTCATGGTCACTGATGACAGAGAGCAAAGAAAGAACTAACACAGGAAACCTTAAATGCGTAGGTATAATATCATGTTGTATATGTATATAAAGACTAATGACCTTTAATATCTGCTATAAATGAAGAAGAAAACTGATACTACAGTTATGTGGGGACAACTGGTATGATAATATTAGAACATTTTGTAAAATTATTGTGTTCAAGCCAACAGTTAAAAAACAAACAAATAAACAAGCAAAAAAAAAAACAACCCTTTCACTCATTTGAATGGAGCCAGTGTGGTGACACAGAGAGCTCCTGCAAAAAAGACAATTTAAACCTGGCTCAACTTCTTGAGGTTTAGACATAATACAACCTCATCCAACAAGGCAGCACAATGGCTCATCAAATCCTGGAAAGTACACATTCCTGAGAGATTATTTGTTGCTACCTCGTCATCATCGCTATGAAAGAAAAATTGATTGCCTCTGTGAAAACTTTCCAGAGTTGTAGAACAGTGTGTTGGCCTAAGCCTTGAAACTTAAAGATCTGTTACTACCATTGAACTTCATGGATTTCATTTCATTGTCCCATCACTACCTGCTGTAACAAGCCGTCCAACACACTTTTTTGGTCTGCATGCCTCTGTAGAGATGCACAAACCAGATTTTTTCCACACCTGATTCTCATACTTAACCCTGAGGTACTGGCTGATACCGAGCACTAATCTGACATGAGATCCCGATTGGTGCACAGGCGACCATGCAATGCACATTTTCAAGTCCAACCTTTTCAAACTGCAAGTGCAAACATGGAGCACTGAGGTGAAGTACGATTCAGCCCAGAAAAGAAGGCACATCAAAGAAGTTGAGAAGTTTTTAATCCTTTAGCTGACTGGCTAAAAAAAAAAATCAGAACGATAAACAAAAACAAACTTTGTGATGTACAACCACAGCAGGACCCATATTAATGAAAACCTTCCCAGTCCCTGTTCAATTTATGCCATTTCCTCATGAGCCAACACCATTTAAGTTCAGCATTATCCAATGAAGCCTCAAGCTGCCTTTTCTTTCCTGCATACACACATGGGAGCCAATCACTAATGAGCATGCTCTTTATTAACCCAATCAGCTGCCTCAAGCACCAGATACTGATGCCAACATCCGACCGCCATCCTCCTGTCAATCTCGTCCAGCATACATCCAGAATCACTGTGACAATGACCAAGGTGAGAGGTTGCATAGCTCTTGAGAAAAAATGTATTTGATGAAGATTTTCAGAGATGGACAGAGGCAGATTTTTAATATCTGGATTTATTATTTTATATTTGATATCATTACTACTTTTATTTTTTGAATACGCAGTTATGACCGTAGGCCCAGTTCTACAAGGGTGAAAAAGCATGCATATATGCATATATGCATGCAATATTTTGCACCCTTTGAATAATAAAGCACAAGACGGAGAATGTGTGGACGTCTCCATGCACACATTCTATTTTGGTTCGTGTACGTGCAGCAGCCCGATGTGCAAAAGGGCTGCTTATTAAATACTCTCAGGCAGTCACCGGTCTCAAAGCCCTGAAACAGCTGTGCCAATCACAGTTAAACGTGATAATTACAGGTCGGAAAACGGAAACTTTACTTCAGGAAATGTGTGGAGCGACACGACACGAACGCACATCAGCACAAATCTGCACCCAACGACCTGATTTTACATCAGGTACTAATAATTAAATGGAATAGAATTAGAAAAATACTTACATAAAGCCCATATGATTATCTCTGATGGATGCTATTTTCTTAATAAATTCTAATGTATCTAACCTCATACGTGGTCACATTTAATTAATGTTACAAAACAGCATTCGCCCTGCAATGCTTTTCAAGGATAAAACATGAAACTCGTCTTTTGATAAAACATAGCTCATGATGAACCCTGGAACATCTACTTCATAAAAAAGCAGACTATCGAGTTAGAACCGACCAGTCTGGAGTGTGTAGAGCTCTGTTGGTTATATTGCAGCAGCTTGCTGTCATTTTCAGGTGATTTAATGAAGTTAAACACGTTTATCATCAGTCCTGCTGCCTTCAGATGCTGCAAGTATTTTACAAAGTGAAGGAGAAGTTTTTCATAAGGTATAAAGCAGCTGTGGACAGCAAATACGGTAAGAATCAGCCACATTCAGAGATCAGGGCAAACTGATTTACTGTCTTTAACCACAGTAAAACATTACAGCTACAGTATTACAATGTTGGCAGGTTCCATTCATCTTTAGCTTTATTTACAATGTCTACAACTCAACTCAACTCAACTCAACAACAACTCTAAATGAATTTACATTGTAGATATAGTCTTCTTTGTGTGAATTTATTTTATTTATGCCTCCTAACATTTTTGGATTATTTTAAGCAGACAAGATTTAGCTCTCTCTTACCGAAAAGTGGCAGCACATAAACTAGAGTAGAAGTCACTGTCATTTTCAATAACCATAGCAGCGAAACTAATCATGAAAATCTCAAAATAAATATACAGTGTTTACCCTGATATAAAGTGTTCTTTCCTTTTTTTTTCTAGTGAAGGACCCCCATGCCCCTGCTCCAATTATGCCGCCATCAAAATTTTGGCTCGCATGACATCCTTGAAGGTGGAATTTGATGAATAATTCAGGCCACAAAGAATTTTACTTGTAGGTCTATATATAACTGAGCTTTCTTCAAGCATAGAGATGAAGGAGTGCAATTTGATCCTGAATTAACTTACGTTATTAGACTTTTAATTCCTTTCACGGGTCTTTGATTTGCCAAAGCAAATGACAGCATCACACAAAGTCTACCTGAGACATAAAGGAGCACTTGTTAAATCGTTCCACAGTAACAGGGTACATAGTGAAACAATGTTAATGCACAAATGTAAGATTCTGTAAAGGTACATGTTTAAAAACTCTAAAATGGAAAAAGGTTATGCAAATTGTTGTTTTGACATGTGCAGACTGAGTACAACAGATGACTCAATAAATCATTTTTCCCCTTTATAGAGCTTGTTTGTTCACAAAAAAAGAACAATTAAATTAAATGTCTAAATCTCTGCAAATTGCATTGCACTTTCTGCCATAAGCTGCTGGAGGAAAAAAAAAAAAAAACTCTGCGAAATTCTTAAGGGACTAAGTTATGGTCCATCAGCTTGGCTATAAAGTCGCTGCCAGGGGCTGGATTTCAGCTGTGCTGAAAATATTACAGTCTCTTTGAGACAAATCACTACATGTACTGTATGTGCATATGCATCTATTTGCTGGCAAGCGTAAAAACAAAACATAAACCACTATAGCAGGTCTATGAATAAATTAATGTATTCCGTGAAATTGCCATGTGTCTGATCTGCTTCACTGCGGGGATTTCATACACTCAGAAATAGCATTCAATTCATTTCTTTCTAAGTATGTCTCAAAGGTGTTTATAGAAATATGTTTATCCAGATTAACAACAGACATTAGAGTGGGGTTTGTTCTCAGCACAGTGTGTGCATGCGTGATATATGAGGAACAATATCGTATAAATCCTCAAATTTGTGAATTGGATTGGAAAGTAGGGTTGTATTTTGAGCACTAACTGAATAATGTAAATGTATAGTGGTTCTGGTCCATTTTTCACAGTTCTGCAGTGAATGCTATAAACTTAAACTCACCTCTCTCTCTCTCTCTCTCTCTCAGGCGTTTCATTGAGCAGATGAGTTGCCATGAAGCGCTGGCAAACAAACATGAAGACAGTTTACAGGGTCAATTCAGTCTTTGTAGTGTATGTCATAATTTAGTCATTCACTGCTTACCCGATCTGCTGGCTCATATCCTATTCAGTAGCTGCAAAACAAGGACCCAACACAATTATATCAGGGCAGGATTCTCTTTTCAGCCAATGTCAAGGGAGGCGAAAAATCAATGCCTGCTTATCTTGTCTGCTGTCACACCACTGGAACAGCAGTTAGTGAGTGTCCTTTTCCACACAGACACTGATGCATGGGCGAGCTGGGAGTTTTGTGCTTCTGGGTGTCTGGTCAACGGATTCACTTACCCCAGCACTATATGAGGCCATTAATGGTTTATACTCATGAGCCAGAGACAACACTGTCATTGCTGCTTGTTCTCAGAATCAGAAAAAGAAGAGGCATTGCTGTCGAAAAAAATAAATGAATGAATCACATTGAGGGTGGGAAGAAAAGTCCAGGTTGGGGTGACAGTTGAAATGTTGTGGGCACATTTGACTGGAAGTATGCCTACGGGGGGTTCACAACTTGACAATTAACTGCCGCTTCGCTGGTGTGCCATCCACCAGACACTCCAGAAAAAAACAGGGATATTTAGAATAATGAGCATCATCTATGCAAGCTGTCTTTCCTCTGGTTATAATCAGAAACCCACTCGTGCTTCCTCCCACACAGTGTGATCTCAGCGCGCTATCGACTCACACTGTTTCAGACCAGACGAGCAGTTACCATCAGTGGCGTGTGAAAAACATCTGTCTAACCTCTGTGCAGCAGAACTCACATTTACGCAATTGCATATCACCTAGCATTTGTGTGTGTGTGTGTGTGTGTGTGTTTGCTGTACAAAGTAGTCGTTACTTTGGATTTGACGCTCCGAGATCTGAGGAGGAGATGTTTTCAAAGCAGACAAAGATGAAGAGTATTTTCCAAAAGTATGTTCAAAGAAGTGACATCCACAGTTGAATCCAATTAAAATTCATACAAAAGCACAAAAAATAATTCTGAAAAATATGGAAGGATTCAGGACAGTGGAAAAATATTCAAGTGTCTTATTTAAGGCATTTGTGAGCTGTTAAGAGAGAGCATAAATTACTGAAATGATTATTGTTATTTGAATTGCAAACATATTCAACATTCTTTTTGGACCAAAGACATACAGTATCTTACATCTTGCATTTTATCTTCTCACAAATATAAGTAAATATAAATATAAATCTGGTGTGCTACTCTTATCCTATTCCCTGCATGCTAATTGTTTTTTTATGATCTCCAATGAGTCACTTGATGAGAACATCTGGGTGCAAACTGGCTAAGGCATTATTTACATATTGAGTCAAGCAGCATATCCTTTTTACTCATTTACACACCTCTTCCGAGCAGCACCTTGAGTCATTCACCCAGTGATGAAAAGTGTGTTTGATGGAATCTGCAGGGGTCCTGCTCAGCACCACCACTACCGGACTTCACTGAGCGACAATCACATAGATCCAGCAGGAATCCAACTTCCCCCTGAGGAGGAAATCCACCATGACTCAGTCAATCGATGCCAACTCAAGTCCATTGTGTCAGTCCGGTGGCTTTGAAGGGGTCAAGCAGGAAGGGCCTGACGTGGCTGTTATATGACTATACTATATGACTTGGTTGAACTGACCTATAACAGTGGGAAAAAAACATGCAGAATCATCCATTAAAGCTGGGCTTGCCATTATAACCATTCAATTCATGATGTCACCCACAGGTTTCTGAAGAGCCATTGAAGCCATCTTGGGATACCTACCTCTGCTGCCTCTTAAAATTGACAAAGACATGGCTCGTTGGTGGGCCTGACGTGGGCTGAATGATGCCTGGGTGCTCAAACAAGCCACCTGTCAATCAGAGCAGCCAAGCTGTTAATTAATGAGAGCTTTAAGCCTTAATACAATTTGAACAGGTGAGTTGTATAAAGAAATCACCCTCAGTACAGTTGTGATTTACATCTAAATTAGCCACAGAGCTATAGAGAGTTTTTTTATACCTCAAGTGACCTTTTGAGGAACAGTTTTCTCCTCAGAGGTTGCTACTTGGTTTCAACAAGTAGGTTTGGTGGGAGTAGTTTAATTGAGTAATTCAAGGCAGCAGAGAGAGAGGTGGAAAGGAAATTATGACTACTGCTATACTTTGGAATTTTATAATGTTATACTGTATATGATAACAATTCAGTTAAAGTTAAATTAAATAAATTAAATGTCTGACAATTGAAATGTGCTCAATCAAATATGATCATGAATTAGTCCTGCTCACTGTTTTGCAACATTTCCTACAATGGACTAATACAAGTAGTGGCTACTTCACTAAAAAACAATCCTATCACCAGACATGACGTCTTTATTGGATTGGTTTGTGCAAAAACTCAGATTTTATTCCATGCTAAAATTTTACATTTTTTTCTTTCTACATTATCTGTGCATAGCAACCAGTATTGCTATTGTATTGTAAAAGGTTTACCTTTTTTCAAATATGTCTTTAAACAATCTTTGCCTGCACATTTTGATGGTCCCTCCTGCTCATTCTGGCTGTGAAAAATTCTTCTTTTTCAATTTTCAATTTCAATGTAAGACATGGGGGACAAAATCCACATCCACTGAGTCCTCATTCTGTGTAAAAAAATAATAATTCCAAAGTTCAGCTGAAGATAATATGAAGCTTCAGCTGTCTGCGTTCGGCAAATCAAGTGTGGAACTTCCAAAGTTGCGGCCTTTTTAATATGTATTTCCCTCTTTTGGTCACTGTGGCAAGGCTGCAGCTCAGCAAGGGAACACTGTCTGGGGAAACACAAAGAATACATATTAAAAAAGACTTGGAAGAAACCCATATCATTTGCCTAATTCATACTGTTGAAGTCTCATAGTAGCTTTGGCAGAACTTTGGAATTCAGTTTTGCACAGATCTTTGAGGAAAAGAGGAATGATTGCATGGACCAGCACATGAGCCGTTTTAAAAAAAGGTTTTTTAAGATTATTCAAAGTTTGGCAAAAATTGTGATTATGGTAAACAACGCTAGCATCAGTGCATGTACTTTTAGTAAACTGCCTCAGTTATGTTTGGACGCTAATAAGTCACAACTTAGACTTCAGTTGCAAATGCTGATCTGAGGTCCATGCATCAGAGCACTTACACTGACACTGAGTTGACACTGAGCAGCAACTCAGTCTGTTTATGCTGTTATGCCAACCAAGTTTAACTTCACATATGTAGATACAGTACACAGTACATACATACAGTACATACAATAAAAGTAGTAGTACTCCTGCTTTCTCAAATAATGTATATATACTGCTAAAGATGTGCATCTGTATTTAGTACTACTTAGACACACAGAAAGACGTAGTCTCCTTCAGGTAAGGGTTAAGAAGTGAACACATATTCAATGCACAATTCATGATGACATTTCACATAATTATCTCCTAATTAAACTAAATGAGCCATTAGATAATAGACAGAAATGTCAGGTTTATTCTTATTTGCATAAAAATGCTCTGCCATTGTCATACCCTCTATAATACATACATTTTTAAGGTCTATGTGACTTGTGAAAAGTTGAAGTCCTTATCATTCTTTTTATATGTCTAGTGATGAATATCTCTCAGTTAATACTCACAGTTAATATTGTCATATCAATCACCTATAGAATTTACTGAATTTCATCCTAAATGACTGATACAGAACTTTTGAGGCAGATACCAACATCAATATTTGAGAGTTCTAAAATCCTCTGTAAAGGAGTGTTTCAAACATATCTTTGGTGTTTCTGTATGGCAAGGTATTGGTGTCACCTAATACTTTAGCCGATAATAGACTTGAGAGTTGACTTACCTGTTCATTTACTGGCTGACTCATTTATAGTCCTTACTTATTCCTTTACACACACATTCACCGACTTACTTACTTTTAATTGACAGTCTGGTTGGGTCTTTGCAAACATTTCATAGAAGTCCAAGGCGAGATAGATGGTCAGGAAAAGGGAAAAGAGAGAGTCAAATGTCTCAAACATCAACAGGTAATATATATCTGGACCTCTAGAGTGGTTTTCCATGTTTGTATTGAGTGTCTCCAGAATATTCATAAAAAAGAAAACTGTATTGCTCTATCACTGAGTGCTTCTCCACTGTCCACTATTCAGAGCATAATAATAAAGTATAAAGTGTGTTAATGGACACCACCATGGGGTGAAGGAAGCTATATTGTGTTTATAAGTCACAATGTGACAGGAGTGAAGAATGTCAAGTTCCAATACCATTTAGACCAAGAACAGGGGCCAAGTTGGCCATGGCAACCATTGTACACTTATTCCTCACTTGGCCAATAGCATTAGCAGAAATAATTAACAGTACTGCTTAGTGCTCTAAAAAAAGGTTTCCACACAATGCTTCCTGGCCTACTTTCAAAGAATAATAAAAAACACGTTCTTTCATTTATACTCCTCTCCATTTCTAGTTGTTATGCTATGAATGCAATGTTTAGGTGTATGGTGGTATCCTTTGGGGGTCTCCGCAGTATCTCCTCTTTCAACAACACAAACAACAATGAAGTCAAAGTTGCCTGTAATAGAAACACAGCCAGAAACAGCACAACATACAAATGTGTACATACTCACTGCATCTTTACATTTCTTTTTTGTTTATTTATGTTCCATAGCAGTGGAGCACGTGCAGATTAAAGTCTAACTGTTACCTGGGGAAAGTGGAAATAGAGGTGACAAAAAATAAATAGATGAATCAAAGCAACAACAACAACAACAACAACAACAAAAGCAAGATGTGAGATGTTGTGAGATGTTGTGAGATGACCCACAACAGGTTCGAGAGATGCCAACAAAAAACAGCGTCTTGATTCTGTTTCTAGACAAAAGGGAGACATTTCCTAAGAATTTGTCATCCCTCTCTGTTAACAGTCTCGGTTCGGTACGCACTATGAATCGAACAATACGCGATTTTATTTATTTTATCAACTCCTGACGATGCGCTCTGTGCTGAAAGCTCAGTGGATCTGCACTCGACTACTCTGCCTTAGGCTGCATTGTCGAGCGCAGGTCCACTAAGCTGCGCCTCCCAGATTCATTCAGACCAAGCTGCTGAGACAGAGGCTACATGCGAAGCTAGCTGTTGCAACATGGCTAATGCCTTAAATATACCTGAAATCGAAGATCCTCCACCATCCTTCAGATCTGCCGTTTGGAACTACTTTGGTTTTCGTATTAAGTATGACCCTGATGGCAAGCGCGTCATGGACAAAAATACAATGGTTCTAACTTCTAAGTATGCACAGCAGAAAATGAGGCAGGTACAGCTGCACCAGATACATTTAATTTAATTTAAAAACTGTACTTTTGAGTTGAAACAAATGTTGGTAATTTCAATAAACTACAAGTTAAAAAAGGCATGGAAATTTCTCTTTTTTGTATCGAAAAAATATCGAACCGTGACACTAAACTATCGAACCGAACCGAACCGTGAATTTTGTGTATCGTTACACCCCTACTGTTTACAGATATGATCTAGACAAATGAGCATGAAAAAGCCAGCAAGTCAGCAGATCCCTTTTTTTCCCAACAAAAGCAAGAGGTTTCCACAAATACAGAAATTCCTCTGGCAGGTGAGTGTTTTCTCATCAGCTCTGCAGCAGAAAACTAGTTTTGCGCTCTATTACTTTTCAGACATGCACCACAAATGTCAAAGCGGCAATTACAACCTCTATAGTCTCTGTAAATACCTTGATAGATTGATGCAAAAAACACAAAGCTTAAACATACAGCATAAGCAAAACGCTTACAAGAAAAAGTTTTCAGATGGAGATACAATATGATCTGAACCCATTATATGCACTCTGACCAAGACGTTTTGGAAGGGACACGTCCCTGTTAGGTTACATCACCTCACCCATCAATTTACAGTCACTGAAAGACGCAAGTTCACTCAGAACTCAGGCTTATAACACTGTATGAAACTAGCCAATACAAAGACAAGAAAGGTTGACTGTGATGAGTGGACTGAGAGATACATGTTGTATTTACTGACTTTACATTTGCCAATTGGAAGCTCATGAACAAGCTCACGTCAGAATTTATTTCCACATTCCACTTAATCCATAGATATCGATCATAATCTGGTTCAGTGGTGTCAATTCAGCCGTCTCCCAGAAATTACATTCATACAAAGATAATTTGGCACAGCAACGTGACGCTGACTAGATTATGTTTTCTATGATTATAATGAGGCATTGTTTTATATTAGCAATTAGCAATTTAGAAATATGTTGATCCTAAACGTATCAGTAACATAGTTCCTGTATGCTTGTGTTGCTCAAACCTTACCAGAGATCAGAGTATGGACATGAACCCTGCTCTGATGTTACAGTCCTGGACTTTGTATGCCCACCCCAACCATCTCCCTGTTAGATAAAAGTTTCATTTAAAAAAAATGTCCTCCCTGAACCAGAAGCAGGTTAGAAAGGAGACAATTTTAGAAAGGAAAGTTATTTCTTGTGTCTGTGTCATGTTGGTCTAGCACCTCCTTTTAAGAGATCAGCGATCAGACATCATCCTGAGTCAACTTACTTCAATGTGAGACGTGAACTTGAGCACAAATTATGACAGATTCTTTCATCCCATAGTCACTGAAGTAAATATTGGAAAAAAATGTTTCACAAGCAGATGCAAACATTCTGACATCCTCACGAGATCTGGCAACACAGATATGTCTTCTCTCTGTTGATGCTGAATCATCAGTCTGGTTTCACCAAATATGATGCATCATGACTTAACTAAAACTTTAATAAGATTTTGAACTGTTTCTGATAATGCACACACCCCAACATTTACAGCAAGTCCAAACAAGGTCGGGAAGAGAAGACTGTGGCCCCTTACAAGAAGTGTACACCCTTTCATATCATTGGCGCAGTTTATAATGCATTATCTTCAGTTATAGAACATCTTTGTCTGAACATAAGCTACTGTATACAAGACTTACATTGTCAATGTCAATGTAATTATAAAAAGAATTTAGTAACATTCAAACATAAGTCACACAGTGTTCAATCACTTAAGGAGTCATCTAAAAGAACATAAATTAATTTAAAGCCAGAAAAGCAGCGACATAGAGATCATTTTCCTTTGACATGACCAGATTACACCTAGTGATTCTCTTGGGGTGGAAAAAAACAACTGCTTTAAATGTATTTCATGTAACTTGTTCTGTAACAAACGTATTGTATGAGTAGAGAAAACCTAATAAAAGTTGAGTTGTTTCTTTTGATTTGGAAAATAACCTTCTAATAGCTAATTTCTTAATCTTTTGTGTTTATTTTCATCTGCCTGCACTCCTCTTGACTGATGTTTTTTGTAAATAAGTGAATGATCATTGACTTGTCTGAACAAGTAGTTTTTATTTAATGGATAACCATGGTAACATCTCGTGCTGAGGCTGCTCGTTCTACTGGTCTTTAATATTTATAGTTCTGCAGGAGACTATGATGTTTCCAAGCGCAGATATCAGTGGGATTGTAGTGCAGCGTGTTACAATATGGAATGAAAATCTTACAATCTTGAGTTTGACATGTGATCTAGCATGTTTCTTTGAATTGCTAAATACTAGACCTTATTAGAAAAGGGGCACAGAGTGGGGGTGGGATTGTATCTAGACTGTGAACAATATTAAAGTTAGACCTCTCCTGGTATTCTCCTCAACTCTGACAAAGCTGTGGTGCTGACACGCAGTTGGGGGCTAAGGTGTGGCGCTGCCTGGGTGAACAGTGTGCTTCCCGCCTACAGACACCCTGTGGACCTGATTGTTGATTGCAGACAGGGGTTATAAACATAAATGACTAGCCTGTCTTAAGTTGGCAAATTTATTAGCGCTGTCAAAACCACCCATGTTATACAATGTAAACAGTGTTGAATGTGAATGTTATGTTGTTGAATGTGTTTTCTAAAAAAACAAAAAGCATTTATCCGCTAACTGTGTTTTTATGTACCTTTAAATTACCTTAGACCTGTACCTCAGAATTATTCAAGGTGAAGCACACAGTGGACATACAGTAAGAATTGGCCTCTATACAGCAGCTACACTAAGGGAGGAGTGATTGTGTGGACTGAACACTGAACACTGGCTAAATTAATCTTTACTGCTGCTGCCACTTCAACCATGCTTTCTTTCTTTGTGCACTGTAGCACTGTACATGTTCATGACTTTGCAACCTAACAACCAAATCTGCAGCTTACTCCTTTACATTAGGGGTGGGACACCCACTTAGAGCAAGACGAAACTGAACAAAATAGCCCCTTAACAGCTCCTTATTTAGGTTTCCTCTGCATGTGTAGTGTGATGTGGAGCTGTCAGTGTGAATACTACAACGCTACAGAATTATGTATCCCATTATTAACATTTCAAACTTTAAGGGGTGAATCCACAGGAGGATTGCAAGGCTTTTGAGGTCACTAAACCTGCATAAATAAGAGAAAAAGAAACCATGTAATTCTCAAAACACCCGCAAAGGCTGAAATTCACCTCTGACTGCCCTAGCAAGAACATAGCGTCTCGGTGCTCTGGTGCTGTTTGCACAAATTTAAATGAGGTAATATGCATACATTTGGTGCTAGATTGACGCCCCTCTATAGAAATGGAAAAACAAATCCAATTTACAAACACCAGTGTGAAAAGGCACACAGACTTAGAGTGAAAATGATTGCGTCTTCAGGGAGTGTTGTTGGTGGGCCTCATGCCCAGACTCGTCAGTAGTCATGGCAGGTGTGATTGTAACCAGGTGAAGCAATAACTTGAGCTAAAGCAACAGAAACAAAAGAGCACACAGTTACAGCACCCTAAGTAACAATCAGTTGACAAAACGCTTATACAGAGTGAATCATATCAAAACAAAAGACAGATGAGCCTGGTGAAATATTGCTATAATTTGATATTATAATAATGTTCACTTTCCAATCAAACGTTTCAAGATATGAGTGGACAATTATTCTTGCAGCTGCATTTCTTTTTTGTTTAAATGTAGCTTAGCCATATCATATGATTTGCTACTTTTTTTTTTTTGTTCTTTTTTCTCTTCTCTTTTTTTCTATCGAATACAGAAACCACTGCTGGGCTCTAATTTCCGTAGAGCAAAGGAGAGACGGCTCACCCACTCAGTCTACTAGCTACTAATAAGAGCTGTGCACCACTATCCATCCATCTGTGACCCTGATTTCTCCCCTTATCCCTTGCCTCCACCTACCCTTCATCCCTCAACCCTCATCCCTTCTACACTACATCATCTTGGTTAATCTTCATCCATGTATGCAATAAACCATTCTAACTCTATATCTATATTGATGTGGTCTATGTTCATGAAAATATCATGAATCAGACATTGAAACGGGCGATAAAGGCTGCAAGTAATGCACAGTTTATGGTGTTATCAGCAGCTGCAAACCATTCTATGTGTACATTCTCATTTCTCAAAACACGGGTCATGGTTTTATTATATATTTTTTCAAACACAGCAAAATAAACAGATGGCTGTTTCGCTGACCTTCATACCAGCAGCAAAAGCAGACATTTTGTTCAACTGTGTTTGCTTTATAGCTAAACTACACTTAAAGAGTTTGCCACAGGAGAACCATACAAATGAACATTGATGACTGTCTGCTAGATTGATGAGAAGTAGCTTCTTTTCTCTTTGTCTTACCCTGTGTTTCTCTCTGTCCCAGCTCTCTCAAACACACACAGACCATACACACCGACACACACACGCACACAGAGAAGATTCTATTAAGATTAACCTGTATGAAATGCTACAAATTGAAAAACTGAAACTTCATCTTCAGCTCCAAATAAAGTACACTAAGCGAGAGGTTCTCCTTTTATCAGTTTGCTGAGAAGGAAGTCCTTGATTCTTTATCCTCAACAGATTAAAAACAACAGAAAAATCACCTCAGCAATCTCTGAATACTTGCCAGCCAGCTATGAATGTAGATGTCACTGGCAAATTTATAAGAAATGAAAAGCAATTTAAAATGCTTGGAATTAACATTTCTAATGTTGCATGCATGTTATATTTTTGAAACTGACCTGGTTAATCTGTGATCTAAGGGGTTAATGAATAGCATTCCGTAAGCTTCAGACTTACCATTACAATTGTTGCTATGCCAGGCCTCCCACTTGCTGAGTTTTTTGTCAGGTAGTGTCCCAATCAGGACAGCTCTTAGTTTCCTGAGAAGGGCTTTTCCTTGGATTGAGACCAGGCCAAAAAACCCAAGGTGTCAAAAGTACTGGAAAGAACTTAGACACAGTGAGTAAAAAGCTTGGTGTCAGTTGACACAGAGTAGGTGATGGTGTTACTTGCTTTTTAACAAAGGAGACCAAGGCTGTATTGAGTAGGTGCAGCTTCTCCAGAAAGATCCCAATCTTTCACAGCTGCCACCCAGTCTTGGGAAAGTTCCAAGACTCCTTGAATTTTTGAGGTAATCTTGTAAAGCCAGAGGTTTGACTGAGCAAGTCTGTGTTTTGCATAGCAAGTCGGCATTGTTCAGCACAGAATGAAGACCATCATCAGTGCAGAAAGTTAAAGTTGACTATATTGTTATTGTTTTCATGTTCTTGTACAATCTTTCTGGCAGCTCTTCCAAGACAGTAAATCGCTATGGCAGAATATAGTTGTCCAAAACATGAACCTTTCTCGTTCACATCATTGTCCTTGGACCACAGGAATCACACATAGTTTCTGTGGTCTTCCTGCACCAGAACACAATGAAACATCTGCTGTATATCTTCCAGGACAGCAACCTTTTTCGTTCTGGAACCACATCAGAACTCCAAAAAGTGAGTTGTTGAGGTTTGCGGCCTATAAGAAGCACAACACTGAGAGCAACACCTGAGTGTTGGGTACCTGAGTTGAACTAGCCAGATTTGACCTGTTCTTTATGGATGCCACACCAAAAAGCTGGCAAATACAAGCATTCTTCATTTTCTACTAGTGGGCCACATATTTCTGTTGCATCTCAGGCCTCCTATTTAGGTTTTTTGCAGTGAGGCAAAGCATTTGACTGGTTTTCTGAATGGGAGTGGGGGTACCCAACTATGTGACACCTTACTTGTACCATGGCATAACCCCAAAACCTGCATATTAAAGGCATAAAGGCAAGACCACTATGTGTTGTAATATTATCTGTGTGTCTTGTGTCTGTTTTGGTTTGACTTGTTCTTCGTTTGTGCTGCTGTTCTGTCTTGGCCAGGACTCCCTTGAAAAAGAGATTTTTAATCTCAATGGGACCTTTCCTGGTTAAATAAAGGTTTAATAATAATAATAAAAAAGCAAATATCGTTCCACCAAACCAGAAGAATCCCATTAGCAAGACAGTCTTAAAACACATAGGGAAGCCATCCGTAATACCAGAGCAACCTATCATCTAAATTTACTAACATAACACAGTCCTTTAAAGTATATGAAATTAAACATCTTCTTTAAAAAAAACACTCTTGATCCAAAGGTTTTAACCAACTATAGACTTATATCTAATCTTCCCTTTCTCTCTAAGATCATTGAGAAAGCACTCAGCAACCAGTGTTGTGACTCTCTCCTTAACAACAGGGTTTTAAGTCAGGATTTAGAGTGCATCATAGCACAAAGAGAGCACTGGAGAAAGTTTTAAATGACCTTCTAATTGCATCAGACGAAGGACTTGTCTCTGTACTTGTCTTGTTAGATCTTAGGACTGCATCGACACCACTGACTATCACACCCTATTACAGAGACGAACATCTAATTGGCATTAAAGGAACAGCACTAAGCTGGTTTAAGCCCCATTTATTACATCTATCTCAGTTTGTACATGTTAATGATGAATCCTCCATACAGACCAAAGTTAGTCAATTTTATTCACCTTATACTGTATATGCCTATATACTGTATGCTTGAGGCAATATTATTAGGAATCACTCCAATAATTTTCATTGTTATGCTGATAATACCAAATTATATTTATTGATCATATATGAATATATGAATAATCAGTCAGAAAACAAAAAGTATGCTTTAAGGACATAAAAATTGGATATAAAAATGGATGGCCTGCAATTCATACAATGTTAAACTCAGATAAAACTATGATTTTTGTAATCAACACATAGTCTAAAACTAAAGATATAGTTACTTTGGATGGCATCACCCTGGCCTCAAGCACTACCATAAGAATGAAAACTGCCAAGCAATATATTTTTCATGCTTATTATCAAAATGATATAAGCTTGAACTCAACAGGTTGCTACTGTAAGTACTGTGCCAGGTGTTAGGTTGTGGGTGTGCTGTGGTTAGCTGTCAGCATACACCTGAAATAGAAGGGATGTGCAGAATTGTTAAAGTCAGTGTGACACAATTGTGGTTATTCTCTGATGGTCAATTCATTCATGTGTAACCTGATTTTCCACTTTGATTGCTGGTACATACACACAGTCAAAGATGTCACTGGCTAATGCAGGGTAGCTAATGTTATTTGCATGCAATACCTTGTTTGGAAAAAATAGAGGGCCACCATTTTGAAATGAAAGGGTTGTTAGGTCTTAATTGAAAGGTGTCATTCACAGAGTCTAGCATTAATGGCCACTTGCACTGGAGTTGATAGGTGGGTGGCTTATATGTGAGTGTAGGTCAAAATGAGACTGGACATATTCACTTGTCCAGTCCAGTTTGCCTTCTCTCTGATCGACCTGCTTGATCCAATAAACCCCAATTTTCCTTTGCATCTACTACTTTCCACACAGCCACTTCGGCAGCTGCTGCCTCCAGGGGATAGCAGGCTCTTCTTGCTCAGGATCCATTCTTTTCCTTTCCAGCTGCAATGCAAAATCTTGAGTTGCTTTCTCTTTGTATTCATCTTCTTTGTTGGTTTTTTCTTTCCATAGCTTAGCCTCCTCAGCAGCCATCTCTATTTTTGATCTGCAAATGCAGCGCATTCTTGCCCTGCCTCCACTTAAGCATGTGTTAACAAGCTCACTGACGACGCAGATGACTGTGTGCTTTTGTTACTCACCGCTGAATTCTTGTTGCTTTATTGTTGCTTCCATCTAACCATGATGTACAACACCAGCTTTTCTTTGTCTTTTCACTATATTGTCTTCGCTACAGCGTAGGAGCTGCAGCTATCCAACTAGCTAAACACTTACTTGTCAATATGTCACCAAGGTTTATATGCGCCTAAATAAAACATCTACTTACGACATAAGTAGATGTAATAGTGTGGCAAGTGCAACTTAGCAATCCTTGAACTCTTTAAGCTTTAAGCAACAACATACCTAAAAGGCAACACAATATGTCCACAAGATTATAAAAGATAATAGTTTAGTATCACAAAAGTGTATTTATTACCAAGCATATCAGTGTAATTAAAGTGAGACTAACATCAATTTATATGGAATTTCAAGTCTATTCTTAATGGACACAATTTCTTAAACAGTAAAAGTTACACTTAAAAGCATTACTATGGCTACTCCAATCTCTTTTCTTAATGTAGATTAATGACAACCTTTTATTTAAGGCAAGCTGCTTTCATAAATCTCTTTGTCTATGTTCTCAAAGGCAGAATACTTAAGGTCTGTGGCAGGGCAAGTCGTGTGTATAGCCTTACACTTTGAGCTGCATCAATGTGTCACTTACTGTAAATATGTCAAACAGAAAGACAGAATAGTGTTAACATTTAAAAACCCTTAAATGTGCTCAAGGGAAAAAGCAATGTGAGCTGTCCAGAAGTGTGTGCTTTAATGTATGCAAAGGTGAACACTACTCTTTGCCTCATTGAAACTCACAAGAGCAGAAAAGTCACATTAAACACTGCCAAGAGTCTTTGATCTGATAAGGTTTTCCATCTCTCAGTCCAGGAACTTAATTATTAATTTTCTCAACAGTCCCATCCAGTTTCTTGTCTGACTTGTTTCTTTCCACTTTCTCTCAGTCTATGATATGTGATTTACATTTTCAACAGTCAGTTCTTTTCCATACTTTCTGACTGCCAGAGGTGGTCCTTTACACAAGATGCAGTGCCCGGAATTCAACTATCAACGTCAGCAAGCTAAAGGTATTTTTCACAGTGGTACACATGACGCTCCCTCCTGCAGTCGAACAAAACTTTACCACTGATTGTAAATTGGCACACACTACTGAGTAATCACTAAAATCTGTTTGTCCAATACCCTTTTGACTGCCAGAGGCAGTGCTTTGGACAAGAGCTGTTGCCAGGCCAAATTTGTAACCAGTGGCCAATGGCGGACATGGGGGTGGTAGAGAGTATGGGAAAGAAAATTATAAGTCCTGAGCAATAGCTTCCATCCATGCTAAAATGCACATTTAATCTGTCGGATCCTCGGAACCTCATCTTCCTTCTTTTACTCTAAGCTGACAGCTCAGAATTTTATTCCTACACCACTTCAGACTTATAACTAGTTTCTTGTTTTATTATTTTTGGAATAACTAACAAGCAACTAACTAACCAAATGCTAATTTGAAGTGACTGACTGACTGACTGACTGACTGACAAGGCAGTGTTCAGCCAGAGGCAGCCTTCAAAAAACTTGAACCAACAGAGAACAGCTAGTGTGATCTATCTGGCCTCATTCAGACTCATTGCTCAAACGCAGTCTGATCGTTGGAAAATATTCTCAGACTGTGGCACTCCCACTCCAGAGAATCTGTTCACATGGGCTATCAGGTCAAAACTGACAAGATGGTTGCTATGGAAACTAAGTACTTATTGAGTCACTTCATATCTAATCTAAAAACAGTGGACATAGTTTGTATCTGTCAAATAACATTAGCTAACTGTCTACACTGCACCAGACACTAGTTATGTTTTCCATAAATACAAATGAATGCGAGTCAAAACAACCCCTGGGGCAGTGATGTTGCTAGGTACGCATCCTGCATCACTGACACAATACAATTTGAAAGGACGCACTACAGTCCATTGGACTTTTCTGCGATAATGTTACATTGTGAATGTTTCACGCAGGACAGAAAGACATTGAGCGGAGCAGTGGAGTGGACAGGCTTGGTTGTAAAGGACATGCTAATGTGCTTTTGCTTTTTTCAGGTGAGCTAGACGAGAGAATATTTGGTTAATGCTGCATTCACATCAGGCAGACAGTAGACAGAAAAACGGACATCAGGTATGTGGATGAGAGCAGAGGTAAAATTCGGTGATGTCGGCAGAGAATATCGTCAACTGTAACAGTAGACTGCATCGCCCTCCAACATTAAAATATTTTAACTTTCTGCTGTCTGCTTGTTATGTTATGTAGCTCCCCACACACAAGGAGAAAACTTGGGAGATCTGGACAACGAGAAACTAATAATTTCCATTGAAGACCTGGAATTTTATTATCTGAGCTTCAAATCTTCCCAAGATATTACAAGAAAAGTGGACATATGGCAAGCAATCAGCAAAGAGCCGGCAGGTAATGTTAATATTTACTGTGTGTTGTGCTGTAACATACATTAGTGAGCTTGCTTAACATGCAAAACAAGATGGACCAATCTGAGGGACTGCTACAAGAATGAAATCAAAGTTAATGAGAAACCAAGTGGGTCAGGTGCTGGCACTATGAAGACGTGGAGGCTTGTCGCCTTGCCTTAAAGCCCTGCCCTTGAGGATACTGCACAAAGTCAGAAGTCTGAAGAGTTTGTTGTCCTGGACTTGGTCCCTGTGGAAGATGTCACTATGGATAAAGACCAGGAACTGCCAGCATCATCTCCAAGTATCTTCTACTCATCTCACCTGCTACTTTGATCACCACTGTCAAAAAGAAAAAAAAAAAGTGGCCCAGCCAATGAACAGTGACCAGACCAGTAAATCTGAACACAAGCTTCTGGATAAGAAAAATGACGAGGATGAACTTTGGTGTCTCAGCCTGGGTCATAAACTCAGACATCGGTCCGACGAACAGACAAAAAGCCTTTTTCAGATTTGTGTTGCGGTTACTTCATGAGATTCATTTGTCAGAGTTTTATGCAGTTCATACATTTGGCAGGAGTTGTTTTCAGGTTCCAGGTGGTATGTCATTTGTGACAAGGAATATTATTTTTGTATTCTTGCTTGGTTGTGTGTATGTGTGTGTGTGCGTGCATGTATGCGTCCATGAGATATTGTTACCAGAGAAAGCAGTGCTGTTCCACTGTGACATGTTTTGACATTTTCTAATGCACTTTTATATAAGGAACTAAGTACTGTAGTTATAGTAGTTTTCAATAGTTAAGACTGAGAGCTGTGTCAAAAATGCAATGCACTTTTAAATGAGTCATTTTTGTTGGACTGTGAGCTGTGTTTAAAATGGTGATGCATTTATGCACTGTATGCTACCTCAATATCTCTGTATATTTTATATATAAGTATTAGCAAACATAAAGAAACAGTTCATAAATATTCAAAGGTAGTATGACAAGGTATTGACAATAGTTTAGTGTTTTAAATATGTTTTTATTAACCCTCTTGAACACTGTCAAGTCAAAGTGACAGTATCAGGTCAAAGTGACCTACTCTAGGTCTTGGCAAACCCCCCAAAAAGGCCAAGTGATGTTGAAAGCAAGTGTGGCATGATGGAGGCAAGCTAAAGACTGATTAAATATCCACTTGACCCAAAGTAACTTGGATGACATGCATTAGATTGGTGGAAGTTATCTAACTCTGATTTCTGTTCTTTGTAAATGTTTCCACATACCTGTGATATTTTTCTTGGTGTTCTTGGTGTGATGTTGTGCAAGAATAAATGCTGCAGGGCTGCTTTCTCTTCAAAGCATCTCTTGTCTCCTCATTTTCAGTAACACGTTACTATCCCATGACGAATCTGTACATCCTCCATTGGCATGCCAATTGGCCAAACACTTTCTCGACTACCATCCTTGTATGGGACAGCCTGTAGTTGAAAACCCTTCTTTCTCCTGGGACGAGTTTGCCCGGGTGAGGCAGCATCATGTAATTGCACCTCTTGAGTGGAACTGCTGCATCTCCTATAAAGTTGTATGGCAACCTACTATGCAACCTACATAATCACTCCAGTCTGTTAATTTGGTCAGCTTCTCTGGGCTGATGAGTGTCCTGAAATTGATGTAGCTGAACTGTTAGTTCAGTTCTCCTTTTATGAGCCATGTTGAAGGGCATTTACATTTTGGAAGGAATTTAACAATTTTAAAGTTTGCAGTAGAATTTTAAGATAAAGCATTAATAGAATAATTATATAAAACATACAAACCATAATTGTATTTAAAATGTCATTCTGTTCTTTGTAAACAATACAATATCACCATTGCAACATTATCATGTGCGTTTAGTTTTGCTGTCCTGCCGTTATGTCAGGCTGTTTGGTGTCTGTCTGCTGTTTACCATCTGCCTGAATCCAAATGAATGCAGCGTAAACAGGACCGGTGATGCCGTTTTGCCCTCATTATTTTTAAAGTTTGCTTGATAGTAGACTTGGTGTGTTATGTGGAATAAGCACAGCAGACTCCTTTTTTTAAACATACCCTTTTAATGCTACATTGTTTGCTAGCAACCAGTTGTGTGGTAACTTGGGAGCATCACAGCTGGGGAAAATGCAAACACTGTATTCATCATTTTTAACAAATGACGTTAGTGAAGACTTGATATCTACAGGGGCAATTAAAATCATTCACAAAAATCAAGTAATTCACAAAAACAAGGTTCATACATCAAGAACCATGAGCAGTGAATGACTTGTACCAGATGCTAGCTAATGTAGTTGAAGTATCTATTATAACAAAGTCACAATTTGAGAATCTTTGAGAAATTATGCCCCCTCTTTATAAAGCCCCTATAGCCAGCAATGTTAACTTTCCATTTTTTTTCCCAATCACTTCAGCAGGTAGTATCTCCAGTTAAATCTATTTTGCATTTGGTTCTGCATTTTTTAATCCCACCAGAGACTGCACAATTGTGTTCTATTAAAACTGAATTAACATGGTATTGTAACAGAGGATAGAGGAGAGGGGCCTTTTGCCCACTGGCTGTAATGATTAATTCGCAGAGTAATGCTACCTACAGTACTTTAATTATTGGCTTGTGAATTTTTGTACTGAAAAGCTAAGGCAGTCAAAGTGTCCTCAGACTGTGTGTTTTCAGTGAATGTTTTTTTTGATTTGTGTCACTACACCAGTATTTTGGGTGTTTCACTGTCTTCTTGACTTTGTGTTTCCTGTCCACAGTGTAGGATGTTCTGAAGCTTACGGATTTGATTACCTCTGGAAGAAATACAATACAGCTGTTGCTATCTGAGTTTCAAGACTGATTTCAGGTCGGTCTGGGTGGTTTACTTTTCATTTTCTCCCAGAATGATGCTTGTGGTGTGCTTCCTTGACCCTCTTCAACCATGGCTTTGACAGATGCCGCTCTTGTCTTGATATTGATTACCTCAGACAGGGGGTGAGGATGCATATGTGAATTACAATTGCATTCTGCCTGGTTGGTAGATCTTGAAGGGAGCATGTCTGTGTGCCAACATGCTCCATGCTGCTTCCTTCTAGAGCTGCCAGAGGCAAACAAGTCAGGACCCACTAAACATAATTAAGTTGACACTTTTTAGCATGCAATACCTCCTGCACAGTTCCTTAATGCTTTGGTTGCCCCAACTTTAGATTTATTGTGAGGTAGAGACATGTGGGCTTGCATTCAGGCCCTTGCGTTCAGCTCAGGAGGATATTTATCAACTGGAGTATCAGACCACAGATTGCAAGATGTGGAGGAAGATGACAATGTTATAGAGAACATTTCTCAAACATCTTCTGTTAACTCTCAGGGAACCAGTTATAACTCTTTAGATGGTTCTCAGGCCGGTATAATGTCAATTAAATCAATCAGCCCTGCCATTTTTAGACCTGGGCTTGGCACCTTAAATAGCTGTCCTAGATCAGTGAATTGTTCTTCAGCTATTTAGTTTTAATGTTTATCATGTCCTTCTGTTGATGCCAGCCTCCAGGTTGGTCAGCCACAGGGACGCCACCTCATTTACCAAGTGATTCCAGAGTTCCTGCAGTGCACTGGGTCCTGGTTCATGAGGTTTCTGGCTTAATTGCTGGTCGAAGCTCTGGCCTGGCCCACATGCAATGCCAATACATTCTTATGTAATGAGATGTCTGTACTGACATTTTCTGCGTATTGCTGATGAACTATATCTGACTGTCAGATTGATCGCTGCAGCTCTGCTCTAAAGCATCACTATTTTTATGTACTATAGCCCCCCCTGCACAGGCAGATCAGTTTGTCATCCAGTAAAGGGCATTCCAGTTTAGAATGCTCTCACCTGGGATTTTGCTTGCCACCTTTGTATACCCACAAGATGCATGGCAGCCACACTGGCCCTGCTGCAGGCAAGAGGAATGCAAGTTATTCTATATGTAGATGACTGATTGTTATGTTCCCGGTCAAAGGCAATCAGGGACCCAAAGCTTCAGTGTCCCATGATGCCCAGCTTGGTGTCAGTGGTCAACTGCATTTCTTTTGATTCTTAGCTGATGACAGCAACCTCCTGCCCACATGGACAAAACTTTTTTTTTTTTTACCTCTTATTAAATTATAAAAGACTTCTGCCTCACAGGACCTTGCTGAATCCACTGGGCATCGTTTAAGGCTGCTCAACCTCCAGTTACTTTTGCCACCTTGAGATCTGGTTTACTGGTCTGCTCTAGAGGCTAGAGGCTAGAACAAGTTGCAGTTTAGTGTCTTTTTTCCCTGCAGCCATGGCAACATCACAATATACTGTGAATCTGTTTGATCTGTGTGCTGTGCTGCCTCCTTTCTGATTCCACCACTCTAAAAGAAATGATACCTGGGTGAGCAGGTCATTTATATAAGAGCTTGTGGCAAAGTTGCCTGTGATCACCGTCATCACACTTTGACTTTGATTTCGATACTTAACTTGCAGGTGCATTTGATAGGATATCATGTTGTGAAGCACATCCCCATGTAGTGATCCAGAATCCACAGAACCACTGTAACATTTGTATGTTCGCTTTGAGAAATTACATTACACGCTAATTTGAGACCATGCACTGGAATTATTTTTGGCTCTCAGTGTTGTGTATTGATAAAACATCACTGGACAGGATGAGTGGTGGCTTATTATGATAATGTGACCTTATCTGCTTGACTGACCTCTATTTACAATATTGAATAAGTGATATGCATGTTCACAATTCATGTCAAATTTAACATGCACCATTTAGTCTGGTTAAGAAAAAGATCAGGCCTGAAGCCTCGGCCTGTATTTATAAGCTGATTTACAGAAAATGACATCGCCCGTACTTAGCTTTGCATCAGCTTAGACATTACATGTTTCCAAGATTATGTAGCCATAATTTCTCTTTTTTGTCTTATTTTCTTTTTTAACATTTTATGTCAAACTCGTTTTATGTCATATTTTACACTCACTCAATCACTTAATAAGTAAATATTCTACTCTATGTTTTCCATCCACCCTCTTTCAACACAATCAACTTCCCTCTATATTATTAACCTCCCACTGTATCTTCTAACCATCATCTGTGTAGAGCTTTATTTTCTTTATCATATTTAGCACATGCAGCTCCAATCAGGAATAATAATTCATGCAAATGAGTGAATGGCAGAAAAATTACAGAAATCGAATATATATATGGGAAGAAATACATCTTATATCTGTAAAATTGTATAAAATAGCGACTCAAAACAGGCCACTGTGTGGAAAACCTTTTTTCTTTTGGAACAATATGAGTTAATGGAAGTGTCCCTAAATCCTGTCAGTAAATCCATAAAACTGTGAGACAACACCCAGCTATCACTTATAGGCTGTGTATGCTCTCTTTTCAGGACTCCAATAAGCTTTGGTATGAGCTATTATTGATTCTTGCTGCAGTTTGACTCATCTTAGCATTTGATATCATGATTCATGACATTTTCAGCAGTCAGACGTGCTTTCAAAAAAAGTTTCGGGTCAAGCTTTGAAATGAGCCATTTATTGCGTCCTTCTATAAACACAATAGGTTCATGAGCAGAAATTTGTTGAAATATCAGGACTAATTTACATTATGCATTTTCTTACACACAGTAGTTTTTGAGGTTATATGTGTCATTTGATTTGTGCTGGTGGAGAAAGTCAGGAAGTCAGTGACCTTGGCCACCCTGCACCCTGGGAAATTAATGTGATAAAATAATGACACAGACACTTGTAGACAGCGGTGTTCTTACTTTTATAGCTCAGGATCTCAACTGCTGCCTTTAATTTCAATTCAATGATTTTCAGACTCCAGACAAACTTAATTATCGACTTAGTAGGATGGAAAACCAGCAGGATTCTGTGTCTCAAGGGAGGAATTCAATTCCACATATTTCATGTAGCAATATGCCACTCAGAACTATAGGCAGAAATGTGACAAACCTTCGAGGTACTTCAAGTATCTTGAAAGAGCTGGTATTCACATACAGTAAATGAATTTAGCATAAATGAACTATGCCAACCAAAAAAACTTTCATTCAAGGTCTTGGATATTTTAAACATTTTGAACTAATTAACGGGAATTAATGAGACTCAATACATTTTCTAGCTTTTCCTGAGTGTCCAACAAATAGTTTCTTCAAAATAAACTGTTTGACAATTTGGAAAACATGCTCATTTTTTTTTTTCTTGCTCTAGTCGATTAACCTGGCTAAACAAAACAAAAAGCAAAACACTCCACGAGTTAAACAAGACTAAAATGCACATTTAACACATTGTCTCTGTTTTGTTAAATATGAACACAAACCAAAATTTAAAAAACAACAAGTTGTGGTTTTATGAGTATTTCTATGTACTGTAACTATTTCTTGCAAATCAGTTGGTTGCGATGTTCAAACCCCCTAAAAGAGAGCTGGGCTCTGAAGCCTGTTTGACATAGTGGCCAAACTGTGTAATGACAGCAGTGGTATCCGTCACGTGATGCACACTGATCCAAAGACTTTTTACCATAAAAGAACAGAAAGAAGCAGCTGTAAAATCGTTTAGTGTCACAACCCGTGAAATGACTCATCGCTTGGTTTAAATTTGATCCGTTTGGTCCTATAACATTGGGAATGTCTAAAAGAGCCACATTCAAGTTAGTGGAGGGCTAAACTGGAAGATAGCGACTTGTCCAGTGATGTCTCTAGTGCACTTGCTTTATGGGCCACACAATGCAGAAGCATATGCAGAATATCAGGGTCATTTCATGCCCAATCAAACTACTTTGGCTTCATGTGCCAGTGAGCACATGCACCCATAAGCATGAAAAAGACGTTATGTCCAGTTCTCTTTATACAGCATAAACAACAGCATGAGTCTGGATAATCCACAGACCTTTCTCTATCAACTATAACCAGGACATTGTTTCAGTGAAGAGATGTTGTTCAATTTCAAATGTCACTAAAACGCTGAAAAGTCAACTGACAGAAAGTTAATTGACAACAATTAGTCAGTTATTTAATCAAGTTAATATTTGTAGGTTCTAACTTACTGAATATAGAGATTAGTTGCTTTAGTCAGTTCCATATCAATATATGTTGTATAACTTTGGGTTTTTGCACTGTTGATAGGTAAACAATAAGGAATTTGAAGACATTTTATAGACTAAGGTACAGTAGGTACAACACATGCAAAGTAACAACGGTACCAGTTCGATTTTAGCTGAAGACCTCAGAAGAAAAAAATAGTCTTTTGCAGATTTCGTTAGATGACCCTTTTACCCTGAACAACGGATACAGTTAAATTGCAATGCCTTAGAGCATATGAGCTACTCTGAAGTGTACTTAAAGAGGTGAACTGTGTCATGTTCATTTCAATCCAGTGAAGAAGTCTTTTTATTGAGTCTTTTATTGCAGCTTTTTCTACTCTGTCCTCCCCTTTCCATTTCTTCAGTTATTGACTTCCCACGTTTCTGCTGGAAACTGATATGAACTAGCTGTGTTCAATCAAAAGAAGGGAGAGGAGGGAAACATGCAATGAACGAACGAGTCAACAAGTTGATGAACACAGGGGCATGTCAGTGCTCACAAATGTCTGGTGACTTGCACAGCATTGCAACCTCCTGGTAGAGACTCTGTTATTGCTTCCTCTTGGACAAAGACTTTTCCCATGTTGAATGTTCATGGAAAATATGAGTCTAGAAACAAGCCTTTGCTCTTTGTTAAGGGCTGACACCAAAAAGTGAACATTTGATGTTTCAGGGAGATGAAATACATTATTCTATCAAACTGTTGTAGGTCAGACAAAAATATACTGTAGTTATCTCGCCTAATCTATGTTTAGTAACTTAGTAATCTGTCTTCTTCTTCCAACTACAGCCTTGAGGTGCACACCAATCACCAATCAAATTTAACACAAATTTAACAATGGACAATATGTTTAATTAATGTGTCTTTATGATCTAGATGCATTACAAATTAAACTGTCCCTCGTTCTTCTTTTCTACAACAGCAAGGTTGATGTGATGAAGAAAGATGGCTGCCTAGTTGAGACATTTAGCTTTTGTTATTCACACTGCAAGATTTTGTTGTCCTAGATATGACAAAAAGTTTTCACCGCTGACTTCAACTTGCAACTGATTCAACCACAGAAAGAATCACGTAAAGATCTTTATCCAAATCCCATCCAAAACTACAGAGCATTGAAAAATTTAGAGGAATTTTGTGCCAACTTTAATCCTAAAAGGAGCAAATACAGAAATGTCATGAGAGCGAGAAAGAGAGAGAGACTTCTCTTGCACTTCTTCTTACACTACCTCAGAGAAAATCTACAAGTGCAGCCAATATCATGCGGAGCACAGAGTCCAACCTGTAGCCATGTGCAGTAAGAGGATTTCATCACACACACCTACAGGTGGTGGACTTTGAAGGTATTTTTGAGCTTTAACGCTCAATACTCAAAATGTGTAATGTCACAGTGAAAATGTTCCTCTTTGCTCCCAATGGACAAGAGTAGTGCAAGGCCACCAGAGGGTCTTGTCATTTCAATCCAAACATAATAAAGTCTATGTTGTTTCTGAGAATTTGCTGAAATGATCAACACATGGCTACATACCACCAAGGATAAGAGAGAAAATATATTGTTTTTTTCTTCTAGACCCCACGTGTCACATTAAAGAAGCTTTTCGCACAAGTTCACATGAAAACTCATCTCTCAGCACACCTGAGCGGTATCCCTTCTGTTCATGCTGGCCTTCCTCCTCTTTCTCCTGTATTTACTTGACATCTCTTTGCTGATACTGCACTTACTGTAGTTGCAGTTTTACCATCCTCCACCTACTCACCACCGGCATCAAGGCCCCTTCTGTGGTCAAGGCAGAGGAGGGGGAAAGGGGGAGCAGAGGGATCTCCATTGCCTTGCTGATTTACGGCACCACATCCTTGTGACTCCAGGCGGCAGAGCCAATGTCAAACCTCCATCGTGCAGCTCCTTGTGCTTGTTAAATTCATTTTATGGCGCTTGTCACAGCTTGTCTCAAGTGTCTTTCCTGACTGAGCATCATTTCACAAAATTCAACCAGATTCAACTTTTAAAAATTCAGCAGGAGATGGATGCTGTCCAGTAACACTGTATGGTATGTAAAGAGGCTGAATCCGGCACACACCATGCAGAGTTTCCTAGGAAAACTGGTCGACTTGTTAAGGGAAATCCATCCAAAAATAAAGAGGTGTTGTTGGTAGTATGTGACTGGCTCAAAGAAGATGACTAAACCTGACATTCAAAGGAGCACTGACCCATAAAAGATGACTGTGGTACTGTCAGTTTGACCACACAAAGCAAGATACTGCGGCTGTTTTGACCACTGGAGGAAGAAACAACTAGTTAGGTTGGACAGAGGCATCACTGCTTTTTCTACATACAGCCTGTTCCTCTTGGGAAGATCAATTTATTATTTTTTCAGAACAACAAGACATATTTTTTCAGAACAATTGTTTCATAGAATGTTTCAAATCAAGATATTAAAAAAACACTGCTACTAAAAAAAACCCCACCAGATTTAACCAGACTAGATGCATCTGTTTTTCTTTTGTCTACATGTTTTTAAAGACATATTTAGTTCAATTAAGAACTAATTTGAATCAAAGTTTTATTAAGAATACATTACAAAGACAGTATCTTTTGGAGAAATAATTGCTACAAAGCGTTATAAAGTTGCACAACATAAGATGAAAAGGGGAAAAAAAATGCTCTAGTGATTAAAGTGACTATATAAAGTTGCTGTTGTTTGTCATTATTGTTGCATGTGATACATGCATTATCAGCCTTTATTCAATAAATAAATGAATCATCATTTGAAAAAGTTAGGTTGGAAAGCACATAGTTTTGTATCTATTACTCAGTTTGCTTTGAGACCTTTCCAGTTCTTGTTGTTATGTATGCACACTGATTTTGAAAATTAACCAAAGAGATAAAGGAAGGAGAAACTTGTTTAGGGTTTGATGGCATAGCGGTGCAGTTACTAATTAATTGCAAGCCACTCACCTCACCCCTGGTTTCTAGTGTGAAGATGAAACTGAAACCAACAACTAGTCCTGTGTAAAATATAAATTTAGCCCTGAGGAGACATGACTTCCAAGGTTAGGTGTTTGTACATATGATACGAATCTTGAATCTTAAACAATCTCCCCGTAAGCTGTCTGACACTGTAATGAAATGTCTGCTAATGAAAGACACGCTATGCACAACTGAACATTACACCAACATTTGATAGTTGAACATAGTTGATAGATAGTTGTACTGTCTCAGCCTCCATGGTTCAAATTTTGTTCTCAATGCAAAACCCAAAGCTGGTCTGTAGGCAGGAGTCTATCTTTATCTATCTCACTTTGAAGCTCACACTTTCAATGTTACACAGCCATAAAACTTTCAATGAGTCACTACATAGTGTGACAGGGCTAAACTACAAGTCAAATCAGGCTGCAGCTATTTCTTATAATGGGCATAATTTATCGACTTTCTTCATCTCTCGTGTCTGAATCATCTGAAATAAGTACCAAGAGGAAGACTAAACAGCCCCCCAGGAATTAATCACAATATGAAGTGAGTAAAGAAGAAGGGACTAAATCAAATATTTGAAAGTGTTATAGACTGTGGACATAACTTCAACTGAGTACTTCAAATTAGAGAGAAATGTCATCGCGGTAGGATTGCCAAAAAGGCTCAGTTACAGCTATTATTTAATCATTCAAAAATCAAAAACACATTAGAGCTTCAAAAAAGAAAAAAAAAAGACATTTTCCCTCCGGTTTTCAAAAAGGCATGCTCCTTAATGAGAGTTTGAAATGCTTCAGCACGGTATAAATAAAACAAATTTCTTGGAAAACCCATGCAACAGCATCCCTGCTAGAACAAAACTCATGCATGTAGCATTCCCATCACAATAATTATGCAACAGGAGGTGGGATCAGGCATGCTTCCCACTCATGCTATAATGATTACCACATATAGCCCTCAGCATATCCTCCACAACACCTGCATAATGGACGCAGAAGCGGAAAAAAAAACAAGCATGAAGGGGGAAGACAGCTCCTGCTTTGTTTGTGTTGGTGTTGATGAAGCTGGAAAAATCAGATCAACAAAAAACAAAACAAAAAGCAAATCTCACATTTGACCAAAATCTGCCCGCAGCTGTTCATCACTGCATTGAATGCTCTCTCTCTCTCTCTCTCTCTCTCCTTTTCTTTCTCCCACGTGCACACGCGCGCACACATTCCCCACGCAGCCGGGCGCGCACACGCGAACCTGATCGCCAATGCAACTGCACAGGCACAGGAGCCCCTGACAGTGGCCGTGCCTGCTTGTGTGATCGCTGCCTGCCGCTCCGTTGGATGTTTGCGCAGAGGACACCTGCCTCCGCCGGTGACTGCACCGAACCACGCCGGAACAATCCAAATCCTTTCCACCTTCAACTTTTTCTTTTCTTTTCTTTTTTTTTTTCTTACGACGTGTGTCGGATTTTTTTTGTTGCATGCACCTGTTCCAAGACTATGTTTCCATCGTGTGAGAAAAACCCTGTAGAGAGAGGCGTTTGACTTCCAACTTGGAGCTGATGGCACGGTTATTTCTGACAGGTTTGGAAAGTTGCGCTGCGCAAGGGAGCATGGGCGCAAACTTTAAAAGCTTTTTATAATCAAGAGACAGTTTTTAGAATGAAGGCAGGTGAGTCACCCGTCGCGTGAAAGGCGCGCACAGCTCCGGGGACTCTCCAGGTACTGAAAAAGGGAAAGGCAACGGTGGAAGTCGTGATCTGTGCGGCGGATTGCGCCACGGAGGGACGGTGGGAAAGGACCGATGAGACATCATGGGTAAGTAAGCGGAGGACTGTCTGATTTTGAAACAATTGAAGAGCCCAGGGAGTCTGCAAATCATCGCTATTATTAGTTGAGCGCACTTGGGGTCCTTACAGGAGCAGTATGGCTTGATTTCCTTTAGATTTTGTGGCGCATCTGGGAGTGTGTGGATGTTCAGAAAAATGGTCCTTTCGCGGCTTATTCCTGCGCAGCAAGCTGACATGTCCAATAGCAGCACTTTTGCAAATATTTCCTGAGATTTAAGACCAGCATCACTACTGAGAGGTTTTCCTTCTTTATTCATGAATTTAAAAAGATTACACTGCAGAAAGAGAGAGAGAGAGAGAGAGAGAGTGAGACAATAATGCTCTCACCTTTATGATATGGAAGTGGTCTAAGTCCAAAATCAGAATCAGTCGACGTGGACAATGAGCACAATGAATTAGAGCTCAGTTAAACCCTCATTATCTGTCAGATGACGTCCTTGTTACTGAAGCTGCAATGACAAGTTTATTCACCAAATCCCAATCTGACTTTAAATCGTCGAGATTTAATGAGTCCGTTTTCTGTTGCCTCCCCCTCACCTCCCCCTCGGTCTTCCCCTTAAAAGCCCTGACATGTTTTGACTCCGTCCTATTTCTTCTACCTCCTCTTCTACTGACAGCTCTGGGGCACCTACAATCTCATCCCACACTGCCTATCACCTCCTCCATTTTACTGACAGTGGGTGCTCCAAAGCTTAAATTCACCGCTCAGCCTCATAGACCTCACAAACCCACACTTCACTTCAGGAGCTTTTGTGTTTCCACTCGTTTTCTTTGCATGTTTTTTTTTTCTTGAGGGGGTAAAAGGAACTGTGGGTGTTCAGTGTTGTCACTGAATGTGCGATGAAATGATCTTGACTTTGATGCATCTGGAGCTGTTCACTGTCTAAGTTCGTTTTCTTTCAATGCAACTGTTCTTGAATATCTCCGTGAAGGACTGCTATTCACAGGAGTGCGCTTAGAACAGGGCACGTTTAATGGGAGCAGAGAGAGAGCTGTTTGAGTTGTTTTTACAGAGCTGCATTGTGTTTCATTGTGTTCATCTTGACTTCTCACTTGTTGGATTTGTGCTGCTGTTTTGTTTCAGTTTTATTTTTATTTTTTTATTCTCAAATCAACCCAAAAAAAAGCCGACACAGGCTGGTAGAATGCATGCAGCCCACACATCTGTGCAGAAAGCATTTCCCCCCATGTAATGAGCAGCTTAGTGCAACTAATGAGCACATAGGAGTGCAGTTTTAATTATGTCATCACAATTAGGCCAAAATAAGCAGTTGCATTTGTTAGGATATTGACACTTGAAATCCTCTCAAAGTATCCATCCAGTCTTCATCCACTGGATTGTTTTGCTCATGCAAGGACAGATTCAACGGGCTAGAAAAGTTTATAATGCCTTCGGGGCTGAAGTTTTCTCCAACTAGTGACGAAATTACAACTGTTGTCCAACCAATAATCAACTAAGTATTCAATTTAAAATCATTTAAAAGAGAGAAAAGCAGCAAATCCTGACATTTGAGAAGCAGGAAGAGGAGAATGTTTGGTTTTTGTGCTTGATAAACGACATAAACATCATTGTATCGTATTTGTGGCGAAGGTTGTAAAATTTATCTTCAGACCTCCCTCCCAAAACAACAAAACTATTTACACGGCATAAAGAAGCTACATTTTCAGCTGACATAAAGGCAGGCAGAACAGTGGAGCGTAATTCAACGGTCTCCGATCTGACTGAACACACTCAACTGCTAAAGTAGAATCGTTTAAGCGAGAGCAATTAGGCTCAAATAATGTTCAATTTATTCAATCATCTATCAGCTTCCTAGAACAGACAGGGGCAGTAATTGGTCTGTGGAGTACATTCTTTGAAATCTAAGTTAAACTTCCTTGAAAAGAAAAAAAAAAGTAACCTGTGGACACAATTTTCTCATTCCACTTATTCGAGCGTATAATAATGCAGATAATTGTAAGAATCAGTGTTATTCACAGGTTGGTAATTGGCACAAACCCACTAACAGTTCCTGCTGCTTTACGTCTATTATACAGTCTTGGACAATAGATGAGGATCTACTCTCTCAGCTCTATAAATTCATTATCATAGTCAAACTACAAAGTATTAATTAGATCAACAGCTGGAAGACAAGCCCTCTCTATCCTGAAGCAGCAACACAAAATGGTGCTGCAGACTGGTTTGTTTTCAAGGGCCGCGTGCGATAAAGAACAATCCTGCATGTATTTGAAAAAAATCAAAAAGAAGAAACATCAGCTAACCTTGAACAGACTAAATGGCTGCAGCTGTAGCTCCTTTTAAAATAGCTGCAGCCATCAATAAGGATTATTCTGTCAATGTGAGGCATGTTTCCTCATCCTCAGTCTGACTGAAAGTCCCCATCAGGCACTTTCTGCAGCAGTTTAGTAATATTAACTTCACCATGACCCACACACGCCATCAACCCGTCATAACTCAGCATGGCACCTAGAAGTCTTTCACTGTACCTTGCGGTCATTCACTTTAGTTTGAGAGTGCTGGTCTCTTTTGAATGGCAACTTTTCTTCCAAGATTGTACTGTTCTTCTTCTACTTCTTGAAATTCTGAAATAACTGTGAAAGACGTCCCTAAACAATGTGTCCAGCACACTGAACTTGTGCAGTGAAATATGGGCAGAGGTGCCAAACTTAGAACAAAATCTGGCAGTAAGCACTGGGAGCTGAGCTTGCACAAAAGAAAAAGACTGTAGACAACAGGAGGCACATGATAATGTATTATGTATTTTGTATGTGACTGAAACTACAACCTTATTTTGTTGACTTTTTCATGTGATGTATTTATGTACTCCAGCCTAGAATATGGCAGAAATGGAACATAATCTTCATAATTATGTTTTAATTAGTGTATAATCACCTTAAGATAAGAATCATTATGTTTTTGTTACTTTAGAATGAGCCTTTTATATCTACAGATGCTGCAGGTCCTCTTCCATGGAATCCGCCATGTTGCACTACAGTAGCCCAGAACAGACAAACCAAACAGGATGTTTGGCATTTTTCACTTATTTAATTGCAACAGCCATTTGTCCTTCATGCTTTGAAAGGGAGGGTGAGTGGAGAGGTTTTCAATCCAGAACAACATGGCTAGATGCCTCTAAATCCTACACATTGATACTTAAAGTTTAGGTCACTAAAACTACTTGGTAAAGGTTTAGAAAAGAAACCAGCACTGAGTGTTGCAGGAGATGAGCTGTTAACTGTGGATTCTGGTGTCACAGTCACATTATAACAAGGCGACACACTTGTACAACTCAATAGACTATTATTAGTTATTCACACACTCCATAAGAGGTCACAAAAACAGCAAATGTGGGTCAATCAAGTGTTTAAATTGACATAAAATGTATTTATTTTGTTTCTATTGGATTAAATGGCTAACAATCAAAGTTTGTGTGGGTATCATTTGATCATATTTAATTAACAGTGGCTTAGGTCATCAAATATTGTTAAATCCTAATTGGTGCAAACCATCACCTTTTTCCAGCAGAGCCCCACCCATTTTAAACCAGCAAGTGAGCTTAGACATAAACACAAATACAGGAGTCTCTTATGTGAAATAACCTACGCTGTTCTAACTTTGGCAGAACAAATGTGAGTTACTGTAGCAGCTCATAGCTCATAATAAAAAGCTGATTTAGAAATTAGGTCTGCAGGGCCTTTAAACAAATGACCATTGCTTTCATTTTTTTCTGATGAGGACAGCCTCTTTGTCTGCAGCCCCAGAAGGGACACGAAGAAAAATCTAGATAGGAAAGAAAAAAAAAATCTAATTATGCATTCTCTCACACATTCTAAACACACAGGTTCATAACTTCCAGGTCACTTCGACGGAATAAGAGACAATAAAACAAAGCGACATTTTTGGTATGAATAATATGAGGAAGAATATTTAGATATGAATGATATAGATGGTGCTTTTATTCTGAAGGATTCCTGTCAGCTCCACGGAACTAATATAAAGGCTAGTTAAAATGATGAAGACAAGCACACTACAGTTGATTTCTTGAGGCAAAATGAGACGGTTACAGAATATACAGCAGAAATAATTAAATCGACTTCCGATACACATTGGGATTGACTAATCACTGCCATAAAGAGCTGAATTCTGATTACAAATAAATACTGCTTTTCGCACTCCTCAACGAGTTTGCTTCTGACCTTTACTGATTGCCAGCGTACCACACACACGCTCTCATCATCTGTGATGTCAATTCCTCGGCCTTTACACCAGGCTCACCTCACAGTGGCCAGCTTAAACATCTTGGTGTGTGCTGATCTTTTGACATCAGCACTCATATCGATCAACGCAGCTCGCTGCCTCTCTGCGCAGATTTCTAAACCAATAACTCGTCTGTGTGCATGCATGCGTGTGTTTGTGTGTGTGTGTGTGTGTGTGTGTGTGTGTGTGTAGGTCCACAGGAAAGCCAGCGTCAGTCAAGTTCCTGATATGTGTGATACTATGGGCCTGTGAAGAGTTTCAGCTGTCAATTTCTGACAGGCTGAGTCTGGATGTTAAGCACTGTGGGTGTCAAGGTTGAAGACTTTTAGTGATATGGCTGATTACCGGGTGCAATTACTAGAGTAGCAAACTATCATGCAGTTCACTGCTGCATGAGATGCTGCATATGATGGTTCATTTATAAGTTGTTTATTAAGAATAATATAAGAACCAAAAGTCAGTCCTTGACTTCTGTATATGTTTGTACTTAATATATAGTGGCTGTTGTGTTTAAATCATTTATCGGGGACAAAATCATGAAGTTTTTTTATATCTTTAAGACCAGGTACAAAGCCAATGTCTAAGAAAGATAAGGAGTGCACTAGCTGGATAAAGAAAATAAAAAAAAAGGTAAAAATAAAATCTGTACACTTTTAATAACTCTAGTTTTTACTGTTTTTATATCTATCATCCTTTTGTGGATCTTCATCAGGCCCAGACATCCTGTCAGATCAAAACATCGCAGCAATAAATGTTGTTTTTTGTTGTTGTTGTTTTTAAAAGATGATTTGGCACTTTTATTGCCTATTTTAGATAGCAGTATCTGGAGAGTGACAGGAAAGCAGGGAGAGGGAGAGAGAGAGAGGGGATGCAGCACAGGTTTGAATCAGTGACTCAGTCTTTGTGCATGGTAGGATGGGAACATCCATCTAATGTGAATATAAAACAGTGTGCCGATTCCACATTTGATATTGCTCTTATGTTTGTCTACTAAAAGAGGTGGTGTGACGGTGTTCTTAAAATAGTAGACTACACAAACACGCTTAAACAGATGTACGATTACTGAGTATTCATAAGGCTCAAAGTCACTGAAATATCAGGGAGCAGTATGGCTTAGAGAAAGCCGCAGGCACTAGCCCAGAATGGTTTGGCTGAAGCTCCTCTAAAAAGTCACTTTTCCAAAGGGACTTCCATCCACCATGTCTCATTAAGGCTGCCTTTTGCCCCAGAAAACCGGAGTCTGGTCTGAAAATGTTGATGTTCGAAATAACTGATTAGCTTTTTTAAAAAGGTCCCTCCTTGACAATTATTTTAAACCTTGAGCAAGCAGACAGTGGTTTCTACAAATAAGTTGGATCAGGCAGTGATTCCTGTGAGGCAACTGTTGACTTCTAACATTTCATTTGTTGCAGCTTCACACAAAACACAGCATTTATATTAGTAGGTCAAAACTATTAGTTGATTAGTCAATTAGTCAACAGAAAAATAATAGATCATTTTTATTACCTGACATATATCATTGTATAATATGTGTAACTGAATATCTTGAGTCATGTCACCTTAAGTTCTGGGAAATAACAATTTTCTGACATGTTACAACTAATTAAAATGAATTGAATTGAAAATAATAAACTGGTTGAAGCCAGTTAGTTAATTTGGTTTTCTTGAAGCATGCATACATAACAATACATGACATGTACAATTAGGAAGGCATTATCCTCTCTATGCTAACATAATTTGTACATGCATTTAAAAATACCTGTAATTAATTTACTTATGTGTTACACCTGCCACTTTTCCCAATATTTCCATATTCTCTGTGGGCTTTGGAAACTTTTCCTGTCATCCTTCCCCGAGAGCTGCTAGCCACACTGTAGTTAATATAGCTAATTATAATAGTATAATAGTCATAATAGTAGTTATGGACAACTTAGAGTCACCAATTAAACTATTAACTTAACTAATAGGTTAATTGGTGATAGTTACCTTATTTTATTAGTTACACGCTACTCTAGCTCAGACCTCTTCACCTAAGCTGCACTGTTGCTGTCTTTACCTCAGGAATAGTTTAATACTGCAACCCTCATTTAGAAATGCAAACAAACACAACCATCTTAGGTGTCCAGTTATACTGTGCGGTTACTAAAAGTTAATCCACACCTGACAACCAATCAAAACTGAGAATTTACAGTGGCCATTGTATAAATGACAATGACAAACACATCAGTCAATAGACCAGCAAAGCTTGGCTGCACTTGCAGCGAGAAGTTCATGAACGTTACAGGCAGTTTCTCTTGTGGATGAATAAGAATTCTATAGCATATATCGTATGTTGCTAATTCCATTGATCTAGAATGTTAATGCTAAGACTTAGCAAATCAATACACCTAATCATGGCATTAGGTCTTTAAGTGGTAATAATTCAGGCCTTTCTCATTCTCCTATAAGGCAGCCAGCAGGCAAAGCTAGGCCAATCTGTCTGTCTTCATCCCCCTGTTTCACTGTTATGCTTGAGTAGGTCATGGACTCACTAGACCTCACTTACTACATCGCTCACAAATCCAGACAGAATAACTGAGCTAACAAAAGTGACTACTCATTTCATTTCAAATTTAAATGGATGCTGCTCCATTTAAGCTGTATTTTGCCATTACAGGGTGTGATATTAACAAGCCACGCTCAATTTTTTTCCATATATCTTATTCCTCTTGTACTGTTCAGTGTGCAGTTCGGACTGGCTGCTCCTCCTATCTGTGCATGTGTGCGCAGCTCCAGTAGTAGTAAAATAAGCTTTTATCATAAATCAGCCAGTTTATACTGCTTCATGCTTTTGCTGTGAGTTGAAATTACAGCTGACTCAAATTTTCAAATTAATGGGCATAAAATAATGGGTTTTAAGTGTGTAAAAGGTACTTCATTTCAATATTGTAATGCCACTGTGTCCAATTAATCACAGTTGCATGATGGGCCCCATGACTGGTAATATGTCACATAGTTCTGTGCCCTGAGAGTATTTTTAATTTTACGTGCCTTAAATCTGAGTGAACACACTCAATAATGTAATATATCACACATGCTGTAGTGGCCTAGAATTTTGCTTGCCTAAGCTCGATCACACATCACACACTTTTAAAACCCTTGGCTCCTGTGTCAAAGAGGAGAGGCAGGAGGTGGGGTTGGAGGAAATTACAAGCTACAAGATGTCAGGTTTTCTAAAAAGATATAACGTTGTAGATAATACAGCCTCTATCTTTCCCTTAGAAGGCATCATGTAAACATTTTATACATTCTGTAAGAAGACGTGGGCTGGGGGTGGTGGTAGGGGGCATCTACATAATCACATAATATCTTAAGTAAAAGTAAAGCTAAAAATATGGTAGCATGTACACAATAAATCCATATCTAAAATGTTCATTATACATTTGCTTGTCAGCCAATAACCTTGAAAAGCTGACATATAGAAACCTTTCCCTTTAATGTGTATAACCTGTGGTACAGTAAACCATTTAATAAGAAATATTAGATATATTTTGTTTTCTTGCGCACTTCTCATTTCTTTGAAGTGCCCCAGTGTACGGCCTTAGCACCGTTGGCCAACCCACTTGGGCACTCTGGGTAATAGCCTTTGCATCAGTGCTCAGAGCAACGTGCATTCAAATGAAATATCAACTTGTCGCACCGCCAAGGAGGACGACAGCCGGGCCTGCCAGAATCCACTCCATCCTCGAGGGGGGGAGCAATCTCACTTTTATGGGATTTCAGAAAGGTTGCCATTGGAACGTGACTGTAGGTGAGGTAATTGGGGGAAAGATATATTTTAGGAAATTTATTTAACTTTTGCTGTTTTGTGCATTTGCAAGTTCATTTTAGCTGACATTTAATATGAACACTTGAGTCTAACTTCGGCAAACTACTCCCAGTTGAGCCCAGAGGGACACTGGAGCACAGAGCCTGTTCTTTAATTGATATTTATTGGCTGCAGTCGCATCTTTATCGGATGTAAATTGCATTGAAACATTATTCCTTGCACACAATAAAAGAAAACGCAATGTGCTCCAGTTTGCTTTGAGGCACAACTACCCATCTTGTTCTCTAAGTGCACTGTTAGACTGGCTGGGTTGCAAAACACTGTTTTTTACTGTACCAGCACAGTTTTTAATTTAAAGCAACTTAAAAATCAAGGTTTTACTGATGCAGAATGGTATTAATAAAGCCTTAAAAAATAAAAGTTGAAGGGGAGCTCTGCCAATTTTAGGCTTCAAAGTCTGTTTATAGATCTTGGGAAATAATACGCCATACGTGAAAAAAGTTGCATGAATCCATTTGTGGCTCCAGAGGGAAATGCAGTGAATCTGATAAACTGCCTCAAGTGATGGGAGAAGAATGTTTGAAATAAAGAAACCTGATATGTCTGGTTCTGTTGCATTGATTGCTATATTTTATATACTAACTGCCCATTATAAGACAATCTTTCAAGAGTGCAATGCAAAACTGATGCAGCACTCTTGTAATATGGGATTTAATCAAGGTTTTCATAATGCAGTTTCCAGATTCAATTTAAATCAGGTCATCAAAATTCTGGGCTCGTATTTAGCTGAGGATTAACCAGAGATAGAGTTTTTTGAAGATGGCGGCAAACCTTTGTTGGCTGAGTGTTGTAGGTGGATTCTCTGCAGAAAGAAATGCAGATAATGTTGGCTCAATCTACTGGAATTCTGTGATAAAATATATATGCAACAGTAAGACTTGCAGCCTAACCCCCAAAATCCACCGGGCCTGGTCACGTCATCGCAAGTAATATGCGGCCATTCTAGTCAATGTATCAAACCACACCGGCTCTGTCGTGGTCCGTTTCCAGAAGCATCTCGACACTCGGCTACTCGTGAATTACGTGTCAGTTCTATTTTTGACGCTTGACGCGAGCATCATGCGTCAATTTACACAGACCACCTCGAGTGGGCGGAAGCCAGACACAGAAAAAGCAAAGAGAATCCGGTGGACTTTCAAAATAAAATACCCCGTGCAAACTGCCGGTCGTAAAAACAGACAAAAGTGAAACTAATTACCTACGTAACATATTTACACATGTAGAAGCATGTTTAGAAGAATATACACCGGGAAAATGTCCAAATCTGAGCAAGTAAACAAAGTCTGGTGGGCTAAACGCTCGCTTCTGAAACGCTCCCGGTGGGGTTTGAAGTCGCGTGCAGGACGGACCAAATGCGTGACGCTCACGCAACGCGCCGCGGACGGGCCCAGTGGTTTTTTCCAGTAACACAGACCCAATTCACTGCCATTCATGCTGAAATGGACAAAAAACTTAAAAGACTTGTTAGCTGTTAGGATAAATGCACAAATGGATACTCTTTTGTATTGTTACTAGTACAAGTTGTTCAAATCTCTAAGATATAACTTCTAAGAGATATGAAATCCCACAAACCCTCTAGCACTGATTGGTCATGCTCTACTAAGAACAGAGAGCCAGGTAAACAGATGTGTGCAGCTTACCACATGAGATCAAATCTCTTCTGAACAGATAGCAATAGCTCTCTGAACCATAGCTGGCATTTTATTATGGCTCTGTGCCAGCAACAGCCGTGGCCGGAGGCATTATGTTTTCGCCTTGTCCATACGTCCACGATATCTCCGGAACAGCTTCAGATTTTGCACAAATGTTCATTTTGACCCATGGAGGAACTGATTAGTCACGTCACATTTTGTCCATAACTCAATAATTCAAAGGCTAATTGTGATAAAATATCAAACAAATGTATGAAAGGATAAAATTATGTCATTCAAATGGTCGAAGGTTAACTTCACTGTTCTGCAAAAACGCTATTCCGGCCATTATTTCCTTTTAGACTGCTGACCTCTAAAGCCTTGATGACACCAGCCTAGCACAAATAGGAGACTCACCACAAAGAACAGAGCACTGGCAATTACTGACTGATAGAAGACCTGCAGGAGCCTGTCTCTTATGATGTGTTTATTCATGTTCTTTTGTCACATAGAAATAACTGATTACAGGAGGATACAAGCACAGCAGTTTTAACGGTGTTTGATCTATAAATCAGGTAAAATACTTGTGCTGTTGTGTATACGTGTTGCCATCCTTACCAAATGATTTGCATAAATATATACAAGGCTTAAACTGATTGATTTATAAGATTGCTTCCTGGACAGATCTCACGATCAGCAGATGGATTTATTGCTAGCTTAGCTTTTGTCAAGCTAAAATCACGTATCTGCCATCATAAAGTCCTGTAGTTGGTTAGTTTGCTTTCAAAGGAACACACTGGAGTCCATTTTGAAGCGGACAGAGACCACTTTTTCCAAGTGTTCTGGTTAATTCAAGTTCAACACTCTCAACATCATGTCATCGTGTGTTTTCCTCTCAAAGTGACATACAATTATACATTTGTACAATTATACATTACCTTTTCAATAATCATGACTGAATAGACACTTTTTGCTTTGTAATATAATATTTCAGCTTCTTAAATAATAATGTTAATTGTAACTGAACAAAGTGTAGCATGTGTAATGGTTAATATACCGGGGATCTTTGTGCTTATGTTTTCAGTTCATATCTCTTTACCTCTTTGCATCTTAACAGAGTCTGGGTCTATCATGAAGCTTTGATTCACTCCATTTTGTCTTTGAAATATTGTTGGCATCTCACTGCCAAGAATCTCAGGTCACCTTGCAAGTGAGGTCTGAAATGAAATTTCAACCAGGTGCATTTCCCATAAATGTGGCTGCTGTGGCTCTATGGGTCGTGCTAACTTGCTCTCACAACCTCTGTCCTAGAGATTTGGGGAAATGAGCACTCACCCAAAGCACTGTCTACAGCTTCACAAATTAACATCTCATCATGACTTCTACACAAATCATTTCAAGCGCTTGACACTCTGACCAAAAGTAAACACAAAAATAGCCACAGGAAATGGCCTATAAGAATCTACCAACTTTCCGGCTGACCTGTTAACCTGCATATTCATCCATGTATGATTTTTTTTTACATGTGAGGCTGACTTTCACTGTGATGGCTGATTGAAATAGTACACAACGTAAAATTTAGAGTACACAGGCAAGGAGCTAAATCAAACATAAGACGACAAAAGATTGGAGGCAGAAGGTCGTGAAAGTAGTGAAACTACGGTGTTCCTGCTCTCGCTGGCACTCCATATCTGAATGAGGTGGAAAAGACTTGCTGCAGAGAATAGGACCTGTTGATGTCAGACTTGGAAAATAGATATGTCCACAGATGAGAGTGAATTCGCACCCTTTCATCCCGCAGACTTTCCACAAAATCAACTTTGAAAAGACCATGGCCTGCTGGACCAAGCAATCAGCAGTTTATAAAAAAAAAAAAAAAAACGTGGCATCTTGGGGTGGTGTTTAGGGATGTCACGATTACAGATTTTCTTGGTGCGATTATTGTCAGAGAAATAATCACGATATTACGATTATCACGATTATTTTTGCATTAATTAATTTCACACTACCATGAATGAAAGTAAAATCACATGAACACTCCTTACAGGTCTTATTTTAATTTATTTCCCTCTTTGAATGCTCTCATAACAAAATAATATAGCAACAATGTAAAGTAACCAAAAAGTACAAGAAAAATGATAATCCCATTTGGAATTAAACAAAAATCACATCTGCTCTGTAAACAATCAATAAATGCTACATATTAAATATGTACTTACTCAGGAGGGTTCTTTCTGTAAACTACACTACAAAAAATATTTTTGAACATTTCCTTTGAACCTGTGAAGAGAAAACACAAGGAAAAGACATGTAGCTAGCTTTTGGCTTACAGCTGCCTATTAGCAGCTTAGCTGCGCCTTTAACATAAAAATAATACTGTGACTTTATAGGACCAAATATCAATCCTCAGGGGGAATGTCATATATACTAAATGTTTAAGCTATTAAAATTATTTTAATAATTTGTTTGTCTAATCTTATCTGGCCAGATAAAAATATGTATCTATTATTTTGGTCCTTTAATTTTATTTTTAAATTACATTGCCACAAATAAATTAGTAATAAATGAAAGGGACATCCCATAGTGCTTTTAGCTCAATACAGAAAGCAAAAGGAGGTAATGATAAATGTTCACTGACTGAGGACCTTTAGAAGATTACATTATTTTTGCTTATACGGGCCACTGAAACTGTTTGACGACTTACTACTATGAGACATGTTGGGCTTTATGTAACGTTACGTGAATGCTCCTTAACTTGACCCGTTGCACTGTATGCCGAACCGAACCCAGTTACTATTTACCTTTACTTTGGCGTACAGCGCCGGGTGGCTATCCCACAGGTGGTGAAACATATTTGACGTATTGCCTGATTTCACGCCAAAAAAATCCCACACGGCTGACTTTAAGTGTTTTTTCGGAGGGAATAGCTCTTCCTCTTCCATGCTTTACCTCCTGTGAGACTGTGAGCAGTTGCAGACGCCTCCGTCTGCAACTGCACGGACCGAAAACAAAGCAACACAAGCGGTGACACGCGGTTGTTGTGTAACTTTGTTTTCGTTTTGCGAGTTGCGCTGATGTACCAATATGGTTCCAGCATAATCTCTAATGGAAATTGACGGTATTTAGGAAACGTCACGATTAAATAATCGTGAAGTTTAATACCGCAATTAATCGTAAAAAAGGGTAATCGTGACATCCCTAGTGGTGTTCCAGTCAACTAGCAAAGAAATGAGTCACAACTGGAGTCTCAATCATCCCATGGTAGTGTTAGCTGATGAAAACAGTGTGTATCTTGTCAGTTAATTTTTGCAATTCAGAAACTTTCAGGCACTTTTTTGCTATTCCTTCTCTAGAAAATGGTGTGCAAGTCATTCTCAATGGCCATTTCAGGCAGCTGCTTTCAGTCAGACTCAGATACAAGTGTATAAAATGATTTGTGAAAAAATGTTTATTTGGAAAGCTTGCCCTGATATAACGTATGTTGTTTAGGGCAAGTCCTCCTTTCCCAGAATCCCTTGAACAGAGGTGGCACATGCAAAGTTAGCATGACCAACAGAACCATAACAGCTACATGATTCTTACAGCATCTGATGCATGAAAAAAAGAGGAAAACATGAGTGATGCAATGCAAGCAATGCAGAATACCACATTTAATTACTGGATAATCACTAATTATAAATTCATTCTGCTCTGAAAAGCTCCCATGAGAACCTGGTGTACACATGTCCAGTGGGTTTTTATTCCTCTCCTGTCTTCACAGAAATCCATGCTGAACCAGTGTGTGCTAATTAAAGATTCTGTCATAGACTTCAATGAGCCAGTGGCTGAGTACAGCCTGGAGTTTTCTACCATCTAAAATATGTATGAATCCCCCTCTCAGATTTTTATTGGGGGCAAAAGCAAGATCCCAAATGTAGTTTTAGTGATACGACAGTGAGGTTTCCCTTAGGGGTTCACAACAGACCCTTCTAAATGCTCCAATGGGATTATCGTTTAGGGAAAGCTGATGAGTGTGTAGAGTGCCGTGGATGCTTGGCCACTTCACAGAGTACCTAATAGAGGTGATGGAAGTGGCGGTGCATCTATTGCTTGAACGACTCTTATTTATAGCACAGATTTTCGCATACTGTGTAGTTTTACTCATGCTCATGTACTCAATGTCATTAAACCTTCCTTCTACTTCTTTACCTTTTGATTGTATGCTGGCATATTCCTGAAAATCCAGAAAACTTTTGCATTCTTTCTCTACTGTGTATGCTCGCCTCATAAAGGCATTAAGTTTAGCACAACACAATGTTTGATTGTGCTGTCTGGTTGTTCTGGCACTTACTACTAAAACTGCTACTCTTTATTAAAAGAAATCTCTATGGCGTCTATCGCTATGTATTGATGCGGACATGCATGAATCATTTCTTGACATTGTGTACCATTAAAAATTACAAATTTAGAGGATTGTGCAGCTTTGGCTGAGTTATGTGCTCTTTGAGTGTTTTTAGTAGTCACATAATGACTGTAATTAGAGCAGATCAATTGAGATTTTGCAATTGTACAGACATAATTCACGTTGTGCAGTAGCAAGGAACTTACCATTAGGATACCACATAGAATTTCCAATTACAATAAATGTGAACTGTCACAAACCAAGTTATATATCAACCTGTGAATTTTACTTCCTGTTCCACCCCCAAATCTTTGCACCATGGAAGAAATATCAGTGGCAAGGACTGACACGCTGTGCACAAATTTAAAAATGAAACGTGAAATTCAATTACTAGTAAAATACAATTTTCAAAAGGTAAAAGTCCATTTTTCTTGTGCTTGTTCTTGTTTGGCAATTTTATGGCTCTAAACAAACCTGACGGTGCTGGGGTGCAGCTGACGGGTAGCTTGTGATTAATGCAGATCGTGTGGGACAGTGCATGTTGGCTACCAATTTTAGCATGAAATTGTCACAGGGCTGTTTGACACTCCCCAGGTTGTGGTATAATGATGCAAAATAATGTGCTCTGCACACTGTAGACTGCCAGACAAGTGAGGAATCTTCCACTGTTTTTTTTCTGTTGATTGTTTTGTTTGTTTGTTTGTTTACAGTCTACAACAACAGCTTGAGAAATGACAACTAAATAAAAGTTATTTTCAGTACATAAAATACTTATGTCCTAGAGCTTTGCTGTGTATTAAAGATAAGATTAATATGACAGATGTTACACAACACTGTAAATGTTTCTAAATCTGAATAAAAACTGCACATGATGTGCAAATTTAGGAACTTGCATCATCAATTCATGCAATTGCGCATTATTATTATAATCTCCCTTAATCTGTTTCTCTTTAGTAGTCTCTGGCTATCTGTCCACACACTACTAGAAATCTCTACATACTTGTGTATGTATACCGAGTTGCACATTTTACCATTAATATGATGCATTTCTGTTTTGGTATTCTTGTCATTCTCTTGCTGTCCTTATGTAAACTTTGTCCAAAGTCAAAGCAGTAACTTCTTATGCATATACAAAACAAATCACAACATTTGATGTGTGTGTGTGTGTGTGTGCTCTTGTACTTTCATTTTTGTGAGGGCCAGTTTGAGTGTTAGACCTTGAGAGCGAGGACATTTTCAGAAAGTGAGTACACATTGCCCAGTCCACTTCTGTGAAGGGCTGTGTGGGGGTTAAAGCAACATTGCATAGAATTGAGTGTTTTTGCAATTTTGTGCCCCCATTTTCAGATTGTAATATCGCTCAGTCATAAATATGGACAGTTGTGCACATGTAGTATTTGTTATGATTATATTACTTCAAAAACTAGTGAGTTTACAGCTTTGCTAACAGCTAAATATGAAGGAAGTGCAACAACACAAGACATAGCAGCCAGTTTATATTAGTTACTTGTCCACTAGCAAGAAGCCCAGCTCAGTGTTTGTCTTTCATCCTTTCATTTCACAAAGCTCTTGCCATCAACTAAAAGACAATCCCACATCTACTCTTGCTTGGCCACTCTCTAGTTTTTTTCTTCTTAGCTTCCTCCATCAACATCCTCTTGGATCTCTTAGGGCTCAGCAGCCTCTATGGGCACGGCAAAGGCTGCTACATTGCCCACTTGGTCAGCTCCTGTTCTGACACGACACTGGCTCCGCTCCCCGTCAACATGGACCCACGCCCCAGGCGTGAAAACCATTCCTAAAATCCTATTTTCCGTCGGTCTGGTGGTGGCCGGCTAACAAACTGGGCTAACATTAGCTAACAGCAACTATAGTTTGCAGCAATTCACTGTCATCAGCAAACTGTAAATCACAGAGAGTGAGATGTAGCCAAGGACATCACAGGAAAGCAACATTTTCTCCAATAAAAAAATATATAAAAATTACATAGTGCAAGAACAGGTTTACAGGCTCGGCTTAGGAATGGCAGAGACACCATTCGCCTGAAGTCGGGCATTAAAATGATTTAAAAGGTACAAAAGTTACAAAATGCTGCTTTGCAACTTGTTTTATTGGCTGAGGTTAGGATAAGGGTTTTAGGATCAAACATGTAGTGATGGCTACGGTTAGGAGCTGGGGAATGCATTGTGTCGGAGAGAGTCCTCACAAGTGTAGTGGTACAAATGTGTGTGTCGTACAAGTAGTGAACTCCTTCCAAGTACAGATCCGTGGGCAGCTTTTCATAAGTTATACCTATAGTATGCATGAATTAATGCCAATGTTTAATCATAAGGAATGTGATTTCCTTGTTCTGTCAATATGTGTTTTCTCAAATTGGCAACCCATGTGTATTAGAGGACATAGGTGAAGGTTTTTTTTTTTCATTTGTATTATATACTGTATGTAGAAATATCTAGCCTGAAAGCATGTTCATTAACAGCATTCAAAAAGCAAAATATCAAATGAGTACAAATAAAAAAAAAAAAATCTAATATCATAAAAATACATCACACAATTTATCTCACAATGTAATTACCTACAGCATGATTCATATTGTTGTCCTGTTTTATTCTGTGTATTTTCGAACCCCCACTTAAGAAAATTATTTCTCTCTCTCCCTCTCAACTATAAACATGCAATCATAATCTTAGCAAGTCAACAAATAATAGTTCTCCCAGCACTCAAATTATAAAGGCCATATGCGGGGCAGCCTCTGAAATATATATATATACATATTTGAATCTAGGAATTACATCTTGTGTCATCTATTGCTTTATACTTCTCCACAATGCTGCTTGTCATCCCTACCTTCACCCATTTCCTACTAAGAAACACTGCCACCCCAGCCTGTCCAAACAAAATTAACACCCTTCTTCCCAGTATGCCTTTGTAGACTAGCTCTTCATTGTTAATTGTAAAATCTGAAGCTCTTAACAGCAAAGCACCTTCTGCAAAACTGAACATAACAGCATGTGCCTGAGGGGAAGTAAAAGTCGCTTGAAAGCAGCGTTGTCCTGTGATTTGAACATCCTTTGCCTGAGCATTACTCAGAGTGAAACCAAATGAGAGCCCTGGGTCAAGGATGTGTCCCTTGACATATAGTGCAGTCACAATGTATTAGAACAGTGACACATCTTTGAACATGTTGGCTCTGTACTGCAGGATGTAGAATTTTAAATCAAGCAAGGCTATAAGGTTAAAGGGCAAACTGTCAGATTTAATTTAAAAGCGCTTACATCAGGTGACCGACTTAGATAGTCAAGAACATTACACTCTTTGGCCATAAAAAACTTTATTGCCTCACCTTGAGGATCATTGTCCAGCTACGTTGTTCCACAATTGTAGGTGGCAAAAAAGGTGACATGAGTCCTAAATAGTTCTCAATATAGGTTCCATCAACAATGACAAATAAAAATATATATTTAAAGATTTAGATGATATGTTGTTCCTTTAAAAAGGAGAATGGAAATGCTTATTTTGAATTATATTACAGTGATCTTAATTTGTTTGTAGTATTTTTACCTTACCTTTTTACCTAAAACTAGTACATTTGTACATAACAAGGATACCTTGATAGTACAAGATGTATCATACAAGGTGAGACCAGGTAGTTTCAGAGTGGATTGTGGAAGGGCATGGCATCCTTCAAGCCTTACATCAGGAGGAATTTTATATTCCTGCAATTTTAGTGGAAGAATCTGTAAAAATCTGTTTAAAAGTCCTAGAATTTTTACCCTTGAAGGATTTTGGGACTATGGCACTGCCATTACCCCAGTTATTTTTCACTGTATATTGAACACATATGGATGGCGGATTGTTAAACTTCTTAAAGCGGGGAAAGGTGGGGTCTAGTTTGTCTTAGGGTTAGGGTGAAAATGAAATGGAAAGGACTGACAACTATGCAAGGAGAATAAGAAATATTAGACTATGACTCACTCTGAAAGATTTCTTTTTCTCCGAAAGGATACTTGCAAATCTTTTGTTTACAATTAAGCAGTAACTCTCCTGGTATCTTAACCCTTAACAGATGGGTAGAATGTTTGCCCAGATGTTCATCTGAAATCATCAATATTAATCTTTATGGCGATTATTGTTGGATTGTAGGGATTTTTGTTGTAATTGCTTAAAAAATAAGTACCTGTATTGAAGGAACAGGAAACATCTTCAGTAAAGTCTTTAAATTCCTCTCTTCTGTGTCTGTCTTCTTATATCCCCTTACAGGTTCATTGCTGTGTGATGGACGACTGGCACACCTCCTCTTTCCTCTCCTGCTCCTCTTGCGGGCTCCCCTGATGTTCAGCTTTGGTGAGCGCACCTGCCCCAATAGCTGCCGATGTGAGGGGAAAACTGTCCATTGTGATTCAGCTGGCTTCTTAGATGTTCCTGAAAATGTCTCAGTAGGCTGCCAAGGCCTCTCTTTGCGCTACAATGAACTGCACACCTTGTTACCATATCAGTTTGCTCACCTCAGTCAGCTTCTCTGGATATACTTGGACCACAATCAGATTTCAGCTGTTGACAGTCGAGCATTCCAGGGGGTCCGCAGGCTTAAAGAGTTAATACTGAGCTCCAACAGGATCACATCCCTGCACAATTCAACATTCCACGGAATTCCCAATCTTCGCAGCTTGGACTTGTCCTACAACAAATTGGAAATCCTGCAGCCAGGTCAGTTCCATGGCTTACGAAAACTACAAAATCTACACTTACGCTCAAACGGTCTCTCCAACATCCCAATTCGAGCATTTCTGGAGTGCCGAAGTTTGGAGTTTCTGGATTTGGGCTACAATCGAATCAAGGCTCTTACCCGCACCACCTTTTTAGGGCTACAGAAGCTAATGGAGTTACATCTGGAACACAACCAGTTCTCACGGATCAACTTTTTTCTGTTTCCACGCTTAGCAAACCTGAGATCCCTCTATCTGCAGTGGAATCGCATTAGGGTGGTCAACCAGGGCCTTCCGTGGACTTGGTATACACTGCAGAAACTTGATCTGTCTGGAAATGAAATTCAGACCCTGGACCCAGCTGTGTTTCACTGCTTGCCGAACCTTCAAGTCCTCAACCTGGAATCCAACAAACTGTCCAATGTGTCTCAGGAGGCAGTGTCAGCATGGATTTCACTGACCTCCATCAGCCTTGCTGGGAACATGTGGGATTGTGGAACTGGCATATGCCCACTTGTGGCTTGGTTGAGGAATTTTCGGGGTAGTAAAGACACCACTATGATATGCAGCAGCCCAAAGTATCTCCAGGGAGAAAAAATTATGGAAGCCACGAGGAACCATGGTATTTGTGAGGAAACTGATTATGTTCTGACGGAAACACCCTCACCAATGTCTGAGCTCATCTCTGAGGCCACAGCTGAACCAACCTATGCCCCTACTAGTGGCTCTCCACCTATGCCACCAACCAGCACCTTTGGTCCTCCCCCACCATTCAGACCTCGACCTATTCCTCATCCTACCTTGCCAGGGCATATGAGCAAAGACCCAAGAGACTCAGTTGCTCGTACTCGACCCACTGTTGTACCACCCCCAGATATGGAGCACATGACTCTGCACAAAGTGGTGGTGGGCAGCGTGGCACTCTTCTTCAGCATGTCCCTACTCTTGACAATTATCTATGTGCTGTGGCGGCGCTATCCCGGCGCAACCAGGTTGCTGCAGCAGCGATCCATGGTGGGGCGGAAGCGTCGCAAAAAGAGTCCAGAACCAGAGCAGAACCTGAGCTCCCAGCTGCAAGAGTATTACATGAGCTACAACCCTGCTGCCACACCAGAGGCATTGGAGGTGCTAGGCAATGGCACCGGTTCCTGCACTTGCACAATTTCTAGCTCCAGGGAGTGTGAGGTATGACCCATCGCATCAGCCTAAAAATAAAAACTCAAAATCAAAATACAAAGGCTCAACCGAGAGGTAAATCCTTTATCAAGTATGCCCTGTAAAAAACAGTGTTGAATCACAGTTAAGCACCCTTGATAACATGCTTGACTTCAAATGTCAGCTGTCTCCAATTATTCAGGTTTTCCTTTAAAAACTTGAAAATAGAAAATAACTAATCTGATCCATGGAAAATGTACTAAGTACCGAATACTGAATACCGAATTTTGTGTTCTTTGAGGTTAATTGTGTGTGGCTAAATATCTAAATTTTCTTTTGCAAATGTTTTTCATGGTATATCTACTTTAAGGGACCAAGAATAATTGGACACTAACAATTTTGCAGACATCACTCCACATCTGCATGGCATGGCTCATACTGTTTTTAAGCAATTTGTTTGGAGTATATGTAGGGATGGGAAGCACTGGTACGTAAATGTGCAACTTATATTTGTAGGAGTTTCTGTTTTGTATTAATAATTCAAACTTCCAGATTGCCATAACTCTATTCAGTTGGTGAGATACAGCATTATTAATTTGTGCAAAATTATCAGCAATGGTGGCTTAAGTGCCCTGGTATTAATTGGGATTTGACAGTTTTTGCTATCACATGGCAAGGTGAGAGGAGTTGCTTGAGAGGTTTTTATTAGCACTTAAACATGAACACTCATGAAAAACGTTGAACATCCTTTACCTGTAACTAAAGCCCTTCAATGTTTCTCAAGAACAGCGCATTGTGTAGGGAGATCTTTGGTACCCTACACACAGGCATGGTATTACGGTAATCCCAAAGCTTACGATAAGGCTTTAATGTGGATCCCTCCACTGTGATCAGGAGTATATTAAACCATGGTAATTAAAATTGTAGGTCGTCTTTGATCTCAAGAAGCATGCTATCAATATTATTATTGCTAACCCTGTTTTAACACCAAACACTCAAGTTTGTGCAGATGAAAGCCATTATTTTGAGTGCTTTGATTTTTTGCTGGGTTATGTAGACAAGTTTAAATAATTTAAATTTTGACCTTCACATTCTGGTATTGACAGAAGTTTTGTCACTATATAGAGGAATGTTGAAAAAGTTAATATAGTCCCTCTCTGAATTCCAGTTATCCAGTTCTATACCACAATCATACTGGGCCTTGAGTAAGCAGAATGCAGAAAATTAATATGTTGTGATTATTTCCATTCAAAAATAGTCTGCATTATCTACAGTATGTTAACTGCTTTTAAAAAACATTTTAAACAACATGTATTTTTTGTGTATTTTTAAAGAAAAATAAATATATTAGATATGTCCCAAACCTGTCAATTACATTTAGTCAGTTTGAAGCTGCTGTCAATGGTCTATGCTAAATATAATAGCATGTCATAGGTGAATTCAAATCATGGCATGTCAGTTTATTTTGGGACCTAAAAAGAGGGACAGAAAAGGTTGAGAGACTCAGGCTTAGGCAGTGGAATGTACAGTCCTGTGCCTCCTTTGTTAGTCATACATGTGACACCAACACGTAGCTTGACTGCAGTTTGCTACAAAACAAAAGTTCTGATGTTTGCCAAGTGTTTCTGGAGCATTTAGCATTAGTGTATTGTCTCTCTCAACATAACCGTAATCCAATTCTCATCATCTCCAAAAACAATCTGTCCTGTTCAACATCACTGATGGGTGTCTACAGTAGTTTGTTGTGTTTCTGTTGCTTATTTTTAGGCATTTAATAATTAAGAAGCTGCTGTGAGCCTCGTTTAGTGTGATGAAAGTGCCATCTTGCTGGCCGGAACAGCTGGCTGTGCCTTTCAATATGGCCCTGTGCAGAGCCAGCAGTCCTGGTGGATGGCAATGTAGAAAAACAAAAGCCAACGCAACACATTTACCCTGCTGTGGCTTGGATTCAGTGAGGTATTGTCAAGCCTGACAGAGAATGGTGTCAGAGCCCAGCAGGATACAGTCGACTGTCTCTTTCACTTTAGTCCTAAAGGTTTGGGGGGCTGGAAACTTCAAACTTAAAATCCCCCACAATCCCAGACAGGTGTTATCATTTACTCTGGCTGATTAGACTTCTGCCACGCTGAAGTTGGATACAGCTATGCTGGGAGTTTGCTGAGATCACCAAAATCCATTCACTAATGCCACATTTACATCATATTGTACAGAATGTAAATGTGAGCAGTTGAATGGGAAGATTTATACAGTTCAGGTTGTCTTGAGTAGGAGTTATTAGGATTTTCTGACAGCTACATTCCTACTTGGAGAAAAGTACCACGGTGCTCCCAAAATGACTGCAAACCCAGGAGTTCTCGCAAATCCAATACTGCCACTAATCCAATCATCTAATTTTCAACAGTACAGTATTCAAATTGCAAGAGCTGCAATTGTAATCATACCTTAACAGTTCTTTAATGAAGTAATGCATAATTCCTGGCCACATGCTGCAGAAAAATAGGGCACAGCATTTCACATCCTCCCACCCTTGATGTGATGACACTCTTCAAGATTGTTCAGTCAGACACGTAGTAAAGATTACAAGTTTTGCAAATGTATGAATAAATATAATGTATAGCAAACTTTCCAAATAATACAATACCAAGTAGTCAAATATGACCAATGGATCATTTGTGCTATTTTTCGTAACTACGAACCACTGAACCTAATTTTAGTTACAGCGATTTGATTCCAAATAAAATACTTTTGCTACGATTTAATTTCAAGTAACAAGAACATAGCCTACATATTTTCAGCACTTACCAGGTAGTGCAACTTCCTTGCTTACCTGGTCTCTGTATAAATATGAAGGAGTGTCAGAGAGCCTTGAATGCCCACAGATGGCTACAATAACAACAGCAGACAGGTTTGAGAACATAGAGCCACTTTTTTATCCAAAAGTTAAAAAGAAATAAACTCTGAGCTCTCCTCCTGCCGGAAAACGACTCTGGATCAGAGGAGAATCCGGCAACTCTCTATGTTTATTCCTCAAGAACGTCTGGCTCTGCCCCCGGGTGTCTCCTCTATAGCTCCCACGGGCTGCTGAGGCCGGGGTCTGCCTGTCAGCTAGCAGCAGCTCTGGCCCTCCACTGCACCTGGTTCTCTACTTCTTTGTCCCCATGTTTGACTAATGGTTGAGAGACTAGACGCTACAGTGACTCATGATAGTCACTCAATGCACGAGAGGTATTGCAACACAGTATGTGGCGAAGCTAGTAGTTTAGCATGCTAAATGATGGATTTCCTTGGTAGCTTTGCAGCACGGCCAAACATATAAAAACATTTTTCCCAGACCACATAGATCACATGACATCTACTGAGCCAGTAATAAACGCTCTTATTTAATCATTTCTATACATGCTTCCAAATGCAGTTAGCTTTAAATACAATGCAGTCTACTCCTTGCAATTTGATTTAGGTCAAACAGTGACATCATCAAGACTAGTTATTTCAACTGCCAGTTATATTTCATATTGCATTTCAGTGGACTAAAAACATGATTGAAGGGTTAGGCACGCAGTGCATTCAGTATCGGTGTTTTACACTTATCACCAGCTCGGACCTCAAGGATTCAGAGCTCATCCTGTCAGTCTGTGAAGCTTGCGTGCAAGTTAGCTCATGCAGCTACAGTGCAAAGCTATCAACTGTATCACAAGGTAGTCAGTCAATCAAAACACTGTCTGATGTAACTTACTAGCAGTTTGACATGGGCATGTAGCTGTTATCAATCAACAAAAAGCCATCTTTGATGATGTATTACTGAGTAATGTCAAGTTTACACAAAAAGGAAAATCACAATTTCAGATTTTCTTGAAAACTTCCACCCCCGATTCCCAGTTTAACCCGTTAACGAAACATGTAACACAATAAAAAAGGGTCAGGCTACACGCTGCTACTCTAGCAGTAGGCGTATACCGTCATATTGTCTGCTCGTTTTTTCCCCACACTGCTGTTATGGTGTGGTTGCTTGTGTAAGTTGTCCAACTTTTTCAGAAAAATGTCAATCAAGCATGTTCTGTACACGCCCCCATAGTCATTCAAAGAGATCTAAGCAGACAAAACAAGACTACATTCTCACTTTCAGACAATATAAAAATATTCACTGGTATCTCTAAGGAGACCAAAATCAGCAGTTTTTAGTAGAGTTAATGATAATGGTAATTAGGATTACACCTCAGATGAATTAAAAGAAAGACAACTGGCAGAAATACAAGGTTTTAGGGATGGGTACCAGCAGGGACGTGCTAGACATTGCTACATAATTACATAATTATTATTTTTGTGTCACCCATCAGCATCGGCAATAATGTTAAATCAATTTAAAATTTGTAAATCCTTTAATATCTTAAAAATAAAAGAAATCAATACACGTAGCTGCCTACATGTTAGCCAACTAGCTAAGATTGGTCCTCGTGATAGCATGATATAAGGCCAATGGGCTTTTGCGTGGGCAACTTTAGCCCAGTCATGCGCACTTCCTTGGGTACGGATGACCCATTGTGATATTGTTTCCTGATTGGTCAAATCTGTAATCACTGAAAAGCTACTGCAACAGTTGGTACTGCTATGAGTATTTCATCCATTTCTGCATTTTCAGTCTGTTCAGTTAACTTTTTCCCCACATGTAGCAGATCACTAATGATGATGCATTCTTTGTTTTCTGTGGACTGTGACTGTGACTGTGGCAGCCGAAAGGTTGAAATGCTTTGAAGAGCAGGGTAACTGTAGGAAAGTAAAAGAAAAACTTTCCCCCTAATTAAACAGCAAAATACGCCATCTGTAACTGCCCTCTAGAACAATATAAGCTATCGGCAGGATGACTTTGTTGACTTTGTTGCAAACCACTGCTGGAAAAATAAATGTGTTTTATGATCTGACAATGCTGTGGTAGGCACAAACATGACTTGGTTAGGGTTAAGGATGAAATAACTGCAAAATTACCACTTAAAAAAATTAACTGGCCTTCATCCTCATGGTTACAATGATAACAATTTGGTCATGGTCAGCAGTCTTTCGTGGTCAAATGTTAAGTTGATCCACTCATTCACTACTTAGACTTTGTGGTTCTATAATAACCTCAACCAACTTCCATCTCGACTGACAAGAGTCATAATTATCCAGCTGCTTGGCCAAAACGACATTATTCTGTTATTTTTCATGTTTCAGTAAGTTTCCAATTAACAGTTAGGACTTTTCCTATTCTAACATGTCGCTTACACAGGGCCAAGCATATGTCTTGAGGTCACTGTAGTCACAGTATTAAATCTTAGATTGTTATGGGGACACTGACATCTCTCCTTGAGATCCACATCAGCTGTATGTTTGTGTTTAGGACAGCAGGGGCCATTCTGACCATTACTCTGGTAACCAAGGTCAGAGGATAGGGCTGTCTAAGACTCCCTCGACACAACAGATAGGTACATAATTTAGAAGGCTGTACAGAGTCACAACAAGCTCCATTCTCTAATCCTCCATTTTCGTTGGCCAAGCTTCAATAAACATTTTAGCATAAGACATCTTAGATTCCTGTGCACTTTCTCTCTACTGACTGAGATGACTGTTGATGAATAGAATTTTCCATGTTTATTGGTTGTTAAAAGGCAATATTGGTGACTCAATGGGATAAAATGTCATATATTTGCAGTGTGGATAGGAGTAAATATAGATACTGAACAGCGGTAAAGTTATTAATAGCATCAAAATCCTCTGATGGATGTATGATAGATGGTAACCTGTCATAAACAATCACATAAATAGTCTCAGAAATCAGCACTAAATAGCTGAGGTTGTGATTGTCTCTTGTGAGAGACTGAAAAAGCAGATTTATCAGTTCACTCTCTCTCTCTGGTCTTTTCCTCAAGCACTCCCTGCCTCTTGGAGATACTGTGCCTGTACCCCTCCTCTCCTCAGACAGCTTTGAAGAGAGAACGATGTCACACCGCCAGCCACAGCACTCACTTTGCATGTCCCCTGGCTAATTTCCCCCTCCAGTTCCGTTCCACTTGACAGGCGTTCCTCCAAAAAACATTTAGAAGAACACTTTCATTTTCCGCTCCCTCTCCTCTTTACCTCATCAGTTTTAAGGAACCATTAAGAGCTTAAGTGCAAGCAGGCGTGCACCGCGGAGAGATATCTCAATGAATATACAGCAGGTCTCATCTTCCAGATTCCCTTTTCCCCCCAATTTCTCCCTTCCAGGCACTAAAACAGCAGATTTCAATGTGCGCAACTTGGAATCCGCTCTGGCTTTAAATTATTAAATTCATCCATTTCTGTGATCAAGCAAGATGTTTTGAATGATTGAATTATTAAGAGGTCTTTATAGTTAATGGAAAGCTTTTTGTTTCAGCACAATGTAGTTTCTAAAATCCCAGTGTGTTACAGTGGAGTGGGAGCAAGATCATGCTGTTCTTGTCAGCCAATAAATGAACCACTATTAATGGCACCAGGGGTCTAATGAGATCCAATATATATGTTTTTCACTGCTTGGCTCAAGTGTTTTTCTGGTTGACAAAACAGGCAAAACTGAAAACAGCTTCATTTATGATGATTTAAATATGCGGACAGTGAGAACAGCTGCCGGACAACAATGCTGACAAACAGCTTGGTGAGAAGTATTTCCACTTATTCACTGCAACAACCTCTTAACCACCTCAGAGGGGCAATTTCATGCCCTCTTCCCACGATTGCTGGGTCATCCTCAAAATATGTCCTCCCTGCAGAGTCCATGCAGCTGGATGATGATGCATGTACTGAAATGCTGTAAACGTGGACCTTTACCCCAGGCTCTCCTCCCTATCACACACGCCGAAACACAGTCAACATACTCAACACAAACCCCAATGAGCAGTGTATTATTAGCAGCATCTGGAGCTCGGCTTAGCCCTGCAGCTGAGACAAATAGGGATGTTTTACTGGATATCATAACAAAAACACAGAGAGAGAAGATTCTACAGCAGATCTTTGAAAACATGTGCAAGTATGTCTGTTTGTGTCTTAGAGTGAAACGGGGAAAGAAGCTCAGTGGCATATTATATAAAAGATCCACCCCCTCTATTGCCCTAAATTGAATTTTATAATCTCCTACCTGCCCCCCTTTTCCTCTTGCCACAGGCTTTGGCAGCTGCTCTATACTTCATCCTCAGATAACAGTAGCATCAACCCACCCACCTTCACTTGTTCTGTCAAAAACACACAAACATCTCATTCTGCCACACTTTTTATAACTGCAAAGCCGTCAAGAATACATCCACGTACTGAAAAGGTGGACATATTGAATGAGAATGACTGCGTAACTAGCAGTGTCCTGACACTAAGATAGTAAGTGTAATTAGACTAATTACAACACACCTGCCTACACACACTCACAGAGTCTCTTCACAATGCCTGCAACCTCACACGTGAAGCAGTAAAGATATAATAGGGCTAAAACTATTAACTGAAAAAAAAATGATGACTGTTGATCGACAGGAACATAAAACAGTTTTGACAATTGATCATTTTTTAAGCCATTCATCAAAAAAATGCCAAACATTTGCTGTTTCTAGCTTTTAAAATGCAACCATTCAGAGCAGGGGAGAAAAAACAAAACAAATCAAAGATGAGCACTGAAGTTCAGAGCAAGCAAACAAACCAGGCAAACAACACACTGCACCACTTTCCAGCCCAGACAGGAAACAGCCGTGTTAGAGAAAGATGTAGAATGAAATACAACAAAGGTCTCTGGCCATACTCTAACTGAGGACATTGCAATTATATCATCAGCATCACATAGCCTCAGGGATATATATATAACTCTAACCACTTATATATGACAATCAGCTGTGAGCTTGCTAGATATTCAGATTGCTGGACTTGAATAATTCAGCCTGCAGAGGTAATTAATGGATTAGGACAATCAAAAATTAATCAGCAACTATTTAAAAAAAAAAAAGTGAATGTTTTTTTTTCAAGCAAATTACCAAGATCCAGTTTCTAAATGTTTTTTCTTTGTCTTAAATGTTTTGAGTTTATTCTGTATGGTTGTGTAACAAAACCATGAATGTAAAGACATCTTTGGCTTTGGGAAATCGGGATTGACTTTTTTAGAACAATATATTGAAAAAAAATCCATTAGTTGCAGATTCACTCCTATATTGACCATTAAGCAATTCCTTTTTGTCAAAGTTTCACTGTATATGGGGAACAAAATCCTTAGTTCAGACATTGGTAATGTGAGGCTTTAGCAGTCTGAGTTTGTCAAATCGTGTTGGTATCTTGCAGTGTTACACTCTCTTCAGTGCTACTTGTATTTTTCCGGACAGTGTTTGCTCGTGGCGGATGAGTCAGCTACATTGCCAGGAGAGAAAATCTGGCAATAAACCTACATGCTTTGGCTGTCCTTTGCTGACATTTGCAAATTAGCACTAAACACAATCTATAGCTGAGGCTGATGAGAATGCCATTAGTTTTGTCCAAAATATTGGAAACGTTGAAACCTGATGATGGTTCTACAGGAGAAATGACGGGATCCACAGAGTGATTGCAATTCATCGCCAGGGGAACACGGATGTCTGTGTACTAATGTTCATGGCAATCCATTCAATAGGTGTCGAGATGTTTCAGTCTCAGAAAATGGTGGACAGACAGGCCGCTAGCAAGGCTAAAAATAGCTTTGCAGCAGAGCTTTATTATCCTGTTAATCGTCTTGCAACCACTCAAGTCAAACCCTTGGAGGATTTCTGAAATCCAGTTTGGAAAACACCGGACTAAATGATTAATCATTAAAAATGACACAGGGAATGATCATAAACACCCATGAACCCATTTGTCTTATTTAAGCTTTCCTTGAAGAGCACCTTTGATTCCTTGCTTGCAGTTTTATCATCAACTGAGAGCCAACTGAGTTAAGACAGTGTAGGAAAATAAAGCCTGCAGGAAATCAGCTGGAATCAAAGGAGGAGAGAAGAAGGCACCATGCCATTCCAAGTGCTATTTCTATCATTATGAGGTTGGTGGATAATGTGCAATCAGGCAAGAAGGGCCATGAAATCACCCCTATGCAGAGAGAGCAGGGCTGCAGCTGCTTAAGGAGGTTTACAGCAATGACCAGCAATGATTTACCCTGACTATGACAGAGACAAAGCTGTCTCTACCTGACATATTGCACTTCATGAGCCTTGTAACTGTGAGGAGTTATCCTTAAATGCTTAACTCTTCTCTAGAGCTTTCAGAAATTAGTCCTTTTGTCATTTATACTGTTCTATATATACTGTACTATTACTGTAGGTAAAAACATGTCTATCCAATACGAATACAAACACATTTAAATGGCATTGCATTTTCTGGTATCAAGGATGGAGGACAGACCTTATTTATTTTTGCTTAGAGATTTTATAACATTCTTAATATGGATCCTATTTTTGCTTCATTGTAAGTTGCAGTATTAAGACCAGTATTGCAACTTTTGTACAACACTGTCTATATTTCATGGCCTTGTCATGCCTTGATCTTTTTGTTGTAAGTAACTTTTTTTAAGCTAAATATGCACTGCATTTGCACTGCGTTTTTCCCTCTTGTCACATTAACTTGAATTGCACAAGGCTCTGGTTCTTTCTCTGCAAATGTTTGAATTATTAAAGTGTGGTTTTCAGAAGGGAGGAGAGACATTTGTGAAGATCACACATTTCTTGAATGGTGCCCTATAGGCATGATGTTCGTTTGCTGGAATTAGGCAGCAGCCACCCACGGAGGCCACTCCTTTTTGTTGGAGAGTTCTTGCCTTTCTACTTAGAGTGACCCTGTTAGTTTGAAAAAGTTTGTGTTATGTCATTGTAACAGAGGGGAAGAAATGTTGAGAGAAAGTTTTCTTTGCCAACAGTTAGATCATTTTGTGTTTACTGCACATGGAAACAACCTGATTATCACCTGTAGACTGATGAACAGCAGTCGACACAGAGAATTAACAGCTCATAAATGAGAGTATATCTTCAGCTAGAGGTAGCAGCTTCTAGCATCCATGAACACAAACAAACGGCTACCATAAATACAACATCAGGTTGAAATATTAGGTCATGTGAAACTGGAGTTCTATCAGATTTTAAGCTTAATAACCCACCGTGTACATGCTGCTGATAAATGTTAAATAGACAGGGATGAAATACAGTGCAACCATACCAATATTAGATAACATTAAATTCAAATTGTTATTGTGTACACTAAGTACCAGTACAATGAAATACACAACCAGAAAGTGACTACATAAAGAGATATATAACAATGAACTCATATACAGAATGAATAATAGACCAGTCGGGTAGTGATACAAAAAAGGGGTGCAGCTGTGATAAACAACATAAACAAAACAATACACAAAATGTAAAGCAGCTATGAAATGAAGAATATGAAAGAACCTAATAAATAGTCTCAGTATATGCAGCAGAATTGTCTGATGTGTCTCTGTGATGGGGAATCCTTTTTTTTTTTTTTTGGACAAATTCAGAATTATCTTGTGCTGGTTATTTCACCACAGTTTATTAACCTTTTTGCACGAGTTCCTGTTTAAAAGTATGTTTTTTTTCTTCTTTCACATAATCCGCCAAATTGATTCCTCACTCCTTTAATCAGTTCTTGTAAAAACTAATGATGTGAGAAACCTTTTAAGAGGTTACCCATCATGAACTTTACAGCCCGTTAATCCACACAAGGCGTGCAGATGCTAAAGCAACACCACAGAGGAGCTCTCCACTTAAATGGCAAACACATGTAGATCAGCGTTTGGGGGCCAGTCAGAGGTTGTAAATTGCCAATTTTGTTTTTCTCAATTTAAGTTGCAGCTCATTGGGGAGTTGGTGCTTTTACTTTTTTATTTGAAAAGAAAACCCAAACAGGAAGTCAATGTGACCATTGTTGGTGCACGTTTTAGTTAACATGGCTCCTCATCAGGTTCTAGGCTTTCCTGTTTTAGACTAAATTGGGTTTGGTTGACATCCTGATAGTGTTTTTATAACACGACGCTGGAAAAGTTCAAGGTATCACGTTCATGATCATGATATCATGATATCATTCACATCCCATTTTCTGTTAAATGTCACATTACTCCTGCTGTTTATTAACAGTCGAGTATGACACTGTCACTAGTAGTTGCAGTAGAGTGCTAATTGCACAATTGCACCCTCTGGCAAGTGTCAACAGCCACTCCAGCAGGAAAGGGTAGGGAAATGAAAAAGATGTCTCCCGTAGCTGTTTGGCAGTTCTTCAGGATCAAGTCCTATTATATCAGAAAGCTGCAGCTAATTTCCAACATGTGAACAGGATTTGCATGAGGAACTTTCAACAAAGGCTAGGAAGACAGCGATCGCATGCCTTGTATTTTCCACTGGTGTCCAAAGACATCAAACACAGTAAAACTAATTTTTGTTAGTGGTGCTTCTGCATGGCAAGGTCTGAAATTAAACAAGTTAATTATTTAAGCTGAACGAAATTGACGGAATAAAACTTGATTAAACATGTTGTCCTTTTGGCAGTAGAATCTTGAAGCCCAGTATAGCCACAATATAAAACTTTTCTTGCATTATGTTGGATTAATAAGAGTGCTCAGCCAGTCTTGTTATATTTGGATATAGATTCAAATTTTTATTGGTCCACCAACCCTTAGAGATATCTAATTTTGTATATTGCAAGTCTTATGATGTCATGTTCTAGCCACTATCCAAGCTAGAAAACTAATGAGGGATCATGAACATTTGGCTCTCTACAAAACATTAAAACTGACATTCTATCTATTTTTTGCTATACTGAGATAAAAATGATATATCATCAAATAGGGAGACAGTTTCATGACATAATGACATAATTGATACAATCTGACCCTTATCCTTCCCAGAAATCAGTGACAAGCAGCCTTTTGATTAAAAGGTCAGGGCTGTTTCAGATTCGGTGATGGTATGAGTAACGCTTCCTCACTTCTTTCAACAAGTACCAAAAACACAACTGTATGAAGCGCCATTCACTCTGAGCACGGTCTCCGGTGATTTCAGATAATTTGCACCATTGTCTTCAAATGCAAATGCCCTGTTCACCAGAGTGGAAGCAGTGCATGAACAGGATGAGTAGACGCAGGTTGTTGTTGGAACTGTGTGAATAGGCACAAATTTGACATATTGGCCCCATTACACTCGTCGTTTCTACTGTCTTGTACTGGGAATAAAACACAGATGAGATTTAACACACTGAGTCACATATATGTGTCTCTATGGGACAGATCACTAATATGATCAGCGCAAACCGTCTTGGTTTTCCCAGGATACATGCAAATCAGAGTCTTCTCTACTCCAGTCAGAGGTGGTGGTAATGCACCCGAAGCTGTTTGATAACTACCAAACTGTCTGCACTGATGCAGTTTAGTTAGAATAGGGCTGGGTAGCTAACAGCTATCCAAACACAAACACACGGATGAATCATACTTATGAACTCCCTCACCTATACTGATCAAGGCTCTCTCTCACCCCCGCAGATCATTCACAGGACTGATCAGGGATCAGATAGAGACTACAACAGCTCAGTGCATCTGTTGTATAATTGAATATGTCACCAATGTCTGAAGGAATGTTTGTTTTTTTATTCTCTCTTTTTAAAAAATCCACACAATAATTTCATACATTTCACACAATTAAACTCAAATAGACATGTGAGTTTAATTGTGTCAATCTCCTCAGCTAAGGGCCACTGCAGGATAATCAAAAGAGTAAGTACAGTAGCTATCTTTTAAAAAAAAAAAGTGTACTAACCTCATTTACAGGAACATAAACTGCACAATGCCCAAGAGGAAAAAGGGAGGAGACATTACATTACATGTACTATACTATGAGTTAGTATCTTATTATGTACCATAAAATAAGACACAACAATCTGTTTGCAAACCATAGATATTTCATGGTGCAACATTTTTAACAAATTATGCTTTAAGAAGTGACAAAGGGGACAAAATCAGCCATTTGAAACGTCCAAAGTTTGAATGGCACCCATGTTTCACCCTGTGGGTAATGCAGTCACACCTGGGAGAAGCAAAGCTTACATACAGTAAGTCACTTCCACAGCTTTTCTACATCTGGCTAGACTCCAACCACCTTTCAGTCAGTCTCAAATGCCTCCCGGGTGCATTTAAACGTAGCATTTTTGAGAAAGCTGTCTAATTCACCCACAATGCATGACGATACCAATTGTAAATTAACTGAGTGAAAGTCAACTGTAATGTCAAATTAATGTAAAGCCAACTTAGCCAACATTTATCATAACATTTGTCTGTTTTGAAGGTTTAAGTTTAAAGTTTAAGCCATAACCTCAACACCAACGTGTGAGCAAAATTGTGTTACCTTTTTGAAATGAGTCTAGTTTTTCACATAGCAAACAGGGAGGTGGTGCTGATTGCCTAATTTTACACTGTGACATTTTATGAGTCCGCAGTGAGTTTAATAAAGTCGACACAACCACTGCTAAATAATGAATCCAATGCAGAAGTTTTCTGTAATGGCTGCTAGATGCCAGCTACCAAAAAATTCCATGTTGAACTGGAATAAAAAAACATTATCTTCTCCCTTAAAATACAACATCAAATGTTTTTCACAAAGCTGCTGAATCTACAGCTGACACTGAAGAACTAAAACAGTCGGGTGATTAAAAGTAATTAGCTTTGGTTGAATATTATATTACATAGTGAAATGTACTAGCACACAATTTAGTGACATTTATTATATAATATCATTTCATATGTGGCCTTTTCTGCAGTATCTGGTTCACTTCATTTGCAGCCAGCTGTAACACTGCCATCACAAAGCTATCAATAAACAGTATTTCCCCTCAGCAGCAGCTCTGCATGGTCAAAATCAGTTACTGAAAACACAGCATATAGGCTACAGTATATAACCAAAAGCATAAACAATGGCCTGTTTGAAAGGCTTAATATGAGTTGACTGATTTATATTTTACCTCTAATAAAATGAGATTATACCAATATCTGTCCAAAGAGAAAATAATTCATCACTGAAAAAGGTTTTTATCATGATCATTACATTGAGTCTGTTTTAATTTACATCTTTCTCTGTTATTGATGCCAAAAATCCCCAACCATTGGCCAAAATCCTGTCCAGTAGAAATAATGGAATAATAAAAGTGTTTACAACAAGTCCATCATACTTAATCATTTTAAAATGCATTGTATTGTATTGTATTGTATTGTATTGTATTGTATTGTATTGTATATATACCCAGGACTGAATTTCAATAAGTCAACAAGTACAGATTCAGCTTCCATATAAAGATGTTTACTGAGTCAGTGTCAGAAGGAAAGGTACAAGCACAAGAGTATGTGACATTTTCTCACATCGCTGGCAATAATCATATTTTGAAAAACTGAGCACAAACTGAGAGGCATTGGTGCTGCACTCTAACCTGACTCTCGCTTTGCTTGTGTGGCTTTGGTAATGAGTTATTTATTATGACATGATGATTAATTGAACTGTCTCTGACCACAGAAATAATATACATGAACTCTAATTTCGGGTGACTTTCCTCAGTAAGTTATTATTGCATTATTTCATAGAGCAAGTCATTACGCCCATCAGACTCTTTTAAGTTTAATTTCCCATGTAAGTCAACAACAGAAGATTAGACACATTGTATTCAGTTTTGTGGCACCTTTGTAACTATGATTAATCGCAGCATATTGATGCCTGATATTCAGATATGAGTCATGATTACAAAATTTAAATGAGATGGCCTAGAGATTAGACTTTTTTTTCTTTCTTTCTTTCTTCTAAAATCAAAGCAAGTATAGAAACCCAGTTGTACAGTCGAAGTTGGCTGTTCGATGCAGAGGAATGCAGAAGGGATGTCCTGAGCTGAGATGAGAGGATCCGCAGGAAGTCGATGTGACAGAAAGCAGAACCCCTGTGCCGCTCAGTCTCCAACTGAGCTACTGAAGACACGGGAAACGAGAGCGATTTGGATTTGAACAGGCACAGTCTTATTGCAATGCAGTGCACAGTAGGCAGGGCGATAGCATGATATATGTCAAGAGAGGATGGAAAAAATTAATGTCAGAGGTTTTTCTATAGCACTTTCAGAAAAGTTTTTCTGTGTGGTTGAATTTAGTTGTCATGTATATTGACATTACAGATAAAACAACTGGACTGGAAACAGTTTCTGAATTGAATTTCCAGGAAAAAGGTATATATCAACTTTTGAATTCAAGGATTCCAGGTTTATGTCACATATGCAAACAATGTGTGCAGTGTCTTGCATTGTGGCATCCTATCAAGGCTGTGCAAATAGAAAACAAAAGCTTTAGATATACGTATAAAGGTAAAATGATAATGCAGTGGAATCACATGTGAAAAAGAGTATACTGCAGTACAATCCTGAGTTGGACGTGTGGCTACAGAGATGTTAGCACAGAAGCGGAAATAGTCTATTGCTAGTGTGGTGAGGAACCTTTATCATCCTAATAGTGTTGGCGCTGCACTTTCTGGTCCTGCAGAGTGGCGAGTGTAGATCAGTTGGTCCACTGCTCTGTGTAGGGCATACGGGTGAGGTGGTGATGCCCCCTGTTAGGATGCTTTCCACAGCATCAGAGAAAGTCTTTAGTACTCACTAAATTCCTCAGCTGTTTGAGGTGCTAATGTGTTAAAGTGAGGTGAGGTGGTATGTGATGTAATTTCCTAGGTACTGAAGGTGAAATCATGTGATGATTTTTCCTAAAATCCACCACTAGCCTCTTGGTTTTAGAATCTTTTACAGGTTCTCCACCTCTTCCAGGTCAGCCTTCTCATCATTGGTGGTGAGTCAACCTGTCACTAGCATCATCAGCAAACTTGACGATGTTGGATCTGTTCCCAGAACACATATCAGCCAATCAGGCGGAACCAAAATTTTAAAAAAAAATTAAATGAAAATGACAACTCTTGTCAAATTTTGACTTACTATAAGCTAAAAAACTAATAAGCTATATGTGTCTTTGCTGACCTCAACCAACTTATTTGCATAGGTGCCCTGCAGGTTTGAAGGACGGTTGTAGGGGAAAAGCAAAAGAAAATGTGGCTAAAACTGCTGAGGCTAACATGTCTTTACCTGCACAGATAATGAAAAGTCGGAGAGAGTTCACAAGTTCGAGTATGAGAGAGAGCGATAGGAGCTAAAGTATGTGTTCTTGTGTGTAGCTGTGATAATGGAAGAGAGGTGGAGAAAGAGGGAGTGAGGTGAGCCTGGTGTGTGTGTTGGAGAAGGAAAGTCAGGTGATGCATATCTCAGTTGGAAAGATCCTCTTAATATCCTGTTGTCGTGTGACGCGACTCTATTGTGTATTCTCGTGGTATGAGTGTACTCAGTGATTTCAGAACATATAATCACTGAAGCTTTGTGTGATGGAATCCACTTTTAAAAACTGGTGAAGACTTTTAAAAACCCATAATCCGAGTCCAGTCATGCACTTGTCAAAGGGCTTTCAGCCCCTTTTATGTTTAGCAAAACTACATGTTACCTAGCAACACATTCAGCAGGAATTGAAAGCACTAGAACTATTATTTTTACAATATTTATAACAAAAGAGAAAAATCAAAGCTGAGTTATAGAACCATTCCAAAAACAACATTCATAAAAAATAATTTAATGTGATGACACGGCAGCAAGGGTGTATGGTATTAGTGGGATAACACGAGTAATGGATGATCCCTTAGATGATACATGCATCCTAACAAGGGTATAACATAATTTCTTGCTTTATTTATTGATGTATATTTTTTATTCCAGACATGTGAAACTGAATTTAGTTTGCACCGCGTGATATATACAGGCAAAGACTGCTCCTAATGTGGTCATCCATCACCCGCATGAATCACAATCATCATAAATCATAATGCTCAAGCACAGATGAACATGCATGTGCATGCACTTACATAAATATGCGCACACGCTATGGCATTTCATCAGCGACGTGCTCAGCTTGCTCCCAGCCACAACTCATTGAATCAAGATTTCCTCTGGGAGAACTGTGAGCTCTACCTTTAGACCATGCTTTGCATCTCTTGCTTAATGCGTACGCACACAAAAAAGCTCTCTGTTTAACTTCAAATGATGCTCTTTTAGAGCAGCTTACTCGCACTGGCCCACTTACATGTGGGTCGGTATATCCTCGCTTTTAATGAAACACATCTTGTGTTGTTGGAGACGGGGATAGTTCAGAGGGGTGAAAGCACTGAAGCTCAGTTAAGCTCATTTATTTCCTCTCAGATGCAGTAGTTAACCAACGCACAGACATCTTTATAATGATTTGAGTTACACAAACTCATCTTTAGAGCAGCATTTGCTGGCTTGTACTGCTGTACTTGTTCTCACAGCTCAAATTGGGTGATGAGGCTTTTGCCAATGAAGCGTTCACAATTAAACGAAGCGACGGGGAATAAATAAGCCACCGTTTCTTGTAAAAGGTGTTCACTGCACATCCAGTCATTGCTGGATTGTAATCATGCATTCGCGGTATTGTATCCTCACACTATGCTTGGCATCTGCTTCTCTTTATTGGTATCCTGCTCATTTCTGAATGCTGCCCATTGCAAAGTTTGCATTTTCAATCTAAGTCATAAAGTATGGCTGGAGGCAAAATATTGCACTTGCTGTAAAGATTTATTTATTCATACATTCATGCTCTCAGCACTAATAATAATCTGGGTACGTATTATTTATGTATTTAAAAAAGAGATCCGTGAGATGCATTTCAACAAGAACAAATATTTTGCACACCATTGTACGTGAATATCAATCACTACCTGTTAATTAATATTATGACATATCGGCCATGATGTTCAGGAAAATAATGAATGAGAGCTACATGTTAGATAAAAATACAATTTAATTTAGATAATTGAATTTTCCTGTGATCCATGTATTGCATCATTAATTTGTTGTGTTAATAGTCAGGCGGGACCCTGTGACCTTGCTATAAACAAAATTAGAAACCTTTAATGAATGGCTCTTTGCCAGACCATTAGCAGAAAGTCCATTCATTTACCTTTTATTTCCACAGAGAACTGTCTTGTTATCAAAGACACAATCACCATTACTCCAAACCAACTTCTGCAGACGTTTGTTCACGTTGGCTTACGCACCCTTTTAACCGCTACTGAAACATCAAACAGAAATGTATCAACACTGGAATTTATGAAGGAAGAAATATCACTTGGTCTTGATTGATCAGAGGATTCAGTATGTGTTTGTGTGGCAGAGAGAGAGGGAGCGCTTAAAAGTATCTGTGTTTGAGGAGATCAAGAGCTTATACAGGCATCAGCTCCCCAGCATGAGATTCCTTGTATAATTGTTGTTTTTCCTTTAAGCAGAAATAAGCTCGGTGCTTTAATTTGTCGTACTTTGTCTCCATCGTATGCAGAGATTAGACCTGGTCCATGTCCAACATGATCTCATTTGACAGAGTGTGTGAATCTAACACAGACACTTGAATGTACACACATACACACACACAGTGTATATATATATAGATGTACATGCATGAAGACATAAGAGCAGTTGTGGCTTGCATGGTTTTTTTAGACCAAGCTTGCAGTGCACACTGGATTTAAATTGTCTCAGTGACTTTACTATTCACAAAGAATCGACACATTCAATCTATTTCCTATCTGCTTCTTCTTCTCTCTTGGTCTTTGGGGAAAAAAAAAAGAGAGAGCATGCAACTTCACACGAGCATACAGGCGGGGTGGGGGACATGGAACAGGGTAATTGGAGCTGTGAGTGGAGTAAGAGTCTTGTGATCCCTTTGAGAGTCTCTGGCATATGTCTGTGTTACTTCCAGCTGTCCTGACTGGGAGCAAACTAATTACATCATGTTTGTATCCTGCTAATTAGTAGCCTAATTATAAACACATAAAGGCGTCAGAGGGGTTGGATGAAAGAAGGGCCAGCACCGGACATGTAACACGTGTTCTTGAAAAGAGAAGATCTTAGCCTTAGCTAGTTTTCCTTTGGGATGCATAGCAAGGGAAGAGGATTTATTGTTATTATTTATCTTAAGAGACAGCTAGATTTTGAGGGAACGAACTGAAGAACTCCCACAACCCTTTAGGCCCTCCTACGAAGTCACGCTCCCAAAACACATTTTCATGTGCACAGGCAAAGGGTGCTCAGGTAGGTCGCTTATTTCAGAACATGTTACTTATTGCTGTCAGGCAACAGAATTTGAACAAATATAATAAAAACATGCTTCTGAAATACATTACCTAACCCTTGTTTTGTTGTGTATGAATGATTGCAAAGCAGTGTGGACAGACCAACTCAGACATGTGTAAGGTTTATTGTCTTCATGCTTCACTTCTTCTTTTTCTTCAGATTGATTTAAAATCCATTCTCTTCAAAATTTTACACTCATAAACCCCAACAATTGTTTTCCTGTCTGAAGAGGGTATTGACACTGGTTTTCTTGTGATGTTTATGACTCAAAGTCCTGTATCTATTTATCTCAGGACACATCTGATGATTTTGGTATTTTTTTCTGAAAAAATGATATCACTTGGGCTAATTTGGTGGGTGTAAATTAAACTGCCAAGTAAGAGATTATACGGTTTTACTGTCATCTTACTGTCAACACCATCTGTGGTTACGAACCGTAACCCCAATTCTGTGAACAAAGGCAGAGCCATGATACATCCACCATATTTAGAACTCTTTTCAATCATTCATTGAGACAACATGTTACGGATGACAGTGCCTGCATCAATTCTTAAACCACCAGGATCACTGCCGGCTTCTTGTGTATTCTTTTCTTCAAAAACTAGACGCTCATGCAGAGGGACAGGAGGGGGTGGAAGACACTTTTATATATATAGTGCATCCGCAAACAACACTCCCAAGGGTAGATTATTGTGGGGTGGCATGTGGGTGCTTGTCCTCGAAAAATATATCGTCTTTCTCTGTCCAGATTTCTAAATCAGACTTTCAGGATGTATTTTTGTCAACAGTTGGCTTGTCTTTGGACATCACATTAGCCCTGGGCTTTCTGCTGCCTAAAATGTAAAGTGCTCTTAGGCAGAGGAGATTCCTTGTGGCCCAGTGACATAGGTCCTCTAACATCTTGAACGGTATTAATAGCTAACAGCTACACTACTACCAAATGCTGCCATCCTGCATTGGTGGGAGGAAAGGACCCCTGACCATAATGTTTGCCAAGTTTATCCTGGGCCCTTTCCAAGTTGTCATAACTCCCACTCTGGCTAAAACCATGGCCTTGACCAAGAGGTCAAGAAATGATGTTGTTTTTGTGGAAGCAACAACAGCAGCTTTTTCAGAGGATGCCACAGGAAGGTGGAGCTGCAGATGTATTAAGAATATTGTCTTATGGTGAAAGGCCACTGGTGCTGTCTAAATGTCTGGGGAAACAATGCTGGAGAACTGGCAGCAGAGATTTTTAGCTCCCTTTCTAATTCTGCAAAGTTACACTTCTGACAGTATGCAGAAGTGAAGCAGATGACAAAACGTCTTCTTTGTCGCCATCAAGGAAGTGAGCAGTCAGCCTGGAATGCCAGCAACAGAAGTGATGAGGATTGGTGAAGTCTGGCAACAAAAAACATCCGGTCTTTTCCTGCAAAGTGATGTAAAAAGCACTGTCTCCAATGGCTGGCAGCCATCAAACGACTAATGGCTGTTTGCAATGCAAGTGTTTGAAGAGGTGTGAGCAGCAGAGTGAATTACAATCATAATTTAACCAAACACTTCATGAAAATCATGTTGAAGGGGAATAATGAGTTTTCACAAATACCAGCTCAGATTTTTGTGACCATGAAACAAAAATGTCAGCTGTGCTGAAATGACTACATATAGTATTACATTATGACAGCATCAACACAACAGAAAATCAAGAAACAAGACAGTAAAGTGCAATAATCACTTCATGTTTTGCTTTTGTGAAAATTGTGGGCTTTTAGAATAAAATAATACATAATGAGCCCGACAACACCTGGCACCATGACCACTGCCACAAGAAATGCACTCAAGCAGAAATGCGTTGAACATCTTGTGAATTCAGATGCAAGATATGTGACTGCAGTTGCTTTTAAAAATTGCTGCCAAGTCTCTGCACAATGGATTAATTCAGGCTGTACAATGTATAGTGTAAAGAAGAGCATTCTGAGGTGAGGAGCAAAGAAAAATAAAAATAAAAACACTTTGTACCCAGCAGAACGAATTTTGAATTTACTGTAGACCAAATGCTAATGCAAATCACTGCTGTGCTGATATTCAACAGCACAGCGTCGAGTGTGATATTGCTTTTATTCAACAGTTCTACAAGTGACGGCCGATTATGATTTGTTTTATGTTTTTAATCATTTATTTGGCACTTATTTTAGTGAGAAGAACAGTTCAGCTCATCTCAAAAAATAGCGAATTCTTCAGTTGCTGACGTGATAAAATCCAAAATGTAAAGTTTGGATGTCTATTTTTTGGGGTTATTTTGATAAAAGCTATTAACATATGACATACTTTATCGTGCGTTTCTAAGGAATTGTTAAATATAATATTTTTTAAAAGGAATTTGGTGTAATATTTTACCTAGACAATGCGGGAAGCTTAGGGTTAATGATACAAGACAAAAGTCTCAGTGCTGCTGTGTCTATATCAGCACTCATTATTTGCACAGCTTTCCATGTTCTATAGTTAAATTAGATAAACAAAGCTCTCAATGCAAGCACATGTTCCATTACCTGTTGATATGGAAATATGTTTCTGCTATTAATTATACAGTGTAATGACAAAAGAGCAGTGGGTAGATGATCTACTCATTTTAGAGCTTAACCCGTCTTTTTCCATGATCTCATGGTTTCTAAGTGTTTTTGTTACCGTGCGCAGATTCACTGTGAGCTTTTGCTGCAAGTTTTTTTCTGTTTTTGTGCTGCTGAAATTGTCTGAGGTATGACAGTTTGCGCTGCTGTCTTCGCTTCACTCACATCCACCTGAGAAGTAGATGAAGAGCTGAGTAAAGACTTATCAGCCTGTTTGATAACGTTTAAATAAAAGTTCTGCTCAGGGCATACTCGTCTGAGCCCTGTGTTACAGAGATCTGCTTCACGCTGACAACAATCTCAGCTTGAGCAGCAAAAACGTTGAGCCGGGATAATTTCGAGCAGATTCTGAAAGCTTTAGAAATTGCTTAGCCTGGCAAAACTCGCAGCATTTGTGTTATTAAGGCAATGTGGATTTACCTGCAGCCAAGTCGCAAATAGGCTCTTTTAAAGGTTAAGTTGTAAAGTAGAGGGTTTTTTTCAGAGCATGAATGCTCAGAGGCAAACTTGGATATGTGGGCTGAGTGTGCCTCTGCCTCTTTCAGCGTGGAGATCAATTCAAAGCTTGTGGCTCTTAAATGAGAGTAAAATGTCAAAATCTCTTACTAATTCGCAACATCTCAACAAGCTTGAGTTGACCTGTGGGAAAGGGCTGACATTTAAAGGTCTCTGAATAATTTACTCGTTATGATTTCTAATTTCCTGTTTCTAGTGATACAAATATGCTATGTGATCAGAACCATCCTGCTTATTTCAAATAAATGTATTTTCTACTGAGGCGTAAACATACATTACATATGGAGTACATTTAAAATGTGAGCACATGTCTATTTTCCTTTGATTGAAAATGCACTGAAACATAGCACAGTGTTTACATTTATATCATCGCTATCTGATGAAAACCATGTGCGTCCAAAATTCATTTCTTTTTTCAGGAGGATGAAAGAAACTAGCCTAGAAAGTGAGCTACTGTGGGTGTTTCTATTTGTGCTGAAAGTAACCACTGTGAAACCATCAGGAAACAACTTTTTATTTTGCTAATTAACCGCCTTTCTCAATGCCATTGCTCCATCACTCTCATTCACTGTCCATGTCTCTAGACCAAAGCTCATTCTCACTCTCTCGAACCATCAGACACAAACCAAAGGAAACTTCTTTGTGTGACTCTTCTGCAGCGTTAACTGCAAGCCAGACACAGCTTTAGAAGCAGGGTATCAGAGTTTAGTCCATGAATTCACCTGGATAGCTTCAGTTTCATCAGGGCAGGCTGCAGCCAAAACTCACTACCCCCACTCGAATGGATGGGAAAAACCTGCGTTTTCGCAGCAGCATAGGATTGTGTTCTGAATGTGGCCTAATGGTGTGTGCATCTGTCTGACTTGATCAGAGAGATCACAAAGCTTTTCATCTGTCCTCGGCTCAAATCTCAAAACATTGTTTATCCAATGCTATCCTCTTGTCTATCTATCCTACAAACACAAACAAAACATCTTTTCATTGGTCAATTATAAATGCTGACCATAGACTGAAGAGCAAATATCATACATAGAAAAAAAAGTCAGAATCATCAAAAGTATGATTTACATTGGAAAGTGATGGTATGACAGGATAGTCCGATTCTTTACATCCTTTTATAAAGAATGCCACTCTTCCATCCACCAGTCTGTTAATATGGCTAATGTCTGAATAAATCGAATATTCTACATTAAAGCTGGTTCTAAAGATACAGTACATCTGAAAACAAATTCTTATTTAAAAACTTAAAATATTAGATATTCCAGCTATTGTTTGAATGCCGATCAATGCTTGACTCAAGGGTAATTGAATTATCCATTGTTGCAAGCGACACAACATAAAGTGACAAAATATCGAGGTGAACATTTTTTTATTTTGTTATTATCAGCTTTTATTGACATTTTCAAAATGAACACTTGTCAGAGTGTTTCTGCTGGGCTTTCATTTAATCCCTGTAAGACATTAGGGGAAGTCACTCCAGCTTTCTAAACTATCTAAGCACATGGGATTTCATCATCTGCTTAATTGCTTACCCTAATTTGCTTTGCTGGCACTGTCACAGCCCCATTGTACTGTTATCAAATCACTGGGCACTGTAATTAACTTTGCATTGTAACCACCACCTCTGTAACTGGCGCGGACCAGCTGTTAAATGGTTTTAAACTTTATTCTCTTTTTTTTTCTGTCCTTGCAGAATGAGTTTACGTGTCCACGCCCCCTTCCTGGTGCCTGGCTGGGAGATGTGCCTACCATCCATTGACTGCAAAACAGGAACTTCTTTGGATGGTGCAGCAAACTACACTGAAGCAGGGATACAGGAGAGAGACATATGCACACTAACCCACCAGGATCCTACTCCCATAATTCACATTTAAGGATACATTTCAAAAACTGGTCCTCCACGCTAACAAGGGCAACCACTGACCGAGACAAAGAGGAGATAATAATGTCTTTTTCTTTTTCTTAAGATTTTATAATGTCTTTTTTTTGGCCTGTGGTCTTCGGTCATCAGCTTTGCTGCATTCAAATCATGCTTCATCACCATATAAATACTGATACTGATGGTTGTGGGAATACAGACCAATGGTGAGTGGCAGAGCCTTGGAAGAAACACTTACGATGGATGGATGGATGGATGGATGGATGGATGGTTATAGCCAACTTGGGACCTTATTGCAAAAGACTGTACACATTCAAGAGGCTTTAAAAAGAGCAATGAGCAACCCAGCAATGAATCACTGATGAAAATGCACTGAACAAAAGGCTCTGACCGCTCTGCGAACACTGCTGTGTATAATTTAAAAGTGGGTTTGCATATTTTGATTCCATATGAAGCATCATGTTATCATCTTTCAATACTTTTTTTTTTTTTTTTTTTTTTTTTTAAGAAAGACTAATCAAAAGGCTAGATGATGTAAATGTGCCTCACTGGAGCAGAAAATTATGAAAGGAGTCACTGAGTTTCTGTGCACCCGTCAGTAAAGACGAATCAGGTGGATATTGAGTCAGCAGCTGGAAGATTGTTTGAAGTCTGCGAAGAAGTTGCCAGAGGAAAGCAAACTATCCCCAGCCAATGACTCTTGGTGAAGTTTTTTTTTTTGTTTTTTTTTGTTTCTTTGCTTTTTTTAAAAGTTTTTTTTCTAAGTTGTTTCTAATTGCAATCAAACCTCGACTATCTTAGTTAGAGTTGGAGGACAGGAAGTCCAATCAGAAGCAGAAGAGGGAAAAAAAGAAAAAAAAAAGCTCCTCTCAAGGGGAAAATGTAATTTTCTGAAATTATAATGTTGTTAATGTTGTACTTTATGAATATGTGTTTCTGCCATTTTCAACACCAAATACCAAAGAGCCAAATTGAGCATTTTTGGCTTTTGGCTCTCCCAAACATGGGTTATAACAGATCCAGGATTTGCTCTCTTAAAAGAAAAAAAGAAAGAAAAAAGAAGCCTCAACCTCCCTCACGTCAAAGCGGTGCTCCTTTACCAAATTGGCTTTTTTTTTTTTTTTTTGTCACGTGTGTAATGTGTGCGTCTTTGTGAACAAACGATCTTGCGACAATGGTCTTCATTAAGAATATCCAGTCTGAAAGATCTTCCCGAGCACTGCTTACATTCTATGACTTATGTTGAATACATGCTTCACGTTCCTTAAAATAATCAGCCCGTCTCTCCCCTCGAAGAGAACGCAGATGTTGCTGTGCGCAGTTCCCCGTGTGCTTGTGTTTCATCCGTTATGAGTTCCTAATTATATCTGAGATGCATTGAGTTGTGAATTGTTTGTTTCCACCTTAAAAAAAAGAACAAGTCATAATCTTTCTACACCGGAAAATGGTAATTTTCTATTGTAAATTTCTGCTTTTCCCCCCTTGAATTTGTTGATATTTAGTAAGCAGCTGTATTCTTTGTTCACTTTCAACAGTATGTTTTATAATGAAAATAATGACTTTATTGGTGAGCAATATGAATTGGTCAAATTAAAATATTCATCAATCATTTCTTGTGTTCAAGCTCTCTGTGTGTAGGAGGCTTTTCCTTATTGTGTGTTTGTGTGTGTGTGTGTGTGTGTGTGTGTGTGTGTGTGTGTGTGTGCGCTGGCTGTCCAGCTGCAATTTAATAGGCTTGTACCTTGTTCCACATCTCCACTCGCACATGTTGGAATCTATTCCCCACAGATCTGTGGTGACGAGGCTGTCACATCAACATTAGCCTCATTAATTTAGAGAGCAGAACATTGATCTCCATTCGACCATTCTGTTCATGGTGACGCTCAGTGTGGGCCCCTACCAGCACCTCTAATTATGCTTCTTGTGTAATGTGTTGCATATCTCAAGAGGGGGCCCTTCATAGTGAATTTGCTCCATGTTCACTGCACTTGGAACATGTCAAGCTGTCAAGTCAGAGATCCAGATGGCCAATCTGCCCAGGCGCTCCCTGTGGTATTTTCACATACTCCTCTATACCTATCTCCCCATGCTCCCACATTTCTTCCCCTTGCTCATCTCGTCGTCCTCTCTGCCCACATCTTACTCACTTTTGGTTTCATCCAATTATTTAGGAAGTCAATCTTCTGTATCCCACTCCATTGCCTGTTACGTCTCCATCTGTCTTAAAGGTTCAATTCACCAAAATTACAGTTAGAGATTTCACCACTTATCCCTAGTGGTATGTAGTCATACAGATAGTTTCAGTTTTACACCCAGTCGCTCATAAATGGGATGAACAAAATACCAGACAATTTCAACAAAAAATAAATATTGTAGCCCTCATGAGGATAGGATTTATGGCAGGGCTGCTGTAGTAGACTAGATATCAGCAATAATAAAATGGCAACTGAGTGTAATGTGTCAAGGTTCTGAAATTTCTGCTCCCGCTCCGATATAATGGGGGTGAATGAAACTTTGTTTGTGCCGGTCAAAGCGCTGAAAAACAACATTTAGTTCCAATGAGAGCACTGACAGTGACGGGTTATCCAGAGTTACTGGGATATTGTTTAAGAAAAAAACAAAACACTCAGCTGTAGAGTTTGACAAAACTGTTCTTCAATGCTTCAGGGAGCACAGACTGAATTCCACTCACATTCGTTGTGTCTGGTAGCAAAAATAATTCACAAATAGATTTCTCAGAAGCGGGGCAAATAAAACTGAGGCTGTCTGTGTGGCCAGACAGTACCCGTGTTGAAACTGACCAGAAATTATTGACAGCAGATAGTCGAGACAGACAAGACACATGCAGAGGGAGGACAGCTAATGATTTTTTTTAGTATTTGATTAATTACTGATTTTCTTGATGTAGTAGATCAATCTTGCTGTCTAAAACATTCTCTTTTACAGTTCCTCAAAGTCAAAGGTCACTATATTCAAATGTCTTCAATTGTCTGATTTGAGAGGACATTGGATACATTAGAATGTTTGCCTGAAGATGACTAAAACAATTCCAATTGTTCTTTTCTGATGATCAAATAATCAACTAGTTCCCCAAAGCAACCAAGATCAACAAATTCATAATCACCTAATCATTTAAGTTGTTTATCAAGCAAAAATATGTGCTAGTTCCAGCTTCTCGAGAGGGTTGTGAATTGATTATATTAAGGTTTTGGACTGTTGGTAGGAAAACCAATACATTTCAAGACATCGCCTTGGGCTCTGTTTCAGAAATTACGCTCTATAAAAAATTGACAGAATAACAGAATGAAAGTAACTATTAGCTGCAGCTCATAGTGTTGTATGACAATTTCAACTATCTTGTCTCCCTGTCATGCATTCTGTACATCTCTGTGGTTGCTATTATCTACTGTATTTCTGTCTCCTTCTGTCCTTCCTGTGTATATGTCTTATCCGCCGCTGTTCTCTATGATCTTCGTAACTCAGTCTCTGTGTCTGGCGCTGCATGTGCAGTGGCAGCACAGACAGGGCTGTATGCCTGCGAGCAGACACCATGCATAATTCATGTGGTTTGGGCTCCCTGTTGACCCAAGTCCAAACAGTTGGCAGTCTATAACACTTCCACAGAAAGGGCCCCAAGAAGAAGATGTTAAACTAAAGCAACAAACACTGATGTAACATTTATTAAGTCACTAGCATGACAACTTCCAGACATCGTCTCTATATCTACGTTGTACCATCTCAGATGAAGTGATAGAGATATCTTAATGCGTGTGAAAACCTTTGAAGCAAAAGCATGCACAAAGATACACAGACCTGAGAAGAGCTAAAATGAGGATAAGAAGATTTGATAAGAGAGATGCGATTATCTCATAGCTTTACAACTTCAGAGATGGTCAGATTCTATGGCACGCTTAAAAAAGAAACGAGAAAAAACTCTCAAAATTGAGACATTATTCAAAAGGACCAGATTCCGGGAGAGAGGATATCCAGACAGACCATGTTGGAGCATGAAAAAACAGCAAACATCAACAAGTCTTTTGAGCCTTAGTATATAGTCTTTCATCCCTTAGAATTTTTTTTTTCTGATTGGCAAAGGCGTGAAAGGAAAACAGCAAAACAACCCCTTTGATTCGTGTTCCTCCCCCTCCTCTTCGCTTCAAACAAATGTGCCACTAATAACTTTGCCTAACCCGATGGCGGCTGACTCACCAACGAATCATTCTTTTTATGTTAGGCATGTTAAATTTGACTTGACATCCAATGTGAAGTTTCATTCAGGAGCTGTTTTTTTTTATTTTTTTAGCCCATCACTGCATCACTTGCCTCTCTAGGAATGACTCCTAATCACTCATAGCATCATATAATCTCAGACTTAGAGTGCAGCTCAATGGGTGGCTTTCACTTTAATTATGACTGCCGGAACAATTAGTCAGCGACCCCTCGAGAGAAAACTCCATCATCAAGTGAATGGCGACCATTTATGTAAGCACCAGTTATTTCAAAACAGTCACATCACTGCTTTCGCAACCCACACCAGGAGTGGCATTCAACAGATCATGTGCTGTAGCCATCTGCTCCTGACTGGGGGACTGCAGGGTTCTTGTTGAGATCATCTCTGATACCATCATCGCCAACTGCTGGTCTGATGCCTTCTTCTGTTTTCACCATCTTCAACCAGGATGAGCAAACAGTGCCATGAAAACTCTGGAAATGATTGCTTTTTGACTATGTATTATTGACTCTGAGAATGCAGCCTGTGAAGCATGTACCAACCCTTCAAGCATTCATCAAAGTACACCTGCAACCTCCTCCAGAGCCCACCAGCTGTTAGTCCTCTGAGCTACGGTGAGATAAAGCAGTTTACCACCCTCCACAGTGTACGCTCCTACGCTGAAAGGAACACAGTATCAATCAAGAGGAGATGTGTCTCAATTAGGCATCTCATGAGGAATGGATTTATTTGAGTGAATACAGAGTATGTGGAGAGATGATATTTGTTGACTAACCATGACACTTCCTGCAAGAACACACCAAACTCAGCACGGCAGTATTTTGGAAGGGACAAACTGAAGTCTTCGAACTGCATAAGATGCATCTTTATGAACATATGATATGGAATCTACTATCTGGGGACCAACAGCACCAACAATCAAGTGGCCACCCTCCAACAAAGTGTATTTGTGCTGCCATTGCAGATAATACACTATCTATACCATCATGAACACAGATCGATAAAGCTAACCTGAATAATCCACCTGATGTGCAGAAGCAGACTAAGACACGTCAGCAGCAGATGATTATCAGCGTCGGATATTAAAATCAGAAATTCATGCCTTGGAGCAGATCCAGTCTGTTTTTATGAAATGTCATGTAACGTTGACAAGAAGCTGATGACCATCAGTACACAGGTATGAATTGAAGATTAGCTATGAATGCAGCTGAGTGAAGCAGCAAAGTAATCCATTGAACAGGGGCTCAAAAGTTTAGATGGAGCCTTGATATGAAAGAATAGCAATAAGCTCTTTCTAATCTTTAGCTGACTCTAAAGTGTGTGGAGAAAATGTGAATCTCTTCTTTGCTTTATAAGAAACAGGTTTATTTTCCAAACCAAAACAGACCAAGGCAACTCTGCAGCATCTTATATTCTACCAATGGCTGACCAATATGCTTACTTTACATTTATCTGATGGCAAACTCTGCCCATCTGATGCAACACCAGCGTATGCCAGGATAGTTATCAAGCAGACCCATTCTCATGCTGCTCTCAGTCTCAGTCATTGATTAAACAACATTCTTACCCATCTTAAACTGTAACAGTTGACCTAAAGATAAGAAGGATCATGTTCGCACAGTAAGCCATTACATTTCCCATAAATGCCATAGATCTACCAGTCATAACTGAATACCACAGCATGTGATGTTCAGTAGGGTTGTCTTCTTATCTTGAATCTCAGAACGCAATGGCTGTCATCTGTGATTTAGCCTCTGGGGGCAAGGGCCAATGTTCCAGAGCTTCTGGTGCAGCCAGTGAATATCCAGAAAACAGGTAACTGATATACGACCTAAGACTTCCTCTCAAAGACCTGATCTGATGAAGAGTGCCATATCAGAAGAAAAAAACATATTCTAAAGCAAACCAGTCATATAGTTTATATACTAACTAGCTTTATAATTAAATGAAAATAAGATAAATGTTGCTATTATATTAACGTTACAGTTCAGAGTCAGCAAAGGAGAAGACTGTTTAAATGGACTTGGCTTTGATTGGTCGTTTTCAGTCAGTAGATGCAAATGTCATTAGGAGCACAAGGAGCACTTCAATTTCTATGACAGATCTCGTACAAATGTCATAATATAGTGACAGATTCAGAAAATATGCAAAAAGGTTATTTTTTTAATAAAACTTACCTCCTGATCTTTTAAAACAGTAATTTTTAAATATGTTAATTATATCTTGCAGTTCAATGTGTCAAGTATCCTATTTTGTGTACTAGGTATAAATCTTTACTTCACTTTGTTAAGATGATTTACAAAAGTATGTTTCTGGCATACTGATTTTCTGTATTTCAGTTTGACCAGAATATTAAAGGCCTAATTAGTTTAAGGTACAGTAGCTCAAAGATAAAATGGAATCCATTTGGAACTTAGCTGATGGATATGTTTTTTCAGACCCTGAAATTGATCTCAATCACTGTTGAAACACTGATTAATGAATTAATGGTCATGATACCTCTTAGACATGAGTGGTTGAGATTGCATTGGAAGTACATTTTGTTAAACAGTGCCAGGCAGTTTTGTGTGCATGTATGTGTCCTGTAACATTTTTGTGCTCTCCAGAATAATGATTGTCTTGAGAATTTCTTGATATCGAAAATATTTTAAATGTGACTAAATTAACATCAGGACTAAATTTAGGGAGGCTGGGATGTTTGAAATGAGACTAGAATTATTAAAATATGCATGGAAACATTTCATAAAAAACATTGCATATTATTTAGTCCACATAGATCCACAAAAGAATAACTCTGGTATCAAAACAAAGTCAAGTTTATCTATAAATCAAAGTTGGAAACAGTCACGGGTCAAAAAATGCTGAAGAAAACAAAAAAAAAACAATCACAATACTCCAGAGGTGCATAACAACTGATGATACATGCACAACACATACATGAATATATTCGCAGCCACATCGACTTGCATAAGAATGCTTGAGAATAAAATGAGTTTTGCAGACTTGATTCAGTGACGACTCTTTCACAATCTAGGGCTTGCAACCTCAAAGGCCTGAGCTCTCTGTGGAATCACGAAGAGTTTTATATGAGCTCACTTAAAAGGTCTAGGCCGCCGGGCCCATTTAAAGTCTTCAAAACAAGCAGCAGAAAACCTACAGTCAACACGAAGTCGAAATAGGAGTCAGTGAGGGGAAAGAAGTCCCAAGATGAGGTCAAATTGTGTTTTACAGCAGGTATAAACAAGACATGGACAGGAAACTGATGATGTTGAAACAGGAGTTTCCTGCAGATGGAAGGAGATGTGGATCTGTTTTTATCCAGCTTCAGTAAAATACTTCTGCTTTGAAGGTATGACTGAAAAATAGTCTGTCGCAAAATATTTGATTTTTTTTGTTGGAGGGCTCGATCAAAGATCACACCAATATTTTAGAAGGAAGACAAACAAGGCATCTGTCACATTATCAGAGCCCACAGTGAAAATCTGACCCTCACTGCATGATAGTTTGTGCTATACCCACTGTGTAATGTTAAGGGAGAGGGAGAACTGGGTATTATCCACAATGATAAGTTACCAAAACACAGGATTGAGGTTGTGTCTCAGACGGGAGGCATATCAAGGATAAATTAGACCTAGAATTGATTCCTGTGAATGAACAACTGGGGTAGCCCATAAAATGCAATTGGCTACTGCAGCAGATACAATTTATGGGTGTTCCTATATCCAAACCAGACATCAGCTGTTTGCAAACACCAGACCAAAATCAGCCACAGCATCGACTAGGAAGGGGTCAAAGTCATGGAACAAGAATTAGTGGACAGCTGGAAAAAGGTCAAGGACTCCATTCACGTCCAGCAACAAAGAACATCCCTATATTAGGTGTTTTGATATATATCTCACCCCAGTATATGACCACAACTCCACTGAGCTCTGACAAAGATAAGTGGACCTTAAAGTTGAGATTATTTTGGTACACATACTGTTCCTAAGATCAACTTAAAAGCTGTACTTTAAAGCCCAAAACTACAGTTTACCAACACAGAGTGTTGGTCATTTGGGCTAAGACTAATGGTATAGTATAAGCTTTGATGTGGCTTAAATGAACTGTGTTTTTCTAGCAAACTATTATTATTCATTTTATTTATATAACCAGAGAACAGATTGAACATGAAACTTTGGCAAAATTACTTTGAAAAAAACATTTTAGCATTCCGTTTACTCTTGCCATCTCCAGTTTATTAAACCTTTTCCAAAAATAATTAATTCATCCTCTCTGCCTCTGTCTTTGAAAAGCTTTAAAATTTCATCCAAGATTTAAATGGTAATTTCTGAACAAATTTTAAGTGTTCCTTTAAAAAAAAAAAAATTAAAAGCAGTAATGGGTTCATAGAAGATATCGTCTCAAGATTGCTTGGCAATATTCATAGCAGGTAAGTAATACTGAAAATAGAATGAATGGATCATTGACTGGTTTTGCATGGAGGACAGATTTTTTTAATCATTATTTTTTCACAAAAAAGGTATATAGTCGATATATATACAGTACAGACCAAAAGTTTGGACACACTTTCTCATTTAAGAGAATGGGAAAGTGTGTCCAAACTTTTGGTCTGTACTGTATATCGATATATATATATATATATATATAGTCGATAGTCTTCATGAGTGGTCCTGCAGTCCCTAAAGCCATCAAATCATGTGAAACAGTTCAGAGGTCAGAGTCTATCAGACACCATAAATAACTATGGTATAACCATGTATATTACATACAGGAGTAAAGAGATGAGCATGTGTTTGCCTCACACCTCCTTTTCACACATTGACAGAGCAGCTTGAGATCATATCCCTACTGAGCTCCAGGGACCTCCTATATCGTATATACAGTATATATGTGATATATAAATATATCGCATTTTGGCTGCCATTGTGTATTCTGAAACTAAATTCTGCTGCTTAAACAATGCCGTTGAGGCTATAACTTGGTTGGTAAAGTTGTCCTTCAAATCTGTGGCTACATGCTACTTTTTAACCTTCACGTCCAGACAAATGCTTTCATTGTTTTACCTGCCAAAAGTTCCCTTTCTAGCTAGCTAGTGTTCTCCTGATAGCGGCAAGTCCCTCAAGTTGTGTCTCAATTCACAGACTTCCATACTTGCACTTGCTATTTTGAGCAGTAAGTGGGTTCACACTGTACGTTATGGCAAAATGTAGTGTATTGTGACTACCCAAATACTGCACTCATAATGGAGTGTGCAATGGAATGGACACTTCTCACACTCATTTTGGCTATGTAGCGGAAGGGGACCACTAAAGCTGAAGTGGTTGTGGGGAAATACGGCAAAATATAAATAAATGTTGTACATATGTTTCATATTTATAATTTGGCATTCAAATGTTGGTACTAATGCTGTGCACGGTTGCAATTCAGAAAAGAAGAAAAGTGGTAAAATGTAACTATTGTAACTTCCGGTAAGTGCATAACGGCCGTACTTGAAATGAGACAATGCTACCCTGCCAAAATTAGTGCACTACGCCAGTTAGTACATTCTGTAGTGTACACAGTGTACTACATAGAAATGTACAAATGGAAGTATCTGAACTGAGACACAGCATCAGTCTTTGCGTGCCGCTTCACTGGCCGGCATGAGCCCACCCGCTTATCCTGCTGGGATCTTTCTATCCTAGTCTGATTGGCTACACCAGACCACACCAGTTTATTATTAGTGCAGGATGTTAAGGCTAACGGGCTGATAGCATACTCCCATTACTTTATTTATGCATTGCAATAATACTTTTTTTTCATGCAGACCCTTTAGCGAACCAATTCATGACCCCTGCAGAACAACAAAAAATATTTCTTTCAGCTGACATTATTGAATGTTTTTAAACTACTGCTATAATTTAATGAATACATTACCTTGGTGTACATATCCGGAAAGGAACGATTCCAAAACACAGGTCACAGCTCAAGGTAATATTTGAGGCTGCAGGATTTGGTGTACCTTCTCTGTCCTCCAGACTGTTTTTATGAGGTTCCATGCACTGTCACTACTGCTCTTCACCACTTCAGTTTGATTGGGTTTGAGATGTGTCCTGTCCGGGCACAGTAAAAACAGTAATTTTAGGATGTGTGAACGATTGACCAATAATTCATGCAGCAACTTCCTGCTTTTATTGATCTCTCTGCATTGTGTTCTGTTGCCTTTAAATATCACCCAGGAATGATTACCAGGCCTTGAAAGCTGACTCACTTGTGTGGTTGCTTTTGTATTAGTCTGTAAGTGGCAGACAAAAAAGGACTGTGGTGAGACCATCAGAACAATTTGTTTTATGACTAGTCATCCTCAATGATAAAATCAGTATCTTGCCTTTCCTAATTTACAGTAATTAGTACACATTTTTTGATTTATAAATAGGTTACTCATAAATATTATAAAATGAACTACTTATTGTGCAGATGTGCAGAGGCAGAACTCCAGAATAGAGCATCAGATTGTGCAAGTTTGTCCATACAAGTGATAATTAATATTGCAGGAAAGGTATAGCATCTGTTTTGAGACGAAAGAACGAGTTGTCATTGCTGCAGAAGGTCTGAGTTAAAACTAATGAAACATATTTACTGACAGCTGGACGTGATTACAGGAGAAGGTAGTGTGGGGATTATTGTGTAAGAATATAGACTGACGGTCTCAACAATATTCTTCCACAGATTCCTCAGAGATTGCAGCAGGAAATAAAGCAGATTATGACAGCAGCAACAGCATAAAGTTTAATAAGGAGGAGGCGAATGAAAGTGGGGACTAGTAGAGGAAGTGAGTGGGAAGAAGTGGTGAGAGGGAATAGATCGAAGAAGTTGAGTGACCGTAAGAGAAAGAAACACAATGAAGCTAGCTTGGGAGGAACAGAGAGTAAGGGAAGATGAAGGGAAGATGAAGGAAAGGTCCCTGAGGCAGGATTACTGAATGTTGTAAGATTTGAGAGAGAGGGAGGTGTAAAGGAACTGGATCTGTTAAAGTTGACAAAAGTTGTAAGAGCACAAGTTGGAGAAGTAAAATATAGTATAATTCCGGGAGAGAAGAATGAGTGAGTGAGTATGCAGTAGTGCAGTCAAGAGGTTGATACATACATTCATATATATACAGTACAGACCAAAAGTTTGGACACACTTTCCCATTCTCTTAAATGAGAAAGTGTGTCCAAACTTTTGGTCTGTACTGTATATATATATATATATATATATACAGTCCATAAGGTGTTTCAGTTACCAGGTATTTTGGTCATATAGCAAAAGTCTGCAAAGAAATGAGAAGATGAGCCAGGTGGTAAAAACAATGTTGCATTATAAGGTTGCAAAGTAATGGAACATGAGGCAGAGGTCCAAAGATAAGAGTGAAGAAAAAGTCTCCTACGCAGAGGCAGTTGAAAACAGTCAAAGGAACATGACCGTAAGAAAGGACAAATAGCAATGAATGTAGCACAGGATGATAAAAGGAAGATGTGGGCAGAGAAAAAGAAGTTGGCAACCTTTAGAAAAGGGATGATAAACGCAACATCTGAGGTTAAGTCTAAAAAAGTGAAAGGATTCACTTAATTGCTAAAGCAGTGCATCGCCTTATCATAGGTTTGAGATTGGAGCAAGCAAGAGACAATCAGTATACAGGCAAGCAAACTTAATACTATAGCTGAATGTGACAAGCTTCAGAGGAGAAGCAGATAGCCAACGGACAGGATTTTAAACAATATGATGAATAAACCATGTTGCTCAGGAATCATTTCATTTTGATGTGTGGCAATTGAACGAAACAGGAAACAAACATTGTTGGGAAGTACTGTAAGAAGGAAACTGATGTCAGTGGTCAGGTGATAGAAGATTTGCTGTGTCATATTACCAGCTAGCTTTACATTTACAATGTTGTTTTGCTCATTTTACCTTGTCACAACCAACATGTATACCTCCCTCTACACTAGTATAGAGTGTCCAAAAACACCTTCTAAGGTGCAGATGTTTCAAAGCTCTGGTTTCTGTGCATCTGTGTGGACATTTGAAATGGAATATTTCAGAGACGACTATGTCATCAACTCAATTTGCATATTCCTATTGTTACTTTGTGTAACGAGACAAACGACAATGGAGACATCTAGGGTTTAAAGTCAACCAGAAACAGTGGTTTTGGATTATGTTGGGTTGATCTAACTAAGCCAGCAGATAGTGGCACAATTTTTTGGAGTTGTAATTGCTATGAGGAGTGGAAGGAAAACCAGAGCATCACTCGATATTACTATCTTTGAGTGCACTCTTTCATCCTGACACTGAAGGGGAACCAACTTTGATGAGATTTCAAATAGGTGTTTTTAAAACGGTAGGCTGTACACCTTACTGCCTAAGTGACGAGGGGAGAGTGCAGAAGACAGCCTTTGGCCTGCTGCGACAGAATGTCTCAAACATTGTTAGTCTGTAGAGCCATAACAGTCCACTTACATTAGGCTCTCAAAATCGAAGAACTTGATGACATGATGATATGCCACAGGACTCATACTGAAACCACCTACCACAGTCCACAGATTACATCAATACAAAGGGGAGATTTTTACTTAATGTGACTAAAGGTCCGTATTCATCAGTGTTGTAATCAAATGGCCCAGAAGCCTTCATTATGCTAAAGCGCCACTTTCCAGTTAAACATTAATTTCAAGAAAGGCCATTCTCCTGCCGTAATGCGGAATTGTGGGAGACAAAGAGCATATCTTTTTTTTTTTGCCTTGAGACCTGGCTTATCCCTTACCCAATGAAACCAATGAAGGACTATGCAAACGGAGGCTGCGATACTAAAGGACAGACCATGACTTGTCTCTTTGTCAAAGCAGAATGGAAATTGAACGTGCTGTGCTTTCTGCAGAAAGACAAGTTTTATGTCCTACAGTATGTAAAAGCATGTTTGTATTCATTTATCAGTTTGACATTCACACATCTCTTGTTGGAGATATATTACTGTTGTTCCTGAAGCCCTGAAATGTAGAAGATTCAGGTTCAGAAGGGTACCCTAAATTCTGGTCAGAGATACAATGGAGGAGGGACAGAGAAATGTAAAGGGTTTCCAGTTTGCGAAAGGTATATTAAGGCTATGACTGTCTGTGGTCTCCCCAGGGCTGAAAATCAACTTGTTGTCTGCTGTGTATATTACGCTGCTTGCCTCTATGTCAAGAAGATCCCACCTATCACCTCCCTTTCTGACTTGTGTATGTTCTGTCCTATATAATTATTGCAAGGCCTGTAATGAGACAGATGATGACAGCAGAATGATAACAGCCATGTAATTTGCCCAGGAATAACAATCCACCCTTGACTGTGATATTTGCTGGTAGTGACATGTAAATCATCATAAGTGTCATTGCTCTATGTTCTATGATTTACAGACAGACTGACAGATAGGTGTGTTGAGCAAAAAAACTAAAAAACATGTGGGCACTTGTTTCAGATGTCCGATTTGTTTTAGGGCCTACAGATACAGATATGTCTGTTGTTTGTGTTCTTGTACATGTATACATAAACATGCATATGTGTATATACATAAACACGTTTTCATATGAATATGTTAGATGTGTATTAATTAAAAGATGACACACTAGTTTTTTTATGATGTTAGTGTTGATTGTTTGTCCATAAAGTCCTGAAATATTGTGAATAGGTTGCTGAAACATTTGTTGAAGGTTATTTTTCTCTGTATTTTGTGTTTCTGCTCATTCCTTGCGCTCTTGTTCCCCTCTTCACTTTAGGTGGCTCTCAGCCAAAGGCCTTCCTATTAGTTCGTCGTGTCTGTACCCCTTAAGCTTGTCCATGAATAGAACAAGAAAATACCTGACAAACAACATACACAGAAAAAACAAGCAATACACAGCAATGGACTGCTACTTATAAAAGGAGAACTATCCTGACGTATATCACAGGGGTTTCTAAACTTTTCCATGCCAAGGCCCCCCAAGAAACCCTTTTGTTATTACTATGGAAAAGAAAAGCAACTCAAATATATTTCCTTACTTTTATTAATGCAATAATAACAATAACATTTGTACTTGAGATCTTTAATAATCCCATTAAATCCAATACTTGGCTTATTTGGTTTGTTCATTCTGTTCTACTGTAAAAACGGGATGGATGAAGAGAAAATGAAAACACAAGTACTATTTTCAGGTGATGATACACTAATAAAAAACATAATTAGGAATATTATATTCAATTTCTAGCCATAGCTTCCCCCCAAATCTTACACATTGAACCTTTAAATGTTTGTAGTAAAAACAACAAGAGACCTTACTACAGGTCTGAACCTGATCTTATTAGTTTCAGTATTGAACAACATGGAACTGTAGATGTGAAGTGACAATTATCCAGCCATGTGTAAAATGATCACATTACATTACATTAATGCAGCTGTGACTGAAGTGGACAAGGTTGGGAAAGCTAATTAGGAGATTATTAAGGAAGAGGGTGATGCATATCTGAACCAGATTAATTGTAATATGATCATAGAAACCTTTGATAATAAATGAAGAGAAAGTAACAGAACAACTGTATTAAGGTACACCTCTAAGAGTAAAGGCAAAATAAAGAGGAAGACAGTACCATGGGTGTTAGAGACAGACACTCATAACTTTCAGGATATGATACATACAAAAAAAGCTCTGATGGTGGTATTTGGAAACACAACTCCAGTAAGAGGGCTGTGGGAGATGATATAAAAGATGTGAGGGGGCAGAGTTTATGCAGAAAGTGGCCTCAAGTCAACTACTGGATACATTTGAAAGGTCACAGAGATGCACTCTCAATCAAAAAAGGTGCCACAGGCCTGCTGAGGAAAGAAGAGAAAACCAAAATCAAATAAAAGAAGCTTTTGTCTGGACAGGAGATGCAACAGCAAGACAGTCCAACTGCGATATGGACTATAATCCCTGTGTGGTCACTAGAAACTCTGTTGGCAGATTTGGGATGACCTCAAAAAAAGGCAAGAAATAAAAGTTCAGATTTAGTGAGTGAATTTCTGAGGAATGTATATATACGCTCTGTATATATATATATATATATACAGAGCGTGTTCAGGTTTCAAATGACAGATTATAACAGCCATCAACAGATAATACAGATTCTGCAGCTGCAGTTCCTAGACACAAAGTTGGAATATGCAAACAAACGTTTGTAAAGTTGTACACCATTTTGTGGCTTTAGAATGGATTGAATCTAACAAACCAAACAACATTTTAGTCTAGTCTAATTTTAATTTACTAGCAGTGGTCCTGTCAGAAAAAGAGAGTTGAGAGAGTTGTGTTTAATTACACTCAGTCAGGTGGAGGCAGCATTCATAGAAGAACAGAACAGCAGATACTCCACTTGTGTAGACGTATATGTGCATGCACATCTGCTGGTAAAAAGAGAGGGGCAAAGAGACAGACTGGTGACAGCCAACTTCCATATCAACAGTTGTTCTCCTGAGATCTCTGTGTCTTTTTGTGTTAATTGCGTCGCTAAAACTAACACTGGTGATCCTGGATAATAAGGATCATGAAGCTGTGGACATGAAGCTGGTTATCACCTGTCACTGTCAACATTCACTGGGTTTTTGATCTTGTTAACTCCTACGTTACAAGACACATAATGAGAGCCATAAGTGAAGTATTGATATGAGATAAAAGGCTCAGGCAATAGAAGCTGCAGGGAAATATATATAAGTAACTGCTCGAAAGGAAGGAATAGCCTATACAGTGTGTTTTCAATAAGACTGAGTTTTTTTTGTTGTTGTTGTAGGATCATGAACAAACTATTAAAAGAATGTGCTGCACATAAAAAACACATCAATACATCTATTGTAGGACTTTTTGTAAGTATCCTGTTGGACTGATGACTATGTTTTATCAGTGATCTGATTGGTCAGGGGTCAGGCTATGGACCTGTTTTAAAAAGATACTCTGAAGTGAACCTGCTCTGGGCCATGCATCAAAAAAGAAAAAAAAAAACAAGCTCATGTGTGCACATTTGGATACCAACAATGAAAAATGTTTGAGCTTTATAGGTCTAACCCCCACATGGATACATGAACCCGTACACACTCTGTCATGAGGCCACTTCTCTTGAATCTGAATCAGCCAACTCCTTGCACACAATTAATCCAGCAACAAAGCAAACACTGGAAAGTTCAATATAGATCAGTGGTAAAAACGCAAATCTGCTCAAAAATCTGCACAAAATAAAAAAAAAAAAGGATATAAAAAATGTCCATAAAATCCATAAAGAAGTGCAACTGCCAAGGTTATTCACAAAATAAAGAATCCAGAGTTTAACAGAGAATAGCGCACTTCAGGGTTTCAACAGTAACCAAACAATAGAAACATGTTTCAATTTGTCCAGAGTAAACCCTCTTCCCAACTAAATCAATAAAAGATCTCTGGCAAAATTTCAGTTTTGTTCAGTTCATTTTTTTCCCCACACGAGTAAATGCTCTTCCCAATCAAATCGATAACGGATCTCTCCAAACAAACGAAACATCTCTGAAGCTGTCTGACTTATATCTGTTTGGGTTTAATGTGTGACCCTGTGAAGAAAATATGCAGATGTCACTGTATCTGCATAGTTTTTTATTAAGGTGTGAGTTTAGTCTTCTTGTGAATGTCTAATAAATCTTTGCAAGTCTAAATGATTTGTGGTATAACGATATGTTTTGCTGTGTGCAGATATCTAGTTTGACGACTTTTACATGAACTGATAAAATGTGAAGAAGCCCTGCCTTAGGGATATTTATTTTTATCATGCACATGCACTATTGTTGTATGTTTAGCTTATTTACATGTGCAATTTACATATTTTATTTATTTATTTCCTTCTAGTGACTGTATTCTACTGAAATATTCTAAATAAAGTTAAAAAAAAAACAAACTAATGACCACACTGTCTATGGTCTTTTTTTTTGTTTTTTTTTGTTTGTAGGTTGTTTTAAAAGTGTAAATATGACAAACATTTTAGGCTAGATATTAAATTTGTAACGCAAGATTCCATATATGTTTGCTCTTGTCTATTAAATGTTCTAAACACATCTTTGGAGCCTGACTGAATAAACATGTCAGGTAGAAGAACTATTCTGGAACAATGTTTTACAGGATTCAAACCACTGACAGAATGAATGAAAGTCAGAGAACCATTTGAGTTGACCACCACACTCTAGATAAACCAAAACATACTTTATACAGCACATACCCTGCCATGCCTTGAAAACAGGGGATGGATGACCACATCAACTCGTGACCACACTTGGCTCCGTCACCATATGGACCATCTGTGTAATTTGCTGGTAGTGTTTCAAAATCTAAATGATTCATGGTGTAATGGTATGTTTGGCTGTGTACAGAAATCCAGTTTAATGAGTGCTAATGAGTTAATTGGCCCAAGGTTTGGCTTCTCTACACCTACATTACCTTACCTACTACATTACCTGTGGACATCACCTCCTGTGAATGCCCATATAGCGTATGTTTTCTATAACTGATAATGTATAATCTGCTACACCGAAGATTACATTTTTGGCCTATATATAATATGTTTGTCATGTTGACACATTTACTACTATTTACTATAACTAACATAAGTACATTTAAGCTTTAAACACAACATAAGTTGATATATATTATTATTATTAAATTATTATTATAAGTTGTTCATATATAAAATGTTTATAAAGGATTGAATAGTTCAAAATGCAGCCGTCAGGTTCTGGATATAGAGCCCTGGTGACAATCTCTCATGGAGATGGAGACGTAGCTCCGAGTGTTTTCTTCTGCTGATCGTAGAATGTACACAAGGCCACCACTGATGCTAAGGACAACACACTGCAAGATAGATTCTGCCTCTTCTGCAGTAATACAGTATGCTGCCCTCTTAGTTCCAAACAAATCTGAACCATTAACCTGTTTGAATGGTTTGCAGAGGGACAGACAGCAGTAGCAACTATAATTGAGAACTATGTTGACCTACAGTTCCTTTCTAGTTCTTTTTTTAGGGCTTTTTAGTCTTTATTAGACAGTGACAGCTTGATAGAGGGAAAAGGAGATGACATGCAGCAAAGGGCTGCAGGCTGGAATCAAACCTACTATTAACCACTGTGGTGAGGAATCGACCTTTCATGCATGTTCATGTACATGGGGTGCATGCTCTACGCCTGAACACCCGGGTGTCCTGATAACAATCATTTATTTTCTAGGGAGTGGCAGACAGACAGCATCAGATTTCTGTGTTTAATTTTAGAGGGAGACCGTTCGCATAACGCAGAATAAAATGGCAGTATTAATATTCTTCTTGTGCTTCTATGGTCATAATTACTTACATCCCAATGTTATCTTATCTTAAGACATTCCCATAAACGTGCATAACAAGTGAATATTAATTAATCCCTCAATTTTAGCCAAGAAAGAAGTTTGGTCAATAGTGCAAAATATACAAAGCTAACTAATTGCATTCAACAAATCAATTTATTATATAATTTGTCCAGGGAGAGAGTAGATAAGTCTTTCCTTGAATGGGCAGTCTTCAAAGAAATTCATTCGACTTCCTACATGGAGAGAAAGATGTCAGAAAGAAGTCCAGGAAAGGCATACAAACGCTGAAAATAGCCATTGCATTCTTCGTCTAGGTTCTTTTATGGCGAGACCCTTTTCATAGGCATACTATGCTATCAGGCAAAACCAGGGCTGCATGGATGGTGGTATTTACAGCTCACCCAGATGGCTTGTCCAGTCTGTTCTTCCAACCTTTAGTCTTCTAATTCACCCCAATAACTGCAATTAATATTTGGTAAATGCGGGCTAACTGTCATCTGGTTATAATAGCTAGCGAATTGTTCCTTGTGTTAGCTAAATGCAATTAGAATCTCACAATAAGCAGGAACTGAAGCTGGCTACATAAAGTTCACCGCTATTGAATAGATTCATGAGAGGTCAGCTAATGCATTATGTCAAAAGTTATTTCATCAACTTAACAGCTGAAAATGAACGAGGTTCATTCAAGTGCTGAACGCTGCAGCACTTGAAGGGAACAGTCGAGAGTAGGTGGTAGTTATGGTTGTGGGATTAGCTCTTCCGCAGTGATATGGTACACCGCCATTTTTTCTTTTTGTCACTGTATTAAGGGGAAAAAAACAACAAACATGGCAAATCGCCAAAGCGTGGTTCCAAACAAATCTGCACGATCAACCTGTTTGAATGGTTTCCAACATGACAGACAGCAGCAGCAATAATTGCAGCCATTTTCTGGTAAATATTAGCCATATAAGTCAGTATAATAGAATTTATTAGGGCTTATTTAAAATTCAACAGTGACAGATTGAGAGAGGACAGAGGGGCCTCAGGCTGGAATCAAACCTCAAGTGAATTACTGTGGTGAGGACTTGACCTTAGTACATGGGGTGCAAGCTCTACCAGGTGAGCTACCCAGGTGATATACTAGAATTTCTTCTAGAGAGTGGTGGACTGAGAGCATCAGTTTTCTGTGTTTAATAAAAATTTACAGGGAGACTGTTCCCAAAAAAATTCATTTAGTTTTATTAATATTCTTCCATGACTGTAATTACTTACATCCTAATGTTATCTTATCTTCAGACATCCTCATGAACTTGCACAACAAGTGAGTATCAGTTACTGCCAGCTACGGCTCAATTTTAGCCAAGAAAGAAGTTTAGTCAATGGTGCAAAATATACAAAGTTAAATGATTGCATTCACCAAAACAGATTATTATATAATTGAATTTCCAGGAAGAGAGTAGATAAGTCTTTCCTTGAATGGTCAGACTTCAACGAAATTCATTCAACTTCCTACAGGGAAAGAAAGATGTCAGAAAGAAGGTCACGAAAGGCATACAAATGCTGAAAATAGCCATTGGATTCTCCCCATAGCTTCTTTTATGGAAAATACCTTTTAATAGGCATACTGTGCTCTCAGCAAAGCCACAACTGTATGAATGAGGTGTTTACAACTCATGCAGATGGCTGATATGTCCAGTCTGTTCTTCCATCTATAGTCATCTACTTCAATCCAATAACTGCAATTAATATGAGGTAAATGTAGGCTAACTGACATCTGGTTATTCTTGTGGAGAAATTGCTGAAGTCAAAGGTCAATGGTGAGGTCAGGAGGGAAGAAAGTGTTCAGGAGCCTCTGATGTCTTATGCTGTATTATTTATTGATGCTTGGACAAGGAGAATTTCTGGACACACTCAAAGTACATCAGAAGTGCCTGAGTCGGTCTCACATTCTGCCCAACTCGTGCTGGTGAACAGCAAGCTATCTATTATGTCTAGGAAGGCAACATTAGGTCCCGTCGACCCTGGCCACCACAGCGTTGAGATAGACTGGCACCTACTGTTCTCAAGCAAAGCCAAACAACTACTACTGCCGAGGACCTCAAGGCCCACACGTGACCTTGTGTAACCTAAGGATAGAAAATTCCATAACAGTTATAATACCTGGTGAATTGTTTCTTATTTTAGATAACTGCAATTAGAATCTCACAATAAGCAGAAACTAAAGCTGGCTACATGAAATACCACTATTGAATAGATTAGATTCATGAGAGGTCAGCTAATGCATTTAAAATTTCAAAAAAATGTATTTACTTTACTTTATTTAAGTTATTTGATCAACTTACCAGCCAGAGTGCTTTGGAAACATGGAAACACTGAAAATGAATGAGGTTCAATGCCAGATGCCGCGGCACTTGAAGGGAACGGTCGAGACACAATCAGCCATTTTTAGCAATGCAGCTAAGCTAAACGCCTTAGCAGTTAGCAGTGGACAGGTGCAGCTCGTTAACTCCTCTCCTCCACTCCCACGGCTGCTTCTGGACACCGCACTAATTATGGTCATGGGATTAACAAACCAAACAAAGATTAGTATGGCTTTAACAAGTCAGTTTGCACATAATCGGCTCATTTGTAAGATTATCATCGTAATGACTGAGGCAGGTTAAAATTTTCTAACATGACAGATGCAGGTGTGAGTTGCTCTTGCATCAGTTACAATCACTGCATTCAAACATGCTCTATCCGTGACTGCCACATGTGAAAAAAAAAACTTGTTTTCCATTGTTACGGCACATCATTGAGCCATGTTTCACTCATGGGAGGCCCACTTAGTGCAGCTGGCACTGGAGAAAGAACTTAGAGGAGTGCACTAATGACTGGAAAGATGTCATCCTCACACAGCTCAACACAGACACTCGCTGCCTTCAGCTACACCGATGGTGAGCAAAACTAATTTTTTTTGAATTCTTGAATTTTTGTTGTGCTTCTGTTTATTTTTACAAATAGATTCATTTATACATTTCTCACATTCACATCTGCCTTCTTTTCTGTGTTTAGTCAACAGTGCCTCTGTGCTTGCAGCTGAATTGTGGGTATAATAAGGGGGTGTTGTGTTGGGAAAGCACTGGAAATGTGTCTTTTTCTTTCTGTGGTGCGTTGGTGCTTTATTTTGTTGTGTATTCATGAATGTTTGGTCTAATTTGGTCTGAATGCCCTTGAATGCCTGACAGCTTGGTCATTTTTTTCTTATTCAACAGCCTCTGAGGCTATTTATACACCTTGTTGCTCATGCAGTTGTTTTATGCATGGCCCCCATGCAGAAATCTGAGTGGAAATCTGCCTGTCAGGTTTGCTGTGGCGCAGACCCTGCAGTGTATGTTGGGTTGTAGCCTGGACAGGCTTAAATGAAACCAGAGAGAACAGGCAGTTGATCCAGTGCAAGCTAGTGATAACAAAGACAAATAGTAAGCCATGGCACCAGACTGCTGGTCAATGATCAGTGGGTGCTCGAGATACTCCCTAGGAGAGAAATGGGGACTGACAAAAATCCTTTCAGTCAACTGTGCAATCAAGTGATAAGGATGAAATCACTTTCTCTTAGATGTTTTCATCGTATGATTGGCTCATGCAGTTATTTCTACCACAGGGAACACAATCTGCCATCCTGACCTGGCCTTGTTGTTCCCCTTTTGTAATTTCCAGTGAGAATGTTGATGTTGGACAATGTTGCAAAACTCCATATAATGTAATATGCCAACATTTGCAACTACAGTATTAGTTTAAGTTAGACAGACAACATACTGGGCTGATATTAAGGGAAGTTAATGGTCCTGGGGGGGGAAGAAAAGTACTGTAAGGGGAAGACCAAAGACCACACGTCAAAGTATATTTAGAGGTCTTAGGGAGTACTATTGCATAGGGGATGTGAGTGGGAGCTGCGCAAAATTTAATAAATTGCCTGAAGTGATATCCCCAGACCTCTGTGGCCCGCTGCTCATCTCAGCTTGAGGCTAGTGGCTCGAGGCTACATTAGCTGCTACTACCATAACACACCAGTTTCTGTAACCAAACTGTTGATAATTGAGTTGCAATACAGGTTTTGACAAGGAAGAAGAATGCATTGAAATTAAAACCACAATCTCTTTTTCTGTTTCATTTTGATCCCTTCGTTGTTTACTGTCCAACAATGTTAGAGGAAAGCTGATCTCAGATGGTAGGTAAATACCAGCATGTAAGATCAATGTGCTATGTGGGCGCCAGGCGCCCTTAGTTCCATGCTTTTTCCCTACACTAGATTAGCTACACTGTTGAACATTGGCATTGGACACAATGCTACAGAATGCTACAGAATCATGCAGTATATGAACATAATTCCAAAGAAAACTGGTCTTTTAAGCTACTTAATCACAGCTGCAAAGGCAGCTGCACAAAAGTTTTCAAAACAGCCACAAAAATCATAATTTATGTCAAACACAGGAATGTTGCTCTGGCAAAGAGGAGCAGAGGCCATAAGTAAACCTTTGCCAGCATTAACTGAAAAGTACTTGATAGGATATTTGCATAACAATGCAACAAAATGCAGTCTAAACACAACTGCCAGAGTTGAATCAACCCCTCACTGACATAATTTGGAGTAAATGAACATCAGCTTCACAAAGGCAGTTGCATTACTATACTCATTATCACAAGTGCCTACCTGTACCATTACCAGTATAGAAGTCAGCATAACATAGTGTGATAGAAAGCACATGTGCTTAAACAAATAGGCTGTGATTTAAGTTCTGTGAAAAGAGTTGTTTATGGTTACAAATATTGATTACACTGCACTGCAGTGTATGAATTTTTAAAGGTGCTATTGCCCTGAAGGCAAACACCAAGGCAAGTGCTACGACAGGTGTTTACAGAGGCTACAGTAATCACAGCAGCATTATTTAGAGCCTTTCCTCGAAATTTTTTACTGGATATGTAAAAAAAAAAAAAAAAAAAAAAAAAAAAAAGAGAGAGACAAAAACACAGTCCACTGTGCAAAGTAGAGCGTGATAGTGAGAGTTGCTGATCTGTCTTTTCTCTTTGTTAATTTATGTACCATATTTTGGGCTTTCAAACTTTCAGGGGCTGAAAAATTCATTATTTCATTTTACCCTTATCTTGGGAGAATCAAAATATGGAGCAAACTGTCTTCATTCATTCCTTACAATATATATATATATATATATATATATATATATATATATATATTATGTATTATGATATGACTTTGTATTTGGCTTCCGCCTGATATATTGATTTTCTTCTTTTGACAGAAATGTTATTATAAAAAAATTATGTCTGATTCCAAGAATTCAGACATCATCAAGGTGACATTGGTGAAATTTGACAGTGGTCTGTTTAACAAATATTGTTGCTTTTTCTCACATTCTTTCAAAAAGCTTGTATTCCCTTGTGGCATTGCACTGTTTAGCAGAGTACTGAGCCATTTTATATTTATACAAAAGTTTAGTCGACTTGTTCTAACAAATACTCATCATTTCGTAATGATCATGCATTCACCACCCAACTCAAGAACTGGATTGCGTCTAAAGACGACAAAACAGTAACTAACAAGGGCAGCTGGCAATTCCCCAGATGGTACATTACCGCATGCATGCCTGAAGCTGGTGATATATTTACCGTAAGAAGGGACCACTGAGCAGCACTGCAAAGTCCCTGAATTAGCAAACCCAACTGCTGTATTCTTTCTCTCAGTGGGGTCAAGTAAAAAAAAAAAAAAGGAGTATATATCTTTTGTATTTGTTAAATTGGAAACTCCACACCAGAACCATTACTCTTGCGTCAAACAACAATGACCAAAATCAGTGACCAAATGGTGCAAAACACTCACACGTTCAGAGATGTTAAGCTGTTGGTCTTGATTCAGCCTGGACAGGCTTAAATGAAACCAGGGAGACCAGGCAGTTCAGTGCAAGCTAGTGATAACAAAGACAAATAGCAAGCCATGGCGCCAATGGAGTCAGAGACTACCATCCATTGATGAGTGGTTATTTGAGATACCCTCTAGGAGAGACATGGAGACTGTAAAAAATCCTTTCAATCAACTGTGCAATCAAGTGATAGCGATTAAATCACTTTCTGTGGGACGTTATCAATGTGTGACTGGTTCATCCGTCTTACGCTCATTCAAAAGTCTGGTGAGGATTTTGTGGGTGAACAAACGCATGTGTGGCTCTGCTCCAAGCTTCTCAAGCAGGTTTTATGACTCTCTGGGAAACAAAGCAAGGCATGCAGTATGAAAGCTCCATTCTCTCACGACAAAACTGGTTTAAACACAACGTGGCTGCTCAGAAGCTTAAGCTTATAAGCACAACCTAAATTTTATGGTCACAATTTAAATCGTCACATAGGCAGATGAGAAAAGATGCTGCTTAGACTGGAAATGTCTTCAGATGATGTAGGTTTTGCCTCAGAAAATAATTTTCTTTTCATTTGAGCAAAAAGTTGCAAAGAAAAATGAAACTGGAATTGTGAAATTTTCTTCAAAGTTTTATTCCAATTTTGCCCAACAACAAGCGTAAAGCCTTAAAAGATAAACATTTAATAATGGATTACATGTATATGCCCCAACATTTAATCTTTAACATTCTATATTAATCATCATTTTGATATATTTATCCTTAGTAATATCACAGTTCACTCACAGCTAGATTACAATATCATTTGATTTGAAAACTCTGAGGTTAATTTTTTCACATTTGTTATGAAATATGAGGTGTGTCCTAAGCCACCACAAAAAGAAAGAAGAAAAAAACAAAAAACAAATATCACAGGTAACTTTCCTCTAGAAGATCCAAACAGGTGAAATATGCACCTGTTTTACGTTACAAGTCATGCCACAATTTTATTGGTATATTATTGGTACAATATCACGAAAACTCAATCTGACTGAGCTTAACAGTCTACTTTTGTTATGAAATATGCAGTGTGTGGCCTTAGCCCCCACCAGGAACATATTATTCCTGGTCTTTGGAGAACCATTTTGTCACATAGGTTTTGGCATTTTGTAATGCATCTGGGTTCTGCGCCAGCAAGACAGCAGCACCTATTGCCACTGCTGCTATGACCAGCGTCTTGATTGAAGGCAGGAACGAGAGTTTGGATGGCTGTTTTTGCTTGACGGTTTGACTCTCCTGCGCTGCTTCCTTGTCCTCCTGGGTCAGGGCATTTGGGCAGAGTTTAGCCAGCACTTCCCGAGCTGCTCGGTGACCCTCTTGGATCGCACCACTCATGTACCCACACCAATTGGTGGCTGTCTCTGTGCTTGCCCAATGGATCCTGTAAATCAAGTAAATCAGTGAGACTTGCACAAATATTAAGCTGTGTGTTGCTGTTTGACAAGGCATTGATTCCATTCTCTATTGGAGTAATTACATCCTTTTTTGCACATTTACATAGTGTCTTAGGCCATTAACACTCATCTGTATTAGCAGTTTTACAAAGTACACATGTGAAGCTGTTGACATCTAAGAGTTTGTCTCTGATGAACTGATGCAGTTTGAGTTTTGCCCTTTAACAAGTCTCTCTTGGCCTAGATGCAGTATGTCTCTCTTCACTGAAATTTGCAAGTACATGCTCAGCAAATTATTGAGCCTGTTCAACCACGTAAGGGTTGATCACTAAAAAAGGACAATGACAGTGTTACTCCCTAGCCTTTTTTTTTCTCTTCTCCATGTAATGACAACAAAGTCAAGGATGTCTTATAGACCTTGTAAAATACTGCGTATGGTGCCCAGGTTTGTTGTCAACATCAATCCACATCATGTGGAGTTGAATGCAGTGCTGTCACAGTTAAACGACAGCTTGAGTGTGCAGACTGCAGGGCTTTGTCATTGGCAAGATGGTAACATTGTGGGTTTGATTGTGTAACAGTCTAGAGCAATAAAACAAAAAAAGGGAGGAAAAACAAGCATTGGAGTCAACACTTAGGAGATAAAATGTAGCAGTGGATGCTGCTGCCAATTTCCAGCCCCCCAAAGGGTTGAAGACAATGGCTGCAGAACTGAAGATGACGCATTACAGTCTCTTTTTACCAGTGGCATTGTGAAAACATACCACTAGCCACCCCCAAATGGGGGCACCCTAACAGCAGCTTGGCTAATTTTCTCTTTTTCCTCTTCCTGCACTGCTGGTTCAGTGAAAAAGCAAAGGCCACTGTTCTGGTATACAGATGGAGGGGCTGGCCTTCTGGCTTGTTTCTGAGACCCCGCTGACTGATGAGGTGGGGCTGAGCCAAATTTTAGCCTTCTATGGGCTGTTCTACCTGTTGGGACCAGAGAAGCAGAGGTGAGAACAAAAGCGGTATATGAGAGATTAGTTTCTGCTGTACAGCTGGCTGGTCTGCAGCCACTGATAGATATCAAAAATGATGGCATGTTCTAATAGAGTGGATGGACACTTTGATTGGGATATGTTATGCTCTTTAGTTTAGTCCTTTGAGGTGAGTTGAAGGACTCTCACAGCCTCTACAGATAAAAGAGAGTCCTTCTTCCTGGAGGTTAAAGTCCTCTACAGAAAGTAGCCATTTCTTCAAGTCTGTTATTTAGTAACTGTGTAACACTGCAGTTATATTTATGTATCAACAAAAACAAAAGATATGAATTATCTTCACTCTTTTATTGTTCATTATTCTGCATTCCTTAAGGCTGAAGTAGGCTAATCTCGGCTGCATGTAGGTGAACATGCATGACGATTATTTTGACATGTTCACTTGACTGTTTTTCTCTTTTTTGACAGATCTGTAATATAACACCTGTATAATATAATGCGATGTATGTTTTTCTGCTACCCACTTCCCGAAAGGCACTGTATCAACTAATCAGCTCAATTCAATCAAGTCCCTATGTCGAATGTTGCTTCTCCTGTGAGCAACATGATTATACATGTGGAAAGTGTTAAGAATAGAATGAAGAATGAAGAATAATACTGGTCTTACTGAGGGAAGCTAAATGGATTAAAATACCTTGCTGTCTGCTTCTGCACTTTCACCTGCACTGCTGAGACATTGCACGTGATGGAACTTTCCACTAATTCACCATTCAAAAGGATAGAGTACATGTATAACCAATTCCTACTGATGTATTTTGCCAATTATATTTTCTTCAAAGCTCCTCTACTATACCAGCCCCCAGCCCTGTCAACCAGTCAGAAGAGTAGGGAAGTACTCCCCCTTAGCACCTTTAATCTGGCCAGTATCCCCGATATCCCTGATCAGCAGAGTTAGAAGCCTTATCAGTAAACAGGCTTTGGACTCCATACACACACTCCATATACACACTCTGATGTTGTAAGAAGGGTATGACAATGGATTTCAATGGATGTTACTATTCAGCAAGCGTGCTAACAAGAAAATGAATGACTACAAAGCCAGAGTAGTCAGGAATAAACAGAGGATGAGTGTGTGCCAAAGTTGCATTGAGAAATGTTTAGAAGCATTTTGATTGTTCAGCCTACTAAATGATTCCATCAGAGACCTCTATCAGCAGAATATCCAAGACCTTGAGACCTGAAGCTGAAAGGCCTTTTGGCAACATGTCAACAAGCTTGGAGTTGGTAATGAACACCACCTGCCTCTCTACTGAGAGGTCTCGAGGCGTGATTGGTCTCCTGAAACTCATAAAGACTGCGTTTTAAGACCTGAAAAATGAATTTGCCAGAATGTTTCTTGTTTCCTGAAACCTCAAATATAGGACTATTTACCGCCACATGTAGTTATACACTCTTGTTTGCTCTGTAATAGATTTATACAGCAGTGACTCAGCTAGGAGCGTGATAAACCCAAAGATCACTGAGATACTGTATACAGATGATAATGAAAAGGGAAAGCAATATATTCAGCAAATATGGTGGTAAAAAATAAAACAGGCAGGAGTGGTGTAGGGGAAATCAATCAACATAACCATTACAGTGGCATGCATAGCGGGTGGCAGTAAACAGTATAATGAGCAGCAGCATTATGATGAGAAGAGTGAGAGCTTGTCAGATTAAAAAAGACCGCCTTGAGGTCTCGATGAAACTTGATTGGTGTCTTGTTTAAATAGGTGATTATAAGATAAGACTTAAGATAAGATGACATCGCTCGCGACTAGAGTGCTCTGTCAAAATGAATGCAATGCTTCGTCAATTGTTGAGAAAGGAGAAGCATTTGAATGTGGTGGCCCAGTCTCCAACGTGGGCAATAATGGAAATGGGATTTATCCCATGTCTGAATTTGAGAATAAAGATAAAAGAATCCCTCCCTCTGAGCTAGCTATCACTTTGACCTCTGCTGTATACAAACTGCTCTCTTGTGTTCAATTTAATCACATTTCCCAGTGGGCTGAGTCAGATAGTATAGCAGCAGATGAACAGAATGGATTTAGAAAGAAATTGGTCCGCATTCTCACATTAAGCACAAATACAGACTCTAGGAAGAATAAAGCTATCTATCTATTCCCGTCTGTTCTCGAGCATTTGATCACGCTGACGAAAGCATTCTTTGGAATAAAATGGTATTACTTGTCATATAATAAAATGCTTAATGTCTGTATATGTAGCTTAAATATGAAGTGTTGCATAAATTGCCTGACAGATTGAGTTAATACTTGAGAGACACAAGGCCTCTTTGAATGCCTCTCCCTTCTATTATTTTAGGTACATACAGTAAATGAAGTGTGTCTGACTGTATCTGTCCCCCTGGGACAATAAAGTCTAAATCTAAATCTAATCGAAGCCTAAAAAACTAAAGGTGTGTATATCTGTCTTCATGATGACTACAATGGTGGACACTAATTGACTTGCAGCCTGTTTTCTGCCAACAGAAGGCACCACTGTGTTTTATTACACAGTGTTTCAACAGAGATCTAGCAGAAATTTCAGAGTGTGATTGTCTTGCAGTTGGTTCCTTAGTGCGCCTACTGTACACAGGTCTAAAAATAATAATGACTGTGTTTTTGTTACCTTAGAATGAGCATTTTATATCTACATATGCCACACATCTGCTTCCACAGAGTCTGCCATGTTGAAACGTTTCTACAGTAGCTCAGAACAGAAAACCTAAACACTGGCTCCAAATGGGGTCTTTTGCGTTTTACGCACATTTCATGGACATCGTAGGTTCTCCATCGTAGGGAGAGTGGGGCAATGGGGCTGCAATCAGCAACTACACCACTAAATGCCACTAAATTCTACAGAGGTGTAGTTCCCTGCAATGTGCATTGGGTAAGGGGATCCCTTTAAGTTCCTGTGTGGTGGATAGTTAATTTTGGTGTAGGGATCATGGATAGATATTTGGAGATGTTCAGTTAATTAATTTCTCACATCCCACTTGCTCACAGCCTAATCGTTGTGTATTTTGGATTGCTGTATGATTCCCTGGGGTGTGAGTGGGGGTACAGTTTTCAATTCATAATTTTAGGTTTTACTTGTTGAAATAAATCTGTAAACCTTTCTATTTGTGAGTACTAGTGGGAGCTCACAGATTTCAAGCTGGTGTCATTAGCTGGCAGGATAGTTTTGTTTTGGTAAATACTCGGTCAGGTCTTTTTTCCCTGTCTTGGAACAGAGACTTGTTATTTTACCTTCTTGTCCGTTGGCACCAGAAGAATCTTACCATTTGGTTCTTGCTCACTTTTTCTTCTCAAATGTGTTTTATTGGATTTTCCTTGTATAAACAGATGCTTTGCCTTTGGCCTTTGTGTTGGCATATTACAATCACACTGTGTTGGCAGGAAGGGATTCTCCTAAGGGCATTTCATGCAAATTCTAGAATCTATGGCTTCTTCTATGCACACAAAATTTCATTTCACATTTCAACACAAATAATATATAGTTACAAACAAGTTACATTAATAAATAGAGATGATAGGAAAGCCTTATTACAACTTGATGACATTGTTGCTTTTCCTTCCTGTGTGTAGCCTATTGTATGTAGCTGTGAGAGCGTCTAAACTGTTTTGGTAGTTTAGTTTCAGCGCCTTTATATAAATGTTCTATGTATGTATGTATATGTGAATTACACAGGCTAAAATCTGCCTAATCTTGATTGAATGATTCTCTCCTAAAGATATGATAAAGAATTTGGTCTGCAAACTACAGGTAGCATACAGATAGATTTAACAGGATGTAAATAGTTTTGTGACTTCCTGTATATTTTCTTTGAAAGCTGCTGGAAACTGTCCGACTTGACTGCAGCTTTTTTGTCATAGGCTGCTGCCGTCTGAATTCGTCCGCTTTCCAGGCGAGGCGTATCTCAAACAAGCCTATAGTGTTACTGTTTAATCAGCATCTTAATATGCCACACCTGTCAGGTAGATGGATTATCTTGGTAAAAGAAAAATGCTAACTAACACAGATTTTAACAAATTTGTAAACAAAATTTGAGAGAAATAAACCTCTGGTGTGCATAGAGGAAGGCTTTGATCTGTTATTCAAACTCAAACAAAAGTGTTGTTTTCTATTTTTGTTGAGTGTAAATATTGTAACTCTGCTTCTTTGAGCACAAGTGAGACTCCCTAAGGAGTCATTCTGGTATTTCATGATGAGGAGCAGTGTTGTTGCTGTCCTTCCAAAGAAAGAATGGAGAAGGACCGACTGGCTAATCCTGAAATGGCTGAATGGATGCAAACTTCACTATTCAGACTCACATGAACTGCTAAGTCTATCGGGCTCTGATTGAGAGCTCCATTCGTCATTATAGAGTTAGGTGCCACACCCCTTGTTATGGCACCTGATTATCATCTCTGCACCAATTTTGTAAAATAGTAACAAAAACTCAATTTCATTTAAAACTAACAAAAAAGTTTTTAAAGATTTTAAATGTACTCTGAGTATCATGGGTTGAATGAGCTAATCCTTCTCTGTCGGTAGTAATAATCCAAACATTGTGAGGAGCAGCACAAACCAATTTTTTTGTTCTCTGAAACAACTCTTCTCAGCGCCGTGCTTATGCCGCATGCATTTTGGAGCCGTTAACTTAGTAAAGCATGAACCCACATGAGGTCAATTTATTCAGAGTTCTTGGCAGCCTCTCTTTCTTCTTACTCATCACTCACTCTCCTTACTTTTACTCATCCTCTCTCGCCACACCTAGAATTGAGTGGGGAGGGACTCTCTGTAAAAATCTCACATACTACCCACTCAGGCAAAGTATACACATAGGATAATAACTGTAATTATAAAAAAAAACACACTGTGGTCAGTATTTAGATTCATGCCATTCCCAAATAAAATCTCATAATCCACCGGACACTACAGGAGTCTGTTGTGATGTTTGAAGCACCGGCAGCATTCTAACCAACCAAGCATGAGCTTGACTTCATTACATGTGCTGGATTTGTGTCAAGGTCATAGCATGTCCTTGAGGATCCATTTCCTATATGGGCTCGGAATGTGGATAAGGGCTACCGCCCCATGCTGCTGTTTGAGTTACGTTATGTAATGAGCTTCCTCTGCTCCCCATGGACTTAATGTCATTATGGAAATACATTACCTGGATCCCCCACACCCCCATCGCTCTCATTCGTTCAGCTTTGTGCATCTCCGAACAGGCCATTTAAAATGGATTATAGGACATTTTCCGATGAGAACACCACACCTGATGACCTCTTGCCATTTCTTTAGAACTAGACTAATATGTATCAGTGAAGGCATAATCACTGCCACGACTCATGTCAATGATCTGTAGGCACTCTGTGCCACTGAGTAATACCTGGTTGGAAGGGGGAAGTGCACATTGTGTTTCTGTTGTATAAAAATAGCATGAGCATCCAGCAACCACAGTCAGTATTTCTCATACTGTCAACCGGTGTACAATGACTCTATTTACTGAACTATAAACTCTAAATTTAACTCTTGAAAGGATTTATATAAAAGATTTAGAAACTGTCATGTCGGTTTACTCCTCTACATTCCTCTACATAACCATTTGTTGGTGAGAACACAGAGGAAAGGTGACTTCTGGGAGAAGGAAAGGTGTAATGCTGTGGTGTATTTGTGAACAGTGGGGTGATTACCTGCCACAGGGGCTCTTCAGGCTAGGGTGGTAATATGTCAGTGCCCCTGGTACCATGACATTAACGGGGCAGCCCCCGCTGTAGGGCTCCTTAGCCCAGTCCTGTAAAGAAGAAAAGGTAAATGGTACTTCCCAAATCTATTTCAGTGTAATCTAAATCCAATATTATTTAATAGCATATTTCACGAGGACCAGTGGCTTTCAAAGTCTGACACTTTGGGTGTCCCTCCTTGTAGAAGGAGACATTGTAAACATAACATCTAATGTGAAGATGAACAGCTGAAGTCAGTAGGATATAATATCACATAGTATACTATTATTGTACTGTGTACTTGTATCATGTGACTTGATTCTAAAAATGTACTTGAAATGAACTACTAAATATTAAATAAGTAGATGTTGACTCGCCAACATCACCCACTCACTGCCTTTCTTGTGAGATGAAGATGCAGATTAGTGGAAGTAAACACTTCAGCTTGCCATGTGGAAAGAAGTACAGTAATTAAAATGAGGTTTGGAACTTGTGGGTAGGCACGTCAGTATATTTTCTATTTAAATAAAATGTACAGACATAATTACTAAGGCATACCGAGAAACTCTGATGACCCTTGGGCCCACATAAAATCATGCCAAATATGTCTCTCAACACTACAATCAATTTATCAGCTTTTTTTCTTCATTAAATTCTGAGTTGTTGTTATTGTATTCCATAATTGCATGTTCCCTTTGTAGTGTCTACAAAGTATAATCGTGATGCCTCCCTTAACGTCCCTGCCTCAAATTTCCTCGGGGCAACTTTCCATCTTGCCGTTCATTAGTGAAATGAGGAAAGAGCAGTCAAGGGACTAAAATCGGATGTCTGCATGACTGGTGGTGCTCTATCACATACCATACCATACCAATGTATGCTGTGCATATGTGTAATGCTAAGTACCACATTGCTTGTAGTGAATGTTCTTTCCCAGCAGTTGTGCTAGTAGAAGCTAGTGTGTCCATAATTTGAAAGTACTTGGCCCTGCCTTCCTTCAGCAGGTTCCCCATGCCCACCGTACAGGGATTTATTATAATGTATTCCATTTGTCTATGCTTCAAAATGAAATTAGCCTCTATTTTTGGAAAGTTGCTACAAGCAGCCATGTAGGTTCATTGCTGCTGCTACTACTGCTGTCTATAAGGGGCACAATGAGAAAAAAAAAAGACAAAGTCACCTTTTTCTATTGTGTCCCTATGGATGGCCTCCTCTACCATCCTAAAAAGAAACTACCTTCTAACTCCACACCCGCTCAAAAAATATGTGATCCCATGCTGGCTTCCCATTTTCCTAATGCCATTGTCTTAATGTCACCAGTGTGTAGTGTTAGTGGCTTTTCATGGTATGGTTGCTGACTGCAACCTCCTCACCTCACCCTCCCCATCATAGTGTGAAGGATAAACTATGGTGTATTCTGTAAATAGCGCCCCCCAAATCTTACTGGACCTTTAATATAGGGTATAATAATAATAATAATAATAATACATTTTATTTAAAAGCGCTTTTTTAGATACTCAAAGACACTTTACATAAAAAAAAAAAAACATCATGTATGTATAGAATATAGGTGGTGATGATAATTAGAACTGTTTGCTGGATCTCTTTGGGTATGGATCATGTTAGAAATATTTGTGGTCAACATTTGAAGGACATGGATTGACAGTTTCATTGCTGGAATACAACATTAGAGGTAATTCACATCTCATTGCTAGAACTATGTAGTGCCCACTGTTTGTTTTATTGTTTTTATTGTACTATAAGACTAGTAAGATATACTATTGAGCTAAAGCTAACTAGAAAAAGCCACGTTTGCACTATATCCAAGTCTTTGCCTACAGACATTTAGACTTTTACCACACAAAGAATAGCTTTCCCCTCTGGAAATCAGGCTAAATAATTTGACTATGAATTTTGGCACTGCAAAATTCTGCCTCAAACCAAAACATCACTGTTTTATTACATCAGACATCGGCCACTGAATTACTTACTTTCTCCTCATAGTGGATGAAAGACGCAGCCTCTGGGCCAAGGTATTTGACCAGCCTGGAGACCACAGCATTTCTTCTCTCTCCAACCTGCAAACAGAAGGAATGCCTGTGCCAACGCTGTACTTACATTGCACTTGCTCATCACTCAAAACTATTACAGCAGGCTGTTAAAATATGAATGCATATTGTAGAAACACATCCAAGCTGGACATGGGGAGCAGCAGTCAATTTGAATAACTCAAGCATGGTCAGCACATGCTCCTGGTTGTATTAGTTCACACAGTGAGTTATGTACAGAGCAGCTGAGGCCCGAGGACCAAAAGGACAGGTTGCCATAAAATGTGCTGACAGATGTTGCAAAATTGTCTAAGATTCTTCATCTTTGTGTCACTTTATCTCTGCTCTCAGCAAACCCTTAATAATTTGGAGCTGAAACTCATAGCCTCTTAATACACTCCTTATAGAAGAACAAAAAGTGAACTGAAGCGTGGTGCCAAATTGCTTTCAATTAGGAATTTATCCAAAAAATAAAACACCATTAATTTGCTGCAGGAGCACTAATAAAGCTCTAGTAAAAGTTCAGCCAGGAAGACTATTCTTTTTCATGTTTATATCTGTCATTATCCTGTCATTCACTCCTCTCACTCATGCTCACGCTAATTTCCTTGCTGCCATCATCTGGAGACTGTCAATCGTGATATCAGCTGGACACGTCTACCCAATAACTTGGCGACACACCTTCATCCTACACCTATCATCTTGCCTTTTTAAATATGATTCTCTCTCTTCGTTCACCTGTATGAACGCCCCTACGCCTCCCCTTTACCGCCCAGTCTCGCAGATTCATCATTTTATCAGAATCATCAGCTCATCAGTCATTCGCCTCCACCACCGCCACCAGTGTCTGGATTCCATCGTTGGATTTATCTTGCTGCTGCTCGGGGCAAACGCCCCTCGATCACAAATCTTCCTGTAGTGTCTAAGCACCAAAGACTTTCCGTCAAGACTTATCATAAATCATCTCTGATATAATAAACATTATCTTTACTGCGTTCACTTGTCTCTCCTGATTGAAATAGCGTCAGCTGAAAATCCTGTGAAATTCAAATAGCAAAAATAAAAACGAAATAATTAATGAACTAAAAACAACAGTGTCCAAATAAATTCACAGTATAAGAGCCAAACATGAAAAACAATCTTAGAGTAATATTTACAGCTGAATCATACTTAAACAGCATAAACAGTGTGTGATTGTACCCTTGGTGTCCACTTGTTTCACATACACCAACACTGTTTTTCCTCTGTAGCAGTGAGCTAGCGAGTGAGGGTTAATTATTTAGCACCCTGTGCAGCATGGCACAGCAGGGGGACAGCTACTCTTGAGCTCTGTAGTGAGCCAGGCTAATGACTGAAATGCCAAAACAACACTAGAGATGAGGCTGGATTCTTTTCTTTTTTTTTTCCTCCAGGTAAAGGCAAAGCACTGGGTCTAAGTGAAAAAGTCAACACAGAAGGAAGCTGAGGTAAAAGAAAGAGGAGAGGATGTAGGCTTAGTAAGCAAAAAGTGTGTATAGGAGAGAGAAGAGGATTGCAGCTGTCAACAGCAATATTCACTTGCTGACAGAATATATAAAATGCAGCCTTATCATTAAAGATATATTAAACCTGCATGAATCCAATACCACAATAACACTTTTATATTATATTGTGTTGATTCTGTAATAATAGTTAAGTCAGGTATTTTTAGGGGCTATGCTTATGACTTGATGGATTACTTGTTTAGGTAGTGGAAATAAAACTCAATTTTATGACACCTACTACTATTTGCAATGTGCCCGTTGTTTCCAAGGCAAAAAAAAAAAAAAATGACACATCAGGAACAGAAATGAAAAAAAAATCTAATCTGGTTCTTTAACCCATAATGTCCCATAATTATCAAGGCAACAGTTATTGAAAGTTGGCAGGACCGCATCACTGTTCTCCTCAGTCATATGCTGTGCTGTTTCAGAGCTCAGGTGGTGCACAATCTTTCATTTTCATAATATTGCCCCTGAGCATTTAGTTTGACACAAATACATCATTTTGACAACGCACGTCATGTTGCCTTTGTCTCCACGCAAAATATATACCAGATTTAACCCTGAACATGCATGAGAAACAGTTAAAGCACCATATGATGCTGAGGCAGTTAAGTTATTATAAACTGTAATATGTAACCTGGCAGCTTGCAACATCAGGAATAGCTTTTGATAATCGTCTATTTCATGCCTGCCTACAATTAAAGCCTATCTCACAAACCACAGTTTATATCCACTGTCAAATATAATTACAACACTTCACCCTGATGATGGAAAAATATGCATCAATTATTCTGCTCATCTACTATTTATATGCATTGTGAATTTACATGAGATCATAATGGGTCACAATCATATATCAAACCAGTGGCTGCATATATAACTGTGTTAAAAAACAGAGAATACTGACATGGCTAAAGTATAGATAAATATACATACATGTTAATCATATAATCACTAATCTGTATCTGTGTCTCCACATTGATGACCCATTACCTCCTTGGAGCTCCACTCGTACGCCTGCTCGCCGGCGATGAAGCCCACCAGAGCAGGGCTGCCATAGGGGGTACTGGCATCGAAGGTCACATTGAATGGACATTTACTGGATGATCCTGTTGCTATCTCCCCAGAGTAGCCCTTCTCCTTCCAGAAAGCCTGTGGAGGAAGAGAGACAGGTCACAGCTTCAATTTAATACAAAATCCAACTTAAAATCACTTTACGTATATAGTTATATCTAGGGCCATCTCGCAGGCCTGACATAGTTGAACTGCAATTCAAAAGATCTTTCCTTTGTGTCATTTCTGGCAACAAATATCTTTCACTCAAGGCCACTTTTGGTTCTGTGAAGTCTGTATAGCTGTCTGAAGTCTCGCCTTGTCCTAAATCTAAAAGAATATACTGAAATAATGTAAAAAGTCATTGAGTTTGATGGCAAATCATTTTCTTGAATTGCCTTACTCTGCCAGCATTGACCATGTGAACTCTGGCTGAATTGAGAAAGTCAAAGTTAAGTTTGTTCTGTGTGAGAAATGACATGTCATCCACAATATATACAGTACAGTATATATGTGATTATGTGTGTGTGAATAAAAAGTACAATCTTATATGAGACCTGTTGAGAAGAGGCCAGAATAATCTGGAAGTATTGGGCTCTCTTGCACACATTACGTGTAACCTGCTGGCAACTTGCAGACTCCTGACTCATGATGTAGTACCTTTAATAAAAGCTTTTAGGCAGACTTTTGTTTTGAGTGCATCAAATGACACTTGACATGTTGGATACAATAAACAATAGACCAGATAAATGAACGAGGCGGATGACTATTTTTTTTCTGCAATCACTGACAGCAGTAATGGTTGTTTTTAATTATTATTTCAGTGTCAATTATAACACTGGTTTTAGATCTGAAATGAAATACATCGTTTGCCATTTATTATAACTCATTGTTATTAATTATGCTGCAATAAGCCATCAAGGCCAGAACATACAAATTTTTGTCAAATGAATTAATAATTCGGATTCTGTTACCTTGTGACCAGTGCCAGAGTAATTCTCTAAGTCATCTGAAATGAGCATTCAGTTCAGCATTTAATTAGTTTAGTTTTTAAATCTCTGGGGGAGAATAACCCCAGACAGGGTGGCGGGTCTGTGTTATTCTCTACTCACGCATCCTTCTCACCTTTTTCACCCCTAACCAGTTTGTATGTCTGAGATTTACTCTAGCGGTATCTCTGTGGAGATCAAGGTCAATGTGAAATCCTAATTGTCGCAGATCTCTTTAAGCATATTACTTTCTATGCTTGTTATGCATTTTGGATGTTTTTTTCACCCTAAATAAATACTGACTAGATTTCATAAATGATCAATGAAGAAATAAGTTCAGTATTCCAGTCCAGTTGCATTATACTCTCTAGTTTTTTCTGAAAGTCTGAAACCTTTTGCTGAGACAGCAAAAGAACAACTAAACTTACAGTTCCAAATAGAGTAAAAACATTATTTACATTGCACTCTCTCAAATATTGCTTTAAGAATAATGAGGGCACAACATTCTTGCATTATAATTTAAACTACAAAAAAACTGAAGTAGAACTCTAAATCTCATGAGATTTCAGCGCAGCTATGGTGACACACCAACAAAATGTTTCTCTCAAATAATTTCTTCAGGGCCAGACCCATCAATTTTCCGCACTAGACATCTCAGCTGTCCTGCCAAAGAGCACTGTCAGGGAGGCTAATTTGAGTGATCAACAAGCGTGAAGTATGATGGCATGCCTTCATCCAATTCTAGACCTCTGGAGACTGAGGAGAAAAGGCTGTTTTTGGCAATACACATTGAGTGCATTGCGCACAGTGTGCTTGACAAGGTGCAGCTCTGCAAGCGCACACCATCGGTGAGGATCATGACCTAGCCATGGCTGCCTTAGCTACCTCAGTGGTCACATTTGCAACAGTGTTGGACCTTGTTCAGGTAGGCTTACATGGATCTTTTTTAGCTCGAGGCAGGACACCTGCTGCCATCTGTCACCACACAACGATCCACTTTTGCGATTGGATGGGTCTGCCTTCATACCATGCACAGACAGGTTCCTTCAGGCTGTAGAATTTGCTGATGTTCAGTCTTTTTACATCCAGGCATTACATAAACTCCATATAATGTGGAGACGATACACATGATGTAGGTGTTGCCCTAGCAAATTACCCAACAGTGGGGAGGGTTGTCACAAGTAAGTGGAGAGACAGATGTGATACCCCGCCTGAGGCTGCCTCTAAGGACTTGGATCCTGAGAGGGACAAGCTGGTGTTTCTCGGATTACTCCCCGCTGTGAAGACGATAATCCAAGACAGAGATGCAGGAGTGACTCTTTCTGCTGAAAATGCAAAATTGTTGGGCTTGCACAAGTGGTGTGACAAGAGCGTTCCAGTGTCAGCTCGGTGTTCTCTCTTTTTTTTCCTACTAGTTACATGTCTGCTGCCATCTGTTATGAAAGTGTGTCATTTTTTCTGGTCATGAGTTTTAGCCAGAGTTCAGTTTTTAACCCGCTGTCCTCTGAAATGTTTCCGACATGAAACACACTCCTCCTCTCCCTTCAATGGGGATCTCTGGTGGTTTTTGATGTCTTTTCAAAGGGGCTTTTTTTGTATGCACTGTGCACTTGCCTCTCTAACTGTCTTCTTGCTTTAACCTCAGCTAAACGGATGAGCAGTGTCTGAACATTTACATAGAGTTTAACATGAATGTCATAGTTTTATCACCACAGTGTTCAGAAAAAAAAAGTAAGACAGAAAGTTGATTTGTCGGAGAACAACCGTATGTATCTTGTATGTAATTTCCAGCAGAGTGATCAGACAAATTGGCTTTGTTTGACCACTGTCACACTACCAGCAGCACTACTGAACATGTGAGAGAAGTTAAACAAGGTGCAAAAAAAATACCTAATATGAAAGCACAGCTTCATGAAGTGTGGATTTAAATATTTTGATATTTTTCACTAAGGATTATCATTTAAGGCAACCTGACTTAATAAAGAAGATTTTTTTTATTACATTTTCATCAAATTTCAATTTGGTATTGAAATCAGCACATCACACTAATCTAATATACAATGCAACTGTCACTGTGTAAAAACATCACTGCCCCTCAGGCTCAGCAAATGGCAAAAAACTACAACCAGATGTTTGTGGAAACTTCACATCTCTGTGGAGACATTTCACCCACTGCTTCACACAGAACTGCTACTGACACTTGTGGGTTTTCAAGCATGAACAGCTTTTTTCAGGTCCCAAAAAGAACATCCCAAGGGATATTGGCTTAGGTGAGAGGCCTGCAGCTGAGAGGACTTCTGTTCTGCTCAATAACATTTTTACAAGTTGCTTTTGACCATGGCCAGCGCATTCCTTTACCCATGCCGCTGACAGTCACATTTCATGGCAAGGATCATTACATCACATTAGGGGAGACTGGCTGAAATCAAATTTAATTGTTCAGATTGATGAGTGTATTCAAACAAATAGCACTAAAGATCTTTAACTAGGTTGCGAGGGAAGTGGGCTGCTTTTTCTCACATTGAGAAAAATAAATAAGGTTGGATTTAATTATAAATGTGCTTTGGATGTCAACAACACAAAGGATCAGGCTTTCAGTAAGAGGAAGGTGGGAGTATCACAGGCATCAAGAGAATATTGTTTTGTAGAGAGCTTTGTGACATGTACATTGGTGCAACACTTGTTGTGTCAGTTACAAATACTCTTCAAAGTTCAAAGTGTGCAATGACAGGTGACTTCAGACCGTAACAGATTGTTTTCACAGCAGGCATTTTATCTTGTCATAGAAGAAAACTCACAGATATAACTGAAAAGATTAAATAATTGATAACAACATCTCATTTCGGTGAGTTGTAGTAGTTCTAGGGTGTTGATAGTGTGCATGCTGGCTCAATGTCATGTCTGACAAGTCAACATATTTCCATTGATATTACCGGTGCATAACGTAATTCACTTTGTCAATTTGTGTTCAATATCAAGCCTCACAGACCAGAGGTGTCCGGATCAGTAAAACCATTGCATTAGAACCTAAAAATAACACCTCCAAATTCTCCCCATTTTTAACTGTAAAGACGTGAAAACACAGAATGAACAGTTGGTTCATTAATTGTGAACCAACTGTTGACAAAAGAGATGATGAACAGCCTCAGATGTCTAACAAATAAGCAGAATTCCAACTGCATGTTTCAGTTTATCCACATTCATCCATCACAATATAGATATGTGGTCTACTGTCATCAACATGTGCATCATAATGTATAGATCACAGTGGATCTACAAAGACACAAAACATTTAGTCACGTGTTATTTTTAAACTGGACATCAATATGGTATTATACTGCTTTCTTTGTCCAGTGCACAAATCAGGAACAGTAGCACATCTCATTGAAAAATTGGAATTCTATCACACTTTGCAAAGTCATCCAGCGGACCCGACTGGACCCTTTCGCAGGTCGGTTCTGGTTTGAGGGCCATGTGTTTTACCCCCCATCTATAGAATATATTTTACTATTTACTGGTACATCAAAATAAATGATAATAATAAAAATGGGAAATCTTCTGTACTGGTGAGGTCTGTACTTGCACGTGAGAACTGCACTTAATAAAATTAGAGATTTGGACTAGCACGCCAGAGGTTACAGGTATGCGTTTATAGAGTCAGCCAAAGTCAGAAACTTCATCTGTCATTCTATGTCATCACTGACAACGACATTTTAAAAATGCGACACAATATAGTGTGGGATTGTTAGCCTTGTCCCCCCACTATGTTTGTTTGTTCCATTGTGAATATTTTTGAGGGAACTATATGCTGCATTAATTTACATTCTGAATTTGGACACTCAAAATGGCCATGGGTAAATAGAGTGCATTATACTGCACAGCCAACAGTTTGTTTTTTGTTTTGTTTGTGATTTATTTTTTATTATTTTTTTATTATTTTTTCCCAATACTGCCTGTACTTATTTGTATGGCAAACTTACTGTATTGTTGATGAAGTCTAAAAAAAAACTGTAGCAAATAGGAAGTGATTTCAGACACAGCCTGTCTGTGCATTGTACATCTAGAATACAACAGTCTGTTCCCTTTTTTGATCCATATTTAAACTCTGCTCTTGTGTTGGCTCAATCTTAAGTTCACTACATAGTTAGCAATGCACTGGTCTGTACTGTAGTATCTTTGTGCTTCCTATCCTGAGCTGATATGCTCAGTTAAGTTGTCCACAATAATAACCATCTTTTTAGTGTGAAGGTATTGGATATTAATAATTGTTGAAAAAGAAAACACTCTCTAGACCACTAACTGACTCCAGACAGACACATAAGAAGAGACAGAGAGTATCAAATAAACCATATTGGAGATCAGTGACCAATATTTTTGTATTTATCAGATTCCAAATGCATTTTGGCAAGACACCAGGGCACAGATCTAATAAGTGTTTGCATGAGCACTAATGATTTTGTGTTCATTACAGTAGACAAGTTTAATCTACTAAGGTGCACACGCATTTTGGTAATTAATTGTGCGGCTGTAAAGTGCAAAATGGGAAAGACTGAACAAATGAAATTTCATGTGCTAGGAGCTTGTTTGTACAAAGTATTGAGATCTATACAAGAATGTGTGCCAAATGAGTTGAGTGTTGTCTGCTAGAACCTTTTCTATTTCAGAAAATAGGTAAACAAATTCTGACATTGATTTGCCCTCACTTCTGCTGATGCCACTGCCAAGAAATATTGTTACATTTTGCATAAAAGAAAACATTGCACACTGGTAATAAGATTTCATATATATTCCTAGTCATGATTGGTTGAAAAATACAACTTTGTTTTTGTACTTTGATGCAGTCTTGTCGGTGGATTATTCAAATTTTAGGGGACCAAATTTGGAACATGCAGGCTGCAATTTGCAACATGAGAGCTCTAATGAAAACAAACTGAATACCTGCAACCCATGCATAACCATGCATGAGCCATGTGGGACTCACAAATTTATCTGCAATGTGCAGGCAACAATCAATTGAGAAACATGACACCGCAACCATTTGCAATTTGCATGTAAGCAGCTTGAAAATTGCTTTTATGAAATGGGCCTCTGCATTGCAACTGTAAAATATCAAATTTGACAAGCATGTACTGTAATTAAATGTTATTTTTTATCAACTGCTTGAGTTTGGAAATCAACCTGAGGCTGTTTGACGTCTATTACGTTATTTATAGATGAAGCCTTTGGGGTGAGAAACAACAACTATTTAGAAGATAAAGAATGATTGTCTAAAATGAATTTTTCTGCATTTGTATCATCACAGCATTATTCATGTAAATGTCTGTTCAGTTGTGATTTATCTTTTGTTACTTACCGTCTTGTAGGTAATGATGAATTTTATCATGTGCCCCATAGGCATGTTCATGGTGAGAGATTCTCTCTGGCTGGGCAGGGGTGGCTCGTAGTGGATCTTTGCTGTTGGGGGGGGGAAAAACAACAGAACACCATGAATCTCAAAAACGGTATTGTTCTGTTCCATTTAATCCACCTTCCCTGGTCTCTGGTGTAGTTTAGGACAAATCAGCTTTATTTGAGAGACAGAGTAAAAGAGGGAAATAAAAAGAAGTGAAGATGGATAGCACACTTGAGTTAATCCTTCTATTGATCAGGATGGTTTTATCTTGAATCATTGACTAGCATTAATGGCCATCCAGAGAAATCCCCATGACCTAATAGTACTCTGGCTGTTGCTGTGCTCCAGAGTACTAATCACAGCACTTACATCTGTAAAACCTCCATCTCGCTCATGAGAGAGCAGTCAAGTAACTTCGTCAGTACCGTTAGAGGTAGTGTATGTCACGCATGCAGAGGAGCCAGACTGCCTCTGTGCTTGCTCTGGCAAGTGAAGCGACATCTGGCCAAAAGCCAGGCCTTTTAACGAATGAACCAGTGGAAGATGTGAAACATCATTTAGAAACTGTCGAGGGCCTGTCAGCAACCTCAAAATAATGCCCTTAATGCTAAACAAAATTGATGAGCCAGAAGCAGTAAAATTGAAAAACAGTGACATGATAAGTGGCTCCGAACTAATTTGACATGGTCACTTAGACGTTCAACTGACAGCACTGTGCACATGACATAAGACCTGTCAAGTGGCGTCATATCCATAATGCCACTTGTTTTGACACCAAAAGCCTCTGAGTTGATATCAGGAGATGCCTTCTACCTCATTATTTGTCAGGCAGATGTTGAGTTGTCTATGTCTAAATGAGACGTATTCTAGCATCTTATTCTTTTGAACACAGTGCTCTACACTGTCCACTCCACACAAATCTGCTGTGACACTTTTGTGAAACTTCATCACAACTCAGGATAACCACAGTTAAATCAAGGTGATGTGAATAAGCAGATTGAAATGGATGGCAGTTTATATAACTAAATGATGTGAGATTAGGCACACAAATCGGGTTCTGTGGGCTCAAAAGGTGGCTAGCTGATGAATAGGGACAAAGTGCTGCTTGTAAACAGACATCAGCCATTTGCAGTAGTGACGGAGTGAGAGTAATGTCATTCTTTCTGGCATCTAGCCATTTTCAGACTTGTACATTTGAAGGCATCTCACTATTGGCACCCTCTGAAAATGTTGCCAGAATTACAAACCTTATCTACGAGAGTGAGAGACAGTATCCTATTCACAATTCTAAACATAGCTGCATGGCTCGGAAGGCTGTGTTAGTCTGTTGATCAGATGGTCCATCACTCTGACTGAAATATCTCAACAACTATTGGATGGATTTTCCTCTATCACCATGAGGTTGATGTTTGTTAACGTCTCAACAAACCAAACTATTGATGAATTATTCACATCCATTCCCCCTCAGGATCAATTGTCATGACTTTGGTGTCTTCCTGACTTATTCCATAGTGCCACCATCAACTCAAACTCATCCATCCAACCGCTTATCCTCATCAGGGTCACTGTGGGGCTGGAGCCTATCCCAGCTGACTTTGGGTGACAGGCTGAGTACACCCTGGACAAGTTGCCAGCACGTCACAGGAGACATAGAGACAAACAACCATTGACACTCACATTCACACTTATGGGCAGTTTAGAGTGCCCGGAGAGAACGCTCAGAGACACAGGGAGAACATGCAAACTCCACACAGAAAGGCCCCAGCCGAGGTTCGAACCAGGACACAGAACCTTCTTGTTGTGCGGCGACAGTGCTAACCACTGCACCACCATGCTGCCCAACTCAAACTCAACTTTGTCCAATACTTTAGGCTATACCAGAGGTGTTTTATTACAATACCTGCTAAATGAAGGACATTCCCATCATCTGCAGCTGTACCTTGTGTTTAGTGCAAATGTTAGCGTGCCAACATTAATGATAACCTAAGATAGTGAACATGAACATGTTAGCATTTTCATTGTGAGCATGTTAGCACAAAACATTTGGCTTTGTCACCCTTCTTGTGTATGAAGTTGCTAATCAAACTGCAGAGAAAAACTTGGCCCACATATCCGCTATCTGCTTTGTGAAAATCTGCTGGCTACACAGGAAGTCCTGAAAAATTGGCTATTGAGGCCATATCATTGTCAGATAGCAGCTGATCGGTTCCGAGATGGATAAAATAACTGCCAAAACTCAACTACATTTAGTACAAGAGGTGATATAATATTAGTTAGACATAAGAATATTTTCTTTCACCATTATGTTTTCCTTGTTTAGAGCACGACTGCAGGATGTTCTACTGATTTCACACTGATACCTTGTGTGCAAAATAAATGCTGCTTATAAGCTAACCTAAAGTGTTTCTAAAGAGCCTGACAGCTTCTTGTATATTTGACTTTGTCAACAACAGAAACTGCTCTCACTCCCCAAATTGATTGACAGGTACTTTCATATGTAGACTAACACTGTAACTAAAATTAACGTTTTTATTGTCTTCTGGTAAATTATCTGTTACATTAATTTGTTGACATTATTTTGTTTATTAATAATTGTTGACCTAGACCAACCTGCTTATATTTGCATTTGTAGAGTAACTGGTCATTTATATGATCCTACCACTTGGACCCTTTAGTAATCAGAGCTACACAACTGTATTGCCAGTTTTATTCGAATTATATGAACATTCGGTATGATATAAATCAGTACTCTGAACCATTTGAGTCAAAGAGTTCCTGCTTTATAGTCTGACCAGAAGATGAAAGAAGAAAGAAAAAAACAAAATAATAAATAATACTGAGTTTTTCCTTAGACTGGATCTGGAGAAGTACAGCGTGTTCCCTGATGCTGATACAGTCCTCATCTGTGCTGTTCTCTGAAGTACTCTCATTTGACAGTTCATCAGACAGCTTTTTACATCATTCTGTCATCTTTGGAAAACAGCTGCAAGTTCAAGAGTGTCTCATGGCTCCAGAGCAATCTGCACTACTGCTAGTTCCTGACCCTTAACATTCGAAGGACTTCTAAGGACGCTTCCTCCCCCAGAGTACTCTCCTTCTCTCTCTCCTACTCAATCTTTTCATCGCCTTTCTGAATCTCACTTTTGCCTTTTAAAATATTGTGGCATTTGATCCTTTCTCAACACTTTTTTGTGAATGCATTAGTGCACAACATTGACCTTACTGTCCCAATTTCCTCCCTCACTGACCTGTGAGTCACATCTGTGGTAGCCTTCAGCAAGGGGCTTCCGAATTTCCATTATTTTCTCACTCCGAACTTTTCGCATGGCGCACAGGCACTTTCAGTGTCTTTGACTGTCAAAAGGATGAGGAAAGTGAAACACGAAAAGCCACTCAAATGAAGACATAACATCAAAGGGATGATGATTCTGAGATGCAGTTTCCAAATGGTATTGATGCAAAAAAACCTTTAAAAATATGAAACTTAAACTAGCTAGAGCTGAGGTTTAGTTCATGGCTGTCTGTGTATGCTGTGAAATTGGATCATTCCTTTCATCCTGAAAAGCCAATAGAATAGTGCACAGCATATGATGTCACAATCTGTTGTGGAGAGGAAGAAGAAGAAGAAGAAGAAGAAGAAGAAGAAGAAGAAGAAGAAGAAGAAGAAAATACATGTACAACCTTTTGCTAGGTGTACGGCCAAGATAATGTTCCATGAAAAGAGAAAAAAGCTTTCTTTCCAAACTACAAGGTGTAAGCATTTCGATCAAAACAAGGTTATAAAAGAGCCTCTTATACCGTTATTCCTGGAAAGTATCCAAAGAATCCAGAAGGTCAGTTCAAAATAATGAGGCACCAATGACAGATGGTAACAAAAAAAGAAAAGAATAACAGCCCTCACTGTCATAAATCTTTAAGGCCATCGGAAATAGACAGCACAGTTTACCAACCACTTAATCCAAATGTTAAAGATGTGGTCCTGTATCTATGGGCACACTGCATCACAGAACTTTTATTGAATTATGTACGTAGCCCTTTGACACTTATTGAAATTGAAGGCTTGGTAGTAGCAGCAGACACCCGCCCTACATCTCTCCATACACACACTGTGGCTCCAGCATTGCTTAATAATTTCTGCTGTTTTGTCCAAAGCAGACTGAAGGAGGATGACCCCTTTGGCTAAAATTACTAGTTTAGGAATACATTTAACTGTGTTTTCATATTTGATTACTTTTAACCTCCTAGAAAAAATAACTTATCACTGTAAACATTGCTGGTGGACAACCAACAGAAGATGCATTTCATTTTGAAGACTCTTTTAAAGCAACATTGTGTAGAAATTGGTATCTTGACACCCCGTCTCATAGTCTAATACCACTGTGGTAAATATGGAAAGCTGTACACATGTACAGTATTTGTTATGATTATATCACTTACGATCAAAAACCAGCAACCAGTTGACAACTTTGCTAACAGCCAAACATAAAGCAAGTGCAACAACACAAGACATAGCAGCCAGCTAACACTATTTACTAGTCCAGCCGCCTTGCAGCCTTTTATTTGATGATTTCCACTTGTGTGGCGGCTTCTTGATTGTTCACTCCTTTCTCTTCTCTGTCAACATCCTCTTTGGTCTCTGCCACGTCTGTAGAGGCTGCTGAAACCAGCTACATTGTCCGCATGCACAGCTCTGATTCTGGCACAACATCGGCTCCCAACGTCAGCATTCACCAATGCCGCGGGCCTGAAAATCTCCTCCACCTGGTGGTCCAAATCACCTGTGGCACCAGTGACCACTAACGATCGCCCAATGATCTGAGCTCACAGTCCAGGCAACCACATTAGCTAACAGCAGCTATAGTTCGTAGCAGTTTACTTCACTGTCCATCAGGACACTCTGTAAATCAGTCTGTAGTTGATGCGAAGCAGGACATCAGAGAAAAAAAAAAAAAACAGCAACCGACATTTTATCCATAAAACATGATCCAGTTTTACCAAATCAGTGAAATAGCTGGTGTGCGACTTAGTGTCATCACCACAAGTAAGCGTTACATCCTTCTTGCGGGAGATCGTACCCGGAGCACAAAGTTACATAGCACAGAAACAGGTGCACAAGGTGCAGAGTGGGAATGACAGAGGCACCATTCAACCGATTACAAGTCAGTGTGACATCAAAATACTAAATATATATATATAGTAAATATATTATAAATGTGTAATTGTATGGTAGAAACATTACACAATGTTGCTTTAAAGGTCCTGTGAAAGATATTTTTTAAATCAACTTCTGAAGTGATGAAAAGTGATAGAGTCCTAATTATCTGCCAACGATACGGCAGTACTGGTTATTTGACAAGAGATTTCTCTGTGGTTTGTCTGTGCTTCTCACTGGTTTGGAGTGGGCAGGCCTGTGTTGGAAAAAGGTGATATGAGGTATTTTTGTACACTGATCAGAATCTAGAAATACAAGACCTGAAATGTGACAGTTGTTGGGTTGTTTTGCTTATGCTAAACTTTCTAACTTTTTGAATAAGGTGTGGGCCGGTGGGAGTTACAGTACAAATCCATCAAAATGAGAACACAATGCACAACTCTGCTCCGATATATGATGCTTTATTCTAGGGCTGTCCTGGGGCATTATTACTGATGTCTTTTCTTCGATACACCTTACCTACAAATATATATACAGAAATATATTAGTCACTCCCCTGTCCAGTCACTGTCACCTGCGAAGCAGCTGCCCCATTTTAGACTCCTGTATCAGCCTACATTTAGTCTCATATTTGACTTTATCTGTGATGTGAGAACAGAAAAGTATTAAAAAAAGTATGGGTACTGGTCAGAGTTTAGTACACAAATCTACTGAGCTGACCAGTTCCTCTTGTCCAACACATTTCATTGTATTGTTGACCCTGTGTTAACTTACACATGACAAATAAACCTGAAACTTGAAATTTGAACTTGAACATGCCAACCCAGGGGTTACGCCCCCCACTAGTGGTCGCCAAAGATTCACAGGAGGTCACCACAACCTCACCCCTTACAACCCCCCCCACTTGCCCTCCATTTCCAAGCAGCTGGAGAAACTACAGTAGCAAAACATCCTATCGAGAGCCAGTGTTTGGTTTGTCCGTTTTGTGCTACTGTAGAAACATGGCGATGCAACATAGCAATTCTAATTTTCAGGTGACTATACACAAATTAAAACATAGTTCTGTATATTGTATTCAATTTCTCCTATATTCTGTAAATGGGGCCCCCTAAATCTGACACACTGGACCTTTAAGGTCTTTTTTTTTTTTTTTTTTTTTTTTTTTTAAATTTAGTTAGCCTTCATTTCTATTTCATTCATCATCTGGGCACAGTGGAAACCTGAGCACAGCTATATTCACAGGCCTTTCACTCTCTGCTAAACAACCATGTCCTGCTTTAGATGATTATGCAGTTCAAACAGCCAATGAGTTAACAATGGCCATGCATCAGGGAAAAGAAAGCCCTGCATTTGTCAAAAATAACTCTATTGAGAATGTAAGAAAATAATAAACACATAAAAATACATGTTACAGACAGAGAATTGTATCAGGATACAATATTAATAATACTATGTATGCTCTGATGCAATTATCCAGGGAAAAAATCAGCTTGAAATTCATCCACATTACTCATTTCACACAAACGTTTTGTAGTTTTGTGTTCACTATCTGGGTTAATTACACTGTTTGTCAGTTGTTCTGTCCTGTTATTATGTGTTGGACAGAATATGAAATATTCATAAAATATGTCAATTAGTCAGGTGTTGTCAGTTTACTGAATAACAGAAAGGGGTCTCATGAGGAAGAAGGCTGGTAATATGGGCTGAAATATGTGCCACCAGAAACTGAATTTGAATCATTTATATTTGAATTTGAATTGCTTAACTTGAATAATTGCATTAAAAAACTGAATTTGAATCACATAATTTGAATTTGTATTGTTCAATTTGAATCATTGCATTGACAAACTGAATCTGAATTGTAATTTGAAATTGAATTTATTAGTTTGGAACTGAACATTCAGTTTTCAAAATTCAAATTCAGTTCTCACAATTCAAATTCAGTTTGCACAATTCAATTTCAATTTTCTGTGACAAACATCCGGGTACTTGAGGCAGAGCAATCGAGCACAGATACACAGGACGCCTCTTCGGCCAATCAGCACCTACGTTTCTGAGCACGTAACATAGTGGTCATTTGTTGCAACTTGTCACCCGCCATGAAACGGAGGAAGAACTGCTTTATGGCGTTATATTTGAGTGTAGTGTTGCCACCCGTCCCGTTTTTCTTTTTTCATCAGCTGTCCCGGGGGAAATAAATCTCTCCCGGGACACAATTTGTCCTGTTTTTAGGAGGGAAATGTAAAAACTTTATTTGGTTTCCTTCGTTCTGTAGTCCAGAAAGGTTCCCATGCTTCTGTAGCTATTTAACCGTCTGGGGACGGATTGGGCTAATCTGCCTAATCCGCCTCGTAAATTTTACATATCTGTGAATATCTCTGAAGCGGTTTACGATAGAGAGATGTGTTTTTTGCACTGTTTTCCTGAGATTCCGCTGAAGACGGAGATATGCGGTTTGTGTCTGTCCGACACTTCCTTGTTGTTCTAGTCCACCGCGTAAAAGACCAATCGAAAAACAGATGTTCGGCAGACTGAAAGCGCAGTCAACGAATGGACAAACGTTAGTAGGCGGGATATTTTCTTTTTCAACCAATCAGTGGATGTATCTATGACGTATTCTAGCCAATCAAAGGACACTCTGGGGTCCTGGGGGGGAGGGACAACAGAGAGAGAGCTGTGTGGGTAGAACAGAGTGCAGGGAGCAGGGAGCACACAGAGCTGTACGTCATAGATACATCCACTGATTGGTTGAAAAAGAAAATATCCCGCCTACTAACGTTTGTCCATTCGTTGACTGCGCTTTCAGTCTGCCGAACATCTGTTTTTCGATTGGTCTTTTACGCGGTGGCATAGAACAACAAGGAAGTGTCGGACAGACACAAACCGCATATCTCCGTCTTCAGCGGAATCTCAGGAAAACAGTGCAAAAAACACATCTCTCTATCGTAAACCGTTTCAGAGATATTCACAGATATATAAAATTTACGAGGCGGATTAGGCAGATTAGCCCAATCCGTCCCCAGATGGTTAAATAGCTACAGAAGCATGGGAACCTTTCTGGACTACAGAACTAAGGAAACCAAATAAAGTTTTTACATTTCCCTCCTAAAAACAGGACAAATTGTGTCCCGGGAGAGATTTATTTCCCCCGGGACAGCTGATGAAAAAAGAAAAACGGGACGGGTGGCAACACTACACTCAAATATAACGCCATAAAGCAGTTCCTCCTCCGTTTCATGGCGGGTGACAAGTTGCAACAAATGACCACTATGTTACGTGCTCAGAAACGTAGGTGCTGATTGGCCGAAGAGGCGTCCTGTGTATCTGTGCTCGATTGCTCTGCCTCAAGTACCCGGATGTTTGTCACAGAAAATTGAAATTGAATTGTGAGAACTGAATTTGAATTTTGAAAACTGAATGTTCAGTTCCAAACTAATAAATTCAATTTCAAATTACAATTCAGATTCAGTTTGTCAATGCAATGATTCAAATTGAACAATACAAATTCAAATTATGTGATTCAAATTCAGTTTTTTAATGCAATTATTCAAGTTAAGCAATTCAAATTCAAATATAAATGATTCAAATTCAGTTTCTGGTGGCACATATCTCAGCCCATAGGGTAATCACTTTAGTTATACAAACCAAGAGCACCACGGAGCGTTTCTCCTGCTGTGCTGCTCACAGCACCAGTGGTGGACTAAGGGCCAATAAAAAGTACAAAGGCCACCAGCTGAATGCGGTGGAGCACCGGCCAGCAGGAAGTCATGATGCATTTGTGGTAGTCCAAACCCAAGTTATGATTGTTTTATTATGTGACTCAGATTTAAAATAGAACCACTACACCTCTGTAATAAAAACACACCATTACCTGTTTAATCATTTAGAGGCATGTGAAGGCAAACTCATTTTCTGGCATGCCGGGCTGCAAATGGAACTTCATCGCCACTGAAAGGGCATCCTAGAGGACATTTAAGAGAAGTGATGCAACTGACAGAGTGCCAGTTGAGCAGCCTTACTTTATTCCCCAAACATTTACCATGCTGATGAAGACGAGATAGTGAAAAATGCTTAGGGGAAGAAAGCACGGTATTTTGTACACAAGTTGTGTTTAATTTGATGGACTTGTTTGCTTACTGTACGCTGCTCCAGAGAGACACCACTGTCAGTCAAATGTAATCAAACCACACCACACACAGTCCCGGAGAAGCAGATTAATTTTTGAATGTGAACTGTTATTTATTTATAGGGGGGACTTTTTTCAAACTTTCTTTTTGATTGTTCCCATTTTAGACACAAGCCTTTAATAATGGAGCTTTTGTTTTCTCTCTCTCTCTTGCTCACATAATAAGTAGAACAGTTATACAGGAATAGATACACTTATCATGGTACATGAGGGCCACAAATTGCAGTACAGAAACACAAAAAATGTGTTTGAGGTCATTCAGAAACAGTGTCTCCATTACAAAACGTGTCCATCATTGAACAAGTGTTATTTTTCCCTGTAAAATGCTGGATACATACCTTAGTAACAATTGTTTGATAACCAAGTGGCAAAAAGTTTTGTTAAAAATTATAACAGACAATGCACGGATAGAAATTTTTCAATATAATAACTCTTCAATATCAATGTCAGCATTGGCCTCAGAATTCTGTCATTGTCACACAGAAAGGACAAGAGAAGAGAGAGAGAATAATAACTACAGAATCTTCTGAGATTTCAACATATTTTCCTTCATGAACAAAGCTTTGCAAGGCCACATGTACTATGTTTGCCTGTTATATTGCTCATTTGGAAAGATGCAACATGCACACAAATATGAGTTAAAACTCTACAATATAAACATCATTGTGTTAGCTATCTACATAATCACTTCAGCTCCTGCAACACATTTAATCCCTTAGGCTCCATTAGTCCCATTCACACCACAGCGGATACTGGCCGAGGATCCTGGCTCACAGTGTCAGTTGACAAATCAATGCTAATGCACTGCTTAGCTGTATTCTGCTAGTGTAAACAAGGCTCTGGACTAAAACAGTGAGTGGCAGATGTAATAGTTTCCTCACCGCTGCCCAAGCCTGCTGTCATTACTGCAGCTCCTCCTCCACGAGAAGATAGATGGCAACATCAGATATACTGTTGCTTGGTTGCCTGTCAAGTTCAGTTGCAATCAGATAAAATCCTCTTTTAGTCAGGTACCGCAACTTAAGAAAGCGACGTCAAGAACTGAAGTTTCAGCCACTTAACAATAAATATCCATACACATGTCCGTGCAGACACATATGTGCACACACAGCCAGACAGTTAAGCTTTGCCAGGGACTTCCTACATGACAGAAAAAAAACATGTTGAAATGGTGAAACAAAATGTTAATTTAGCAACTGCAGAGCTGTCTCTGTAACTATCGCTGAATGTTAGACAGTGCGCCTAATTGCATTATACTCCGTGGCACGCTGTGAAAGCTTAATTGAGATTTTTTTTTTTTTTTTTTTGTTCATACAGTCTCACAATGATTATACATGGGGACCTATTTACTGACTGAAACATGCACATACTTCAAATACATTTTCAAAAGTCAACCAGCCCATCCTTTTCATGCATAGCAAACTCATATGCAGTGAAACCAAACGGTTCATAAATCATTGAGGTGAGTGAGAGAAGTGGTAACAAAAAAAAAAAAAAAAAAAGCATGGGAAAAAAACTGATGGAACTCATTATAAAAGATGGATGGATGAAAGGGGAGATAAATCCAGGAGCCAAGAACAGGACAAACGTGATATATTAGAGAACACGAAGCTCATATGCAGCATTTGAGTTTGTGTGTGAGAATGTAGTGCTGGTATTTTTTTGATACCAGTCACCTCTTGGATCCTAGAAAGTATTCGTTTTTCTTTTGTTCATTCATCCATATCTATCCAGTCATTGATTTAAAAGTGACTTCATGAATTAGGCCAGAAACAAACTGAAAAAAAAAGAGGCAGACATGAGAGGTTATGGATACTGTGAGCAACCCTTTACACAAGGGAGGGATGGAATCATCATTATCACCATTCCCACTGTGTGTGTTAAGCTCTCTTCTTCCCTCCCCCACTCACAGCAAAGCTTCTCAGGTTTGCCCACTCCCATGAAATTCAAACGGAACATGCCGCGGAGAGGACACCAAGCAACAATCCTCTCTTTAATTTATCCCTGCTCTCCTTTTGGGAGAGGTGACGTCTCAATTGCTGGCCTGACTTTGGCTTTTGAAAGTCCCTGTCAATCTCCCCGCACTGATTTAAGGCCAAAGCGTGGCACTGTGGCATCCGAGCCAGAGCAATCCATGCTGCATAATTCAACACTGCTCTCAAACCTGTCTCATTAAGGATCCTGGCTATGGTCCATGGCTCTGAGTATGAGGCTTTGAGTGACAGATCTGTTGCCAGCTTAGTACAAACAGGCACAGACCCAGAGTAAGCCCGAGCTTCAGCTTCGGCCCCTTCCAATCCTGGCAAAAAAACTAGCCTCGGTTCCAGCCTCAACATCAACCAGCACCGTCTCCAGTCCTAGTATGAGCACAGCACCAGCCAAAGTGCAAAAATTAAATCAGACACACTCCAAGTCACCACCAGTTTACCCTGCAGTTGATTGGGAGTTGGACTGCAGGATTTCTATTTTTTGACCAGGACAAACAAAATAAAAAGTGACTTCTACTCAGGGGCTGAACGTGGTTTCTCTTGCACAACATAAGCACATGGCTGGCCATGCATTATAGTTATATAACTGTGTAGTAATGTGTGCTGTGAATTGGAAAAGATTAGTTGGTTCAATTAAAAACTTTCTAGACAGAAAACACTTTACTGCAGTCTATATTTCCCCCTCAGTGGCTCGGTAGCAGAGAGGTCAGTAATGACGTGTTTGTCACTTTCAACTTCCCACCGCCAACCATATCGAAATGTCACATTAGCCTCCAGTTAAAGTTTTGGCCTTGACTCCTGCTCTGGTTCAAAATCCAATCCAGGCAATTCCTCAGCCCAGGGCCTGACCTCAGACAGAATTTACTTCAGCCAAAGTGACTGCCATACCCCAAAGCCAAAAAGATTTAGGCAAATCAAATGTTTATCTGCATGGATGCACAGTTTGCCACATTTGACAGGCATATAGAGCAAGGAGGATATTTGCCTCCTGCACCACTGAGAGTTTCATTTAGCGAGGCGACAGAGGCAGGAGACGCGCACTGACCTGCCAAATGAGGGGGGCAGGTGACAATCACAGCTCTGCACAAGTAGGTGTTGGTGGCGGTCATCACCTTGGCATACTCAGCATCCTGTTGAAACATACAAACAGAAATACGGCTTTATTTAATAAGCAACTGGCACAGATTTGCTAGTACATTACATAATCTTTGGTGTGTGATTTGCTGACACAATTCATTTCAAATACAGGATGCACAAACTGTATTTAACTTGAGTCATTGCTTTTTTTTTTCATGTAGCTGAGCCCATATTTTCAAAACTATCTAAATGTGTTAAATTATTACTTTTTGGAGCTGAAATGTGCATTTCTGCATCCCATTAACGTGGACAGAATACAGACTTTTATAAATGAGGCATAGTTTTATCAATCAAGCTGATTTATTTCTGTAAGACTGTTTTGTATATTTATGGATGTCGGTTCTGACAGTCTGCTCAGAGAAGGAGATATTCTGGTAATTCATGCAAATGAAGTGGCAAAATAAACTTTAAAAACTGGTTAAATGACATTTTGGCAAGATCTTCTACTGTCTGTAACTCCGGGAGTTATGAATCACTGCAGATATTCCTGCTCTTACAGTTGCTGTCTTATGTGCAAGCTCCCTCAGTTTCACATGTATTATCACTAAACTTAAGCCTCTGGTGATAATTAAAAACTCACCCACTCACAGGACGTCACTGTGCAACATAGAAAGCTCTTGTCTTCTGAGACTGGAAAAACAGCTCGATATTTTTGGACGCTAAAAATTAGGAATTACATTTACTATATTTTTAGCTCTCTAGACTGGCACATTGGTAATTTTAGGATCTTTTTTCTTCTTAAATCTTAACACAGTAGAGACCCTCTGTAATTAAGAGTTCATATCTTCCAGCACCACTGAACAACCCCTCAGCTCTATAGCTTTTTCAGGGTCAGAGCTGAAAATTAAGGATGTACCAGGTCCTCGAGTTTAGACACGCTGAAGGAAGCCAATTTATTTATTTTCTCTTACATTTTTCTAAAATAACGATTTTATGCACTTTGTGTGTGCACGGCACTATTGCCCTGTGTCAAGCTATTCCCGGGTGTAAAGAGTCTGACTTGGGGTGTTTCTGTGTGAAGTTTGCACGTTCTCCTCGTGCCTGTGTGGGATTCCTCTGGGTGCTCTGGTTCAGCGTTGGTGAACTAGAAACTCTAAGTTGCCTGTAGCTGTGGACGTAAGTGTGAATGTGTTTGTCCGTCAATATGTGTTAGCAATGTGAAAGACTGGCAAAATGTCAAGGGTATGACCTGCTTATCACCCAATGCATGCATTGTTCTGAGTATGGAAAGAACTTCCTCCTTATTGTTATTATTACTATAATGTACATGGGCGTAATAATGATACATTTTTCAGGTCAACTAATTATTAGTCTGTAAAAACGTAGGGCTGCAACTGACAATTAGTTTTGTTCTTGATTAATCTGCCAATTATTTTCTTGACTAATTAATCATTTTGTGTTCCCTCTGGAAATTGCTTGTGTTATCAAACCAACAGTTTAAAATCCAGAGATATTAACTTTATTGCAATAAGAAAAAGTGCTAACTAATGAGTCGACTGCTCTGATAAAGTGTTTAAATATTGAGAAATATTCCTCCTCCGTGGTGACATCTTCAGTTTGCTTATTTTGTTTCACCAAAAGATTCAAAACCCAATTATATTCATTTTAAAGATATTTTTTGGGGGGGCATTTTATGCTTTATTAGACAGTGACAGCTGGAGATGTAGACAGGAAATTCAGGGGAGAGAGAGAGAGAGGGGATGACATGCAGCAAAGGAGGTTACTGCAGTAAGAACTGAGTTAATATATCTAAATATATCTATTTTATTGCTATAAAGCAGGAAAGCACCAAATTATCTCTTTTAGATGCTACAACCAGTTCATTCTTGGCATTTTTTTTTTTTTTTGATGAATCACATAAATGACAAATTGTTCATCAGAAATGTTGTCAATTTTATATTGACTAATTGCTGAACTAATCATTGACTAATCATTTTGGACCTTCTTTGGAGTGTATTAGCAAATGGAGACAAATGGCAGTGTCCTGAATTCAATATTCAATTCAGTATAGTCTATAATCCAGTAATATACATCATCAAAAGTCAATATTCTATCTATCTCACAATCAATAAAAGCATGAAAGCATAAACAGTAGAAATAAACACTACACTGAGGTAAAGCTCTACACTTTAGGGTGCATGGAGCCTTCTTTGTCTCTCAGCTGTGGTTAAGAAAGACATTCAGGCGGAACAGACAGTGCCTTCACAGGAGACGGCCTGTTTCCCCACTGAGGAAGCTGTTATCTCTGTGTCGCGCCTCATCAATCCCCGAGTGAGCTGTTACTGTACTCTACCTGCCATATGGCCGTCACGGCAGCACCCAGCTGGACATTCTTCCACCCAATACGTTCTGCCAGACCCTCTGAAAGCTGCTGGGTGCCTCCCTGTGGAGAGACAGATATTACACTTTAAGGTGGACTTAAAGCCCACAGATGCCCTCCTTCCCTGGGTGGACAGAGCGCTTGATGTTAAAGGGTCATTTCACCCAAATTACAAAGCAACACATCCCTGATGGTGTCTGGCCAGCCATGCAGATAATTCAGTTATATTTGCCAAGACTCTGATGTCTGACACTTGTGACATAAAAGAAAAACAAAAAAGAAAAAAACATAAATATAAAAAGGGACAAAATAAAAGCTTAATATAAGCTTGAGTGTAAAATATAGAAGAGAAAGCCACACAGCATCGTTGCTGTGTGGCTTTTCAGACAAAAATGTACTTTATTTGTTTGAGGAAGAACAAATATTTTAGAGGTGAGTTCTACCTCTGGTGGACACGATGTAAAAGTGATAATAGCAAAGCCATTCTAGTTCACATCAGAGGCTGCTTTTACTCCTTTATTCAAGAAATAGCTAGAAAAATGCTGCAGCTGAAAAAAGTGCAGAACCTTTATCGCAGTTTTCTTGAAGACCATGTGCGTTGGTCTTCAACTCTTTTATACTCTACTGTGAGGAGACACAAGGTTCAGAAGCAACAGCACAGATATGCAGTGCAGTGTGAAAGCATATCTTGCAGACCGTGCACATAGAAAATAAATAAATAAATAAAAAATACAGGACCACAGGACCAAATGTTTAACTCTTTCATGCATGGTGTTAGTTGTAATACAATGACCCAACCACCAGGTGGCAGACCCTCAAATTGTTGCCTACAATTCAACTTGATCATTGTATCTCTTTGTGTGTGTTTTTTAAATACTCTTATTGAAATAAATTCATGATTCAATACAACCACTAAGCGTTCAATATATTTATACGTTTTTGCAATTACTAGTTTTCCTGTTTGTTTGTATTTGATGCATCTGGTGATACAAACCAAAAGAAACCCAAGCTGTGACTACAAATTCATTCCTAACAGAAAGACAAAGAGTGGCATTGTGTTTGTTGTGCAGGACTTGACTGAGATGTGCAGACTGTGTTGAGGGACTTTTAAGTTTTATTAGAGTTGAGATGAAAAGTGACACTGAGGTCAACAATATACACTCGGGGAAACAATATGAGCTGTGTACCTTTAGCTTGAGCTCCTGAGCGGAACCTTCACTGCTCTCCAGCAGCGGCAGTAGTCCTCCAGCTGCTGCAGCATACATGAGGAAGTACAGGAAGGACATCTGGGATGGCTCCAGGCCAAAGAGAGGCCTGTTACACATTGCCATCTGCTCTTTTACTTCTGTTACAAAAGGGTGATTGAATACAAACTTTAGTTCTCACACATGCAGTAATAATATGCAATAACCAAAAATGATAGTGTTCGGCAAGGTACCATTACATAGCTAACCACTATACGTATATATAAATTTCCAACAGGATGAACTCTAACGCCTTTATTGATCTCCTCACCTTTCTTCTAGTACCATCATTAGATCAGATTTACAATGTATCCAATACTTGATTTGATGACCCCCAATTATTGACATTACCATCTGCTTCAGCTGTACTTTGTGCCAAGAACTAATTTGCAAATGTTAGCATGATAATACTCTAAGCTAAGATGGTGACCAACACTATACTTGCTGCATTGGGAGCTTGTTAGCACGTCACCCACTGTTATATAAACAGTTTTTTTTTAATATTTATATCACCATGACTGCTGAGACCCAGAGACTTTTTTTTTTTTTTTTTTTACACTGAACATCTCTCATCATCAACTTTAATTTGCAATTGCAAACATTTTTGGAATGGTTATGAGGAAGACAGTGAAGGTGATATTTAAAGCTACTCTTAACCCTGACCTGTAGTCCATGCATGTTGCTCAAGGTATGTCTGCAGGGTCATACTGTCCAGTTCAAAAGCGTTGGGGGTCTTTGAAGGATCCTCGACACATATTGTGGCACACAATTTGTCGATCTGAGGGGGAAAAATATAGTCACCACAACACACATGATGATTTACCGCTGTAAATCAAAAGTGTCCCATTGATACAGATAAAATAAGAATAAGAATAGTTGGAAGTATTATTTTACTCTGGCGTTTTCCCACACAATTTCTAGTTCCCACTGCTACTCTAACCATTCATCCTGTGCAGAATATGTTATTCATTGTGTGTTGAACGTAGTCGCGTCCTATCAATCAAAAAGCAGGCTGCATTATACATCTAAACTACCATTACCACATCCATTTGAGACTTATTCTTGATTTCTCACATGGTAAGGATATTGGAGAATAAAACTGATTATATAAATATAGGCTTGTAAAAACCATAAACTATAAAGAAATACTGTGTATCTGCTGATATATACACTGTACATCATCCTATTCTTGGTATACTTATCAACAAGCAGGTAATTAAACCTCTTCTTGGCTGATTTTCATTAGTTCTAACTGAACATAGTCCTAAGGACAGAATAGTCTGTTGCTTCACCTTCCAGTAGAGCTGGGCGAGGTCCATTAGCCCCAGTAGGGAAAGAACAGGAAGCCTGCCGTCACCAATGCGAACTTTGGCATCTGGCCCCCCCATGTGGTACACCTTCTTGCCATCAGTGAATTGTCGGTAGGTTTCTATTCCCAGCTCCTTTATGAGCTCTAGGACATGTGGTTGGGTGCTGAAAGAGAAAGGGAGATATTTTTATGATAATTATGTTTATAGTGTTTCAGGATTTACTGGAGGACTCTCAACACTTCCAGCTAACACATGTTCATAAATGTATTAATTTTGGGTTTAGAAAAGTAAGATTTTCTTGGACAGGTCCTTGAGCAACCACAAAAACCTTTGAAAAGTGCCTTAGAGATACACTCTCCATTTTAAATGAAAGTGCTCTTGAACGAGTCACCTTGCAAGTTTCTCTACTTGAGCAATTCTGTTAGTCCAGTTAACTAAAGCCTCTGTAGACATCTCCTAGATACAAACATGTCAGAGTTTGTTACTTCTGCCAAAGCTAGTCTGAATCATGTCACATTTCTCATAAACATCCTTGTTCAAACCAGATTTCTGCTGAGTTACAGTACAATAATCTCTAAACAACCTATGAGAAAAGAGTTCAGTTTTGATATTCTCTGGTAGTTGAAATCTTTGATGGGCTGCTTTAGGTTTCAAGGTTGGAGCACCGAGCAGCCACTTGTCTCTCACATTTTGAAAATGAACACATTACAAAGGCTGATAAAGCCCAGAACCTTGAAACAGAAGCAAGCGTGAACAGTTGTGACATTCTTCATAGCTGACATACTCTCTCATGTTTATCTGCTTCTTAATTTGCTTGTTACCAGCGCAACAGCTGCTCTTACAGGTGTCAACAGGGAAAAAATGGCATAACGTCATTATGTAAATTAACAAAAGTGCTATATGTATATGCACACACACAGATATATAAACCCTTACACAAATATATACAAACAGCAGTACTGCAGCATGCACATTGCAAACAAAGGGCCTCTGACTAAAGTACCAGCTTACAAGCACAACAACAATATTTTTCTTCTCACAATAAATGATATAAACCATTCATGAGTCATGATGAATCATTAGAACTCTTTTTAGCTATTGTTTTAAGTACTCCTATTGAAAGATTTTCTGGTAAAAAAAATCTCAAAATAGCACGACTGTAAGTTTCCATCATCCATATTTAATGACTTTTTTCTTAGGTTTCTAAGGTTTTGAAACCAGATCCCTCTTTCTGTCAGCTGACAGTGCTAACCATCTCTAGCCAATCAACACAGGCTAACAGGTTTAACAGGTTACAGTGATAAAGAGGATGATAGACACTTGCTTAACTGAGATATGCCTGTTCTAACTACATGATGAAAAAGATAAAAATAATAATAATAATAATAATACATTTATATAGCAGCTCACTCCAAAATTATACTTGTCAGATGCTCAGTGCAACTCTGCTGCATTTAAATTGCTACTGAATGGTTTTCAGCATCATAAACAAAACAACAAATTTCTATCATGAGCAAAATCCCTGCAAGATGTTACAATAGAATAACATATATCCTTATAACCTACTTATCTGGAGTGACTCTCAAAACGTTACATTAGCACAACATTGTAGTTTTTGAGCCACATTACCTTCCTACCCATTGCCCTCCAAAGTCCCAGCGGTCAACACCATTGGCAGCTGGTATTTCCCTGGTCACCGTGCGCCCTCCCACTCGATCTGCATGACACAGAAGATGCAACGTAGTCATAGCAATTTTCAACAATTTCACAACTAAAAGCACCCAGCATTAAATGACTCACTACATCAAGTTACCAATTGCTTTCAGTAATGATACACTTTTACAAACCATTTGCTTCTGTTATCAGTATTTTCAACTTGTCATTCCTTTTCTTCAGCAAATCAGCTGCACTCAGTCCAGATAGTCCAGCACCGACAATAATAACGTCCCAAATTTCTGCAGTCATAGTCAAACTCTAGAGGCTGTGTTTTTCCGTGCCTGTTGAGAAAAAGCAAAGTCTGAAACAGGACACCTTCTCGCATTCCGTTTTTGTAGACCGTAGCAATTAGGCTGCCAAGATGTCTGCTTACGTAACAGTGTTGCCTGAAACTATGAACAAAAAGGGTGTGACTATCCTGGAAAAAATCAGCTGCAGGTACTGCAGCAGTGAAAACCAGGAAAAGGCTTTTGACAGCCATCAAATATAGAGCAGACATAATATCAGATATAGTCTTTTAGCACTGTATATATATATACATATATATAAATAAATATATATATATATATAAATGCAGATGTTCAGAATTTTAGTAATAACAACAGCTTTGTAATACCAGTGAGTGTTAATTTTATGGAAGTGTGTTTATATTTTAAGTTATGCTCTCATAGGTGTGAATTTAATAATTTAAGGAGTCAGTCTGAACTGGAGGGCAAACTGGACCACACTGTCTTTTTAACTTCAGCTCCAAAGAAACAGGATGTACCCAATAACCAAAGTCTATTTTTAAAAAAGCAAAACTAAAAAGATAGTATTTGCATTTTTCTCATTATTATTGAAAAAACTCCAACTGGGACAAAAAAAAATACCATTTCAGAAATATATAATTGATACATGGAATGGAGTAATTAATAGTAAATCAGCAGTATATTACATCAAGCTACTGTCAATCTGGCACAAGACAGTACTATGCAAATTAGAAATAAATGGGAGTTTGAGCTTGGAGAACTTACTAAAAATTAAACATAAAAAAAAGACAAAACCCAATGGAAAATTAACAACTTTTCTTTTCTTTTTCTTTTTTTTTTAACCCCGAACAAAATGGAAAAAAAGAAAAATCCGTAACTAACAGGATCCAGCTGGAGGAAATGTGGAAAACAATCTGCAAACTACTTGCATGTTTTGTTTTGTTTTGTTTTGTTTTTTTGTGTCCCAAGTCAGAACTTCTGGATCAAAGTATTTCTTTTTATGAATGATGCCTTAGAGATGTCCCTCCAAAGAAATCCTAAAACTGCAGTACTAGGAGTAATCCCTGCAGACTGTAGACATTCACACTTACCAAATACCAATCTTTTGGTTAGAGCAAGGAAATGTAGTACTGGACATAGGTTCAGTGAGGATGCAATGTGCACAGGAGAATGGACATGCAAATTATCAGTGTATAAAAAGGAAAACAATGGCCTCCAAACTGAAACTTTTAAACTAATTGGTAATAATGTCTCCGGCCCATGAAACACACAAATTGAAACAGTGAATGTGAATGTTGTGCCACAATGCAATGCTTTCTTTAATGACTTTTTTTTATTTCTACAACTACATTTCTCAGATCATTGTTGCAAACTGCTATGTGCATTAAAATATATTTTAAGTTAGAAAAATTAAGAAAAGAGTAAAGCAACAGGCCTGTGGAGGTTGAAGGAGTGTGTTAAGTAATTGGACACAACACTGGGTGTGCCTTTCAAAGGTAATGTCAATCAGTCAGCGGTACAACAGTGTGCTCTGAGAATTCCAACAAGGAAGACTATGTTTATGTTTTGGATTATCTGTGTTACTAAGTCTTTGTTTTGCTCCAGTAAGGATGTTTTCTAGCTCAAAAAAAAAAAAAAAAAAAAAAAAAAAAAAGGATGTCATATCCGTGACGTCACCCACAGGTTTCTGTAGAGCCGTTTTGAAGCTCAATACGTGGTGGCTCTGACTGCCGCCATCTTGGCAGTCCTGCCTGTTCTGCCTCCATCGATGGACGTGAGGTGGGCTGAATGACGCCTGGGTGCTCAAACAAGCCATCTGTAATGGGACCCCACCTGTCAATCAAAGCAGCCATGCTGTTAATTGTGCATAACTTTAAGCCAATATATGGTCAATATCATTTGAGTGGATGAGTTAAACATTAACTCAGACTCAGTACAGTTGTCATGAACAGGCAAATTAGCTATAGAAACCAGAACTGCTATGTGTTCCAGGCTGGAAAGTTGGACATTTTAATAGGGGCGTTTATGGAAATTGACTCGTTCTGTTGCCAGTCTCAAATGAGGAACTGCAGTTTCCCCACGCAAGCAATGATTGTAAACAAGATACTGGTGATACTGGTATCTACTCTGTGCTATGACAGTAAAGTTGAGTGGTTAAGAAAGACCTTTTCCTCTAGGTTTGCCACAGTGATAAGATTTTTTTTTTTATTATTTATTTTTTGCATACATCCCAGTAATGTATAAATCCTACTACTTTGTGTTTTTGGCTGAACAACCAGTTTCTTGTCACTTGACACCTCATGTTTTCTCTTTGTCTTGACATGGACACCTGACATATGAGACCTGCTAAAATGGTGTGTGATGCATTGTGTATGCAACAAGTAAGGAAAGGGAAGTTAAAAAGCTCTTTGTTTTTCTTGTGAAATGCACCTTGCCCAACTGTACTGGCAGATTAAATCATCTGCCAGTACAGTTGGGCGAGTTCAAGGTGAGGGTTCAAGTATTTCAAATTTAAAAATGTTTTGACTAAGTTGGGAACGGCAAACCAGCCCATTTACATGTTTGCATGTTCCATTCAGTCCTCAAATTAACACCCTGACTTCCCAGCCACCTCATCAGAAACCCAATCAAATCTCATTCCTCCAGTTTCACTTGTTTACACATTCATAGCTTTGTACTATTATTATTTACCTGCCAGGGCACTGATTTCGTTAAGCACATTTTCATTGGTTTCATCTAATTTGATCATGTTTTACATCATTTAGTTTGATTTGGTTGTAGAGATTGTTATAATTGCAAACAAGCTCTTATTGTCAACAACTGTGCATGGCCACAAGGTTGTAGACTGCTCTGGTTGGTCTACCCACTCTTTCAGAGGATTTACATAAAAGACTTGATGCTTTTCACGATGGTCTGGCATAAAGACTTCATATTTAACTGCGCTGGTCTTTTTTGTACTATACTTTTATTTACTCACTTGGCAAGGCAGCTGCTGTCTGATGTTGATAGTGGCAGAAGAACTTTCTAGCTCCCTGGAATACTCTCCTCCTAGAAGCCTTTCTGCAGCTGCTGTTGTGGCATGGGGCCCTCTTAGTCTCCCTTTAACACATTTATGGGACCCCTCACTGAATGACCATCCAACTGTTGGAAATGTGAAAACCCAGTTATTGCCTGAAAACTTGCAAACAGTACGGATGGAAGCCATTAGTCCAACCCAGACTCACTCACAAACTTTCTAAGCATGAACCTGAGGGTCTTGTTAAAGCATTCAATGAGGCCATCTGTTTGTGCACTGTAGGGACTGGCCTTCACACCTTGAATTCCCAGCATACTGTGCACGTGTTTCAGCAGGCTTTAAGTGAAACCCTTGAGAGACTGGAGAATAGCTGAATGGGGCTGTTTATGCTCTGGCAGGCCTTAATCTTCTTCAAGGGGAAAAGGCTCCAGGGTATCTTGTGACTGTGATGGGCCAGCCTCAGACTTGACTTGGACTGCTGCGAGCTCTATGGAAGGGGTAGATGTGGCTGTGGAACCTTGCAGCAGCTTTTGATAATCCTCATGTACCTTGTGTTGGAGCTGGGCAAACTGACGCTGGGTTCTTTTCCACCTCCCTTCTTGTCGCTTGCTCTCCCGCTCTGTCCTGACGTCACGATCAGTCTGCTGTTGCATCAGGGACCACAGAACACTCAACAGTTCAGAAATACTTTTTTTGTGCCTGTGGTTGACCCCATCTTGGGACTTTTCTGAAGGATGCTCAGTTGCCCATCTCTTCTGTCTAGTTGATATTTTCTTCATTGCCTCCTACTGGCCTAGATCCCACTGCTGCCACCAATTGTGGTAAGGCCTGGCCAGAGTGGCTGAAGTAGGAGGCAGACTCAAGGCACTTTGTTCAAATAAAGCCAAAGATTTTTTTTTAGAGAACGTGCTAGAATAGAATAGAATAGTCTTTTATTGTCATTGTACAGTGGGTGTACAACGAAATTGAGGGTGCTCCCACAGAGCCACCGTGCACCACATAGAGAAAAAAAAAGACATGACATACTGACAATCACAAGACAAGCAAGAAAGAAAAATTAGAAAATTAGAAAAAGATAAATTATTATAATATATACATCTGAAAAATATACCACAAAAAGTAAACTGTAAACTGTAAAAAACTGGAGGTAGTGCAAAAGAATATATATACATTTAGTCATGTACTTAAAGAAAATATGTACAAAAAGAAAAAGAAACAAACAAACTCAACTCATAGTAATGCAAATGACATTAACTAATCATGGACACATAGCAATAACTGATAAGCTCTATGCTCTCCCCTCAACAGACACAAAGCAACTTCTTAAACAGCCTCTGCTCTGCTGGCATTAACTCTGGCTGTACCACTAGTGGAGGTCACTCCACTGCTGCTTCTCATATAAGGATGTTACATTTCATAATACAAACACGTTTACATAATTTACCTAGACATTGCAAACATCAGATCATAAATAAACCTAAACAAGTCACCCAGGGTATACATATAGGAAGTGGTTCGACACGTCCTACTTTTGTCCCTGGACCACATGGTTGGTATGGCAAGTAATGTAACGAGAATAGCTAACTGACTTATTAGAAATCAACCAATAAACTATAGCTAAATTCAACAATACTAGTCTTATAATCTGAGCTCTCTGTAATCCAAGAGCACCAGGCAGCACACTGCTATTTTATCCTTGCCAGATAATATACATAAATACTGTACTGTCTGTTATCATCTCAGTCATTTCACCACTTGTTCCTGATTACTTTACTTAAGGACTGCAATGTTCAGACAAATCTGCAGATGTTTGAGGTCTGCCTTCTTCCTCAGCTGTCCACCCTGGTTGTCTGTCTTCTTGTTATGCAATGCGGGTCTCTTAAGCAGAAATGCAAATCAGAGACACACACGCACATGAAAACAAGCCTGTGCAGGTACAGTTCCCTGTGTTATCTACACCACTGTATTTCCGTGACACTTCAGGAATGAATGACCTTTTTAGAAACGATCACCGACACATTCGTGCTTCTTCTCTATTTAACAGAGACTCACTGAGACTCAGTGGTGTAAGTTTCCCCATGTGTGCTCATTGTCTGGCCAATCAGGCCTTTTAAGATTATTCCTCTAGATGACTCTCGGGAATTTGAGCTCATGTGTTATATTCCTTTAGGGTGGGGCTTTTCATAGACTGAGCTGCAGATCTTAAATACACATGTAATTAAAAAAAACATACATTTATAAAGGTTTCTTTATGTACAATATGTAAACAGGACAGTGATTATATTTAATTTTACAAATGTTATAGTTTCACATACCTGAATCCTTGAGCTGCCTGATTACTGAGTATATTTCCCCTGGGCCACATCTTTTTGAAAAGCCTTTTTGAGTCTAATTCTAGCTAAACTAAGCTAGTTATTCCTTTGAGAAACTGCAAATACAGAGCAGTAAAAACTGTGTAAAAAAAACAAACAAGTAAATATCCTGTTTAAGTTTTTTTTAATGAATACCTGAACTAGAAATTAATTTATTGTAAAGACACAGAAAAAAACAAAAAAACAAAAAACTATGTCAAGTAACTTTTGACCCATGTTGTGCAAAAACGGTTAAAAGCATAATTAGTTGCATAACACAGTTACACAGAAAGCTCGCCAACAAGGACTATATGTTTACTTTTTTTCTAGGACTTCTAGTATTAATCCAAGTAGTGAAACTCCCTGCTGTTTTCACTTGGATTGTCTGTTTTCTTGAGTCTTTGTTTGTTTTGCTCCACTAAGCTGTTTTCTAGCTCAAGAAACATTAATCCCAGAGAAGCCAAACTTGGCTTGCATGTGTGTACAGTGTCTAACTACTCAGGCAGTGCCAAAAACTTAGTGGTTACACACATTTATATTTATGTTTAAATGGTTACAGTGATGATAACTGTGTGCTTTTGTGTGTTTTCATTAGAATTTGCAGCGGATGAGCTTGCTAGCGCAGTGGCTAGTAATTAACAGTAACAGTTTCAACTGTGAGTAGGAATGTGTTCCAATGACCTGTTGTGGTTTTGTTTTGAAATCCGAGTTGGGAAAATACCTAGAGCAAACAACCACTTATTTGTATATCCAGGAGACATGGAGCAGCAACATTTGCATTCATTTGCAGACAGGTTTGTTTCTGTTCACCCGATGAATGTAAATTAAATATTCACTCTTTAGCATCACTCATTTAGCTCACCGGAGAGGGCATACTCCACAACATGAGTTCTATTACAATGAATACAATATACCAGCATGAAATCTATTTGTGATACTGGTATTTACTCTGTGCTATGACAGGTTGAATCTAATCTTACTTTGTTTATCTGATCTTTGGCGCTTCACAGTTAACGTGCAGTACTAAGTCCTTTGTTCAAATGTTGTTTTCTTCATATTAAAGGAATTAGGATAAAAAGTAAGTAGCCAGAGTACTAGTTTCATGTTTTTAAAGAACTTAAATATAATTTCCCCTCTGCAAAATCCGCCTCATTCCTAAATGCTTTCCATAGCCCTGTCTTTGAAGCAACTGAGCCACTCACATTTTGGAAAGAGTGGTTATGCGAAGTCAGAGAGGAGTCATTTAAAAAAATATATAAATAAATAAATGTTTGCAAAGCTTGTAAAATAAATGTGAATTCACATAAAGATTTAAAAGGGGTGTTTGATATTTTTTATGCTAGAGATAAATCTCCTTATCCCTTATCACTAATCCATTTTCTGTATGTTTCAGCTAAAGGATGCCCCACCGTTTTTTATTTATAAAAGCTGTAAAAGTTTCCCTCCAGGTTTGCCACAGAGATAAGATTTTTTTTTTTTTTTTCTCATACATCCTGGTAATGTATAAATCCTACTACTTTGTTCTTTTGGCTGAACAACCAGTTTCTTGTCACTTGAGACCTCATGTGTTCTCTTTGTCTTGCTTATTATTTGAAACCACAGATGCCTGACAAATGAGAGGTGCTAAAGTGGGGTGTGAGGCATTGTGTATGCAACAAATATGAAGAAGGGAGAATCTAGCCGCTGTGTGTTTCCTTGTAAAAACAGAGGCCGGTGATTTTCAAGTATTTCTAGTTTAAAGATGTTCTACCCAGTTGCGTACCATATACAAACAAGCACGTTCGCACTTGTTGGACCCAAATCACAACAACATTTATTTCATTTCTCATTAAATTAGCGATCTGAGTTCCCAGAAACTTCATCAGAAACCCAATCAAATTTCACTCCTCCATGTTCACTTGTTTACAAATTCATAGCTTTGTATGAACTTGTGTTGTGTATTTCCGTACATTGGTTTTATTTGACATCATTTTGTTTTGTTTGGTTGCAGAGACTGTGATATCGCAAACCATTTGGTAGTGATAGGGTGTTAAAGAGAATATTAACAGCTGAATAGCAGCGCTAAGGAAGCCTTTTGGTAAACAGGTAAAACAGGTGGAGCAATCGTCCTATCAGAGGGCTTAATGATGATGAGAGGGAGTAAAGGAGGAGCTTCTGTAATTCAAGAGCCCCAGGCAGCACACTGCTACTTCATCCCTGCCAGACATTTGGATGTAGTATCTGCATTCAGGTAATATATATTTAACTTGTTGTTCTATGTGCATGTCTTTTTTATTTGTCAACACTTTACAAAACCAATTTCATGTGCTAATATACACAAAGACACTGTACTGTCTCTTTTTTTATTATCTCAGTCATTTTGACCACTTCTTCCTCGTGATTTTTTAAACAGGACCACAATGTTCAGACAAATCTGCAGACGTTTGAGGTCTGGCTTCTTCCTCAGCTGCCCACCCCGGTTGTCTGTCTTCTTGTTATGCACATCGAGTCTCTTGAGCGCAGGTGAGCATAAGAGACACACAAGCACATAAAGACAAGCCCCTGTGGGTACTATGATACTGTATTTTCATGACAGTACAGGATTGAATGAAGCACCTTTTGAGAAATGATCACCGAGACCTTCATGTGTCTTCTCTGTTGAACACCGCTGAGACTCAGTGGTGTAAGTTTCCCCATGTGTTACCATGGTGCTCATTGTCTGGCCAATCCGGCTTTGAGATTATTCCTCTAGATGACTCTCGGGGATCTGAGCTCGTTTTATTCCTTTAGGGTGGGGCTGAGCTGCAGGTTAATTACACATGTAATTTGGAAAGCAAAACAAAAGTATATTTAAAAACTCTACAATATGTAAAAGTACAGTTAATTACAGTGATTTCAGTTGTACATACTTGAATCACTGAACTGCCTAATTACTAAGTACATTTCCCCTGGGCCACATGCTCTTGAAAAGCCATTTTGAGTGTAATTCTAGCTAAACTAAGTTAGTTATTCTTGGTGAGCTTTACCAATTATACCCAGCAGTAAAAACGGTGTAGTGTACTGTTTTGCAGAGAGTTATACTTGACATACTTGACCACTGGTTCATTTTCCTTCAATTACTGTCTGATATTAGTCTCAGCTCAGTTCGTCTTTTTATATTCCTGTGCAGTATTTGGCTGTAACTACTATCTTTGTGTTTTTGTTGCTTTCTTAGCCAGGCCTCCTTTGAGAAATCAATCTGAATGAATCAATATTAAGTACACCCAGAAAATGTGTGGATGGAAACCATAAACTGTCACTCAGTGAATGAGATAATAATATTTATCCTCGAGGATTACAATAAGGGATTAAGAAGCTAATATGTGTCTGTGATTAATTTCAAGACTTGTCTGAATTTTTAAAGAATTGAAATATACGCAAGGGATGCAGGTGACGTCCACGGGCCCGCAGACTATCCAGAAGGCAGAGGGAGAGAGTGTGATTTTGGGCTGCACTTACACACCGAGCCCTACGGACACCGGAGAACTTGACATTGAATGGTCCGTGATCAGTCCAGACACCACGCAGAAAGATCAGATGGTAAGAAGCTGAATAAGAATGATGCAAATTCAATGTGACAACATGGGATGGAGTATAATTACCACAACAACTTACAGACATTTCATCTGCCATTTAAAGGTAGGGGAGATAGTGGATTGTTGAGTCTCATTCCTAGGTTCTTATGTGCAGACATAAATAGGAAATAAACAAAGGGGCACAGAGAGAGCTACCCAACAACCAACACAACTCCACCTCTTCTATTTGTCTTCTATTTATGCCATTTATGTTATTTATGTTACAGATGCTGTATATTATGAGTTTTGTATGTGCAGAAAAGGATGAAATCACTCACGTTATCATGGCAGCGATAATAAAAACGTGCTTAACATTGGTCACAGTTATAGGTTTAGGTACCAAAACTACTGACTTAGGTTTGCAAAAATGCCAAATTACATAAAATTGAACATTATTAAGTATACGTAACTTAAACTAAGTTACCATTCACTTTTAGTTTCACGCAGCACAGACAACAGGCTCCTAGGGAAAGTCCTATAGGCCACCTCCATTCCAGACTGTTTTGCTCTACATACTACGTCACTGGCATGAAATGACAAACGGAAAGTAAAAAATGCGTTGAGGTAACATGCATACAATGAAAAAAAACACCAACCCAAATCCAACACCCAACACGCTTTCGACTATTCATTTCTGATGTTATGTACAGAAAAGTAAGCATCTAACAATTAGTAGGAATAAGTTTCGAACCAGATTATAAATATTGTAATATAACTTTTCCAATATTTGGTCTGAATTGGCTGTAGTTATGCTATGATATTTAGTAAGCAATTCATTCTGTGAACCCAACAATCAAAAATCCACTTCACTTGTCCGTGAAACATCTTTGCTCTGCCTTAAATATAACCAGAGATGAAAGAAACCGACTTCCCTATGTTTAGTTAGTAAGTAAACTCATAAACTCTCAAGACAGTAAATATTCTCAGACATGTTCCTTATTAAACAGATAAATACATACATCACATTTAATGTTATCTCTTTTGCCGAACTACGACTAACTGCCTTGTTAACTCATCATGAAACATATTTCATTCAAAACTCACCAAACTCACAAAGTTAAAGCTCTACCTTGGATGTATTTTTATATTTTGAACTAACCTGCTGTGCACAGGCTAATACGACTCTGTAGGTTATGCAAGAAATTAATTGGAATTAATTACTTAGAGGTGTACTAATTGAATGCCATCTCCACCTTTGTTCAAAATTGGGGCTAAATTACAAAGTTATTACTCAGGAAACAAAAATTATGGACCTTGAAAATGAGTTCTTCTTCAACGTCTCTCTGATTAGAGACCACTATGCAACCCAACTGTTATGACACATGCCATAACTACAGGAAAAGCATCTTTAAAACATCTAATCTATTCAGATTTCACACCTGAACATTTCAACGCACTCAGCAATGAAGCTCTTTATACTTTACCACTGATCCGTTTACACTTCAACTGGCACATTTGACTTGTTTACAAATTCCATTCCCATTTACGTCAGTATTTGACTGAACCCTCCCTGCAGATGCCCTATGTTTATATTACAGTTTTGGACATGCAGAAAAAAATGAAGTCAGTTCATCCTCATGGTAACGATGACAAACATGTAGTTAACACTGCGAAACGGCCACTGTTATAGGTGTAGGCACCAAAAATACTTGGTTCTGTTAACCTTCTGATGCACAACATATGCATACTCCTTCTAATGCACAACATGGGTCAAAAATGACCCACATTCATTTCCCATTTGTTTCTTTGCTCTGTCTTTTGAAATAAATGTATTTTATGATTGAATATTCCAAGTATTCTTTAAATATCTTGTTTTTGATTACAATAGATCATTATTTTCAGTTTTCCTTTCATACTTTATGAACAAAAATAGTTTTTGTATCACTACATCGAGTTTACTCATATGGGTCAAAAATGACACATTCATCCATGTGTGATTTAAAATTAAATGACTTAATGCTATAATAATACTTTAATTTAATTTAATTACTTTAGCAGTGAGTGGGCAAAACACTCATACATTTAATATTTGCTGATCACATCACTACACAAATTGCCATCTCAATTTTTACTAAAATTAGCTAAGCTAACTACAATAGATTAGCTAACTTAAATAGAATTAGCTAACTTAAATAGAATATGTCAACAGCTAGCTGGCTAACAGTAATTACTTGTACCTATCTGACAAGGTACAAGGTACTCTCAGGGTAACCTAAACCTAATCAAATATTATGCACAGCTATCTTTCAGAATAGCAAATATTTTCTTAGGTTAACATTAGAACAATTGTAAAACAAATCTTATAAGTCTTTCTTAAGTATCAGTTGTGCAAAGGGAGCTGGGCAGAGTTGTGAAATGTCTGGCAGGTGAGTTGTCCAAGGTAAACATGCTACTTGCAAACAAACTAATTTTACAGATTCCCTCCAAATGCTATAATAAATGCATGTGGGTCATGTCTGACCCATGTGTGCAAACTTTGTAGAAATACAAAAGCTGTGCTTGTTTATAAAGCAGAAAAGGAAAAAATTAAAATGATTTGTGCTACTGAATGATGAAATTAATTTATTGCAAAGATACATAAACATAACACAACATAAAAACTCAGTCGGGTCACTTTTGACCCATGTAGTGCATCAAAGGGTTAATGAAAACATCAGGTTCGTAAATCAAACATTACGTACGTAACTCGAAATAAGTTACAGTTGACTTTTGGTGACAGATAGCAGGCTTCTGGGTTTACGTCCTGGTTGTTTGACTTAAATCGATCCACCCCAACTTCCACCTCTACATGTGGCCTTTCTCACTCTACAATAGACCTTTTTCATAGCAGCCATTTTGACATGAAATAGTCGAGTCAATGCAGGTGTTTCCAATGATACTAATTAAGGTTCTGTTCCATTTATTGCAGCAGAGACTTTCCAATGAGCCAACACACACCACAGCAGCACCCTGACTCTGTTTCACCTGAATGGAACTAATCCTTAATTAGTATCATTGGTAACACCTGCGTTTACCTACTATTTCATGTTAAAAATGAGACATTGTCTTGCTAATATATAACATTATTATCATCGTAAACTTTTTTTTTAGTAGTATTAGGAATTATTAGTAATTAATTAGTATTTTTTAGTAAGTATTAGGAATTAGTTTCGAAATATTGTTATAGCTTTCCTGAAATTGGGTTCGAATTGGAGTCAGTTGTCCAACAAAACTAAACATGTCTGCTTTCACTCAAACTGCCTCAAATCCAGCCAGAGCAGAAAGAAAACTATGTTTAATGCAATAAATAATCTCGTAATTGTGAAGACAGAAAATATTATTATACGTTTTCCTTATTAAACAGAAAAAATACAACCAAACACGAATTCAAATTTCTCGCTGTCACCAAACTGAGGTTAGCACTCATCATAAACACAACAGAAGAAACTTCACTCAGACAACAGAAGAAAACAAAACAAATTTAAACTCACCAAGTCGTCTTTGTTGGTCTTTCCACTGCTTTAACAATCACCAACTCCGGTTTGTTCGACATAAATCCTCAATTCAACCAGTTAGATGTGGAAATATTCTGGTAACGTCACTGTTTTTGTAAAAGGAGTCTGGTCTGGTGACTTCGAAGAGCGCTTAACAACTTGAGCCTCTAGTCATAAAGTGCTGACTCACGGCAACGTGAAAATATTCGAAATATAGCGCACATTTAAAGTCATGCTGATTTTTTTTTTTGGTGGCTAAAATGCGTTTTGGCTGCTCCCACCTATACAGTCCTGAGATATGAGCTGTTTTTGAACTATTTTATACTATTTTACTATTTTATATTACTCATATTTTTAGGGATACTTAATCAGACACTCAAGTTTGATTTCATATGTGTATATATATACATTTTTAGTATTTCAAGCCACATTCATTAATTTTTGTTATTATTATTTTTGTTATTAATGTGATACCAGGCTGGCAGATTATATAAATATAGATATAAATGTAAAAGATACTGGGGTACACGTTAAAGCTATACCTTGCATATATTTTTTATATTTTCAACTAACCTGCTATGCACAGGCTAAGAAGGCTCTGTGTCATGTGAGCAATTAAGTGAAATTAATTAATTAGAGGTGTACCAATTTAATGCTGTCTCCATCTTTGTTTAAAATTGGGGTTCAATTACAAAGTTATTCCCAGGAAACAAAAATTATGGACCTGTAAAATGAGTTCTTCTTCAACATGAGCTCATTATAATTCAGAGCACATTTAGTTCAACACAAAGGTTAGAAACCACTATACAACCTTATCATTATGACACGTGCCATAATGACACAAACAGCATCTTTAAAACATCTCATCTATTTTAGATTTCACACCTGAACATTTTAAATTCTTCTCATCCTCATGTGATGTGCTTGTGCATCAGGATTCAGTCGAGGGGACTGGAATGTGGATGAACTCCCACCACCTTTTTAATTTCACAGAATTAGCTGTTTATCCTATTTGCCTTTTAAATTAAATGAGTCATTAGTGTCGGAGTCCTAAAACAATGTTTTTTCCCCTCATCTCTGCCCTTTGGCAGCAGACATTTGATCTCAGTCAATACAAGGATTGACCAGGTCCAGTATGTGCTACTAGACGAGTGGCCAATGTGGAGTATTGATTCATATGCAAATTGAATGCTTTACATTGCTGTCAGACACCTAACAATGCAGTCCTTACCACTGTTTTTAGTCACTAGGGGGCAGCACTCAGCCCTGACACATTATCACACTATAAAACTGTATGTTAATGTGTATGCAGTCATCTCTCTGGTTTGGTCTCCATGAATTGAGAAATATATATATATGGTTCTTTAATTGCTATCTGTTCCTCTTAACCAGCGAGTCGCGAACTCTGTCTGTCTGACCTTTGATGCCATGCAGGTACAGCAGGTTTAGCAGGTTTAGCAGGTTTCAGCAAACCAGCTCACGTAAACCTGCTGCTAGCTATTGCCAGAAACCAGGTTACAGAAAGAAGAACGAAGAAGCAAATAATAAAAAATAAACCAAAACAATGAGCTAAAAAACTCAACATCAACATTGTATTTAGAAATTTAATTCAATATTGGTGATAAATAATTCCTTGTGTGTTTTGTTTTCCCTTCAGCTCGTGTCCTATACCAGCAGCACTAAATACATCCACAGTAACCGCGCTCTTGCAGAAGGACTCAGCTTTGCTGCTCCTGACCCCTCAATGGGTGACGCGTCGCTCTCTATCTCTCTACTGTCACCTGCTCAAAGTGCTACCTACAAGTGTAAAGTGAAGAAATCACCTGGAGTGGACATGCGCAAGGTGTCACTCGTGGTAATGGGTAAGACGGGGCATTGGGTTGCATCATGGGGGTTAACACATGTCACCTGGCTGCATTATTTATATCCATCACCTTTGACAACTATGGTACTGTTTGATTTTAAGGTGGAGGCAGCTGTGTATTTACTTATAACACTGTGGGATGTGTATTTTACTGAACAGGATTATATTTTCTTGTCACATGCCGGTATGCATTACAGAACATGTCACGAAGCAGATCTCAAGGCACCTGCTGTCAGACACGCTTTTATCTTTTAGGACTACAACAATGATTCCATTCTCTGTATCCATAAGTGTCAGAAATGGATAGTGTGCTATCTTTTTACTCAAAAATACAGTTACTTTAAATAAATTTTACTCAAGGAAAAAAAACAGAACACTTCACACATCTATTTCGTGAGACAGGTGCGTAGGAGTGGAACAAGTGGATCCAAAGTTGCAAAATAACAAAATAAACGCACTGAGACAATGTCTAACTTGCAGTAATACATCTATTTGGAAGGTTTTGGTGCTTGACCTTCATCAGGCAAAACATTGCTAGGTGCTACCAAGCAAAATTTGTTTCTTTTCTTATTACCTATGTAGTGGAACATAATCATGATTCCGGAACCAATAAATTTTGTTTCTATTTGAGGCACTTTGCAGCCTGTGCATACAGCTGATTATGAAATATATACAAATATTTCTATATATCTATACACTCAACAGTCCGAACGTCAAGTCCTGTGCACCGCAAAGTCCTCCGCTATTGCCCGTGGTTAAACGTCTCTGCTCTTTCAGTTCATTCACATTATGCATAATATGACCTCTCTTGTCCTACTGCGTGCTACAAAGTTTTCAAAACCTGAATGAGTGCTCAGCAGGAACAACCGAACCAGCAGCATAATTTCCGTTGCAGCTACTGATGTACAGTTGTTCCATTTTCACAGTTTATCATGAATTTTCATGTGACCTTTCATCCGCTGTAACTGTTTGATGATTTGAAATGTAGCAAAGTACAATACTTTGGATAACAAAATAGACCAGTGAGAAGAATTATTTGCATTTAGGTTGCAACCAACTAAGTACGCCTCGCCTCAGGCTCTCCTTCCAAGCATGTAGCCTCCTGTACAGTGGCTACAGAACTGTTGAGTAATGCGAAAATCCCTGTCTTGAGCAAGTGTTTGGTTTGTCCCTTCTGGGCCACTTTAGAAACATGTTAAACCCACTGTGATGTCACCTATTGGTTTGAAGCCTTGAGTTTGGCATTATGGACGTTGCCATCTTGGTTTTTCAGAACCATATTTGGAGAAGAACACAGAGCTGGTGGGTGATGTACTGGAAGTCGGGCTGCCAGGCTGGTCCCAAATATAGTATTACGATTAAACAGTAGAGTAAAATATGTTTCTGAAAAACATTTGAGGTGAGGAATAGGCAATGCAATCAAATCTTGATTCATATTTGATCAGCACTGCCTAATTTGACAGTGTGATCTGAGTTTCTTGAGCTTGGTGTGTTTCGCCAGACAGACTCACTGAGAATGACTTGTCAGTGACAAGGCAGCTACGCCCTAAAGCCATACACTGCTTTATTGTCTGTCTTACTCTAAATGGGACCATCATTTACTAAATGAACATCATGCTGTACAGTACGTAAGAAGACTTGTGATTGAGACCACAGACTCATTAGGAAAATGTTTTACTGGGGTAATAAATGAATTGGGGGAGTCAGGTAATTTGTCCATGAGATAAAGATATAAAAGGCTCATTCTAATGTATAACAACTCTTATTGTCAGCTTGTTGTACACAACGAAAACATATTATTCTGTTAGCAGAGCCCCCTAAATCTTACACACTTGATCTTTAAATACATGTAATATGACAATCACAAGATTTCATGCATATCAGTGAGAACTACGTATGGCTTTCTAGAGCTAACAGCCAGATTTAATCCTGTGAAAGAATTCTATGACAAATTTCTTCCTTAATTCAGGTCAAATTGCACAATTTCCTACACTGCTTTTACCATTCAGTCTGTAATAAAATACAATTTCCCTCTGTGAGAACATGAATTTTCTTTGAGCAAAACATCACAACACTTCACCTTAAACTAAAAAGTACCTTTTCTACATGTTCTTTTACAATTCTTTAACTCGGTGTGCATTTACTAACTTTTTGCTGTCATGGTCGTGGTCACAATTTTGACTACTAAAGGAAGATGCTTTGGAAAGGTCTATGATGAGGTTGAACTGATAGATACAGATTGAGTCAATGATGAGAAATCGAATAAAGGGGACAGTAATTTCAAGTTACACTTGAAGCCATTAGTCGGTGTAATCAGTGTTACAATTTGCCAGAGGAAGTAATTTACTTGACTCTAGTCCAACTCATCTTGTCTGAATAAGTGCGAGCAGAAAATGGGGTGGAGGAGGAGGTCAACTCATTGGCAGATTTTTTTTTTTATCATGATTGTTAGACTGAATACTTTAAATAACTTCTTACCATGGTGTTCCACGATTGAGGAAATGATTGTGTCAGTTTAAAAAAAGGAAAGGACTTATTTAGGAGTCTTGTAGAATCTAAATTGAGTCCAGAAAATACAGTTTTTTTATATCGCTACTATGTTTTTCTTCCTTTTTTTCAACCATCAACAGTGATTAGAGTTACAAGTAATCACTAAAAGAATTTTGTTATTTTTCACAATCGGAACCAACATCTGAGAAGAAATGAAAAGAACAAATGATAAACAAGACAGCAGGCATCATTTCCAATTAAATCTGATCTACACAAGCTTGTTTCTTTGTAGGAGAAGAAAAACAATATGACAGAGTATTGCTTATTAAATGTGCCTAATGTATGTATTGTAATGTAAAATGCAATACATACAGCAACACAGAAAGCCTTGCATGCAAGATCACGTTGTTTGTACGATCCAGAGCATCACTGAATAGTTGGAGTGTTCCTTCTTGTATCGTGTAAATGAAGGAGAATGCACTTAAATATGTGAAATGTCAACCTTCTGGGTCTTTTCTTCACAAGTACATAATCACTCCTTAACTGCTGCCAATTTCTGTCCTCTTTCACCATTTCAACAGGACAGTACTCCATGTTCCTGTCTCATCTATAGGCATACATACCATAAAGATGTTGACATTCAAATATAGATTTATAATGTAAGGTTTTTGAGTGATAAAATGCATCACGTTTTTGGTATAACCCATCCATATTGTGTGAATAGGTGTCATTAATGCCAGAGTCAAAATGATTCCTCTCATTTCATCCTAAAGCTATAAAGCTATGTACTGTTTTTTTCAACAAATGGAAATGGAAATGACAGCATGAAATGATCCATTTGTTGTATGATTTCAGTGAAGCCGTCTGCGCCTAAATGCTGGGTGGAGGGTGGGGAGCTCGTCGGCGAGGCTGTATCTCTGCACTGCAAATCTGAAAGAGGCTCCATTCCCTTAACATACTCGTGGAGGAGAGAAAGTGCAGGACCCATCCCTGCTACAGCGACACAGAGTAAGCATGACCTCTGCTGACGTCATGATGCTACTGCACATCAAAGAGCGAGAGAGAGTGTGTGTGTGTGTGTGTGTGTGTGTGTGTGTGTGTGTGTTTGGGTGTGGGCTTGAGACAGGTGGTATTCAATTCTGTGTGAGCAAAAGCCTTTTCTTGTTGAATTTACAGCACGAGCTTTTGTTTTGTTTTATTTTTCGAGATAAAGAAATCTAGGAATGCATCAGCGCTTTTTCGCATTTTTAAAATTGCTTGAAAATGATAGACCATCCAGGTGAAAACTTTCTGAAGAAATAATGATGTGGAGCACGGCGCTCTGTAGTTTAACAGTTTACTTCCTGAAGCGAGAGTCTGGTGCATAATCAGCAGCTTATTTGCATTCTCTCCTCATTTTCTTTTCACTTCAACATGACATGTTCCCGACATTGTTTACTGTAAATTGCATTGATCAGTTTCCTCTTGCAGCCGGAGACAACAACCAATTTTGGCTGCATGAAAAAATAATGGGTGAAACTCTGTGTGAGAAGCAATTCTTCATATTTTCAAGTGATAATTTGCACAAACTAACCATGAGCCTTAAGTATGTGTTACTATTTAACTTGGAGCATATCTGAGATATGTTTATTTTAGCCACCTTGCAGCAGGGCGGCGCAATGGTGCAGTGGTTAGCACTGTCGACTTACAGCAAGAAGGTTCCTGGTTTAATCCCTCAGCTGGTTGGGACTTTTCTGCGTGGAGTTTGCATGTTCTCCCCGTGTCTGTGTGGGTCCTCTCTAGGTCCTCCAGCCTCCTCCTAAAGACATGCAGGTTCATAGGTTAACCGGTGACTCTAAATTGCTCGTGAGTGTGAATGGTTGTTTGTCTCCATGTGTCTCTTTCAATAGGGTGTCTCCTCCAATTTCAGCTGGGATAGGCTCCAGCTCCCCTCGACCCTGATTAGGATAAGCAGCTACAGATAATGGATGGACGGATGTACAGCACACGCAGTGCACGTGTTAATCTACATTTGTGTGTGTTCTCTCAGACAGCGCACCAGGGGAACTGAAAATCAGCAACCACTCACAGAGCTTTGCAGGACTCTACCTTTGTGAGGTGAACAATACTGTTGGAGCCGGACACTGCAGGATCAACCTGAAAGCAAACAAACGTAAGGGTACCTCACACACAATGTTCCAGTCCACATGTAACATGCATGACGCACACATGTGATCATGAAAGACCTAGATTTCATCCTCTTCTCTCTTTGTAGTTGTGCCGCAGTCTTCCCACTTCTCGCACACAGGGTTTCAACCACGCTGTTCTAAAACATCAGTGTGTTATCTTAATTACACTGTCTAATTATGACAGGAAATGACACAGCAAAAAAAAAAAAAACACAGTTCCTCAGAACACAAAACCCTTTGGCCGTCAGCTCTTCATAACTGTCTTCCTGTTGTTGATTCACAAAGTCACACAGGTAATTCTGAAATAACTCCACTGCCTCGTGCGACCCTGTTAGCTTCATAAATTGTAAATGAAACAAGATAAAGGCAGCGACAGAAAATAAGTGGACTCATTAAAAGCACCTCTGAACAGCTCCGAACAAGACAGACACCGGAGATATACCAGAGCTGCCTCGCGCAGAATGAATCTGGTGACTGTAAGTGCACGAATAGGGAGTAGAGTCAGTGATTCAGCATACCATTATGCAGTAAATCATCTCTGGGTTTAGACTCCCAACAAGCCCTCTCTCCGTTCTGTGGATCCATAAAATGAGTTTGTCTTTGTGTGCCTCATGATCTGTGGAGCAGACCCTCATATTATATCTCGTTGAGTCTATAACTTCCAGCCTTAGTGCTCACATTTTTTTGGCTCTAGGCAGGGAATCATCCATTTTCATTCCACGTGCAGGACTAGACTAGACTAGAGGTTCCAAAGATTTACAAGATATCATAGAATTAGATTAGAATTCCCATACTTTTTTGGCATTTCTCCAATGTTTTCTGTTTTGTTTTTTGTGATATATTAGATAATTCTACCTCTTCAGGCCTCTTTGTCTACGTCTTTAAACATGCTGTTTGCTACCAAGAAAAACCACATATCTCCACTTTTTTTTGCACATACACACACACACACACACACACACACACATATATGTATATATATCTTAGGCTCTATAAGGCTCTATATATATACAGTTTCTCATGTGTTTGAAGTCTCATTGTCACTATGATGTTTGGCAAATAATCCCCTGTAAAACCACAATGTGACATTTTGGATGTTTCACCTGGAGTAATGTCAGGTTGAGGATGATATTGTTATTAGTTGGTTTGTTTGTAGTATGTCGCCTCATTCAGCTGAACTCTTACATTCTCCTGGATCCTCCATTATTTAATCATCCTTGACGTTTTGTAGTTGTGATTGAATACCGTACTCACCATAACGGCAGATTAGTTAAACAACAAATGTGCAAATTAAAAACAAATTAAAAATTTAAATCAATCATAGGAACACAATTTACAGTTTTTAGCCATGCTAGCAGCGTGGGTGTGATCACTTTGGGCCAGACTGAAATATATAACTCTCAAAAGGATTGTCATTAAATTTCAATGGTTTCCAGATGACTGAGCAAACATTTTTATGCTAACATACTGTAAATGGCAAATTTTAGCATAGCATGTTAGCACAGACGATTCCCCTGTTAAAACTTAAAATTTTGTACAAACATAATATACAGTGGAATATGTTCTTTATTGAGCTTTAGTTTTACAGACATTGTTCTGTCTGGACAGAGACATGCAAGGTATTTTCTCTGTTCCAGTCTTTGTGCTAAACTAAGCTACTGGCAATGGCTCCATATTTAGCCTACAGATGACAATGGCACTGATCTTCTTATCTAAGTCTCAGCAAGCAAGCATAGTAGCGTATTTCCAGAAGTGTCAAACTATTCCTTTAAAATAAGGCCGTTTTTACAATCTGTATGGAGGTGTTGTGTGTCACAAAACCACTACACAAGAGAATAAGAATAATGGATTCTTCACACTTTGTTCTTTTCTGACACAAAGCTTCTGAGGGAATAATTCCTTGTTATTCATACTAATTTTACAGCGCCAAACAGAGCGGCGGTGATAGTCGGCACCATTGTGGGTTCCCTGCTCCTCATCTTCATCCTGTTGGTCCTCGTCGTGCTTCTATACTGGAAGTTGAGCACCAGGCATCGCTATGAGAAGGAGTTTTCCAATGAGATCAGGTACTGCAGCTCCAGCAGGGCACAGTTAAAGGTGTTGGCAGCTTGACAGTTAGATAACTGAGCTGTTGCAAGAAGGGAACAAATCCACATAGAGTCTGGCAAGTTTTTCATTTATCACCAAAAAGTCCCATGAGTAAGAAACTTCTGCCTCTGTTAGTGTTAAATAGTTTTGTCAGCTAGTGAGTTTATGTTAAAGGATATGAATGTTTGGATAAAACAGTATTGTGTGCACTCGTACAGAATTTTACTTCTGCATAAATTAGTAATAATAAGATGTATTTGGCTTCCACATAAAAAAGACATGGGGGAACTGACATCAATAACCAGACTTTAAAAGACAGAGGCAATTATAAATGTGTATTACAAGATATAAAACAACCCACATCAAAGCCATTCAGATGAGAATAGAAACAAAATGGCAGACATGAATTAAAACCAGCAAAGAAACATAAACTATAACACAAACATACAAATGTAGAAAAATATGTTTTATTTAGGACTCTTTGATATCAGACAGAATTATTTCAAATGATTTTATATCACCATGTTCATCTATACACTTAATTATGCTGATGGAGTCAGTTATGATCTCATTAAGTCTCACAACTGTGAAGAACAATGCAGCGAAATCCTTTTTCAAATCCAAGGTTTTAAGAGCAGAAGCAAACAAACTTCAGGTATACTAATGCAAACATAACAGTAAAAATATCATCTGTTCCGCTGCGTGCCTCGTCTGAAAGCCTGAGCAGGATTCATTAAAAGTTGCCAACTCTTTCTTGTCGTTGATCTTCTCCGTCTTTCTTCAGAGTTAGAAACATGAGAGACTTTCTAGTGTCAACCAACACGCTTTGGTTATTCTTGTCGTTAGATTTGCAGCATTAATATACAGTTTATTAAATCTTGGAAAAACACTGAAAAGTGACATTTCAGAATTTATAACAAAATCCGCCTACCAGCATTTCTAAAGCTCATAAATCAAGGTGTTATATCTCATTTGTTTAATCCACACACACACACACTTACACACACACACATGCACGCACACACACACACACACACAGATACAAAGCCGTAAACAACATTTTGCCATTTTATGGGGCTCATGTGCTGGACTAATTTTTGGCTCTGAGCAGTTGCCAGGCAACCAGCCAAGGCTCCAAAAGTTGCTCTGCCTGACGAAGAACACATATAGAACACACATAAACCTCAGTAAAACAGCGGACTATTGTTTTTATGCTTTGTTTCTTGTACAAAATTAACAGATGGGATATAATACCTGGATTAGTGAACTTTAGAGGCAGACATTTTGTAACCACTGGACAGAGCTAGGCTAGATGTTTTCCTCGCTTCACGTTTCAAGCTGAGCTAACAGGTTATTGTTGCAATGGAAAGATTTCATCTTAATCTCCCTCAGAGAGCAAATAAATAATACATAACTATTACTTTGAGAGGTTCATTGATCTCGTTGCATCAAAGGAAAACATGATAACAGATGATCACCGTGCACAAGTGTGGTGGCTGCTTTCGCATCCCCATCCTGCACACTTTGAAAATATTTCAGCATATCTTTTGCCTTACAAAACAAACAATATTCTGCTGCCGTGCATACAGTATGTTTATATGGCAAGAGGAAAATGTAGCAGAGCTCCAGCTGTTGTGATTTGTCTTTTCTCAAGTGTGATTTGCACATTTAATTTTGCATTTGTGGCAGGGAGCGCAGTTTGCCCTCTGCCCAGTGAATATACACAGGCTTTTATTAAAAGGAAACCTTTTTGCGAATGCATATCAGTGTCAGTCAGGGCCAACTCTAAATGTAACACACCTCTTAGAACAAAATGCTAAAACAGATAAACAGATCTCATGCCTACATGTAGTGCAATTTGGGAAAGGTTAGTTAATGCCAATTGAAAACAAGTCTTGAAACTCACTGACTATTTTCCTGGCAAAGCAAGCCAGGTTTATCTCTGAAGAACCTTTCAAACACACAGACTACTGAAAGTGCTTTATATAAGGCAAAGAAATAAAAAGAAGAACAAAATGAAATCAATGAAAATAATACAATAATAAAAGAAAAATTGATGCAGAATATAATTTTAATTCAGTAATAAATTGTTACTGTGACTTTCCAAAGTTTATGGAATTGGAGGTCTGGGAGACAATCTACATATCTCTTGGAAAGGTATATCAGGGTTGTGTTGGGTTTAAATCTACGCCCAAACCCCACCGGGCGCGTCTGCGGCGATACGCTGCCATTCTAGTCAATGTATCAAACCCCACTGGCTCCGCCGTGGTCCGTTTCAGACGCGTCCCAGAAGCGTCTCTACGCTTGGCTCCGCGTGAATTTACACAGACCACCTCGAGCGGGCGGAAGCCAGACACAGAAAAAGCAAAGAGAATCCGGTGGATTTTCAAAATAAAATACCCTGTTCAAACTGCCGGTCGTAAAAACAGACAAAAGCGAAACTAATGAACTACGTAGCATATTATTTACATATGTAGAAGCATATTTAGAAGAACATACACCGGGAAATGGCCATATATGAGTAAATAAACAAAGTCTGGTGGGCTCGCTTCTGAAACGCTCTCGGTGGGGTTTGAAGCCGCGTGCCGGACGGACCAAAACCGCGGCGCGTAGGATACACTGTGTGCCAGAGACGTTTGCGGGATGTGAGCAAACAGCAGTTGAGGTGATTTGTGGGCCTTTAACGGATGGAGTCATACAACTACATCTCAGTGCGATACAACCACCTTTGGGTCACCCCCCCAAGATAAGGGGGTCAAGATGCTGACCATGAGGAACAATTTTCAGTTTCCAGGTTGTGGACTGTTGTTGCTTACATCCTTCTTTCCCTGCCGTCTCTGTCTGTAATAAAAATACCCAAACAATAAGCATATACTATATGAAAAAAACACCTTCCCAACAGACTAAAGCTAACAGTTAAGCCACAGTTTAATACTGTGCTCTGTTGTTAAGATTCTGTGGTATCATGAATTAGAAAGTTACCTTCGCTAAATTAAAAAAAAAAAACAGTAGGCCTAGAAACTTGTGTTAACATTGATGTTTGACTTAGTGAGGAGTAATGTTTTTTTTTTATTGATGATTACATTGGTATTAATTTGTTTGTTTGAGGTACTGCGTGTCGCCTATAAACTCCTGCATCTGTTACCTTTACACCAAGGACCACAATGTAAATCAATTTTACACTTTATTGAATCACCCTTTTGACATCTTGCAGTTGTGATTTAATATCTTCCTCATCAGACTGGCAGATAAATTAAACTAAAAATGGGCCCAAATTAAAAATGAATCAATCAAAGGAAAAGAGGAACAAGAGAGTGTTCTGCTAGCAGCGTGGCTCTCACCACCTTGGTCTAGAATGAAATCTATTTTTGCCAACGATCAAAGGGGTTGTCATGAAATATAGTATACAGACAACTTTTTATGCTAACATACTGTAATTAGCAAATATTGGCATACTGACATGATAAACTGACAGGGTGAACTGTAGCTGAACTTAGCATTTAGCCTCACAGAGCTGCTAGCATGGCAGTAGACTTAGTGTTGTTAATTCAAGACGCAAAGGCAAATGATTGCTACTTTTCCTCAAATCATTTCGTAAGAATATCCTCACAGTTTTCAAAAGGCGAATATCTAATTTAGAGACAAAATTCTTGTACATCTTTGAGCCGATATTATTTTAGCTGCTCTCCTCCACTGGAACAGTCCAAACTGTGCAACTAGTTGAAAAGGACAGCGTGGGACACTGTCTCGAACAGAAGGTCCCGGTTCAGGTTCTTTTCGCTCCTGCGATGATTTAAGTCAGTGCACAGGATGCAGAATGCATAGCTGCTCCAGGACTGATGTTCTGCAGCTGACCTCCCATGCTGACATCTCATCGAGGAATCCTTCTTTTGCAAATAAACAGTGTCTCCCAAAAAATTTATGAGTTATGGTTCCCATACGATAGAAAACAGCCCACATGCTTTCAAAGTAGATGGTTGAAATGGGAGCAGTGTCAGTGTGGGAGGACAGAGTCGTGTACAAGACACAGAGAAACACTTCAAGCCACAATCCTGATACAGGATTCTCCATATCTGTGACATACAGGAGTTCAACTCTCTTCACATGGATGTGGCATCGACGTGAAAGAGAAATGGCAAAGCAGTAATCATTTGATCCATGATAACAATAGTTCCTTTCACATCTGTCAGTGAGTGGTAAAAAGTAAACACAGCAGCTTGAGTTGGGTGGAAAAAAAAAAAAAGTTCAGAGATGAGTCATACAGAGTATCAAATCAGTTCAAGTACTGTATCCTCTGCATCTAAAAACAAATACATTAATACAGTGAGAAAAATAAGGCTCCAACTCTGCATCAGGAGCAAAAACATCAGAGCTGTACATGCAAATTTGACCAGAAAATATAAAAACAAAATGTAAATACTCACTGACAAGGGCATCAAATGCCCTTGACGCCGGCAAACAGATACACTTCTATTTATACAAATGGCACAATCCACACCAGCTCTGACCACCAGCTGTGCTGCTGAATGAACAGATGGTTGTGAGTAACAGAGTAACAGAGATTGGAATAGGTGCAGTGTCTAGCATCTGGTGTGAATTTGAGGTAAGACTGCGGTTCATTATATTAAACCTGCAATAAAAGATGAACTCTGGGATAGTGGGAACACGCTGTTAACACTAACATCGTCACCGCATACAGTTAAAATGGCAAAGCTGTTTGCTAACAATTGCTAGTTCACACATCTGACAAATAATTCTGCCTGCTGCGTGTTGAAACACTAATGAGAACAGTGAGACTGAACCAAAACAGTAAAGCTGCAGGCCGTAAAACCAAAACAATGAGCTGAAAGACGCTACTAAGCTTCATAGAGCTGAGGGAACCTACAGAAACTGGTGATAATTACTGTGTCTGTGGGTTTGTCTCTTTATTTTTTAACGTAATATTATTTATTATATAGCAGCTTTAAAGAAGTAAATTATCTAAGTACAAACCACAGGGATAGTGGAAGGCTTTTACAGTTGTTCCTGAAGCAGTGAGGAAAAATGTAGAGGTGAATGCAGTTCGTTCCAAATCATTCATTAGTACTTTTACCAAACTGCCAGTCAGGATGCAAATTAACGAATAGTAAAATACAAAAAAGTTCAGTATGAAGCTGCAGCCACAGATTTCAGTTAATTTACTTGTTTTCAACAACAACAATCTCATAAAAAGGCAAAAATATGTTTACTGGCAGAACAAAACAAAAGTGGAAATACGGTAAAAAATTAGATACCTAATTGGTGTGTAATTAAACTTTCTGTATTTGGTTTGTACACATTCTTTTTAACAGCATCCCTGTCCTGTTGCATGGCAACACACACACACCCATGAATCACAGCCTTTCTTACTCATGAGACTTGATGCACGTTATTTCACATTTCAACTTATCAAAAGGAAATGTATTCCCTTTACAAGCAAATATCTGAGTCTTTGGCCTTCACAGGAGAGGAAAATGGCAAAGTCGATCTGTTGTGCGGGTGTTTTCTTTGACAGGAAGAGCAGATCCCGGCTGGTACTGCAAAGTTACATAAATACAGAATGCAAAGTAGCTTCCAAGCTCGAATGTTGGCAGCGGTGTTTACGAGGGAAGATTGTATTGTATGCTTCTTGTCAGTGTTTGCTGGTTGAAACTCGCACCAGAGTGAATTTTATCCTTCAGTAGAAAGAAAGAAGTGAAAGCAGGGTCTCAGTGAGTGTAGGCGCTGTTGGGAAGAGGCTCTAAATAGGCAACAACAACAAAGACGTTCTGTATACTCTTCATTTACAGGGCAGCATTATTTCATGTAGTGAATACCTTGCCTCCACTGTGGTAATAAGATACAAAGACACGGAGGGCATCCAGAACAACCTGGTTTGTAGTTATATAAAATAAATAACAGCAGCTTCATGAGCGCATAATGAAAGTAAGTTGTGTCAAGGCAAAAATGATTCAACATGTTAAATATTTGCAGGTTTTAGCTTCTAAGACGTGAGAATTTGCTGCTTTTCTCTCTTTTATATCATTGTGAATGGAATACTTTTGAGTTTTGAACTGTTTCTAAAGATGTCATCTTAGAAATCTCATTCTCTAGATCTCTAGATTTTGTGCCATTGCACAGACCAAACATCAATTTGATGATAAAAATAATTATGTCAGCCCTAGTAAATGGCAGGAACTGAACCAGTTTTAATAAAAGTCCTGTGTACATGTCAGTTTTAACCAAAAGCTCCATAAATTCGTTTTACACCTCTGATTTCATATTATGGAAGCTCAGCCCAAAAACTTCAACAGTTGCTTTCCAAGTCATTTTACTGTGAAACAAATCAAGCACTAATTCTCTGAATTCAGATGACTCAACCAAAGTCATTTCTTTGGTAGTAAAATCCTTTAACTTTCTTCCTCTGTTCTGCTCTCGTGTCAAACAGAGAGGACGCTCCGCCTCCTGACAGCTGCCCGGCCAGTCGCCATACCAGCCGGTGTGGCAGTCAACACCCACAGGTCACTTACAGTCAGGTGGGCGGGACTCATGGGAGCTCTTCCAATGAAGGACGCGCGCACACTTCCTCCAGCAACAGCCGCACACCTGTCAAATACACACCAGTCGAATATGACAGCAAGTACGGATACGCAGTCTGACAATTGTAACGTTTGAAACTGAAACTGAAAATGTAATTAACTGAATCAAAGCTGTGAAGTGTGATAATTTTAAATAACTTTAATATAATGTTAGTCACATTAGAATCTCTTCTTTTATTGCTAGTGTAGCTATTGTTGTTGTCTTTCAGACTGTCTGACTATGGATGTAAAAGCAACTGAAATAAAGTGGATTTTTTAAGCAGTAGCTTGGGTGTTTTTATCATTTGCAGTGAAACAATAACTCATAATACATCCAAAAAATCAAAACCATTCAGTCTCAAATTTAAACCAAAAGAGAAATATTTATTTCATGATAGACCTCATTTGGAAATACTCAACCATTCAAAAAAAATGTACACGATTAAGTACTTTTTTTTTTTTTTTTTTTTTCTCGAGGATGTGTCGACAGGAGTTGAAATATCAATAGCCACATGCAATGGGTTTTTGTCCACTACATAAAAAGCGACTAGACCCCCCCCCCTCTCATTCTAGACAACATGGAGGCCTCCTGTGCGTCTCCCTCACACAGTGGTAGGACTTTGTGTTTTTCGGAGCAGTCAGCCATTGCAATAACACACATCATAGACAGTCAAAAGTTTAGAAACTAAACATATCAGTATATCCTGCTTCATAAGTCTTTGTGCACCAGCCAGAGCTGATGTGCTCAGTCTTTGCTCTTTACTTCACAGTGGGGTGCCTGAATGCTTTGAGCTCAAATTGATTTTTTTTTTTTTTCACCCATTTGCAGCAACAAGATAGTGTTCACTTTATATTTATATTCCATAATTTACCATTTTTAGTCAAGCATTTCTTATTTTCTCTTCCCCTTTGTGTGCTGACAGTTTTTTTTAAGGTAGGAAAAGACAATTCAGTGTGAGCACCAAACAATATATACTGACCCTGAAATATGTAGGTGGAAGATATGAAAGTTGATGGCAAGGCCATATAAACTGAGTCAATACTGCATATTAAATTAAATGCAAAGAAAATTTAAACGACCTTTCAGAGAACGCTAAGCTGAGAGTCAACAAACATCTTAATATCTGTAGAACTAGAATTAGAAAAGTGTCTGGTACATCTATGCTCTCAATAGAAAACTGATCTGTATGCCAAATCTGTAAAAGTATTTATAGAACGAAGAAATTACTGGAAGTAAAAGACAAACACTGAGCACTGCACCCCCAGATAATCATTAAATGATTAATGGCTCCTTCTGTTAATTAGCACACAAAGTTTTCCTTCAGATTCAACATTTTCTGACACTATTTAATTTTCACCAGTCTGCACAGCACCAAATTGGATTTCACACATGAAAACTGATTAACATTAAGAAAAAAAAAAAAAAAAAAAATCCCGTCACCTGGATCACCTGTAAAAATAAGGCAAGGTACAAAAAATCATAACAGTTGTTCAGACTCCATGCAGACATTAAAACATGGCTGAATTTGGCTTCAAATAATAATACAAAAAAAAAAAAAAATGTTGGTCCAGTTCTTAAAATTTTAAAAATAATCTTGATTCTGTGCAAAAAAAAATTAAAAAAAATCAAACAATAGAACAATGAACACCGCGATTTAAAATCGTGAAGTTGTAGTTGAGTGGAATGTCTTGATGTTTCCCTTTTGCATCCAGCTGATTGCACCCATAGACTTGTGACGCCAAGATTGACGTGAACTGTGTATGTGATTGTTGTTGGCTATAAAAACCCTCCAACTGTCTCTGTGAGTTCATCCAGTCACCAGTCAGGATAAGTTAAATGATTCATCATCTTGTTTTCGAGGGCTCAGAAGGCGAGCAGATGTGCCTCTCCCCTCCTTTAGTAAAGTCCTCTGGACGTGGACGAACTGTCTCTTCGGGGATGGCAATGCTCTTTACTGGCTGATGTTGAGGTTCAGTAAGCGACCACTCTTCAAAGGCACCGTACTGTACATTGGTCTGTGTGTGTATGTGTGTGTGTGTGTGTGTTTGTGTGGGCCACACATGGGCACATGCATACATGGAGAAGTAAAACCAGTCAACAAAGTCGATTCCCTCCACTGGTGTCAGCCCACAAGGCATCACCATGACAACTAAGGCAAAATCTCAACATGAAAACAGAGCATCTGTCTTTTTTTTCTTTTTTTTCCGTCTTATTTTAGTTTTTCTCGCCTGATTCCTTGCTGTTACTAAAATCCCCACAATAATCATTAGTAATGATAATAATCTCTATTCAATAAATTATCTATACTGTACAATTATTTCACCTCGCATAGACCTGCAACAAAGGGGAGCCTTTTTTCAAAGTAAAGCTATCCACAGTCAGTTTCTGTTTCTGTGTCCTCAGTTCAATAAAGCCTCTGCAGAGCACACAGAGGTTGACAGACAGCAAGCCAGTTTTTTTTTTTCTTCTTTCCTGTACAGAAATTAAACAGGACATCCTCCAAAAAAGAAAACAAATCCAAACAAAAGCAAAGCCGATGCATAATTGAAGATAGAGAAACGGGGTAGAAACACTCGCTGAAAAATGAGTATCCAGCAAAAACAACAACAACAAAGTTCTTTTTTTTTCTCCTTGTGTTATTTTCCTGGTGAGAGTGAGCACTTTTCTCTGAGAACAGTAGATAGAAGACGGTTCCTGATTTAAAAGAGAGCCAGGCTGGCAAACATCCATGCCTTATTGCACTCCTTCTTCATCCACGTAGGTTGAGGGAAACCATCCAATCTGAAACATAAAAACAGTAATTATCAGAGATAACAGCTCCTTCGTAGTAGCAAATGTAAACAAGGGATGTTAATTGAGTTCATTCAGAAGCCTTTTTACATCCAGTTTGGGTATACTGCAGTAAGACAAACATTAGGTAACACTAAAGTGAATCCATTGTATGTGCAGCATAAATGCTTTGAACCAAGGCCACTCTACTTATCTGGCTGCAGGATGTGCATTATTTAGATACAGCTTAGATATAGCAAACTGTTCCTAAAAAATACCTGAAGGCTACTCCAAACACGACTTAAGTTGTCGCTAGGCAACAACATCTCCTGCTTGTTCGAATAACAAGTCAGTAGTTAATTAACAGAGACAGTACAAAAACATGTATTTAACGAACATGCAAATCATATTTGTATCACTGGAAATAAGTCAAGTGGGATAATGCACCATGATCTGCGCAGTTGTGAAAAATAATGCACTCCTCGAAGCTGCATGTTGTTATTCAGCTAAACATAGATTATTTCTCAAATTATTTATTTTATATCCTCCTTGTATAGTACATTTTAGTTACAAATGAAGTGCTGTCCCAGGTCAAGGGAAGCAATGCTACTGTGCTGGCTCCTCTGTAACTTTTTTAGGGTCGAGTCAAGTGACCTCGAGGTTTCAAATAATTTCTAATATTTCTAATAATGTGGCAAAAAAGTAGTGACTGCATTTACATCTGACTGAGGACCACTAATAATCTAACAATCCACCAAGATTCAGACCCAGATTCAGACAGCATATTAACACCAGGTTTTTATTGAACCAATTTGAGCGCATTTCCCTAGATGTGCTCTTTTTAAGTGAATGCTATTGCTCACAAATTAATCTTGCACAATTAATATCTTTATATAAACAGAGTTGGCAGCCAGACGGTTTCCTCTGACATTTGTCAGGACGCGGTCTCACGGTGACAAAGACGACTCTTTAAAAACTTATTTCCATAAATGTCCTTAATGAAGTCAAAGCAAGATGCTACTGTATAATAAACCCAAAATTAGACCGGACTGCACAACATACTATAACCCAATTTAGCTGTGTAATAGTACAATAGTTAAGTGGGTACACTCACTCCACTACTGCAACACATTAACACTGTCAGATTTACAACCTAATGGGGAACATCCCTAGAATAAAAAGCTTACATCACATCCAGTTTTACTGCCAGTGTATTAAACGGGCACATTTCCCAGCAGCCAGGCTTTTACTTTTCTCTTTCAACCACCTGCTTTAGGAGTGCCCACAAAACCCTGCATCAGTGCTGGGCTTTTGAGGTGAAGTGCCTAAATACTTGGTTTTTCATTATGCCTAACATAATGAAGCTAGCGGTGGGATCTGTTTTTAATCAAATGGAGGACAGTACTAATCTATAAAGATTACAGCACCCAAAACGTTCACTCCCTATATAGGTTTTTCAGTCTGTCCATTATCACCCTGATAAATTTAACTTTCAGGGTTTACTCACTCGTCCGTTGGCCTCTCCTTTCCACCATCCCTGGTCTCCACCAATCTTGCTGTAGATTTTGACAATGTCTCCTTCTCGCAGAGACAGCTCTCTCATGTCTCGTGCTGCAAAGTTATACCTGGCCACTGCTGTGCTGACAACCCGAGGAGTAAACACTGTGAAAACAAAAAAAGAAAAATGGATTGCTCAATTGATTGAGACAGACAGCTTTGTACGTAATAAAATATCTGGAGTTATTCATCACTGTTGGAAAGGGGAAGGGTCATACTGGACATAGTGGACATAATTAGCTGTGAAGAATGATCAGAGGGAAGGTGGTCAGTTTTGTGTTCAGCATGACACAACGTAGTCAGAAAATGACAAATGAGCATGATGGGAAAGGACAAGTCATTTCATAATAAGACAGGAAATTAGTTTTCTTTCCATGATTTAATGAGGGAGTGTCATCCTGGGAAGAACAAAAATGTTCTTGATAATGAAAAGAGCACCACAGAGAAGAAGCAACGAGGTCAAGAGTACGGATTGTATTATGAAACCACAGGTGATGAGCTGCACGACGACAACAGGAGCAAGAAAAGAAAGAAAAAAAAAGAGTACCTGACCAAAAAGGAGCTGAGCTCTGAGAAGAGAAGTTGAGGCCCTGCGGACTGAGGAAGGAGAAGTTGTAGGAGGCGCAGGTGGCTGCTGAGAGGAGAAGAGAAAGAGGAGGAAATAAAGCTGGAAAATGTTTTTAAAAGGAGCACGCATGCAGAGCTGGAGCCAGAGAAACAGAAGAGCTTGTGCATTGAAGTTGTCAGTCTCTTTAACGACAGGGTTCGGCTTTTCATGATCTTCAATCTTGATAATTTTGTTGTCATGATTTGACTGCTTTAGGGGTGGGACTGAAAACAACAATTTGTTCTTTAAAAAAAAAAAAAAAAAAATCAAAAATAATTTGTGGATTGCAAACAGGATCATTGTGAGGACTGTCAGTTGATGCCCTGATGTAGAGGCTTAAAGAAAAGAGACACTGCTGACTTTGTTCTCAGTTTGACATGCCTGTGGATACAGTCAGAGTATAATGGATGAAACCCCAATATCAATAATCACTTTTTTCTTTACTGTACAACAGCGGTGACAAAATTGTGCGATGAGATTACAAACACACAACATGATGACTGCCTGACTTTGAAAGTGTGAGATATGAATCGAAACCTGACCTCATCCGCCCTTTGCACAACTCTGTACACTCTCCCACACAACGTTTGTCTGAACTCACACTCCATCTGTCAGTACAGTCCCTTTGAAAGCTATGCAGAAAGACATTCAAGGCAGTCATTTTGACCATTTTTAAAAAATTTCAATGTAATAACTTTGTTTAAATGAGACTAATGCGACTATAGGAAACTGTCTTTTCTGTATATTTTATTAAAATTACAGACAGTAAGTATTTCAAACAAGACTGGCCATAGTGGTAATTTTGACTGTATACCCTATAGATATATAATTTCACATCATATATCATTGCTACATTTCCCACTCTTGACAGTGAATGTCCCTGTTCCCTAGCAACTATTTTTTTTGTTTTTTTATTTTTAAACACAATTACAAAGCGAAAGCCGGCTTTAACTTTGAGCTAAACTGCAGGAGAGACAGTGAATATCAGAAGGAAACGTCAGCAAAAGAGAATAACACAGATGCTTCAGCTGCTTCAGGGTCTTTATGATGTGGAGTCTAATGGAGGAGCAGGTTCGGATACTGATGTCTCTTGGTCCCTTGAAAGTTCATCCAACACTGGCTCTGAGAGTGATTCACAGAATGAAAATTTCCCTTCCTGGTGTTATAGCACAATGCATGTACAGGTTTAAATTAGCCCTGATAAGATTTTGTATTGATTTTTGAAATTGTATGCAAACAGGGCTGCATTAAATAGTGTCATAACTTGTTTTGCATGTATATTCACCTGGTATTAAGATATAAGATATAAGATTAAGCTACACTAATATATTATAGTATTATATTATCTCTAGATGAAATTCCAGTGGTGGCTGCGTAGGATTCTTTGTGATTCAAACTTTTTCAATAACTGTCCAAAAGTCAGAATTTATTCTGAAACGATAGATGCAATCATTTCCAAAATTCACAACATGTTTTTATTTAATGAAATATTCTATTTCAGTCCATATTTGTTGGCCTTTGTCCTTTTAAAAATAAAAAAAGTTTTTCTTCCCAGTTTGCTGCACACAGAAAGAGGCACGAACCTGCTGGGATTGCAATAGTTATAGAATTCTGACCACATGTATGAATGTATGACCACAGATCCTTCCTAGTCCCAACACTGTTTCCATGCACACCTGTGGTGTGTGATGCGCCAGCGAACAACAAAATGTGCGCTTGAAAACACAAACAGAATTGTCTCCATTCATTCCCGAATTCAGCCAAAACAGGAAGAAAACAATCCTTGCTGTTGAGGCCAGTTCTTCCTGCAGATCGAACAAAGGCAGAGCGATGTAGGACAGGAGCCAGTGCGAGGCCCGAGCCAGTATTGATACAGTCTAATGGACAGAGAGGGGTGCCAATTCAGACAGCTAGTCCACAGATCATTGAGTTATCTGACAAACTCTTCCTCTTTGTCTTTCTCTCTTTATCTATTTCACACTGTCACCCTCCTTTCCTACCCTGTTCCCCTCTGGGCTTCCTCCAGATCTCTCTGCCTGAGTCAGGAGAGTCACTGGCCTGGGCAGGAGTAAAGACGAAGAGAGTGGGAGGTAGTCTGTCTCATTTATTTTACCCTTCCTTGCTGTATCCACAGCCAAGATGGCAATTTGTAAGCTGGACCTGCACGTTATGTCTCTCCAGTCACATTAGTATTGTCATAATTATTCATAGAAAGAGGCAGATACAAAAGTTGAAATGCAGTATGCTGGGCATATTCCATCCACCGATTATGATTGTCTGGCTCATGATGATAGCAGACTAACCAAATAAGCCCATACAAGACATCTTTCTCCCTAGTCCTGTCCTCCAGCTCTTCCTGTGTTAGTCAGAGATGTTCACAGGTCTGATTGGATATGTAATTCCTCCAGTGTGCTTTGGGTCTACCCAGTGGTCTCCACCCAGCTGTATGTGTTTTGAGTACTGCCACAGGGATGAGTCATCCAAATCAGATCAAACTCAACTCAATACTTTCGACTCAAAGGAGGAGCAGTTCAGTTCCTTCCAGATCAGGTCTGAGCTCCTCGCCCCCATCTCGAGGGGTAAGAAAACTGATTTTGTCTACTTCTGTCTGAGATCTTTGTAATTCTTTTTGGGATTACCCAAACCTCATGGCAATAGGTGAGGGTTTATAACCCAGATTGGCTGTTCAATCAAGATGGATTCCCTAACGAACCCTTATGGAGCTCTCTACTGGAGCCCGGTTGCAGAGGAATGCTCACCGGCCAGCGCCTGGTGGCTGGGCCTATGCCCATAGGGGTTCGGTCCAAGATCGAACCTAAGAATTGGGGGTGTTGTCAACTGGGTCGAAAACAACAGCATATTAACTTAACACAGTGCATACTGTAGTTCACTTACATCTTACATGTTTTCTCTCCAAAGCCATCCTCACTCTTTGTAACTGTTTTCTGTCATAGGAGTTGCTTTTCTACCCCAACCAGGCAGATAAGCATCGATCAATCAGCTGACTTTATCACTCATAACAGCAGGAAATCACTGCCTGACCATAGTAAATACCTGCCCTAACCCTACATTAACGCCATGTGTTGGTATTGGCTGATATTTCATTCTTACTTTGGGTCTGTGACTCCAACTAACTGCACAAAGTGAATGCTTGAGAAGAGGAACATTTGGAAAGCTTTACCTGGTGAGCGCGTACTAGCCCGAGTTAGCGAGCGTTCTCTTGACTTGTAGGGGTATCGCAATGTGGTATCTAATAACTTGAAGCTTTCTTTCAGTGAATGGGCCTGATAGTACTCCACCAGCTCCTGTTATAACAAATAATACAGAAGGATTAAAGATTGAACCATTTCATACTGACATCAATGTAGATATCATGGACATATGACTTACCAAAAGACTCTCAAACTTCTTGGCCTCTGTGATGTGAATCCAGCTGTCTTTTTCAATGACTTTGATGTGTTTTACTTCGTCATTGAATCTGAAAAGCAAACACCGCAGGTAAATCACCAAGAGGAACAGACATTGTTTACAGCTGTAATTGGATTAAACATTTTCTGTGTTACGATTACTTATTGTTGTGCTTTTACTCTCATGTGCCTTTGGGATAACGTGTTCAAGCTGCTGTCAACATTAAATATTTTGTTGTATACCTGAAGGACTAATAAACCAAAAATAAAGTCATTCTCACAAGCTAAAGCCGACTGTGGGATTTGTTTGATTATTTGTCTAAAAGCTGGTCCCCACGGGCCCCTTTACACCTGTCGTCAAGACTTGAAGAAAAATGCGCTAAAGCATTTCTCCCAGTGCATCAATGTATGACAGCTCTAGCTCATATATTATTTTTCCAGAGGATGCATTTTGTCAGTGAGAATGCACAAAACACAGGATTTAAAAAAAGCAATTACTGAGTGGTAATTAGTCGGAGCTAAAAGATGCAAGACAGAAGCTGACTGGGGCATCCCGTGAGAGTTTTTATTCCCAGTGCGATGTGGATAAAAACCTTCCCTTGAGATTCTCCCTCTCCTGTAAGACGTGAAACACTCACTTGATGCTAATGGCGAACCTCTCCGCCTCAGCTGTCCTCTCTCTGATAAGGTAGGTCCCACTGCTGTGGGATTTTAAAAGGTTGTCGGCCTGCTGGCGCTCCATGTTCCCTGCAAACCTACACAGGAGCAGATAATAAATGTTGTGACCTCCAAATACAAAGTTACCGTATATAATCGAATGACATTGGAAAGGGTTTACAAATGGCGTGACATCAAACAGCCATGTAGTAATTAATCTTTTGGTTGCGGTCATGTTTGGGGTCAGTTAGCTTTAAAATGAACTAGCGCATGAAGTTAATAGTAGACTAGTGTTAACATGAATAGATCTGCAGTAATTAAAGAATAGTGACCTCGGGGTAGTGGTACAGCAGTATACAGTGTATATGGCCTTAAAAAGTACAAGGGTGAAATAATTCATAACCTTGTGAAATGAAGGGTCTTACCAAGGATAGCCATAGTAGTCTGCTTCCCTTGAGGGCTGCCGGCTGCATAATGACTGGAAGGGCTGTCAGAAATAACAAACACAGCATATTAAATAACTTACAAACAGAACAACTTCAGCACAACACGATGGTGCAGAAGTTAATCATTTATATACAGTATATGTCCCACACAGGTAGTTAAGTGTACACTGAAGAGAAAAGGGCTGCTGTGCCCTGAGAAATCACACATACTGTAATGACTTCTCTTCTAATGCCTACTGTACTTGTATGTGGGTGACGTACCTTTGGGTCCAAGTAAGGTTTGACACAAGAACTGGGGAAGAAACCACTCTTTTGTGTTTGTATCAGCTTCCCCTGCAAGATAAAGGCAAGTTTAGTCGTACAGCACTTCAAATATGGAGGCAATTAAAAGTGTCAAACAGATGCATTAAAAGATTTCAAAACACAATGAAAAGGAAAACATGTTCAATTAAAGCAATAGATAAGCATAGGCTGTAGTCACAGTGCAGTAATAACTTGCCCTCAGACTAAATAAAAAAAATATTTCCTGTAGAGAAAATTCAAAAGCGCATAGGATGTAAAAACAAAGAAATAAACTAAATAAAACAGAGGCAAACATTAAACTATGCCAGGAAGTAAAATGAGGACAGACTGCACCAGTTTTCACCAGACTGACTTATTTTTCTAGACAGAAAAACATCTGTGAATGAGAAATTAGAAAAAAATAAAAATAAAAACAAACAATAGACTACATATTATATGCATTACACACTGCTAGGGGTTGCACCTACAATGAACTGAACACATCTGTCAGGTTCAGCCTTCAGCATCAGACATAAGTTGATATGCCTTCACTGCCTGCTACCTGAAGCGATTAATTATTAACCTCAACACTGCACTATTCTAGCATGCCACATATGGGTGTTACACAGAGTCAAGGATATGTACTGCGGTCACTGTAGGGACAGTGTTCTGAGATTGTTACAGGGACATTGACCTCTTCTCCTTGAGATATAGAGCTGTTTAGGATCACTGTGGTAACTAAGGTCAGAGGATAGGGCTGTCTCACTCCATAGACACAACAGACAAGTACACAACGTACAAGCCTCTATTGAGTCAGATAACAATGTTGGACCACTAAGGGTAAACATGTGTCCTTTCCTTTACCATTTAGGGACATGGAGTGGTTGTGGTACTATTCTGAGGGCATATAGACGAGCCAGGAAGGACAGCATCTTCAGATTTGAGGCGGCAACATGAGGTCATGACAAGTGTATTGTTAGTCCTCCATTCTGCCTGATTAAGCTTCAGTAAACCTTTCGGCACAAGACATCTTGGACTTTTGTCCACTTCCTCTCTGCTGACTGAACTGACTATTAGTGAAGAGAATTTGCTAAATAAGAAAAATACAAAAAAAGAATATTGAGAATATTCAAAGGCATAGAAGATGATGAGTCACTTTGCACAGTGAAAAAACAAACAAAAAAAAACTAAATACAAGATTAACTATGATAAAAACTGTGACAGACCGCAATCCATGCCCTAACATTGCGATGAATAACACAGATTGCACCACTTTTCATTTTTATAGACAAAAAACATCTGCCAATGAAAATATTTTAAAAAACAGGTTCAACAGATTACATTTTACATGCATTACACATCGATGCTGCTAGGTGTTGCACCTACAATGAAATGAAGACATGTGTCAGGTTTACCCATCAGCGTCAGACAAAATTTGAAACGCCTTCTCTGTTTGCTACCTGAAGCAATTGATGTTTTAACCTCGCGCAGGCACTGGGATTGCACAGAGAGTTTCAACTGTCATGCCACAGAGTGAGGGAGGCATAAGGTAATGGGTGAGTTTGAATTGATGGCCTCAGAAAGTTGCCCTGAGTCATTTTGGGAAAAGCTAGCCAGATACAAAAAGCTGAAAGTGTTTAATAGTCAGTGATTCAGCAGGAGTGTCAAAAGCGCCTGGAGCCAATAGAGTTACAGCTCCTGTCATCCAGTTTTTCAGGTGCAGCTTCATTGATGTTCAACTAAGAGGGGGTTAATGTCATTGATAAATCTGCATATTTCAGATTCATTCTGTGTGTGACAGGTGCTCCGGAAAGCAGCACAACTTGAATAAAAATGAAAGGACTCCCATGGGTAAGTAAACTGGTGCCAAGCGAGTTCTGTGAGTGCAACAGCTTACTGGAGTTTTTATTTTATTCTGAAGAATCCTAAGTTTATTGCTGAAATATGCTGAGTCATAACAAAGCATTGGACTCCAGTTTTAAAGGAGTTAACTAATCACTGTCCTCTTATATCATACGTCTCAGTCTCTTCACCTTTTGTTCTGTGCTGGTGGTCTAACTTTGATACAATCCAACTGCCACTTCCCTGATAGAAGATTACCGTGTCTGTACACTAAATATAAGGCCACAGTTGGCTTAGGATAAATGTTGGAAGCAGAAAGAAACAGCTTTTCTGGCTCAGTCCAAAGGTAACAAAATCTTCCTAACAGCACCCCTGAATTAATTCACATGTTGTATCTAATTAGTTTAATCCGTATAAAATCTGAAGGCTAAAACAACACGTTGTGGTTTTACAAGGGGTTATGTGACTATTTCTTGGCTTCCTGGAGTCTCTGCTGGTTGCTTGGCAACCTCATGGTGATGACAAGACTCCAGGAAGTCACCCAGCCAAGAAAAAAAAAACAAAAAAACTGTAAGAATTAAACAAACAAAATGTAAATTAGTTGGCTTTGAAGGGATTGTTGTCGGATTTTGTTACCTTTGGGCAAATTTAGTATGGATAACCTTCAAACATCATTTAGATTCAAAGACAACACTTTATAGTTGTTGATTCATTTTTAATCCAATGAAATAAAAAAAGTTCTCAATGTGCTGGAGTACAGAGCCACCATCAACTGCATTAATAAGACTCACACTTTATGTGTCAAAGTGGGACATGGTTTCAGATAGAAGTGACTGACTACCGTACCTCCCACCACGTGGTGTCAGGATCACCCTTCAGCAGCTCGATAAAATCTCCTGTTTGAAAGCAGAGCGGCGTCTTCCCTGCAGGTGCTGGTGTGCCGTGGTAGTTCCTCACTGCAACCATCTTGGGACCTGGAAACACGATTAAGTGTTTGTGGTTAGTATTAATTAATAAGCGGTAAGCGGGAGTAACGGTTATGTTGAGGATGAGAAAAAAAAAAAAAGAGGAACAGATCTAACTTTAAATCTAACTTTGTGTGTACTTTTAGGCTGATAAAGACAGGGTTGTTTTTGCCTGCTGAGTGATGCTGTGGTCTAAGATACACACAATAAAACCACAGCATCCTGAGTCCAGGACCTTTGATGCATGGTATCACTTTCCCTGTCCACTTTGAAGTGTCTTATGAGGCAAAAATGCCAAAAAGAAAAAAAAGAAAATCTTGCTAAGAGCAAGAAGGTTAAATCTGGGGCAGCTGGATTAGGCTGAAGACGTTTGGCCTCTCATCCAAGAAGCTTCTTCAGTTTTGACTGACCGGTGGGGAGATGCAAGTGTTTATCCTAGGGTCGTAGACTAGCCCATTGTTCCACTTGGTGCGTTAACGAACAGACCAACATCTGAGGCGAAACGTCTTCACGGATCTACAACCAAGTCCATTTGCCTCAGATTCAACCTTCTTAAAGAAAGATGACCTGGATGAATGAGAACCTTCACAGACTTATCAAGTGCAACTTTGTAATTTCAAACTGTATCTCATTCTCTTCAGGGTGACTACTTGTATTTATTATTATTGTAAACCAATTATTATAGTCCTCTTATCTCAAATTTATTTTCAAGTAATATTCTAAGCCTATAGCATCTCTATATGTATGCATTGCCCAAACCCTGCATGGTTGATTATGTTGTTGTGATTCATATGTAGTGGGTCTGTGCACTAGATGGCAGCAGAGTGCTGCGCTGTTCAATAACACCTCTGTAACAAACTTGTTCAGAGCGGCTGACAGAATATCCAGCTTCGTCTCAAAGTGTTCTCCAACATGATAAGGTGACGGGAAGTGTTCTTACCTGATGAGATTCCAGGTTCCTGTAAAAAAAGAAAAAACAACAATGTTTCAAAGACATGACTTATGACTAACATTATCATCATCTTGTTATCATCCTCTAATTGGCACTTTCCCTCAGCAGACACGACAGTGATGATGATAATACTGCTACAGTATGCTGACTAATAGAAGATCTACTCACCAAGTCATGAGGATCTGAAACAAGAAAAACAAACAGAGACAGTCATGGAGGGTTCACAAAAGAACTGGAATACCATTCTTGATTATGCCTGAGCTAAGATGATATGTGTCAGAGCTTCATGTGGCTCACTGTCAAACATGAAAGGCAGTTTTATTGTTTGGTTGCATTTTGACGTCATCCCAGACGTAAGGTGTCAAACAGTTAATGTAAAGCTGTGAAAGCTAAAGGAGCCAAACTATATGGTAACAGGCACAGACACACTAACTCACTTTGGTTACCAGTTCTGGCCAGTGCAGAGAAATTATTCTTCTCACTGACTAACTGCAGTATTTAGGTGTTATTTTACCTAAAGAACCAACAGGCCTATGACCTCTTCAAGGCGTCGCGAGATACATCTGAGGTGAATTGATTGATTAAGTAAAGGAAAGCAGAAAAAACTGCTATCCTACACAAAATGATATTTACTTATGTAGTGTTTTGTCAACTAACTGAATCATTTCACCTCCTCAGCCCTCTAAATATTGTTCAAATCAAACAGGGAGGAATAATCACTAACTGTATGAACTGGTCGTAACCCATAGACATATGGAACCGATCATGATGGGTCACAAATCGGGACTGGTTCATATTGAAGTTTTACAAGGGTAAGAACAACTGGTCTAAATAATCTGGGCTCTATCTGCCAAAAAGGCTGGGGTGTATAAAATATCGCTCAGGTAATTCCTACAGACTGCCAAATTGTGCTTTTCCTCTTTGGTACCAAATTGTCCCACAGGAACCCCACAGGAAACCCCATAGAGTCCATCCCCCATTTTCCTGCTGGATAAAATAGACTAGAAGCAGGCCAGCGTTCAGTGAAAGCAGGCTTAGACTTGTGGATAGAATGAAGTTTCACAAATCACTACAATTGATCTCACATCACAGTGTCATAACCATCAATGAGGTCTGTCACACATCATGGATTGACTTATCAATTATTCCTGGAAATCAGAATCAGGCTTTGTACCAGGAGATTAGAGGAGACACCTACTGATTTTACAGATGGTGATGACTTCCAGACACTCTTTGTGTGCTCCTGTTCCACAGCGAGAGCAGTAGTAGCCCTGATAGAAGATGCCCCTAGAGGACACACACACAAATAAATACACACACACACATGAGTAATGCAAACAGGAAGCGGCTCAGACACAAATTAACTTCTTGTAAGTACAACACACAAGGGGAGCTGCTGCTTGTTACTATACGCCTGCGATTGTGGTTCCACATGCTCCATCATTTCCACTCTGCAATCCTTTAAAATCGCAAAATCAACTCGCTCCATTTGAGACCATGCACTCCAGAACTGTATTTGTTACGGATACTGTTAGCGCTGCATGCATCGCACACTGCCGTGTTGAATAGTAAGTGCCATAAATCACGATGGGATCTGCTGGGGCTGCAGCAGTAATTAGCATCTAGCAGGGAGTGAGAACGTTGGTCCCTGCCTCCACTGGCTCTGTGAATTTAGGTCAGCCAAGCCATGAAATTTGTGGGTCAATACACAGAGTGGAGTTTAGCCTGCTGACTGTAATAGAGGTGAAAGTGGTGATTCGGTGACGCGGGTTATCCCTGCTGCAGTCGAGCAGCGCTCTCACATGGGAGGAGGTGCGCTCAGGGACACGGTGGGTGGTGTTAGGAAGGGGGATGCTTAAAAATATCATCCGTCAGCCTCAGCCACACTTAGTACAATTTTTTTTTTTTCTCCCCAAAGACTGCTTCCACACTAATGAGGGGCTACACTAGCCAAGAACATATTCCCTCTGTGATTTAAGTCCGTTTGTTTGTTTGTTGCTCACCAAATGTGGCTGAATTTCTTGTCAGTTTAGCACTTGCTCACTCACTTTCTTTGCTGCCGAGGCACATTTTAACTTAACACTACTTTTGCTAGTGTTACATTTTATACTATATTTACTAACACTGCACAGCACTGCAGTGCTCTTGCACAACAGCAGAGCTGGAAAGCAACAAAGTTCACTCACTGAAGTACTACACTGAAGTACAATCTTCAAATATTTACATTTTCTGCTATTTTATACTTCAACCCCCCCAAAATTCATAAAAAAAGAAATAAATATTGTCCATATGTTGTACATTCGTACAGATTATTTGGCAGACTATTATATCTTTTATCTGATCTTCAAAACTACTCTATAAATCCTTCAGCCTTGATGAGACAAATTTGTCCTTTGTTTTATTACACTGGTGGACCGATGACAAATTTTGATTTGATGAAAAGATTGTAATCCTTAAAAAAATTGCACAATGGATTATGGCTATGCTGTATTTATTTTAAGTTGGAGAAGATTAAGTATACTGTTAGGAGGTCAGCTTTGGGTCACACAAGTTTACATTCATATGGTAACCTTTCCTTCACCGCGTTAACTTGTTTGGCTCTGTTAACTTTATGGCTGAGTAAAGTATTTGGTACATACTCCAGTTATGTAACAAGGAGTGTTGGACATGAGGCATTGTCTTTTTTTTTTCTGCTTCCCTCTGGTGCTTCTATACCTGTCAATGCCCTAGATAACACAGTGTGCTGTTCTAGACCCCTAACAAATCATAATTTATTTATTTGTATTTGTTCTTTTTCTTGAATTTTGATTATTTTACTATGTTTCTGGCATACTTTAAATTGTGTAACCTGTGAATGTTATCATGAGTAGGTGGAGGAGTTATCTTTATCACGATGACTGTGTAAAATATGATCCATTAAACTGCCTAACAATAGAACTAAAGGTCACACTTTATAGTACAGCCTGCAGTTTACTGTGCAAATCATTTGGATGAATCAGGCATCAATAAAATATTTAGCAGTTCCTATTCTGACTTAAATGTAGGTAGGCTCTGGTCAAGAGAAGCCAGTTCTGTCCTGGACTGCTCTCTAGACTCCATAGAGGAAGTCGGGGAGAGGAGGATGTTAGCAAAGCTAGATCTTAAACAGCTCCTTTAGCAATAGACTGCTACTCCCACCAAGTAAGAAGGAGCACTACCACAGGTCCTTCATTCCAACAACTGTCAGACTCTTTAATGCCAGCATGACTTCATGAGTTTTCTCTATAAATTTCTTATTTATGAGTGTTTTCTTATTCACCTTGTGTATACGAGCTGCTGTGTCAAGTCAGTTTCACCAGCGTGCAATCATTAAAGTCTATCGTATATTAAATTTCCAGCAACCTGTTGCAGTTTTACATAAAAAAAAAAAGAAATTTTTGCAAAAAGATAATAATTTACTTCTGCTACTCTCTCTAGAGTTTGCAGAACTATCTCCTCTCAAGGTCATCTAAATTGCTTTTTCTGGAGCTTTCAGTCTAATCACAGTCTCTATCTGCAGAGGTCCTTAAAAGATTATTATTACATTCTGGTATTGCTATGTTTTATTTGAATAAAAGATCTGACTGCTTCTTCCAAAAGTGCATATACAGCATGTTACATAACCCGTATCAGCGCGCATAAAACATATTTTTACACGAGCCCACATAAAAGTGTCCTCCCAGATACTAACAAATAAAACGGAAAAGAAATCTCTTTTACTACTGAATATTTTTGGATACTTGATAGTCCTTGGAATGTCTGCAAGATTCATTTTCAGCGTTGAATATGAATGCGCTGCAGTTATCGAGGTCGTTACCTCAGGAGCATCTTGCAGGCTCGACAGTTGGTGTTCTTATCGAATGTGTGCATTTGGAAGTTATGCTGATTGGCCGTGGCTCTCTCTGGCTTGATGTTGGACCTGGAAGTAAATAACAGTGAATAAGGGGAACTGATTGGACAAGAACGTTTGTTTTGGTGATGAAGTAGCTTGATTTTCCTGGAATTTAATTCACTGGATTAGCAGAAAATAGACATTCCCATCTGGTTATTTGATCTAAAGACTAGATTTTCTTGGAAGGTTACTGTATCACAATCCAAATGTCACAATCTAAAGTAACTTATTCTATGATAGAAGTTGTTACGTATGTACTCGTACTCACATGGCCATGTCAAACTGCTCCATCCACTTCCTCTTTGTCTCCTCAGTTTTACAAAAGAACTGGAAGCCCTGCTTCCCTTGCAGGTGGATCAGGTAGAAACCATAAGACCACTGGAGAGAAAAAGTGAGTGAGGAACAGATGGCGGAGAGATATGTAGATGGCAATGACATAGGCAAAGAAGCTTGTGATTCCTGCGTTTTTTAAAATCAATATGCAGAATTTGAGCACATTTAATTCCAAACTAAAAGATACTCCACATGCTTTAGAGATGCATCTGGCCAAAAAAGCTAGAGGGGTTGGTCACAAAAGCCAGTGTGGGTGCACGTGCAATCACGGCATGACACCCCAAAACAGCAAATCTGCCAAAAATAGACCACTATGAGAAGATGAGTTAAATAAAGAGGTCACTTGAGCTTACCATTTTTCCACTCGACTGGTAAGCATGCAAAAAGAAAGACACCAGAGAAAGACCCAGTTACACATGCACACATGGACAGACACATGCAGATTCAAAACAAAGAAAAAAAAGCCATGTTAGATTGGTGGTGCAATGCACTGCAGTACGTTTTCATGAATCCTAAATGAGCTTCATTGCATTTACATGGTCTTTCAAGCATGGACGAGCAAAATGCATATCTGACACTTCAATGCATTACTCATAAATTCCATATCTGAAATTACCATCAACAAGGTCCTTCAGCTCAAGGGCAACATTTGTAATGATTACACAGGATGTTTCATCACCTGCGCTAGCGAGGCCGCCTTTACAAAGATTTCACTGAGTAAGAAATGATCTGTGTCCTTTCAAACTAAAAGATTCTCACCTTCTTCATGTCTCTGTTGTTCATGGGGTCATCCGACATTTTATACGACTGCAGCTCAATAATCTCTTTCAGCTCATAGCTATAGCCTTTCCTCTTGCAGACAATGACCACTTTATCAAACAGGAATATATACCTGAAAACATACACACACACATTGTTATTTCCACCTTGAAAATATGTCATTATTAGCATTGGATGACTTTGTTCCTCACATCCGTTGAGTAGTTTTTCTGTTGAGTTTGGGACTCACCGGTCCTGTTTTGTTCGGTTGACGATGGAGCACACCTTCAGCTCTCCGTCTATCTTTGGCCTCCCGTATTCCTCCAGTTTCACCTGCTGCTTAGGTCACAAGGACACACAGAATGTCAGTCCACTGCTTACTTAAACTTCTAAATTTAATGAGAAACTATAAATAATTCGGTAACACTTGAATTTCAGAGAGAATTCAAATATATTTTTAATGAATCATACAACCTGAACACTGTTCAGTCCCTGTTCGGTTACTTTTCTAATCAACGTTTAAAGTTATTCATTTTATCTATAGCACATGCACAAGTCCAAAATTAACCCGGTGACTATTTGCACCTCAGCAGGAAACAACAGAACAAGAGCGGTGAGGGGGAGTGAGAGGGGAAGAGAGAGGAGAAAAAAAGTGACGGAAAGACAAAGGAAGACAATGTAAGAGAGCTGCTGCTGTTTTATGGGAAGTGAACGTCAGTCTGGAATGCACATAACTTCTCATGTTCATGTTCTGCAAAGCTAAATGATTTATTGGGGACATTATAAAAGAAGAGGATCATGACAGGTGGAAGCACGGTGATGCCGGTCTCCTCAGGAGAGGAAAGAAAACGTCATTTGCAACAATAGGTGTCTGCTCTGTGATGCTCAGTGACTAATCACACTGACAAACTTTAAATTCCAGCTCTGTGATAACATTAGTGCCGCTGCATTAATTTTCTACTGTATATACAAAAACTGAATTCTGCAAAGATGTCAAATTGAGCGTTATAAATGACAAAAAGAAGGTGGAAAATGGAGTGCTAAATGATACAAGGTTAACAAAATATTCATTTATTTTATGCATTTTATTTACTGAGCGGTTACGCAGGAAAACAATTCCTAATCCAAAAAGAGAAAGTTAGACACACCTGAAAATGTAGTTTCATACATCAGATCTTTTACTATAACATTCAAACAAAAGGAGAGATGAGAATCCAGTACCATTTTCTGTCCTAGCAGCCACATAGAGAAGCTAGGCCCCTGGAAAGTTACCGCCTCCCAAAAAGTAGTCTCCGACAGACCCCTTTGGTAACACTTAACATTTTGACACTTCAGTCTGTGTACGGGTTAAACAAAAGAGATAAGCTTCATTTCTGAGCTTAAGAGATGATGGCTGGTGGATTTCTGTACCTTTTGATAGAGCCAGGCTGGATATTTCCTGTCTTTGTGCTAAGCTAGGATAATCAGCTACTGGCTGTATATTAGCATACAAAGTACCACACAAGAACGGTATCAAGCAAGTATGCGCCTGCCCCAAAATGTTGAACTTTTCTTTAAAAATGTGTCAATAAATAAGCAGTTAGAAAACAGATTTTTACCTGACCTTCCATTTTCCAGCCCCTCTCATCTCAAACAGTTGAAAAGAACACAGATAAAAATGCAATGCAGAAACCTCTCATGTGAAATAACCAATAACTTTGGCAGATAAAAGCATGATTGTATAGGAACCCATGACCTATTAAGACACTAGTTGAGAAAATACATTTTAAGGCCTTTAAACACGGATTTCCTCAAAAAGATTCCCCTCAAGATGAAGAAGAAGTGACAAAGGAGTTCAGTACTTACAAGATTTTCTATTGAACTTTGGAATTCGCTGATTTTCTTCAGTGTCTCATTGTCCCTCTTGACTTCGTTGATGTACATAGCAAGATCCTGAGAGAGCAAGACAAACATTCTTTCAGCCTTCAACTGAAAATCTTTCTGACATCTGTCATATCAAGGTACATTTACAGTCCTTTGAGCCACAGTAGCTGTATGGAACAATTTATACAGCTTTGACTTAGAGCACTGTGGAGTTATTGTGTAATATCTTTTAAAGCGCACTCATGACTACACACATACAAGCACGCTGTATAACACAGACCTGCATAGCCTCCAGAGCCTCCTTGAGTTGTTGTCTCTCTGGTCGATCAGTTGAGTGACTCAAAAGTTCCTGTGGCGGGAGATGATTATTATTATTTTGTAGAAAACGCAGCAGTTTCCACTAACTTCATCAGAACATCAACAAACAACTCTGAACAAACACACAGTGTGCTTTATTGAAATGTATGATCTTATAACATCGAGATGGGGTTTGTTGCTCTTTACTGTGATTATGGACCTGACACTGATATGGCTGAGAATAAGTTTAACGTGAGCAGCATCAACGGCAACAAACATACAAATAAAAGACGAGAGGGCGCCGGAGAGATTGCTAACTAGCCTCCAGGTTTGACTGTACTTCATGGTAACGAGATAACAATAAATGTGTTGTCCCCTTCAAATCATGTCGTCCTCCACATAGCCAATCAATAGCAAATATGTTACGTGGTTGTGATCTGTGATTGTCTGCCTCCTCCATCGGGGTGGTTCTTAATAAAATGCTGTGGTGAGAAACGGCACGTTTCGTGAGAAAAAGGGAGAACAAGTCGTATCAAATCTATGATAGTTTTTTAAATAGAAATGAAATCGTGTCGGCTGTTCAACCAGTTGGCAAATCCAATAAGTGTCCCAAGAATTATATGTGACACAGAATGTTGCTGGGAATCCCATTTGCAGCATGTTTTTTGACTACACGGGACATCTTGGAAGAGCTGTGAACTTCATATTTGTATTTAAATCTGAAAATATCAGTCAGACATGATGCACCTTGTTGTTTGCTTGCATATAGGCAAGCAATTTGGAATATACAGTAGAGCTGTTAATGGCAGATTGGTCAAGAGGGGCCAGCTCTGTCTTGGACTTCCCCCGAAGACTCCATAGAGGAAGTGCCAGAGAGGAGGATGTTAGCAAAGCTGACATCCATCATGAACAACTCCTCTCACCTCCTGCATGAGACTGTGGGGGCCTTAAACTGCTCCTTCAGCAACAGACTGCTACTCCCACCATGTAAGAAGGAGCGCTACCACAGGTCCTTCATTCCAACAGCTGTCAGACTCTTCAACACCAACATGACTTCATGACTCTCTTCCATATTTTTCTTATTTATGAGTAATTTCTTATCCGCCTTGTGTATACGAGCTGCTGTGACAAGTGAATTTCCCCTGTGTGGGATCATTAAAGTCGATCGTATCTTATTCTGTCATAGCAGGAAAAGGACAGATGCAATTACAATACAATGCACAATACCAGAGATATGGAACTGGAGAAGCTATCTATTACACATAATTTTCCTTCTATGATATATCAGTATGTATGTCTCTACTTCACATAAACTGTACTTCCTGTTACTGCTAACTCTTTCAAATGCTGGCAATGAGCTTCACCAGAGGGCGTAACACTGGGGATACTGTCCCCCCAGCTCCAGCCCGACTGTGCAGGAACTGTGAACAGTCATTAGTGTGGAGACAAGGACATTATCCCTCCCTGGCTTCCCAGCAGCAGCAGCAGCAGCACCAGCAAAACCAAGAGCAAAACACTGCTACTGGGCCCCATTCACCCTTGATTTAATTTATTTTTATCCTAGTGACCTGCTGACTCAGCAGTTCTTTTCAATACCGTGGTCTGTTTTTTTTTTTATTTTGCACAAGCGAGAGTGGCCTATGACAGCATGCTCTGCTGTGCAGTCCATAAGCTCAACTTCATATGAAAGATTTGCTGCAAATTCATCAAATATTCAAACCCTGCATGGAGAGAATGACTTCTGGATTCGCCGTTACGTTCAGAGTGCAGGTATATAGATGAAGAGAGCAGAGTATTCACACCATGATCAAACAGGGAGACGCTACTGTGATGATATCTATAGGAAATCAACTGAAGATGTGCCCTTAGGCATGACTGGGCAGACACACACACACACACAAAAACAGGACTTGTCAGTCTGACATGCCCCAAGGCCAGAGTACGCAGCAGTGTTTTACTGCAAAGCAGTGAAATGGGGTGCGTTTAATCTGATTAGTGCACGCTTGATTTGACCTCAGTGCCTCGCTGAGACTCCTGCAGGGGTTCGATTCAAACTAATAGAGAAGTCACAGCAGTTTCTGTGCAGTCCTACAATCACCTGGCGCCTCCACCCCAGTCCATTACGCACCGCATCATAAACTCATATGCTCATCCATAATTGAGATGCAAAGTCAATTAATCATAGACAATATTAGAGTGGCCAGCTTGTTTTATACATGAACACCAGGAGGAGAGCTCCAGGGAGAAATGTTGGCTGTGATATGAGTGGTCAGACATTGTGCCTTAATATATTTGCATATCAGTGCAAGGCTGCAATTATTTATAATTATTATAGCTACCAGTAGCTTATTATTTCTTACCAGCAGTTCAAAGATCCCAAAGAAATGAGCTGAACAAAAGTGGCAGAGTGCACACATTTGAGAGACAAAAATCCTGATTAACAGACTAATAATTTCATCACTCTGCATGATGTAATAATAGTGGACATACAGTAGACTACTTTAAAACAGAAGGACCTAAAAATGTCTAAAATGATTTAGACATTGTGTGAGATACACACCAAATGCGAATGCAAACTCTTACTGTTATGTACTCAGACTTAGCTGCCAAGATAAACACCAAGGACGTCCGTATATTGTTCCACTGAGAAACATTGGCACGTAGCCTCACCTTTGATTCAATTATTTTTAGTTGCTATTCGTGATAAAAATCTCAGCCTGCATATTTGAACCAGAGGGCAGAGCAACAATAAAAGAAACAATAAATGAAAAGCATATCTGAACCGAAGCACAAGCACAAAAGCACACAAGGCAAGCTGTCTAAGTTGAAATGCCAAGTAGCAGTATGTGTCACCACAGTGACTGTTTGAAGTTACAAAAGTGAAAGCAACAGTTTCCAAAAGGGCAAAATAGTCAGTGTCCAAATTGGTGGTGGACTGGTTGCAAAAACAACAAACACAGTTTCATGTGGCGAGGCTAAAAATCTGGAAAATTCTGAGCGAAGAAAAATCAGCAGAGGAACAACTGTGACCAGTTAAAGATGAAAGACAAGAATAGATAGACTCGACGCGGGACAGTTGTTAAGCATCAGCCAAAATTACAGCAGAATTGAATCATCGTCTGTGACGAAATGTGAGTCTGACAACGCTGGTGTATACAGCAGGCCTGCTATTCAAGGACTGTTTGTGTCTGCGTCTAAAATGAAATGAATCTCCTCGCTTGGAAAGAAGAAATAATCAGGCTTTGGGTTCTAGAAAGGTTGTAGCTTCTGGTTAATTGTATTTTACTTTGTAAATGTTTTCATTTTGGAAAAGCCAGCAATGCCTTCAACCCACAATGCTTGTTGCAAAGGATCTACTGTACAAAACATGGAGCCATATCATGGTAATCACAAGGTCAGGTGATTGCTTAGCATGGTCATTTGAGGACCTTAAACTGTGTTTTAAGATTACCTTTCTTGACACTGTGACAGGCAGAAAATCATAGCTTGTATACTATAAATAATGCTTCTGTTTATGTAAATTTCCAAGTGCTACCTGTGCTTAATGGACACAGAAAGTGGCAGCTGTATGTGCATCAATCATTGTGTGACCAATAAGTCGCTAAATATACCATTTTTGGCGTTGGAGCTTGGGAGTTACAAGGAGGCAGTGAAGTGGATACTGCTGCAGGAGAAGTTTGAGAACTTTCTATGGATGATTTGATACTTTTTTTTTTTGTCACAATGAAACTGGGCCACTGTTCAGATATGTTGCTGTGAATCCAAGCTGACTACAGCTCCATACTCGAAGAAGCAAACTCTTCAGAGTCGCCTTTCAAGCCTACAGGGTATAACTGTTTCATATTTAAAAAGACGGGAAGTAAAAGTGTGAGATAGCAATTTCTGTTCCGTCTGTTTCAAGCATCAAAGTGATGAAGACTTCCTTTCTTTGAGACGTGTCCAACATCCACAGACACTGAAAAGAGCTGCAGAGCATTCAAAGATGGACTTAATCTGTCATAAGAGCTAATTACGGTCCTAGTTAGTTGTTATCTACTTTACTTTATCTTCCCTCTGTTGGATTGAACTGTGTAAAAATGACTGTATCATCGGTTTTGCAGTTGTGAGATGCCGCCTACCTTCAGTAGTAGGTGATACTTCAGCACCCTTTGCATGGGAACCACCAGAAGATCCTGCAGCTTGAACTTCCCTTCCTGCACTTTCATAGTACATTCCTGTGGAAAGGATGACACAAGCAGCCGGGCAATTATTACACATTGCATAATTCAGCATTGCACATTTTCCTACTAACAAGCATTCATTCATTGTTCAATAATTCATTGTGTCTTGTTGCATTGCTGTGATTGCTTCCACACATTCATGGGGAATGCCATTAGCAACAACGGGGCCAGTTCATTCTTTCGGGGCACAAAAGCTCTCTGGTCGTGCCAGACATTTGTGACGCAGTTACGCTGCATGCTGATGGGGAAATTCTTCTGACTAATGAATACATTTCTATAAACTCTGCACTGGCTCCATATGAAGCTGTCTTTTGTTTGTAGCATCCTATAAGCCTCACAGTGCTTTGTGTAGGCGTTTCTTTATTCAGTTTCTATAACGGTGTAGTAACAAGGACAGCTTATCCCTCTGTAAAAACAAGGTTTTTGTGTAAAAAGACAGTAAGAATCTGTTTTACCCTTTACAAAGCTCTTCTATTTTGAGGGAGAGAGCATCTCAGTGCCAACTCCCCAGGCTGTAATCACAAACAGCTCTGACCATTACTCTGGCTTTTATTCCTACTATTAGAGGAGTGTCCCTTTTCTGTAATCAGTTCAGATTCTTCTAAAGAATCCTGGAGTAGAGAATATCAGAGATGTACTGTAGTAGCACACAACGAGGCAGGTCTTGCAGGGAAAATGGACTCTGAGTATCACACAGATTTATTTCATAACTGTAATAAAAGGTTTTCTCTTCAAAAACTAGATTTAACAAGACAGCCAACACGATAAACAAGAAGCTACCCAGCTAAACCTCTTGAAGGCAGTCACTACAAATCCACTCTTAACACTGTAGTCACCTATATAAATGGGCGGATGTTGAATCATGTTTATTATAGCAGAATGTTGTGAATTAAACAGCTCTGAGGGCATATTTGCAAATTACATTATTTGCCTTTCTGATTTCATCTCAATTTGTCCATGACAATGGCAGCTTTGGACCACAAGTCATTATTTATTCAAAGTCATTATTTATTCAAAAGATTTCACTGAAAGAGATTCTGTACTGTTTCCTTGACAGATTTGCATAATTGCTAATGGAACATAACACATTATCTTTAAAGATATCTCTTGTTTGGAAGATTTCTTTTGGTTTTAAACCACATAGTTATGTACTTGTATGTACTTTTTCTTGTATGTGTACATCTATCTTTGCTGTAACATGCTCAGCATTTGATTCTGAAGAGACTATGCAGTATTTTTTTTTTTTCTTACAGTACACATGAAAAACAGTTTATTAACTTTTTTCTGTTGTCATTTGTAATATTGAATGTGCTAATGATGGGGTATGGCAGCAGGATATCCATAGAAATGTACACAATAATTACTGTGGCTGTAGTTAATGACTGTGTTTTCACTATTGATTCATTCATTGTTCATTTTCTCAATTAATCAATATGTATCAAATATGAAAACTAACTAAGTAACTAATAAGTTGTCATCATATATGACAAAAAATTGAAATAAAACATTTGAGAAAGTTGAACCAGTATATCATCATTGCCCAATGAACACCGCATATCTCTTTTGATGATTTGACTTCTTCCTACATAAGGAATGTGCATATTCTCTTCCATCTATGGTCAGCATTTAGAAACTTATTGACCAATGAAAAGATGTTTTGTTACATCATGTACAGTATGTAGTACAGATAGTAAGAAGGATATTTTTTTCAAAAAAGGTTAAGACTGGGGCAACTGGACTTGTTGTAGATCCGTGAAGACATTTCGCCTCTCATCCAAGAAGCTTCTTCAGTTCAGTTCAGTTGTACCAGACGTAACCTTTATCTTAAAGAAAGATGACCTGGATGACTGAGAACCTTCACAGAAGTAAGAAGGATAGTTTTGGATAAATAACGTTTTTGATTCAAGGATAGACGACAAGCTCTGTGAACTCTCTGAACCGAGTCAGATGCAGGCGTCAGTGTCAGACGGCCAGTATCATGGATAATGTGTGTGGCTTCAACTGTTTTTCAGGTGTTATTTTGTCAGTCAACCCCTGGCTCATAACAACTTTCCAAATAATCCATATCACAGCTTTACACAAGTTGGCCCGTAAACAGCCAGATGTGTTGAACCTTACCTGCTCACCTACACTGCAATGCATTATTTTCATGAAAATATGCGCCAAATCGGTGGGTTGTCATCTGTTTGGGGTGAGTGGTGAAGGACATTACCTCGACTTTAATCTTGACGTCCTCTCGTGTTGCTATTAACTCATCCAGTGTCTTCTGAGCGTTCTCCATGTGGCTGCAGTACTGACCATAGATCAACAACCTGGTGAAGGACACAGTTCAACAACAACTGTTAATCCATGTGCACGGTCACAGCTTGGTGACCTTCATAGGGCGTAGAGAGAAAATGACAAGGTTTGACAAAGTAAACACTTCAAATAGATGGAGAAGGATGTTTGACTATGGCTGCTTCAGCCTGGTCTGTTCACACTGTGGCCCAAAAGAGAAACTACATCACAATTTGGTCATTCTCACACCTTACTGTTTATCATTTAAGACATAGCTCCTATCATCCTCAGAAGGCTTTCTGTGACACAGGTTTATTTCCCTAAAGGTAAATAAGTAAAGGCCCAAGTTGATCGATCAATCTACAGTATTAAAAAGACAAGTATAGCCATAATCTGCTGCCTGCTGATTACATTCCATTTTGAAGTTGTTAACTACATTCACTCCCACAAGCCCCTCAGCAGCTGAAACACATCTTACAAATATTACAGCTCCAAGCGATGAAACGTTAATGTCTGTTAAGAGAAATGTACGGCTGAGATTTTGATTCTGATATATATGATATGAAAGTATGAAAACATTTGAAGACACGTGGGCTCTGTTTAAATCCAATGGTTCAAAATCTAAAAAAATGAGGCTAACTTCATTTTCAGAATTATGGAAATATATGACATCTTTGTGAAAACATAATGAGACAAAGGAGATTACTGTTTGAGTCCACAGTTAGCTGTGAACTGGTTAGTGTCTTGTTGCCTTTAGGCAATGTACTGCACATTAATTTCATGAAAGATGACACAATTTGAGAGGTCAGCCTCACAGTCATTTGGCACTATAGGGGGCAGATTAATGAATATGTGAATAAATGTATTGTGAATAGGAATATATGTGAATACCATGAATAAGTAATGACTGGATTCTGATCCCTGGGCAATATTTGGAGAGGCAACATCCTCTTGCCAATAAGCTGTAATCACAGAACACTAATGAAAGACGCTGCTTCATATCAGCTTCTTTGCAGAGTTCCTCTTATCAGCGTGTGAGCAAAAAAAATCTCTTAATTTTGAGCAGTGAGGATATGAGTACTGTGTTCATTAGATATTACAATGGACTCCCTGACACAGATCTGTGGGTTCAGCTGGGAAGAAGTTCAAAGTCATCTTGCCTGGAGGATGCCAATGCACGTGGCAGACATTCCTCCCGCTCACTCGCTGAGTCAAAGTAGGACATTGGCACGGCTGGTATGGGGCTAAACTTGGCACTCTGGTCTCTTAATCTGATTCTTGAGCGGGGCGAGGGGGTGCACAGAACTGGCACCCGGAAATCTAATCAAGCCTCTGATAGATCTGTGATGCAGACAAGTGCAGCACTGCAAATGGACTGACCAGGGAAGGTTTATATGACGGTTCAGTGGTGCAGCTTAATTAATTAATTTTGACATATTTTCAACAAATAGCCATATTCTTTAAGGCACCATATCAGTTTAGACTACTTCAAGTGTCTATAAATTGATTCCTGCTGCAAGAGGACACCATCGACTGTAGTTTACAGTAAACAAGTCTGAACACTGAACCGAAATCTTCCCCTTGAAAGCAGTATTTCTGTCAGATCATTCATCAGCTGATCATCGTCTGCTCCACAGAGTTCCACCAGTCATGATCACTGAAGCTTCACTGGAGCCCACAAGGAGTTTTGACTACAGACCCCCTGTAGTGAGGCTCCTGCCCTGGTTAAACTGGCCCCGGGCTAACAAGCCCCTGATCAAGACTTGATCCACACTCTGGGAGACAGCTCCCTTCAGCTCTCACCCCTCCAGGACAGCAAAGTGAGATGAACGGGTCCTTGATCAATTAGAAGACAGCAGGCAGACTGTGTAGCATTGTGAGGATTCAGAGGCATGGGTTATATAGTAAGATATCAGGACACATTGAGGCATGGATCATATAGTAAGATATCAGGACACACTGTGACATAAAGGACTTCTTTTAAGATCCTGCTCCATGAATGCAAAGGGCTCACTCTTTTTTCTGTAAATGTGGTAAAGACGATGAAGATGCAGCAGCTACTTTTATGACATGTTCTTCTCAAGGGACTCACTGCACAATGTCTGAAGGTGTGTGTGTGCTTGTGAATACATGTGTCTTTTCATATCTACCATTGTATGCCTGGAGCAAGCAGCTCGTTCTCGACTTGTTTACATTCTGAAGGTCTCACTTGCAGCAGACAAAGTCATGTCCGACCAGTCATCAGCATGACACATTAATAAAGAGGCCTTATTACCTCTTTAGCCTCTCAAAGGTTTACAGTTACAGTTTTGGTTTTATGGCATATTTATTAGTATAGTACAGTCTCAGGGCACCCATTAGCCTTGTTTCAAGCAGCAGCAGGCAGCTGTTTTCAGCAAACAAGCTCGCTCCGGTAGACTCAATGTACACTACCTGTTCAGCATCAAATGGAAGGCATGCTGCAGAGACTAGCTAGTAAAGAAAGTGGATTGTTTAGCAGCCAAAGGGTTGTTATCAGGAAATAGTGACTCTGAATTCTCAACTCTGAATGCTAATGTTGCTACCATAGACTATATAAATAAAAATTGAGGTGTCTCCATGACATCACCCGTACATTTCTAAAGAGCTGTTGTGAAGCTCAGAATGTGGTCACTCTGGCTGTCGCCATCTTGGCAGTCCTGGCTCCACTGGCTCAGAGCTAATACAAAAAATGGGCAAAGCAGTGGAGCATGGGTGGAGCTGAGGCGGGCTGAATGAGGCCTGGTTGCTTCAACAAGCCACCTGTGACGGCACCCACCTGTTAACGAAAGTGACTTTGCCCATAATTATGCATAACTTTAAGACTTAATATCCTCCAAACGGGTGAGTTATATAGAAAGTCACCTTCAGTACAGTTGTCATGAACAGGGAAATTAGCTATAGAGACCAAAACTGTTTTTTGTACCAGGCTGTAAACATGTTTATTTCTGCTGTGAAGTTGGGCATTTTAATATGAGGGCTTACGGAGATTGGCTCACTTTTGGAGCCAGCCTCAAGTGGTTGTTCAAGGAACTGCAGCTTTTGGCCCTGTTCACATGGTTGCTACATGTCAGTCAGATATGTAAATATGCAACTAGCCATATCAGCCTTATATGGTGGTTCTATGTCATTGTTTCCCTGAAACAATAAGCACTATAATGATTATGTATAATTTTGAGTGTCTATCAGCACGTGTCTGACACGAAAAAGAGTCAGTACAACTGTTTCCATGCCATTTTCTTTCTCATATCAGTTGTCTGTTCGGCATCTTAGAAAGGCAAGGAGCAAAAGCCTGTGCGTATGTCAAATAATAAAGTATTTTGCACTACGCCGATGATGACACCTTGTAGGTCTTCAGTGCATACAAAAATAAGGAAGGTCTCTTTGTGACACTAAAATATCACTTATACAACTAATCAAACAATAAGTGGATCTTTAGACGCCATGTTGTGTGGAAACAAGTTATATATTTACACATTTAATAACAGCCTTTCATCTGAGACTTGAGAGGCTAGTCAGAGTCTTTGTCCTCCTCACTGAGACAGGCAGTGGAACAAAAGGGCTAATGACACACAAGCACAGTGCAGCATGCATCCACTCTTGGCCCAGTCATCCATAATTAGTCCGTGACACGTTGATAAGCATACTCCTTACTTGACACCCACGTCTGGACACATCGCTGTGGGAGGTAACGACTCATCATATCCTGTTTTCTTTGTAGCTCTGCTTGAAAACTTGACATCTAAAATACTGTATTGTGTCTGCTCTGAATTCAGGGTTTAGTATCTTAATTCAATTTCAAACATTAATTTGGATATCTCAAGCTATTGCTATCCATATCAGCCTTTCTCAAAACAGCTAGAATAGCCCTGAATGTCTTATGAGCTTCGATGGGGGATAAAATGATCACAGCATTACTTCATGCAAAATATCCAAACAGTTATAAAGCCAAACAATCACAGTTAGATTCCAACAGTGAGGTCTAATAATATTTGCCAGAGAGGAGCTTTACTGATGCAAATGCTGCCCGCTTTGATGCCATGTTTTATGCCTTCTTTGCCTCCTTATGTGTTTGAACAAATGTCGATTTTCATCTCTTTACTAAAAATGTAAAGATGAATCAGATTCCTTGACAAAGGATGAAAAGGGGGATTTTATGCTCAAGGAAAGAAGTCTTCATGGTCCTTAAGCCAGCAGAATGAGCCTCATGGTGCCCTGTGGACGATTTATGCAAGCAATATTATGTTGACATTGCATGTTACTCCCCAAAATGTATTGTGTGTATCCTTGAGGTCCAAAAAAAAAGTGTTGAATTGCCTTTCCCTCCTAAAACATTTGCAAAGCTGATTTTTGAGGTATTTCAAATCCCACATTGTTTACATCACTGTCTAGTAGCTTGCACTGTTCTTCTTCCTTGCCTTGCCTTTCCTGGTCTTGTTTAAGTTTGAACTATTGCAAAAGCTGACATATTTTTTCTCATAGTTGAGGCAATTGGCAAGTTTTCACTTGTGCTATTATAAAACCCACAGCTCTCAAAACTTAAAAAAAAAGAAGTTTGCAAACAGGCGCGGGTATGAAGAAAAGGAGCAGCAAAGAGAACTCGAAGCAGCAGAAGTTGTTTTAGACAGTTTTCCTTTGGGTTGGAGAGTTTGTTGGTGCGGTAAAAACTAGCTGTTTATATTCTTTTTCAGTGCCGGTGATAACGCCCTGCAGTGCTCGCCTCCTTCATAATGAGGATGCTGTCGCGCATGTTATTTCACAGAAAATGCAATTTTGAGTAACTGCGCCCTGGGCCTTCACCCCCACCGTCGTGAAGTCCTGCGAGCCGAACCAGGCGACTGAGGAAATCTCCAAGCAAACCAGAAGTGACAGGCTGTGGAGCCAGCTAATAATCTCTGACACATGGCATTGGGACCCCCTCACCTCCACTCAACATATCCAGCACACAGCAAATGGAGGAGAACATAGAGCAACGACCTCCAATAAAGAGGCTCATAGTGCGGCCATGATTAGGCACCGCAAGGATATCAGGGATCCAGATTACTCCGGAAATGAGTTTGGGAATGTTGCAAATGAGGATATCAACAAGAGGGTACTTAGGTGCCCATTTAGTTTATAGAGCTTCCTCTGAGTGCACCTTTCCATTTAGCCCAGCTATGGCTGCTTAAGAAGTGAGAAGTCGTCGAGATAAACCAGTGACATTTTCAGGGTGGCATTCAGTTCAGTAACAAATAGAACAAAACAAAAAAATGGCTTTTCATCTTTTGCACAGACGTGAGCAAAAAAAGATACAAGCACATTGTTGTAAAGGTCAGAGGGACTTACAGGCAATAGATAACCAAATTAATTATGCCAAGCCAGGTCCTCAGAAAAATCGCCAAGGTGCTTGATGAGAGCAGTGCTGTGTGAGCCCAAATCCCCCGGTCACTGTTGGCTTATTGCCACAGAGGGACAAGACACAGCAGTGGCTCATAATGAGGCAGGTATACATGTCAATCACATGCAGACAGCCGAAGCCTGTGACGCACAGAATCTGCAAATCTAATGAACCGATTTCTTAAAATAACCCTGTGATGCATTTTTGGAGAATGTCGCTGAAGATAAATACTAATGATGAAGGGTATGTCATCTGCAAATTTGTTTATGAATAGAAAGTAAATGTTAGATATTTCTGTCAGAGATAGCAGCATCAAATCCATGACAAAAGAACCAGGTAGATATTAATAATGGGAAATATGGGGCCTGAATCTTGAAGACCAACAAATGGAGTGATATTTTAGTTTAGTGTGCTTTCAATGTGTGCCAAAAGTTTAAAAGTCTGTTTGTCTCTGTGCACAAAGAGTCCGTAAAGAAATAGTTTTCCCAGTTTTCCGTGAAAGAACTTGACTGGCCTGCAACAAGACCTGACCCTTGTCCCCATCCAACACCTTTGTGAACACCAACTGTGAGCCAGACCATATCACCTAACGGCTGCTCATGTGGCTGAATGGGAGCAGGTTTCATAATCTTGTGGAACATGACATGACATGTTCCACAATCACATGTGGGTGGCAGGGTGTAACATTTCATCCAAAAAAAGAATCCAGCAAACCAAATTCAACCAAAAAAAACAAAACAAAAGAGGAGCTCAGCTTTACTTCAAGTTAAACTGACATCTGATTACGGAATTATTTGGTGTAACTATAACTTCAATAAGGCTATTACTCTTAATCTGTTTTACCATCCTTTTTGTCTAGAGACACTCAAAAAACATCAGGAAAAAGGGTTGAATCTACTCCATCAACAATGAAAATGTTCAAACAACCGTTTCTGCTTAACTCTCCTTCTGTATTTCCTTCAGTTCTCTCTCCACGTGCATCTTCTGAGCTTCAATGTGACAACCTCCCAGTCTTTTACAGGGACCTTTGGCTAGCTGGACATTATCTAGGCTTGCGTGCAAATTAAGATTTCCAACCATTGCTCAATCAGATCAGAGAGTCAGATGAGCTCAACCAGGAAGGAGTATGTGTGTGTGCGTGCGTGAGATAGAGGGAGAGAGTATGTGCCTGCCTTTATCTATTAGTAGGAATCGAGTCTCTAGTGTCAGACTAACTTTGTGTTACATGGCCCTCTAGGCTTAAGGAAGAGGCCTGCGATGAGCCTATTACCTATGCAAACTGACGTCGCCCAAAGAAATACTGCCTGTTTCAGGTTGGAAGGATGAGGAGGAGGGAAAAAAGTATGTGCGCTCTCAGGATCACTGTGCAGAGGAATATAATACATACTCATGCATGCAAGAACTGGTACACACACACATACACGCAGTGAAGTGTGTGACTCGCTTTTGCAGTAATGGCGGTATCATTCGAGGAGAGTGGCATATCCATGGCCGTGTATGGAATCATGACTGGGGCCAGAACCTATCATCACCGTCATTACCATTACCTATGAAGCAGCCACACTCTGCACAGCAGGGAGGCAAATCACTGCTCTCCTCAGGGATGCAAATTATCTACACGTTGCTCAGCAGCTGGGCAAAATGGAGATCCATCTCAGAGAAAACCCTGTTCGCTAATAAATCTCCCTGTTCACAGTGTTTTCTACTCCCGTATAGCACGGAAATCTCAAGAAATATCAAGTCATCTCTGTCTATAATGAAGTTGTGAAATGTAACAAGTGAAACAATCGATTTGCAGAAACATTATTCCTAGTGCACTTGGAGACTTTTAGTATTTTAAGAATCAGACAAAGAGCTAGAAATGCAAAGAACATACACATATCTTGCAGGAGGAGAGACAACTGTGCAAGCCAGTGCAGCCTTGAGCGGATTTAATGTGATCGTTTTGCTTGAACGGGGAACAATTGGTTGCATGCTCTCTCAGCTCTTTCTTCTAACATGTTTTGCTGTAATTGACTTATTCTTTGAACCCTAATCCCAGCAATCCTCCGACTGATCTGTGGATACTCTACTTGATGCAGCCGCCTGAATTTGAAAGAGCAGAAAAAAAGTGCAGCTTCTCTACTACAAGTAGATTTACTTGTACACTCTGTGTACATACAGTAACATAACCCGACATGTGACCAACATCACATACTAATTCATTCAGCTTACTGACCTTTCCTTGAAGTCGAGGAAGATCTTGCCCAGGCCACTTCCTCCACTGACCATGTTCAGGTCGATGGCTCGCAGGAGGGCAAAGTGGACTTTGATTACATCCTGAGTGAACATCAGAATAAACATTAGAATCCACCCACTCTAATGCATATTTCTTCATTCATACACAGTTGCATACCTGCTTGTAAATTCAGCAAGTGCTCAGAAACTGTGAAGGTAGCTGTATAAGGTAGCTGTGGAGCCACTGGAGCTCGAGTCTGTATGTGGGTGCAGTTACCTGATTTCTGTCTTTTTAATACAGAGTTGCATATTTGTTGCTATGTATTCAATGTATTTCATAATGTATTTGTGTATATTGTTTATTATGCTGTGTGCTATGGACCTTTCCTATAAGTTATATTATATTATTATTATAGATAGATGAGGACGCAGTGCAGAACATTGCTTATATAATATGCTTATATATATATATATATATATATACTGTATATTCGAATTTCCTTCGGGATCAATAAAGTATCTATCTATCTCTATCTATCTATTAGCATACAATGCCCTATGATTCAAATTATGACAGTCTTCTTAGTATAATACAGTCTATGTCAGGTCTGTCTAATAATCATGTGATACTGAAATGTTGCTTTTTGTTGCAAGAATTACAGATCATCATCCACTGTTAAGTTTTTCAGAAAGAAATCTTTTCTTTTCCTCCGCCGTGATAAAAACACTGAAGCATGACGAACATCTCAGTGCACATCGGACCATAATCTTTGCATACCGTCACACCCCTAATATGCATATATACAACACATCCTGTTGTTCATCCAGCCACCCATACCCATATTGAATTATTCACTTGGCGTGCAAAACACATCCAGGCGTGCTGTATAGACATCATTTTCTTTGCTTGAGCGATCACTCACCTCAAGATTGACAAAGATAGCCTCCATGTCCTGTGGACTCAAGACTTGCTTCAACGGGATCATGTAATTCTGAAGAGAAACAAGAGATGAATCAGTGAACGCACGTGTCCCTCTCAAAAAGACTTTTTCACTTAAAATGTATTGATAGAATGAAATAAAACTCCGGCCAAGCTTTTAGGAGATCTATTAGAATTTATGTGAAGGACAGCACAACAGAAAGATAACTGCAGCAACAACAAAAAAAAATCAATACCAGACCACACTGTAAAAAATGGAGCCACACGTTATGTTTGAAGTTATTTAATTTCAGGCTACAACACTGAATCTGCCATTAAAACATGCTATACAGCTGTTCTCTACACTGCACTTATGCTTACAGAGGTAAAAACCTGCCCACTGTTTCTCTAACATTGTTTTATGGTTGTCACATTCCATCATCATAATAATAACAAATAGATCAACTAAGAAGCAATGGAGAGATGACAGGCTTTATTAACCCCAACTCAATTAAGCTTAACGAGTCCTCTGATCATAAGAAGGTTATTTATTCTCATTTACTCTCATGTTTGCCTGACGCGGGAAACGCAGGATACACATTTGGTTTAATGAAATTAGAGGAGCGGGTGATTTGTGGCGCTCCATCAAATCGCGAATGAAATCTGTCAACGTGGAAAAGTGATGTGTTAGCAGCACTGATCTCAGCAATGGTCCATTATAACACAGAGATGTGGTGTGTGTGTGTGTGTGTGTGAGAGAGAGAGACATAGAGAGTTTATGATTCTTGTGTGACTTGAAATAGTAAAAATGTTGATATGATATCAAAGTTGAGTGTCTCATTATGCATCTACCAAAATAAATGTTCTATTAGAAAACAGCTCATTTTGCTCTTCAGACCATTTGTCAAGACTGTGTAGGCGTCCTTTCTGACGTGGAACTGAAGCCATTATTTATCTCTCTTCAAGGCCACCAGACCAGAGTCCTTTTATAAAAACAGTAATTTTACCAGAACATTTCCACATGTAACTTGTTGAAATGATGATTTATGTTAAACAAACTAGAGTTGGTGATTGTTGGAACAGTGGAAAGACTAACCAAGATGTGATGTGATGTTAGTTTAGTTTAGTTTTTTCTTCTTTCTGTCACGTTTAAACAATGTGTGTTTTATAATGAGATAACAAGGTAATTAAGCTGATTTTAGTTGGGTAAAAGAGAGAAACTTGAATTTGGATGGTGTACAGTTATACTTTTCTATTTAATAAAGAAAAGAGATGTAACAATATAACCTTTCTTGGATGTTTATGAGTTTATTTATTACACTAAACATAGTGTAAAGTCTTTTTGCTTTGGCAAACTGAGAACAAAGTGTATGGTTTTATTTTATGTGACAACTGACATAGACGTTTTAATGATTGGAACCATGTCCAAGCAAAATTCAAACCCAGTATCACAAAAGTTAAAAAAAGATAAATAAATCTGGTTTTACAATAATTCCTAACACTTTTGAGATGCTTACTATTATGTACCTAAGATCATAAATTACATAATTAGAAGTCTTTCATGGATTTGGGGTTCAATAAGTATAATACAATTTGCTGTCAGTAAGAGGTAAGGATGTTTATTTCTTTCCTTTTGGATAACTTCACCAATACTTGTTGCCTCTGTGTGTGTGTGTGTGTGTGCGTGTGTTCACGTATATGTCCTTGCGTCTGTGGTGTGTGGGTCTATACCTAAAGCCCCAGGGATCGGCGTCTCCTGTGGGGGCTGAGCTAATAATAACCAAATCGATCGCCCCTATGACATTTGTGCTCCCCAATGAATCTGCCAATAGCTGACATTTCCATGCTGTGACCCCGGCCAACAGGCTTAAGACACCAACAAAGAAGAAGTGACAAAAGGGAACCCTCACACGACATAAAAATGCACATATCAGCACAATCAGATGTATATGCACTTACGGCACACACACACACACACACACACACACACACACACATGCAGACACACACATTGTGACACTTACCTTCTCAATGTCTTCTAAAGTTTTGTAGTACTTCGCTTCAGTCTCCTGGATCTCCACTAAGCAGCAATTTCTCTTGTCATCTTCTGTCATACCCATTTTCTACAGTGAGAAAAGGAGATATAATGAGTCAGGACAGTTTGACTACATGATTCTGGATTATTGATTATCTTTTTATTTTTTAACATAATACTGGTCTACATGTTTTAATATGCTTATGCTTTTTTTTTGGTTTGTTTTTTGTGAGTTCAAGTTAATGCCAGGGTCCAAAACAGTATCTAAATCTGTGACGTATAAACACTGTTTAGGATTTTAATTATATCAGAGCTTGTTTTTTTGGTTTTTTTTATTTCAGTCAATTACATGTGATCACAGCTAAGCGTTTTGCAAACTGTGCTTCTGTGCTTTAGACATTTAAACATGTTTTCTACCCCTCCTGGCAGCAGTTGGTTTCTCTTCATCTCCAAACAGTATGACATCTATTAGCTCACTCCTGAAAGTTGCTTGAGCTGTGTAATCCATCATACAGCGCTATCTGTACGAGATAATGCAGTGCAGACTTTTCCAATCAATTTACACTTAAACTGTATTGCCATGCAACCATAATGTACCATGACAAAAATTAATGCCGACTTGACGTTGACCATGATTGATTACACGACTCAAGCTGGTTTCAAGAGTCTGTGATTCAACAGGATAATCTACTCATTATCAATACCGCTATCCAGGGAATCATGGGTATGAAATTGATTGGAGATTGCTAATTGATGTCTGAAAATGAACAGAAACCAAAAGCTGCTGGAACAAAAGGAAAAAAATAAATAAAAACACAATCAATAATAATAATAATAATAATAATAATAATAATAATAATAATTAAAGCCTCCAAATCAGCTTGAATCAGATCAAAATATTCACCCATGGCTCGAGTAAAGCTATAAATGGAGGCATGTGAGCCGTTGAGCTTTTGTGTGTCACTGTATCTGTGGGGAGGCTGGCCAAATGACGCATAAGTATGTATATGTAGATGATTCAAGATTTTCTGTTTCGTTTTTATAGCCATGCCAGCAGGCATGTTTGTGAGGGGGCGGTGGAGGATGGGGAAAATATATAAACTTATCTACATAGAGCGTTTCTCATGAGACCTGATGTCTGAGTAAGTCTCCGTGTACGAACATGTGCATTCTCTATAAACATGTGTTTCTTGGAAAGAACAATATACTGTAATGCATATTGTCAGTGACTCACCCAAATGACCATGGAAAAAAAACAAAAAAAACATGCAGAGAAACTTCATTTATACACAGATTTTCTATGCTATAGTGGTGATATAAGCAGCCCGACTGTGGAAAAAGTAACTAAGCCATCTGGGACATATTTGGCTGTTGATAATAAGCACTGATAATACAAAAAATGGGGCTAATAATGTAGAAATTCAAGTCCAGTCTAGGCCTCAATCCAGCATTAAATCAACCAATCAGAAACAAGGCTCATAGCCAGCACGATAATGTTTATTGGTCTCGTGCTTTGATGGTTCCATGTGGCAGCTGGTGGTCCACGCTGACATCAGTTAACACTGTAGTCACCGAGCTGAAGTCACAAGCGTCTCCAATGGGCCCTGAGTCAGACTGGGAACCAGATGGGTTCTCCTTTTCCCTCTATGCACAGGTCAGTAATCTAACTGGCAGGTCGTTCTCTTGGGATGCTGTGAGTTTGTTTTTTTTAAATGAAGTGGTGGAGGGAGTTAGCTGACAGGGTGGGGGGTGAGTCACAAGCATAGTGGCACTCACCTGCATGTATCTGATCTGCAGCATGAGAAAGGCAAAGCAAGTCAGAAGTCAAATTTATCACCAGTTATGTAAGAGACATCGAGGAAGAGATGAGACGTCATGCAGATACTGTATGATGGCCCCAGAGACAATGACAATGCACATCACAGAAATATAAAGTGTGTTTTCACTTTTTAGCACTATATGTTCATCCTTGGCGGCAATCGAGAATAGAGTTTAATAGAGTTTAGATTTACATGTAATAAGTCAAATTGATGTGTGTTAGAGACCCTCAGCAGGCATCAGAGTCACAATATTCACAAAGCATCAATAACTAATTAAAAAAACAAACATCCCTAATCATCAAGTTCTCACCATGGGTTGTCGTACTTCCACCTTAATGATGTCCTCATAGATGTCATCCCCATCGTCCTCGCATGGCACACAGTCATAGATGTCATCCTCACCCAAGTCATGCTCACTGGGGGGCACAAGTAAGATGAACAGCTGTATCAGAGCACAATCTGAACTCAAAGGATGAATCCTTTTACTGTGCCAAAAAGGCTCATATGTCCACTTTAAACTGCCCTGACAGCTGAAAGGCACTGAGCAGTCTATGCAAGCTCATTATCTCCCACGAACCCTGCCCGAAGAGTGATATTGCTTTTCCAGACAAGGGGACACAGCACCCGGTGTTCACAAACCTCCATGTTGTGTTATTGAGTGGCATTTCCCTTTAATGTGTTTTCGTTGCTTTGGCACCCAGCTAGCTAACTGACCTTTAATTAGGCAAGCAGCCAGCAGAGCAAAGACAGTTACTGTGGTGAGAGAACATCTTCTGGGAAAGATCCTCATGCTCTTGGAGCAACCAAAACTGTATCTCCCTCCCTCCCTCTGTTCTGTGAAAGCAATTATTGTTTGGGAAACTTATTGCGGCCGTGGAGATTCCCAAGCAGGAATACACTTTGGCAATGCGCCCATATCGATGTACTTAATAAACTGGGAGCTTTAGGTCACCAAAAAGAAAATAAATGATTAAATACTGTAAATAAATAAAGGTAGTAAGTGCGGTCTGCTAAGTAATGGAGGACCAGTTATCAAGCTTGGCAACTGTTGACTTGTTCAAAGGAATTCTATTCACCTCAAATGTATAATGCTGTCATTGATTCAGTGTACGCTGTGGGTAACAACAACCTGTTTTTCTATTTGTTTACATTTTGGCAAAATATGTAGAATAAAATGTAACAATCCCTGTTTGCAATGCACCCATGAATAAACAGACATCATTGGATCACTTCCATTCATCCACCCATTTCCTTATCAGGGTTGCAGGGCGCTGGAGCTAATCTCTTCCCAGCTGGCATTGGGCAAGAGACAGGACACACCCTGGACATGTTGGCAGTTTATCACAAGGCTGACACAAATGAGACAAATGCTCACATTCATACCTATAGACAATTTAGAGTTACTGATTAACGTGCATTGTCTTTGGACTTTTGGAGGAAGCCGGGAGAACATGCTTTGCCGTGGGGAGAACATGCAAACTCAAGGGCAACAGATGGGTTTCGGACCAGGAACATTCTTGCTGTGAGGTGACAGTGTTTCTCAGGCAAGTTCTGGGCATATATGAATCGTCTGAATGATTTCTAAGCAGATTTATTGACATATCTTTATTCACATAGACATAATATCTTGTATATCATTGGAAAGAGACACTGAATTTAACAATATGTGTAAACGGTGAGGTCAGGAGGGAAGAAAGTGTTCAGGAGCCTCTGATGTCTTATGCTGTAATATTTATTGACGCTTGATCAAGGAGAAATAGAGACACTCTCATAGTACATCAGAAGTGCCTGAGTCTGTCTCACATTCTGCCGAACTCATGCTGGTGGTCAGACTTTAAACCCCTACAGATAACAGTACTATACGCCCAGAATTAGTCAAAGAGGATGTATTTACCCATGTTAGTGTTACCGTCAGCACATTCTAGTCTGGAGACACTGTCTGTTTATGTTAAAGAACCGTAAACGGCAAGCTTTCTATTATGTGTAGGAAGGCAACATAAGGTCTCTTCGACCCTGGCCACCACAGTGTTGAGATAGACTGGCACTTACTGTTCTCAAGCAAAGCCAAACAACTACTACTGCTGAGGACCTCAAGGACCACACGTGACCCCGTGTAACTTAAGGATAGAAAATTCCATAACATGTTCTAAATTGATGAGTTATATCAAGGAGTGATGGGAGTCCGCATGCTCAGAAAAGGAGGACCAGGGTTCAAGTTTGTGCTTAAATGTCCTTGAGCAGGGCACTTGATGCCTACCAGCTCAAGGGATGCTGTTTTGTGTTCTGACCTATCCTGAGTGGGGGCAAGCCAAAAGAGGATTTCTCTTCTTGGATGAATAGTGCCTCATCTAAATGTATCTGTATGTGATCTCCAGCATGTTTACCTCCCTGTTTGAGTATTCTTAAGGAAGATACTTCCCTACTTGCCCAACGGGGGCCATAACCTGGCTGTCCTTGCACTGAACCAACAAGGTTCAGACCAGAAAATTGAATTTCCCTTTAAAATCCCCAAAATGGGATATTCTGTAGGGATTTGATATACTTTATTGATTCATGAATATTCCAAAACAGCATTTATGGGCACAGGTCTGAAAAAAGTTTCTCCATCATCACATGGCTACATACTGTAGAACTTTCTGTTTCTACCATAATTGCTTAAATATTCCTCCTTTCACTGTCTGTATGGACAGGGTATTAAAAAAATCAGATAGAACTGAACTCGATCAAATATTCAGCTTTGTCGTCATGCTCGTGAGAGGGGTTGTTTGAAGTTTTAATTGAGGTGGCTTGGTTCACTCAGCACTGTGCTTCTTCTTTCTTCATCAAGTTAAATAAGCTCATGCTGAATACTGAGAAGCCTGTGTGGGAGGACAGTGGCCAGCCGACGCTGTCCCATCGCTGTCTCCTCTCTGAACTCTGAGACTACTGTAGACTCCACAGAGACTGATGTGTTGGATGGCAGGGAAGTTTTTTTTTTTTTTTTTGGACAGCAGATGTTGTCCTTCATTTTGCTTTAATCCCACAGAGACAGTATTATGTGATGGAGGTTGAGTGCACTGATATGAATATGACCCGTGGAGAGATCTAAGAGGAGCGTGATCTCCAGGGACAGCATGGAGGAGGAGATGGAGGGAAGTCTGAGTGGAGACATTTTTTTTATACAGCATACACATAGTAAGAACAGAATGGAATCATTTTTTTTCCATCAATATCTATTGATCCTGAACTTGATTGACATTAGTGACAGCTTGTCAAAGGAAACATTCTATTGATAAGCGATGACATTTAAGCCCCTTCCTCTTTCCCAGGGGGTTATTTTACCATTAGCCATTGCTCCTTTGGTCCAATCAGACAAATCAAGATATGTCTAACACTTTTCATCAATGACTTCTGATTGATTGCAAAGTGAACTTAAGGTTTATCAGTTTTGGAGGATAAGCTTTGTATCAACTAATTTGATTTTTTCCAAATATTAACCAGAGGCTGTGTATGGCCCATTCACTTTCGCTTATTGTTTTAGATTCTGAAACCTCCTGTAGATTTCTAATTACATGATGTCATTGATGAACTTCTTAACTGACTGGTGGTTTCAAATGTCAATATACATTGATCCTCAAGTCAAATAACTCTAATGGACCCCATGCCATACTTAATGCTGTAATATGTGAGCCCAAACTATATACTGTAATGGGGTTCACAGAACCAAAAGAAATACTTTCTTGTTTTACAAGCAAATAACTTTAAACTACTATAACTATAAAATTGAGGTGTAACCAATCCAAGCTTTAATATTGAAATTTTGGATGCTGAACTTGAAGACAGTTTGGTCATTTCTCACTTCTTCAATGGGCAGTTTGAGGGCTAGGAATTGGTCTTTGAGCCTTTTCTAGTTTAGTAGTGGTCAGGTCAATCTGAGGGCAAGAACTAGGTTATGTGTTTATTGTATACTATTTTGTCTTTTACCAGTGTATATACTGTACATTCAGTAATGACCTTGCACAGGTTTTCATTCAGTAGTTTCATGGGATTCAATTGCCTTCTCACACAAGACACAGTAAACGGACAATTAGTTTTTAAGTTCAAGGTTAGGATTGGGTTAATGGGGGTTCAGGCATGTAGTGTTGATAGTTTGGTTAACATTTCAGGTTGCCAGAGCTTGCATAAGTAGCACAAGTAAGTGTGTGTTTGTATGTTCGTTTTCAGAAAGAAAGTTGGTGAGAAAAGAGAGGAACATATTTCTTGCCAGTGTAGTTAATCTGTCGCACCATGACTTTACTATTTACATCCCTTTGTCTGTTGGGCTTTAGTGGTCAATAATAGTATATCATTCTAAAGCATTTATGTGTGTGCGCGTTTCTGTGTGCTTGTACATGTGTATGCATCAGTAAGACAGAGAGTGGGAGTAGAGTCCTGAGGAATCATGAATTAGGTCTTATTTTCTGTCTGATTACACAGTGACAGGCCAGAGGGTGTCCAGTGCATTTGCACGCAATCGGCCCGCTAGCCTCTTCTCCAGGCCGCAGTTTATATCAGTGGAGAAGAAAGATGGAGTATGACTCACCATATCAGAGCTGCTGAGCATATGTCCCTAAAGGCTGGGCTGCCATACATGTTTTAAAATAATGTTATGTTACTCTTTTGTTTTTTATACAGGAGGTTGCTTTTGATATACTGCGTGGGAAGCTCTGGCATCGAAGCTTTAGAGTATGGTAAGCTGATGAACTGATACAAAACACTAAAAAAAGACAACACCAAACTAAGTAAATGTCTAAGGCCCTTGGAGGTTTCATATAGTGATATATCACTATATTTCAAAATGCAAGTATGGTGGACAACATACTGATGAGTTTGCTATCCATAAAGTCTGATTATATAGCCTATTCAAACAACTTTGTGGAGGAGGGTTCCTGGGCAGCAGTAGCTCAGTCTGTGGGAACTTTACATGGGAACCGGTGGGATGACGGCTCAAAAGATGCATGACTATAGGTTCTAAGTGTGGATACCTGATATAAGCCCGATGGGCTGGACTGGGTTTGGACAAAAACGTAGAAACAAAGAAGTCTGGTATAGATCTACCTATAGGGTTAAATAAAATAATGCTTTTGGATGGTCATCTACAAGGTGCAAAGAGTTATAAGCATGTATAAAACAGGCGCATGACAGGATAACACTAGATAGATAGAACTAGTAAAATGAGCTCGGATCTGGTTCAGACATAAAAATACAGAATGCCATCAGGTTCAGGGGGTGCTTGGCTAGGCTATTATTCTCTCTCCCAAGCTGCACTCCAGTGTACATTTCAATCAGAACAAGTTAGGTTTTAGTTAAAGAAACTTTTATTTCCAACTGCACATAGTTATATTTCAATGTTTGGCTCTGTTCTGGGACTTCCCAGCACCTCCATATGTGGAGAGCCTAAGGCAGGAAGTGGAGCAGCAAATACCTCCATAGGGTACAGAACAGAGCAGGCATCAATGACAACACAGATGACATTGATTAAGTCAGGCACAGCATAAAAAGGAGGAGCTGGGGTGGAGGCAGGTTGCAAAGTGGTTTGCACAAGGAGCAGTAAGGGATAGGCAGGCTAATGCAGCTGAGCTATCAGCTGATGTGGGCTGGCTTGAGATCAGCCACTAGCAGCTGGGATTGTTAGCTGAGACTTTGTGTCCTGCCTGAACTAATGCTCAATGCTGAATGTGTGTTTTTGGGCCAGTGAGTGTATAAAAATAACAATGGAGTAAAAAAAAAAACTGAACTTCCCCCGAAGCAATGATGAAGTAAGTCTTTTTCTTATCAACAGTGAGGCTAAATTGTGATGTTCCTTCTGAGGGTGGCACTCCACATAACATAACTATACCAAAAAATCCAATGGCATTCAATTTTGAAATTCTTAATGTACATATGGAATATTTGTCCTGGTGGTAACTACTTATTTAGTCTTGCTAGTAAGGGTGACAATGAACAAAGTCTGCAGCAAGCTGGAGTACACACTACTGCACTTTGGACAAGTTATAAGCCAGCTCCTCTTTTAAAAGTCAACAAAATTGACTTTTAAAAGAAAATTATCAAAAGGTTTACCAAATAGGACTCTAGGAGCAGAACGGTATTTTTGATTCCCTTGAGAGACGACAGTGGATGTCATTACTTCCTGGTGTATGAGCCTTAACATCATGAGGAGAAGAAGATTTTTTTTTTTTAAATTTATGTCAGACTCCAACACACTCACAAAAGGCAGCACTGGGTATGAATGAGTGGTGATGCCAAGATGTGATTGCACAGTCTGGGCTTTATTGATAATTGAGATGATGACTGTGGAGAGAAAAATCTTTAACCACACATCCTATAGTGTCATGTGTCATGTGTCATATGGTGTCTATTTAGTCATGTGTAACATGGTAATAGCAATGGAAGGCACAAAATACCAAAATATATCTATTGATAAAATATTATTATATCATACTGATCTTACATCACTTTTGCTTGGTTTTATTTTTAGTTCTACACTGTTTTAGATTAAAACATATTATCATCTCTATTTTACAAAGTCATTTATTCTAAATGTGGTCTTTAATTTAAAGACAATCTGGGACTTAACACCTTCCAGTAAATAATATCTTAGTTGAGCTCTATCCATTCTCAAGCTATTGACTTTTCATGTCAACCTGCCCAAGGGATTAATGGAGCAAAATAAACTGCAAAAGAGTGACACAAAGGGATTGTGACACTGTTTGCTTCCGAATGGAAATCTATGTGTGCCTCTCACGGAGGAAAAAGTCCCTTGGCGAATGCACCCGATCCCCCCCACCATTTCATGCTTTGTCAACTCCAGGATGGAGTCATTCCAGACAGGGAGGACTCGGAGTTAAGCGAAGTGAAGACATCACAAAGCCAGAGAGAGGAAGTATGGATCAGGTATACCACATTAACCCAGGGGACCTCAATTAGATGGAGGCTGGACCCTACCTGACTCAAGCACTCCTGCAAACAGATACGGTGCAGGCGAATGCAAACTAGAGCATCTTATCATAGAATCCCAATAACATTCATTTATATCCGCCATTTACAAGTGAGCTCATCCTGACAGCCTAGAGCCTCAATCCACCTCACCTGACATGAATTGTTCGGACATGATATTGTAAATATGGAAATCATCCAGCATAGTAAGTGACCTCTACCAAACCTCTAAAGTGACACAGTCAACCACAAATGTCTGTGCATATATTGCTGGAGGCAGAACAGTGATGTCACCCCTAAAAGCCTTGAATGGGTTTTACCTTTAAATACAGTGTACCATCATTACACTTGTGAAGACTGAACTTCCAGCGGTCCCCAGAGACCTCTAACGGTGAACCAGTTCAAGTCTTTTGGCTGCTCTGGATGAAAATGAATTGCTGATCGATATTTTGCCGCACGGCCTGCTGCAACAGTCTTCCATTTAACGTTGGGTCCGCTGGCATGATCTCAGTTTTTAAATCTAACCTCAAAATCCATTTTTATAGATTGCTTTCTGTAGAAGTTAGTATCCTTTGTCGTCTTATCACTGAACTTAATGATGCCATTTTATTGATTCATATTGTTTGCTATTATGTTTTACTCTTCCATGCAGGTTTATTTTCTCACACTAAAAATATTTTTGATGACAATATTGCAGGTTTATTCCTTACATGTTGTTTTTATGACACCCGTCCTGTCAATGTATTATTCTCTCCTTCCGGGAGGCTCTTTGAATGCTACTTCATCCATGAAAAAAAAAAAAAAAAAATCACTATTATTACTGTGGCACGATCATCATTGTCCTCTCTGTCACTCTCACAGTTCATTCAAGCACTCATTGTAGATTATGAAAGCATCAATCTTCCCGGGATAATTAATAAGTCTTTGAGAGCAGGGTTATTGCTAGTGTGGCCTATGTGGCAAGTGTGTCCAACTGCATTAGGTGCAGGACCTGCTGATGAATCAATTATGCGTCTGACCATTGATGAAACGAAATGCATGCATGTTCTCTGTAAAAGGTCAAGAGCAGCGGTGCGGCAGAGCAACATGATTAATTCAATAAGAGCAAGGTCTCTGCCCTTACAGGTTACACAAAGAGCACCGTGTTACTGACCATTTCAGAAAAAAACACGTTGGAAGGAAGGTTACAGGGACTGAAACACACTAATGGAAAGAAGGAGGAGATTGTGCAGTTAGAGATTTGAGGCCAATTAAAGACATAACCAGCAGCTATAAAAATAACACAGTATACAACAGGCATCAGTACCTTACGTCTATGCTCACTTGCTTTGTACTTGTTGCTATGGATACCATACACTCATTCTAGCCACTAGATCCTTCAGTAGTCATTTACAAAGTATAGTCTATAGTCTATATAGGATTTAGAATAAAATACAGAACAAAGAAGGTCATTTTAACCACTTTTTTTTTATTTTTTATCCTTTTTTAAAATAAAATCAACATGTTTTAAGTAATTCCTCCACTCTCTTCACTTCTTATGCTAGATTCAGTTCAGTTGTCGAGGTAAGGGCCCATGTTCAAAGCTTGCAAGGCTACATGTTTGGCTAAACTGCACTCTAATCCAGTGTTAGACTGCTTGGCTGGGTCTCCTCTCCTCTAGCAAGAGCACATTCGTCATCCCCTAAAGACAATCATGTATTCAGCCGGCATATATCTATAACTCTCTCCTTTCCATCGCCCCGCTCTCCTCCCTCCTATCTCCCTATGATGAATGACACCCATCTCAGAGCCGTTAACTAATTATTCTCCATTAATCTGAGTGAAGCGGCTGCTGTCACCGCTGGAACCGCTGCCAACTCCGAGACCGAGCATTCGCACCAAGCAAAACCCACCCACCCATCCACCTAACACACGCTGAACCAGCCACAGAGGCAGTCGGGGAGACGGCCAAGCCAGAAGCCAGAGCAGAGCTGGCGTCACTATGGTAACGGGCAGAGTGACAGAGGGCTCCGCGCTTATGTAATTAGGCAGTTAGAGGAAATTGGTAGAAGTGGCAATCATTGTGTGTTACATGCATACATGATGGGTAGATAATTGTTATGTATCCAAATGGGCTTTCTTCTTATGTATTTATTTTGACTATAAAAAACACTTAAAACCAGATATGAAATGTTAGTAATGTGAAAATGTGAAAAATCATTTATATACACATACTGTAAGTGTGCAAGTATATACATACACACATTATTACTTTCTGTTCTCATCATGACAGGAGCCTTTTTACTGTAACGACGCACTTTGGCAGCAGGAAACTTTTTCATCTGCTAAAACATATAATCTAGATGAAAATATGCTTAACATGATCTGAGGTTTAAAATTTCTTAATGATTCCTGACAATAGCTAAAAACCACCATTGATGAAGTCTGCATGCAAGTTTGCAATTCTATTGATCACATTGCGAGGACAAAAATGTGTTTACACAGTCATATTGTAGGGACGTGGCTCCCTTGTGGGAACCAAGAGCTGGACCAGTAAATTTGAGGTTTTGGACTTGATTTTTGGTTTAGTTTAAGATTAGGGTTGTGGGCTAAGTAAACGCCAGTGTTAGAAGTTTAGGGGAAGTCTCCAGAAAATGAATTAAAATTTACGAAAAGTCCCCCTAAGTGACAAAAAACAAGTTTTTTGAGGGTGTACTTACTCTGCCAGCTCCTCAAGGCTCCGGTACACGTCATCCTCATTCAAAGCTGTGTCCTCTGATGGAAATGGCCTGGTACACACACAAAAAAACACAAACAGACACAAATAGTGAGAGAGGGTACAAGATACTTCATGACTGTACACACAACGGTGTGCCAGGTGGAAAAATAACCAGTGAGAAACTGTTCTATCTGCCAGGTTGTCACTCTTAGCTCCATCACTTCAGCAGCACAGCAGCAGGATGTATTCAACAGAGGACCCCATCAGTCACAAACAACATTGTCAAAACACATCAACACACTGCTGCTGACAGATAAAAAACCATGGCATCTTTCCACAGCCAACTTGCTCAGGCCTTCAGATAGGAAAACGGCCTCTTTTTCTTTTTTTCAAATGGATGGCCAGGTGTCTTATAAATCCTCTCAGGGGGTTTGGGTTGTTTTCAAGGGTCCTCAGGGACAATGTAGAGCAATATATCATATTGAAAATGACAAGTTTAGAGCTGTAGATATTTTTTAACACAGAAAAAGCGATCTTCTCTACTCGTATGTCCACTTTAGGCGATAAAACACAACGGTTATGAGACACGCTGCAAGCTACAATAGCATGCATAAAAGCATTCAGCCCATCGTATAATAATCTGAATAATTAATCCTCATCTTACATTTTTCATTCCTGCTCACTCAGTGTCAACAAATACTCCTGGGAAGTGGCAGAGCATAAAAATGGATAATCAATTAGCTCATTAAACAGGGTGGATTTATTTCTAATCTTTTTAAAGATATCTGATTTCTGCAAACATTATTTTTAAGTGTGTGATTAGATCCCGATTGCTCAACCGTGTTTATGACTTTATTATTATTATTTTTTTTTTTCCACAAGAGCTGATTGCTACAAATTATAGCCTATTAGCTTAATGTCGTGCACAATTGAAGCTCATTAAAATCAGTGAGGTCATGATCGAAGCTAATCATCAAATACGCTAACGTTACTGAAACGGAAATAGCCTGTATTATTAAAATGAATCCTGAGCATCTCTTGTGTTTATAAGAGATACTCAGGCTATCGCCGTTAACCTCCAAGCTGGAAGGATGGGAATATATTTAATATTAAAAAACAAACACTTTGGGAATAAAACATGCACTGTAGAATTTATAGGTCATTACCAACTTTCAAAGTACCCAAATGCCCTTTTCTGTTAGTTTTTAGGCCTGCTTGTTTGTTTTCAGCGTGATAGCAGCATGCTGTTAGCGTCCTCTCCTCAAGCTATAAATCCCACATGAAGCAGCAGCCAGCAGTGGTTTCTACTACAGTAAACAGCCCTCTAAGGCTGACCTTGACTCCCTCAGTATAATGTAACTACTGAACACGATTTGTTTTCCTACTGTCAAGGAGCTACTCGACACACACACGAAAGACTCTAAAATTATTCAGGAAAAAGATGAAAAACAGAGCGAGAGAGACTGGAACAGGAGTGATGGTTTCAGGTTTATGGGCACAGCGTGGTACACCTATGAGTTTGACCAGCAATCAGTTTGAATAAATGTCAAACTAGCATCACTTAAGCATGTAAGTGTTTCTTAAGTGGCTTAGTTTCAAACACACTTAACTGTTGATCAAATAAGTCATCAATTTTAGGACCTATCACAACTACGACTGAGTCTGCAATGATAAAGTTTGGATTTTGTACGTTTCTGTGTACAACAATGTGGCTGATCTGCCACAGTAATAAACCATCTGTTTACCAGAAATGCATCTCAGCCAGACCACTTACATTTTGGGAATCCTCAGCATGTTTGGAAGGCATTATAAACCAACTTCTTCAACAAGCTACACTGTAGCTTGTAAAAAGTGCAACATGCCACAGCGAAGAACTTCGAGTTAACGACAAATGCTGACATATGGAAAAAAATGAACACAAGATTTGGCTCTTCATCAACAATTCGTGCTTCCAAACTGAAATACAAATATATTTCAAATGGAAAAAGAAGATTCACTTCAGCATAATTAGACATGAAATGTTTGTTGAGTTTCACACAGCTTTACTCTTCAAGAAACCAGATGGCCTGTGTCTACTGAGCTGTCTCGTATATAAACTGAAGTAACAACACATTGAGTGTCCCATTTCTTGAATATTATTTATCTATTTTATTTTAGGCGCTTCCTTTTTAATTGTATTATTTTTATGTTCATGTTTTGGAGAGTATACTTCTTTGTTGGCCTTCCTGAGGAAGTATTTTGTGTGTGTGTGTAACCCTATCTTGTAAAACTCACGATTATATAATACAACTTTCCTACTACTACTTTCCCGTTAATGTTGTGATAGGAAATGTCTGGCAATGTTTTTTTTTGCACGAAGGACGGATGTTTTTGCACCACATGCAGGTCATGGGGAAGTGGTCGGGGTATGTGTGTGTGTGTATGAGTCTGGAGTTTTTCTTCTAAAAATTCTAAATGTCAACCTCTCTGAGGAAAGCTATGATTTCATACTATAAGCAAATAAATAGAGTATATAAAGAAATCAATACATGTTATATTATTATGTGGATGGTGTTGCTGGTGAGAAGTGAGTGCAGCCTGAATATAAATGAATGGATGTTACCATGTGGGAAAGTTCAAGAGAGATGTAGGACAAAGAGAAAAACAATGAGTGTCTCTGTGTGTTATAGCTGCTTGTGAAGTGAGCTGGGAGGTGATATGGACAGTTCAGTGTCAGAGACCAGACATTCAAAGCTCTCATAAAAGTACTCGACTGTCTGTGAGCACTCAGCTTTTGAAACCCTTTGGTGTTTAATGCCAAGATACGATCAGACGAGCGAGACACTTTATCTTCATAAAGAGTGACCTGTTGATGTTTAAAGGCCAGATATCACGCAAAGTGAAAGTTATAGTGCGAGCCTAAAAAAAAGCAATAAAAACAATAGTGTACCTCATTGTAATAACAGTATACGTGCAAGTTTGTGTGTGTCAAGCTGTCTGTATCCATGTGACACCGCCAATTAGCCCCTGTGTAATTAAAGCAGTGGTCACACTGAAACAGTGTGTCAGCCATCAAGTTAATGAATGCTCAGCTAGATAGTCAAAGGTCAGACGGTCACCCTCAAGCATGCACATACACACACAGGCACACGCAAAGAATCCTGCAAACTCAGCCTCCAGCCTTGTTTGATTCATTAACTTTGCAAATGTTTCCGTGTTTAAGTGGCCGACTTCATTAAAACCTCTGTATTTTGGAGAGCTAATTACAAGTACTATTATTAAGAAATAATAACAGAAAAACTGCCTCATCTGATTTATGTTACTTTCTCACTCACTGTTATGAACAGAAACGCTGCGCAGAAGGCGCTTCCTCCAGAGCGTAATAACACACCCACATCGGATGGCCCCCTACAATGAAATGTGCATTATATTATAAGTTATTAATGGAGTCCCGCAGGGCAAAATTTAATTACATAGTAGTTTGTGGAGATATGCGCACATATCTATCACCTCGGTGTTGTTTTGCGGAGCCAAGCACTGTCCGATGCTGCCGTTTTCATTTCGCTTAAATGATACAACCCGGTGTAATTGAACTATGTTTATAATTTCATCAGAACTCCAATGATGAGCCCTCTCTTGGCAATTCAGCAATGCTCTATTGTTTTTCCTGCAAGCTTGTTAATTCGTGTTGCTCAGGTCTGTACACTGTGCGCTAAGCCAGAGCTGATGTGGTACTTGGAAAGGTTTCTTCTAAATAATCAGTTGTCTATTCAGAGAACACAGAGTGCATTTGTTTATCTGTTACATCCCTGATTATCCTCTGGCACTGGTGTTGTCCAAAAGCCTTCCTGATTTGGCTTGTTCAAGTCTTTGTCTTGTATTTTATTTGTACTGTTTGAGCACCACTGATTCTTTCAGGTACAATTAGGAGAATGTTGCTGTCTTTGTTGGGTTAGATATGGTTGAGAGATTTGTCCAACCGGAGCAGATCGGCTGTGTGAGTTCAGCAGGTAGATTTTATAAACGTTAAAGCAAACTTCTCAGTTGAAGCCTTTGTCAGAAGAGTTTGTGTTAAGTTAAGTCCTAAACACCTGTCTTTGATTAAAGTTAAAATTATTTTCTGATGTCACCTGTTGTAAACTTGTTGTGTTGCTTCCACTTTCTGTATATCCCTCTCCATTTATGATGGGATATATTGTAAATGCTCTAGTTCAGCGGTCCCTCTTTGGTTTGCTCCATAATTTTCGATTAATTCAGATAGAACGTGTTTTAAATAAACACTTCCAATGAATTAATTCCAACTTCAAGTATAAAACTCAACATATATATACATTAAAGAATCCATCTAAAACGAAACTGAGATTTATACTGAATGTTTATTTCAAGGAAATTACTATTTTTCTTATGATTTCCACCATATTAAACAATTATTTCAAAGGAAACTCATGGGATGTTATTACGAAATCATGGATTGGTAACTGCTACCTGTTTTTGTTTTTTTGCTCTGTTGTGTGAGGGCTTTGGCAGTGAGTTAGTGTTTCTGTCATTGTCTCTTTTGTTAAAATCATGCAGCATGTCTTGGCCAGTGAACACATAAATTATCTCAATAAGGCTTTATGATTAATTTAAAGGTTAAGAACAACAAAACATTGAAAAAGGAAAAATGTTCTTTTGTAAGTAATGATTGTAAAAAATAAGGGCTCACGTTTCATGTCCAGATTTTCTCTGACCTGACTCTTTACTCTGCGTCTCCTTCATTACTGTCCTGCTTGTTCTTGGTTAATTTCATTGTATCACGTTTTCTTCTCCATAAAGTCGATGCTTGTGTAAAGGGATTTTTTTGCACATATGTGCTGGACAAAGCCGCAGCGAGCCGGCCCACATTGATCAACTATTGTCAAACAGCAGAACAACAGTGTAGTCGTTAGGTGTGAGCGCAAACTCAAATGGAAGCAGTTTCATGTCCCACGACACGGCTTTGTTTCTGCAGGGGTCAATAAATCGCTGGAGCTTGAGCAAGCTAGTGCACTTTGCCACTTATTGTACCAAGCCTGTCCATAAACCATCCCAGTCCTCCTTTAAACCTGGAAATGCGGTTTCATTTCAAAGCCTCTCTCGCCTGGGGAGCGTGTTTGTGTGTGTGTGCAAAGTAACATATGAGTGAGAGCATTTTTCTTTGCATGTGTGAGTTATTTCCACAACATTTGAATTAGCACACGCGATGCATTCAAGAGGCATGAGTGAAAAATGAGGAATGGATATGCAATGTGAAAACTGCATGCTAATGCGTGTGATGCAATGCAATGGTGTGAGGGGGCAGAGCTGTGTCTACAGGATGAAGAAAGGGGGGATGTGCAAAAAATAAATGTTTTTTTATTAAAAATAAAAACATCATAGAAACACATGCACATTTGAATTGTCCCAATGAGTACAGAAAATTGTAAACTACATCTCCCAGCAGCAATGCTGTAAAATGCTCTATTTCTTCTTCTTCTTTCATCTGGTACACATGAACTGTAGTAAAACTGAGACAATCAGTCGATGTATTAATTACTTGAACAAAAAATGCTTCTATATTCTATATTGTAATTTGAAAACACCATCTTAAGCTTCAGGAAATCATGATCATTGTCATCATATACAGACAAGATAAAGTCCTAAATTCAGCTGCTTATGTTTTTTCCTTGTTATTCTTTATTTATTTTTCTTTTTTTTCTTATCCCAGCAGATATAAGCAAATGCACAATTACTTTAGTCATGCTGTGCAACTATCCTGTGAATTTCCTGTTTGTATCCTCATTCAATCTTTGTGCAATTATCCACAGCCTTTACAGGGCACTGCTTTAATATTTTATGAGTATAATGCTACACACCTCTACACACGTGTAGTACAATTAAGTGTGCAATTACCCTTTGTGGTCATATACATTTATGTATAAGTGAAAGGTGTATATGGCTTTATTTTATTTGTATTTTTATTAGTCTCTCAATCACTCGTTTCCTCTGCTGTTGACTCTTAACCTGCTGTATGCTAATATTATATTACTAATAATTATTGTTTCTCTCTGTTTTCTTTGACATGTGATGATGTATTACATTATTTCTAAGACTATGTACGTATTGACACAACTTTGTAATTATTATAATTATTTGGAACTTGTGCTTTTTACTTTTCAGTCATCTTACAGAGAGCCATAATTACTCTTATTATGGCTCTCTGTTATGGCTCTCTCTATTCCTAAATTCCTAAAAAAAAGTAATTTCAGACCATTAGAGAAGTACATACCGTACATATGAAATTATGCAATTGAAGAATTTTAAAAGGACTATCATTTTCTAACCTCCCTCACAAACTTCCTCCTCGTCTGCTCTCTGTCTAGATGTTGAGCTGTCTCTCCACTCTCTCTCTGACCCTGATCCCAGGAGCCTATGAAGCACACGCTCTGATAGCGAGGATCAGTGATGAACCGGGACAGCGGAGCACGAGTGGGTTGAAGGTTAGCGTGGGGCTAGCTGAGGACATCAAAGATAAGCAGTAGGAAAGGGGGGTGGGGGTTGAATAACTGGGGAGAGGATGACGCAGGCTTATGCCTTAGATAAGCTGTGAGAAATACAAGGTCAACTCCCAGGACACAAAGAGATGGGAACATGAAGCCTCAACACACACACACAAAAAGAGGATTTAGGGTTTTGGACAAAAAGAGAGAAAAGAGGGATCGACTTTTGTTTTTGATCGACAGTTTTTGGGATAAATTATTTAGTGATGGAGAGATTCAGACTGTACCAATGATGTAGATTTGATTTTGGGAGGAGAAGGAGGAGGGGGACACAATGAAGTCATAGATTCTACAAGCGAACCAATTCAAAATATGAATGAAATTGAAATATTGAAAAAAGAGGAGGACATGTCCCCTGTACCTTGGAGAAATTGTCCTCTCAAGTCAGTTTTATTTAGGCTTATATATCATAATTCACAATTCATTAAACTCAATTAATAAGAGGCTTTACAATCCTTGACTTCAATAAGCAAAAACTTGAGAAGAAGCATTCTTCCTGGTTTGCAGAGATCACTTGAGGATGTTGACATAAGACAGAATTGAAACAACCGTGAAAAAGAGATGAGAGTGTGCTGCACATATGAATTTTTGATTATGTGTCCAGTGTATCTCTGAATGTGCATGCAAAAATAAAAGGCTTCATTTCAGACTGGGGCTGGAGTGCTGACACAGTGACAGAGACATGAACTATCGATGCCTGATTACAGTGAACAGACATCTAAGACCAGATCAATGAGCTTCAACATAATGTCAATAGACATGCCTGTGGCAATGTTACCCAGAGATTTAACACAGCGAAGAACTCTCTGCTCATTTTAAAAACTCAATGGATGGCCTGATGTGGCCATCCATTGTCCAAATGATTTGAAACTATGGGCTTATTGTCTGTGCCTAGACCGCCATCCTGAGGAACTGGAAGGTGGAAAAGATTCTTTAACTCACTTTTTTTAAACAATTTCCAACAACGGAGGTAACAAAAACACAACTATTCTTATTTTTATGTGATTATATAATCATGAAAACATGCAGATGAATATTTTGTTCCATATTATGCAAATAAATCTGCTTAAATCTTACACACTGGATTAAGTTTTAAGAATATTGAAGCACCTATCTGAAATTCTGTGAAGGGCACCTGTTTCACTGACTAGCCTTCACCGGCTGAACCATCTTTTGTATTATAACCTCAGAAGAGACACACAGTTTAAGAAAAGATTTGAAGGTTTGCTGCTTCATAACTCACTTTACAAAAGACCTGGACAAACATCACTGGTGCCATATTCAACATTTGTCACATTTGAGTAGTCCACATGTGTATCAGGTGAAATCTAAGGAAAACAAATCGAGAAATCTAAAAGATAGTTATCAGAATGCTGGAGTTATTGATGTCCTCAGTTAAATGACTTCAAAACCAAATGTGAGGGATCGAGCTACATGGTAATTCTGTTATGTTCTGTTATTTCTAGCATTGATTTGAAGATTTTACTGATTTACCAACTTTAAAAGGACTTCATACTTTGGCTCCTATCTCTGGCTCACTGGTCCCAGTGCAATCTGAGATCCCCAGGTACAGATCTTTCACCTCACCTCACCTCACCTCACCTCACCTCATCTTATCACTTCAGAGCACCATGACGATGTATGAGTTTGGCTTTTGTTCTTGTGGCTCCTAAACTTTGGAAATCCCTGCATGAGAATGCAAGGCTTGAAGATTCAATGACATCCTTTAAATCACTTCTTATAACTTTGCCTTTTTAGAACCCAAAAAACAAAACAAAAGGAACATTCCCTTTGCAGTCAGTCTTACAGATTCACTTTCATTTGATTCTATTTGACATTCTAATATTGTTATCCTTCTTGTCTCTTGTTTTAGTTGCAGCCTTATTCTGAAAGGTGCCAGACATGATCCTGTCATTATATAAGTAAACCTGGAGGGCATGAGCATTCAGTCTATATGGTACACCACCTAAATGTATAGTATGCTATGTGTTGGAGTGAGTTATATCTGTTAGGCCTATAAATAGGTGACAGGGGCTTTGAAGTGAGACAGAAAAGGTCTGACAGGTCCTTGGACCTTTGAATGCAGCTGACCTTGCCCTAAGCAGAATTACCGAGGCGGGTGAGAAGACCCTTTAGAAAGGCCAGCTAGGGTCAACGAACATCTATGTTGTGTAAGTGCTCTGCTTGATAGCAGGACCCCGTTTATGCTAGATCATACAGTACATGGCCACGGACCTCATTACACATTTGTCATATGGCCCTGTGAGTATCTGCAGTAGCGGAAGCAATAAGAGACAGCTCTATTAAACCCCACTTAGATTCCACTGAGAATCAACACCTAACACTGCATCTCATTGTTTTAAATCTGTATGAGTGTTGATTCCACTGAGAATCAACAGCTATCTCATTGTTTGCTGCACTTGTTTTGATGCATATATTTGGATGGTTGACTCCTTACAGATGTCTCCAGCTGTCTCATATATAACAATGAGAAGCCACCTCAAATAAGGCAATTGTACACAAACTGTCAAGGACAAAATAAAAGGAGCTTAGTTAAGTCCTTGGTGAAGAGGGTGGGACAGACTAAGACGTGAACTTTGTTCTGAAGGTACAGTAGTTTACATTTCAAGCTCTACATTAAATAGAATAATTTTCACTTATATAACCATATGAAACACATTTCCTATGTTGACATGTCCCTTGAGAGAATGTAGTTCAGTGTACCATTTAATAACCTTAAACAATGTTTTCTTATTCAAGCCAAGAGCCATATTTGACCTTACTTAATTAAGTCACACTTTATTGATCCCCACAAGGCAGTTGTAGTTCCATGTGTACCTCCACAGCAGGTTAAGAGGTTACGTTAACCCTCGGGGGTTGGAAGAAATTCAGTGTTTTGTTCAAGGACACTTCAGTGGTCAGGCAGGTGCTTGTCCCTCAGTCCAAATACTAAAACCACCTCTTTGGAAACCAGGGTTGTGAAAACTTAACATTCCTTTTGTGATAAAGCTAGCCATCTGGGTTCTAACCCCCGATCCACAGTTTTAAATACTAGTTGACTGTAATCAACATTGTGATTGCAGAGATTAGTAAGTAACTCTACACAAAGTCCAAAGCTTTGATTCTGACACCTCACAGTAAAATGGTCAGTGTGGATTGGTCAGTGAATTAGCCAGCAGTCAGCAGGTTGTGTTGTCTTTATTAATGGCAAGGGACCTGCTCTCTCTGTCACTCTCCCTCTCTCTTTCTCATCCTTTCATTTCTTGGCATGGCTCCTAATGGGCGCGCTCCATCAACTCATTACTCAGACGAATAAAATGGCTTTTTATGTGGTGCCGGTGAGCCACCAAGCTCCGAGCAGATTGAACAAATGAAGAGAAATCAGAAGCCCATTGCAGGCCTGATAAAAGGGTATGAAGGATTTTCTCAGCTTCACATTATCTGTGAAAAATGTAACAATGTAGTATTCTGACTCAGATAGCGGTGCTACTAAATGTGTACATAAACAGTGTACTGCAGTACTGTTTGAGTGACAGATGGAAATGTGTTGTGGATTAATTTTGGGCCCTGCAAGATAACAGTGGCTAAAAGCTGCAGCTAATTGCCTAAAAATGTAAATCGACTTTCAAATGAGCAGCAGCTGTTAATAGCCCACCTCCATCTTAATATGAGCTTACAAGCAAACGTGGAATACATTCATCCAAATGGTTTCTTTGACACCGATACTCTGGAGTGCTTTGGCTGTTCAAATAATAAATGAGAGAGTCACAAATGAGACACATACCTGATGCCTTTGATCTGTGCAATGCTGTGGTGGGAGATCCTTGACAGAGCGGAGATTACCTGCAATAAACAAAGAGATAAACAGTCACACACACAGCAATGAACTACCATTTTATTTGCAAATCAATTCACGTAATTTGTGTTGTTAACTTCTGTTTTTTTTTTCTCCCGTTCTTGTTGAACAGTAATAAAAAATTCTAATCATCAACAAATAAAAAGAAAAGATAAATGATCGATGGTAGTAATCAGCTACAAACGTAACTACAAAAGCTGTTGTCATAAACAACAATCAACTATAAAAGTAACTAAAAAACAAATCGTGAAAGACAGCAATTGGCTATAAAAACAATTTTTAAAAAAATCAGAGACAACAATCAAATAATTAAAAAACTAATCAGAGGCAACAGTCAGCTATTAATGTAACTAAAAAAAACTAATTGTCAAACGTAATAATCAACAACCATCAACAAAATGAAATAAAAACAGTCAGAGGCAATAATCAAGAACAACAGTAATATACTCCCCAGATGAACAGCCATTATCAAACTAAATTGTATGTGCTACCAGATAAAAGAAAATATGTTCATGTTCAGTTCTTCAAGGGTGATTATCGAACATTACTTGCGTGTTACTTAGCAACCCCTCTCAGGCGTCGGCTGCGCCACACAGGACTGTGTGTAAACATAATGCAGGCCACCATGTTAATGATGACATGCAAAGACATGTGGTGCACAGTCATGGATGGGTGGATACCACTTTGGTTACATGAAACACCAACACACACAGTCACACACTCAACTGTCTCCACATTTTCCTCATATCTTGTTCTGTTTGTTAACCTCCATACTTCCCCTTTCTCCTGTTTAGTTTGTCAGTAGGAGGTTCACTGTGCGCCTGAATTTAAGCAGATTTAACACAGATTATGAGTCACATGCAAGTGAGCTTATGGCTGAGGACTACAGATGGCGTGCTTGCAGGGTCTACAGAGGCTCGTTCAGGAAGATGAGGGAACCACCATCCCAAAACAGAAAAACACAAACCACGTCTCCTACGCCTCATTACCCGCTCCTGGGTGTATTTCGGCTTGCAACACCGTGGCAGTGCCAGATGTCTCCTCAACAGGGAGAGGAAAATTGTTATCTCAACCTCTCTTCCTGGGCAGGTGTGTCATCTACAGCCTCTCATCACTCCCTCTTGTCTAAATACACAATGCAGCATCTCGGTGCTCGTGGTATTTAACATTCAAGATGGGCCGATGCTAATGGCTGTTGTGAAGAGAAGACCACCACTTTACGACCGCGGAGTACTTTCATTGAAGCACTCTTGACCAGAACCTTTCAATCTCTCTATTCAAGTTGTTCTCATGTTTAACAATCAGTTGTGGATTGTGGACGGAGTACATGGAGCACTGCTATGGAGTACGTATGCATCACATTCATTTACATTTAACCACTATGGAGGGAAACCTCGACGGGGCTGTTCCTCGACAGGATGATAGGGGGTTATTCCTCTGTGCCGCTAAAGACCCGTGTAATAGGCAGTTGTGTTCATGCTTAATGGTTCCAATATGGGGCCAGTCCACCATTACACACCTCTTTAACATACATTCTAACTGCTCTTTGCAGATAGAGACTTAAAAGAGGGAAGATAGGCAGGCAAAGAGAGAGAAAGAGGGAGAAGAGAGTGGAGAGGAATAGATTGCTAATTTAGCCAATGGTTAGGGCGTTTAATAAATCACTGTGGATAAACCCATTGTGCTGCGAGGTGGCACGCTGCCCACCTGCCCGTGCTTCAGGGAGGGATCACATATGGCATCATGCCTCAGAATTAGCTCGGTTTCTTTGGGTTTTATTAGCCTTCATTGTGAAAAAGAAAATTTAAAACACAAAAGATCACAAAAGCAAACATAAAAATGCAGAATGCAGTTGCTTAGATGGATGAATAGGTGGATAAATTCAGGAATTAATAGTGATTCATATTTAATGCTAGGTGGTGTGATCAGCTGTGGTCAGATCCGGCTTAACACAGCTGGTTTCAGGCACGTCTGTCCTGGTTCAAAGGATAGCAGAGCTGCTGGCTTCGTGCCAGAAAGGTCACAGCGGGGCCGAAGCTCGCTCGGGCCTGGGGAGACAAGGCATGTGAGTGTGCCAACACCGAGCATGCTAGCGTGATTTTTACACATCATTGGGTGAAGCTTATTAATATTAAATATGGAGTTTCTTTAACATTAAGGTGTTTGTTCTCATTTTTTGTGGTTCATGTTAGACTCGCACGCTGTAATGTGAAAAACATGTCTCAAGAGTGAGAGCACCGGCGGTTCGTGACTCCCTCTGGCTTCGGTAAAGAAATGCTAATTTGCAATCTGTTTTCTGAGCAGCTGAGGAAGTAAAAATTTGTTCTCACTTTGTGGCTAGTGCCTAAAATGACAATTACATTTCTTATGTATCTATTTATGCAGATGTGAAAAGATCTGAACACGGGGTAGGATTTTATTTAACCGCTTAGAGGGATACTCGACCAAACACTCCACCTTTTAAAGCCTAAGCTGTGAGTGATGCTCAAAAGATTTTCAGTGGAGTATCCCATTTTGATTGCAGATCTTTTAAAACATTTTTTTTTGGAGCTGCCTTCTTTTATGTCTCATAATACCACTCCTCTTACTTTTCCAGCCTCTGCTCAAAGGTGGCCTGTCTGCCTGATTGTGCTTTCCTCTCTCTGCCCGTGTTTCTGTTTCCCTGTCTGCCTCTAATACACTCTCTTCACCCTCTTCTGATCCTTTGGTTCAGTCAAAGCCTTTGAGTCTCCACACATTATTAATTTCCCTCTCATCTCCCTGTCCCCGGGGGGTCTTAACTCTGGGGCTAGCCAGAGAATAAAGCTTCTTTCACCCCTCTAGGAATCAGGAAAAGACAAGTCACACGATAGAGTGATGGCTTAGATTTCTAAAGCCCCAAACCAATATCTTACCTTAATCACCACCCCACAGCCCCTGGCATCCCCTTACCAACATCTGACCCTTTCTGTCAGTCAGGAGAATGTAATTGAAGACACATGCTAAGTCAGGCAGCCTCACTGACACTGATGGTTTCTGCACACGACTGACATGCAACATTTACAATCCATTTACTGCATAAGGCGCCTGTGTACATGTGTGTGTGTGTGGGGGCGAATGTGTGTGTGTGTGTGTGTGTGTGTGTGTGTGGAGGAGAGGGCAAGAAGGGGGAACGGGGATAAGAATTGCGTCCATGGATTAACGGGGGAGGCGAAGCCAAGTGTTTGCAAACACACGCCACCCTTAAACATCTCCAGATTCTCCACATGTGGCCTCCGTCCCAGCTGGGGCCAAGTGATGCCTCATGTGACCGCCCGGGAGCCAATCAGGAGACCTGCAGGACCTCGTTACCCCTGGCAACCGGGTTTGACTGAATATGCATGGTCATCAATTACAAGTCAAACAAAATCAAACCTGCAGCCATATGCTATTAACAGCAGGAGGGCGGGGCGGAGATTTGATTAACATCCGAAAAAAACACGCAGGGGAAGACTATTGACAGTCCATCATGAAACACACCCACTGCCAATGCTGTTTATATCTGACGCATTTGTGACATGATTATATCACCGCACCGCAAATCAATGCATATGTTGGAAGTCATCCAACAAAGAGGCTGAATTTATGAAAAATTCATCACACTACTGTTATTCCTCCTCTCATTCCTCTCTCTGGGCTCTTCCTTCAACAGCTAACTCCCAGATAGTGTGAGATATTTATGAAGTTTTCACACTTTGATAAGGACAGCATTGCTCTGCTTATGCCAGCCTGCCAAAGTGGTAGGCATGAAGCAAAAGGGGCACGGAGTGGGAGAGCTGAGAACAGATGGCTGAGTGGGAACCCTGCGTGCCCAACATCAATAATAGACAGACAGAGAAGGGACGACTGAGTCCGTCCGTATGTGTGTGTATGTGTCCGTGTGTGTGTGTCCCACTGTCCCACCGCCCCCGGGAGTTTCTGTCTTTTACAAACCATCTCTTATTTTCTGTCTTTTTTTTTCTCTTTCCTTTTGGCTCCAACTTTCTCTCTTCTCTCCATTTCACGGTTTCTTTTTCTGTATTACACACAGAATTCACACACATAAATCCTGTCCATAATATTACAAATGCAATAAAGCAGCAAAGCAAAGATGCTCTCTGTAGAGGTGCATGCACATAACCTTACACCAACAGGGAATTTTTATTTATTCAACCTATATAAGGCAGCGCTGTTCTTTGCTTTGCATAGGTTCTCTGTTTGAAACAAACAAAACTTCAACTGAAATAAAATGTATTAATAAAACAAAAACAAACAAACAAGAAAACAAACCAGCAATTAATAAACTTGAATATAACAATATCAGATAAAAGCCACAACGACTATCTAAAGTCATAAATTAGTTAACGAAACAAAATATTACGTATTAAATGATCTAAAATGTAAATTATAATTTGCATTCTAAAAAAATTCAATACTCTAATAACTAAGTCAATGAAATATAACCAAACACCAATACACCTCTACCCCCTGGATAAACGTTTAAACACCACAAACCCAAATCTCATGGGACCTGTTTGAGTGCACACGGTAAATCTCTAATGGGTTCTTGTGTACCTCATCTATTACGCACCGTGAGAGCTCTACCACAAAATGCATGAATGGCTGTGATTAGTCTCCGGGCATCAGCTCATGTTGAAGTTGCTGAATGCCATCAGGAGCAGGGCCTGTGTAAATCCTGATTGCAGTCAGATTGGCACCTGCCACACTGCACTAAATCCCCTCAAAGCAGACCTTCCAGCTGCTTGATTACAGAGGATTTCACTGCGTATGTCCAGGCAAGAAAAAAAAAAAAAAAGCCTCCGGGATGGCCTGAGAGAGTGCAGGAAGAGTGCTGCTGCTGCTGACCCAAAGACCCCATTTACCATCAGTGCCAGACAAAATGGCTGTAAGCCTGCAGAGGGCATACAGCCTAAATGCAAAATGTGCAGACTTACTACTTATGTCACTAAATAAAAATGTAGGTTAGGTTAACATAATGACGGTGCTAAAGGGTTCAAAAGCCTTTTGGCAGGTTTCTCTGCATTCCCCACAACCATCGATATGAATTATCGATGTGAATATGTGCCTACAGATCAATTTTACAGCTTATTTAGCTTTAGGACCTCAAGCATTGATTTGATCTGAACCTCTGCTGCTTGAAGGAAAAAGGGCAACAGTGGCTAATATGTGCAAATTGTACTCCATAGATCGAGTTGGTCCGGTCAGCACCTGCCAGTGTGCTGCAGCCATGTCCATGACCTGTCCCATTTCACGCTAAATCACCATACATGTGCCTGCTCACTTGTGCGTGGCTACGCCTGTGTGTTAACAGGATGTTTGTAGGTGTGTATCAGCACACATACACACACAGACTCAAGCTGGAACTTAATTGCATGTGCCGTGCACGAGGCCACACACACACACACACACACAGATCAATGGTGTACTAGCCTGAAAAGCATGCAATATTGGTAAAGAGACAGTTCCTGGTAGAGATGGGGCTTAAGAGAGGCTGATCCAGGTGTCTAGATAAGAGGATGATGACAACAAAAAGAATGAGGAGGGACAAAAAAAAAAAAGTGAAAGATATAGGCAGAACATATTAACTTTTTTCCCCTCTGCTTTGGCTATAAATATGAAGATCAAGTCCTGATTCTCTGATTTAATGGCATCTGGCAATATTTGCATCCATATTTGGTGGCTAGTTTTGGATGATTAAGCCCTGTTATTCCCCAAACATTAAGAAAATACAACAGGACTGTGATCTTAGACCAGAACCTGAAGGTAAGAAGTAACCAAAAGAGGCAAGAAGTGAAGCTGGATGCAGCACAGGCCTGGCAGAGCGCCATCAACGATACCAAGTGCATGCCAATGAATGTCACTGGCTACAAAGGATGTGACACCGAATATAGTTGAAGAAGGAAGACGATCCGTGGTTCAATCCTCAGCTGCATGTCAACGTGTTCTTGAGCAAGAACAAGAACATACTGAACCCCAAATTGCTCCCGACGGCTGTGCCATCAGTGTGTAAATGATTAGCTCCCAATCTAATGAGCAGTTGCCAGTGTCAATGGGTGAATGAAATATGAAGCGACTTGCGTGGTCAGAATGGTGCTGCATACGTACAGTCAATTTTCCAAATATTTAATATGGTAACTCTGTTAACCAATCCGAACACTTCATTGCTCTAAACCCCTAAAATTCATCTGACATGGATGTGAACACCCTCAAACTAAAGCTTCAAGTCAGCACTTAAACTCTGGAGTCATTTAATTTCACATCCAATGTGCTAAATTTCAGAGTCATAAGAGCTAAACATGCCTTAATGCTTAAAGTCTTAATACTGTCTGACTGCTCTGTAAAATGTGAAACAGCAGGAGATACCGTGGATTTAGTCTTTTTGTGTGCAGCAATTCTTTTCACTATAAACCAAGCTAAATGGTTTGGGTAAGAGGTTGACAGAAATGCTGTCTGAATAGCTGTGCATTACCACTGAGTAAATCTATATTTAAGCTGGCTGAGCCAAACAGCATTACAAATCCTCAGGAAATTATCCCAGGTCAAACAACAATAGCCAAAGATGCCGCTTCAGTCAACAGCAACAGTGTGATTGTTATGTTTACGGCGTATTTGTTGCAAAAAGTCAGTCCATTCGTAATGAATGAGGAGGCGACATGTTGACAGAGTCGCATCAGTGTTTGGGCTCGAGGCTGAACAAGTAGGTGGGAGGTTTTAGGGAGTGATGGGGGTGGTGAGAGGAAGTCTCAGGCATCTGGTGACTCAGCAGCAGGAGTCGGACAAAGCTCTGCTGAGCAGGAAGAAAACAAAGATATCGCTATGACAACTGTCAAGATGTGGTTGGGTTTTGGCCTTCAAACGAGCTGTGGATTTTACAAGAAATTTTGATAAGACATAATAAATAAGTTTTCCCGTGCAAAAAGGTTCTCAAATGTGAGAATTTGCTGCTTCTGTCTGTTTTATATTACTGTAAATGGAATGTCTCCGGGTGTTGGAGTGCCACAAACATTTCAACATCACCTTTGTCTCTCATCAAGTGCATGTTTCACTCCTCTTTCAAAATAATTTCCTGAAGATTCTTGAGGTTTGAGTTCAATTAAACGTCAATAAAAAGACCTGGGTGTGGCTGTGATGTGATAAATGTGTCACTGAAGGAAGCCTGGACCGCTGGGAGCCCAAAGGGTTCAATCAGAGCTTAGTAAATACACTCCTTTACCCCCCAACCCTCACATTTTAGCCCTTCTCTTAATCTCATCCTGCAGGCATACAACACCTGACCTGTCTGCAGGGGCATCGGGGTGAGCATGGCAACAGGACAGCTCTGCACTCTGCAATTCACGGTTGACGGCTGCATTTACACGTGTTTGAACAAAACCGCTCTTTAGGGACACGGTGCAGCTGACAAAACCGTAAACAGTGCGAGCGAGCGATGTAGAGCCAAGCTGAGCTGTTGCCTTTCACAAAAACACAGAGGCAGAACACAGCGCATGAAATTATCTCACAATGAGCTGAAAATGCAACTGTGATTGAAAGTGAGAGCTGAGCCAGCACAAGCATAGAAAAAAACAAACAAGTGACTAAAATTCATCTGTAGTGCACATTTTCATTATAAATCCATTACACAGGGTGGGCGATCAATTCGGAAGCCATTTTTTGGGTCCTTGTCTGCAAGTTATCCTGCAGTTAGAAATAAGGCGAGAGCAGACATGCAATCTGCCCACTGTTACTTCTCCAACAAAACAGCAGGTCAATCCTTTGCACTATTACTCATGGTCTCAACACACTGCTGAGAAAAATCACACCCCTCCACAAAGTGCTGAAAAGGCACCACTAAAGCAAAAATAGAGAATGAAATGAGAAAATGTGGATATGTGCGCGAGCATGACTGTATTTGTCTGTGACCGCCTGCGTGTTTTGGTTGGCCCAGTTTTTTTGTCTCTTCCCAAACATGTGTTTGACATTTGCATGCTAGAATGACTGAACCTCCCGCTGTGAGTAAAATTTCCCAAGTGTCATGCCATGTTTTAAAGACTTTCATCAGCTGTTACAAACTGTTTGACCTACTAGACCGTCACTGACATTTTAATCAGGGCCACGTGCAAAGACGCGTATAGGGCAATCTATAACAAAATGTGTCATTAAGAAAAACACTTTAATGTCAGTCATGGTTAAGTTGAGTCTCAGAATACAAACAGCTGCGAGAGAGACGTTAAGAGGCGATTCTGTGCAGTGAAGCAAAGTGTGTCAATTAGGTCTCAATCACAGACAAAGTCTGAGCAAGTGAAATCCAGAAAGTTAATATCGTTTGTAATAATGCTCCAGGAATAGAGTGAATCAGAGCCTGACAGATACATGTTGCGGTGTGAACTGATGATATGGGTTCCTCAGAGATACATCTACATACATGCTGGCAGATATGCAAAAAAACAACAACAATCCAAATGCAAACCAAATCATTTTTTTTTAAAAATTGCTAGCAACATGATTTTAGGGATGCTAATGTCTGTTGGTTGGTCACTTTAAAATATCAGCAGCGATTGAATGGATTGCCATGACATTGATGGTCTCCAGAGGATGATCCCTGCTGACTTTGATGATCGCCTGACTTTTTCTGTAGGTCAAACTTTTCATCTGTGAAATATCATCAACATCTACTCAAAGGATTGTCATAATATTTTGCAGAGACATTCATGGTCTCCAGATGATGTACTGTAGTGGCACCATCAAGTCAAAGATTTAATGCATCCATTAATTTGATTTAACAACATTTCTATGAGCCTCAGCTGTACTTCCGTTCCGTTATTCCGTTCCGTTCAGTTCCTTGCACTATTACTCATGGTAAGTGTTACTTATACTGTGGGGGTCACTGTGTAACACAGAGAGTACACAGAAGATATATCTTTTTTGTATTTTGTCCACAGCTCTCCATCAAGAGGTCGCATTTTGAATGGTAGTCTGCTTTTTATTTATCGTGAAGTTCAATGCTAGGTTAACTATCATTATTGTCATTCACTGCTGACTCATCTATCTTATGCTACTCACAAGATGCCAGAGAGAAAATATCCGCCTTCACCAAAAACAAATCATGCAGATGAAGCCAAAGCAGCTAAGATTGAGTGCATTTCTTTAGCCTGAGGCCGACAGACGAAGAAAAATGATACTGTTCACCCTCTTATTCTTTGGTTTGGGGCACATGCATTTTTTTATGCCTATGTGCATGCATGCCCTTGCATATTTGTTCAAATGCGGCTGCATGCCTTGCATCATGTCTGCTTGTGGAACTCATGATGTTGCAGGTTTTTTTTTAGGCTCGTCAAACCTATAATTTGTTTTGTCTGCTAGCTGTTTGCAGAGCAGTTCCGGTCAGGTTGCTGTACAACGCTGTCTGGCTCACATCTCAACAGCAAACAGCTGCTGCCTTCAGCCAATACATTAGCTATTACACAGCCTTTGCTTCTCATTTTTCAGCTGCGGTGGGCTAACACAGCAAGAAAATGGCTGTTACCACAAGCAAAAAAATATGAAAATAAATCCTATTATGATTTAGCTCTGTTCCCAGCAGACAACAAGTATGCACAAGTCCAATATTTAGAAAACGCTATCTAACAATGATAAAGTAACCACTTAAAAATAGTTTTTGGCACTACAGCTCATGCCAAAAGCAAAAAATTATAGCTGGGAGAAAAGCAGGCTGAACAAACCATCTTCCATATCTCACTATGTTTTTACAGCACTACAAAGACATTGTCTTGTCAGGGGAATAAATACAACACTTCATCTCACACAGTTTTGTGTCTCTCACAAGAAATACAGAAAAAAAAATGGCTTCATTAGATGTTATTTTGACTAAGAAGGACACCAATACAAATCAGCAGGTGTGCCTGCCACACATTTAGTATACATTTAAAATATTTGATCGTTTGATAACCCAGAGTTAGATAGATAAAGAAGCTCTTATTAAGATAAAATATCCAACTGCCCTCGGGTCAGTTTTGAAGCCTTGAATAAACGATGTGCTACAGGTCGACGCTGATTGGCAAACCATTAGACAGTTCAGGGATAAATATCTGGAAATCACACTTAATGTACATATTTGAAAATATTATAATTGTACCAAATCCTTTATACTGTAGAATGTATGCATCGTACCCAGAGGGAGTTTAGATTCTATGATAATTTGTGATACATTGCATGCAATTGTGCTTTTAATTATCCAACATGACAAACATCTTTATATGAGTCAGAGGAGCTCAGACTTTGACAGTAGAGTCTTTTGCTTCCTCTACAATTCGGGGCATGCTGTATTCTTGCAAGATGGAACATTGTGATTAAAGAATTATTTCAAACTCAGTTGTCCAACAGGAACAAAAAAACCCCCCAAAAAACATTAAATCTATGTAAAAACAACTTAATTATATCATTAGCGATAATGAAACACAAAGTAAGTGATCATTCAAGAGGGTTTAACCAGATTGAGCGTCCAGGATGTGTCGGCCAAGCGTCTTCTTTCACTAAGAAAGAAATGTATTTTGACTTTTTAAAATCGTTTGAGATTTAGCCGCCGTGGTTTGTACATCAGAGATCATCCCTGACGCAAAGCCGTTGAGGGCGTGTGGTGACACAAGGGTTTAAGGCTTTGGAGCAGGTTGTGTTGATAAGGGCAAAGTGGGGATCATGGGAGGAAACGGGATTTCCCGTGATGTGGCTGGGCTGGGCTGAAGAGGCTAATACTTCCACATAGTCCTTATCAGACACAAGCACCTGAGCCTGTGTATGTGTGTGACTTGGGCACATGATGGTCCAGTACATGTCAGTCTGACAGAAAGCACAGAGAGAATGAATGGGATTAGACCAACATGCGTAATCCAGCTGGCCTGTGGGAGGGAAGTCTGCCTACACCCCTCTGCTGGAGGAGATAAGGAAGTTGGGGAAGGGGGTTGTGTAAACCCTCACATCATGCAAACACCTGAGCAGAACTGCACCATATTTAGACAAAAAGTCAGTTTCATCATTACGGGGAGCTTCTCACCCTTCTCTGAGTAAACAACCTTAATGATGTCATCAGGTTTTGTTGCTTAGAGTCTACAAATACAGAAAGCCTGCATTGCAAAGTCAGGGCATTGAGTTTGAGCAAAGATGGGGCTGTTTACCAGAAATAGAGGGTGTAATGAAAAGATGCTAATGTTGCATTATGGGAAATGTAGGATCCAGCCAGGGATTTGGTCATTTAAAAACCAAAGTTTTTAGTCTTTCATAGTCAAAGTTGAGAGCTAAAAATGGATTCTTTTGCTGGTCAGAAGGCCATGGTGCATTATTTTTTTTCTATACAGTATGAATAGCTCTTCCTACATCTAAAAGCTCTTTGATAATATGCTGTTTTAAAGGAGATCAATTTCTCTCTTACTATTGGATATTTAATGGACAAGAGGGATGTCCTTCTTCCGCATAGTGAAGGCAGCTGCACAGTGATCATAATGTTGGCTCTCTGACCACTTTCTACCAAAACACTTACGGTGTCAGGTCACATGATTTACACTTTACATATACAACATGATAAATATAATATAATATAATGTAGTACACAGAAAAATATTCTTAAATATTCTATTAAAAACATTAAACTCAGAATATTTCAGGGTTCTGCGTATTTTATCTTGTACACATCCCTGGACAGCAATAAACCAGATATACTGTCTGAACTGTTGAACATGTGATTGTACACATGTAAAAAAAACATGTAGCACACATGCATGTTTTGCTCTACACAAACAATGACATGCATATATTGTACTGTATGCGTGCATCCATGCGCACATCCCCAGAGTAGGGGTGCGATTATAAATATAATCTAGTTAAAGAAAAAAACTAATTCCACACAGTAGACTTTTATTACTGTCATTGATATTTTACTAATTAGCAAAATAATTTTAACTGAGGTAATTCTGAGAATCCGCCTGTAACATTTATTATGCATATGCCTGCAGCGGGCGCTCCTGCACAATTACACTCCACATTCTTGCAGTTTAAGGCCCTCCAGAGTGTAAAGCTTATTGGTGTCTTTTTTCATGCACAAGTCAACAACTTTCCTTCATCTGACTCTAAGTCCTGCTCCCCGGTCTTTAGAGAAGTAGTATTTCTGGAAGATGAATCCTAAAGCGACCCACTGGTGCTTTATATTCCAACTGGCTGCAGCTGAGAACAGAGATACAGATGATCTTTTTTTTTTTTTACCCGGTTCACTTCAACTCTGCCAATACTCCCTTCTCTCTAAAACCTTTATCACACAGCACAGTGTTTACCCGGTGGGAGAAGTGCATGTAGCTGGGGCTACCTTTATATTCACCTCATAGAAAGTCAAGTGGGAGGTATTCATATCCACTTCAGGGAGGGGATAAGCTGGGAAATCTGGCATCCACATGAAGGAATTCTAAAAGAATAAAAGTATTATTCCGTGCTTTAGTAAAGCATATCTCGACGCTGCAACAATACAGCTACGCTTTTGGTTTTGTATACAAAGGGGGAAACATTAATACCATTTTTCCTTTCACATGTTTTGACATGACACAAAAGCTTATTTTCTCCTGCCTCATAATAATGTATAAAAGGTACATTTGTCAAACATGGTGGAAACAGGTAAAACAAGTGCTGAGCGAGAAAGAAAAAAGAAGAGCAGGAGGGTGAGAAAAAGAGAGAAACTTAAGATGTGATAGATGCCTTTAGTCAAGCAGAGGAAGAAACGCAGTGGTCACTACCTAGAGGGCTCGTCTGATTGGCCAGCAGGGTGTTTCCATGGGAGCAGTGAAAGTGACAACTGAACAAAGGGCTTCCATTAGGGGCCCTGTCCCCTTTGCCCTGCTACTATTAAGACCCTGTCTGTGGGACACCTAATGCTGCTGACAGATGAAGAGGAGCACAAGGCAACAGGGAGCAATCTAACCTATCAGGACAGATTGAATTCGCTGCTGCACCTAAATGATCATATAAAATCAAAAGCAAAAATAGATACAGTAGAGGCTGGGATTGTTGCCGTGGGGTACAAACTGTCTATCCTTAACAGAATACGTAGATATTCAGTGCTGTTTTAAAATCTTGTTCGACAAAAACACCAAGCTTTATTTGGATATGATGTCCTCAAGTAACTTTATTAGATAGACCTATAATTTCTAGGTTTACTGTCATCTATCATCCACTAAAACAAAATACTCACCAGCTTGACCGCTTGCACACAGCCCACACCAAGCAGAACTTACAGACTGGGGAAAAACATTTTATTCAAAAGAGTTTAAAAACAACCTCATTCAGACTAAAGTCTCAAAGCAGATTGCACAAAACCGTAGAGACACGCTCTTTCAATCAAAACTGAATGAATCCCAATCACTCAAAAAAAAATTGGAGGCTCTTTCACTGGAACTTAATCATGTATTATGCCATATTACTGAACGGAGAACATAATGGAAATCCTACAGAACTGAATGATTTTGCAGGAGAAGGAGGTAAAAAGGGGGGATTCTAGCAATGTAGAAGTGAAATAATCACCAGTGAGGCACACAGTTCTGTACCAAGAGCAATGCGAGAAATTGCGACAAATGCAATAGGATTACATCATAAGGGGGCAAGAAGTCATGGGCAAGAAGTTAAAAGAGTGTTGAATAAAAAAAGGAATCACAGCCAGACAAGAGACAGAGTGCATTGTTTCAGCCATTAATATTATGGATACGTTCAGTTCAAAAACATGCTTAAACAGACAAACATTTATGCTGCTGGAATCATGAATATGACCTGCTTTTTACAAGATATTAAATCTAATGAAAAAGACAGATTGAATATTTAGACTGCCTTAATGCACCTCAAGGCTGCAGACATCAGACATCCTCTAATATCCACACAAATAATCTGCTTTACCTCACCTTTACATTATTCATGAGATCAGAGGATCCTCAACACTGTAACGACTCCACCGAATGCATCGTGTCTCATGACAGCTTCCTGTCTGCGTTCTCCATATGCCTCCATATAAAATGATACGGGTATCCACAGACCACAGATACTAACCACTAAGGTTGCATGCACCTTCACTGTCAGGTCAGTGGTACATGAATTGTTCACATGTGAATGGATTTGTGTAAAAGCCCTGTACATGCTGATTGTAACTGGATCAACGTGGACTGTCCACAAGTATAAAGAACGTGTCAATCAACGTCAGGCCATGATCGACCCGCCGGGCACAGGAAGTCATTGTGGGAGTAGAGTAATGTATCTTATCTGCCGGGGAGTTATTTTACTCTCAGAAAGCTGAGGAGCCATCAAAGAAGAAGTCAATGACAGAGTGTGTAACCTGTGATAGCAAAGGGTTAGATGTACACATTGAAGGTGGCACCATTTTGGATATCTGGGGACATAAAATCCAAGAGAAAATCGTTTGAATCTGTTCCTTTCAATAAGTCAAGATTGTTAAAAAACAAATCCTAAAACATGACATAATGCAGGCCTTGCCTTAGTGGCTGTCAAAACATTGTGTCATAAGTTATGTGTGCTTATCGCAGTAAAAACATGTTGAAGTTAGATTAAAGTTGGGCATTTATCGATTATTTTTAAAATGAATAAAAGCTCAAGGAAATAAATGAATTCCAAAAGTCGGCTTTTGTGACGCGTGCGTGGGTTGTATGGCCCATACAGTATGTGTGACAAGTGAGCGCGTTTCCATCTGCGCTTACAGATGGGCCTGTTCACATGTTGTGTGTTAGTGTACTTGTACAAAACATGCGTTTAAACTCAGAGTAGGAAATCTGCATTGGAATAAGAGCCAATTCAGAAACACACTTTGTCTTAGGGGAGTCGGCGCAGCAGACTGTTAATTTGCAGGTTTGACTACGAGCATACATTAGACGCAGGTGTTTTTTTTGCCACGTCCTCACATTTGGTGCGAGGAGTCAGAGCGAGACAGGAAGTGAATGCAAAAAAGACACAGAGAGAGGGAGGGACATCTTTCACGACCGGTCTAAGACGTGCCTTGAAGGGAGGCGAGGAAGTTGGAAAGTGTGAAATGAGCTGGGGGTATGAAGGGAGGGGGAAGAGATGCCAAGTCTGACTTCATCTATCAGACTGATGGAGTGGTGTGACATACTATGGACACAGTTTGCATGTCTTAGAGGCTCTGAATCCACCATCTTCTGACAAAGGACTATATGTTGCATGTACAGTACATATTATTATTTTGCTGTTGAAGTAAATAGTTATGCTTCTATTTCAAATAGAAGGGATTTATGTCCCACGCACCCAGAATTATATTATTTACAGTAAATGACATCCTCCTGTGATACTAAGAGTTCGAACAGATGTTGTTCATAAGACTTTATGAGATAAATGGAAATGAGCAGCTCATTAGACACCCTCAACAGTCCCTCAAACATAGCCAACAACAAACCATTAAACTACAGTTTCTTACTGTTTTTTTTTTTTCAAAATATGAAAGGTATGTTACATCAGCTTTAGATTTGCAGTTTGGCAGATTGTGACCTGACCCTCACCCCCTAATCACACTGTGAAGGAATGAAAAAAGAAAGAGGAGTGACAGGCAGTAGCTACTGTATCACACCAGGGGGGATTCACACCTCTTGAGGATCAAATATCTGATGTGTGTTTGTGTGTGTGTGTGTGTGTGTGTGTGTGTGGCACCAGGGGCGGGCTTATGGGGGGCTCAACACCAGAATGTTTTCAGCAAAGCCTCAAATCTTGTGTGTTCTTCATGTGGCACTTCTTGTATTAGACCCAGATAAGCTGTGTAGGAACCGGTGTTTTTCAAATGGATAGCAGGACAGAAAACAGAGCCCCTCCCCAGCTCTCTTTGCTCATCTTATGAATAAAAATAATCATTAATTATACAACACTTATTGACGCAAATAGCAATACTCGTCGTTACCTCAGAGTCATTCAAAGATTTCAGGGCGAAACGCCCTAATAGAGATATGACTGTGCTTTGCACACATGCTGTCCATAAATAACAACTCAGGGTGTGGAAATCGTGTCATATCATAAAAACTATAAATACAAGAAGCTGAAAGGGGAAAAAACACTCCCATCAGTCCTCTAGATTTTTGTAATTACGGGTCTGAAATTATAGGGGGCTTCTGACAACTACTCAATATACTACTCAAGAGTGCTAAAATAACTGCAAAACAACCAGATCCAATAATATGACTAATAAAATGATGCAGCCTATAAAAATGGGTTACATAGTTACATAGGGTTACAACATGGTTTGTTTACATCCAGTCTAACATGGAATAATGCATAAATGCCACAAAAAAACCCCCAGCATGTTTTCTTTTTCTCCCTATTCTGCTGACATAGTTCAGCAGAGAGAGTTCAAAGTGAAGGGAACAGTGGGTGCAGGGAATGCGAGAAAAAAACAAAAGTGTCGCCACCTTGTATTTCAGCCAAAGTGCATGCTGCTGGAAAAAAAATAGAACTACAAAGGATTACAGTGCAGCAAATGTATAAAGGCCATTCGGATTACACGTAAAGGGTATACAGAGTCTTCTTATAGCACTCCATATGCGCAGAGGGAGGCTGAATGTGTGGGAGTGTATGTTAAAAGGTGGGAGGAGGTGTTATTCTTGGGGATGATTATGTCAGTTCAGATCTGACAGCCCACAGCCACACTTCAAAAGGACTCATTTCTTATTAATGTCCTCTCTGAAGGGAGACAATGCATTTCTACTGCAGGGGGGGGGTGACCAAATACTTTATGCTGTGTGTGGGTGTGTTGTGCACGTGTACTAATATGTGTGTGTGTGCTTAATACATGCGTGTGTGTGTGTGTGTGTGTGTACGTGACAGATCAAAAGGGGGCAAAAATCCAGAAAATAATAAATTGGCTCCTCTTTGTGGTGCCACTCTATATGATGTCCTACACAACAGAGAGTGAAAGATCCCTCCCATGGCCCTGAGCTCATGAACCGTGAAAGAACGACACATCAAACCGGGCGACGGCAGTGGAGAGAGTGTCATGTCACATCGGACGAAGGGGAGGTTTGGTGCCTGTTAACCTTTCGGGATGGCCAGACACATCAGCCAACGTTGGCAGTCTGTGTGGCGTCGCACTTCCAAGCTCCCTCCCTCCCTCCCTCCCTCCCTCCCTCTCAACACCCTCTTTTCTTTAGTCTTACCCCCTCCCCTCCCCCCCCGACACACACACACACACACACACACACACACACTTCTTGCTGAATATTTTCACATTCCCTGACTCTGAAAACACTGTTTACAGCCCGTGCGACAGCGAGAGAGCGTGAGAGTGAGGGGAAATGTGTGCGCTCTACGTGTGATGTGGTTTTGGAGCTCCAGGCTACACCAACCAAACTGCGCTCGTCAGCCAACGTGAACAGACACCAAAAAAAAGAATAATGCATGCTGATGAGGGAGGGGGGGGTGTTGGGAGGGGGCACGCAGAGGGACTGGGCTAAAGCTTGAAAGTTAGGTGGCCACCAATGTATGGCACGGCACTATAGTGAATAATTCTCTCTCATGAGGCTGGTTAATGCATCTGCTAGCACCAGCATGTCACTCAGGCACAATGTGGCATTTTGTTGTTGCCACAGCTGAGTTTAGGCCTCTATATCTGTGCGTCATCTCGATTGTTTCAAGTCCTTGGAACGTTTCAATTTGAAATCAGGTGCGTTACCTGCTGCTAGATGCGCTAGGCACTGGCTGAAGGTCTAATATATATTTTTTTTACCATATTGACATTATGTGGAAAGGAAAAATTAAGCACATTCCAACATATATGACATATGAGTGCAAAACATGACAGCTTTATTGCTGTTCCAGAGTTAGTTGCTGTCATTAACTCATATCAAAAGCAATACTAGCAAGCTAACAAAATGCACCGCAAAAGCAACATTGGGTTGTATGACTGCATATTTGGTTGAGTGAGTATATTTAGATATGAAAAAAAAAAAAATAAATAAAATCTGATAATGTGATAATGAGTCCATATTTTGTGAAAACAGTATTTAGCAGACCTAAAATAAACACATTAGCTCGGGCAATGACATGTATCAGTGCTAGCTTAGCTACCGCAATACCACAATATGTATTATGCAGCAAATTTAGGTCCGCCTGAGCCACATTCTTTTAGATTTGTACGATGGCTTTAATTACTTTCACTGAAAATATGCAATGGTGAGATTTTTCACACAAGAAAACAGTAATTGCTCATTTTAAAACATTTAACTTCTTTCACATTTATTCAGCTAAAAACTGCTCGGCAAATTAGTCGCATTGTCAAAATAATTGGTAGAATACAAGGTTATGAAAATAACAGCAGCACGCAGCCTTTGTGGAGCTGAAAAAGCATGCAACACCTCTCTGCCACACTGTGTTTGATCCCTGTTTGCTGTGGAGCAAAGCTCAGGGGAGCGGTGATGTTGCATCAAGGCACTGTTTTTAGAAGGAGACAGCCAGGTCGAGCAGAGTGTGGTGAGGAAAGTGCAGGGACCTGAGGCTTCATGCAGCTTCTGTGGTCACAAGGCAAACACTCGCTATGGTTTGGAGGGAGCTCACTAAACAGGATGTGGGAAGCTTTTCTTTTTTTTTTTTTTTACTTCTGCATGTGTGTGTGTGTGTGTGTGCACTCAAGCATGTGTGACAGTGTGTCTGCTTGCAAATTTCCATATGAGAATGTGGGTGTGTGTGTGTCTCCTTCTCTGACTTTTTGAGCTTGAGAGAAGCAAACGTTCCTAACGGGATCCACCACAGACTGACTGTCAATCGCAGATGGGTGGGGCCAGCTAAAAAAAGAGAAGAATGATGTACATTGTTTTTGCTAAAGACAACATTTATGTTGTAACCAAAATTATGGAAAAATGCTACTGGACATGTTGGAAAGACACAAATCTGGGGATGATCAGCACGTGTCAACCACTCACTGACTCCACCCAGGATGAAAACACATTTTAAGACAGAAATTATGGCAAAATGTTAGATAGAAAAGGAAAATCTTATGCTCTACTGCGCCTATTTTGAATGCACATGAGTCCCTTTTGGGATTAGTTACTTGTTACTATATGGACATAATAGGTCTTGGACAGTACTGCTATGTCATCGAATACACTTGAGCAAAAGCCTGAGCCGATATGATACAGTCCAAGGCATTAGGACATGCTATTCAAACATAAAAATCAATTCTCCATACGTTCTCTGCCATTCATCCTGTGTATGATCAATAAATACCGCATAATACGTCATGCGGCAAATACAGAGTGCTTCAGCGTACAATAAACACGCTCTTCCTGCTCGATGGATGATTTATGACAACGTATCATCATCTGGATGAGGTAAAGGACTCACAGGAGCAAAAATGCCAACATAATCTGAACATTCAGAGCTCAACAATGAAAATTTATATTTCCGCCTGCTTCTTAGCACCTATACAAGGCCCAACAGAGAGAAATATCTACACATAACCCTATATATATATATATATATATATATATATATATATATATATATACATATTACTTCAAGTGCCTTTTTGCACATTATTATCCCTCAAAACATGTGGACTGATTGTGTAACATGTATCCATGGCAACACTTTGCTGCACTGTGCTCTTAGCGCAAGCATTTGCAGTACAGGATTATCTCGATGCAGAACAGAGCAATGGGAAACATGGCAACATTTCCTCATAGCATGTATAGAACTTAACAAAAGATGATGGATGGCATTAATTTGTCATGTACCAATCATGTTGTTTGACCACCAGCGTACAGGCTTTAGTATGGACTACACTGGACTGCACCAGAGCTCACCTGCCCAACGTTTTATGGTGGGTCTGAAACCTGTTACATGAGTTCAACAACAGCTTTCACACGCCAAACTTCTCAAACTCTCAGGGGAAACGGCCTTTGGGTCTCTAATGCACTTATAGTTATATATATATATATATCTTCCAGAAACATCCTTGCCTCTTGAGCCTTTACAATATCAGGCACTGGATGACACAAACAGCCAGGACCATCAGTATGCTCCGTCAGATGTGGAGGCAGACGTTGCACTTCCAGACAAGGGCTGTCAGGCTGTAGTTCCTGCTGCTGCTGCTGCTGCTGCTGCCAGACACATGTGTTCTTGCCAACTGCCTCACTTACCCTAATGAAAAACAAACTGTGTTTTGCACTAGAGGGACCACGCGTTGAAGTGTCTGAATTAAGCAATTTTTGACGATGCATAGCGTGGCTTCAGAAAGTAAGAGAGACACAGGAAAGCTAAATTGTTTGCTGTGATTGTTTTGAAGCGGGTGAAAGCTCATGATGCAATCCCTGCAGCGATGTACAGGAGCCACAGGAGTGATGTAAAACTGTTAAAAGAGCTTTTTTTCTCCTCCGTTTTCCAAACAAAGACAGATCAAGGTTAGGCCTCAGAGCTTGTATTAATGTGTGATGAAGTGTGTAATGCAAGTCTAGGCCACAGGACCTCGCTGAAGGAGGTCTGAATCTCTTCCATCCCCTTGTGGCAGTTGGAAGCATTTCTAGGGAGGAATCCCTTTATTCTGCGCACAGGCGTCTGGATGGAGAGAGAGAGAGAGAGAGAGAGAGAGAGAGAGAGAGAGAGAGAGAAGCCCTGCTCGAGTGACACATCACAGCCTCAGACAGCTCACTGTGTCAGCTGGAACAGACAGAGGCTCATTATGGTTCTCCATTGAGCGTGCCTCACCAGGGATGGCATGGAAGAGACTGGGGGAGGGGAGAGGGTACAGAAAAAGAGGATCTACAATCAGAAGTTTTTCTTATTTCCCAAAAAAAAGAAAAAAAAGAGGCAGGCGGAGCAGTCCGTGGTGAGAGAGTAAAAGGTGGTACAAAAGCAGCTAGAAAAAGTAAGATGCCTTACAGTTTGCAGAGGAAACATGAGTATTTTACTGACTATGAGCAGTTACTGATTCTACAGTTAATAATATGAAGCCCAGCTGCAATAAATTTGTTATTGTAGCGTCTTCACACTCTCACACATTTCTGAAACGTACCTAAAGCGACACAATTCACAGAAAAATATGATCATTTTGAAATCATTTTTTGTGAATAAACCTGCAAAAACCTTTTTTAAAAAGGGGCACATTGGCATAGCAGAAAGAAGCTCTGAACACAACAATGGCATATTATCACAGTTAAGTCGGTCACCCCCCCTGCAGTCAGTTAAAGTTATGGCAAAGGTAATAGCAGCAATATAGTTTCCTATTTACACATGCAGCAGATATACAGAAACACATTTATTTAGAGTCTGGCAACATGAATGTAAGAGCAACATTCACTCAACTTGAGCTAAACTTCTTAAGGAAACATCTGGCTCTGTAGCTGCTAAATGCTTTACCATGTTCACCAGCTATTTGCCAACATTGTCTGTCTGGTGCTGAGCAGGTAGTGTTTTTTTTTGTTTTTTTTGCACAGCTGCTGTTGAAAACAACCCTGTGAAAGTAGTGCATCAAAACAGTAAGATGCAGGCCAAAAACAATAAGCTAAAAGATGCTATAACGCTCTCTAAAGCTGGTTTAAGAGATATTTTATCATATTTTCGCACACGTACTGTAGATTTTTTAAACATTTGAACATGGGAAGCTCATCCTAGTAGGCTAACCATGTGACATGTTACCCAGGTTGCTACATTTCATCTCACCTGTCTCTTCCTGCATTTCCTGTCACCCATTCTCAATAAAAAGGCAAAGATGCCACTATATAATACAATGCTGGCTATCAGGGAAACAGGAGTGATTGGAGACTGAGATGGTAACAACATACAGCAGGTTTCAAGCAGGGACTCACAGCCAGAAGCGTAACAATCAAAAAGGTACCTCAAGCTTTACTTCTTCCCTTAACCCCTGTGGGGTTTTCTGACTATTAGTGGTGCTGTGGAGCAACATTTTAAAGAGCTCGTCCCTATATTGCTTTCATCTTGTACAGAGGCACACACAAACATATGGCAGGATGCAACAATAAAAAAAGTACATGCACACATCAAGTTTCGGTAAGACACGCTGAATGTAAACAGCTCATTATTTTACAATGAAAATACCACCGGATGCTTTTAACTCAAAGTATGTACACCTCTTTATCATAAAATAATCATGAAGCCAAAAACCAGGAGAGTCTTTCAGTGAGGCAGCGGTTGTCAACCTGGTGGTCACAACCCCCCAAAAAGCTCTCAATTATTCATTTGGCACTTTTTGTAGAAGAGAGCGGAACAAGTAAGCTTCTTTTCTCAAACTGACAAAGAAATGTCACACTGATGTCAGGTGAACTCTTGGGTTTTTCTCAGAACACTGGTTTCCTCACGGGACCTCATGAGAGTGAGTGTCTCTTTATGGGACCCACTGTCATACATGCTCTCTCTCCTCTGTCAGATTGAAAATGCAAGAAACTGTCGCATCCAAAAAGGAAGAAATGCCTCTTTTCTCAAGGAGGATCTTGGAGAGTTTTGCATCTTGACAGAAATGTGAACAGAAAGGCAGTTTCACAGCCCGGTCGTTGGCTTAGCCTTTTCTCCAACAATGACGCTGGAGGGATTTTAAACAGAGCTTTCAAACCAGGGAAATCCATTAAGTTGTCAGTTGTCGCAAAGAGCTGGGAAAGCGCCGTACACATCTCACCTGTCTAATTTTATTGCTAAACCATGCTCTTTTCCATAAAGCCAGTGCCATTAAAAGGCATGCGAACGGCTATTACTATTGCGCTATAAGGCCATTTTCACAACCTCCTTCTATTGCCATGTACCATTTAAGAGCAACAAAGAGGTGTACACTTCTTAATAATGTAAGACAAACTGCGACAGTGTCACCACATGGAAAGGACCCAACCTTTTCCCCCCTTTTCCTCACACTGGTTAGAAAACCATCTCGTGAAATGTGACATTTCATTTGGTTTATTGTGTTGATTTCTCATTTCTCATGCCTGACATGGAGTTTGTGCATGTTATGATGGTAAAAATGTTTGACATGGATTTTCCTATCGGTACAAAAGAATACATGCACAGGCTCTTGATGTCCACTTTATGCTGTTTTATTGAAGACACCTGCCCACCGCTATCAGAGCTTGTCATTCAGAATCGTTCTCAAAATCCCAAACAATAACTCAAGCGTGCACACGAACGCAGAGCAATATTGGGGCAATATCCTGCACTTCAACTTTGCCACCTTGATAGCGTTACTGATGTCAGGACTTTCATCGAGTGGCTCGCCCGCACACACACCGAACAATTCAGTTTGACAGCTGGCTTTATTATTGATGTGACGGCTTCATACCTCTGAGGACGGCACTGACCTGTCTGTCACTTAGATGGTAACCTAAATCACAACAGCCTAGAGTGGACAGGACAGCTGCATACACATATAGGCAGTTCATACAGAAACACAGAAGTTGCCAAGGAAATAGGCGCATAAATACACACAGAAAGTCTTGGAGAGAGGCTCGTACAATGACATATGTGCACGTGAGTACCCACAAGCAGACACTGTGCACAAACCGAAAGAGACAGTGACACTCTCAATAACCCTGAATCTAGGGATCTTGGAAGAATCTGACAAGCGGCCTTGTCATCTACAGGGGGGTTGAAGTCTGCTTGGATCCAGGGCTATTACCAGTCTTTTCATTTAGTCTCTGGAGAAACATCACAACAAGCACGGACTTACCTTTTATCTATTCAGTCTTACATCATAGCAGTCCTAATGGATTTCTTCATGTCACTGTGCACACTCATGCATGTGTGTAAATGTGTGTGTTTTAGGTGCTTTGTTATGTGTTTTCTTAATTCAATATGCATATCATTGCTGCAGGGGAAGGGTCGCCTCGTAAAGCACTCAGGATGATGTCATCTGGCCATAAAGCGGTTGACATGACACCAATGGACAGATCTGGCGACCGCAAACCGCCGTTAGCCGAACACAAAGTAGCCTAGACTCACTTCCCAGGCGCTCCAAAACCACGGCTAAAACAAGAGTGGAACAAGAGGGGACGGAGGGGAAACCACAGAAGACCATGGAGAGGTCAGCAAGGTAGTTCTCAGTCGAGACGGAGTCTTGATTAAAAATTTGAGTCTGACCAGATGTGATGAAAACGTGACTGTATGCCCAAAAAAGACCTGCTAGTAGGATTTTCTGAGCCTTTTGAGCCTCAGTGTGCCATAGCATCGACACAATGAGCTCAAACAGACCCAAAAAGCAGTTTAAAGCTGCTGAGTTGGAAATGTGTGTGCTTAAACAGACTTTGTTTGCTCCTAAAAATCTCAGTTAGAAAACTGTACCATGACCCTGAACCATCACCACGGTCAAACGCATTTCGCATGAGCACTTTTGGCCTACAGCGAGGGGGAGCCAAGGTCATTGGCTGTGACAAAACCAGTGACTGCAAAATGAATAATGCAAGTGGCACAAAAGAAGGTGCCTCATGTAATGTATGCGACAAGAGTAGGTTTTAGTGTACGCCGTTTGTTCAGCGAGAGCTCGCGGTGTAAATGCACTCTAACTAATGAGCAACAGTCCGCTGCTCTCTAATGTGTGTTTCTCTAAGTGAGAAAGCATGTTCAGCTTGACAAGAGCTACAAGTTGAACCGATCATCCCTACATTCTTTTGTTTAACTGTGATATGTGAGTTGATGTAAGATTAGCCAAAGTTGTTTGTCACATCCCACTCTGAATGAGGGCTCATGAATACAGGGTTACTTTGTTAACTATGGTGACCTTGTTTTCTTTTGTAGACCCTGATGGTGTCTTTTTGCAGCTGGGAATACACGTTTTTCATGGGAACATTAAATCAATGCGCTCGTATTAAAATACTGTAATATTTTCAGAGAATATCTGTAAAAAAAAAAAAAAAAAAAAAAAGAACAACAAACCTATACCGTCACTTTGGCTTCCTTTAATTAGGCTGTGTTTGAGAACAAGGGATGGGATTTTAATGACTCAACTGGTTCCACTGGATGATTTCTGTGCAGATTTCCAGCAGTTTGCTACTGCATCACATTATATCGCATAACCTGTAGGCGCCTTAATGCAGTAAATGACTCGTCTTCACTTCACTTCTTCTTGTTTAACCATAAAAGAGTCCTTGTGTGTGCGCCCCACCATCTCCAGCTCCCACTACTCAAACACATTAAGCCTCTATGACAGCTGATTTTGCCTTTTGAAAAGCATCTGTTCCAAGCTTTACCTTAGTGGAAATGAGGGGTAATTTGTTTAATGTCTGAAGGAGCACAAACAAGACTGGAAGGCAGGCAGAGCTATTATAATAATGTGCTTTCTCCTGTTATTGTTCCAGGGGAGCACCCACAGATAGTCACAGAAACATGGTAGGGATGCAAGACCTGCAGTCTTTTGTATATATACAAAAAAAAAAAAAAGGTTAAATTCAGTTACCTACACGATGTGTTGAATCAAAGGTGAACATTTGCACCACCAGGGGAAGTTTTGGTCCAGTCGTTTCACGCAAGATTCCTGCCTTGACTACTGATGAAGTGTTTGAAAGGCTTACAGAGCTCCTACAGTCAAGGACATGATGACAATGCATGATTTTTTTTTTTATTCTATTTCATTAAATGGTACATTAGCCTAAATGTACCTGAGAGGAAGGGGGGCTGGAGCGGTGGGATGTGGATGGGAGGGTTCGGGGTGTGCTTGAGGAAGCGACGGAAGCTCTATAGGAAGAACAGCATATGGAAGGAAACATAAAAGCAATAATATAGCGTTTCCAGATCACTGGGCTACAAGCCACTTCAATTACTTTTTTCTCATCCTATTTTCTTTACCCTTCCTTCCGTCATATCTACTTTACCGTAGACCTTTCCCAACCAGAAAAGACCAGATCGGTTGGTGGGTTTTGTTTGTTTTATACCTTTTCAATAATGGAGAATGGTTCATCCTAATTAGACAGGGCCCACCCAGCCCAGGAAATGGGACTTGTCAACTAGGCATGAGGCAGGATGGACGCGACAGAGCCACACATGTGGAAGGACACCGCCCTACATGTTCAGGCTCTGGGCTGTGCATGTAATACTTGCTTCCCCTATTGTTTATTCATTGCTTCCTGGACCTCGCAAAGTACTGGAAAAGCCGCCGAGAAAGAGCATAAGGAGAGATGATTGCTGTTTTTCTTGCTCGGTGACATTTCTGTTCCTTAGAGAAACATACAGCGCAAAGCCAACTGCTCCAGGCAGGCCCCTCACATGGTTTAGAGTTTGCGCTTTAATAGGAGACACTTGAGTGCTGGTGACGCTTTATAGTGGCGGGGCCTTTGGAAACAACTCGTAAAGGGAAAAGATGGGTGGCTTTATTCAGACTGCAACAGCGTAAACAAAACCAGAACTCAACCTCCCGCAGACACACACTCTAATGAGACTGTCTGTAATATATGTGACCCTTCTGGTCACACACAGCTACACATGAAACGTACAGAGTCAAGCTTTAGCAGTTATTTTGCTCACACGTTTCTAATGTATCTTCCAACTTTCATGCTTGTGTTGCCATAGCCACCAAGAGCCAAAAATCCTGGTAATTGTCACTTGTAATCTTCTTGAATCTTCTTTTAATTCCACTTCAACACTACAAACACCTGTTCTCACATGAGAGATCCTTCAAGGTAATCTATCACTCTTTGAGGCACTCTTCGGGAGAAAGAAAAAGAAAAAAAAATCCAACTCTAATGAACTTTTCCTACCTCGTAACATCAAAAGCACAATTCTACCATTTACTCACAAACCATTGAGATGAAGGAAGAAAGTATTTGTGATCACGGTTATATCAAGTAAATTATAAAACAGCAGCTCTTAAGTGGTCACTGGGTGTCAAGGACGCTGGAGGTGAAATAAGTCTATACATAAAATTCAAAACTAATACTTTCCAGGTTACCATGTCAAACTCCAACTATTTCCTGCAAAACACCAGTAAAGGATTAAATGCAACACAGCAGATTTAATCCAGCTCGGGATACGGCCCCCTGACTCTGAAGGTGACAACAGGGCTTTTCTGCTGTTGCGAAGGTCGAAATGAGATACATGCTTTTATTGCAGCAGTAATCTGTTGCAGATGACTAATTCATTCATGAGGCCATTTTCCCTACTGTTCAATTTCTCCAAGCCATAATCCACTTTATTAAGAGAGCAAAGCACAGAGGCTGTGTTCCGATAATATACCCAAGCGCTCCTATTAAAAGCTCATCTGAATAACTTTGATAGAGTTAAAAAAAAAAGGCTTTAGGACTGTTATGAAATTTGTCTCTGCTTTGTAAAACTGGCCAACAGCTTCTGGAGATTCCTAAATTATTCAAATGAAGTGATGCTGAAAACTGTTGATCATTATAAAAAAAAAAAAAAAACTTTTCTGTAAGCCATTAGAGCTTTTGTGAGCAGTTGATGAGTGCTTGGTGATAGCTTTAGCATGCTTAATGTCTTACATAATTTAGTGTGAAATCACAAGAGGCAGAAACAGTATTCTGAGCCAAGTTTGTGTATCAGACCTTTCCAAAAAAGAGCAGGTTAATCATTGATGAATTAAGTCATTTATTCAGTTTTTTTTTTTTATTCATTTGTTTTTCTAAAACAGCTGAATAACAGTTCAGGTGGCTGTCCAAAGACAAACAGCAGCTTGGGGTGGCTTTAAAATGGCTGAAAGATGATTTACAATGGCAGCTTTTGTTGTCCAACTCTATTTATTCTCTATTATAGTGAAATATTGTTCTTTAAAGGACCACAGCAGTGAAACGCCAGAGAGATTTACCATGAGTTTCTGCTGGCTAAATAGTAAGTGCAAGTGCAAATACAGTATACTGTATGTATGTATAGATATGGTCCTGTAACTGCTATGTATATTTACATTATGACTACATAAGAAACTTCCCCTTGTTTTAGGTCTGATGCATACATATATCTACATTACCTGTCATACAACACTCTGAATTCCTTATTACCAGTTTCTAACCCACTAGTGTGAGCCCTGTTGGTTTGCGATACAGCTGGAACAAATGCTCATGCCCGAAGATGTGTTAAGGACTTGCTGTGAATCCTAAGGGGTGTAACATAGCAGTGCTGCGGACTGGAGAGTTTAGAGAGCCTCTGCCTAATTGGCAGGTCAGAGCGCTCAGCAGTGTACTTATAAAGCCCGGCTTCTTCCTGAGGAAAAGGCTCATTTTGAGGCAGGCAGGCGAGCATGCAGCAGTGGGCTGTGGACAGGGCTGCAGAGTGAAGGAAACTGTCTCAGTTCCAACCTCACACGCCTCTACTCCTGTGCCTCTGACTGCAAGCTTGGCAAACACACGGGTGTTTAACACCCAGGAGGGGCCTGGCTTCCCACTACGTGCATTGTGCATATGTCAGCGAGTGGGCTTAAGAGCTGCTGCGCTACTATGTATATGAATGACCAAGGTATAACACATTTGTGTGTGTGTGTGCATGTGCAAGCATGTGTGTGTGACATCTCTATGACCACCAAATCTCCCAGGCTCCCTCTGGGGACATGGTGCTGGCAGAGAGAAAGCAGCACACAGAGACAGCTTTGTGTGTGTGTGTGGCTAATGTATTGACTTTATGTAGAGTTCATGTACTGGAGGCAGCTGCACCAGTTGGCATTTCCACTGGGGCGGCGTGCTGTATTGAAAAATACAGACCTCTGTGACTGTGTGTCAGTGTCGCACACACAGGCTTATCAAACACAGCTAATCGGGACAGGAGACGTTTCTTTCATTCAGTGACCTATAGATTAGTTTTTTTAAACACGTTTTGTACAAATCAGAGAGGCTTTTCTGCCTGGTACCACTGCAGGATGTTCAAAAAAAAAATTCATTTCAAAAAGGTCTTTAAGTGACAGCTGAGTCGTAAAAAACAAAACAACATGCTAACGTGCTTACATTGACAATGCTAACTTGCCAATATTGAGCAGGTATGATGTTTTCCATAGCCTGTTAGCATGCTAACATTTACAAACGCACACTAAACTCAAAGTGCAGCTGAAGCCGATGCAACTGTGATTAGTTTTGTAGGTATCTGGTCATAAACCTAACCTACTAAAAGTACTGGGCAAAGTGAAATTTGGACCATATGATGACGTGCGATAAAAATCCCCCAAGTTATACAATTATATGGATCCATCCAATAGTTGTCTAAATTTCCTCAAACCACAAATGTAACTCTTTGCTTGAGGAAAAGTCATGGCATCATTAAAAGCTATTAGGAGACATTGTCTGGGAACCATGACTGTCTCGACAGAAATGCTGTGCCAATCCATCCAGTAGATGTTGGGAAATTTAAGTGTAAATTTATGCCTAACCACCCATGCAGACCTCCTCACTCTACTTTGGACTTTGTGTCTAAGAGAGAACAATCATTATCTGCATGACCACAAGAGGTCGCTTGTCTGGGGTCTTCTCAGTTAGACATAAATTCCATAGTAATTTAAAAACAGTGTAGAATCTTTAGTATTTTTTTGTGCTGATCTAATCTTGGTAAGGTAAAGATTTGGTGGGCAACACATTTTTATTCTATTCCATTCATCAGGTGAGTCTCTGCTTCAATGGTTAGCTCTCCACCAGCTGCACTGTGAGACTCTCAGATCCATTAGGCATGAGTTCAGTGAAGAGACATCCTGCTCTCAAAGCGACGACCGTAGCTTTAGCAGTCAGAGAGTCATGCTTAACGAAAGGACGACCTCGACTTCAAGCCGTTTACCCTCACCATCAGGGGAACCCTCAGAGGACGAGAGCACAGCGACAGACCGGAGTGTGCAAGAGGAAGATGGCTCATGAGTCCAATGCCTGAAGGGCCTGCCATTAAAAATAAATGAAAAGTACACTGAGATACGCCACCTGTGGAGTGGAAAGTTTGCCTGGAAAACACAGAGAGCCGTATTCTGTTTGAACGAATCAAACTGATCAAACAGTTTGCAGGGAAAAGGAGGGAGGTTGCGAGGGAGAGAAAATGCTCGATGACAGAATTTATTCTCGGGTGGAGGTAACTTGTGGTTTCGCAACGGCAAGACAGAGGCTTTGTTTCATCGATCTAATTGAATTTTTTTGCATTAGCATACAGAAATGAAACCTTTCAGGAGAAATCTTTGACTCGTGTGACATGTAGAAAAAAGTGCCCTATAGTATCTGCATTCATAGTTGCACAATATAAGCTGGATATACCTTGCCAGCTTTTACAGCTTGTCACTTCACATCATTCTTCACATCTAGAGAAAAGGGAATTATATCATCAAACACCTATAAAATGTTAAATGAATTTATGTAGAAGGATGTACAGTAAGATGCCATCTGTCAATTACTATACCATCTCTCATAGTTCCTTTGCACTGCATGTCATCTCCTGTTATCCTTGAAATACATGTCACTATGTACTCTGGAATGTGCGAGCTGTCCATTAAGATTTGTCACTCCAACAACATCAGACAAAGTACAGTATGTTTTAACTTAAAATTTAAAAAAAATATATGTATCTGAGTTGATTCTGAGCTGCGAGCTGTAGCAATAGCCACATTGCTGCATGGGAGAAACTCAATTTGACCAGGCCAAAATAGTAATCACAATAATCATAACATCTACCGAAGAGTGTGAGAGAGAGAGGACAGAAGACAGAGAACGTCGGGCGACCTCCACACTGCAATATCAGCTTTGTAGTTTAAACAGTGGAAGAGGAAATCACTCTTGAGGCAATATATCCAAGGCCATCTAAACCGCTAATAAGAGTAGTGGCCTCCACGGTGGCAGAGGACTGCATCTCACTGGAGAAGCTTGGCAGCAGCTGGATTTCAAACGAAACATATTATTCAGAAAAAAAAACTCCATTTCAGATCGGGCTGTGAGAAATATTGAATTCATTGTAAAGACATTGGATTTTGTTTCTTTCGACAGAACTTTTGACAGTTTCACAGATACATATTTTTGACATCATACCATACTCTATCATGTATGTATGTGTATGTATATGAAGCTCACAAACACACACACATATATATGTCCATATAAAGATAATGCATTGGTTAACATTGTTTTTTAACCAGCCATGGAACTTTAGAGCAATTGTTCACCATGAGTGATGCTGAAACCTAAGTATTAATTGCAATTGGTAACACAAGATGGTCCCAAAATGACATGATAAATGGATCAGGCTGATGCAGAACCATCAAAAAAGCCTAGATCAATCCAAATCCAAGTCCATATTGGCTCAGGACATCTCTAATTAAAACCCTTCCTTCTCCCTACCAAACACCCCCTTTGCAACCATGGGGAACTTGTTAGATCTGCCAACGACAAGTGAAAAGAAGCCAAGAGGGTTGGCTTAGAAAACAATAATCAATGCAAAATATAAAATAATAACTTTTCAAACTTTGTGATCCAATCCAGTGTGTGGGTCAGTGGTCTATGACATCTGCATGAGTGGCAGGGAACCCAAACAGCCGTAAGGGGTGTCTGGCCTATGTCCATCTCTGTGTTTGTTTCTGTCTATCTCAGTGCTTCTGCGCTCCCTCCACACATCCCCGACTGCTCCACAGGGGGTGTCAAGACGGAACAATCCCCTGAGGACTGATGTGTTCCCGTGCAGACTGCTAGCTCTGCATTAAGCCAAGATGCGACAGAGCGGTGCCCATCACATCCAGTAGGAAGAGCATAATTAAGACACAACTGTTTCCAGCTGAACAATGGTTTCTGTTCATCCCCCTCGAGTGAATAACAAACGGCCTCAGGAACAATAACTAACGTAGATATGATTGCCAATGATATACTGTGCTTTTGTGGTAAACCAGACAATGAAGTGGCAGGAGGAGACAATACATTCTAATAATTCTAATAATCTAATTACCAAAAGAACTCTTACTGAATGAAACATATGATAAAGTGATGTGTTTTTTTTTTCAATTTCAGATTATAGACATGCAATTAATAGCATGGCATGAATTAATTAATAAACACTAATTACACTTTCAAACCTACTTCTAGCTGTAAATGGGGTAATATGGGGTAATAAATGGGGTATATTTTCTTTGCTAACCGTGGTAATAAAAGTACAATCTGCAACCAGAGCATCAAAAATCGACTGATTGTAAAAGAAAGTGAATTTAACAATAAAGCAAAATCAAATTTGGAAAAAAAAAGTAGGTCACAACTGACTTTGTCTATACTTTTGTACCATTGTGTCTGCTTCATCCAGCTGCCTCTTCTTTAGTGTCTGATAAGAAAGAAAGGGGTGGCCCATCGTTTTCTTTCTTTTATCCCTTTGCTGTCTCCTCACTGCCACTCACACAGGGCCTGAGAATGAGTTCCTATCTGCCACACACACACACACACACACACACACACACACACACACACACACACACACACACACACACACACACACACACACACACACACACAAAATCACACACGGGACCAGCATAACAAGCAGAACCGCCTAAGAGATGGACCACAGAGATACCATACAAGCGAGCAGGAATACATTAATAGTCAAGTGAGATGAACCATGCAATATTAATCAGAGCATTATCAAACATCATCTCAGATTGACTCTCGCATGCTGAGGAGCTACATAGAAATGTACACACACATATCTCCTGGATGAACCTGAAGTGGGTCTCACCGGGAGGTAATTGAGTTTAATCGAAGCAAAATGAAGGAACTGTTGTTGGTATATCCAGTGTAAGGAAAGTATGGCGACATGGCTATTCCCTCAAGTGTTTGAGAGTCATGTTGTACTACCATATAAGCACTGAGCCATCTGCGAGGTGAGAGGAAGTTAACATCAGAGCCTCCATGGGCTTTAACCGCTCAAATGAAGCAAAGAGGGAAGCAGCATGTTCTCATGATGCCTTGTCCCTGTAGATAAACACACACATAAACACCTCCAGTAGGTCATGCATTAGCAGTGAGAGTGAGGTGACATTGGTTGGGTGGCGAGGGGGGGTGGAGGACGAGGATTTGGCTTATAGCAGTAGAGCTCAGCAAAAAAAAAAAAGATGAAATGGAGCCTGTATCTTGAAGCACTGACCTTCATGAGGTCATGGCACGCATGGCTGAGTGCGAGGTGCATAACTCTGCTGTTTTTCAGGCCGAGTCAAGTTCATGTGTATAATCTTGTACATATGTAATGTATGTAATGTTTCAATCAGTACAGCTCAGGACACATTTTATGCTTAGATCATCAGATTTTTGAGGAAAAGCTACAGTTTACCACATGAAATACAGAGTACCAACAGAATATAAGGGGAATGTAGAATAGCATAGGCCTCACAGCAAAATTAAACTGCACATCTTTGTGAAATATGTCACATGTGAACATGTTCTTGGTTGTTTCAAAGCCTTGGTGATTTCTCATACATAGTAGGCCTATATATCGTAAATGTGTGCATAGAGTTAAGATGTTCTGATGTGATGCTACCAGGCTCAGTGCAGCCCAGCCTCTTTTATCTGACAATTTCCAAGAAATTCAGTCAGCATATTCACACATTCAAGGGTAGAAAACATAAAGAGGCAAGAAGAGTGGTGACTGGTGAACAAGTAATATCTGATGCCAACAGAGCTTTATCTTTTTCAGTGAGTACTGCAGTCTCAGATATGCACACACAAGTTGAGCATGTTCAAGCTTCATCTTCCTGGTGATTCTACTCTGGTGCCCTCAAGGCTGAGATGAAGCCTGTCAGGCCACATTGGCTGGTATTTAAGTGAGTGGGTGAAAGCAACAGCCCACAGCATGCAACACCTTACACCTCTGTGTGTGTGTACATCTACAGGAAGGTGGCGACCAGGAGTAACCAACTCGGACAGACGGCAGCAGAACTAAGAGATCACAGCAAGGCAGCTGTTCCTCGTCATTGCACCTCTGGAGGTCAGACTGAGTGTGAAAATGGTTTTCCAGCAAAATACTGTTATTACCTGATACCCCCTGTCGTCTTTGTGCTAACAAGATGCTCCTGGATTTGTTTACATCTTCTGAAATATAGGAAGTAGAGATTTTAAATCCTATTTTGAGAAAGCCAAGGAGAAAGTGGTCAGTTCATCGGAATAACAACACTGAAATGTGAGGGAAGCATTGCTCGATCCATCCGATGGACCAAGAGATGAAGTGCTTTCCATATGTCTGGTTGTCTGCCAGCCACTTGAATGATTTTTATCCTTGCATCACGCAGTCTGGCACTTACAAATCAATAAATGTGCGCAAATATATCTGAAAAGCTTGCTGTCACCAAAGAATCTGTCCACTGACACTGTCCAGCTGTCCTCAACTCGCCCTGACTCTGCAATCTTCTAGATGTACGTGATGGTTGCAATTATAACTTGCGACACATTACAGTCTAAAATGTTGAGTTTCCTTTAAAGCTTACTTCAAAAGATTGTGGAGCGTTCAAAAGTAAATGAAACGTTCCATTCCTAAAGTATGCCTTAATGAAGCACACGTTTTATAAGTTAACTGAACCATATCTGAGACACAAAAAGAAAAACAAATATATATTTTACTGGATTTAGGGTGTGTGTTGATGACTAACACAGCTTTAATCAAAAAGCTTCTCTCAGCTCTGCAGGCCACAAACAAACCTAAAATGTGTAAAGACACATAGGCAACCAAAAAAGCTACATGCTGCATACATTTGCCTGCTTTTAATACTAAATACCCACACACAAGCTTTGATTCTATTCCACTTCTGATGAAATGCACTATGCAGCAGCCAAAAATCATTCTTGCTAGATAAAACAACACAGTTTGACTAGAATGCCTCACACTGAGCCATCCTGCTCATATTTCACTTACTCAACTGGCTTGTTTATATGCTGACAGAGTCACATAAATTATTACACTTAATCGGATACGTCTGGATAAAGTTTTTCACCCGGAAGTTAGCCTATGATCTTTGTTGTCCTGACGTCAAACTGATTAGCTCATTTCATTCCATATAAACCCCAAAAAGAGCAAAAGGCCCAGCATGCAAAAACAAACAAAAAAAAACAAAACAGTGATCATGATGTGTTCAGTCATAGACAAAGTTGCCTTTCAAGCATGCTTCGGGGAATGCAGAGAAGGAAAATGCTGTTTTTCATTGCACACAGTTTGATGACTTAAATTGAGCTGCAACAACACAGGGATGCAACAAGCCACAAATCCTAAACAATAGTCTGAGAACATAGAAATATGACACCATGACTGTTGTTTATTAACCTAACTTTCTGGGAAAACTGCTGTTTTTCAGGTACTGTGACGTTTGTGTGAGGTGTTGGGAGAGTCCCCACATGAACATGACTGAAAGTAACTAATCGAGCTATGCAATGAGCAAAAACTGGTGTCATCCAAAAAAAATAAATAAAAGTAAAACACTCTGGATTCACACACTTTAATGCTCTATATCTTTTCGAATCTCATATGCCAAATCCTCCATTTGTTGTTGCCTCAAGAAAAGACAAAAGTCTAAGATCTGTGATGAAGTTAAACACTGAAAGCAGGAAAACTAAATTTTAACTTTAGTTAGCTTGCATGGCTAATGACTGATTAGTTCAGCGAATAAGTAAATAGAGCACTCTTTTAAACAGTACTAGTACGTAAATGGTGCCTGAATCAATATTTTCAAAAGAGAAGAAGCACAAAATGGCATTAAAGAATGACTTTTTATACTGCTGAGGCAAATTTGCCACATTGGTGCTGAGTTTTGGTATCCAACAATACCCATTGAGAGGTATACAGAAAGGCAGTGAAACACAGTTGTACTCTGTTCAAATAAAGACATATTTTTGCACTCGACTCCCTCTACGGCTCCTACTGTAACCAAGGTTGAATGATGTGCTGTTGGGAATATTTAGTTTACTGTTCTTTTAACCCCTCTGTCAGCACACAGTACTTTATATGCCTGATACACCAAAAACACAAGAGGTTAAAGTGAGCCGTACAAGAAAATAACTAATGCAAATTACAGTGGGTATATGCTATGCTTTCTTTCACTCCTTTCCTGTGCAGATCCATCTCACCCTATCAGCTCTCACAGGACTCTAAAGAGTCATTTCCCCAGTTTGTCAGAAGGCTCGGTTTGAAAGGATCCTATAAGAAACTGCCATTTATACAGTATATAAATTCCATATTCATGCCTTCAGACTTATCATTTTCCTTTACTTCTCCATCACAGAGGCAGAGGAAGTAATTTAGTGACGGAATATGGAGAGTGTCGGCCAGTGGGAGATAAAGATTCTGGTGCCGCTTCTCTCGAGGGGGGAAAAGAACGGTATTGCGTTTTTACAGACAGGCTCTGGTTGCCACCGTGAGAAGCTGCAGTTGGTTGCTAAGCAATGCACTGTTAGACGTATTAAACCTCCACATATCGCACCTCATAAGCTGTCATGTCAGAGCTTGCAGGATGTTACAGAGACTATGCAACAAGGTTTGAACCAACTAACTGTCAAGGGATATGCGAGCAACAGTATGTGACTAAAATACTGATGGACAACGAAGCTGACAACGAAGATGCTTTGGTGAAGAAGTGAATTTTACTGCACACAAAGTCAATGTAAAGATGTGAGAAGACATGAACATCACGTGAATTCCCTCTAGGCAGTATGAGTAGAAAACTTTTTCGACTTTTTCTCAATGACTTCATGAGCATACAGAGACAAGGACACAAAGAAGAGGAACTGCAGAACATTGCTAGCTATATAGCTGATGTCTGTATAGTACAGTACAGTGCATTAGTTCAAATAAAACAGGGATTAGAAAAAAAAACAAAAAACAATCCACTATGCAAATTTAAAGGATCAGTGTGTATTAGTGATGTCTAGTGGTGTAGTTGCAGATTGAAACCCTCTCCACTCGTCCTGCCATTGAAATAATGTGATTATACGCTAATGAAATGGTCCTTTAAATGGTAAGTTAAAAGCCAATTTTCAAATTTGTCAAATTTGACTATTTGTGTATCCAACGTTTATCTCGACTACACAAACAGGTGATGTCAGTGTACTGATGTTAGCCCAGACTTGGACTGACCCGTTTTTTTTTTTCTCTCTAAAGTTCCTCTCTTGAAACAGATGATCTTCACTTAGTTTGCTTCCCTCTAAAGCAAATCAATGTGTCTACTCATGTCTTTCTATTGACTGAATATAAAATCAAAGATGGTGAAACAGGAGGTCCTCTATGGCTTCAAAGACAGGAAGACAGGATTGATTTTGACTGGAAATGTAGCTACTCCAAAGGCATGGCATGTCTTGTTTTTATCCAGACTCCATCTAAAAACAAACACTTATACACTATGGCTCTTTTTATGAGAGCAAAGTTTTCTTTTCTCGCAGTCTGAAAGGGTGCTGCCAAACACGACACTGAGTATTTCAGGGGAGAGAGCCTCGCCGCTAACTGATCTGATATGAGGTGATGGGCCCATGTGTGTCTCTGTTGTTCTAACTGCGAGATAATCATGATCCATTTCCCAGTCGGCCATCCAGGTCCAAGATGTTGCATCCTAATATAATCCATCGAGCTGGGTTTTGTCTGGTCAGATAAGTGCTGTAATTAATTATATTAGAGGGGGGGAAACTTCATTAGCTAGCAAGACCTTGGCTTCAGCACACCTCGGCCTGAGAAGCTCATGTGTAAACAGCTCACAAGTGGAACTGCAAAAAAAAAAAAAAGCACATATGCTTAGACAATTACTTTCATGTCATTGTTCATTCATGTGTTTATGTTGACGGCCCCCCACAGGAAAATAGGAATCATTGCCGCTTGTCAAATAGTTTTAAGATGAGAATCTTGAGGTAATAAGTATGAAATAAACAAAAGCACAAAATAAGACTAAGTGTATTTTAAACCAGGAATTATAAAAAGGTAACAGAAGAAATATATTTCTGCAGTTCTGTGAACTGGCTTGCTTTTTGCACCCTGAGGTTCTTGCAGGTTTTTTTTTTTCCTAACTCTATGTTTCGAAAAGCCTTTTTGGCTTAGGGGACTACTGATGAAAAAGTTTCTAAAAATAAAGTACATAATTTAGTGTCCCCAGCAAAATATCTGAAGATGTAAGTTTTGTGGGTTTTTTAAAAAAAATTCTATTTTATCTGTGGAGCAATGTTTCTTCAGTAAGAGTGTTTATTGAGTGGAAGGCAGGGCTGGGAGATTAAATAGCAACAAAGAAAAGATCACAGCTTACAAACTGATGTAGAAAAACAGCTATTTTAACCTCATCATCACCGTTAACTTGTGTTTGCAGTATGTGTTCTTGTGTGGTATATTTCATGTTTGCCCAACTCCCACCGAGACAGAAACCACGTACACGTATGATGTGTCAATCTGCACATGAAATGGCACATGGGATCAGCAAAATGAAAACTGCTAAGAAGCGAGGACCAAAGGAATAGGCTGACTGCCATAATGATAAAAGAAACGGTTGGGGAAGGAAAAAAAGTAAACATGGACACTGACCTCTACAGCATCACTGAACCCTCAACACACCTCTCTACTGTATGTGGAGGAGGTGAATCCAGAGAGTGTACAACTGATGTGGTTTTGCATGAGATATTTATGTCTTCAAGGTTACTGACCATTCAAATGATTATTTCCATTACAGAGTGATTAGAAAATTATTTTTCTTGGCTAATACCTCAGTCTATGCACATCATGAACCAATCAAAACTGCTTATAAAAGCCAGCAAAGAGATCAAGGTGATGTTTTGTTTTGTCAAAAACTGAGCCAATTCTCCTATTTGATAAACTGGAACTATCTGCTGTTTTTGCTTGAAAAATGATTAATGATACGCCGACTGACTAAATGATCGATCAGCTCATTTTTGCAGCTCTACACGTTACAATTACAAAGATAAATACATCAAAATGATGTAATGAACAGACATATATCACTGCTTATCAGGAATGTTAAATTCTGAATAATCTCTATACTGTGTGAGGGAATTTTTTATTCTGGCGTGTAACACATGGGAGTTACACAAGCATATGTCTCGAGGTCACAGTGTTAAATCTTAGATTGTTATGGGACACTGACTCTCTCCGTGCGATACAGAGCAGCTGTATGTTTGTGTTTCGAAAAAGCAGCACCATTCTGGTCATTACTATGGCAACCCAGGTCAGAGGCTATAGCTGTCTCACTCCCTAGACACAACAGATAGGTACACAACATAGAAGCATCTACAGGGTCAGGTAACAATGTCAGACCACTAAGGGTAGGGTAAGGACATAGAGTTCTGTCACTGTCCTGAGGGCATTTAGACGAGCCAGAGAGGACAGCTACTTCAGAACTGAGGTGGCATGATGCCATGACAAGTGTATTGATAAATCCTGCACTCTCCTTGGCCAAGCTACAATAAACCTTTCAGCATAAAACATCTTGAGCTCCTGTCCACTTTCTCTCCATTGACTGAACTGACCGCTGATGCATAGAACTCTCCACAAAACTATGCTGGGTTGCTATTAGTCCTGACACACACAGATAATCTGCAGAACAAAAGCAGACAGGACAACAACAAACCAGCACAGGCAGACATATTGGCAGAGATCATAAACTTTAAATGTAAACACATGATCGTGACCCGCGAGTGCAAAACAGCACGCTAAAGAGGCCACTTAACAATTACCGCAACCTGATGAACTCATAGGAAACAGGGCTTTGTTCTGAACACACTATATTAATGACACGAGTACACAAGACAGATCAACAGCTGGACTTGCAGAATCAATAAAATATTCAGCCGGCGGCGCCACACTCAGCTGAACAGCAGCGCTGTCCTAGTTGGTTATTCAGAGGAGCAGCGGCTTGTTTGTCCATAATGAGCTTCCTCATTAAGGTATGGAAGGACGGATGGGGAGAACGGGTGTGTGTCAGAGGGCAGGTATGTGTGTGTGTGTGTGTGTGTGTGTGTGTGTGTGTAGGGAGAGATGCTGCTGATTGGAGGGATTTGTGTGCGCGCCGTGTGTTTAGTGCTGTGTATGTCGATGTACCAGCCATATTTGGACACCGCAGAGTTTGGAGGCGATTAGAAGTAGCACAGAGCCAAACAATGATCCAGTCTCTGTAAATGCTCCATTGTTTGCCTCTTTTTGTTGCTTACTCTCTCCATGATAGATAAAAAAATTACATCAACTGAATGATTTAAATAAATGTGATTAGTTTAGAGACACAACTGCCAATTATTATTTTAATGAAAGTCTCTTTTTTTTCAGATTAATCTATAAAATGTCAGAGAATAATAATAATTTCCCAGAGCTCTGGATTTTTAAATTGACTGTTTTGTCTGACCAACTGTCCGAAATCCTTTCCCCACATCCTTGACATTTGATGCTCTGCTGATCTACAAATTGATGAATCATTTCAGCACAAGTTCAGTGCAGCTTCTAGTCTAAGAGTTTAGTTTTTTCATGTATTATGTAATGTCCCTTTGTTTTGTCTCCTTGTGGGTCTTTATCTAAGCTCCATTTTTTGTGATTGACGTGACTTGGCTTCTGTAAGCACACAGTTCCTCACCGGGGAGAATAAAACCCTCCACTCATTACAACATTTAAATCAGAAAAAGTTGTGGCAGTGAGCATGCATCAGAAGCTAAAGTCACTCTAATCAAACTCTTGACACTTTCATCAAATCACATCGACCTCGAGTGCTAATTATAATATTGTTTAAATGATAAAAACAGGAAGCGGTGACAAGATGTTGGAACCTGGTTTGTTTTTCATCTGTAACTCAATCAAACTGTCTTTGTTCTCATCAAATTACTGCAACTCAATCTTTCGATTTCATCTTTATCATCAAATCAGTTAATGACTAATCACTGACTTTTCCCGCGTATTTTTAATTGCATTGATTTGCCAAGTAATTTTCCAACATCCATCCCTCATACTCTTCCTCACTCTCTTTGTTTACATGCATCTTTCTTTGTTTCACTGCCTCTACTGTCTGGACTACCCCTCCACCCCCCGATTTGTCTCTCCTGTCAGTCTTTTGGGCATGATGTAGGGGTTGAACGAGGGTCTAGGGAGTCCCGCTGTGTTGAGGAATTGATCGTTAAGCTGTGTGAAGAGCGAAAACTAACTGGTGCTGCAAGCAGAACTACTCCTGGCCTGCTGGAGGAGTGCTGAGATTCCTGTCCCGCTGGAAGGCAGTACAGATGGAAAAAAAACCCACAGACTTTAGACACACGGATAGTATAGATTCAAGGACGGGGCATAGGCAGAAGTGAGAACATGGTCAGGATTAACAGTGATAACAGCACAGGATAAATCCACAAACAATGCCATTTCCTCCCCTGTCGCATCCCCAAGCTAATATACAATGCGGGTTTACCCCAGCTTGGGACCAAAAAAACAATGCCACGCTTCAAGGTCCCATTGAGACCAACAAAAGCTATAGAGCAGTAATCCAAGGGGAAAGTCAGACATGTCCTTCGCAGGTATAAACAAGCAGGTCGGAGGTCAAACCATCGGGGGACGGCCAGTATACGCTCAAATCTTCAACTGCATTTTCTGATGAGCTGAAAGTAGGCTAGCAAGGTCTATAAGGGATTCCAGGTCTATCTATAGTGAGTGTGTAATGATAACCTACAATACAATAAAGCCTCTATTCCAGGAGGTCTTACACGATGGATTTCATGAGGGAAATTAGTCATTCTAACAGCCACTTCATCTACTTCTGCTCTCTGAAGACTTTATCTTTTTGCCTCCTCCTCCTCTCTGTCACTTCAACATGTGCAAAATTGCATATTTTTTAATGTTTTCCATAAAGCAAAGAGAAACTGTTAAAACATATTTATTCGCACAGGCTTTAAATACTGCAGATCCCCTAGGACATTCTGTTGAACAGAAAACATCAGCTCCTGTGCTGCTCTAGCTGGCCCTTGAGAGAGTTCCCCTTCTGTCTCCTCTTACTTTAAAGGGCTTACTCCTCATTTCTATCAAATTTTGGACTCCTGCAATGAGCAGAATGCTGGTCCTTGCTCAGTCATCTTAGGAGAGCGATCTGGAAGGGGGTTTGGGGATGCTTAGTATGACGCAGACCACAGACTTGCTTGTAGCACTAACCCCTCACACTTTTCTGCTCTACCAACAAGTGCAGCGAGTTACACAACACTGCAGTTATAATTAATGAAATCAAACTGTTTGTCAGCCGCGAGCATCAGAGAGTGACGTGAGATTTGATGGACACCACGTTTCTATATTAAAGTGGCGCATCAGCTATTTCTGCCCTCTGTCTTGACATTGAGAAGCCCATCACTCATGAAGCTCTGCGGTTTGTTTATGTTTTGACTTTGACAGTTATTGTGTAGACAGCCTCAAGCCTTCATAAGGCATGATAATGATGCATGCATGTTGTTAGAACATGGTGTTAAGACAAAATCATGCACTGCACTTATGAAATGTGACCAAACAGATCTCCTCTTTGCTCTAAATGCAATGCAGAGACAGGTATGAGGTTTGCAATACAGGACCCCTCATTGAACTATCCATATCATACCCCTTGGTTAGTGTAAGTTTAGGTTGTGCAATATTCTGTAGCCACCGCTTTTCATATTTTTCTTAGGGTTCAGAACAGGTGTTTTGAATATGTTTGCACAGCCCAGTATTATAGGAATCATGTTAACATTGGATGCTTCCACTATTTTGGCATACAATTAAGCAGTCGGGTCAGAAAGTTTGTGCTTGGTGTAGAGGTCAGGGTGGTTGATGGCGGTGAAGTGCTTTTATATGGAGGGGCTGGAATGTGTGTCCCATCACAGACTTGCAGTTGATCGAAAATACTGTTCAGCTGGTGCACCACTTTGGTTCAGATTGAAATATAGCAACAACTATTGGATGCAACACCATGAAATTTGGCAAACATATCCGTGGCGGCCAGCAGATGAATCCCAGTGACTTTGGTGATGTCCTGACTTTTCATCTAGTGCCACCGACATGTGGTAAACAACTGTTGGATGAATTATCATGAAAATGAGTGCAGAAATTCATGTGGTGTGATGAACTTTTGTGATGTCTTGACTTTTCAACTCTATAAAAAGTGACAATTACGGCCTTGTAGAGCTACAAGCGTGGTTGTCCCTAACATAACCACGTGTTTCAGCTTCCTACTTTTACCATACCTTAGCAAAGGTGTACTTGCCATGGCCATTATCTTTCTTGACATTCTTAGTTACCATACTAACATATTGTCAAAAGAAGGAACTTAAAATGTCGACATTGAATGTAACAATCAGTGGTTTTGCAGAATCACAGAATTTCGACAGTCTTGTCTCATGAGGGTTGGTTTGCATCAGGTAATGTGGTAGAAAACATTCAGGTTGCCAAAATGAAATGCACCAGCATTCTAATCTGAATACACATCATTTAGTTTAAATAATCCCAAATGGGATTTGTTTTTTGTTTTTTTTCTCCAAATATTTTCAACATGATTTATGCAAACAGCAAAGCTGCTGTCAGCGGGCGCAGAGCTGTTTTTGTATGTTAATCGGAGGCACCATGGGACAAACGAAAGCAAGGCATGAAAGAAATATTAACTCTCAGGAGACGCCGATGAGTTGTTTAGATGAACGATTAATGATTGAAAAAATTTTGTGAGGACACTGTGTATTCCACCACAAAGGTTGGAGATGGGAGTCAACATTTCTGGATTCTGACAGTTCGCAGGAAGCTTCAGCGTGTCCAGTGAATCTCAGGTAATCCCACAGGGCAGCAGCACAGGGGACAGTGAGACTTTCAAATTGACAAGGGTCCACATGAGACACTGTGCACCACCTTGACAGGTCACAGCTCTGTTCTCTACTGCCCAGAGGTAGATGTCAGCTGTTCACCTAGAAAACACTCACTGGATTTAGATGGCATGCACAGCTCGGTATATAGTGTGTCAAGATATAGAATAAAAGTTTGAAAAGTATAAATAATTCAGCACACTGATCTTTAAGAAACAAATAAATTATCAAAGAAGGAACAAAAGGAAATGGCTTGCTGGAAACACCAACTGGAAATCTATGTGTGAAAGCACACACTGCTCTTTTCTCCCTGTCAAGCTCTAATCTTGATGTTATTTTGGTCTGTAGATTTGCCCACATACTGTACTGCAAGGCTCAATTAACTACTGTGAAAGGAGGTCATTAAAAAACACAGACACTGTGAGTCCAGTCGTTGCCGCTTGGCATCCAAAGCCTGGCTCAGACACAGAGGAAAGATGATGCTTCAAACGCCAGCAGAGAGTCTCACAGTGTAATGCTGACAAAACAGGAAGGAGGAGTAAAGAGAGGGAAAAGAAAAGGGAAGAAATAATCCAAGCGAGTGTTGATTGATTTGTTTTTTTCCCATAGCGTTTTGCACATTGCCACCCTGCACCAACTTTACATCAAGGAGGCAGCAGGGTGGTGATGGCATCACTCTGCTGCACGCTGGCGTGTCGCCACAGATGCACAGTCCAACTGTCAGGGTACAACAGTGCGTGGAAAGCACTTTCTCGCCAAAGAATTGCCGTCCGGTGTGTGAAAAAAAATGTTATGTGCTCCCTTACACTTGATACACTCATCCTCGTTACTGTTACTTCCTGTTAATTCTTCTACACCAAACCCAAAGAAAGTCTACAATGAATGGGCATGTATTGAGTGCCTCATTATGTGTACATATATCTTATACAGTATAATTTTTTTCAGTCAGATTGTTGGCATCTTAATAGTTTATGTCTGTCTCCGTCCAGTCTGCTGACCACGCAGTTGTCTCGTGACTCATCCTGCCCTTCTGATGTCTCACTGATGTGATGATGTGATGCTGCATTAGCCTCACTGCTATGTTTGCTTGATGTCATGCCCTGTCCTCTATGCTGCATTACATCTGACTCTAGAGCGGCCCATTAGGTCTTACTGTGTCTCACATTATATGTAATGTGAATCTAGCAGCGCACATCACTATCTGTCTGTATCATAAACGACGTGTTTTACACCTGTGCTTCACTGACAACCATCATTAAAATAGCAATCACCACCGCCGTGTGGAGTAATGCTAATCACATTTCTCTCATTCGTTCTGGGTCGAAAGCCTGTAGTGCTCCATTTGCAAAAGTTTGAAACAGTTTGCCAGATATGGAGGAGTCAGGTTTAGTCACATTTAAGGGTCTAAAAATCACTGAAATGAAACATTTTATTTTGGAACTTCAGTTTTGGTTTTGGCAGTTATTCCTAATGGTTCCTATTGGCACATTTAAATATAACTGATCAGTACAAAACTGCAAGACCAACCAACAGTCCAGAACCTAAACATATCAATTCAAAATAAGATTAAGAGGCAATCAGCAGATTTATGAAGCTGGAACCAGAGAACGGTTTATATTTCTGCTTGCTAAATGACTAAAACATCTAATTTCTATCAGCAACTTACTACTCTGACCCATGCATAATGTGAATTAGTGAGCAATCTGGATGAATAAAACTAGACAGAAAGAAACAATCTGAGATGATGACTTCCTAATGGCTGCTCAGGCGCTCGTGGATTTTTGTCACCCAAGAATTTATCCTAATGGCAATGATTGGAGGAGGAGCATGAAAGGATAAATGGAAGTGGAAAACCCCCCCCCCCAAAAAACAATCCATTTTCCCCGAGCACTTGTAAAATGTGATCTATTCTGCCACACTAATCTCTTAATACCTTTGTAAAACCTGAACTGTGTGATATTAATGATGGCCCAGAGACATGAGCACTGATCCACACGAGCACGAGTTGTAATAGCGGCGAGTAATGAAGCTGAAAGGTGTCTGCATCAAACATGACTCCAACTCATTTCTCTGCGGTTTCACTTTGTGCCCTCTACTTTTTAGATTATATTAGCATCCATTAATGACCCGGGCCTCTTTTGTTCCCGGTGTGTGATGACATTCATGTTGTCACCTTCATTTTGATTAAAGATCAAATAAAAAAGAAAAACAGGCCTCTTCAATAAATTCATGCTGGGTGGAAATATTGTCTTCGCCCGTGAGGGAAGACAGATTCAGACAAATGAGAGCTTCTAAAAACGTCAGAGACGACGGACTGAAATGTCTTCGAGCTTCAAGTGTCTTTGCTCGGTAGAAAGATGCCTTGAAGGACTTTTTGACTGACTTATGGAGAATGATCTTCTTCAGACTGATACTCAGAAACAGAAGAGCAGGTGAGGCTTGGACTTTGGGACTGGGGAAATATGACTTCATCACTGATCTATAATGGATCAAATCCCTGAGAAGACGAAAAGAGGAGGAGACAGGGTAGAAAGCAGAAATGAGCCAGACATAGATGGTGAAAGGGTGGAGAAGAGATAAAGAAAACAGAAAAAAGGAGCATGAAGATTGAAAGAGATTATTAAATTGTCTTTCTCTCGGATTTAAAAGGACCATATAGCGGTTCCGCGTGTTTCAAATTCATGAACTACAAATTGCAAATTCTGCCCTCAAGGTGTAATGTAAATTACCAGACTGGTAACCAAGTGTCTAGGCAGCCATTGGTTGGCACTTCTTTTAACACCCAATACAATCAACTTGCAGGCTTGAAACCTGGTTGAGAGTCCATCAGAGGATGAGTGCTTGTACCTTTAAGGCTTGCAAAGTTTGTTAATAGTGTGTCTGTTACTGTAGTAAGTTGGTCAATGAACCCTAAAAGTGTTCAGTTAGCAAAGTGTCACCTACAACCTAAATGTCTACTGACATCTTTATTGCGGAAACACTCATCCGAATCATCTGTCAAGCAGCAAATAATTACCTCTGTCACAGTGTCACACTGAGGAAAAGTAAGTCAGAAAACTGCCAGAAAAAAAAAAAAAGACTGCTTCCAAGAGTCTCAGTGGATGAGTATGGCTGTTAGAGTAGCTACATACTGTAGATGTGGGGTTTCAGGTGGAAATGTTCATGTTTCACTTTTATGAGAGAAAAGGCTCAAAAGCTATTATCTACAAAGAGGTGTCTGGAAGGGCTGACTATCTTAAAATCATGGTTGTGTTATATTCGGTATGTTTTAAAATCTAGGCTGGTTTCTAAAATTCAACAGTCATATGCCAGACATGGTTGCAATCATAATTATATTCAAATGTCCAAACATTATGAAAAAAGTCCCTTACAATAGTCAAATTTTGTCTGACCAAGAAGCCCAAAGATATTAAACATAGAAAATCTAAAAATCATGACAGTTAAAGTCCGTGTAAAGTAAAAATAAATGTGTGTGTTATTAACCACCCAGTCAAATTTGAATGATTAAAAATATCAACAAGTTTATAAAGGTAGGTGTCAAATAATGTGCAGTATTCTCAGCTCCAGGACTGTGGCTGCTAAATGCACTGAAGCCACGCCCACTCGTGGGAGCAGTCAAGCAGCAATTTTGAAGCGACTGAAACGTGTCAGATGAGTTCAGAACATGACATGACTAACTTTGAAACACTCTGAGCAAGATGAATTAATCTCTCTCTCTCTCTCTCGGCTTGGGGTGCAGGGGTATGCTCAGGGTGGCCTCAGCGTGTCATCGAGCCACCCTTTAGGACCGCCCAAAAAAATTCTGGACTGAAAACTGATGAAACATTTAATGGATTTTGAAAGAAATCTCAGAATTGCCTTTACACAGACACAACAAGCTGGAGACAGTAAGCCTCATTCATACTGCTTGACAAATTACTTAAATTGTTGTCAATTTTCTATTGAACTGACTAATTGATTAACTGACTGATGTTTTCAGTAATACATAAATGAGTAAAATATTTGGAAATTCAAGCCTGTGCCAATGCCATTGTTTCTTGCATAGACAGAGGTTGCCAACCAAAACCTTGCATGCTTGAGTGTCTTTCAATGCATCCCCAGGGAGAGGTTTCAAAACAGTCCCTGCAAATGTATTTTTGATTAAAAAGACACAGACACATCCTGCACTTCCTGAATATAGATGTGTGATGAAAACTCATTCAAAAGCCACCAACCGCTCACCTCAGAGGTGTGGCGCTAAACTGTTGTGTGGCAGTACATTCAAACATACGGTGTCTCACTGTGATGTGGAGCAGCGACGTTATCATTGAATGTGCATGTTCAGGTGCGTATCGAAAAAAAGATGATACACATGCCGAATGAGGATGACACAGTTGGTTTTGATGTGTTTCCTCCACCGCACATCGCATTGATTAACATTCATCTCTGCGTGAGTGTGTGGAGACAGCAGACAGCTTGCACTGCATCTTACACACCCTCAGCGATCGATCTGGCCATACGCTGACGCACGGGAGAGAAAAACACAGAGATGAAGGAGGCTGAAAGTCAAATTGCTGCAGAGGAGGAGGGTAAAGAAGGCAAACCAACTACAGTAAAAGGAAAAGAGAGAGAGGGAGGGAAAAGAAAAACTAGATGAAATTAAAAAGTTGGAAAAGCTTTTAACCAGGCCTGCAGAGACGCAGCAGGCTAGCCACTCCATTAGCGCCTGTACTGAGGCACTAATGACTGTGAAGACGGTATCTAGCACACCTTCACACCAGGCGAAATGTGCGGCTGAACAAGCTGTGTAATAGTTACTGACGACGGATACAGCCTTCAGTTTGCAGATGGTGGATTCAAAAGCATCGGCACAGAATTAAATATAGCATCACATCAAACTTGCCAATCATTTCCCTCTCATATACGCATACTACATGGACGAAACTGTGTACTTTTGCTATGAGACTGTATTTTATGGTCTGGTCGAGAACCTTGGCTCACATTAAGACAAATATTAATGCAGTATAGACTGAGATTGCACACACTGTATGCTGTGACAGTGGACTTCCTCAACCTCAGCCAACACCTTTAAAGGACCAGATTTAGTGGCATCTAGAGGTGAAGTTGCACATCGTAACCAACTGAATACCCCTCATCTCACCCTTCCAAACGTGTGCAACATGGCAGACTCCAGGGAAGAGGACCCGTTTATCCAGTGAAAACATCACTGCACACAAATGAAAACATAGTTATGCATAGTTATATTCATCTCCTGCTATATTTTGCCAGTAAATCCCCATAAATATTACACACTAGTCCTTTAAGACAGGGGTATGTTCTAAAAGGTCTAGCTTGTGTTAAGTGTCCAAATGGCTAGAAAGGTTGAATGGAAAAACCTGTGCTTTACAAACCACGTCATTATGCAAATTCAAACAAACTGCAATGGAAACAGACTTATAAATAAATGTCCATTGACACTTCTGCTCCTGAAGAGACTAAGAATAGCAGCGGATGAAAACATACAGTAGATGTCATATGTCTGTCATGTTTTCTACATGGTTTGAACCGTTTGAGGTTTGACCTGTGGCCAACTCATTGAAGCAATGATTTAAATGGCACCCGACTGTAGAAGTAGTACCACCAGCTGTTCAGGAGCTCAATGCGTCCATCTCCTAATACAGCAGTAGAAGATGGAAACATGCTTTAATTTGCATTTTCCTTGAATTTTCTGAAAAAATCGGTTAAAATTAGTGCTACATTTGAGAGGGGAGAAATGCATTCAATCATTCAAACAGGGATAAGGGCACACACTTTTGGACAGTCTCACTATAAAGGCATTCATAGCCAAACCCCGCCTACTTTATAACCTCTATACACCTGGCCAATCACTGCAAGAGGTGGGCGTGAACCTCAAATTGTCATATACAGAAAATTGCAGAAATTGTCAGGAGCATCATTCCTGATTCAGCGTTGGAAAGGCATTTTAGACGCTGATCTACCATCTGAGAAGCAATGATTCTGACATCTTTAGGATGAATTGGAGCCAGATCTTATCATCTAGCCTCATTAAAGCTCTTGTGGCTGAATGGGAGCAAATCCCTGCAGTCAGGTCCCAAAATATTGTGGAAAACCTTCCCACAAGAGTGGAGGCTGTCATAGCAGCAGGTTAATGCTCATGGTTTTGAAGAGATTATCAGATATAGGTGTAATAATAATCAAAAATTGGTAGAAAAAAACAGCAGAAGTTGAATAAAAGGCAGATGTTTACATGTTTAATTAATAGTTGCCATCTTGTTGTTAGCTGCTAAATCACCACAGTCTCTCTGTCTAACTGCACTCTTCAGACTCTCTCCTTTTCATCTCCGTTTCATCTTGCTTTCCAGCCTCTCAGCCACCATTCATCAAACATAGACGGTCTGTGTCATGCTCCATCATTAGTTTGACTTCCCTCCCCTCCATCTTTGTACCCTCTCTCTCTTCGCCTCTCTCTCGCCCGTCTAACGTAAAAAAAACAGCGTCTTCACACTTGATGCGACTTGACTTAGGTGAACACAACAGGCCAGGCAGACAGCACGGAGCGCTGTTGTCGCATTCTGACTTCGCTGTAAATCCATTATTGGTACATTCAATTAACGCGGTGCAGGGAGAGCAGCGTCGCGCAATAATATCGTTCGGTAATTAATGGAGTCATTATTTTAGAAGATAGTCCTCTCTGCAGCTGCAGTTTGGTGGCTTAAACTCATTTCCAGTCGTCACGGTGATTTACATCAGAGGAACACGATCATCTGACTTTGCGTATGACTGGTGTCTTAATTAATGAGCCTAAACTGACAGTGTCCTACAGGTATATCCATTATTTTGCACAAATGCATTCCCCAGACAGCTAGTTTAAATGATGCATTTAGAAATAAATTTACTTTTACCACAGTCGTGCATGACAAAAAGCTAAAAAATGTACCCACGGGCTATTTGTTTTTGGAAGAGAGTTGCAGGTGTATGTGTGTGTGAGCCTGAGGCATGGAGAGTAGAATCTTTTTCCCGCAGACTAGACCATGTGTCAGCAAGAGGAGGGATTATGGTCGCTATGTCTGACATGGTATCATATCTCAGGTCGTGAAAAACAGAGAAAGCGAGTCCCCAGCCTATTATAAGATAGAGCTATAGGGATAAATTGACCTCGCTCAAAGTTTCCTCTTCACTGTAAAAGACTCTTCTCTCAATCAGGATCAGGTTTATGTCACAGATCAAATTCTACGTGGTCTTACTGGCTGCGTGTTTAATAGTTCCCAGTCACTGACTCTTATAGGTATGTCAGGAAAAGAAATGCATCTACTCGTGGTGGTGTGTGTTGGGTGAAATCTGAGAGAGGTATGGAGCGCAAGAGAAATAAGAACGAAATACTAGGAAAGATTTTCAATTTGAAGTTTGCACGGTGGCCGGTTCAATCTCCCTGATTACCAGGACAACATAAACGAGAGTCTGAATCCGTGCCAAAGAGCTGAACGGGTCCAGCAGAGTGCCTCTTAGTTTGACATAATCTGCTTTGTAATGGCTGGGTAGCTTTTACAGTTAATGGTAAAACAATCCAGCCTTCCACTAGCTCACCCCATCTCATCCCCTCCGCCAAAAAAAAAAAACACAGTCACATTATGCTTATTTCCTCCTCTAAACACCAAATCAAACTGTCTTTAAAAACACTAAGAAGAGAGAGAGCGCAGAAGTGGTTTACTCTCCCAGTTACTCACAACTCCTTCCCCCATCAATCATCTTGTCTTTGCCTCCGACTTCTGCTGTGATCGTCCATTTCCATTAGTGCAAAAACATTTAGCAAAATATTAAATATTGTGGCTCACAGTAGGCAGTAACACTTTATGAATTCCTTTCAGGCCTCCAGAATAAAAAATGCGTGCCTTCACAGTGCTGTAAAAACACTCAAATGTTGATTCCTTTTGTCTTGCAGCCTCTCATTGCCTATTCAAAACCGTCGTGATTGTCTTACTTGCAGATCTGTCTACTGTATCAGCCTTCTCCAGCTATATTCTATTACACTCTTATTTGTGAATTGTGCTGCTCTGCTAATCTTTGAAGCGATGGCTTTATGTTAAAGGAATCTTAAGCTCCCCAATGCGATCAGCGTAATCTTCCAAAACACGCTATCGACTAAGTCCATTAGCATTACTGTGACACTTTTATAGCTCACAGTTTAATCTTTAGGTTTGTTTTTCTTTCTCTATCTCTCTCGGTCATATACACAAACACACCATGTCATTATACAATTATGGAAACATTCACTGACTCACACACACACACACACACACACACACACACACACACACAAACTCAACGGTCCATTATCATCATCGCATGCATACAAAACATCCTCCCCTTTGAAACGAGCGTGCAACAAAGCAAATAACCCCAGCAAATCAATTAATGTGTGCTGAGTGTGTGTGTTTGTGTTTAAGCATATCTGTGTGCGTGTTTGTTTAACTGTTGTATTACTCTAATAGGTCACAGAGATTACTCCGCTATTACTGCTCATTTAGACGGTCATTTACGTGTTAATCCTGAGTCAACACGAGACCAGAGAGGCATCCGATGGGCAGGAGGCAGCGGGCGATGAATCCAGTATTTGAGTTACTCAGAGGCTGCAGACAGAAATGCTGCAGGCATTTTTTAAAATCTTTTTTTAAACTCTACTAACGCACTGCAGGGAAGCTTAGCTTTTAACTAGACTATGCTACTTTACCAGGACTTTGAAGTGCCATTATGATGCCTCTGACAAGAATTAGCTCTGTACCAACAGTTTAAAGGAAACCCCGACAGCAAACTAAGTTCGGAGCCTTGAATGATGGCTCTAAAAGGTTTGCATTTCACTTGTATCTTGTTTATATCTTTCCCTGCAGCATACTGGACTCCTCTGATGTCTGTCTGTATGAGCAGCATGCTCAAAACATCACATTTTCACTCCAAATGTATCTAAATACACAAATGTTTCTCATTGGCAAGGATATCTCTTGATGACCAAATGTGGACAAATGTGTGCGCAAGCAAACAGCTCTAGTTGTATGTCTGGAACACGCAAACTGACAGTGAAAGAGTGAATTATGCCGCAGTAATGGTTTAAGAACTGCCTACAAACTTTTATGTGTTTGGGTCACATGTAGAATCCACTGTAACTACTGTAACAGCTGTTGTCATCCCCGAGGGAGCAAGATGCAAACTTCTCAGAGCCGCTTTTTAAGCCTGGGGGGTTTTTGATTCTCAAAGCAGAGGTTTCATTGGAGTGTTCCTTTAAGATCAGAGATGTGACAACTTATGAAAAATGAGACTCCTGTAAATAACCAGCTCTCACGGCTCTCAGCAGGAATATGCGCCTTCTTCAGTGCAGATTAGAGGCGGGCGCCACAGCAGATAACCGTCAGGTTTATGTATTCCCCATGTGCGATAGAGGAGGCCTATTTAGTCTTGCGGCAAGTGGGTTAAGAAGCGATGAGGCCCAAGGCCCGTTGTGAGTCACCCAGTCTTGCAATCATGCCACTGTCAACTTCGTTTGAAAGAGGACGTTCGGAGGAGAAAACACAACTTTGGCTCCTATGTGGGCGCAACCATTAGAAACCAGCTGTCAACAAACAGCCGTCACCGCACGTGGCATGATGATGGCACATTAGGGCCTCTGGGAAAAAAAGATGGGATGAGAAATTGACCATCACAGTGACGGGAGCGACGAGCGCGACAAGGGCACGTCGGTTCCTACAGCCCAGACCGTGCCAGCTCGTTTCCCTGGAGATGGCAGACTAAGTGCGGCTGACCTCTGTACTTGCTCCCTGACAAGGACATGCCCCAAGTGGGGTTACTAACCTCCTGTGCACCTGAGGCACTACTACAGTTTTTCCCAGACATAACTAGGGCATGTACAGTGTGTTCATGGAAATATGAATACCTGGAACAGATTAAAAAAAAAAAAATATGGCTATGAATGTGCAGGAATCCAAAGGGAAAAAGCTACGATACACGTACAAGAAGGTAGAAAATACAAGAAGGGAGAATATGATGAACTATTTTCACGTCAAACATAAAAGCTGTAGTTCCAGTTGTTTGCTTTTGTCTTCATTTTGTCTTATGACTCATAAGAAGCACATTTATGAATATGTATGAATGAATGAATGAATGAATGAATAAATTCAGCATGTTTTAAGAGATAAGTTAAACAGTCAGTAGCTGTGACACGAATGTAAAACACCAAGAAAAACAAGACAAAAATACCTGTGGTCAGGTCTTCTAATAACGTCTTGATGGCACGTCTTGATGGCAACAAAGAAGATTGATCCAGCAAGATCTTTTCTTGGGGCTGCGAATTATAGCCTGTCATTGATTTCCACTTTATGGTCCTGCACAGACAATGGCTGCCTTTCTGAGGGACAAATAAAATATATAAATAAAATAAACGAAAACAAATGCTGCCGCTGTGTTGTGTTTAAGCTCGAGGTTATTACTTCACAGGGAGATATTTCTATTCATTCTTACCCTGGAGGAGCATCACAAATCACAATCTCACACACGCCGACAAATAAAAGAGCCAACACAAATTCATTCATGCACACGCTCACAGATAGGAGACCCGCTCCGTGTCCTCATAATCTCCAAGATCCCAGGGTGTCCAATCTAATCAGTATTTAAGTGATGGACTTAATAAACATGGCTCTGAAGCCCACATGAGCTGATGGTTCTATGGAAGACAAAGGGGTCTGGAGCTGGGCAGTGAAAACCGATGCTGTCTGAGGCGAAAACTGTTTGATGTGACTTATTGAGGTAAATCCCACATCCCAGAGAGAAGGTAGGAGATTAAAGGTTTTGCTCAGGAGACATTTAGGGTCATTTAGGTGAAATTGAACCAAAAAGTTCACATTGGGGTTGTGCGATCGGACAAATATATCATCTATCTTTGATTGGCTCAGTCAGGCTCTTTTTTATCATGTTTTGCTAATTTAATGTTCTGCCTCCAAAGAATGTACACACCCACTGAGTCACTGCTGGAACAGTGGAAAGACAGTTTAAGTGAGTTTTATGTTGTTTCTGTTTCTTTGAATGGAGTGTGTTTTATGATGAGTTACGAGGCAATTAAGCTCATTTTAGTTCATTAAAAGAGAAAAAAAACTTGAATTCAGAAGCTGCGCGGTTGCGTTTTTCTCTTTAATAAGGAAACTATGTGTAAGAATATTTCCTTCCTTGAGTTTTTGTGAGTCTTTCCATTCACAGAAGACTTATTATTTTGAACCTCTGAAGCACCATGTGAGCAGTGCTGGTATTGAGGAAATGAAAAACATGTCAATGTTACATTTTTCAATATCTGTCCTTCAACGAAGAGCTCGAGGTTAAACGTAGGTCAGATTGTCAGAGTACAACGCTTTTGTTGGCATTGTTTATTGGTGCATTTTAAAGCATCAATTAATAATTTAGTCTATTAAAAGTCAGAAAGTAAGGACAAATACCCAGTGCTAAGATCTCAATGTGTCATTATTTTATTTGAACAGACAAAAGCTAAACTACAGCTGCTGTGATGTTCATACCCAGGCTAACACACACACACACACACACACACACCCACGGTGCTGTCTCTAATTATTTTGATCCTTTCAGTGAATTTACATCCAGAAAATGTAAGATTAGTATGATAACATGAAAACCTATCTTATTATCAATTTCCTATTCGTGTGATTGCGACAGCAGCCTGGTCTGTGATTATCTGTCTGGATTTACGAGACAAATGCACAGCTGCACATATAGAGAGGAAGAACACACAGGCATGAGGATGAGCGTGATTGTTTACATGCATTTTTTGTGTCACTGAACCAGACTGAACATGTGCATACAAGCGTGTATATGTCTTTGTGTTTAGTATGCAAATGCATGAATCTGTACATCAGTGTATGCACATGTGTGTGTCTTTATGTAAATCTGTGAGCCCCATCGGCCGGAGCATATGTCATCATGGAGACACCTATCACTCCATCCTGTCTTCTTTTGCCTTTGCTGTGAGAATGAGCCTGACCATTGTTTAACCTCTCAGAGAATTCTTCTTTGGGCTACAGTCAGACCTCTTCCTAACCCTGCCACCCTGCTCTAACCTTCCTCAGGGCAGAGAATCCCAGAGAGATCCCAGCTGATGAATTGTTGGAAATGTTAAAGACAGCTAAATTAGGATCTGTAACTGGCAATTTACCGGGGCTGGTGTTAGCTGACATATCTGACAGTTCACTGTCAACCCGACAGGGCCTTACTTAAATCAGCACCAGTCTTTCCTTGTGTTGAACAACCCCAGAGACTCGCACCCGCTGAGGATGGGTGACTTAAAATCCCTAAAGGTTTATCATCTGTGGTCTGCTCAAGAAAGACTGACAGGCCGTGTGAAGGGTGCCTATTTCTGGAATTCTGAGGTATCCAGGGCACCAAGTCAAGGTTTAAGGCAGTCAGCCAAAATACAGATAAATCAACATTAAATCACTTTGATAATAAATTTGAATTTAATACCAAGTTTTTTAAATTTGTATGTTTTAGACATGCTAGCAGCATGGCTAGCATGGAGGTAGTCCCCCTATGCCAGAGTGGCATATCTAAACAACTATTGGAATAAATGTCATGGGAATTTGTACAGACATTCATGGTCCCCAGATGATATATTAAAATACATTATCATTTGACTTTCCCTGAAGCACTAACATGAGGTCAGCATTACTGGTTTTGAGTAATGTTGTAGTTGGCTCAACAACTGCTGCAAGGTTAGGCATGAATTCTGGTTCAAACATTTACGTTCCCCTGAGGACGAAGTGTAAAAACTTAAGTGTGCCCCTAAGTTTTCATTGAACACCATCAACATGTGATCAACATAATGTGTCCAATACTGTGTATATGACATTACCCTCATCCTCAGCTGTACTTTATGTTTAGTGCTAATTGACAAATATTTAGAAAGAACAGCAGTCAGACCTCCTTTAAATCCAAACTAATCTTTTCCCTTTCACTTCCAGTTATCTGCTCTTTACTCGATTACTTCAGGACTTGTACATGTTACTATTATCCTTCTATCAAACCTAGTACTTATAGCCTGTTTACCCTGCCGGCAAGAGTACTATACACTTTCTGAGAACCACTGCATCACTCCAACACTCTGTTTGTTTGTTGTCCCTCACGCACATGAGTGTCCAAGCTTTGTGCCTCCTCCTCACATTTCACTCAGGCCTCTCAGCGCTGGACCACCGACCTTCCTTCCTCTCTCTCTGCCTCATTCCAGATGTTTTGGATCTTGGTCATCCAAGAGATGTGGAGTTTGTTTCTTTTCTCCTATCTGTGTCAATGGTGTGCTTGAGATTTGTCTCTGTGTGTTTGTGTATGCTGCCTTCTTTCCAGGTCTCCATGGAGAAGAGGTTGTGTTACTCACGTCTGTTTGGTGGGACCAGAAGTTGCTCAACGCCTGCTCGGGTCCTTTATAATGCTTTCCAATCTATCTATAATGTTGTTATCCTGATTGTTCATACTTTAATTTTACTGTGTTGGTCTGAATACATGACATTCTACTGCATATCTGTCTTAGCTGAGAGAAAGATGCCTCCTTTGTTGCTCTTCCTGAGGGCATTTTGGAGGAATCGAGGGTGTCGTGCGTCGTACAGATTGTAAACCCCCTTCAGGCAAATTTGTGATGATTTATATTGGGCTGTATCAATAAAATTGAAGCGACTTGACATTTTGTTTGTACAAATGTAAGTTTACCACTGATGAACTCTGTAATCTGTAGTGTTACATGTATAAATTGTACTCGTGTTGTGCATGGCCGTGTTTAGATATATGAAAATGTAATTGAAAAATCAGAAAAAAAATATATAAATAAAGTAATTGAGTGAAAAGAACTCTTTTGCTCGGAACTCAGGAATAGCTTTCAAAAATGCATAATTAACTAATAACCATCAGGACAACATGACTAACGCTGCGAAGGTGGAGAGTGAGAACAAATCCTTTTTGAGGCTCATTAAAAAAGGTACACCTGCCAGCCTGTGATTAGCATTGTGTGTACTAATTGTCTGGTGCTGCAGGTAAATACAGCAGCGTAGCCTTTGCCATCCGCTTCTAGTCTCATTATTCCACAGTATTAGAAGGCCAATTACAGGGCATTACCTTGACAGCAGGGTACCCAAATCCCCTCTACTGTTAGATTACACAAAACTACCGCCCAGCTAGATTCAAAGGGCACACAGAGGAGGGTAGATAGATGGTATTAGTTAGATTGCCCTAGCCCATTAACTTTGTTAAGCATGAAATTGCATTGTCGAACATCTTAGTTGATGAAAGGACTATTTGTGTGTCGGGTAAATTAGCCCTCCTGGAAATGGTGCTCCAAATATGACAGCTATTGATATCTTAACTTTAGCACTCTCTGATGGGAAAGTTAGGAAACAAGCTGAGGATGAGCTCTTCTAATGAGCCTCGTGTTTGTCTCCGGTACTGCTGGTGGTTCACAGATAAAACCCACGCCTGACTGCAGCAACACTAAGTGCAAAAGTAAGCAAACAGCTAAAGTACTGCGGCTAGCTGAATTCAAATCTGAGCAGGGATAAACACAGACACGCACACACTCATGCAAAAAAAAAAGAGAGGGCAACGATGATGGGAGAGGTCATTCATGATGACCGAGCTCTTCATTAAATCACCAGTTCCAGGAATAGATGGAGTGGGGAGGAGGGGGTGGCCGAACAAAGGAGCGAGATCGAGGCAGAGAGGAGATTTAGCATGAGAGAGCGAGAGAGAGAGACATAGAGTAGTCATGTCCCCCTGGGAGCGGTATTAACAGACAGATGAGATGAACAAAGAAGAACATGGCAGCTCTGGTCAGGTGAGGTCATGATGAGGACAACAAAGACATCCTCAGGCGCGACACTGCTGCCCATTTCAAAGTCAATCTTCAAGACTGACTGTGATCTAACCTTTGCCCTTTGTACCCCCAGAGCTTAGAGCAGCCCGCCTGCTGAGTTAAAGAGCGGCTATGTGTCTTTTTGCCTTTTTATTATCATATTTCATTGCTCTTAAACCCAAAATTTGATCTCCTTTATCTTTTTATTCATACATATACTTATTTATTTTGACTTCATACCAGCTTAGTAATCATATCTTTGAGAAATGGTAGAGTTGAAAGTATGTCTTAAAGTAAAGTCCATCTTTGGTACGATTTGGGTGATTTACAGTCTAAGCTTAAGTGCATATCTGAAACTATACACGCTTTACTGATGACTCTCATGGCTGTCTGAGTTCTTTCTGCATTAGGTCTGTCTGTTATTTTAATGGTGACCCTGGCAGTAGATGTGTAGCAGAAGTATGGTTATCTATTATGACACACTGGGAAAATTTTAAATCCAAACCCTGACAGCTATGTGCAATAAATCTCAGCTGTTGGTGCAGTATTTTGCTGGAGGTTATATGAAAAAGCTTCAGATAGGAATTTGTAGTATTCTGTAATTTCTTGTCCTCTTCTTAGACTATTATAAATGGTTTGTCAGTGCAGGTATGAAGCATATATGGACAGGTCTGGTTTGAAGGATGATCAGTTAGAGGCGTAGACGTGTATGGACTCATGATGGCAGTGTTAATTGTGTCAGTGAAAGCTATGCTAAAAGATTTATTTGTGGCCTTTTCTCATGGTAAAAATTGCATACAGTAGTAACCCTTGATAACATGAACTATGACGACAAGTATTGAATTTTTTCGTCAGTGAATATAAACTGAACAATATAATGTGAAAGGCTAACAAATGGACACATGGACTAATTATATTAGCCTGCTGTAGCCTCAAAAAGAGTAGGTATGAAAATGTTTAATAGAAATTAGGCTAAATTCTCACTGACAAATGTCGCCTTAATTAGGTCTAAAAATCAAATGTGTAAAATTCGACTCACATGCATACATTTGTTCATCAAAAAACTAAAACAAATGCTCACAATGAAACCCATCATGGAAATCTCTGATCTCGTGGTTGTGTCTCAGGAGAAAATATTTTTTTTTTTAAAAAAGGACACTAAATGGACAGAAGGACTCATCTTTTTCTGCAGAAAAGGAAGAAACCATTAAAATTAAGTTAGAGTTTAGAGTTAATCTGGACTTAAGTGGATAATAACTGTTGACAAATGCCTGAATTGGCGATCACGAGCAGCATGGATCCATGTATACAATAATCACGTACATCCATCATGGTGCGTCTCATATAATGTGAGTGCTGTGTCTCTTTTTTCCATTTTATTTTTATGTATTTATTTATTTCATTGGCCAGTTCTGTAGCATCATGTTTTGTATGTTTGCAGAACAATTTAATAAAAACTAAAATCGAAATCAGGTGCCGAAATGAAGCCTGGGTGATGGGCTGAGCATGGATGTTTAGTTACATAAATATGAGTGTCTGGAGTCCAGTTCTCAGTGTAATCATAGAGCTGGGGTTACAATATGTAGCTACTGCTGTTGCTACATCACACCTTTTTTTCCCCCTACTTCAGCCTAAAGAGCTCAGACAGCTATCTCGTACAAGTCAACATGAACATTTCTTACAAAAAAAAAAAAAAAAAAAATCACAATAGACAACAGCATTATAAATTGCATTTCTTGGCTGGGAATGCTATTACTGCCACCAACCACCAACATGAGTGCACACGTGTGCCCTCTGCATGACAATGCCTCTCTCTGTGCTCAGCTACAGTCACATTTGTATTGTACTGTCAGATTTCATCAGTGATCTATGACTTGCTTCAGATGCATCCTCTCTAGCATTTAAAAAAAAAAAAAAAAAAGCCTGTTTTCCTCGCTGTCTGTCCACGGTCACGGACCAGTAGTGCCAGAAATGAGCTCCGATCTACCTTGATAGATATATGTTTTTTTTTTTTTCTTTCTTTCTTTCTTTTTCATTTTTGTCTAATTTCACAACAAACCGAGTTAAGTTAATCTGCTGCGGGCAGATAAAAATGTATCGTCATGGATCAAGCACTGACGGAGAGGATGTGGCCCATCATGGTGCTTGCGTGCGTGTGTGTGTAGTTTATTTGGGGAGAGGGGCTGTCTCACTGCCTGCCTGTCAGTCCTTGATAAATGACTCCATGTGAAATATCTCCATTAAATCTGCCTTTATCAGGCAAAGAAGGCCGTTCAGTCCCGCCATTAGCATTGCAATTTATGGGACAGCTCCCAGGCTCAACAAACCAATTCCCAAGCGCACTTGGCCAATTCAGGCCAGATTAGCTGAAATTAGACAGGGCAGATTTTAATAATGTGTCTGATGATTACTGCAGCATTGAGATATCTTTGGTTTTTCGCCCCGTTTCACACACATTGCCGCTCCTTTGTAGCTTGTAAACCAACGTCCCACTGTGGCATTTTCTTTTTCTTTTATTGTCCGTGCTGTTTGCAGAGCACAATAGATTTAAAGCTCCTACTGATGCTGCTATGTCAGCATTGTAGATAGAGGATATTACCCTTATAGAAATGCTTTCAATAAGAAGGCAGAGATGCCATTGTTGAGATGGACTGACCAATTTGTTACAAAAAGCTTCAAAACCTCAATATTGTTTTTTGGCTTTATGAAAAAAAAAGAAAAAAAGGTTCTTTTGTTTGTTTCTGTGTGTATTTTGAGTTGTTTGTGCCTGTCGGAATGAAGAAGATAAAAAATGCCTCCTCCACAACCAGCATCCTTAGAAAACAACCCAAAGCTTTTGTTGACTTTGAATTCATTTGTGTCAAGAACAACCCACCGGAGACCTTATCTATGTGTGTGAGGCTTTGTGCACATGTGACAAAACACACGTGTGTGAGAGAGTGACAATGAGAGCGTGTGAGTTCTTGTACTTTCCTCCACTGTCTTTTGGCCTTGTCTCATTTTGTCTACGGTTTTCTCCGCTCTTGCATCTCCCCACTTTTCTCTGGAGTGGGGGGTGAATGACATTTGTGGAAATCAGACATTAATGCAGTTCTGGTAGCACCGGTGAGACATGTTAAGATGAAGGATGTGCTCAGATGATCCAATGTCTGTGCGTGTATGTCTCAAAATAATATCCTAAATCCTTCTTGAAAAAAAAAAAAAACAGAGAAGTGAAGCAAAATGGGCTAATAAATGAGACCACACACGTGAAAAAAAGAGAACTGAAAAGAGGCGGAGATTAATTATCTCACTGCAGCTGGGGGATGGGGGACTTATCAAAGCCCAGATGATGCCAAATTTGTCCGACAAGCTGTGAGAAATGGTTGGCCTTAAAATGAAAAGATGGTAGAGGGCTCTGTGAGGTTGAGAATTTCCTTAACCAAGATGGGGCAAACACAAAACAGCAAAGGCCAGAGGTTGTATAAATAGCAAGCCCTCCTTCCTAGGCAGGAAGTACGAGGGAATGAGGCAAACAACATCCTCTTCAGCTCCCAGCATGAGTCAAAAAAGCCCAAAGAATTGTAAATAAGTTGCCCAAAAATCATCTCCCAGCACGGCTTTTCCTCATGTGCATCACTTTCACATGAGATGACATGTACGCGGTGCTAAAAAAGTACTCAAACGTCAGCTTGATGAGCGGTTGCACATGCACTCTTTCTTTTTGTGTGTGTGTGTGTGTGTGTGTGTGTGTGTGAGCTAGTGCAAGTGTGCGTTATTTTTAGTGAGGTTTTTTTGTGTGTGTGCGTTCGTGCGTGGTGGTCCCAGCCACAGGCGGAGGGAGGGGAGGGGAGGGCCGTGCTTACTGGATTACAGGAAAGAGGCTGCTATTAAGGTCAGAAGCCCGGGGTAGAGGGAGATGGAGAGGTGAAAAGGAGGAGAGGAAGAGGAGGAAACTGTAATGTAAATCTTTGGCAGTTTGAGACATGTGCTGTCTCTTTGTCTCTTGTCACCGACTGTCGCCGAGGTCTGTGTCACTGTCCTCTGCAGCACCCGACATCCTCTGCAAGGAAAAAGACCTGCTGCCAGCAATCACCCTGCAACAGCTGATAGCAACTGACATCATTAACATCATGACTCTACAGCATATCAACATGCAAATGTAACTAATCCATTTCCCACTGCTGAAACATAATTCATAATAATTAGAAAACACTCGGATTGTGAGTGACGGGGGTTTTTAAGGTTAACATTCTCAGTTTAATATGTGCCTCCGTTTGGAAGTTTGGCACATTTTTAGGGGGAGAAATGTCAAATGTTGTTGCCAATCTAAGAGTTGCTGCATGGGTGTATCAGGTGAAATCAAGAGAAAAATGTATCATGACATTACGAGGGATTTCTAACATTGCTTGAAGCCGAAAATGAAAATGAAAACAGGATGTTACTCATTTTTAATATTCACCCCTGTCGCCCACTCATGAAAAATGTTCTCCGCTTGATGCAGGATGCACTTCTTTAATTTTAAAACTCCCCGCAAAATGGAAAATAATCACCACGGACTCATTCCTCAAATCACGTTGTACACCTATAACACAGGCCAGAGAAGTACAATTTTATTGTTTTTCATCTCTGGAAGGTTTGTCAAAAGTTATTTTTAGAAGCTACAATCAAACTGCAGTACACTTCATAAGGAGAAGGATGTGAGTCATACTTGGATACCGTAGCCACAGTCGTAGCAGGTAATTATTATAATATTGCAGTAATGGATTTGGTTTGGCGCCACTCTACTGCTTAGTGGAGTTAATCAAGAGTCCTTGTGAGTTTGTGTACTGTACATGTGCTGCTTTTCTCCGACTAGCTATTGAAGCACACTTGATTATTTAGAGAACGTGGGAATACAGCGGATCGATAAATCAACCAACTATTGACATACAGTATAAGAGAGTATAAGAGATCGCTGATAAGGTTAGTATATTTACATTTTTTAAGCGTTTTTTAGATACATGTTTGTTGTTAAGTTGACAGTGTAGACGGTGAGAGCTATGGAATTCAACAAAGGTTGCAGCCACAATCCAGGGACCAGGGACATTGCAGTTCTGTGGTATGCACCTTAGCCATTAAGCCACATGGAAAATCCCAAAATATTTGTATATACCGTGGACAGACAAAAAAAAAAAAAATTAAAAAAGCACTTGTTTACATTATGTTTAAGAATTGTTCAAGCTCAGTATGGAAGCTGGGATTCACAGCAATGCTGTTAAAACCAGCAGCAAAATCCACTTGAAGAAATACCCTCTGCAATTAGAGATAACATCAACAACTAAACTGACGATCAAAACCTGACATGTTTTTACATTGTTTTGGAAGAAACAATGTTTGAAAGACGAGCTGCTGTTAGCATGATTAAATGTCATTTTTCAATGAGAAGCATGAAATTTAACTTTGGTGGTAGCGGAAGATACAAAAGTGGATATCTAAAAACTGCAGCACATCAGACTGAATGTCGTGACTATACTTCTACCACTTGGAGTAAAATAGAAAATATGTCCTTTAATAATTTGGCTGAATTTACCATTTAAAAAAAAAATGGATGGAAATGTCCTTCATCAGTTCACTTCGGGTGTTTCATGCGCTCATCTCAAGAGCATTTTGGCCTATGGTGGTGAAATACTGACTGGGTCATCAATATAAAGTATGTTTCCACTCCATTCCACACATATTTCAAACAGCTGGGCCAGAAAATTCAGTATGCATGTGAGTCAGAAAGTGCGTTGAGGTCACATGTGGGGTGCAAAGACACCCGTCTGAGCTTCTTCTGACACATGGCACCCCACATGGGTGGAGCTGCAGTGGGTCCTGACCTCTGAACACCGGCCTGCCTCCTCCCCTACAAGCAGACAGATTATCTTAGCTTAGCTGACCTAGGTCGGCCCCCTGTCCATCCACCTGCATAATGACTTTGCAGCAATCTCTAATGATACAGCGGCTACAGTAAACTCCGCAGTGTGTGTAGCTATGAGTGATCCGGCTCCATTTGACAACGATGACAAACGTTCTCATAATTCCGATACCACGAGAAAAAGAAAATTCCATCTTCAGCCACTGCAGTTCTTAAAAAGAAATATAACAAACTGTCTTTCAAGGATAAAGAGTCTCAGCCTGCCTCGAAAACCCATCATGAATAAATCCTCACTCAACTATTTTTTAGTGGAGCTGCAGATATTACAGCAGAGGAGAGGGAGGGGGGGGGTTAAAAGAGAGAGCGAGCTATGGAGAATATACAGAAACACAGAGGAGGGAGGGCAACACACTGAAAAACAAGACGTTAAGAAAGCGGTTCATTTCCCCGGGCTACATAAATCTCATTACTTTCCCCTGCATTGCCTCAGCATATAAAAGGTGAATATCACTGCATTTCACATCAAAGTGCTGAGTAATACAAAGGTATCCAAGCTGTTGTTCAGGCCAAATTAAAATGTTTTAGTTGAGCAGAGCGACACTTTGATAGGAGTTGACTTGTTTTGAAGACAGCCGTGGAACATCTTTTCTTCTTGCTTTGTTTTTGTTATTTTACTGTAATTTTGGGGGGAATGGTGTGGGGTGGTTTTGGAGCCTAAGGGCCAAACTCTGAAACAGAAGGACATGTTTCAATACTTTCAAACCAGAAAAGAGTTGCTGTTGCTAACAATATGTACTTCAGTTTAAAGAGGACATGGAGAGGATGTGGTGAGATCAGCTATGGCTCTACTTAGAAATTGGTTAATACCACATGTGTCAATAGAAAGAAGACATTTAGGTCAACTGAGTTTTGAATAAAGCTAACAGCTAAACCTTTTGTGTCGGTTTATCGAGTGTAAATGCGACACATTCTGCCGCAAACACAAGACGCCGGACTCATTTGTGTCACTCTGAACTGTATGTAGATTTAAGGGAGGATCACACATGGTGTATTATGCCGGATTTACAGTGGTCTCACTATTTGCGACTGTCAAAATTCTGCGCCTTTGAGATGAAAAGGGACGTACGCACAGCACAGATGGGATTTAGCCACAGGCAGGGCTGTCGTGGGAAAATGTCGGCTTACATGTGACTAAAAACTGATTAGAGCTGTTAGAAAATGTGTTTGTTTGTGTGTCCACCGTGTTCACCATCTTAGTTTAGCCTGTGAGCTAACGTTTAGCACTAAACACAGAGTATAGCTGAGGTCATTTTAACCTGATGATGGCGCTAGATTTCAATTCAGGGGATCACCAAAGTCATTACGATTCATCCTTGAGCATCCTGAAAAATGAGGTTTGGGGTTTCGTTACTTTATATTCTGTTAAAAATAGAAAGTTCAAGGAGGTTGCAATGCTGTTCTGCGCTGTGACCTTCTCTCTAACAGAGGATATATGGTGTACTGATTAATCAAATGTCCTTTTCGGGTTATTTCAGTCAGTAAATAATATGGTTAATTCCCTCTGCTTCTTCTGTTTCAGCTTCCTCTCACCACATGGTGTAAAGTAGCAAATCATTCAACTCCCTGCTACTGTGTGTATGAGCTCATTGGCCATTCCCATACGCTGACACACACACACACACACACACACTTAAGGCTAAAGACATTGTGTTCTCAAGTCACTCAAGTCAAATTAAGTTGCGTAAAAATGAAAAGGCAGAAAATGTGACCTCAAAAACGAATGCAACTAAATGAAGCCAGGCGACTAAATGTGTGTCACCATACTTTCCATGTTTGTGTGTATATGAACCCTGTTCATGATCCATAGCATCACCCCCACCTGCCTCAGCTCTGGCTTGTGCAACTTGTGCAGTGTGGACACCTGGGGAGCAAGATCAATGCCGGAGCTTTCACACTGGGAGAAAGAGGAAACAACTCTCTATGGTCCATAAGACTTTCTCCACTAGAATGATTTTCCATCTCTGGGAGCCAGACTCAACCCACAGCAGCCTAGAATGAAGGGAAAAAAAACAAAAAAACAAAAACAAAAAAAAAAACAATGATCCAGGCGTTTCAGATGCCGTTAAACATCCCTCAGTGCAGCACAGAATGAGCTCAGAAACCTCTTTGAAAACAACAGAACCAAGTGATATTGGAAAAGCCAGAAGGAGGAGGTGATATATTAGACTGCCAACAGAACAGTGCAGCGGAGCCGCTTGTTCTCTTTCTAGAAAAAAATAAAATGGGTGTGTGTGTGTGTGTGGCAAAGACTTGGCTTTAGGGGAGCTCCGTAGTTCTTTTAGTTGCTTTATAATGTGCCCACTACCGCTGTGAGCAAAGTTTCCTTTGTTTCCATGTCACACTAAACTTTAAGAATTTTGGATCCTTCTTTCTTTTCCCACTTCAGACCTGCATTAAAAGAAATCGGGAGCATTATGGATTAGAATTACAATTAAACATCACAAAAATGCACCAATCATGATCACAGAAATCTATTTGTTCACGTTGATTCAATAATATCCCGTTGCTTGTCAATCAAAACAAGAAAGCCGATGGCATGGTGCTTTTATTTTGTTGCTGTTTTTCACTCCAGTGCCAGAGAATAGATTTCAGAACATCTCTCTACTGACAGTGAACAAGAACTATGCTGAGTGATAGTCTACAACCACATCTCTGTAATGAATACAATCCAGTGTGACTACTGGCTGCATGCATGTGTCCGCACAATGCTGCAACCGCACGCACAACGGCCACACTGTTCTAGTCAGGGTGGAAACATGCTGTACTGGGAAGCATGACTGTGCCAGCAGGCTAACAAAGTCTCCACTGTGTGTGCGTTTGAGTGTCTGAGTGCGTTGGACTTCTAAAAACACTTCAGTCCACACTGGAGCAGGGTTTCAGGTGTGGGCAGACGGTGATTTTACTTTGGCCTTTAATGTTGTGCACAGCTTGGCACCTTTTGCTGCACTGTGCACATCCCACTGAGCTGAACTTAACAACAAATGTTTCTCTTTCTGAGAGGAAATTGGAGTACATAAACAACCCGAGCAAGAATTATTTCTACGCCAGTGAAGGTCTGACTGCAGAGTTAAAACTGATGCTGCACTGGCAGCTATTTCTGGAGGGTCTTTGCCTATAACAGCGGTTCCAAACATTTCCGGCTGCTTTAAGGCAAAGCAACACTTCCCACGCTTTTAAAAAAAATTGTTTAAGGCTTCTAGATGTCGTCACTAACTTTTTTAATGTGCATATTCTCTTCCAAAGATGTTTTGTTACATCATGTCATGATAGATAGAAGCTCTTTGAACTCTGTGAACTGGATTATGCTGATTTCAATCTAAAATAGTAAAATGGTGATTAGGCAAATGTGCTATGTGGAAACTTGTAGGACAGCCTTGCTATTCATAGTTTACCAACTGAGGTGGACGCGGACAGGAGAGTTGAGGCTCGGAACCACCCACAGTTACGGGTGTTTTATATTATTATTTTCTGAAGCCTTTTTAAAGCACACAATTAATTAAAGGAATCCACAAATTACTGGCTGTAAAAATAATTGGTAACTGCAACCCAAATGTCCACTTGCAAACCCTTTATTATAGTTGCTTATGTCAAAAACCTATGAGTAGCTAACTAATAATTTGTTCATTCATATCTTATTTGCAGTAATTTAGAAGCCTGGATCATTATAATGAAGCAATATTTCTAAGGGGAAAAAAGCAAAAATGACAGAAAACTGACAGTGAACTAAATTCTATTCTATTCTATATAATTTCCTCTTTCCTATTCATCTTGTGAACTCTAACAGGATCATGAGCCCCAGGTTAGGAACCACTGGCCTGAGGACATATTCATGCACTACATAAAGGAAATATGAATAGATTATTGAGAAACCCACTGACACATGCAAACACATACATCCCAGCACCATGTGCCTCACTGCAGCTCACGCTCCAGCCCTCTCGGGCTCTAAACTGACTGAGGGGATTATTGATTGTTGCCATTTAGGCTGACACGGGGCCCAGACTGGCCATAAGCTTGCTATCCTCCCAGCTATTGTCTGCACTGAAACCACTCTCCTTCATCACAAAGAGCGCTAAGGTTCCCAGCTGAGTGAAAGGTCTCCCACTACGATGGGAGTGACAGCAATGTCACTCCTTATTCTCTCCGTCTCTTCTTCATCTCCATTATGTCCTGGAACATCTTTTCATCTGTCTTTCTTATGCTCTTATTCCGGTCTTCTGCAATTAGCTTGTCTACTCCTGCCTCCCTTTTTCAACTCAAACTTTGTTCTTTTCCAACATTCTTCCTCCTGCCAAACACTTGACCTTTGCCTGGCAGTGTTTTTGTCCTGGCGTCAGCCCATGTCACCTCTGTTGCCCTTGTTTCTCTCCGGCTCTCCTCTCACTTCATCTCTCTTTCTGTCTGTCTTAATCTTGCAGGGGTTGGAAAACCACAGCACAGCTTTAGTCGAAAAAGGAAGAAACAAATACAGCAACTCCTCCTCTTCCTCCTCTCATCTGAGAAACCAAACCCAGATCACGGTTTGGCTTTTTGCTTGATAAATGGCTTAAATAATTAAATGATGATCAAAATTGTTTCTGATTAGTTTTCTAATCACTTCAGTACCCACTCCAGACCTCTGTGACAACACAGATATCTGACCAAGCAAGATTAGTCCCTCACTCTCTGTCTGTCCTGCTTTATCATTCCCTCTTCTCCCCTCTCCTAATCCCTCTCTCTTTCTCTCCTCTTCTCCTTGAGCCTTATGGGGATCAACCAGAAGCAAACTAATTTCCCTTCCCCGAAGCCTCGCTGCTCTCACCGTCTCTCACCGTCTCCCTCCACCTCCCTCTACCTCTACCTCTTTGTCAATCTTTCACCCTAATCTCCATAATGCAGTCTCTGGCAGGAGCGGCTGTATGTGCTTTGTCCAGGGCCGGGCTCTGGCTCTGGGATGATGAGCAGGTAGCTACGGGCACTCTGTCTACTGGTAATTGCAGCCGAGGCAGACGGAGCACAGCATGGGGGCAAGGCATGCATACACACACACACACACACACACACACACACACACACACACACAAGTATTATGTTCAGTCTCACTAAGTCAGAGGTTGGAGAAAATGTCAGAAATGGTCATTTCTTTGCATCGTGAATGCACACATTGCTTCTTCAAACAAGACTCAAAGTGTCAGTCTGCAGTCAGATGTAGGTAGGTGTCTGATAAGTAATGCTCATTGTTAGCATTGTTCAAGAAAACGTTTGCAGCACTGACAATACGCTCTTTCACTCTTTATCTATTGATTTTTATGGCTTTAGGTGCTCTCTCATGTATTCTTTATTTGCATTCTTCCGTGTTTTCTGACCATGTTTACTGTGAACTACTGTGAGCAAGATATTGAGCAACTATTTTGATGAATGGGAAGATTAATTAGGCTTAAATACAGGTAAACCAATCTGCAAAGCCTTATCTATACACGGGCTGGGTGATATCATAGTCTGGTAAGGTTATTACAGATTTATTTGTATTGGCACTGTTGGTGGTGTTGGCACATATGCATAAAGAAAAAAAAAAGATTGAAAGAGCAGTAAACTAAAACAATAAATGAATTACTAATTAATTAATTTGTATTTAACTTTAAAAGGGGGCGGCACTGTCCCTTTCACAGCAAGAAGGTTAAAGCAAGGGCCTCGACTAGGGGATTTCTGTATGGAGCTTGCATGTTCTCCCCGTGTCTGCGTGGGTTCTCTCCGGGTACTCTGGCTTCCTCCCACAGTCCAAAGACATGCACTTTATTGGTGACTTTGCCCGTAGGTGTGAATGTGAGTGTGAATGGTTGTTTGTCTCCATGTGCCCTGTGATGAGCTGGCAACTTGTCCAGGGTGTACCCCACCTCTCACTGAATGTCAGCTGGGATAGGGTCCAGCCACCCATGACCATGACGAGGGATACGGTGTTACAGAAAACGGATGGATGGACTTCAAAAGGTGCCCTGTGGACCTGAATTTGACCACTAGTAGTGCTATTAAGTAATGTATTTACTTGCCTGTCTGCGTTTTGTTCATTTAATGGCACACTAAATTTTATGATACTCAGTTACTGTCATCTGTAATATATGACTTGGATTACTTTCAAACGTTTTGAGTCCAAAAAAAGTCCAGTATCAGACATTCTCTATCCTGAAAGTTGGTGAAAATCTAAAATAAGAACATAGTTTCATCAAACCATGACTCTATATGCATATAATGTTTTGTTTATTATCTAAGCATCTCCATTTTCCATGTTCTTTTAAACTTTTTTCCCACTTTTCTGTTCCTTATTACATTTTAGGGATTATTTTTCCTTTGCTAACATTACGCATGCTCAAAATATAGGTAGTATTCCCTGAAGCAGGGAATGTTTTACCTTTACCTGCACATCAGGCAGTCTTCCCCATTGACCACATAAGGGCTGTGCATCATTACTACCTGCTATGAAGCGCCTGCAGGGAAATAAATGAATAGAAGCACAAAGGAGGGCATCAGTTTAGTGGTCGCTGTAGGGGGCGTTTATAACACCTTGCAAGCTCCCCAACACCGCACAATAAGAAGGTTTTTTATCGGCCATATCAAATTACCATGTGCCATGCTGAACACAAGCCACAGCCATGGGTAAAAACACAATAATGGCAACCAAAAGGGATCCTAGGTAAGAAAAGTGTGAAGCATAGTGGGAGGAAAGGGTGAGAAAATGAAGCAGCGGGGAACATTTTGACCATACGATTCAGAATCTGGCAGAGGAATGTGGCGCTGCAGGAGGAAGAGGGTGGATTAATAGAATCTGTAAAAGGTAAGTGGGCTGGAGCATCTTGCCAATATCAGTTTTATCGCCACCGGAGTCAAATGTGTTGCTACAAGTTCCTATAATACATGCTGCGGATAATGAGAGACCATGTCATCCATTTAGTCTCATTTCCATTTTACAGCTCTTTGATAGGAGGAATCAGAGAGCACTGGCTCCAACAGAGACTTTATGGCCCTGGGCTTCACTGTATGTGTGTAGGTAGTGTGTGTGTGTGTGTGTGTGTGTCATCTAGCACACTGATGTGCTCCTGTTGATGAACTGGACCGTATAAAAAGCAATGACAAATTTAATGGCTGCCATAGACAGTGCTGTCAATGTTCCAATTGAGCAAAGTGGTTATTTCCACTTCTACGGTCACGCATATCTGACACAGTAATTTTTGGTCAGAGCATGTGATAATCCTATGTTTATGTGCCCGACTGAATCTGTTGGATGGATATGAAAAGAAAAAAAAAAAAAAAAAGGTTATCCTGGGTCTTTGTATTATCCTAATCACACCATCTAGTCCTCAGCTATGTTTTGCTCATCTGCAGGACTTGGGTTGATCATTTTGACTCTGTTTTGATAAGCTATTCAGCTCTATCATTTACACTCTTGTCCCTAGAGGTCAGGGGTCTGGCGTCAGACTCAGTGCAGCATCCATGGAGCAGCTAGAGTTTCCGTTTCTTGCTCAAGGACACTTCAGCAAAGTTGATATCTGTTGACAAGAATGGAATCTGAGCTGTGTTCCGAAAATATGCATTGCTGTCGGACTCAATGTACTTTACTGTTTTGTAGTGACAGGAAGGGCTGCAGTATATTGAAAAAAAATGCAACTTTGGAGCAATACGGAATCAAATTTTACGACAAAACCGGGAAAAAAATGTAGATTTTTTTTTCCGTGAACAGTTATGATCAATATGCATCACAGGCTTTATTTCAAAAACAACGGATTCAACAAATTAGATGCAGTCTTCTCTTGTAGCTAGGGATGAGCAATATCAATATCCTACTATGAGACAGCCCTCCCAAAAAGAACAGCAGCATTAGATATTTTGGCAAATGGCAGAATTTGGCAGAATGACGTGGCAAAGGATCAAATAAGACAAGTCAATGTAGGAAAGACATAAGGGTGGACGAACACACGGGTCAGTGGGAGACCGCTGTTCAGTTCCCATTTCAAACAGACAGTCAACGATCTTCCTCTAAACATAACCAAGTCATTTGTTGTGCCTGAACCGAAGTGTAACCACAGTGTCGTCAAATCGTAAAACAGATTTATTTTTCCACAGTGATTTGTAATGGTTTTTGGAAGGCACAGACAAATGATGTTGTCCTGTCCACACCGCCAGAAAACATCTTCTGTGTGTCGTTCTGGGCGGCTGCTCTCAGCATCTCAGCCAAACCTTAATGACTGTCACTGTCAGTGAACACATGGTCCATTAACAGTTGCAAGGTGCAACTAACTGGCAGAGCGTTGCTTTCTAGCAGTGCTGCAAATCTGTCTGCTCTTTGTACTTGAAAAAAACAAAATCAATAGTCTAAAGTATAAACAAATGTCCCGATTTAAGAGAGCAGTCTGTGCAATCTGCACATTTATTTTTTATTATTTTGCCCGGGGAGCCCGGTTGTCGACAAACACAGTGTATTCTATATACATGACACAGTCTGCCATTTGGTAACTCTCATGATTTAATCATGGTTTTTGAAAAGCAGCTTATTCTGATGATCCCGCAAAGCCACCTTGACATTCTGTGCTCTCTCTGCGCCAACTGTCTCCTAAAATAATATCTTATGCCACTGTTTACAGGGAAATTATCTTCAATTTGAGGGCAAATAGGGTATCATTGCATAACCCAAAGTGAACACTGAAATGCACATTCAAATTTGTGCACCATAAGTATGATTTATGAGCCAAGTGTGTTTGCCTTTCAGCTCCGTATGAGAGTAATCCCTGTGCAATGAAAAGATGATTGAGGATGGACTGCCTTTTTGGTGATTTTCTCCTTTTTTCAAGCCAGTGATTCCTCGGAGAATGTACCTGTCCATCACATCCGTGCCTGTAGGGCCTTGGAGGGCGGAATCAGGAAAGGAGAAATAATGAGAGCTCACACACGGCTGCAAAGAATTCAGAGACCCCTACTCGGTGGGTGCTCTTCCTCTTTACCCCCCCTCCCCACTTTAGTCCTGCAGCGCTCCAAAGACACCACCCTTAACAACAGTAATACACCTTCCAGTGACCACTGACTCACTATCCAAAGGCAAAGAGAGGGTTGTGATCACACATCGGCAGCCTTTTGGGGACTAGGCGTAAAAGAAAACTGGGAGACTTCAAAGAGAGAGGCAGAACGCCGAGCTTGGGCCAAATCGCATTGTCTCTGTCTATCAGTTTGTATAGCAACACACGGTAACACTCACTGACACTCAAAACAAAAGAGGCCAATTATTTCCACACTAGAATTCAGACTGCACTGGGTTTTAAAAGTTCAATAAATGATTTTTATACAGCTATTTACTTTTCCTCTCTCTTTTCTGGTGGATTTAAATGACACCGTTGTGCAATGCTGTCAGGGGGAAAACAGGACCAAAATAAAGTGGAGGATGAAAAAAGAAATAAAGACAGAGTGCTTATTGTGAGTAAAACATCTCCAGTGATTTTGAAAGGTGCTGCTTTTTCAGTTACAACAGCTGAATCGTTTTAGTACAGTGAAAAACAAAAATGCATTAATGTCACCAAGGGAAAATAAAGACATTTTCTCTGAAGGCTGATTTCTGTGCCGAGTAATTATGACTTAGCATCTTATAAAACAAGAAAAGCATATTATAATCTCATAATTATGACACCTCAAATTTATGGTTTCCATTCGCTTTTTGACTGCAATGTACTTTCATAGAATGGGACATTCATGTGCGTGAGGTTGGAATCCAGATGACACGAAGAGAATGACATTTCGGGTGATCCGGACCTCAAGCTTTTGCTCATCCCACATCCAAACGAGACACTGTCATATCTTGTCCATGTTGTTACTCTAAGTGTGAACTCAGACAGCTCTTAAGCCTCACCGAGCTCTTCCCAACAGTCGGCGTCCCCTTCGCCGAGCACCAACACCGGCCACATCGCAGACAGCAGCCTCTTGCTCAGCAACCACCTGTTTCTGTGGGTATCACGGTAACGAGCTCTTTTAATAATGAGGTCGTGGGAGTGGAGCATGGAAGGGAGGGATGGAAGGGGGTCTAAACACAGGAAGGGAGAGGAAGTTCCTATTTATAATTCATGTCAGGAGAATTATCATCAGCACTGTGGCATTTGGAATGAATTATTGATTGCGTCTTGGAAGCTTTATGTAAAAAACTTGCAGTTAGGGGGTCCTGATGGACAGGGCGTGAAGTAAGAGGGCACAGGGATAGAAGAAGCAGCCACAAAACTGTCTGCTGTGGCAGGAGGATGTGTTTTCACAGAAGGTTATGAAGATAAATTCTCTCTTTGGGGAGCACTGGGTGTAATCTTGGATCAAGGGATATCTTGTTTAGTGGGATAAGCGGTAGTGGAGGTATTCAGATCAGTTATGTAAGTAAAAGTAACAATATTGCAGTGTAAGAATACTCTAAAGTCAAGTTTCTGCATTGTATTATTGATGCATTGCATGTAGGCAAGCTAATTAGCTGAGCTCATTTCCCTACTTTATATACTGCTGGGTATCTGCAACGGATCATATCTTATGAACCAATCGCATGTTTTTGTATGAAGAATCTCTGAAAAATAACTAGATAATATTTCTGTAAATATTAAATGTTTTCAGATTCAAGTTGGGTTTAGGGGTTAGGGTTAGGGTTATCAACCTGACCTCATCGTATTCAAATTGATCTAAAACAAGGGCTCCGGGATTACACTTTGCAGTAAATCTGTCCGTACCACTCACCTCCTCCAGACAGCCAAAGTAATCATAGCTTTAAAAATCCTCTTGCACCTTGACAGTAAAGGACTGCTGTTAAGGACGCAGTCGTTAATGGAAGGGGACGGATTGACCTGAGTGAGCGACCCTGGCTGTTTGACCCTTAAACCTCCCCCTATCACTTACTGCAGTCTCTCCAGCCCGAGTCTGACAAGCATGGATCACTACCTTTTCTTCAGCCACTTTTTTTTCATTACAAAAAGCACAGAGAGAATCAATACCAATACCAACATACAATCCATGTAACCCCCCATAGTGAATGGACACTGGTCAGTAACCTTATATAATTTGTCTTGTCGAATAGGAACACACATTTCCAACGAGAATGAATGTGGCTGAATTACTTTAACGGAACAGAAGTTACAAAAACAATTACATGTGTTGCTTACTTTTTTCAACACCATCAACAGACTTTTAACAGTGCTAAGACTCTCTGAATTTATCCTAGAACATGACACTTTCCTTTGGGCACTCATATGTGAAATTGATGTTATTTCTCAGTAGCTTAACTTATCCTGAAAAGCAAGCCTAACTAAGACGCGTAGTAACTCAGGCATAACCCTGTAAAATACCTAAAAAAAAAACAACTACAGACAACAAAAGGTTCAAAAGTTTAATGCACTTTGCATGTTAGAAAATGTTCACATAGTTAGAGAAAACGAGCGCAGGGCCAGACTTAGGGCTTGTGACTGAGGTTAAAACCCACTTCAGTAAATAGCACTCAGGCAGGCGGGCCAACGGTGACTGAGGCACGTTCCAGATGTTAGTAGTACTGGGCGTGGATGCTAAGCAACTAGCTATTTTTAGCCGCAGAGCACAGGAAGGAAATGAAAGGAGCAGAGTTCAGTGTGCGCGGGATTCAGAACAGCAGAGAGGGTAATCAAACACTGGCGACCAATGGCAATCACACAGTTCTGACACAATGGTGGCTCGCCTGCCGCTGGCTTAGTCTTATCACAACATAGTCACACTGAGAGTGGGTGTGAGATGAATGGGTGGGGAGAGGAGGAAGAGATGGATGGGGGAAGTGAGAAGGAAAGAAAAGCAGCCGAGAGTTGAGTAGCTGGTACAAATTTAATCAGGGGATTGGTGTTTCCTTCACATTACAACTGTCCATCTGCTTCGAGGTGCGTTGTGTGTATTGGTTGTTAAGAAACTGATTATAAGCTATAATGCAGAGGAGATTTATGTGATATAAATGGATGAATCAGGTAAAATACCTGATTCAACATGCAGTCACTCACACTCTGATTCCTCTCTTAAAAGGAGGACAATTTAGCTGTGAAGTGGAAAAGTTCACAAATACAAACCATCACCGCGAGGTCGCTGGAAAATACGCCTGTTGTCACCTCAGCCACCTACCTAGTGATAGCTGTTTCATGTAAACAATGAGCTCAAACCGAGAGACCAATTTACATTCAAATGCGCCGCACAAATAAAATCCATTCACCTTGACACTGTACTATCGAGTCGATGTGCATCACTTGGATGGCTCTGACACTTCGCGAGTCAGTCAGTCATGACTTCAAGGCTGTTTAGATGAGACAGAAATTAATGCGAGCAACACTGTCTGCATTTCAAACAAACGACACCATTGCCTTTAATGAAGACGGCAAATCTGTCAGAAAGCTTCCTTCCTTCACTGCTCTCCAGTCACAGACGGAAAATTACCAAACTGTTGATCGATGGTTAACAGGTGCAGGCTAATTATGCTAATCATGGCAACAGCCAAATAAACTGATTGCCATGTTCATTTAAATGACAGCAATGTTCCTTTGGTGGCTAATTAAAATAGGTTGGGAGAAAGGAAACGAGGCGGCTGGGTTCAGATAGAGGGAGGTGTTTAAATAAAAGAGTTCTCTGGGGTCTACTGTAATAAGCTGTATTTCATTGGTTTAATGATGTCATAATGAATTTCTAATGATGGGGGATGGGCCAGGGTGCAAAGTCGAGAAGTGCGGTGATATGTGCATGAAACCACACAGCTACTTCCCCGCCCCAGCGAACAGAAAACGCAACATGGGAGCCTTATCTCATGTTGTGGGTAGCGGAGGGTATTCCTGGTTGAAATGAGTGGAAGCAATGAAAATAAAAATCAGTAGAGGACATCAAGCAGCGTGTGTGCTCCATCTGGTTAAATACTAGCCCCACTGGAAAGGGTAGGTTGAAGGTTTTAAAGGGGCAATTTTTATTTTTTTTTTTTTTTTCAGCACTGGGCCCAGTTGGCCTCAGTCTCCATTTGCATCTGACCCGGGAAAAGGCATCATTAGAGGGAGATACGGCGATCAGAGGCCAGGGGAGATGAACTCTGGGGCCCCTGACAGCCACTACGGTGGTATGAAAGGTGGATAGGGGCTGATTAATGTTTATAGAGGCAGCAGCTATCAAAACCCTTCTCTATTCCCTCTCCTCCCCAATGCCCTCTGTTTTAATTCGTTTTTCAGAGGAGATTAAAAATATACAGTTTAGGCTCTATCTTTGCAAACAGCCCATTTGTTTTCCAAAGGAGTGCCACCAGGGACATACTGAGAGCTCCACCTATTATTTCGCTGAGGAATCTCTCCTTTTTATTCCCTTTCTTTGCCGTCATAAGAGGTAAAATATTTGAAGAATGAACACTGGTTTATACACAATATGCTGGTGTTTGATCTCTTTGCACATTATTTCATTTTTTTTTGTTTAAACCAAAATTGTGGCATCACTGTCTCCAGGAAATTTGGTATTCCAATCACACTGCAGGAGAAGAGAACCTTTGGATGCACTCAAGCAAAAAACTGTCAGTGTCTTTGGAGGGATAGCTCCCACAAGTGGCATCCAATGTGACTGTCGTCTACTGTATGCATGCACCACTCTCCACAACTGACATCAATGGTCAGTGGTAAAGCTTAAGATGCAGGAAGCTTAATGGAACTCTTTGAATACGACAGAAACAAAATAACAATCTCTATCTATTGGTAGGTTTTTTTTAAGTAGCTCTTGGTCTGAAAGGGCGCGTCCTTGCATCAAAATGGGCACTGGTTCACTTTGTAATAAACCATTATTGTCTGTATCCTTTTACCAAGCTTTTGTGTAAGGTGAAAACAAAGGAGCGATAAAAGAATGATATGAGAAGAAGAGATGGATGATACCGTACTATGATATAAATGACGGAAGTTAGAATACCCTTTATTTGCGATCAGATACAGGCACAAAGAAACTTTTGTGTCAAGGTAACAAAAGAGGGAAAAGCACATCCAGTGATGAGACTCTAACTGCCCGAATAAAACAGCCTCTTTTTATCTTCTGTTTATGAGGCATTCTCACTATTTAAATGTATGCCACATTAGTGGGGATCTACTCAATTCAATATATTATAATGTGATGTTTGGCCTTAATGGAAAATCAATGATGAGACAAGCCCGCCACCGCTGAGACCATACAAAAGCAATTTCCAAATTGACATATGGAGGGCCTATGTGATTGATTCTGACTGCTGTTGGATTTTAATACCGTTCACTGCGAGCTCATTGACTCTCAGACATCGTCTTGTGGTTTATCTGCGAACTGCCAAATGAGTCCTTGTCTGCTTTTCCTTCTCAGTCCTTCTTTGGCCTGTCTTCTCAGCCCAAAGCGGGGGGAGTGGAAATATTGTATTAGATCCGTTAGATAAATGATTGGATAACTCTTCATAAATATGACCTCTTTGTAACTGATCACAGTGAGATGTAATGCTGTTCATTCAGATCTCACCTCTGCAGAGTGATCTCCATCACTGGAGTACAAATTCTACATGTCCCTTCAAGAATCATCTGAAAAGCTACCAGCACTGGCATCAGCTGTTATCATCAATTTAATGACGTACTATCTCTGTTGTTTGTTATACTGTAACAGCCTACTAGCCTTGAACGAAGCTAACCCCCAAATCCCCCCCTCACCGCAGTCATACGGATTAGAAAGTACAGACAAACAATTCACTTTCAAGAGCTGAAACCAACAGGATATGCTGATCATGGATTACCAGCCAACCCCTCCCCCCATTGTCCAGTCCCATGAAGAGAAAATATGTCATAATCTGATGACCTCGTTCCCTGTGTTCCAATAGTTTTGAATTGCCCCTGAAATCCCAGTAATTCATTTATATGTTGTTATCATGTACTGTACACAATGTACTTAATTCCACATCTGACATGTGCAACCTATAGTTACATCCATTCACTTTTCCACCAGTTATCCAGGTCACATCAGGCTGTGCAACGCACCCAGATGTGCTCCCATCCTTTCCAGCTGCAACCTCCAGCTCCACATGTCGGACATTCCAAGAAGTTTTCTGAGTATATGTTGGGCACAGACACCTGGATGGAAACATGCACAAACCATCTCCAAAGGAAGGGATCCATGACACATCATGATCCAATGCTGTACAACCTTTGAGTGCAAAAGACCAGCAGTCGTACTCCAATCTCGTGAACAGTGCCCACTCAGATTCCATCTCCCTAACCTCCCCCAGCATGAAGGGGGGTACCTCGTGGGAAGTGGCCTTATGACTACCAATTTAATAAACACAAAAATCCACTTGACTATCTCATAAAAACAATCCATAAAGCTAATATGATGTGCGAGTGAGTCAGCCACCCTTACTGCTGAGCCAACACACATCCGCACTGTACTCCAACAGCAGACTTTTAGAAAGCGAGAGTTCAGCTCTCGTCTCTCAGTGACATGAGATGAGATTGCTGACCCTGAAGTGTTACACCAAATGCCCATTCTGAGCTTCCTGCTCCATATTGAGGTTAACGTAACTGACAGATTTGACTTTGAACTACCTTTAAACCCAAGCATATCACACGGGCATGAGTGCGTGCACAAACAACTCAGACATGCTTGTACACCTCCACCACACACGCACATGCTTGGGAGGAGGTTTTATTTGATGTATTGCACTGATAAAGAGTCATAAACTACCCGTCATCAGCCCGTCTAAAAATATGTAATCATAAAAATACCACAGACTACATCTTTTTCTTCATCTGACAACAGAAAGACATAGATCCTGCTATAAATGATACTATCAGTTACACAAGCAGCGTCACGTCTCAAAGTGGCAGCTGTAGTTAGAATATAGCCAACGGGCAGCACCGTTTTCGATCGGATCACAGTGTCAGTTCAAGTGCAGAGCGTTTTGGAAGCTGAAAAGTAGAGCATCCATCCGTATGTCTAATGTTTAACTCACCTTGCCGAAGTCTCTGACATCGAAGAGGTCAAAAGGGTCAAACAGCTCGCTGTTGCGCAGGCCGAACTTGTCGTGGCAGACCTTGAGGAATGTCCGGATGTTTTTCAAACACAGGAACTGCAAGACAGGGAGAGAGGGAAGACAAAACATGAATGCATGCTCAAACTGGAGCAGACACAAATCCAGCTACAGCATATTGGATTCATTCAAAGTGTTGCAACAGCATGATTAAACAAGAAGAATATTTGCCCCAAAAAACATGTTTAACCAGACTGTTTAATATCCACTATCAGTGCAACAACAATTTTGTAAACATTTAATTTCCTGGCTGATGATTGGCAGCCTCTCCATTTCATCCTCTCCTGGTGTATGTGTGATTATCCAGCACCAGAAGGTGAGCAGGCTGATTGCTGCTCCTGAGGCTGATGGGCTGCCTCTCTGATCCAGATAAGGTGAGCCACAGAGGAGCCTGTCTCCTCAGAGAACAGACAAGCCCACCAGCGAGCTGCCTCGGGGTAAAGGTGGCCTGCTGGACTTAGACACTGGCTTCACACTTTGAGGTTCGCAGGTCACAAATCAGACAAAAAAAAAAAAAACAACCATACGTCCCGTAGAAATGAAGCTCTGGCATTCAGAAAGGAACTTTTTAGTGAGTTAAATTGGTTTAATACTCAGTCGGGTATTCAGGAAAAGAAACAAGAGGCAATCACTTCAGGGTATTTAGAGATACAGATAAGGTGATGCAGAAGTGAGAAGCTGCCAAGCAGTAATTAAAGACGGTTCTTTAGTGTCTGTTTGAACCTTTTCTCAGCACCAAATGAGTAGGATTGATTGTAAAGCATCGGCTTTCTTCAGCTCAACTTTTGTGTGTGAGAAATCTTCTACATGTTAACAACAAATGTGTCTAATCTGCAGTGTTGATTAGATAAAATTATAAGGCCAATATAATCTTACTGCAGATTGGCAAATGCAACCAGGACTGATAGCAAATATGAAGGGGATGGTGGAGTTTGCAAGGACCCTGCAGCAGCCACGAATACTCATAACAAACTGCATAATACATTCTCTCTGGTCACGAATATTGATGGTCCCAGTCCCTAAAATATGCCATCACACAGATAAACCTTGAGGGCTGGGGAATAGGCCAATAACTGCATGGGAGCATTGAAATATTAATGATAAGCATAACTGCCTCCCCATCTCCTCATCTTTGAGTGTGTGAAGAACACATTACCTAGCATGTAAATCCTAGATGCTGCTCAGATATGCCCTTTCATTTCTCCAGTGCGTGAGAGATATGAACTGATGGCTATGCAAGCAGAATGTGCAGTGAAAGAGTTTGGAGTGAGAGAGAACAAAACGCTCGGTTGCCTATTCTACTGAAAGCTTTGACAGCATACGTCAACCTAGTAATGGCTGCTAAAGGAAGCGGCAGCCTCGCAAAGTCACAAATCACATAATGGTTAATGTTAGCACGCCTTCAAGGCAGCTACGGCAGCACCAGCGGGTCTTTAGGTACAGTGATATGCTGCAGAGCATCCCCACTCCACAGGAAGTGGAAAGTGCACAATGTCCTCGTTTAAACTTTACTTCAGCTTGATGAGCCACGATGTTTCCTGATGTTACAATGGACCATGTGAGACATCTGCATCAGCCTGTACTAATTAGCTTTCACGCTTTGGAATGAAATGAAATAAAAAAAAACAAAACAAACACTGTAAAACTCATTGTTCCCACTCCAGTAATTTGTCAGATAAAAAGCAGAGTTTCATCTGATACGGTTTCCTGGTATTTTGTGGCATTTTGCTCGGCCTCTCCTGGCCACACCTGAGAGCCCTGCTGACTCATTCTCATTCATGTGCGCACATCTGCTCAGTCCCAGTGTCATGGGTGCGGACCCCATAACAGAGCCACACCGGCCAGTGAAAAGAAATGCGATTGGTTGCCTAGTCGAAGTGACATTTACAGTTCAGCGGCGAAGGTTATCGTATCTGCAGAACCTCACGTGCAGTGGGAAAAAAAAGCAAAAAAAAAAAAAAAAAGCTTATTTTCCCATCCCTGATATGAAATGGTAACATTTGCTGGAGTGGTTTGGAGAGAGAGGGAGACTGTGCAGATATGGATCAGGGGGGAGAAGATGTGTCTGACATTCTAATGTATGTTTGGTGATAAGAGAGCCAGGGTAGGGGTAAGGAGAATTGCTATGATCTTGATGAAAAAAAAATACACCATTTCTTGTGGAGTGGAGAGTGTGAGTGCACCTGGGAATAAACAGGCTGCGGTCATCTCCTTAGGCTGAGGTTGGCCTTAGCACAATCCATCTGGAATTACCTCACTGTGGTCTGCAACACATTCAAGGCCAGGCACAGATATTCCTCCATTTTTCACAGTGCTGTGAGTGCATCTGGCACACACACACACACACACTCCGACATCTCCAACACATAAACTGTTCTAAAATTGACTACAGTGCTGATAGAATTCCTGTAAACATGTCTTCATAAAACATGAAAACACATTTTAACTTCAACAATTAGGCGATTAAATTATCCACTGAGAGAGAATCATTTCCAAGAGCTTTAAGAATCGATTTGTTTCGAGTAATTTATTAAGTGAAACTTTCATGTCAGACAGCATCTCAGTCTCCAGGAACTCTGTGATAAACAATGAAGACTCTACACTTGCTGTGCATGCTGGCAATATGATCGTGTGTGGTTTCTTAGCCTTTGCCACTACATAGCTAGCCTGTAGTGGTTTCTCTGACATTTTTGCGCACTTCATCATCTCACTCTTGTGTTGACTTTTCAACAGAAAGAAGAACCTACATCAGTGTTTCTCAAACTTTTTATATCACCTCAGAAAATATTCATCTCTCCAAGTACCACTATTTTGACAGACATTAAAATCCAGAAGCATAGGCCGACCTTTATCAGCTACAGACAGTTCATGCAGAAGGCATGGAGAAGATTATTTATTTTTGACTGTTGCTGAATCCTGAACAGAACTGGTTCTAGAACCAGAGCTCATTTGGTGTTAAAGGGGTTCTCCTGAGCCGCACTTCACTTCCTAATATTTCCTGTTCGGCGCCATGATAGCAGTGTTTTTGAACCAGTCATTTAACCTCTGCTTATATCTCATATTACATTTTAACTAATCATGCATGGATGTACGCACTATGCAAATGAACGTGCCTACATATCAGGCTATCAGATATTCACTAATTTTTTTTTTTTTTTTTTTTTTTTAAATCCGATCCCTCCAAGTACCACTACTACCACACTATGAAAGTCAAGTACCATCAGTGGTATCATCCTTCCTGACTAGTAAGTTTAAGTTCAACCTCTCATAACTCTGCATGGGTAAGCAGTGACGAGGTGATTCGCTGACACTGATATTGTGACTTGAGGAGAGAGGCTTGTGGGACAAATTATGATGTATGAGGTGGCTAATGATCTGCATTTTCATGATAAGTTTTAGCTATAGGATGTGTTTTATTTGAATGGACTTTATTGTATCTGCAATGTCAGACTATGTTACTTTTAAAGACACCCTTGGCAAAGCCAGAAAGCACCCCATGATCTAAATGATTACTTTTTTTTTCAGTAACTGCGACAGATTAAACTTTTCATTTTCAGGATTGCAGATTAGATCATTACTGCGATACCGTTTTAATCGATTTCATTACCGCAGAACCCTGTGATTGCTGTTTCAAGCAACACAAAACGAGACTAACTCCCACATATGGTTTTACAACGGAAGCATTACAATAAAAGTTGATCGCCAGTGAAGGCAACGTTCAGGTGTTTGTTCCCTTTTGGCTGTTACATTATCGGTTCTTTGCTGTGCACCTACGGCTCGCCTAAGACTCTTATAACGCTGCAAATCAATAGTTTTCCTCACCTGTGTCATGCAACAAAAATAAAACAAACAGAACAGAACAGAACAGATAAATCATGTGCATTTGTTCACATAAGTGTTTACCACTTGCTTCAAGTGTTGAAGTTACCATTGTGTCAGCCCCACTACTCATGGCTCACTTAGTGCTAAAATTGCGCCTCTCAAGGCTTTCAGTCCCGTCATCAAATGCAGTATTCATCAGTCCCCTTACTCTCTGTAAATATGTGTACTGAATTTGGCTTTTTACAAATTAGAAAAAAAAGATCCCTTTAGCTAAGAGGAAAAGAAGAGGTCAGGAAGTAAGAAAGTGAATGAGGAAAATGAAAGGAGATGTGAGGGAGGTGAAGACAAAAAACTATATAGAGAAAGACTGCCTGTATGTGTTCATCTGTAGACTTTTTTACAAGGTGGCTTGTGTGCTCCACTGGAGCGACAGCTCTGATTTTGACTTCTCAGTCAAGAGCAAACAACTCTTAAAAGAGACAGACTTGTTGTCAGGAAGGCGGGAAGGAAGAGGAGAGAGCACAGAGAGGGGAGGAAGCAGGAGGGAGAGGAGCAGCAAAGAGGAAAGAGTCAGGTAACAAAGTCCCGTCACATCCCTGACAAGCCTTTCTACCATATCACTGTGACACATCACACAGAGAATAATGCATTGATCCTCGAGGAGGGTGGCCCTTATCTGCACACACTCCTACACGCCCATATCTGAGGGGGTACAAATTAAAGGTTCCTGGTAAAAAAAAAAAGAAAAACCTGAACAACAGCAAATTGAAGAAACGGGATGCAGAAAAGAATCTGGCGGATGTGGAGGATCTGGAGAAGGGGAGGAGGAGGGAGGGGAAAAGGTGTGTTGTTTTGCCAAAACTGAAGCTCTTTGGTGTCAGGGAAGAGGGGAGGGTTGAGCAGGGGAAAGTCAAGAGAGAAAACAACTCATGTGGGGGAGACATAACAAATTAGGAGGAAGCTGCAGGTAAGGCTGAGAGGAGTCGGTTCCAAAACTGTGCATGAACTTATTTGATCAGTTTCCTCAGTATATTTGATTAGAATGTGTTTCCTGGATCAGTCACCTGCTGACAATGATGACATAAAAAGAATGCATGTTGTGTCTAAGCCTGTGCAATATAAGGAGATATATATATATATATATATAATGTGATGATCGACAGATTATATTGTTTCATATTATGCTCTATGACTTATTTCATTGTGTCAAATCACATTCTCACAGTAATATTTTCCATCATTTGGACAACTCTTTGCGTCCCATGCAGCACAGATGAAGGCAGGAAATTTGACCCCGACCAGCCAAGACTAAACAAGGACCTCGCATCTAAAAGAGAGGCCACTTCTGCCATATGAACGTGGTTTGTGTATGAAAAGTCAGACGCTGACCAGTCTTTGCTTTGCAACGATAGTTGAAGTGTTTCGCTCAAAGATTCTAAATAAAAGCAGAAAAATAATCAAATATGATTAAGTACCGTACAGTATATAACTCAGAATCAGCAGAGAGACGAACAGTTAATGCAGGTAGAGACGACCCAGTAAGCTGCGTCGCTGATGTATTGCTGCTCCTGCTAACACTAGTTAAATCACAGGACAAACAAAGACATGCAGAAAGCTGGTCAAACAAAACCGAAACAATTCTGCGAGTCTAAACAAGATCACAAATACCGAGGCGTGGCTCGCAGATGAAGTTGCAGATACACATCATGCACTTGGCTCGGGCTCAGCTTATTTCCCACGGTGGAGATAATGCTTTCATTATCATGGGAAATAAGCAGTTAGTTTTAATTTAATAAAATTTATTAAATCATCAAAATAAGAGAGCATCATTTTTTGTCAATTTCAGAGTCATTCTCTCAACCCCGGGAGAAACATATAACGTCGCCCTTGCAGGAGGCCTTTGAAGAAGAGAAATAATTAGCGAGGAGTTCTTGCTGCCTATTCAAGACACAGATACGAGTGTACAGCAATATGACTTCTCTCTCCATGATCAAAGACCATTTCAGATTTTGTTCCTATATAGAATAAATCCACTTCCCACATAATTCCTGACTCATAATCCAAACAAGGAAGGCATCTTCGGCTATAGTAGAGAAAAATCAGTGGAGAGCAGTCTACTTTAAAGGATTCATCAGAACAGAAACTTGCTTAACTTGGCAAAAGTTGTTCTCTGTACAGCTGTCCTCCTCCTACAAACACAAACTACACTGAAATGACTTATTTGGGCTAATCTGGAGCAAAGGAAAATGAAATGTTTTAAGAGAAAACAGCCTTTGTGCGTCTCTGAGCTATAATGGAATCAATACAAATGTCCATTTAGGAATTAAATCAATGAGAGGAAAACATTAAGGTTTGTTATTGTGAGAGGAGAGGAGAGGAGAGGAGAGGAGAGGAGAGGAGAGGAGAGGAGAGGAGATGATTTATAACCAGCAGAATGAGGTGAGTCAGACAGGAGATCAGATACTCAGACAGCCAGTCAGAGAATTGGAGTCAATGGAAGAGACTGATGCCTGTCTGGGAACTGTGAGGCAGCCAAATACTCTTTCACATACACACACATAGACACAAAATCCCCTCATGTTGTGTTTAGGGCAGTGAATCATTCCACACTCTCAGAAGAACAGGAAGGGAAGTCTCAGCAGGTGAGAGAGAGCAGCAACAACTAGCTCACGTGACCACAAGAAAAAAAAAAAGGCTGGCTGAGCTGTTTCCGGCAATCTATACACACACATTCCCCCACACACAGAAATACACACACACATATGCCAGGTAGAGGTGATGATGGATCTCGTAAACTTTGGGTTTGGTTAATGATCCCGCGGCCAAGGTGTTGATTGCTTTCTGGTAAGGAGAGATTTATGCCTGCCGGTGATCAGCGCTCAACCTTTTCCAAATAAACCTCATCCAAACGCTCGGCTCTAGAGTGCAGCACGTGTCTATAATACTAGCCCAGTAATATCTCACTCAGTCTGAAAATCTTCCATTTGTTAAACATAAAAACAATAAATAAACAAGCGGAATGAAAACTCACTCTGGAAAGAACATCTCCTCACGTTGATATGGACATGTAATATATGTATTGATGGATTAAACTCTCCTCTTTTTAGTATGCACCTGGAATCGTGAGTTTACACCTGTGCGTATTACCTCGCACACAGTGCAAGATGTGCTTGCTTGACTTTTTCTTTTTTTTCTTTTTTTTTGCCCTTAGTTTCACCTCTTTTATAAAGAGATTGTCCTGCCTTGCTGAAATGATATATACTGTACATTTAAAGGTCCAGTGTGTGGGATATAGCTGCAGTGGTGTAGCTGCTGTCCAAACACGGTTAAAGATGGCAATCTCCATGGAAGAGGGCCCGCTGTGACTTTAGAGGAAAAAGGCTCATTCTAAGGTTACAAAAACAAAAGAAATTCAGGTGATTATACACTGATGAAAACATAGTTATGAACATTATATTCCATTTCTTCCATATTTTGTAGAGCTCTGTAAATTTTACACACTGGACCTCTAATCTGTATTTTTAAAGTACAGTCCTTAAATCAAAATCAAAGATAAGTTAGCACGATGCAAACACAACATTATCTATTATTTTGGTTCAAGGAAATTAAACATGATTTGAAGCAGAGCACATACTTCCTCCTTTGTGATCTCTGAATCCCCTTTTCAAAATCGATATCTGTTTTGATGAATATTTTAAACCACAAAATGTCTTCTCTGAGTTTACAAGGGTTGGAAATAATAACCAATGTAGAATAATCTGTTGTGCTGAATATTTGTAAAAGTTTAATAGCTTGAAATGAAAAAATGAAAGCATTTATGTTTTGAATGTGAAGGTCCATGCACACCCCTCTGTACTAGGTCAGTAAATGTTTTGGTGGAATGCGCCGGGTGACACCCAAAGGGGATTAATGACCATTAGGGCTTTTCCTTCCCTCTTCCAGGTCACCCAGATGTTAAAGTCAGTGAGGAGAAAGGCCTTGCTCCTGCAAATTAGAGAAGATGAACGCTGCATGAATAATGCATTGCAATAGTATGCAAATGTGTTAATCTTATCCTATTACCCCTAAAAGCCTGTAAGCAGGCATGGATTGACCACAGTTTTAAATCTCGTACAACCCACAGCAGACAAGGCAGAACTGCTTAGCTAGCGAGGCCCACGTGGCGACATGTTAAAATATGGAAGTTAAATAGGCTAAGTACGGTTTTCACTGAGGTTAATCTCCATTACAAAAGAAGATAATTCAGCTAGGAGCATCGAGTCTGGAGGGAGAAAGTCACCACAATCGTAGAGCATGACTACATAATTAAATCAAGTCCACCTTCACCTTTACACTGGCTACTCCTGAAAACACAAGCACACTCTCTAATTCCATGTAGGGCAAGCCTGAGATAAGAAGCACGCGACATGAGGAAGAAAGCATCGGTTGAACTCCTGTAACATGCCATCAGTAACATGCTCGCCATATGGACACATTAGGTCATTCGTGAGAAAAGAGAAGCAGTGAACCCGAAGCTAACTAAAAAGGAGACCCCCTTCCTGGGAGTGAAAAGCTCCTGTGTGGGAAGGAGTGCAACAGAATGGAGCAAAGAAGGAGAAGCAATATGTCTTCAAGGTACTGCTCTTTCTTTTCTCTACTGAAGCGGAAACGACTACAGCTAGGAACAAAGAATCTTCTTTCCTGGATAATGGCGAGAGAAAGAAAGAGGAGAGGGGGCTTGTTTTTCAACTTGTGGGGTTGCTTTCAAATGCCAGCCATTAGTGCTGAGTAGAATATTTTATTTACAGTTTGCAATCATGGAATTCAATTTTGTTTATGCTACATATAAAGAGTTGTATTGATGCTTGTGACATGGTTTTATGGATGGCGACATTGGTCTTTCTTTTCATTGTCAGTCAGTCGGCCAACTGCTTCAGTCTAGGGCTGCAACTAACAATAATTTCCATCATCGATTAATCTGCCGATCATTTCCTTAATTAATTAATTTGTTTTATGGTCCAAAAAACACCAGAAATTGAGGAAAATGTTGATCACTGCTGCTCAAAGACCACCGCGGCATCCACAAATATATTGTTTGTGTCCACAACCCAAAGATATTCAGTCTACTACTATCAATTATCAAAATAGTTAGTGATTAATTTAATAGTTTACAGCTAATTGATTAATTGATACCGTTCTACTTCAGTCCAAACTAAAATAGCTCAACAACTATGGGAATGATTAGCATGGAATTCTATACAGACATTCATGGTCCCCAAAGAAGTTCCAAATGACTTGATTAATAAGTAATCCTCTGACTTTTACTCTAGTGCCACTAGCAAGTTGATATTTCAGGCTTTTAGTGAAATATCTTAACGTCTATTTGGCACATTCTTTGCAGACATTCATGATTTCCAGAGGATGAATCATAATGACTGATTCCTTAACTATTTTATAGCGCAACAGTTATTGGATGGGTTACAACAAAATGTTGTGCAAACACGAAGACCTGCAAGCGTTAGTCTATTAAGCCATAAAGGAAATGAATCAGCTGCTATGTTGACAAGTGATTTATTAAAGATGAAAAAAAGTCATAATGTGCCAGCATACACACATTCCTGTCCCCCTCAGGATAACTGATGATTACTTAGATATCTTGCAAATGTTTCACAACAATGCTAACCATGGCACAACATTATTCATGTTTAAAATCATCATCATCAGAACCATTTTTGCAGCTTAGCTTAGCTCAAAGCACTGCTTTGCCCAAGTACAGTCTCACAGAGCTTGTATGGCTGTGGACTGTGTCACTTTGGCTTCCTATACTGCATTCAGGTCACTGAACAACTTTGACAGGACATTCTAGATACCTCACCACATTGTTATACTATGGTTATCATTATAGTCATTTGTTTATTTGTTCATTTGGAACCACTTGAAAACAAATTAGTCCTCTAAATTAGACAAGAAAATAAGTAATTTGACTTTAGGTTACAATTTGCTTGGTTTGGGTTAAAATTGATTCTTAGTTAAGGTTAGGAGACCTTTGTCATCGTGGATAAAAGACTTGACTGTCACTGGGAAACGGGAAAACAAACAGCGATCTCCCCTGGCTAAAGTCCTATGTTTTGTTGAGCCATCTAAACACCCAGACATCCTGCTCTGTGGCTCTATAGTAAAGTCACCCCACTTCTTTGCTCCCAGCGGACAAAATCATAATTACTATGGCTGCTGGAGGGCTTTGTCACTTGAACCTAAAGAGAGTCACTAGAGCATTTGCTCCTTTCTTTCCTTCTTTCAGTGAAGTAAAGGCTTTGTAACATTATTCTGCTGCCTTTTTGGCCCAAACTCTCAAAAGATTCAGGTCTCCAGAGTGCTGGGATACAACAGTTCTGATACTGATGACAAAATAATAATTCAAATATATTTAGATTTTTTTTTTCTTTATCTTGCAGAGTAGACCAAACTGCTTGATTTCTTTCTAAGGTGACATATTGTCCAATACTTAACCAAAACAAGGTCCATCCTGATCGCGACATCATCGACACTGTTGCCGTGCACCAATAAACTTCCCCGCTAAATGCAAATCAGGTAAATCTGATCTAGTGTCCGAGTGAGCTTCAGAAACAGAAAGAGTAGAGAGCAGCGAGTTTCAGACCAAAGCAGGAAAAAAGCTTTCACTATTATCATCTTAATTCTACCTGACCTGTTATTTCTGTTTCCTCTGACCCTTAATATGTGTTCTCTCCTTTCTCTGTGGACCAGTAATAATTCATAAATCTGCTTTCCTCTGAAGTGGTAAGAACTGCATGCAATATTTCTACTTTTGTTTTGAGTGTTTTTTGTTTTGTGTAAGAGAGGCTTCACCTTTGAATGACCGGCTCCATCTCTGTTTTAGACTGTCAAATAGAGGCAGCTAGTTTTCACAACAGCCTATAATAAATATCATCATCATCTGCCTGGATGCACTCGTAGCTATCCTGCGTTTCATTCCAAGACTGTTGCTGGGGCAGTCTCGAGCGTCATCAGCCCTTTTTTTTTTTTTTTCTTTTCTTACTGCAACTGCTGTTTAAACCCCTTTCACCTGAAAAGAGTTCAGACAATATAAAATCAAAAATCTAACAGAGGCCAGTGTGCATAATGCAGTCCTCCAGGTTCAATCCACTATTCATGTAAATACGAATCTGTGTTGTATCTAAGCAACAGGCCATGCTGCAGAGACTCAAGAGAAAAGTGTGTGTTTGAGGCATTTCCACTCAGGCTTAGCCACAGACTCAAGGCTTGATGAATGTGAGAAGTAGGTCCGCCGAGAATCCCAGACACCCATGGATCGATGGCCAGGTAATTTATGACATCGGACCACAGGGAGGAAGACTGCATCTATCTTTTCCCCGGTGAGTTTCCCTTACAACTTAAGGCTCATTGTAATGATTTAGATCCCCTATAAGATATCTTACTGTTCATCTTTTTTTTTTTCTCTCCACAGACAAAACAAACGCGAGTAACATACATATAAGTTAATGTGTTTCTAAAGATCTTAACTGTATTAGGCACAGCCACATTCACAGCAAATTAAGTCTCAGGAGTTTTAAATTATGTTTGGCATAGCTGTGTTAGCTCGGGGCAGATACGCACATGGCCGAAGAGGTAACAGGGAATGAAATCTGAGCAGATTTATGTGTTTGACACAGCGGAGTTACAAAAACATTAGCAAGCACTCAGCACCTCAAATTCATCTTAGGTGGCTTAATCAGAAAGACTTTTGTGGCTCCAAACCAAATTATGTTTTCTCAAGTACATTTAGACTTCCAGCTACATGAATATAATGAAATGTAACCTCAGATACACTCAACAAATAAATTCTGGTTACACTTTCAAACTGACCTTTTTCTGCCTAAATTGGCAAAATTATATGAAGCAACTTAAAAAGTGTTCTCCTTCAGCGGTATTTCACTAAAAACTGTGTCAGTAAATTGGGCAGAGGTGGAAATAAATGCATATTTACTTCCTGGGAACCTTTGTTTTAATGGTCCAGTGTGTCAGATTAAAGGGGCTCTTACAAAATATGGCAGAAATTGAACATAATATGCATAACTACCCACCATTTTTCATCGGCATGTTTATACAATAGCCCAGATCGAACAAACCAAGCACTGGCTCCAGATACTGTAGATCTTTCCGCTGACGAGGAGTATTCAGTTGGTTGCAATCTGAGACCTTGCGACTAGATGTCAATACATCCTACACAGTAGGCATGGACATCTTAAGTATGAAGTATTCATAGGGTCTGAAATGCACAGCCAAGCGAAAATGCAGGTGGGATTAGGGTTAGGGTTAGGGTTAGGGTTTCTACACTAGACACACTGTAGAGATTTGCAGTGACCGTACTATATCTCCTCAACAAAGGCCATCGGTTAACAGGAGCAATTCTCCAGTCGCCATCTTAATAATGAGCTGGCTCATCTTCTCTCCCCTAGTGGCATCACAATGGTACCTGCTAACACTGCTAGCAAATGAGGTGAGATTACCTTTTATCTGCCTTATGCTCAATGCGCAAATGGTTAATCGGAACTGTTTGTTCTATGATCTGCGAGTTTAATGTCACATAGCTCAGACTTTTGTTTGTGATTAAAAACGTTATCTGTGGATGTGCAGATCTGTCATTTTTGCAATAGAAAAATGTGGTTACTCTATACGTTCAACAAATACAAAGTCCATTCAGTTCTTGAGTACTCAGGCCCGAGCCTACTACACACTGGTCTTTTAAGTACATATTGTTGCTAATATCTCCATATTGTTACTTAGGACTCAATAAATCATTTTTTAAAGTAAAAAGCATGCCTTAAATTCTCTGGTTGCAGCCTCTTAGGTGTGAATATTTGCTGCTTTTCTTACTCTTCTATTATAATTATCTGGGTTTTGGACTGTTTGCTGGACAAAACAAGTAATCTATAATAATGTCACCTTGGATTTGGTTAGATTGTGACATAGATTTTCTTTGCATTTCTGGACCAAACAAACAATTGAGTGAAACAATCATCAGGTTGTCTGATAATAAAAAATAATCTTCAGTTGCAGACCTGACTGCTACTAGTAAGATACGATTATCTGTTCCGCTGCTGACAACTTGTATATTCACAGCAGCGAGCTAATGTAAATAGATTTTGAAAGGTCCTCTGACATTATTACAGTAGATATTTAAAAGGCCACAACCTGAATGCATTGTTAGTGCCGGATGTTTGTCAGTCCTTTGTTTAAGGAGTTTATCAGGTGCACAGGGGGTTGCAGCTCTGTGCTCCTGATGGCTGCGATTATCTCCAAGGTGACTAATGCTATTAACACGGAGAACAGCCTGTTAATTACACGACTGGCTCTGGGGCCGAGCTCAGCTCGCTTTAATCATCATACCCACAGCTTGGATAAACAATCATTCAATCATCACACAGCTTTGCTGGCGATACACAATACAGCAATCAGCCAATTTACAGATTAAGTGATTGGACGGACGGATACTGTGAGATACAGTTTACATCCACTCAGTGGTGCAATGGGCAGTGGAGAGCTTTCCAATGGGCACTCAACCAGAGTGAATGCAATATGAAACCACAGCAATACACTTGTAAATGTGCTGTACAGTTTGATTTCATGTGACGCTGCCAGGACGACAAACACACTGGGAATAGTCAACAACTCATGTTTGCACACACTGCACATTCTGATAATATCCTCAATGCACAGAACACTCAAACAGATAGTTTGGGTTTTGAGATTGTTAATGCACAGTCAGTGTGTTGCCTACAGTGGACGACGGTCAGCATGCTCCCAGTTTGGAGAAGCAGACAGACGTCCCAGCACATAAGTGAAGCAATGCATTGTTGTGGACAGGGTCAGCAGAAAAATGTGGTTTAAAAAAAGTGTAAAAAGCGTACACTATAGTGAACATATTCTCACTGGTTTACCTTGCAGTCAGATCTGTAATACACCATGTGCGACATGGTTCAACTTAGGTGAGGAATACACAAGTTCTACTGTTGAGACAATGTAGCACCAAGGGCTGTCTGACAGCAAGGTAACGCAGTGAGAATATGCTCATTATAGCGTACACCTAAAAGGATATTGATTTTTTTTTTCTTCCAGATGGGCCTTTTTTAATATGTCTGAAAAACATTTTTCTGCTGACCCTGTCCACAACAATGCTTTGCTCTACCTCCGTGCCTGGACTTCTGTCTGACCTCAAGCACCTCATATAAGCCCACTTCAAAAAACCTGAACAATCCCTTTAAATATCAGTGACAGGGGGAAAATACTTGATCCCAATCGGTTGGCGTGTGTCGAATAATTGTATAATACAATGAACAAAGATCACTGCAACAGACTGACCATCATTTTAAATCAATATGATAGCTCTAATAAACTGTGGATAACTATAGCAACGATACCTTTACTTGATTTTGCATTATTCTCACACTAGGATCCACTGAACACTAACCACCAATAAAAATGAGTACAAAACTAATAAATGGATTATGATTTGCACTCTGAGGTGGTAATGACACATTCTCATTAAGGCACACTATGTGTCTGCCAGAGACCAGGATTACAGCTGGGTATTAAACCTGGATACTTTGTTTAAAAGCTGGTATGGAATGTCTAGCCAGATTTATAATCATGGTTTCTTATGATATATTTTGGTTTCAATCAAATGTTGCCAATGCTAGACTTATATTTAGCCAATTATTGTATAATAGACAATCTTTGAGAACATTTGCTTGTTGATATTCTCCAAAAGACCTGTATATTTCTACCTGTCTTTTTTTATAAAATCCATAACAGATAATGAATGTACAGCACAGCCTGGCATTCTGCTATCTAAAGAGACTAATTAGCATTATTTGTGAGCTTGTTATTTTGACAGAGCGACTGTTCGGTGAACTAAAAAGTGACCTGTGTCGGTACAAATCTATCACAGTTTGCTGGTCCTTCCAGAGCTATTTGCGGGCCCAAGTAATTAAGGTTTACATATATTGAGGGGACATGACCCTTTTTTGGGTGGCTTCCCTCGACTCCATCACGTCAACTAAATGAAGCAACAGCGTTTACAGTTGAGCACGACAGCTTACGGTTGGGCCAGTGAATACTGTCCCCTGTCAAACTGTATCACACTGTGACAACTTTTTTTTTTTTTTTTTTTTTTGTGGCTGTCACCCTCTGTAGCCCCAGTCAACAACATTATGTATTGGGAGCATACTTCCTGTTTATGCTTCCCCTGCAAATTACATTGGAAAGCTTGTTGGCACTGTCCCTCGCAATTAATCACTGCTGAGATAAAAGCATTGTCACAGTGGAAAGAGAAAAAAGCTTAAGTGGAGGAGGCATGGAAGGGTGATGTGCATGTTTTTTTTGTGTATTTATGAGCATTATACAAAGATGTAGAGGGAGTATTGGTTGTGAAAGCCTCTCATCTTCATGACAGTTAATTATCCCTTTACATTACTCCTTCTACATTATCTGAAGAAACGGTCATAAATTACCCACACCTGTCTCTATGATCTTCTCTGCGCCACTCCTGGCGAAATTGAATTAACTTCTCACATATCCACGACCCAGCTGTCCTACCCGCTCCCAGGTAGACAGACTAGAGCTAAATCTGAGACATCAAATAGCAGACAGTAAAATAAAATTAAAAAAAAATGGCTTAACTCTTATCTTTCCCAAAAGACAGTCAGAGTGAACAACATAGAGAAGTCTGGAGGAGAAAGAGATACAAAGAGCCTTGTCAGACGGATATGGGAGCGGTGGAGAGCAAGGCAGGATCAAACGTCCAGTTTCTGCCGGTAATCCTCCTCGAGAGGAGAAGGCGGGGAGGTGGGAGATGGAGGCAGGAGTGCCGGAGAGGAGGAGAGGAGTGGCTGGTTGCTGTGCCACAGAAAGCAAACCTTACTGGATTTTTCATCCAGCAGGCGAGGCGACGCCAGCCCCTCCACAGCTCTCCAGACAGTCTGGCACACGGGCCACTGGAGGAAACCTTTGGAAAGATCAGAGCCCCCAGCCTCAAGCATGGAAAGAGTATGTGTGTGTATTCAGTGTGTGTGTGTGTGTGTGTGTGTGTGCCCATATGTAGCTGCTTATGCCTTTCAGATGTAACACTGTGCCTGCTATATAATTGGAGGTTTTAGCCCACGTGCAATGTCTGTAAATCCACAACATGGCAGTTGTACAAAGAAATCCAGAAAAATGCAGAGTTATCCTTCCTCCTATACCACACAGATAAGACCAAGAACACATGTACTGTATTTAGATATTCAACAGATATGTCACACAGTGTGTCATCAGGGAGTGCTTCACATAAAACACCATTCAACATTAGCTCTAAAAATATGTCAGGAATCCTTTTTTTTTTTTTTTTCCAGCCAAGTCATTGTTCACTGCACATTGAGAGTACAGAGGAACAGGGTGTTTATTTCCCCTGAAATTGTCTTCCAAGGCAAACTTCTCTAACCAATGACTTCTTCTGAATAACTATTTTGCACATTTCACATATTCGGCATACTGTAAACTTTGAATATTTTGTACATTTCTGCACAAACTGTACAGTTTGTTTCATTAAAAAAACAAAACAAAAAAAACAAAGAACATATATATATATATATATATATATATATATATATATACAGTACATATTTTTTTTTTATTATTATTTTTTTTATTGTTTATTATACCTTCTTTCTTTCTTCTAACTGTGTTCTGCACCAAAACAGAGGCAAACTCCTTGAACGTGTAGTCCTATAAACCTGATTCAGTTTCTGACCAAGGTTTTGAAAGTTAGCAAAACTGAATCATTTCTAAATTAATAACTAAATCAAATCGAAATGAATCATAGGGCTTGTTGACAGCTCTCTCCATCATGATCGGAAGCAACATGATTACCGTGCAGACTCAGTTCAGGGAAATACAAAGGACGTTCAGCTTCCTGGCCGGCCAACAGGGCATTCTTCAGATACTGAAAAATTCTTGCTTCCGGAACTCATGATTGAATATTAGGATGCCATTTTAACATATTGCCGCACAATTCGGTTGCAAATTGAAGCACAAATTCCTGAAACATGTTCTGATTCATTCATGTTGATCCTTAATAATCACATACACAGAACAAAAAAAAACAAGATCCTGGAGGGACTGAAAATTCAGCAGAGCCATGCAAGTAACTTGGCCGACAACCTGAAGGATCAGCGAATGAGCAACACAGCCAATCGTCAGCGGCTAAGTGATGCTATGAGCTATGGTTTCAGGAGCATCCCAAGAGGGCAGAGGTGAGAAAATGTAAGAGGCAGAAGCAGCTTGACAAACCAGCTCTCTCTTTTCTATCTCCCACGCAGTTGGACACTGCCTGCAGCACCTCTTTAAAAATAGGAGGGGAGAAAAAGCTGTCACTCTGGATTTAGCCTACTTTCCAACATGCCCATTAATTTCAAAGCAGATGGCAAAAAAAGGAGAGTGGGTTGGAGGGAGGGGCATCTACTAAAGCTGCTGAATAACAGAGTGGAGAGCTTCAGATGGAAGAGGCAGCGGTGAGTGTGGTGACCTAAGAAAACAGGGATAGCAGCGATGAAAGCAGATTAGAGCCTAATCATTTATGAAGATGATCATTTGGAGGAGTTTACTGTCATTAGATGTCGCTGTACTGGACTGGACTCCAGATGGGGTTAGCTGCATAAAAGGATGAGGCAAGGAACTTACTGGGAAGTATTGCACCGCTCAAACTTTTATCGATCTGTGTATCCGCACTTCCCTTGTAGGCACTTATCATCTAAGCCCGTCTGGGGGATTTACGAGGTGAGAGGTCTGTGTATAAATCAGAGATATTTTCTGAAATGAAATAAAAGGAGGCAGAGATGGAGAAATAAGCCTGAGGGCAGATACCTCTCTATACTATGATGTAAACACTCCCCGCAGACCAGGAGAAATTGCCAGCAGTAAACAGCGCTGCCATAAAGACCTTACAACCCCACACGGCGCTGATAAAGCTGTTCCTATAAGCAGGGAGCAAGGTGAAGCAATCAACTCAACTGCAATCAGTCTATCTATAATTAATTAACACACAAGCCCGTTGCGAGTTTCACTAATGCAAAGTAAGTTTGGTAAATCATATCACAAACAAGACGTCCTCAAGGACAATCATTAATCACGGGATCAGCCATCATGACGAGCGTCCTTGAGGCAAGCCAAAAATTAGGTTTCCATATCGCGGTATCAACACCAACGCCCATATGGGAATCTCCTCGTGTGTTCATTTTTGAAAACCACTAAAGTGTGTCGGCTTTTACTGTCAGACACTGCTGAGAGATGAGTAAGAGGGAAGGGGTGAGGAGAAAGAGGAGGAGATGGATGGACGAAAAGCGGTGGAGGAGAGATCTGTCCGGTGGTCTCCAGGAGGACCAACGGAGCTGAGTGAACTCCCCCTTTTCCGAGCTAATCGAACGAGGCTGTGATGTGACATCACCAGCTCACACGCCAGGATGACAGTCATCCTCGTTAAAAGAGAAGCAGCTGAATGAGGCAGGAGGCCAGCAAGCAGTAAAAATGAAGCCATGTTTGTCACAATGCTGTAGACCTGCAGCTACACTGAGCAGGGCGGTGTATCCATCTAGAGATTAGATAAGAGCCGTTGAAGCCACCTCACTCTGGAGCAAAACTGCTCAAATGAAGCGGCTTGGCTTGAAGAAGATTTGTGGCCCGATTTTATGCTCAAACCCAGTGGGACGTCTTTATGTTTCCCGCAGAAAGAAGACCCTCAAACGCATCAATTTCATAGAGGAACATCGTGGGATATCTGTATGTACTGCTGGAATGTAGCTGCTGTTGACAACACAAGTGATTGACAACTGTGACATGTTGCCCAGCAATAGCACAACCCCTCTCAGTGCTAATTAGACAATAAAAGTCGGGGAGTTGCAGGGGGGGGGGGAAACCATTGTGGCTCACCTCAACAGGCATATCAGCAAAAATAGTAAACATCTGACTACAGGTGCAGCGAGAATATTAAATATAAGTAATACAATCATAAATTTAAAATGGTAATCAGACACCAAACCACTGCGGGGTGATTCATAATAGCATACAAGAGAATTAAACAACTCTGGAATGTCGCAGCAACAGTCGTTTTAGTCTTCATCTCAATAATTGCGTAGCAAAAGATATGAAGCCCTCAGCGTGGTGTCTGCAGAAAAAACCCACCTGACACCTCCTCTGCGGGTGTGCACGCGCTGTCCACAACAATTATTGTGCACAGATTCATCCGTGCAGGGGTTGCCAACACAGTTTTTTTTTTTTTTTTTTTTTGTTTCTCTCAGCATGCATGTTTTTTGTTCCATTTGCTTCCTCGTTTTTTCACATCTTCATTAACTTTGGTTATGTGATTGCTGGCTTGTTTTGGAAGGGTGTGGAAGAGTACTTGATTGGCTCTAGAGACCAGCTAGCCAATCATCAACAAGGAGATACACCCTAGCTATAGATGAGCCTGACCTCTGATCCCCTGAGCAGGGCTGCCCATAAGACCTCTGTGAAGATCAATAAAACGTCACTATTTTCATCAACCTATTTACACACACACAGACACACGCACAAAATAAATGCACCTCTGGTTCGTTCCAGCAAGAAACAGAAGCTTCCCATAAAATCTCTAAAACAAAGCCGCATAACATCAACAGGCGATCAAAAAAAAAAAGGTGATGCAAAGCAACATCGTTATTGAAGCACTGACAGACGGATGCTGGCGTTGTGTGAATACACCACAATGGAACAATCAGTCCTATCATCCCTTCGTACACATCAGGTGTCACACGACCGGCCAAGACTGGAGCTGGCTGCTGCGAGCAGATGTGGGGAGAGGTAATTATTTGGATACTGTTCCGAGAGAGAGTGGGAGTGTTGAGTGTCTAATACTATTTGGACATGGATCTGGTCCACTCTATTACATGCAGGGGGAGCTGGCAGAGTAATGGAATATTTGATCAGCACGGACGCACAACAGCTCAAACAATGTGGAGCTAATGTTGAGATGTTAGACGAGTCAACGGTCTTTTTATTTATTTATTTATTTTTTTACTATCCTGACACGGGGCATAGAAGAGAAAAAAAAAACAAACCTAACAGAGTATACAACAAGCATGATAAAATAAACAATACTTTTCCCCGGGTCAAATTCACAGCACAGCTGTAACAAGAGGCAAGCTTGCAGCATTTGAGTAGTGTCATCTATGACTATGGGGATCATCTTCAAGACTCATGGGAGTCCTTTGAAAAGAGTGGACTGGAAAGAGCTAGTTAAGCTTTTTCTGACGCCTTCCTGCAGATATGTTACAGTCTGACAGCTGTCCAAAAACATCTGAACTGTGCTCTTGGCTCTCGAGTTGTTGAAAATCCGCTTGCCTCCAATCAAACATACAACATCTGAGATCCACCCTTTCCAACTAGGGCTGGATGATGTGGTTGAAATCAATGAATCAGTGTAAGTAAGAGGATTTCTCATATATATATGATGATAAATGAATGGAAAAAGTATCTGTGTAATAATTAAATACATGCTTCACTGTCAGACATCAAACTGTTCACACAAACCCTTCAACTGTTGTAAAAAGTGATCACTGAGTGTTAATTCTGACACACTGATGTACAGACCACACACTGACACTGAGTAATAAAAGGGCCGGCCCGTCCAGATGAAGCCTCTTGGATAATCACAAGTATTATCTCCCCCTCAACTGGGGCTCCTCGAAAGGGTGTTTCACTCAGTCTGGCGTTACAAATATCGCTTATCTGTCTTATCTGTTCTTAGCGCAAGTGAAAAACACAGCTGCACTAGCTGACGAAAAAAAAACAGTGGAATTTCTGTCTCTATTTCCTTATTTTTTTTTTTCATTTTGGTGAACATGCAATGATTCACACCAGACTGGAGATAGCAGGTTGCATCACGGCTGGAAGCTGTGTAAACTGGCACAGTAACCCTGTTTCTCTTAGTTTAAGTTATTACATAGGAGAAAGGGAGAGGTGCTAGGTAAATGAAGCATGGGGCTTTGACACCAGAGAGTGGCACATGAATCCCGCGTCCTATTGGCTGTACACACAAAAATGTGTTTTATACATATATATATATATATATGTATAAAACACATTTTTGTGTGTACAGCCAATAGGACGCGGGATTCATGTGCCACTCTCTGGTGTCAAAGCCCCATGCTTCATTTACCTAGCACCTCTCCCTTTCTCCTATGTGTGTATATATATATATATATATATATATATATATATATAATCCCCAATATCGGCATTGGCCTCAAAATTTAAGCATCAGCCAGACGCTAAAAAACAAAACTAAAAATTGTTTAATGGACATGCTGCAGATAAACACAATATAAACACTTACTTGTTATGCTACCAGGTCAGCACAAGCGGGTGCTCTTTTTGCCACACACTTTTCTTTGTAGCATAGACGAGAATGATCTGAAATTTGACTTGCACAGATGATTATTTCCTGGGCTAGATGCCCAAATATTCAACATTATCTGGAATCACTGCTTTGAATGTCTCTATGTCGTCATGTTAGCATCTGTATTTTGTCTGCCGTTGTTGCAAATGTGTACGAGCGTGCACATCCGCGCACGCACGTGCAGTATGTGTGTCCATCCTGATTTGACTGAGATAACATAAGAGACAAACAGCCCATTTAGCCTTATCGAAGAAGTTATCGCGCTGACTAAGAGAAAATATATAAAAGGCAAATCAACTCCAGATAATATCTCAATGTAGCCACACACTACACTTGCACAAACTTTTATCCCCTCCACACACACAGCTCAGACACAGCCCTCAAGGCGACTCCACTCTTTAATGACTCAATAGAATGGTCGATATAGCAGGCACATGTATACTCAGGTGAGCTGAGCTGGCATGCTGAACACAGAGCTTGGTTTATAGCTCTCACTGTGATAGTTAATGGGGCGAAAACCTGAGGTAGAATGCTGCGAAAAGATCTCTATGATTCCAAACTCAAGTGCAAACTATGACATTGCATCAGTGTATGATCGTGTTGTGTTTAAAAGCTACACAGGAGAGTTTTATGTAAATGTTCAGTCGTGTTTCTACGGTGTTTTATCTGTACAACAGAAAGTGAGGCTGCAACAGTGAAGACTAACTCTGCAGCCCGAGAGTCTCTGTTTGCCCAAATACAAGAGCGCCAGGCGTCTCTGACAAAGACAGCGAGAGCAAAACGGAACTGCAGAATATAAGCCGTCTTGTAAACAGCAGCAGGTTGATGCTGCATCCAGAGAAGGATCTTTTGTCTCTCCTCCCTTTGATATCCAAAGCAACACAGACCAGCCACAGGCCAGATGTAGCCTACGTGTCTACATAAAAAGACTGCATGCACCACAGTGCACAAAGAAAGCTATTTATAAAGTATGTACCATGAGAATGTGCATACCTCCGAGCATGCTTTGCACTCGAATTTTCCGATACGTCCAATACTGGCAAAGAATGGGACATTTTTTTCTTGTTTCTTGCTAACAGTAACAGATCTGGATTGCTTTCAACCCATCACCATCACCTGCGGCTACGTCTTTGAACTATGTTAGCTTCCAACATTACGGAGCTAACAACAAAACACATGAGATGCCACGTAATTGCTGTGAAGGCGACCCTGATTTTCATGCACCGTCCACACTTGAGTGGCAGGATTTAGGTTGAAATCCAGCAAAGTGGTTGAGCGTATTATGATGGCGATAAGGTGTATAACAGTGAAATTATGCATACACATGACTGTTAAGCTACTGGACATGCATATTTATGCTTTTGTGCATAATTCAGTCCTAAATCCAAACAGACTTTTGTGCACCTGGCTTCAGGTTGGTGGTTAGATCAAATTATTTACATTTTTTTTAGAATACAACCTTGATTTTAATGGGATTTCATAATTGTAATTTCAAAATGTGACAGGTTCTAGAGGATTTCTTGGCAAAAGCGCATACTTCATGGTGTTATATGAAGGTTTACAAATGAGGTGCCATTGCAGAACATTGCATATCTGGACTTTTGTGAAAGACAGACGGTCATTTCCACATTAGCTTAGCATAACAGCAGGAGAACAGCTATTTGCTGATAAAGGCGTTACAGTAATAGTCCCCATTACAACAGGCTTTTCTCTCCAGGAGGCTAATGATAATTAGACATATACTACTGTCCATCCATCCATCACGCGGCAGGGAGTGAGACACAGAAACCTCTGCTCTGAGTTTGTCCTCTTTCTTTAAGACACACACACACAGACAAATGCAAAATCTCATAAAGTGATTTAAGTGGTTATAGTGCGTGTGCTGAGGGAAAGCAGTAGGAGGATTATGTTTGGATCAAGACAACAAATGTTGATAATTACGCTCCTACAGCGTTCCTGGGACTCTGCTGCTGATGTGCACCATAAAAAAAATATACATCCAGTGTAACATCTTTTGATGACTGAGGCTTAATGTTTTCTATAGATTTATGCTGAACTCATAAAGTCGATCCTGCCAACCTTTCTTTTTTCTCTGCAAGTAAAACTCCAACCATCAAATGAGCAAGCAGTATTCATTAACGTATAACAACTAGCACTTCAAGCTAACATTCCCTGAGTTTTTTTTAAGATGCTAATTACAAATGAGGTCTATCCATCTAGTGACAGTCGGATAACAAGTTTTTTTTTTTTTTCTTCCCTCAGCAGCAGCCACTGTCGTTATTCCGCTCAGTGTTGCGCTATCATCCAAAAGGCATCACTCACAGGAGTCCCCACGTTCACTAGCAAATGAACTACCTGATGAACACACAATCACCAGGCGAGCTTGTGCGGCTGTCATCTAAACGAACCACAATCCCGCACACTTCACTCCTTTCCTCCTTTCCTCCTTCCCTCTTTCTGCCCGCCTTTTCCTCAGAAGCAAAATGTGAAAATAATTGATGCTTTATATTAATTTTGGTCCATTTTAGGGGACACAGACACGGTTCATTACGCTTCCAATAACAGTTAAATACATGTTACTGTAATTAATTTAGTACATTTGTGCCGTTTTAATTGTTGGGATATTGACAAGAGGGAAAGACAATCAGCAAATATGAAGAAAACAAATGGACAAAGATGCAACTGCTCATATTTCTAACCATCGCCCACTTGGGTTGTTGTTTCATATCGCGCAATTTGAGATGCAACTCCAGGGCATAATGCCGATAGAGTGTGAGCATATTACAAAACAGCATGGTGGCACAGCGTTTACTGAGGAAATTACACATTATGCCGCTGTGTCCCATAAGAAAATTTTTCAATTACACTTTCATTGCATTTGTTGACGCGAGTTTGCCTGAAAATGAATCTCGACGGCTGTTGGGAATAGAGCATTAACAGATGGAAAGAAAGAGAAGGGGAGAAAAGAAAAGAAAAAAAAAAATCGCACAGATGGAGGTCAAGCATCTTTATTTTGATGCCGACTTATAAAATGTGACCGACGTAGGGATTTCGCAGCGTGGAGAAAGATGTGGGAAGATAAGTGAAGCGTACACTTGCAGAAGGGGCTAGAGGATGATAAGGAAAGATGGATGGATGAGAGAGAAGTGAGAGACAGTGTGATAGAGGCAGGGGAAATAAAAAGTGGGGGGAGGAGGTCTAAATGATGAAGTTTGCTCTGTGTGACAAGCCGAGGACCTCCTGTTCTCAGTACTTCATGGTGACATGCTCTTAACTATGAACTGTATCTGCACCGGCATGAGCTTCTCAAGCAGCTTTCAGGGCTTCAGGAAAGAGTCATTGAATTATGACTTTTATGCATTTGAGTGGAGCCATATGCATGTCTTGGAAAACTTTGAGAACTTTTAAAGTTTTAATGTTTAATCATGCTTCATCTGAGAAGGGGATGTAGGTCAATATAAAGCAGCTGCTTTGGACATTAACCTGACAGATGCACGAGCGCGGCCATGCGGTGTAACATTCAGCTACCAAGGCGCTTCAGTGTTTCATGTGGCTGACCAACTAAACGACAGAAAGACTTTTATTGCTGCCGATCACAACTAAATGTTTGTTCAAAATCCGACTTGACAACCTGAGAAAATATTACCCGAGCACATTCCAACTGTTTACTGTATGTGCTCAGCGTTAATGCAATATAGTGCGTTTGGGCATCCAGCCCTGGGTTCCTTAAAGACTTAAATCGGCCAATTTGCCAAGCTATGCTAAGATATACCCAGCACTTAAGCCTTGGCTGAACTGTGCACTGCACTGTGAATGTGGCTGTTGGTCGGAGGTTGAGAAATGTTGCAGTAAATCCATTCTGCTCTTTCTTGTGGCTCCTGCCCAGATATCTGGATGTTGCCGAGCTTTAACAAACAGTCTCTCCATGCTATCAGCCCTAGTTATCAGCCCGTCACACTGTATGGGGAAGATAAATCTAGGCAATTAAAATTTAAATTGCCGTGTGCACTGCCGTGACTTTCCTCTTTCCGTGTGTCTTCACATCTCTCTCCCGGCACCTGGCTGGACCGCTTCAGTCTTATGTCAGAGGCGAAAAGAAAGGCGTGCTGCCAGGGATGGAAAACATGCTGGACAAACACAGATACATCTCACTTGTTGGAGAACCTTAGCGCTTTGCCTCAGAGCATGATTCCTGTTGCCATTACTCTGCTGGTAGTTTGTTGAGTGCTTGTGCTTTGTGTTCTTTTGTTTGTTTGTTTGTCTCTTTGAATGAATGAAGGTTATCAAATTATATCTGCAGATGAGATGTGATGTGCGGCATGCGATAAGTACAACCAAAGTGTCTGAGAACAATCAGTGAGAACAAAAAACTACCCACATGCAAAAGCTCACTGATTTAGTGATGGCATGATTAGTGTATTAAATTGTCATTTGTCAGTGATTGACAATAATTTGATCATTCATTAATCTTTTCAGTCGACCATTTGAACAAAAATGGCACATTTTAATTTCAGTTTCTAAAATCTGAGAATGCTTTGAGATTTCATGTTTCTGTTTCATATCATGATAAACCGCTTATCTTTTGGTTTTGGACTGTCGGCCCAATCCTCTCATTCCCTCCTCTTCCAAACATCAGCCCTCTCGTATCACCAGTTTTAGATCAAAGACACTCTGGAGGCGAGAGGAGTTTGCTCAATTCACCCCCAGACAGCTTTTACAAAGAATTCCCAAGAGGCTCTTCAGTCAACCTAATGGAACAGTTCCCCCACCTGGTCGAAGCCAGCAGCCAGTTCTCGGTTGACTACAGAAACACTGAGGCAGGGTAGGAGGGTGATAATGTGGGGTAGAGTAACTCAGTACCTCAGGTGACATCACCTTTCCCTCTGCTGCACCACAGGATTTGAGTGCTGACCAAGAGACGGGGAGAGAATGATTGAGGCCGGAAGGCCTTGACAACTTTGATGAACAGTTCCTTTTGACAAGTGTTCCTTATTGGTTCTTGTGTAAATGATAGGATGAGTCGATTCCAAATGTGTTCCACAGAAAGAGGATGTGAGTAAAGCTGACAGTCTGGGATGAGAGGAGACCCACATAACAGAGTGATTGATTTACAGATTGTGAATCCCTCTAATCATTTTCTGCTTTTGGGCTCTTCATAAAAACTGACTTGTCCATGTTAACGTCACTCAGCATGATGTCCTCAACTTGTTTTTCTCAGGTCGAACTTCCAAAACAGACAGAAAACATCAAATGTTCGCTGGTTCTCCATACTTCTTATGGGGAACCAGCAAACATTTGATATCCTGGACAAGTAGCAAACCAAAAAAACGAATCAATCAATTTGCCAATTATGCTGTCAATAATTGTTTTGTCAATAAGATATTAGAAAATTGATACAAAGGAATAAAATATGTCTTAAGGCCAAAGGTAACATACATCACCTTTGCTTGTTTTTGCTGACTAACAGTCCAAAACCCAAAAAACATCTACCATATATCACAAAAAAAGCAGAAAAGCTTCACATTTGAGTAGCTGGAATCAGTGAATGTTTGGAATTTTTGCTTGAGATATGTTTAAAACAATAATCATTTATCAATATAGCTGCAACATAATCATCTTCATCATGAAGATGAATCATTTGTCGATTCGTAAATCAACGAGTCAACGAATCATGTCGGTTCTAATCAGTTATGATTAGCATATTTGCATTGGATTGACTTTCTGTCTATAGTCCAATCAGTTTAGCAATAATTACAGAAAGTTTTGAACCATTTTTTTTTTTTTTTTTTTCAAAAAGGGAAAACAACATCTTGAATGAGCCTCACATTGTCAAAAACCCTGCCAGTAATTGGGGATTTGTGAGACAAACCTCACTCATTGTTTTCGGCTGAGTAACAAGATGTCGAGTACCGCAGAGATGCTCAACTCTTCCACATTATCATTCCTCCTGCTGCCTGAAGCAGCTGTGTCTCTATTCAACTCGTTGATCAATAGCAATAGATCTAACCCCAGAGCTGCTTTCACTGTTATCAGTGCACATATTGACAAGGTGGTGGATCAGAGTCAGCAACCAATTCCGGCCCAAGAGTCAACATTATTAAACGGTTAATGATAATGCACATGCCGTTTTTTATTTATCTTTTATTTTCCTGTTTTCAGTGAGGGTGTTAAAGTTACTAAATGAAAAGTAAATGCAAAAAATCGATTTGAGCAAAGTTTAATGGGTATGAATCTGTTATTTTTAACAGCCGGCTCTCAAATCGACCATTCCCTGCTTGCAAATAGGATTTGGACAAAGAATAAAACTAAGTCAGATACAGAAGCATTTAAAGAACCTGTCCTCATCTCTCTCAGACACACACACACACACACACACACACACACGCACGCACACAAATTGCCTCAAAGCCTCGGGCAAGGAAAAACCGCTCCCTGAATTTTCATGTGCCTGTTTGCTTAAACTGCTTCTCCATCATCGCACAGACAATCTTTGATCTTTGATCCATGACAATGGTTTGGCCTTTTCCCTTTGCCTCCTCCTTCTCCTCCTCATCCTCCTCGTCCCCTGTCCCTTTGCACTGCACCCATCCATGTGGAATAACAACAGCAACATCTCACTACCAGCAATCAGTAAATCCAGCACAATGCAGTCACTGTGCTCAGATAATGCAAATGACCAGATAAGCATTAATGTGATAACCTCACACACACGCACACGCGGAGGTTTAAAAGATGCAAAGAGCCTGGCAGCGGCACAACACGGGGGCCGTGCGAGGCCTCTATGGGTGCGGGAGATATGAGGATGATGAAGTCTCAGAGGTGCGGTGGAGAGCCGTGATAATAGAAGAGCTTTTTTTTCCATCTGCTGGAGGAGGAAGGGCCGAGAGCACAGGCGTGACAGAGCAGGCGGAGGCCACGCCCAGGAAGAGCGAGCATATGCAAAATCGCAGGGAGTCAAAGAGAATGAATGGAAACATGAGGATCGGAAAAAAGAGGCGTCCCTCATTTTTCACACGCGGCTTTGGCTTTGTGATAAATCCCCATCCACTTTGCAACAATCCATCTTGCTAATGGTACCACTCTCTTATCCAAACTGCTATGTAAATATCATTCGTTATAGCCCATAGGTAAGGAGTGCCAACAAAGCGTTTGTACCGTGGTGTGTGTGCGCGAACCTCTGCATGTGTCACTATTAGGGTGTGTGTGCGCGTGTGTGTGTGCATGTGACTTTGTTTGGACAATAAAGCAGAGCAGTAAAGCAAAGAAAATGGTTTCATAAAGGCCAACGTGGTTCAAATAGTTTCCACCTGATTTGGTTTATAGGCCCAGATGACACACACCTGCATTATCGTTAATATACAATAAAGTGCACATCATCTGAAATGCCCTGGAGTTAAATAAATTGCACGTGAAGAACCTTTTCAGCGTGGGTTTCCGTCTGTCTGTCTGTCGTCTTGTCTGTCAGACGTTTTTTTCCCAAGGGGTCTCTGCAGTCCACTACACACCATGTTACTAATCAGCATCTGACTGAATGCTAATTGTAAACACAGCGCATGGTGTTGTCACGGTGATGGTCACAGGAGCCGGAGTAGTCCTTTCCAGGCGTGACTGCCTATGTGGTAACCTCAATTTAAAACACACATAACTGCCAGCGTGAACTCCCTGATCTCATCACACGAAAAACGAGAAGCGGGTCCACACGCCTGCCTCGTAGCTCTTTCAGAATTTTTCCATCCCAGCCAGGACATATTACCGCAGACGGATGTTTTTTTAATAAGAATCACGTGAGGTTTTCAATCCTTAATCCCGTAATTATGTGTAATGGCAAACACAGAGCGAAGTTCATTATCATTTAAAAAACATGAAAACACGAGAGCAGTTCCCGAGCAGCTAGTAACAGTGTCATCAGAAATCACAAATGAAAATCCAGCCAGTGCTGATGACCTCAGCTGCAGAAGGGGTTTTCCCAGAGCAAGGAAGCAATGCAAACTTTTAACGGGCAGGACTCTAGGATACTAGCTACATTTGAATCTGTAAAATGAGTCACAGGCCTAGACATGAAATCATTTATGAGGCTTCCTCTGGCTGTTTGGTTGACTCTGAGAGTTACACAGAGAAGGGAAAGACCTCTCTGCCCTATAAATAAACAGCTCTCTGTCCTGACTTCCTCTGCGCCCATGCAACAGGAGCATTACAAAGACCCGTCTGCGGCGCTGAAACTCACGACTGGCCAATAAACTTACATAATGCTGGAGACAAGCTTGGCTAATCATGTCTGCAAGTAAGATCTAAAAGCAAAGAACAACATGAGCTGGGCTGTTATTAACATAAAATGGGGCCAATATGTCCTCACCTCTAATAAAACAGCTGTAAAGAAACATGGCCCGAGCGCTATAGCATCAAACAAGTTCCATAAAATTCTGAAGCATGAGGTCAAAGAATCAGGGCTAGTATTACATATCGAGGCAAACTTTTTCTCAAGATGGGGTAAAGGTTGAGACACCAGCTCAAGAACAACAGAAAATCTAACAGATTGGTTTGAACCATTTTTCTTCAACTGACTCTTCAAACTGTTGATTCATCTTGATTGTTTTCCCATTTTATTAGTTGTTTGGACTTTATATAAAGCAAATAAAGTTTTATAAATGGTAAAAAAAAACATGCAGCACAAATTCCCAGAGCTCATGATGATGTCTTTAAATGTCTTCTTTCATCTAATCAACAGTCTAAAACTGAAAGATGTTCATTTACCATTGATACAAAATAAACAAAAAAAACAACTGAAAATTCTCACATTTAAGGGGTTAGAAATAAGAACATATTTAGCGTTTTTGCTTGAAACATGACTCAAATGATGCAGTTGATGAAAATCTGGAAGAAAAAATAAAGACATGTCTATAGCTATCATTAAAATCATCAGTTAATGCTGAATGTTTGCACTGCAGATTATATTCTATTTATTTTTCTCCTTCAAACACCACAAAAATCCAAAATCTTGTTTTTCATCATCTTGCCTCTGCTTTAATCTATTCATCTAAGCTTTCTTGTTGTGCAACCACACCTCATCCACTTTGTCTTCAAATGAAACATCAAGTCTATATTCATCAACATTACTTTGAATCTAATTTGTTAGCCCTCATCCCAGAGGGGTTACATCACAACTTCCTCCCTGTGGGGTCAACAGTCCTTTTGGTCACTCGGGAACTCGTCCCTCCCAGATTCCAAACCCGTTGTCCAGCACGTCAACCCCCTGCAACCCCCACAAACCGGAAACCCCCACCTCGCCTCCTTTCTCCTGATTATTTTAGCATTGCATTAGAAGCCTGGCCATTAGATAGACAAGCTTGTTTTCCCTCCATATCCATTAGAGGCTCGTCCTGCAGCGGTGGACGGGACTGGCATGATGGGACTAACAGCTCCCTAGCATTAAATCAGAGCAGCCACTCTGCCACATGGAGTGAGACGCGCTGTGGCAACTCCATAATTCATAGCTCATAATAGAATAAAGGGGCTTCTAAATAGAAACGAAGGGAAGCCACACATTTGTGAGGAACATCCAACCTGGAGTGAGGTTACAGTGGGAACAAGGAACAGTAATGGGTGGTTCAGGGTCCTTCTCTAATTACTCAGATCTGTTTTGGGGTCTGTGTGCATCAATAAGAGAATTATGCGTAAACTAATTATTTCCATTATCTGTTTATGAGCCGATTGTAGTTTTCGATTGACTGGATAATTGCTTCATCTATAACATTTCCGAGAAACACAAAATGTATTTTTTGACTGGTTGTTGTCCAAATCTATAACAATTTAAACAGCAGCTTACATTCAAACAGGTAAAACCAGTCAATTTTTGCTTAACGGATGACTCAAACAATTAATCGATTACCAAAATTATCATCAGATCTCTTACAGTCAATCACTTCATCATTTCAGCACCAGTGTGGTACGCCGCAGCCCATTTCATTCCCAGAAAACTTCCAGGCAGACACCACCGCCATTAAAAAGGCACAGCTGCAGGCCAAGAAACTGACAGAGTGATGTTTTTAGTTGTTAATGAATTTCCTCTCTGGTCTGTCTGGACGTTTCTGACAGTACTGGGCAAGTTGCTTTGGCTGATGACCGTGCGCAGACATTATGTAAGCTTGTGATTTATTTTTGGATGTGACACAGCATGCCGAATAGGTATTTTTTTGACCCACAGAACATTCCTTCGGCATCTGGCCCTGGGAAGATAAATAACACTTTTGTAGGCAGCAGAAAACATCCGGTTATCAGAATGAAGAGTGATAAAGTCGTTTTTTCAGCAAACATTTGCTGTGGTCATAAAACTGATATCAGTGGAGGGGTAATCTGGGGAGGTTGCAAAACATATTTAACTTCCATGCTTCTCTGCTTAAAGGAAGTTAGTATAAATTCTGCAGAAGTATCACAGGAGATAGTTTTAATACCACAGAAATAAGCAATACTCTCCCTACCTTTCTGACATTTCAACCCTTTAACAAAAACACACTATATAGGATTTTACTCTATATATATTTCACAAACACAGCTACTAGCGCTGAGTCATCATCCACATTTAAATTATTCATTAAACCTCGAGCCAGACCCGCCCGCCCAAGCTTTCTGATCAATTTTTCTGGGTGACGGTGTCGCGACGAGACTGCTCACACTTTCCCTCCTTCCAGCAGCAGCGACCAATCACTGTGTTTGCTTTCGACTTAGAAACTATCCATCACCAACTGGCAGCGTATGCAGATGGTTGTGAGAAGAATAGTTGGTAAATATGACTCGGCATACTGTTGAAAAGGGCTTATGTTAAAGGATGTCGGAGGTGTGGTTTAAAAGCAACTACACAACTATTCCATCTTGTATTTACACCTTTTTTCTTACTAAATAAATACTGAAGTAGAAGGAAACAAAACTGCCTGAAAATGTGAGACAAACTGCACAAGAGCTGGTAGGCAAGGGGTTAAACATTTAGCTGTAAACGTGTTAACTAGAGTCAAAATTTACAGATGGCACATGCATGTGAATTTGCATTAAGAGCACAAGTCTCTGTGCATGGCTGAGCACGTCAGAACCCTGACGTCCCACCCTCCATTCTTGATCTGTAGAACGTGTGTGCACTCATTGTCTAGTCAGTCTGCCGCGCTAATCTAATTGGACTGTTGGGGTGCTTTACATGCTCTTTAATGAATGGCAAACACAGGACACATCAGGGGTATGTCCTGAGGAGGAAGCGAACGCCAACAGATGGCTTTAATATTCAGCAAATGAACAGTCAGATCTTTCACACGAGCACACCGGATGGGCCAAATGAGATAGAAATGCAAACTAGACAAACACCCCATGCTCTTTGATTCGCTAAAGGCTACAGTTTGCTTTAAACAAAGTACAGAGGTGGCTGTCATGAAGAAGTACAGGAAGAGGGTTCAACATTTATTGAAAGTTTCCAAAAGCAGTTATCTGTCACTCTGCTCCACAACTTTGTCTCTTACACAACTACTTCCACCACTGCTCACTGACTACTCAACCACCCAAGCTGAAAGTGTGAGCAATTATCTGCAACTGTATGAACTCCCTTATATCATTTTAGACTTAACTAAATGGTGAAATCAACATCTAAATGTGTGTCATGAGCTTACTCAGCCAGCACGCAGTCAACATTGATGAAAACTATTGATATTGGTGATTTGTGGCGCCCTGTCAACATTAATGATTCATTTGCTGTAAGTTCACAGAACTGTTAACAGTAGAGTTAATCACCTTAAAGGCCATGTAAAGTAAGAATAAATATGTGTTCCGAGTTTGTCAGACCAAAGAAGAAAGTGTTATTAACCATCCAGACAAATTTGAATGATTAAAAATAACGAAAGAAGCGACTGAAACGTGTCAGATGAGTTCAGAAAATCACATGACTAACTTTGAAACACTCGGAGCGAAATAAATCTATCGCCTGGGGTCCAGGGGTATGCTCAGGGTGGCCTAAGCGTGTCATCAAGCCACCCTTTAGTGCCACCCTTTAGTACCACCCAAAAAAATGGTAAAAAAAACAAAACAGTTTTAACCTCTGACTCCACATTTGAGTAATATATATATATATATATATATATATATATATATATATATTGCTCAAAGTGTTTTCACATGATTTCAGCAACTATTCTCCAACATATTTAATGCATTTTGAGAGAAATCTCAGAATTGCCTCATACGTTTAATTGTTAGATATATGACATAAACAGACATCACAATAGATCAACTGTATGTTGTGAATGAGGGGAAAAGAACCTTATCAAGTTTTATTAGGCACCCGTTGGTTGGAATCAGATTATGGTACAAAATGCAGAAGTCAATTTAATGTTTCAGAGAACAAGCAACACCTTCACACAGAGAACATATGTTATCATACATCAGCTCAGATCATTAACTGAACATTAATCATTACCTCCCAGACAGCAGTCAATCGATAACCATTATGTGCGTCTGCTGAAGCAGTAGCTTTACCGTCACTCTTCCTTTCCTGTTAAATTTAGCAGAGGCGCAAACCGTGTCTTCAATTGTTTTTCTCCTCCGTGATGCATGTAAGTGACAACTACTTGTAATTCCACTGTTCTGACTGACATGCTGCTTCTCACCCCACCTTTGAGTTGAGCTTTGATGACAAGATATAAACAACTCGCCTGTCCAATGCGGTCAGAGTCGCACTGTGTAGCTCATTTAAAGCCTTGGGAGGCCTGATCCCTGGCAGAGTGACCAGTTCAGAGAGGGTTTTTTATATGTAGGGTCATTTGAGAAGTCAACAAATATTGCAAAAGCACTAACAAACACCCAACATATCCCAGAGTGACTTCAGAAAACTTTAAATTTGTTTGTAGCCAGTTTAACCCATGCTTAGATCAATTTCAACTCATGTTGCCCTGTTATACTAGCAAACCTTCTAGCCAATCAGAATGGATATTCTCCATGACATAATCAAACAGTGTGATTTTATTGATAACCTTGCCACAACACTGCATGCACACAACACAACTGCCCACTAAAACAGGAATTATGTGTTTGCGTGTGTAGTCAATAATAAAGCTACAATCTGGTCCGTCTTAATTGCACTCTTTCCTCAATGCAGACCATTCGACATCAAGTCATTCTCATACAGCTGTAACGACAGTTGTGATCGCTGCTGTACAAACAAGAAACAGGCCTAATGATCTCAGGCAGTTAAATAATTCAAGAAGCAGATGCTGTAGTGAAGAGTGAAGTCATGCAGAAGACAACTTTCTAGTCCATTCCGGCTCAATCAACTGTTTGGGGACACAGCTGTTGAAAACATGCCAGTATAGCTATCCCGAAGATGTAAGCTAAAGGTTTTAAGCGTATTTGCCCCGTGGCATTGCAAAAGAAGGTGCAGCTAAAACTGCATTAAAACAAAATGGCCAATTAATCAAGTGCATCATTAAAGTCGGTATAAAAGAAATGGCAGGGAATCCTGTGTTCCCATCACATTTTGTTGTCTAGCAAGCTATCCTATTGTTTTTCTCATTACTGCGCCTTCTCGTTTGTCCTGAGGCGTTAGGAACCTGTCATTAAGTAGATGAGAAAATGGAAATGTCTTCTGTTTATTCCACTGGTTTGATTGTGCTTCTAAAGACAAAGTTGCATGCAGGATCCCGTTTGTTCACGGATCCTCACGGACACGGTTTTAATTAGGAGTAAGCGCTTCAAGGTTACATCGGCTTTAAAGTGTTTGTATTCTCACACTTCTCTGTGTGTTTTTATCCTTTGTATCTCTATAATGTGCCAAGTCAGGCAGAGAACCATTTGAACCTATTGTCTCATAACCCTGCTAAAAGTTCACCTGTCACAAAGAGAGAATTGTTGCACTAGAGCCAGATCCAAGGACGCTGTTTTAAAGCTTTGTTGATTGTAATGGTGACTAAACAGCCAATGATACTGACACTTGGATCAAGGAAAAATAGGTAATTAGCATTAGAGCCCTTAATGATTACAAAGTGTAACCCAAACACTTTACAATATAACGCAGCGTTCTCATGTGTTAAAGCAGCATTGTGTAATTCTTCTACTGTAAAATAACAGATTTACACTGACATGTAATCAGTTGAATGGTGCTGCTTTCACTCCCACACTGTGCCCTGCTCTTGCTCTTGCACTTTGCAACTTTTTGCTGTGACACAAAAAGCTGGGCTTCGTCCTTGAAGCAGCTCGAAGAACTAAATAATGATCAAAAGAAAAATAAATATGCCAATCCAGCAGCTAATCGAAGAAGGAGACCTTTGTGATGGGGCAGAGCTAAAACCATATATATATATATATATATATTCTCCTACACCGGTAAGCTATCAAGCAGCACAAAGTGCACTTAGTCATCTGTGCAGATAAGCAGATTGTGATAAAAAACAAAACAGTGAGCCCTATCTCTGGGTAACGTAGTGCTTTTCCTGCATGCCTCTACGACATGTAAATCATTGGCATTATTAGCCCTTTGTACAACAATGCTGCGTGATTATTGGCTCACTGAGGAGATTTACCCCTTAGATATCGAAATTTGGAACTGAATGAGAAGGCATTTTTCCATATTCCAATTGCAGCAATTCGTTCAGTGCCATAAAAATATCAAACTTCAATACCCAGCCAAAGATGCTGATTCATCTGTATTTCTTCATGCCCATCAGCTAAGATGAAGAAATCTGCTGAATCTTCTACAGCACTTTCAGATTTGAACACATTTGGGGACATTTTTAAATGTTTAAAAATTCTCTAAGATGACTTCAACCAGAGGTAATTCTCAAGTACTCAAGCTAAATATTTCAGCAGTCTCTCCTCTACTGGCTGGCAATGGAAGTCAGACCTCTACTAATTACTGGAAGAGGAAGCACAGACGACAGGAGAGTCAGCATGGGTGCAAGGGGTCGGAGGGCTCTAACATCCAGCTGTCAGGTTTCATGGAGTTCTTACTTGAGGAAGTTCCTTTTGTCGCCCTGGGAACCTTCAGCCCCCCACATATAGTGATAAGGGGGGATGAGGGGTGACAGCCAAACCTTCACCCTCAACCAAACCTCCCAAGGGAATTAAGCTAACACGTTAACAATGTCTCACACATAGACATGCACATCTTTGACCATGCAATGGCTTCCAGGAACACACAAGGACTACTACAGTTTACAGGCAAGGTGCACTTACGGATAGAGGATCTCAGAAAACGCTGAGTGAAATTGAAGAGGAAAATAGGGAAAACAGAAATAACCTGCTAACTTTAGTCAAATCTCTAAAAGTAAACTGAAAAAGCTTGCCCAACTGTAGAGAACTGTAAAACAGAACTCATGCAGCACAAGATATTTGCACCCACTAATCTAACAAAATTATGTGAAAATGCCCTTAACAGATGAATCTGTGATTTCTACCAAGCAACTAATGTAGCTGAAAGTTTCTAATCTAGTTTTTGTATAACAAATAAGTGCCCAAAGCCATGCCATTGGCTCTGTGAGACTGCACTTAGGCTGTTTAAATGTGATCACAGGCATGCTAACATATTCACAATGGCATGCTAACATGCTGATGTTCAGCAAGTGTAATATTTGCCATGTTCAGTGTGTCAGCATGCTACAATGTGTTGCAGCACAACAGTTTTACAGGTACATCATCCCAATGGAACATGAATGTATGTACAAAATGTCACGGCAATCCCCCCGATAGTTAGATATTTCAGTCAACCAAATGAGGCTAAAAACACATTTTTACGGTAACATTTGGTTACAGGAGACCACAGCTCAAGTCTGACAAAACCACACACAAAGCAGGATTTCCTGTGTGTCGATAATGCCATAATTCACATGACCAAGTGGTCCAGACAGGAAAATTAATAGTTTGTTATGTAAATCAGATTAGGATTCCCCAGGGCATTGAGACACTCTGTTATTCTAACTACCAGAATTAATTAATAGTCAACTAATCAACTCTTATTAATAAAGATCATGAACTGCATGCATGTTGGTTTTCCTTTACGGTATTTAAAGAACACGACACAAATAACACAGGGAAATTACTGACAGACCAAAGCCCAAAGCAGATTTGCAGTTATCAATCAAACCTGTGTTCAACGACGCTGCGGATTTGGAAAAGGTTGCCTCCATGATTACACAAATTAAATTCTAGTGGGAGAAAATATATCAGTTCTGCCAGTCAAACAGCCAATCTTCAGTGCCATTCAGCTGTCTGCTTAGAAGCAAGCTGATTTAAGCCAGCGAGGCCTGTAATGATCTCCCAATAGTATCATCAGCTGACATTTAAAAGACAATTAAATACCTGAGAGGTGCAATATGTTGCATGTGCAATACCTCTAAACCAATACATTGTCTGGATTAACTGGGAGCATAATGGGGTACATCATCACACTATCAAGCTATACCGTCTTGTTCGCATGGGAGCAGGTTAGCAGAAGGCACTAACCTAGTTTTTCTTGCGTACACCATTCAGTGTCTTTCAGTATAATTTAAAATAAAATGCGGAACAATAAACCTTCTATCTCTTAAGAGTTTCATTATTTTCGTGCTGCAAGGTTTTCATTTCCTGCCTATCGTGACTGGAACAAAGGCGGCCAAGAGAAAGGAGAGAAAGGAGGTGAGGGGATAGCTAAGAAAAGAGGAGGTACAATGTGGGAAAGATGAATGTCACCAGGCCCTGCAGTTCATCATCTCCGATCATCTGAGGGTGGTGGTCAGGGAAAATGTGATGCTGTACTCCCCCCCTATACTTCTCTGTCAAGGTCAAGTCATATTGGAAAAACAAGGTAAGGATGAGAGAAATGAAAGAGCATCGCCAGGGGCAAAGACGAGCAGGTCAAATGCAACATATACTCAGCCCCTCAGCTAAATGTTGGCCAGGAAAGTGGAAACCATCACATGTTTTGTTATACTGTGTACCGAAGGCTACAACCTTAGCGAGGAAGGTGGTGGACTGTGGAAACAGCAGAGTGTTTAATGCATTATTTATCTTGTGTGAGAAGCCTATTGTCAATGAGTTAATGAATACATAGTGGAAAACACGAGGGAGGGAAAATACCCAGTTTCGTTGTGTGACAATGTAAATGCAAAGAGCTAAAATATTGTCTAGAAATGTCCATGCTCAGAGTCCAGTTTACACAGTTTGGCGCTTGTCCTATATGTCGATTAGGGCTGAATGGTTTGAAAATTACAAGTCATCATAATAGTTAAAAATCATAGATATTCTATGAAACTACAGGCCTGTATTAGTAGTCTACAGAGAAAACAGGAAGTGTTCCAAGCATTATCATAAACGTATCTTGTTTCTATTGAATAGAATCAAGAAGATGTGTTGTGTAAAATCTCCTTTTAGTCTACATACATTTGCTTCACTTACTTATTTAGTACCCGCTCCTCCTGTTAGCTTAGTCTGTACTGTTGTGGCCTGGGAAGTGGGTGATACCTACTACTCAAAAAATCCAAAGCACTCTATGCCCAGGTATCATAGCATAGTGCTCAAACTTCACGGCACTGACTGTCAAGTCAGACCTGATTCAGAGCTTTCATGATGACAGCCTTAAAACAGTGATATAATGTGCTGTGAGAGGGAATCAGAAGAGTAAAGTTATGTGCTAGACAGCTAAAAAAATGTTTGCAAAACTTCCCAAAGATTTGTAAAGTGATGGGGGTTAAAGATTTGGGTGAAAGTTCTCCTTGGTGACTCATTTTACATTGTGACATTGATTTCAAATTGTCATTTGATACAAAACTATTGATTATAGCCACTTTAAAGATTCAACTGGGATATTCCGACAACCTTCAGCTGCCAACTACCATGCTATCTGCATTAGCTACCCGTCTAAAAGGTGGACACGTTAAGTTAATCACAAGATTGTTTGATAGGAATTGACTTTTTAAATGTTTTAACTTAAATTTGGTTAATGGTTTAGGCTTATGCAACATTATAAGGATATACTTGTGTAAACACATATGTAAATAAAATGTTTCTATAAATGCTAGCCCTGAACCAAAATAACCACTGATTTACAACCACATTTCTCCAATCAAGCAGAAATCTTAAATAATTTGCATGCATTTGGGGGAAACATATCCTCTACATCAACCGCTATGACTTGACATGGCAGATGGGCCAGGCTACACCAAAATTTACAGCACAAACACGAACAGGAAAGGACGAAAACTGAAACAGACACAGTTGAATGAAAAGGCAAATGCAAAAGTCGTGTAAAAGCAGAAGTTAGCCCGCTTTATTCCACCGTTCTAATTCTGGCTGCAGCACCTGCACTGCATACTCACATGGGATCAATGATGTAGAAAAAAAGAGTGTGTGACATAAATACAGGGAGCTCTCTTTCCAAAACTTGGAGCTCGAAGTCTTAAAATATGAGTAATGCAGAAGCTGGTGACCACATCATTTTTTACTGTGATCTCAAGCAAGATCCAAGGGCATAAAATTGTTGGACTTCATCCTTTAAATGAAAGAGCTGAAAGTGCCACTTGAGATGTTAAAATTAACATTAAAATCAGTCAGAAAAAACACTTGACAACTTGAAAATACACAATATTAAAACCTCTGTAAAAAAAAACTGTTTCATTTTGTCAGGATCGAGATGTAGTGAGGAAAATAACACCTTTTACCCCACTCAGAAAAAGAAAATTACACACTTTGTACAACACATTGAGCACTCGACAACACAATACACCCACACATTCTTCTCAGAAATCAGCAAAGTCATGATAAGAATGCAACACATGCACAGGGTTTGGTAGGATAACAGTGGGGCGTCCAGACTCTAAGTGCACAGACTGAGCCAAGCATTGTTGGACTCATCCAAGGTGGGGATGGGTGCGTTCTGAACTCTCTGTTCTCCTTCCAGATGTTTCTTGTTGTCTGGCTAAGTGCAGGGGGAAGGGAGGGGTGGGGATTACACAACTCTTTCTTTCACTCGCTCTCTAAGCCTGCTTATGCTAAGAGGGAAGTGGGAAGAATGTCCTCAGAAAAGGAAAGGGAAAACTCGGATAAACAGACACAGAAAGACGAATCAACCTGTCACTGCTGATTGCATTTTACAGTCGCCTAACAGGGAAAATTCATTTCACTTCTATTCTACCCTCACGCTGGTGTTAAATCAATCAACACCTCTCTGAAACATTATAGCACTGATGAAATTATGATTTATTGACTTTGGAGTATAACGAATGCCATGTCAATTATTACTCCTCAAATTCTGAATTATTAAACCATGTAAAGACAATATTGGTAAAACATTCTCAAAGAAAAGCTATTGTGGGAACTCTAAGGTTCACAAGAGACACTAACCAGGATGTGTACGCAGAAGCCAACAAGGAAGAGGAATAAACTTTTGGTCGCAATGTGCCATTTTGGATATCCAAAGTTCTCATAACACATCCATGAATCAAAACCAAGTTTCTTGTAGCAAAGAAGGGTATTTAGGAGAGATCAATACCACTCTTTTCTTGTATATTATAAATTAGACAATAGCCACCGGATGATTAGCTTAGTTTAGCTTAATATAAAGAGTGAAACAGCTAGGTTGGCATTGTCCAAAGCTAAAAAATATCTGCCAACCAGCACCTTTTTAATTTAGTTTAATCCTTACACAAACAGTAATGTAAAAATCATGAGTCAGTAAGTCGTGAATGAGAGAATGGGAGCATTCGCTTTGAGCCAGGCCAGGTGTTTCCCTCCTCGTTTTATACTAAGCAAAGCTATAAGCCTGCTGACTGTAGCTTCATATTTAGCATACAGACATGACTGGAATCAATCATCGCATTTAACTTGAGGCAAAAAATGTCAAACTGTTTTCTCATTTTATTCAAATGATTATGTGACAGGCTAAAACAGTAGTGCAACTAAAGAGTTCACCTTAAGTCAGCTAACTGCCACTTGTTGTACCAAAGCAGCTAATACATTCGCAAAAAAAGAAAAAAATAAGTTTTATTGCTTATAAATGTAGTTTTTCATTTGCATATAAAACAAGTATGCAATGTCATTCGGGTGGTTTCATTTAAGCTTCCGCTTTAATATAGCTTGCATTTGATTTCCAATGGTGCAAATGAGATAATGTTAATAATCTGTAACTGATGGAAGTTCATTTGGGTATAATTTGTGGAAGCCTTCCAAAGGTAAGACATAAATCAGTGTATATTAACAAAGTGTTTGAATATCTGACTCTAAAGACCCGATAAAAGTATTTGCATAAGATGTATGGAAGATTTCCAAAGGGAAGAAGGAAAACAGTGTATTAACACACATACTGATTGTTGAGTATAACTAACAAACTGATGAAAGTACATGCTTTTTCAAGGTTTGTGATCAGGTTTGCTGACCAATAGACCACCATGATGTCTGGAAATCCTGCATGTTGTCATGATCTCTGTCTGCTAACGGAGGGCCAGTTGTGGAGACGCAGATGCGTGGTGTGTGAGGGACGTGCCCAATTTCACATGAGAAAGCCACAGCTTCCTCTCAATCAGGTCCTCTGTGAATCCACCTTCTGCTTGTCTTTTTATCTCTTTGTTTTCCCCAGGAGCTTCAGCCATTAATTCTAAATTGTTTAGCTTTTCCTGTTTTCACGCTCTGTTGCTTTCATTATGCTAACACCAGACTGGCGGCAGGTTTTATGTTTTTGCCTTCACCTTTTTTAGATGGGGAATTGGATTGAGGAAGCTCACCTGCCTTCCCGTAGCTGGCACTTATGAGAAATTGGTTTTTAGAAATGTCATCAATCACAGAAGGACAGGACAACTTGTCTGAGTTACAGAAAACCATAGAGATAGTTAATTCTGTCTGAGAGAGAGAGAGAGAGAGAGAGAGAGAGAGAGAGAGAGAGAGAGAGAGAGAGAAAGCCTCACTTTGCTCTTCTCGGGCAGATTAATCATCTGTCTAAAGTAGTGAGTGTGCTGACAAATACTGAAATAACTACAGTTTTTACAATGAGACTACATGAGATGGACCTCAAATTAAAGAGCTTGTGATCTAAGATTGATAATCTTGTGCATAAATGGACAATGCAACCATAAAACAACTAAACGTGTGAAAGAAGCCACAAGCATTGAAACTATATTCATCAAATGTGTTAAAATGTGTCAAAAACAGCTTTGCTCTTACTGATTTAATTAAATGAATCCAGGTAAGATTATTTTTCAAAAGTCCACATAGTACTACAAAAAGTCACACTGAGAGACGGATACACAACACAAGAGTGCACGATGAAAGACATCAGGCCCTCACACAGTGTTGTAGACTAAATAAAAACACAGCTACACATATACAGTCCTGAGGAATTTGTTTCAGTGTTACAACACCCTGCTTAGCCGTAATATAATATATACAGTCTCAGAACTGGCTATTGTCTCATTTCTGTTTCCTGTGGGCTCCTTTACTTTTCCTCCCAACAGCTTTTCTGTATCATCCTTCCTGTCCACCAGAAAGGATTTCTTAAATTGCTCTGAAAATTCTTTGAGATAACCTCCAAAGCAGATAATAGCTTCAAGTAGATTTTCTCAGCCTCTGTTAAAAGGGACAATTACAGCTTCATTAGTATGCAAGATAGCCGCTTATTTCAGACACATTAATAGAAAAAAGGAAAAATTTACAATCTTGTATTTAAAAGGACTTGGAGGGCTGGTTTATAAACCTACAGAATACCAATCAACGTCTGTTTAAGGCTGGCAAGGTAGCTTTTGTTTTCTCTGTATCAGGATAGTCCAGTGGTTTAATAGGCCGACCTTCAACTGAGCAACTTGGGTTGAGTCCCTGCTGACGGAGACTCTGCACTGCCAATGTGCCCTTGAGCGAGATACTGGAGCTGCTGCTGGTACTGGTGGTGGTGGGGTGATTTCCACAAGTAACGAATCACATTACGAAGAGATTAGTTCACTAAGCCTATAATCAGTCATCTGAATGATTTCATTTGTGGGAACCTGGATTATATCCAGCAACAGAATTGAATTCACAGACCCAAGTTCATACTATAGAGTGTATTAGATTAGTTAATTAGCTGAACAGAAAATTGATCTATTATGATTTTGATCATTTTAGTGAACTGTTGGATTGGAAATAGTAAACACCTGCTGATGTTTACAGCTTCAGAAACACTGAGATTAGCTCACTTTTGATTTGTTTTTTATGTCATTATGAAGTAAATGTTTTGGCCTTCCTCATTTGCTGATTGGACGATGTAAGAGATACTAATATAAAACAGTAAAGGGCTGCAAGGGATTATATTCCTCATTAATCGGGAAGTTGTTTGTTCCACAAAATGTCAGAAAATGGGGAAGAATGTTGATCCCTATTTGCTAAAGCCTAGGTTGACATTCTCAAATATCCTGCTTTGTCCACAACTCAAAGATTCACAGTTTACTGTCATATATGACTAAAGAAACCAGAAAACATTCACATTTGAGAAGCTGGAATCAGGGAATTTAATAATAATAATAATAATAATAATGAATCGTTGAAAACTAACAGATTAATCATCACAGCTCTAAAACACTTGACTAAGTACAGCCATACATTGTACAAACAACAAAGTATTGACTGAAACTGAAATAACTGCATGTATTTAAGACCATACTGATCAAAATAAACACAAGACTGCACTTGGGAAGAGTTGAAATGACAAATCACAAAGCAGCACACCCTGAGCTAAAGGTGGAGCAAGAGGAAATGATCTCTTCCACCCTCTATAACCCGCAACACACTGTTCCACTTTGTTTGCATGATTAACAAGAGACTGAGCCCAGGGGAAGATCAATATGTACTGGCCTTTTATGGGACCAAGTCTAACGTTGTAACCCTACCTTTGTGCCCTTCCTATACCACAGCCAATTATGTGATATGATCAATACACATCAGTAATTGGATATCGGGGCGTCTTGTGGCAAAAGCCTGAAAAATCCATGACTAGTGCAACATATAAACACTCCTTCTATGCTTAGTTGCCACCAGGCTGTGCGCCACAAGTGCGCATATTATGTGTTTCATTTTGGCAAAGAGATAGAGAAAATATAAAGCTGTTAATCTTTCCCCGAGAAAGAGGCTGCTAATGTATTACAGTGTGTGTTTGTGTGTATACAGCTGGGGGTTGGAGGTGTCCATTGGGGGCAGGGTGGGGGTGGGAACTCCCTCTGCCTCTCCCCGGAGCACAATCCAGATCCTAATCTGTTCTCTACCACAGGAAACCGGCACAATCAGTCCACCACCACCATCACCACAATTTGAATTAGACTCAGTTCTGACAACAGCTCAACATGGAACAGGACGAGTGTCGAGTCATGGATGAAGACAGATGCCTAGAAAGGAAAACTGACTACTGATTAACAACTGAACAGTCAAAATGAATTAAAAAAAAGAAGGGGAAGATCTTGTGTGGTCTGGTTTGAGAGGAACTGCAGGGGAGAGATTCGGCCATCTGGCTACAGAGATGGGGCTGTGGCCTCATCTTTTTCATTTCTCTGTGGAGCGATGGCGCCCAGCAGAGCATAGCTGGCTCTGGGAAGATTCAGGCGCCATTCCACTGCATGCCCATTCTAATCACCCCCAACAACCGCTATGCAGATGGAGCCTCTTTAGAAATCAGACGGTGTCCATAAGGCTCCATGATCTCTTTGTCCATCTCTAGTGGAATGGTAAAACTGCCAGCTTGTTGTCATGGTGGATCGGCTTCCTCAAAGTGTTATGTGTCCCCAGAGGTTGGTTAGGTAAGATAATTATGGGAGGATACTATCAGGATGATCTTTGTCTCCACTGGAAGTCGTCACATATGCAAGAATTTAAGGTATTTCCAGGTAGTTCTCAAAACATTCTCAACTCTTTGACACTGACACTAACTTTTTTCTGCTGTAAGCTGCCTTTACATGACATCACTTAAAATCTCCCTCTCAGTCTGAAAGATTAGGTCAACCCGGAGTTCCCCCGCACGAACACTGTGCTCGCATTTCAGACTAACAGCATTCCCTGAGGAAGGCAGAGAAGCGAAAGGAGGAAGAGGCAGCTGAATATTCCATGGGTTTTAGGTGGGGGAGTGTCTTTAAATACACATGATAAACTGCATGGCTCTGGTTCTCTGTACAGACCGGCTGAGTCACGCTGGAGCCGCTGCGAAATACCAGCTGAGAGAGAGGGTGAGATGATACATAATGGTATGATGTATTGCGCAGTTGGTATAAAAACTTGCATCATTGGGCAGAGACACTTTTCTCTAGCTGTAATTACTCTAGATTAGACGTCTGAAGGTACCAAAGCTAGTTTGACTTTTAGATGTTAAATTATTCAAAACTCATCACTAGCCAGTAACACGGGAGTGACATTTTCTCTCCATCTTGCCTGGATCCAAATTAATTCTTTCCCGTCCCATGCTGGCACAGTAAATTTTCTCATTTGCACCAAATTCAATCTTGTTTCAATTATACAACATTTTGAGGCCGATATCAATATTGAGTGTGGTGTGAATGATCTAGGTTGATCTGACAATTATATATAGGCCATATCCATTTCCTATACACAAGCCATCACATGAATAAACATTTTTTGATGCTGTTCCCTTATTTATTTGTTCAACTAGGGGAAGTGAACGATTGAACAAATACCACAGGACAAACTATTGAATGTTTCAAAACAGATCTTTGTTTCTTTATGCTTCATTTTCTTATTTATCAAGTTATGCACACGCTGATACAAACATATCTTCATGGAGCTATTGCAGGACGATACATTAGATGGCATACAGTAAACAAAAACTAAATTATCCAGCAATGTTGAGCCTCTCAGTGCAATAATCTTTATTTTTGCCAGGCGTGTGGTTCAAAATGCCCACGTCAACACCTGCTAGTATCTAGAGCTAATAGTTAGAGAACTTTTTTTTCAAATATTAGCTGATAAAACCAAAGATTGATCCCAATAAATAAAAGTGATACAACTAACACTCCAACTTGTGAAAACAGGCCTTTGTATTGTTGATTTACTTCAGTCCTGCTGTATTATAGTACATCATAGCCACGTGCTGAGGCATACTCACCAAATAACAGATGATAACATAGTACTGATATAGAATTCATCCAAACTCCAATTCACCCATGACACTAAATTTTCCTGTTTGTTAGTCAAATTGACCTGTGAGATTAAAACTCGGTCACATCCCTCTAACACATGCACTCAGGTGATTTTAGAAAGATTTAAATGAAAATGCTCAACCTTGGATTGTTCTGCAGCGGCCTTTCCACCTCACTTGTCACATCATGGTCCACATGGCCCACATTCAAATTGGAGCCGGTGCAGCTGAGTGCTCACTGCTTGCACTTGGATGTGGGCGATTTGGACTAATATAGTTTGATTGGAATGAGTTAAAGCTCCGGTGTGTGAGATTTAGAGGGCTCTATTTACAGAACATGGCAGAAATGGAATATAATATGCATAACTATGTTTTCATTAGTGTGTAATCACCTGAAAATAAGAATCGTTATGGTCTTTATTACAAACTAAACACTGGCTCTTGATAGATGCTTTCACATGAGTGTTTTGTGGATACCGTACTTTCCCAAGGAAGAAGAGGGCGAGGGAAGGTAGCTGCAATCAACTGTTACATGTCTAGGTGGCACTAACTCCTACACACTGGACCTTTAAAAGTAAGCCTTCAAAACTGGATTCATTAGACCAAAAAGCAGTTGTAAGAATTATATTATGGCATGTAATAATTATTATTCACTGATTATTGAATTATCATATTAAGCTATCTGTGCTTAAATCTTCATTAACCTTCTTAAATATCTATTTATTAACAATACAATCAGTGTGCATTGTGTCCGGTATCTGCTTCAGCACCACACCTTGTAGTAGTTGCGGTTTGTGTTACATGCAGCATGTGCAAATGTGTCAGGCATTTACTGTATGTTGAAAGTCATTAATAGTGTCTTGTTTGAATTCCATATTCACTTCCTGTTTCTTTTTTTTTCCCACTGCACAAGCAGCAGGCCTGCAGACTTGCAGCAGTACATGTGGATGACCATTCATTTGGACTTAATGAATATCGACCTAAACTACTATGTGATTCATTCAACTGCTACATTATACATAGAGTGCTGAACTGTTTTTCTATTTACATCTGTGCTATGCATTCTTCCTCTCACACAACACGAGGCGCTGTGCAGCTTTACAGCCTCCTATTTATCTATTGTATGGCAGACTGTAAAGTCTTATCCCACTAATGAGTGTGTGGAAAAGCAGAAACCTTCTGAATGGAATATTTCTCTTTTATATCTTACTGTTCCTTTGGCCTCTTACTCAGTTTGACATCGTAACATGCAGTGTGTGGCACTGAAAGTAAAGTGTGCTATTTCATGAACATTAATTGGGATGTGGAACTAAAGCAGCATAGCTAAGTTTTTCTCCACTTGTGTGTCTGTTAAATCATTACTACAGCACGCTGGGATGTCAACGACGACTTGATTATGTATAAAAAGCAAAATGTGCTTGAGTAAAGACATAATAAACAGCAATGTGGCATCCAAAGTCCAACAAGTCCAGAGAACAAAATAAAATAACCAGGAAGAGGGAAGTAAGAAGGCCGAATTTGCTTTACAGTCCATTAACTCTTTTTTGAAAAGTGCTTTTATGTAAGCACTCATCTTCTCTTCTCTTCTTCCTCATCACATGCTGACAGGGTTTTTTTTCTAAAGTGGTTCAATGACATTTCTGAGTATTTTCAAACTTTTCTGGCCACTTGCTGTCAAAGTTCAGATTGAAATACAATACTGTTAAGTTTAAGTTTATCAAATTTCGTGATCTACAGACAGTTCACACCTGGATATCAGCACTAGACTATAATTCAGAGGAAGAGGTTTTTTTTTTTTCATAATCATTACAATAAACAAACCTTTCAGCAAATCAGAGCTGTTGACACTGTTCAACACCGCTCATATTTGAGACATTAAGAATATTCAGTTGTTCTTGTATGTTCTTGGATACAGTGTTTTTATTTCGGTTTGTGGATCGAGGAGTGAGGAGGTCGCCCGGAGGAGACACGAGGGAGGCTGGCTTTCATTCTTTCTTTTAACCAGTACACCACTGTTTTTGAACTCTGTTGATTGTGATTTGTTGAATGTGATTGGCATTACATTTTATTCACTTTTTTATACTAAAAAAAAAGGACACAAATAAGAGAACCAACTCCAAAATACTCCTAGATTTATGTTTTCTGATTCGTCATCTAGTTGAAAAAGATCTAAAATCATTCCAGTTTCAATCATATCATCATGGAGAATATTATAGCCAGGAAGGGGATGGAGAATCAGTTATCTTTCAGCAATTAGCACATTTTAACTGTCGTTCAGTGTCATGATCAGAAACAGACATAACTTTAGATGACAGTTCAGGGAAAGGACATATTATTTATCTAAAATAGGTGTTTCCTTAATTCCAGTCTCCATGCAAGGAAAGCATGCACGTGAGGAAAAGTATGAGGGATGCAGTTAAGGGATTTAGCATGTCGTCACAGATGAAGATTATTTTAAGAGGATAAATTCTCACATGAAAATACCTTAACTTGAACAGAAGCAGCCGAGCAGGAGCATCTAAAACCATCACTGTTGATTTTTTTCTCCTGTTTCTAAGGGAATATTTATTTTTAGGCCAAGTGAATACTAAGACTGTCCTTTAACTTGACAAAGTTCAAGCTCCTTCCTGCTGCAAGGCATCCGTCCTAATGAAGTGACCTTGAACAGGACACTGAATTCCTACCAGCTCTGGGAATACTGCTCTGTACTCAGCTATGCAATCTGTGAAAAGAGGTATGGTGTCCATAGTAGAGATCAATGCATTGCTACTGTATGTCTTCTGATATATCCCCTGGGATTATATGAATATTATGTATTCATCTTTACAGCATGGGTCTTGTCTCCATACGTTTGGCTATGATATAACTGTGCTCATAAGGTCCATTATTGGTCATCTAAAGATGGGAAACCATTATTATCTAAACCACATATATTCATTTCGGCATTCCATATTAATTTGTTAAATACTTAAAGTTAAATACAGTCAACTGCCTCTGAGTCGCTGTGAAAGACACGTTGCTTGCCAGGCAGGCTGAGACAAAGGCTTCTTCCATTCCCTCAAGAAATGACCTGTTGTTTCTACGGCAGTTCAGGAAATGTCAACACATAAGCCACACGAACATCAAAAGTTACGGTTAAAGTCATTTTTATGACCTTAAGAGTGGGATTAACTCACACATAAGGTTAGAAAATCCTCGCCTCGATCCATTCCCTCCTTGTCAATCCCATTAGTTTCCGGTGGTGCCGTCCCAGCTGTGCAACCCAGGACGTGTCCCTAACGAGCTCCATTAGCAGTATTACCTGCATCTGGCGGGTGCTGGGGTCATGAGGTCAACAGTAGACCAAACGCTGAGATTAAATTACCCCAGAGGGAGGCACGGGTGGGTGGTTGTCTACAGTAGTCACCAACCCCCACCCCACACTGGTCTCAAGCAGAGATTTAGAATAGTAGGTGGGCCGGCATTTACCATGTTGTTTCATGGTTCGTACACTCACTCTGATCTTATATCTAATCCTGCAGACATGGGGGTGTCAGTGTTATAAGCAAGGGTGGTTCTAGAGCTAGTGGAGATCCAGGACTTAGACATGAAATGTTCTGTTTTCAGCAAACAAGCTGTGGTGAACCTACTGTAGTCTATCTGCCCAACATCAGGCAGCAGACAAGAAAGGTTAGCAGCTAGCTAATGGAGAAAGTTTACGAGCCAGAAAGCTAAAGAGGAAGATATTTTTTCTCAAAAGTTCCAAAGAAATGCTAACTTTGCTTCAAGTCTGCTGGTAGGCAACCGTTAGCCATAACACCTTTATAAGCTGATGACACGTCTGTGGCTGTGTATCCATTCTTTTGATTTGTTCTGTCAGTTGTCAAATTTTGCTAAAAATACTCAAAGATTGAACCTAATTTGACAAACAAACCGCACTTTTTTGAGCAATGCACTGCCTTCAGTGTGTCGCCGCTACTGCTAGCCCAAACAAAACTGAAGTAGTCGTAGTCAAAGACAAAAATAATAGATTTATACATAGATCTCTGTTAGCATTCAAAGTTTTCCAACAAGAGGGCACAAAAAACTGCTTTTTCTACTAAAAATTAGCATGTGCATGGATTCCAAAGCTTAGTTCAGCTGAATTTTCTGGTCCCTCCCCAACAGTGATGAAATAGGCATGACACCCAGGATTATTATGTATGCTGACCCCCCCCCACACACGAATCAAGAGGATGCCATATTTTTCATTCATTCGCTGAAAGGGCAATGAGCTTGAATCCACTGCCCAAGTATGAAAAGCAGAATTAAAAAAGAAAAGAAAAAAAAACGATACTATATTTCAATCAGCTCTGTTACTAACCAGCAGCAGCCAATATAACTGGTGGGAGCTGGACAAAGAGGAAAAACCTCAATTACTGTGAGTGGAAGCGGCAGCCTCTGTGTGAGACCTGGAGCCCTGTGGAGCCCTGAGAAGCTCCAGGAGAGCTCCGGGTTCAGCCAACAGTGATTCAGTCTGCACACAGGTACTGTAACCTCTCTTGCACATACACACTAGCAGACATAAACATTACAAGCAAGTGCACAAACTCACATAGACAAAGAAACAAAAGCACGGCAGTACACGCATAACGTATCCGCCTGAGTCATCCCAAAGGCATTCACAACTACCTCACTGACAGGAAAAAAAAGAAGAATGAGAAGGGCTGAGTGAAAAAAAAAAAAAAAAAAACACACTGCAGAACACACAAAAGGCTTCAGAGAGCACAGCTCAGTCTTGTCTTTCAGACGCAGCCTGAGGCACTGGATTCTTGATACGCACACTTTGAGCTCCGACATATCGCCAAACACCAGTGCTCATTACGCATCCATTAAAGACCTTGAAGAAGAGAAGAAAGGAGGCTTGCCGTATCTTAAAAATACAATCAGGGATTTATTTGACCACCTAAATTAAGGTCAGCTTGACAGCTTCTTTGCAAGAAGTACTTCACCTCTTGAAAATCTCAACTCACAGTTCACATGGTCCTCACTGAAACACAAGTAGTATAAAAATGACTTAATCTGCTCTTCTTCTCTCTATTTTGGTGAGCAATTCTGTTCATTCAAATGAAGCCTGCTTAGTATGCACATGGTCTGACACTCACCCCAACATACCATTTATAGCTTTTTGTTTCTATAATATTGCTACTGAAACAGTTGTTGCACAACACAGCCCTACATTCACTTCAGACGTCAGGCACGTTTGATTTACTGTTTTACATGTACGTACAGTTCAGTGCTTTATAATCCACTTCATGAATAGCACAATAAACTGTGTGACTTCCTCACTGTGAGATGGAAGGATGCATGAATGGACATTTCCCTTTTCAGCCACTCGAATGCACATTTCCAGCCGTTATTTATTCAGTCATCCTCTGCTGAGTGCTGATTTTGCAGTGCCCTTCCTCATTTTTATGCCATTAGACACATTCACACCTGCGGGTCAAGAAGAGACTTCAGTAAGTCACCTTTCAGCTTCGTTTAAGTGGGTGTTAATTAGGCTGTGTTCGTTTTGTTCGCGTTCGAGAAAACAAAGAAAGTTGTTTTCCACAGGCAGTCCACGAGTAACAGGCCAAACAGAACAAAAGCAGCAAATCCTCACATTGGTCAAGCAGGAACCAGGACATTTTTCTTGATAAATGACAAATGAAACGGTCAGTTCATTTTCTGTTTGACTAATTGATTAATTCACTTCAGCACTAACACCCATGCACGTGTTGTCCACTGTGCCGGCCAACTACAAGTATGATAAATCAAATCCTCAAACCATAAACATCTATTCATTTCATCATAGAAAATCTCTTAAAAAGTCTGTGCAATCAACATGTGGCATTACAATCACAGATACCGTTTTATGGACACTCACACTCACTCACACACTGATTAAAAATGCCTTACGTTAACAATACACTATGACCTTAACGTTGCTACAATGACTTCCCCTTTGAGTTCTACAGAATGCTCTAAAGCACAACAATAATGCACTAGAGCATGAACTGGGATCGATGCCAAAGTTTAAAGGATTATTGTGATTAGAGCCTGTAAACTGCAGCAACTGAATAGAATTAGTAGGTCACTAGAAAAAGAGGAGAAGCACATCCCTTTTGACTGAACGTTACTCTTTCACCAAAAGCTGTGTTCTGATGCAGGCCACACAGCCTCTGTTGTTAACATCGACTCCCTGCGTCTAACACATGAATGTTTAACTGAGAGTCATATTCAGAGACAGAGCACAATTTCGGAAACGATTAATCTCCATGCAAGCGCAGCCATTTAGGCCGAAGACAAATTTTGTCCTGAGCAAATAATGTAATCACTCGGCTTCAACTCCTCTTCATTCAGCTAAGCCACTGACTCGGTGTGTTCTGTATTAAAGCACATGCGCTGACCTTTTCCTTATCATAAATCACATACCACTGTTCTGCTGCCAAGATTTTGTTTAACCCAATTTGTCACTGAGGACACCCCTTCCACCCTCAGTTGCAGATTCACACAGTGGGACCGGGAGCACGGGATTAGTGGGCGGATCAAAGCATGCCATCCAGACCTCTCTCTCTCCCCCTTGTAATCATGGAAGTCGGGAGCTTCTGGAGCTGATAAGTCAAGGCTATTGGTGGTTACTAGGCAAAGAGAGAGAAAGCCCAGAGACTGGTGGAAGTGCAACTAACACTTATTTTCAATGATTGATCTGTCAATTAGTTTTTAAACATTAAGTCTATGAACGTAGAAATGAAAATATCCCTCACATAAGATCTGATAGACTTTATTAATCCCACTCCGGGGAAACTCTTAGAAACCAAACTCAACTTGCATGTTTTATCCAACAAACTGCGAAAAAGCCAAAAATGTTCGACTTTGAATTCAACAATTAACTCTTTTAACAAGCAACATGCAACAATCCCTGTGTGCACACAGCCAGAAATAAATGGTTCCTCTTGTTGATCATGATCCTGGTCTCTTTGGGAAGGTTAACTCTTCTGAGTTTAAAGGGATAGTTCAGGTTTTTTTTGAAGAGCATATGCAAACATAAAGTGGCGAGAATATGTTCACTATAGGGTACACTTAAATGTAGATATTGATTGTACTGTATAGATATTGATTTTTTTTTTTAGGTTGGCCTTCTTTTATGTGGCTAAAACACATTTTTCTGCTGAACCTGTCCACATTAGTGCTTCACTTACTTCCGTGTCGGGACTTCTGTCTGCTTCTTCAAAGTGGGGGCACGCTCACTGCTGTTTACTTTACGTGACACACTGACTATGTATAAGAACATCATACAACCCAACTTCAGAAAGCCTGAATTGTCCCCTTAATATCAAAAGAACACAACTAGTCAAAATGATACAACACCACATGTACAGAAGCACAAACATGGTAAAACATGTTTATTTCTTGCCTGTAATAGGCATATATTTTATTCTGCTGTCGTTCTTTGTGAGATATGCGTTCTTTGTGAGCTGCATCCTGCTGCTTGTCCAGCGTTAACCTATTATCAGAATTGCTGTCAATAAATGTTATCTTGATAGACTATTATCAGGATTATCAGAAGGTGGCAACCAACAACACAGACTAAAAGCCAGACAAGCAGACGCAACACACACATTCACACATTATTATGACAGAAACAGGTCACGGAAGGTGTGCCAAGAATATCAGACAAATGTGCTGTCAGAGGGCAATCGCTCTGGTATGATAGCTGTTTTGGCCTCTGTGGGCATGACAATAAGAATAACCGAGCACATCCTGCATTCGGGCAACTGTGATCCATTCACAGCGCCAATCCTCAGACTTCTCCCCATACAGTAATGGAGGCTCAGTGGTACTTAAGACCAGACTTCAGGGTGAATAAAAGTCAATAGGAATGTTTGCCACAGCACACTTTTACTCCACTGCTGTGGTCATGTAAACTTCCTGTGGCATCCGACACTTCCTCACATTGGCTTTTGGAAATGTGAATGAGCTGAAGTAGCGAGTGAGCTTTATATAAACTGAGTTGTGTGACGATCCAAACCTCTAATCGTACCACCATGTGGACTTATGTTTCGTTTGAGTATAACCAAGATGGTTATTCCTCTATGAGTTTCTCCGCAAAGGACTTAGAGCAAACTTCAGTTTGTCTCTTCCTTCCTAATCCTTAGCAATATGACGTGGGTGCCGTTTAAAAGCAAACAATCCTCAGTTTTGGACTGAAACAGCTACAACCATACAGGTTATGTTCATATCAAGAGGATCGGAGCTTGGATTTGTTCAAGAGATCTGCCACACCCACCTGAAAGATCAACAGAAGTGAAAGGAAACGCTTTGATTTCACCTTGGACTGGAAGAAGTTTTCTGTTTCTCCTCTTTCAGCAGATAGTTATCATTGGTCCCTTATGTTCAGAGCTAGGCTGACAGGATAATACTCAATTAACAACCCTTTTAATCTAAAGCAAATGAAGATGTTGCAGCTGTCATCGCAGAGAAACTACAGATTTCATATTCCTGACAAACTGACAATGAGCAATCTTACAAAGGTTGCACTGCAATATGTGCAGAAGAAGATAGAGAACTCAGACGTTCAACAAAATCACACTTGTTTGCAGAAAGTGAAGCAACAAGGCGGCAAAACAATAAAGACCTCATCAACTTGACATCCAGCGGTAGGCAACTACCACTTATGTGCGTGGGTGGCACCTTGTTTCTTCACCTGTGCAAACCTGAACGGACCCTGCATGTGTTGAAGCACCTACACTATGTATCAAGAACATCTGTTAACCTGGTGTTCTATCACAGATATACTGATAGTGGCTCTGCGCTGGGCTTGTTGTGACAGGAAGGTTTCTGGTTAAAAATCTGTGGACCAACAGGGAAAATCCAGGAATGAGATGCTGTAAAATGTCATTCAGCTTTCCAAAACAAGGCAAACATGCCAGTGTCTGGTGGCTGCCCTGGCAATCCCCAAGGTTTGAACCAGAAGCAAAACAATGCATATAAAAGTGTGCCTGCACAGTCACAAGACATAGCCTTGGGGTGTAAATCAACCCATCATCTGCAGGTTTGAAGTTTACACGGACTCACCTGTGACATCTGTGGTCGGAAATTGATCTCCTTCAGGTCCACTGATCCAGGCGAGAGGTTGTGCAACATCTGGCACAAGAGCACCCCGTCTCGTAGGGCCTGTGCCAAGTCGAAGACGGCCGCCGAGGGCCACACGACCCGATGGTTCGGGGGCAGGACCTTGCAGTCTATCAACCACCGCCCGCATTGTCTCCACTCCTCCATATCGGCTCCGGAGACTCTCTCCTCACAAAGTAACCGAGTCCTCGAACTGGTTCGAAGCGGGACTGAAAGCAGCGGTTCACGGCGCACACGCAGGCACTACGGTCGGTTCCCTACCTGCGCCGGATGTTTTACTCATTCAACTATCAGCTCGATAATCTGGCAATTTCGCAACTGTATGTTAATCACAGTAGGTCACCGCACTATATCCCCATGCCAGACGCATGTCAGCTCTGCTGTCGCCACAACATGGAAATGATGAAGGCTTGAGAAAGAGCAAAATAATGACACCGTTCCAACAGATCCAGTTCAGCAAACGGCAGCGATGTAACCAGAACACAGAGACGCGCTATGGGAATTTTCTTCTCTTCATTCTTAAAAAGTTTTCTCAGCATATCCAATCCAAAAAGGCGTGAATGAAAGGTTACAGTAGTGGCTTATAAAACAGCTGGATGCAGCGGGTTGTCATGTGTCGACTTCACCAGTGTCTCACATTTCAGTGAACCAAACAGCACAGCCTGGTATACAATGTGGAGAAGAAGAAGAAAAAAAAAACAGCGTTCAAGTCCGTTTAGGTGATGAACCAAAGCCAGGAGGCACCTACCGCATTTGCATATAACGTTTCCCCAAGAAGTGAAACGTCAAAAACAAGAACTTCCCGTAATATCCACAGCAAACAATACAGAAAAGACACACAGAGCAGTCTGTCCACAGCGCCAGGATCACCCTCTTTCCACAACACAATCTAAACAACGCTCTCCAGCAGCGGAAACATGTCCAGGGGAAAATAAAATATCAGTGTTTTCATGTATCCGTTTAACGTTACTTTGTTTGGCGTCTTTACGCACGGTCCGAAACAGCTTTACGCGTGTATACAGCTGTGCTTTTCTAGTGATCCTTGTGCCTCCCTTCCGTTCATGTCCTCTCTCTCTCTCTCTCCCTCTCGCGTCTCCCTTTCGGACGGAGATGTTTTAGCGGTCCCAACTCCCCGACCCCCGAGCTGCACAGATCCTGAAGAGAAACGCGTCCGTCCGTTTTCGCTTTTCGGTGTTGAGCCAGGTAGTCGGACGAGTTCGCACGTGACGATTATCTTGCGCAAAGCTAAGAGTTGGATAGTGTGTCCACACTTTGCTAAAGTGGCTCCATACTCCAAGAATGGGAGTTTCAGGGAATATTTGTTGAACTGGGAGTTGTGGATGCGCCCTCTGACGGATGAAGCGCGCGGCGCACCGGGCTACTGAAACAAGGAGATTAAAGGGACATTTCAAACAACAAGAGCACAATTAAAACACACCTCACTGCTCATAATGACAGTTTTGTGTGATTATATGAAGTTAGGACATCATCGGCCTCGTTTTTAGGTACATCTAATATACAACAACATATAACAGCCCCTTCATAAATTCTACCTTTACAAAGCAAATGTTTGAGTTTTTGTTGACACTGTCATAAACATGAAGGAGAATTATGACCTTTCTGACTGAGGTCGTAGTGAGTGGTGGTGTTCATGGTGCCTTCATGTATGTGAATGAGGGGGGCAGAATATTAGTCAATATATTGAAGTCCATGAGCTGGTGTCCAGCGTGTACCCCGCCTCTCACCCACAGTCAGCTGGGATAGGCTCCAGCCATACCGTGACCCTGATGAGGATAAGTGGTTACAGATAATGGATGCATGGGTATTGAAGTCCAGTTCAGCACTACTGCAAATAACAACCTCAATAATCAGAGATATTAGTTAAATTAAAACCTCTCTGACAGTGTCAACAAATAAGCTTAGTAAAAGTATAATTTGTGGAAGAGCTGTTGTTTTGTTTTTGTCTTTTGTTTTGTACCTAAAGAAGTGGCCAGTGAGTGTATAGCTGTAATACAACAAGCTCAGTGGAATGCCTTGTGGTCAAAGTGGCAAAATCGAGTTTGCAACATCTACACAGTTTGACAGCCAACTATTGCTGACTGTTTCTTAAAATTTCAGTGAATTTGCTCACAATGAAGTGGATTATCAAGAGTATCCACAGGTTTATATTAAAATAATGATTTGGGGTTTTTTCATTCATACACAGTCAATTATTTTTTAAATAAAAAGGCTAAGTTACAAACTGGGAGCGTGGATTTAAAAGACATGGGCGGGAAGAGGGAAGAGTGTCTAACTAAACTTGTTGTTGGGGCAGATGGCCGCCCACCAAAGAGCTGGGTTCTACACAAGGTTTCTGGCTGTTAAAGGGACATTTTCCCTTGCCACTGTTGCCAAGTGCTTGTTCATGGTGGGAATTGTTGAGTTTCTGTGAATAATGTTATAAAGAGTACGGTCTAGACATGCTCTATATGGAATGATATAACTTCTGTTGTGATCTGGTGATGTATAAATCAAATTGAAGTGAAATCAATTTAAAGACACTGTCAAGTTGCATTATGGGAAATGTAGGATTCACGGTTTTGGAGCTTTATTTATAGAAGACACTAAGAGTAAAAATGATATCTCGGCCTCTGCTGCTTCAATTTATTTTAGGTGCTGTTTCTTCCACTTCTTAACATTATGTGCAATACTAAATCGCAGGAGTGCCCCTTTAATGTAATTACGATTCCCTCCACCACACACAATCTCCAACCACTCAGAATGCAGTCATTGACGGGCCCTGAATGATCCGCATCAAACAAAGATTTTCTGCTATTTACACCTGATGTGTTTTACACACACTGCCATGTTTATGACTACCCCTGAGAGAGATGAGCTAAACCGTTTGTAAAATTACTAAACATTATGTGTTTAACCTTATTTGTTGGCTAGGTGGGCTGAGCATATGGTCTTTTACAGCAACATCATGTTAACAGTTATAATAATAGAGCAGCAATAAAATACCAGACAGATTCATAGATGTGGTGAAAGCAGCCACAGGCAGGTTGAAGACGATTATTTAGGACAGGAAAGTACAGAGCGGTGTAGGTGTTCTTATTTTTTTTTTAGGGGACATTGCGGATTATTCAATGAGACCAAGGTTACGAGGTGAGTGTTTTCATATACAAACTATATGAGACAAGTGTTTTTTAACATAAGATTCAGGTTTAGTTAAATTGGGATATACTCATCTGAATGGAAGAGTATCAAAAAAAAAACAAATGACACAAACCACTACGTTTACGATGGTGGGAAATGCTCTCCAAACTCTGCTACTGAAAAATGTGATTGACTTGTCACGACTTGTTCCATCATACCTGTCCTTTGTAGTGATGCCATAAAGTCTGAGCCAACACTTTGTAAGTGGCATATGTGTTGTTGTTTTTTTTCTAAGAGGCCTTGTAAGAAGGAAAATCACAGGTGTAAATAATAAATGAATGGTGGCTGCTTCAGGGTCCTGGTATTGTGCATGCCAACTCACTGTCACACTGCCACTGCTTACTGGAACACTTGAATAAAACAGAGCCATTGTTCAAGTTATTAGGAACACCTGTGCTTCTTTTTTACTATGACAAGTTGAAATATCAGCTGTGAAAAAAGGCCTGTCACACATTGTCGGCCCATGTAGGCTATTTTCCAGATATACAACCTTCAACAGCAGCTGTTGAGTACTGTTTAGTTAACTCTTGATACTCTCATCAGCATCATTTTCAGACACACACTGTGAAAAACCCACTGTACGCTACCTTCCAAGCACCAAATGGCTGTCAGACACTGTTAACAACTGGCTGCTAATTCCCCCACCATTGGAAGAGTCAACTACTTTCCCTTGATAGAGGGCAAAACAGAGATAAAAGGGAAGTGAATATTGGACTTTGACTCATCCAAATTTATTAATGCCAGTTTTAGCTAAGATCTAAGTTTTAAATAAACAAGTCAAGTATTCACTTTAATGGGAAAAAAAATAAATAAAAAAAATCTATTTTACCCCTCTTTGTTCTCTAGATACAACTATATACACACCTTAATCCCACATACCCGCTACAACTTCTCCATGTTGCCTGTGTTGTCAGTGAATTCCTGGCCACTCCATACAACGTTTTGCAGTTCCTTTTCTTCCTAATTATCTTCTGCTGTCGAGATACTTTGGGTTTTATTTTGTTCACATCTTTAATTTGGCGCTTCCCTTCTTCCTTTCCTAATCTCTCTCCTCTTAGATTCCCCAATGTCAGTCCTTGTTAATAAAATAATCAAATTTGGTCAATTAACCACTTAATTGCCATTACCATCAGTATGCCACCTGTTTCTTGTTAAACCCTCTTTTGTCATGTCTCATTACTTTCTCAACTCAGTTATCATCGTCCCTTCCCACCTTCAGATTTCCACAGGGACGCAATACATTTGGCTAATTTATCTCCAGGCATAAAATAGAGCAGCACAGAAATGTCTGGTGTTCTGCACTTCTTTTGTATCCGAAAGAGGCTTTTTTTTTGTTACAACTGCAAAGCTAGATTTCCACATGAAAACCATGTACAATGGAATGAATTGAAATTATTAATATCCGTGGCTGAAGGAATGATTCAAACAACCACTTTCAGCCCTTCACAGGGGACATGAATATTGTCTTCCTTGCTGTTTTGTTTGGGACAGGCCAGTAACAAATGGCCTTCCACCCAAATATGTTGCAAATCCCATTGGAGGACACAGAGATACAAAACACAAGATGTATTAAGAATGATATGACTGAACTATAGTCAAAAGGTTTGTCATATTTTGCCTCCCTCTGCCGGCTCATGCAGCTGCTCTCTGGACCTGTTAACTATTTGCAAGTGTAGTGCAGAGACAATACTAGCTGTTGTTTGGCACAGCCCATGACCCCATGCTAATGGAATCCTCAGGCTGATGATAAATTGCTTAGCTGAAAGGAACTAAGTTTTCACTGATATAGAGCATATAAACTCTGGTGCACCTACTCTCTGATGTCCCTGTTTACACCTCTGACTGCAGAGTAGGGACTTCATCTACATCTTCACATCAGCATCGACTGTTTCCATGTCTGTCGGTCATCATTTTTAACCCAGAGGGTCTTTCACCACTGGTTAGCTGAGCATTAGCAATTGTTAGCAGGAATATGAAAAGACAGATAAGACTAGAGCATGGCCCCTAATGAGGGCCTCTAAATCCAGTTGGACATCAAGCCTCAGTTGGAACCATTCAAGATGCCTAAACGGTGATTTAAGTTTTTGGATTTGGACCTAGTGGGACTCATCTCCTGCAGTTGCACATCTCCTCACTCTGATGGTCAGGACCGCCAGGCAGCTTGAGGCTGTTTTGCTAGCATTTACAGTGACTGTAGATGTTGTCGGTCTTTCGAGAGTACCCAAAAGTTAGGGGTTCTGACTGCTGGTGGTTTCCTCCTACTGGACCCCAGGGTTTAATCTCATCACCTACCAATAGGCCAAAAGTCATTGTGCAATCACCCAAAGATCAGATTACTACAGGTGTTGCTGGATGCCAGGATAAGGTCACCCAACACAATTCTCATCTACAGGGCATATATGCAATCTATGGACATTTAGAGACTTCAACACCAGCTTTCATTGTAAGTCGAAGCTACGTTTCAATGCACCATTTGTTTTAGATCACACCATGTCTGGACTCTTAATAGTTAAGTAAAACCTTACTTAACTCTGACAAAGCACTGTAATCTTGGGGCATATAAAAATGGGCGAGCGATGGCTGTTGATAATGTCCTTTGCACAATGCATTTTGCGATGTACAAATGGTCCTTGAGTTTGGCTGATGGAGCCATGAGATCACTTAACCTTTAAAGACCTTTTGAACAGCCCCATCAGCCTAAAATATGGCTTATAAATCTTTAAGCAGGCCTATTTTTCTCGGGGGATCTGTGTTGCCATGCTCACAGCCATTCCAGAGCTGGGTGAAAAAAGACGCAACAGAAAAAGGTATAGCAACAGCTGAGAGTTTCTTGTCCGTATCTTCTGATCAGAAGAGAAAGGACCTTAACCGCTGACAGTTTAAAAAACTTTGTTTTAATGACTAGCATTCACTTATGTATATTGTATGAAAAAGAAACTGTGCTGTTAAAAGAAGACATCGTGTGTGCTCAAGGTCAAAACATTTCAACTCAGTGCTGCTGGAACATCCTGTCATGTGATGACAGTGTATGACTAAGTCCTCCATTCACTTTACTGAAAACCAACAGATAACACTGAAGAAAACATATGGCAATATACAGGAACAGGAACTGGGAGGGACATACTATATGTAACCTAGACGTTAAAGTAGCAGGCAGCAGTGGCCTCAAGGTTAGAGAAACAGGGTTACGACTAGGTTGCCTTAGCTGATTCAACGATATGCTGAGTATAGGCTTATGGTCCTGGGCAGCTCCCAGAAGTGAAAATATGTATGTACTGTATATGTGAATGTGATGCAGTGCAGTGCTGCAAATAATATACTCAGCAACTTCTCTTCTTGGATCAGTAATGAAATAGTCTAATATGTGCTATATATCTAGTTACAAATTAAGGATATAAAAAAAAAAAAAAAGACTCACTTTATTGAGAACAGTTTCAACTAATTTGCAATTAAGATTGCTGATATGTCACATTAGCATAAATCGTTGAACAGGAGTGACTGAACAGAAGTGCACACATGTGCAGTTCATTCTACATACCTCGATTCAAATTGACATTGTGAAGCCACATTCATTGAGTTGCTCTTTTTTTTCTTTTTTTTTTTCTTAGTGTTCTTCTACAAGCTGGCGAAAAGAAAATGAAAACCAGAGATCCATTCATCAAAGCAAACACAGTCTTACATGACATGTCTGGAGAGTTTCATGTGTGTGGCCTTTTTAACATTGGATTCATGCGTTTGTGAGTGATGGCCAGAAGTGGCAGAAATGACTAGTTGTCATTGAAGCAGTGGCATTGATCAATCATGCCCCAAGGTTGTTGGTGGGCGCAGAGTGGCATGTTCAATGTGGTATGATGGGAATACGGGTCGCAAAGAGCGCGTCTCCCTGCAACATGCACAGTGCAAGGACAGCAAGTTGGGCCGTGAGGAGGGGAGTAAAAAAAAAAAGTGTGAATGATGAATGGCCCCACAGTTCTCTCCCAGCACTTATGTTGGAGTTAATGTATCTGTTTACATTGTTTCATAAAAAGGGGTTTGCTGTATCTGTCCTGTCCTATCTGTTCTATCTTAAAAATAGTTTTCAGTTGTTTTCTTTTAACAAAAATCACTTCAAGCCTCATTTCTCTACACTAAAGTGCATTGATGAATGATAAAAAACAAATGCATTGTGCATAGATTATAATGTACTCATTCCAACTGCAGTATAAAAGCAAGCCAAATAAAGCTGAGGATAGTACATGAAGGCCATCTCCTGGTTGATTGCTGAACTGCAAGCAGTGTTGAGTCACATATATCCCACTCCCATCTTCTCTGTGGCAATACAAGTCAGTGCTTTTAATACCGCAGTCCCCTCGTACAAACAACCCTCACTACACATCTCAGGCGCTTCCAGCCCATGCGGAAAGAAGTTAAGCACTGAGATCCGACGGAGCGTAAGCTGGTGGCAGCACCAGCTGTTTGAACTGGTCAGTTTTGAGTGTGTGCCAGTTTCTGCAGAGCAGTTGGCAGGCCAGCTGAAAGTGGAGTAAATGTTTCAAAGCAAGAGGGCTTTCTTTTACTGTGGTACATACTGTTTACTAAAGAGCGTAGCATTAATGGTATTCTACACCTGTTCTGTTAAATAAACACAAAAAACACTTATGTGCTTTTACATTTATTAAAAAAAAACATCAGAGTGTCACCCAAAGTTAGCAGATAAATATGTACAGAAGACACAATTAAGTTAAACTACAGTATCTGTGAAGAAAAGTACAAACTGTGTTTTACAAAAAGCATATTCTTGGAAACAAAGCCTCAACTAGGAAGGCACATTTTTATGTATTACATGCACACACTGCATTTACATACATACATGTTGTCAGTTATTCACCATAAAGAAGACCTCAATAGGAAAAAAAAGGCAGCCTGCATCTGAGGCACTTCATGAAGATGAATACAAAGATGTTGCTTGAAAATCTTTCAAAACTGAGTCACTTTATATTAGTGTATTATATATAATATTATAACAGTGACCAAATAGTTGGGAAGATAATTGTCCGTGTTCTTTTCATGCTGTGTCATTTACTACAAATAACATTCGCTGCTGCTCAGACTGTTGTTCAGAAGTTACAGAATTCTGAAAATGAGTGTCCTTGTTTTAAAGTTCAAGTTCTTATTAAATAATAATAATAATAATAATAAAAAAGACTGTGATGAAATTCAGCTTCTACCACTCACACCATATACCTACTGGCTTAGCAAATGTTACATCTATTGGACAGGAAAATGTACTAACAAACATGTTAGCTGCACACACACAAAAAAAGAAAAGAGTGAGAAATGCATCAATAAACACTAAATCAAATGTTTGTATAGTGCTTATGGATGAATAAAAGGTATAAAAGGCCCTACACTGGAATCATGCGTAGACAATAAACTAAACATAAGCAAAGAAAACGTGAATTGTTGCATCTGATCAGACCTGGAAACAGTAAAGAAAACAGAAAAGTGATTAAAAACAATCCACTGTTTGTTTCTGATATAAAAGTACATTTTAATGTGGTATTTCATGACAAACCTTTAAATACAATAAATTAATAACAGAGGGAAAATACAAGACATACAAATTACTTCACTGCATGAATTCCAAGTACCATACAATCATTCAATGAGTAAATAAATACATGAACTGATACTGTTGGTAACAGTACAGGGTATTACAACTCGACACATGGGTAGAATGAAGGCTGTACATATGATTAAAACAGATTTTCAAACCTGGTCCAACCAGAATCTGCACCTACATTTCCACGTTTGACCAACCAATACTTCAAAGCTTCAACACAATATCCTGTTCATTTCTACAAAAACGGTATTTTAAACATGGCGTGTTCATTGCCTTTCCCTTTTTCACAGTATTTTCACAGGTCATGGCCATTAACTACGGGCAGGATACTACTGTTGGACTACTGCAGGATTTTTGGCTCTTCGAGTTCTTTTACGCTACTTGGTTTGTAACAATTATTATAAATTAGTTATAACAATAAAAGAAAAAGTTAAAGGTGATAATTTAAGCTTGATGGATATGCTGCTGTATACCTTCATTTACCTAAAACAAACTCTCTAACTCATTCTACCCAGTGATTCTCATGTGTATGGGCAAAATGAATGACAGAGACAGGATATTGGTTGGGACTGAGATGTTATGAAATGTGGCCTAGCCACAGCAGCATGCCATCCAGCTCTGTTGTGAATTTATAGCATCTGATAAGAAACACCATAGACGGATATTGCGATTAATAATGAAAGAGTGAGAAAAGCCACACTGAATACAAGCAATGTGTGAGGAGTTTAATTTTCCAGATAGCGGATACAAAAATAACCATGTTTAGCAGTTGTGAAGAGCTCTGCTTTGGTAACAAAAGAGGAAATAAATAAAAACACTACAGCTGTCATGAGTCACTGTTTTCTGAACTGGAGTTACTGGAGCTGCTGGTGGCAGAATCTGAAGAGCTGCTGCAGCTGACAAGGTGAGACACAGCTTGGCTGTTTTTCTCTGGATGAAGGGAAGTAGAGAAAGCACATTCATCGATTAAATGCTACATTTGCTGCTTGCATTTACATTTTTCGGGTAATTATCAACTTAATATCAAATGATTCAAGGGAAGATGGCAGTAAGGCTTCACACTTACTTTGAAATTTCTTAAACTTCTTATACAGACATGATTTCACGTATTGCTCCAGCTCGCGCAGAGTGGACGGCTTCAGTATCTCAAAGTCGATCTCGATCTCATTTGGGTCGGTGTCGAACATTGAGGGCTCTAATGTTTGAATGATGTGCACCACGCGGCCGAGCTTCATGCCAGGTAACCGGTTAATGTCCAGGCTGAGCTGGTGCTTCTCGTCGTATGTCATCGGCAGAGACTCATCGTCTGAATCACAGTCTTTGCTTTGTTTCCACGGCAGCCTGAAATTCAAGACAGCACAGTCAAAGGTCTCTATAGAGAATAATAATAATAATGATAATAACAATAGAGTCCTTCAGATGTGAAACGTCCTACCTGGAGCTGGCATTTGTACTGCTTTTATTTTGCCAGCTGTCCTCCTTCTTGTGCTTCTCCTTTTTCTTCTTGGGTTTAATTGTGGGGACTTCGGAGAGGGCCGTGTGCTGCTCCTGAACAGCTTTAAGCTGGGTAGAGTGTCAACAGAAATGGGCTACTGTGGAGCTGTGCAGTAGCATTAAAATAATGTGTGCCAAAGAAGCAGCAATAAAGAAATAAAAGAGCCAGAGCGTATTTTCTGTGTTGGAGAGGATGCGGCATAACGTCTAAGAATAAAGCCAGAGAAGTCTTATTGAGTGATTTACTGTTGGGCCAGCTCGCCATATGATTTTATTAGTCAACAATATCCTCTCCGCACAATTGGGAAGACTCAGAGTAGGAAAAACAAACACATCATCTGAAATACTTCATGCATCCATTCCTCTCTGCTGTATATTTGCGAGCCAGAAAAGAAGGCGGCGGAACTATTTTCATAACTTATAAGATCTTTCCAAATATGCCTTGCTGTATTGTGCGTGGTTTGCTGGTCATGTGTTTATATAGAGTATGGTGCCAGCTACATTGATGGGCAAACATCATCTCACATGGAAATGAAGGAAAGCATATACAAAAGCTATACTTTGATTCACTCAAACGGTATTACGGGTAGGAAAACCAAAGCAAAGGCAAAACATTCGATCATTATGGTTTCTGTCTGTCTGAGAAACAGGTTTGGAGTAGGAGAAAATGATGTTATATAACAAGACTGAACTAGAGATCTGTGGAGAAAAGCTTTATAAAAGCCGGCACCATTCTGACCATTACCACGGTAACCAAGGTCAGAGGATAGGGCTGCCTCACTCCATAGGAACAACAGATACGTACATCACTGAGAAGCCTCTACAGAGTTAGATAATGTTAGACCACTAAGGGTAAACATATTTCCTTGTCTGTACACTAATGACAAATTGGCAAATACCTTATACTGTAGATGCATTGAGCAAGGCCATTTATGGACATCAAGTAGTTGTGTCACTGTCCTGAGGGCTTATAAACGAGCCAGAGAGGACAGCTTCTTCAGAATTGAGTCATGTCATGGAAAGTGTATTGATAAATCCTCCATTTTTCTTGATCAAGCTACAATAAACCTTTTAGCATTAGACATCTTGGACATCCTGTGGACTTCCTCTCCACTTGAACATTGATGAATAAAATTCTCTACAAAACCCACCAGTTCTACACTCACCTGTTCTTGCAACTCAGCGATTCGGGTGGCTCCCACTGAGTCCGATTTGTCGAAGTTGGATGAGCCGTTGACACGGTTGGCAGATATGGCACTCACTGGCAAAGTCAAGTCCACCGGCTCGTCCGGCATCTTTGCAAACCTCTTCTCGAACACACCCTGAAGTAAATACGCCCACAATGACGAAAGTCTCATAGTAACTTAAAATTAAAAAGCCTAAAGAACCAGTAAAACTTTAATTATTACATGTAATAATTTAAAACACACCTGAAGCTTTCTGGCCTGTGCGACGACATCGTGATGTGGAGGATTGTATTTGTAGCAATTGGAAAAGATTAACCGAACGTCTGCTGCGAAGCCTTGTGCGTCCCGGTACTCTCCTCCATCCATCTTTTTCTGAAAAATAAGAAGTTATAAAAGATGAAGATCATGAAGCTGCAGAGAAAACATGGTATATGTAAATGTGCAGTTTATACTTTGACAGTGCTGAGATCCATGGGGTATTTGATGATGTCATGGTAATCGTGTAGCTGCAGAGCTTTAGCGTCGACGGGCTTGTAGAAAGGCCAGGCGTAGGCTACGTGTTTCTTCGACAGCATCTCCTTCAGGATATTGTTGCAATACTTGAGCTGATCGCCATTTCTGCCCTGTTCACTTTCCTTCACTTCAATGTCCTTCTTAGAGGGATTGGTGGCTCGACCGGAGTTCCTTCTCCTCCTCTTGCTTTCTGATAAATCACTCAAACTGTCTCCTGAGCACAAATCTCTGGTAGCGTCTTCCTTTCTCTTCTACATTGGAACAAGAAAAAAAAACAGAACAAACACCAATAAGGTAAAATTCATGCAGTGTGATTTTAAAAACAGGAGGGTCAGAGACACAAATGCTGACTCACTTTTGGGGAGGTCTGTGAGGAGTGTTTGGGCACTGACGATGAGCTGGAGGGTGTGTAGCTGACATTGGACGGAGATGTGGGCGTCGTAGCTGAAGGCCCCGTGGTCACAGTTCCATTCTGCAGACCTTTTATTACAACAAATTCAAGTAAAAGAGAAAAAAAAAACATGCAGGGTACATTTGGATATTTTTGATTTAACAGACCTTTCTGTGTTTTCCCTCACGCAGAGTATTTCTTCTCAGTGGCAGGTATATTGTGCACTCCAACATGTACGCATAAATATTGGAGAAATGCCCCCAACTGTCACATTAATAGCCATCTACATTTAACAGTGCATTTGATTTACGAGGAATAAGAAAAAGAAACACAATTTTAGTGGCAGCAATATAAAACTTATAGAGGACCCACAGGGAAGACAGCACATAGTTCGGAGCACTGAGCTTTATTTGTCATTTCAAAAACACGAGGAGTGGCAGAAGGTTAGTGATGCAGTTAATCACTGCTGCTGGGTGACACTGATGTTCATGCAGGGTGAAATATCCACCTTTTGCTAACACATACTAAAATAAACAACGACGACATTGACATTCACGATTCTGCAAGCCTGTAAAACGCTAAAGGGTAAATGTATGAAAATCATATTTTAAAGGAGATATTTGTGCAACATTTTAAACTGAAGGCAGAGGCTGCATGGCTTTGTTACCTGTAGTGCTACTTTTTTTGCCCTTTCCTTTGGCTGCAGGAGGAAATATCTCCACTTCCCTCTGTGGCAACTGGGCAACCTTTTGCAAGAAAATCTTTTCCAAGGCGAGGGCCATCAGCACGATGTCATCTGTTGGCTAGAGGACAAGGAGGAGGGTTTAAGTGTCCGTGAGGTCAAACCAGCGCGCTGTATTTTCAATCACAAAGCTCCTCACCTTGTTATATATGTAGCAGTTGGTGAACATGGTGTTGAAGTCTTGCATACATTCACTTGCACTCCAATAGTAGTTGTTCTCCAGTCGTTTCTTGATGGTTCCCAAGTCCATAGGAGACGTTATTACCGTATGATAATCCTGATTAAAAAAAAAAAAAAAAGAGTCAATGTGTCATATGTATGGAATCTTAAACATCTCAAAAAGAATCTGACTGATGAAGACAAGTTTTGTACAATTCCTACATTTCAACACTTCAACTCTGGTTTCTCATTTCCACCATCATTGCAATTTATTATAATTTGGATCTTGTTTTGATAGTTTTGGCCATAACTCCTATTGCCATAAAAACATGATACTCACCATGGGTTGATCTGGGAACACAGCCACATTACTAAGATGAAGTCAGACGGGGCAGGAAACCAAAATGTTCAGATCAGCAGATAGGTTTTAAACAAACCGCCAGGTTAACCACACTTGTTTGGATCAAAAACAAAGGCGAACGGTTGAATTATTACCAAACTCTCTGTCTCTTTTGGTGTAATGTAGTCTTCCTGTGCAATGAGCGACTGTATCCAGTTTTTCAGGTCTGCTCACTTTCAGTGTTACGTCCCTACAAAGAGTTTTAGATGATGTAGCTAAAATGTTTACAACCTGTCTGAACATCTGACTGCTCCGGTTTCTTACCCCGTCTCGATTTGTGGTGGCGATACCACCATGTTCCCAGATCTCAACGATCATTTCACTGAATACAATGTCATCTCAACCAATACAAGTGATAGCCAAAACTAAGTAAATTAGACCCCAATTGTAATGAAGTAGAATTATTCTTCCATTAGCCATGCAGACATTTTTCATTTAATTCATCCAGGTTCTGAGATTTCTACATCCCCTCCCCAACAGAGGTGAATGGAATTTTGGGAAAAGCTACAGTAGGGACTACTTTAGAAATAGTCACAATTAAAATAGTTAATCAATTAGTAAAATTCCAGAACTAAAGCTTCTAATTCATTTATAAATTATTAAATCATTAATCACGTAGTGACTATCATGTATAGATATGATAAAAATGTAGTAATATAGCATCGTGGCTATTTTAGGGTTATTTGTTATGATTTCTGTGTGGATACAACGATTCACCAATTTCACTATTAACCACAGTGGAAAATGTCACAGTTTTGCAAGCATAAAGGGCTCAGCTACACCAAGTGTTTCTGTCACTTACAATGAACTAAATAGCAGTGAGTTAAGAGTTTGGCTTTCAGTGTAACGTAAACTAATGCTAACAAAGCGGGAAAAGGAGCAATGCACAATTTATACATTTAACTTTCATCAAAACAGCATTAATCCGCTCAATGGCATAACACCTGCATAAGAGACCGTCTCAATATCCTCCTTTAATTTTTTTTTAAATGCTTAGTTGATTTTATACATCCACAGTATTGTGAAATAAATAAATGCATTATATTTATCTTTATATTTATCTACCATCTCTATAATCAAACTCTGTAATCGTTGCATCCCTAGTGTGGGTATAAGCGGTAAATATTGGATGAGATTTAGACTGAGTGCAATGCCACATTCCAGTTTCTCTATGTGTTGTGTTGTTTAAGTGGGGTGTGCATGATGATCAGGAGGCAACCAACACTAAGAGAGAAACACAAAACTTACGACGACACGACCAACAACAGCTGCAGTGAAGGAACAAAAAGAAGAAGAGAGGAAATTTAAGGATTTAGGAGCAGTTTTACTTTCAGTGAAAGAAGAGAGAAAAGCAAGACAAAGACACGCAACATTTTAAAGTGATCACACAGAGTTACACAGTACTGGGTGGTGTGTGTGAAACAATGACCCTAGTTTAAGCATCCAAAGCCTAAATGCCACTTTAATTTGTTTTAAATAACATCATTTGTTTGTGAGGAAAGACACGACATAAGAGCAGATTTACAACAATCTAAAGCATCGAATGTGTGTTTGCTTTTTTATTTGCAGAATCATGTCAGGTGTCTAGCTGCATTAGATATTGCTTATAAGCACTCTGCCTTCTTGGTATTAAAAAAAACCATTTATTTGTTATGACTACATAAACAAAACACTCACCAATAAAAAGAACCACACAGAGCAATGTGTTGTGATAAATGCAGGATTTGAATGTTGAAGAACATTTGCAAACTACTCACTGATAGCCCAAGAGCGACTGCGTCAACAGGCTGGTAAAAAGGCCAGGCAAACTGGTGACGCCACAGGGATTTGATCACTACATTCTGCATATACTGCAGCTGGTTGGTCTTCCGGCCTGGCTTGTTGGGACTGGTCACTTCAGGAGGCGGAGGATTCACAAGTTTTGGAGGTTTCTGGTCTGTGTCTGCTGACATGATGACAGCAGCTGGAAACAACAGATGAACACAACCTCTTGTCTGTTTCTCTTATCACCCGTGAATTATGTAGCTTTCGTCCGTCAGCTTATCAAAGGCTCTAAGGAAACACCAGTCCACTTCATTCATAGTTTTCATTCCAGAAAATGTGATCTGTCAACAAAAAAAAAATAAATAAATAAAAACACAGCTATGAGAGTGTGGCAAGTCAGACATTAATCCTATTAGTCCAGAATTCAACAACAAGCAGGATGTCCTGACAATGTGGCTGGATGCCCCACTAGAGTGGACTCTGACTCTGTCTGACAGGTTTGTTATACGCCTTTATTGTTATTTAAATGACATAAAAAATATATATTGTAGCGTTCCCTACCTTGGGAAATGTATAGGTTTGTGTCGTTACACATAAGTAATGGAATGTGGAGCTAGGCTAACATTGGTATAAATGTATAGTTTACCCTGGGATGTTTTATGGTCACTTTGTACGGTAATTTAGAAAAAAAAAGTGACCAAAGGCTCTCAAGGTAATGTTACAGATTTTAGAGCAATCACGTTAAGTCAGTATTAAGTCAGATGCAGCCTACAGTAACGCTTATAGCAGTTAATAAACCCAGCTACTAGCTTCACTTGTCATCACCTGTGACGACACGTTAACAAACATGCTAACTTTAAACGCTGGCCAGATAATTCATGAAGAATTAGCTCGTTACGTGCAAGAAATATCGCACCACACCTGCTAAGTTATAAGAAAAGCTGTCAGACTGAGCAAATATTTATATTGAAGTTAATGTGGGAAGCTACAAATAACGCCGGCGTTATTAGCTCTGATGTTACTTAGCTAGCTGGCGAAAGTAAACGTACACAGTGACATCAATTGATAAACACAATGCGTCATTACATAATAAGGAATAGTAACGTACGTAAGTTTCATACTGCCCAACCTACTTGGCAGTTTGCACACAATGGTGAAGTCCGACAGTCCTGCTTTGTTGCAAGTTTGAGCATAAAGTTTTTCACACAGCCCTGGAGGAGCTAACGACAGCTAGTATACTGTATCTTCACATAGCGACATACATGTTCATGCTTCGCAGAGGATGACGAGAGCGTCACGGGTAAACAAAACATACAGCTGCTCAGCTTTAACTAACGTGTATTGTTCTAAAGCGCGTTGAGACGACGCCACTCAACTTCAGACGTAGTTACACCCGGCACAGAAACCCAACTAGACAGTGAAGTCAACTCTGGACTGAACCGTTAAACGGACTTTGAAACGCAAAACTTTCTTGCTAAATACAAACAAACCTGCTGTGAGCTCAACGAGTGTTCTTTCTTCTTCTCCCGATGAATTCCTGACAGACTGGACGCAACAAAGGCGCACTGTTGCCCCCCACAGGTCATTTGTAGGACTCCATTAGTAAAGTTACATCCTTATGTAGAGTTATGTAAGTTCACTTTTTGTTCTTTCACAAAGTTCCGTCATGTGCAATGACTATGCTCTCATAGCTCCGTTGAAGAATTTTTAATAACAGTGGACAGTATAGTGTTGGAGTGTGTAGAGTCATGCCAATTTAAAATAGTGGCAATAATATTGACATGACAAAAAGAGAACATTTCTTCAAATTGACTATTAGAACTGACCACCCGGATGAATAACACGATTCCTAGATCTATATATTTTGCATTTAAAGTAGACAGAATAAAATGTGATATTTAAATATGAAACCCACTATTAAAACAACTGTCAAAATAATTACTTTTGCCTTCAACGCTGTTTTGTCCCTCATTAGTTTCCGTTACTTCTGAGGGTAACGCGCATGCGCAAAGAAGCACCACCGCACCACATTCCCCGCTTCTCCTCGCAGGCAAACATCCAGGCTGGACGCCGATTTATTTACGCGTTCTCCATGATCGTCTGAATAAATACACGCGTGTTTCTCTTCCACATCTTAACAAGGAGTAACATTGTGACCGTGAAGCCGCGTTAAATCCCCGTGAGTATCGGCTTTTGACTGATTCCTCATTGTTTGAATGGAGGGCCCCTCCGTGGCAGCTCGACCAATTTGTCAACAGCGTCGATGCGTTTAATGCAGACGGCTACACGAGCAGACTACCATTAGCATTAGCTCTCGTTTCAAAGCAGTGCATGCAAAATAGAGTTTGTGTCTCTCTCTGTCTGCTTTCAAATCCTCAATGTTTACATAAATATAAACAGTATGCTAACGCTTTCTGTCAGGGTCGGGATTTCCTAGCGAAGGCCCTTTGTTTGATATTTCCTCTTTTCATATTTATCGCATTTAAACACAAATTGTCGTCAACGTATTAGTAATAAATGTAAGTTAGTATTACAAGTGCAGCTGACTGTATGAAATGTGTCTGTATAATCTAGTTCAACCGCGAACAAGGCCACTTAACGTTAGCTAGCTCAATGCTAACTGAAATAGCTAATTTATAGTTGCAGGAGAATGCAGCCACACAGTTTATTATAGTTTGTAACAATATTAGAAACAAAAAAAAACAACAACTGATAATTACAACATGAACCAGCGGCCGCGTCATTTTGAATCGTCTAAAAAAATGAAATATTTAATTTACATGACGAGCTAATATATCAGTTTGATGTTTTTAGCAATTAGCTAAATCTGACAGCTACAGTGTAATTTAAAATAGCATAATTGCAGCACTGTTGCTGTTTGAATCATCAGGAAGACCCATGCTAATAATTATTGTAATCACTGCTTTGCACGTTTTGTGTTTTACATAATATATACAATAATTTATCACATTGTGTCGTCACAGCTGTCTCCTTTTACACCTGACACCGCTATTTCACATTTGCATGCTGCTAGACATTTAAATCCTACATGATGCAGTGTATTTTCAATTCTACATTATTTATCTTTGGTTTTCTTTGAATTTAACAGCGCAGGAGTTTAATTTAATTATTTTAATATCTCTCTCTTTCTCTCTGTTGTCAGGATTGTGCTCGATAGATGCTCATCTCCTCACAATGGCAACAGAAGACAAGAAACCAGAGACTGACACAAAACCTCCAGTCGTACCATCAGCATCTGCCAGTCAGAGCAAGGTTTGGATTCATTGAATACTTTTAGTGTTTCCCGCGGCTTCTATTGTAACTACGGGACGTTAGTTATTGAAATGTGCAGAGGTCGGATTTTTTTTTTTTTTTTTTGATAAATATTTGCCCATTTGTCATTAGAGATGGGAAGCTGTGTGTTTTATTACTGTGTGGAAAATTGGATATTTGTACAGTATTCTTAAAAGAAGAAGAAAAAAAAAAGATTTCCATATGCAAAGAAAGTACCTGCTAATATTATTATAACAGGATATCTACCCTCAGTAACAGACATCCCATCTCGCTGGGGGGCAGTGGCACTCATGAGTCGAGTGTCATGGAGTTTAGAATTTTAGCTCATGTTGTGTAGAAAGATGTTTCAGCATATTACTAGTATTCCCACCCTTTCTTTTTATTACAGACATTGATTAGCATCGTCTTACATTCTCTTTCTTTGGGAAATGAAGCCTCGCTTTGGGCCGTTTCTTCCTCTCCATCACGACTCCTCTCGGTTGCAAGTTTCCATCAGTGTAAACGAACGAGTTTAATGTAATCGCTTTGCAGTGAACAACTATCAGAAAAACATGTCCGCATCATGCCAGTTCACAGCCGGTTACAAATTGTCCGATTCACACGGATTGGACAGTTTGGTACCCGTTCTCAACTTGAACCAGTTCTCAGAGATTTCTAAATGTCACGTTTTGTTTCCATTTCCAGTCTGCACCTGCCAAGCCAAACTACAGTTTGAAGTTCACATTAGCGGGCCACACTAAAGCTGTGTCCTCTGTCAAATTCAGCCCGAGCGGAGAATGGCTCGCCAGCTCATGTGAGTTCTTTTTCCGTTTTCTTTGTCATGTTTCCATTAATCATTATTTTCCATTAGTAAATTAATCTGCAGATTAATCGATAATGAAATGAAATAAGATTAATGAAACCAACCAACAGCTCAAAACATTCGAAAAGCTGAAAACCAAAGAAAGAAAAAAGATCCAAACTAAAAAGAAGTTATAAAAATAGCTGGCAGTTAATTTTCTCACAATCAGCTAATTGAATAATCAACTAATCATTGCAGTTTTAGTGTAAATTATATTTTAATATTCGTTGTTGTTTTTGTCCTAATATGGTGTATTGTTTACAGGAAGGGAACCTTGAGTTATGGAGGCTGTTTCACTGAACACATTTATTTTGTCTTTGCAGCTGCTGACAAACTCATCAAAATCTGGGGCGCATATGACGGCAAGTTTGAGAAAACCATATCTGGACACAAACTTGTGAGTTCTCATCGTTCTGCCGCAGTGTTTCTGCCTTTTTTGTTTATGTTTTGAAAGATGAGATTGTACTTTTTTTTACCTATGTTGAATAGTCGTAGCATCCGTGAGAAAGATGATGAGAAAATCAAGTGCATCAGTATATATCATGTTTTTTTTTTTTTTTTTTTAAATATACACTGATTTTGAATTTGATGCTTATAGCATGTTCCAAAAAGTTAGGAAAGTATCATGACTGGGTATAAAAGGGGCATCTTTGAAAGACTCAAGGATGAAGTGAGGTCCACCACTTTGTGAAAAACTACATTGGGAAATAGTCCAACAGTTTAAGAAGAATGTTAATGCACAGTTTTAATGGATTTATGGATTTCACCATCTACAATCAATAGTATTGTAGACTCAAAGAATCCAGAGAGATCTCTGAAAACGAACATCGAATACCCATGACCAGCAAACTCTTGACTGGCACTGCTTTAAAAATCCTATATGAAAATAGAATTGAAGCCGTATAAAATTTCCATGTGGCCTCAGGATTACTTCAGAAAACCGTTGTAGGTAAGCACGGTTTGTTGTTGCATCTACAAATGCAAGTTAAGACTCTACAGTGCAAAGAGAAAGCCAGATATCAACATCTAAACTTCTCTGGGCTCAGACTCCTCTGAGCTGGTTTCATGAAAGAAAATGGCAAAGTGTGCTGTGGTCCACATTTGAAATTGTTCTTTGGAAGTCATAGATGTTCTCTGGGCTAAAGAGGAAAAGGGCCATCCAGATCATTAACAGTGCAAACTTTGAAAGCCAGCATTTGTGATGAAGGCAGCGTTAATGCTGAAAAGTTATGGAGCAACATACGCTGCCATCGAGACGATGTATTTTCCAGAGACGTCTGTACTTACATTCTGTACGTGTTACGATGTGGCTTCGCAGCAAACGAGTGCAGGTACTAGACCGGCCAGCCTGCAGTCCAGACCTGTCTCCCATTAAAAATGCGCAGCACATTGGAGATGACAGTGAAGACTGCTGAGCAGCTGAAACCATTAATCAAGCAAGGATGGGGAAGAATTTGTCTTTCAAAACATTTTGTGTCCTCAGTTTCCAAACACTTAACTGAATGCCATTTAAAAGAAAGCGATGTAACACACGCTCCTGTCACAACCTTTTTAGAACATGTTGGAGGCATCAGATTCAGAAATGTGTGTATATTCAGTCAGTTTGAACATTAAATGTACTGTATTTAATCGAAGATAGGTCAAAAAGGATTTGCATATCATTCCATGTGTGTTCTATTTTCGGGGGTTGTTGGAATTAGTTCTACCTTTGCCGTCACAATCAGACCCTTGAGTACCGTTGTCACTAATTGTTCCTCTTAAACGTGCAGGGTATATCTGACGTGGCCTGGTCCTCTGACTCCAACCTCCTGGTGTCTGCATCCGATGACAAAACCCTGAAGATCTGGGACGTCAGCTCGGTAAGAGAGCAGAGAAACGGCAACAAATTCACCACCGTCACATTTACATCACAGCTGAAGTCTTAAGAGCTCGAGAGACTTTGAAGGGTTGAGATTCTAAATCAAAAATTTAAAAGCCATTTTCTCACTATTGCACGGACTATCTCAGTACAATCAGATCATTGTGCTCCGTGATCATGCCGCCTTCCAGGAGGCTTCGTAACACCGCCGAAGTGAACATGTGCTGCTGTGAATAAAGGGGAGAATGCGATTGGTAGGCTGCAGCGGTGGCTGACACGGTGTCTTGTAGCATTATACATTCATGAAGTATGAAAATGAAATCCATGCACACTCTTAGGATTCAGATCTTGTGGTTTCTGTCCGCGTAAAATTTTAATCACCATTAAAAGCTGCAGTCGCACGGCAGCGCTAACTAGCTGGAGGTCGTCTAACACTGGCTGCGCTGATTGGGAGGGAGATTTCAGACGTAAACATCTCAGCTCATTTTTCTTCATTCTAGGGAAAATGCTTAAAAACTCTAAAAGGTCACAGCAACTACGTCTTCTGCTGCAACTTCAACCCGCAGTCCAATCTTATCGTGTCGGGATCGGTGAGTATGAAGCTTTTTGGCATGAAACGAGCAGTAAATGGAGAACAGATGTGTTTTTTTTTTTTTTTTGCTAAGGCGCTCACTTTGAGCGTTGTGAGCAAAATGTAAAAAGTGATGAATGTTTGTTTTTTCTGCTCCCAGTTTGACGAGAGCGTAAGGATATGGGACGTGAAGACTGGGAAATGTTTGAAAACATTGCCGGCTCATTCTGACCCCGTCTCTGCTGTAAGTACTTTTTTATATTCTTAACATTAGAGGAATCCCGTAGATGTATGATTTCACACGGTATCAGGAATGTGATGATGTGTCTCCGCTTGCAGGTCCATTTCAACAGAGACGGCTCTCTGATTGTGTCCAGTAGCTATGACGGCCTCTGGTGAGAACAAACTGTATTATTATACCCCCACCCCTTTCCCTTTTTGTTTACATTCACTTGTCATCTTGCATTTTTTCCCTCAGTAGTAACACTTTTTTTTAAAGTGACAGTGGAAAATGCCAAGTGTTCCTCATTAGCAGATTACTGCTGTCACTTTGAAGCAAAGTTGTGATTTAGCGCCCCCAGTTTCAGTGTGTAACACCACTGTGGTAAATATGGACAGCTGTTTTTGTTCCGATTATATTACTCGTGATCAAAAACTACCATGGCAACCACAATGATAACAACTAAATATCAGGCGAGGTCAGCTAATATCACTTACAAGTCCAACAGCAAGAAGCCCAGCTCAGTCAACTCTGGTCTGGTGGCTTCTTGCTCAGCTAACACACTGAGCTAACAGCAGCTACAGTTTGCAGCAGTTTACTTTATTGTCCAGCAGGAAACTGTAAATCGGAGTTGGGTCGAAGAAGCTGGAGGACACCAGAGACATCAACATTCTCCAAAAAAATATGATCAAATTTCACCAAAATAAGTAAAATAAGTGAATTTCCTTTGTTTTTGTTTTTTTCCAGCCGAATCTGGGACACTGCATCAGGGCAGTGTTTAAAGACACTCATAGGTAAGATGTGCAGAGCTTCCGGGCTATCTTCAGTCCTCTGGACACACCTCATGTTCACTTAATTGCAGGAAACTATAACATTTGTTTACTGTGTGACAGAAATTTAAGTCAGTCATAAAATGTGTGAAAAGGTGATGCTGCATTAGGTATTTAGATAAGATTTAGCCCTGTTTGTGTGCTGACTGTGTCTGTTGTTGTTTTTTCTTAGATGATGACAACCCTCCTGTGTCATTTGTGAAGTTTTCCCCCAACGGGAAGTACATCCTGGCTGCTACACTGGACAAGTGAGTTAATCTGTACCTGCAGTCTGTCTCCATTTCTAAACATGGTTTTCACCAGCAGGTGGCGGTATAACACTATAATCAGCTTATCTCAGCTGAAGCTTCATAGACAGACTGTATATAACTACTTGGTTTCTGTAGTTGTTTGTATGTTAGCTGTTTAACAGATGCACTGCTGTGTTTTGTGTCTTCAGCACGCTGAAGCTGTGGGACTACAGCAAAGGGAAGGTGAGAACTGACAGCTTACTTTGAATTATGTTTTCCAGAGTTATTAGTTGCATAGAGAGTATATAGAGTGTAAACTAAAGTGAACCAGTCATGTAGTTTGTTAACGGTGATGTAATCTGTGGAATTATTTTTCCAACACGTCAAGTCACATGAGGGGATAACAGAATATTTGTTTCCTCACTTTGTTTACTACTAAATACACACACACACGTTTCTGATGGTTATACTGCAGATGATTAACTTTTCATTGTTCTTTCACTATTTCAGTGCTTGAAAACGTACACCGGCCATAAAAACGAGAAGTACTGCATATTTGCAAATTTCTCCGTCACTGGTGGAAAGGTAAGAACTCTCATTTTTACTCCTTTTTCTTCTTCTTCTTCTTTTATTCCTTTTGAGTTTTATTGCTTTAATGAACCTTCCCCTGGTAATTAAAGGACCAGTGTGTAGGATTCAGTGGCGTCTAGCAGTGTCCTTGCGTCACTACATCTAAAGCCAGTGTTTAGTTTGTCATTGTGGGCTACTCTAGAAACATGACAGACTCTGTGACAGACGACGCATTGCGTCTGTAGATAATGAAAGGCTCATTTTAAAGTAAAAAAACAAAAAAAACAAACATAATACTTCTTATTTTCAGGTGATTATTCACAAATAAAAACATTTCTACCACATTCTGGAAACAGAGCCCCCTAAATCTGACACACTGGACCTTTAAACGCCTCACCTGCACAGTGTGTGTATTTCTATTTTACACTTTTGAAATGACTGATGTGTGCAGCTAAATGGAACTCTGCTCTCTTGCAGTGGATTGTGTCCGGCTCCGAGGACAACATGGTTTATATCTGGAACCTGCAGACGAAGGAGATTGTGCAGAAGCTCCAGGGTCACACAGGTACGCCAGACTCGATCTGAAGTGTTTACATGTCCTTCATGTGGTCTCGTGTGTGTTCAGGTTGTAATCTGTTCATAAAACTTTTTTTTCAGACGTTGTCATATCAACCGCCTGCCACCCAACAGAGAACATCATCGCATCTGCGGCTTTAGAAAATGACAAAACCATCAAGCTATGGAAAAGCGACTGCTAAGCCCTTTTTGGATCTTTTGGCCAATTCATATTTCCCTTTTTTTTTTTTTTTAAATAATTTTTTTTCTACATTTTGTTGTAAGAAAAGAGGACTTGTTTTCTAACAGAGAGCTCCTGCGGGGACGCAGAGGGCTTTCAGGTAATGAAATTCAGCGAGGAGAACCAAACGAGACACATCAAGCCACACGCAGTATCAGCCCAGAGTCAGTCCTGCAGCGGACGCGTTTGTCCCATCTGAGATATTCTGTTCATGTGCCAGATGTTGTTGTCTCCACAGGGGGAGTTGGTGTCTTTTGTTAGAATTTACAAACGGCGTTGATACTTCTGGTTCTGGTGCTTCAGTATTTTTTGACACTGCATTAACCCTGATGTCACTGCTTCAACTCATACACATGCGTTTCTGGTCTTGTACAATAAATGTAATGGTCATTTGGCCTCTCGTTTGCCTTTAATTCATTTGTGTAGTTGTGTAGTACTGTCTGAAAGACATCAAGCTAAAAAAAGAAGAAAAAAAAAGAAAAGATATATCCAAGGATCCATTTGGCTGTTATTTATTCAAGTGGCCCCATTATTAGTGTTTTGTTTTTTTATAAAATCAAATGCCAGATCCCAAGTAACCACTGTGTGCCATAACAAGATATTTTCTGATTTCTTGTAAGTTCTGTGCAGATTATGGCAACAAATTCAGGATTTGGAGTTTGTCAAAAATGTCTCAAGAAAATGTGATGTCACAGATTTGACAGCTACAAAAAAAATTGAAATGTCATGATTTTTTTTCCCTTTCCTTTACAGTCCTACTGCAGCATTGAATTAAGCCACCACCCAGTTTAAAAATGTCAGTGACCAAATGCAGTTTTGTGTTCTAGGATTTGTACATATTACATTGACATGTATCGTGATTTGATTATTTTGGCCGTCATTGTTTTTATGTTCTCTTCTTGCTTGATTAGCTCATACTGTAGTTCTGCGCACAAAGCCAGCAGCGTCTCTTCTCTGTAGTCAACCTGGATTTTTTGTGGAATATGTGTTTGCATTTGACAGCTATAACCTGCGTCTTAATAAAAACCAGTTTTTGTACACCTCATGTTGCAGAGTCGCCGATTGAACACAGAATCAACGCGGCATCAGTCACTTTTAAGTTTTTTAATAACCTTTTTTTCTGTCCATGAAAGATAGAACATCAGAGAACAACCCACAAAGAACAGATGACAAAAATTCCATCTCCTTTTTAAAAATAGACAAAAATATAATGAAAGAAGACATCCCCGTCTTGCAGCGACAGGTTGAAAATGGCAAAGTAAAGGCGACACAGTTACCAAGGTGCCAAAGCCAACAAACTCCTCTCACCTTTTTAAATTTTCAATCTGAAAATTGTCTCTTGCCTCATCGAATAAGCTTTTCCACAACGTTTACGACAGCCCACAGAAGAAAAGGGAAAGAACAGAGTACACAAGCAAGGGATAAAATTACCTTTGTACAAAAATAGATCTTTTTCCAAGTGTTTTTTTTTTTCTTTTTCTTTTTTCCACTTGAACATTTTTACTGTCTATGCAACAAAGAAAGCAGTGATTGTGTCACAAGCTCAGCTTTTCCTGATTACACTTTTTGAACATACAATTGCCAAGCAACACATACATTTTGGAGGGTTTAAAGTCTTTAGTTTTTTTTTTTATTTATTTCCTCTTTTGTGTTTTATATCTTTAATTCAGGTCCCATAATCTGCTGAGAAGGAGCTGGTTCTTTTGAGTTTAGAGCTGCTGCGATTCTGCTGGTTTATCAGGATTGATTTTTATAAAGTCAAGGTCGAAAATGCAAAAAAAAACCCTCAGAAAAAAGAACACCATAAAAGAGTTGAAAAAACACCTGGTTCAGAACAGTTTGGTCTGAAAGACTTAATCTCCCTCTTTCAATGTTGTAAATACTCAAGGAACAGATCTGTCGATATATATTTATAAATATATACACATATACATATTAACAAAATATAGCTTTATGTTATAAAGCGTTCGTGTGGGTAATCATTCTACGTGGGTGATCCTTTCTTGATCTGGTCAAGGAGATCCTTGTCTGTTCATTTCCTGCAGGGGAGTGAGCTCGCACATCATCCACTTTATGGCTATAAGATACCTGCGGTCACCAATCAAAGCAAGCTAAGAGGAGGAGACATCAGACTTCAGGGAACAGGAGGACATATCCATTTGAAAGTTGGGTCACCCGGTCAAAACAACAAACATTTAATTGCTTACTTTTCTTGATTCAAATTGGCAGCATTCCTCTAAAAAACAAATCCGTAAATCTAGCCCAGTTTTACAGAAAAATCTTAACCTCAACGCTTATGTCAACTTATGAACAACCGACAAACGAGTATGATTTTTCCAGGATATAAATACTGTAAACTGAGCTCGAACTGGCAGTCAATACTGTCACCTGGGTATACGTTATAGTACAGGCCAATAGGTCACACTGAAGTTATTGCTACTTTTTTTCAGTTTTAACAAGCACAGACACTGAGGTTTGGCTGATCAAGAGGAACATCGACGATAACAGCGCTGTGAGAAAGTGCCATCTTTTTTTTTTTTTTTTTTTTTTTGTCTGATTAAATACTTGTAGAAAAATTCAAGTAACGTTGCAGCGCTGCCTCTTTTCCACTAGAGGGAGCTCACAGCTCTCAGACAGGCGCCTCGTCCTCTCGCTGGCTCGCTCTCTCGCTCTGTCTTATCCAAACTGCTCCCTGACTGTGAAGTAAATGTTGTAGTCCTGCTTCAAGTGTACAGTATGTGACATTATCATCATCTGAACCTGACTCTTTGTCTTTTCTTCAGGGGGACAGAGATGGTTGGAGGTCAGTTTCACAGAGGTGGAAAAACATCTGGAAAGTTAACCCCCACCTTTCTGTGAAACTGGACCCGGATCATGATGAAAGAACACATGGTCAGTGTAGCGTCGGTTCCTTGGTCAGAGTCAACAGTCCTATGGAGCCTTGGTGGTGCCACCAGAATAATTAGGGACTTTTTCCAGACTTCTTAATTAATATGCTACCAAATTAACAAAAAAAAGCAGAAATCAGATCTGAAGCCAACAGCTGGCCAATAAGTGATCCAGCTGCTGCTCTGTGGGTTAGAGTAAGTGACACTTTAAATGTTTCAAATTAATGTGATCATAAACTGTATATGTTAAATCAGGAAAAAAAATCACAGTGAGAAAAAATATGTGAGGCACAACAAAAAGAAACAAAATAAAAGAACTTCTTTACAATTTGAATTATTTTGTTTCTTTTTTTTTTTTTTTTACTTTTCTGATGCACCCCTGACCCTGATATGCTAATCAAATTCATATTTTCTTTTAATTTGTGAATTCATTAGAATTCATTCCAATAAATGATTATTGAAGTGGCACACTCAAGACTCCATGCACCATCTCAGTTTATCTAAGGATAATGAAAACACAGTGTTCAGGGTTTTTCTTTTTCTTTTTTTTTGTTCTTCTTCCAGGTTCAGATAGTGTCAAGGTGCTTATGAAAGTGGTGAATATGCAGATATAGAAAGAAAATCCTTGATCTAATAGTCCTTTTCTCACATCATTCTCAGCGGTAACTATCAATAACCTTGACTTTAAACTCCGCTTTGCTCAAAACACTTCTGAATGAGGGCCTGTTGTCAGTCAGTAAAGGGCGATTAAACAAGCGCACAATGACTATCAAATATCTGAACAGAGTGAGGGGGTGGGACGTGGACGGTACTCCAGTCCAGGAAAATATTACAGCAGACCCACATCTCACAAACACTTGATTTAAAAAGGTATCCGACCTCTTTAAGCCATATTAACATGCACCCGCTCTGTGGACAATCTTTGGAAATGCACTTGATGCATAGTTTTGCAGCAGCTGCAGCATTTAGAGAGAGGGAGAAGAGGAGGAAAACAAAAGCAGAATATGGGCATAAAGCATATTTATACACAACATGGAGATATTTAACATTTCAGTTCGACTTGAATGACACTTGGTTGTCCAGAGAAGTGCAGAGAGAGCATGTGTGTGTGTGTGTGTGTGTGTGTGTGTGTGTTTCACGTCCATCTGAGGAGGAAAACAATTTGGGCATTCCTGATTGGGCCCGGGCCACATTCCACCTCAGAGGTCGATTACATCAACGTTAGCTCTCTGTTTTAGGAACCCGACTCCGCTGTCATGAGGTTAAGTGCCAAGTAACAAACAAATAAACAAATAATGGCTCTGCTGCGACGACAAGCACTTCTCCCACATACTTTAAATGGTTAAATGAGCGTCGAGAACTGAAGGTCGGAGGGATGGAAACAGAGGTAATCTGTGCATCGCTGTTGAAATCAAAAGTGAAAATAATGTCAATACTGTATACGGTTGTAACTTTCTGTACAGGTAGATATGAGGTGTTTTTGAACAAGAGAAAAAAAAAATAACAAAGCTAACACCCTCTGCGTTGAGCAGAAGGATTTGTGAGTGTGGAGGTGTAAATGGTGTGCTGAAATTCACATGAAACGAGAAGTGGAGAGGCTGGAGAAGGGACGGAAAAGGAGCTCAGAGGACGGCGATATATATTCCCACCCAACACCACCATCACCACCACCACCCCAAACGGATGAGACTGCGTGCTCACTTTCCAGCCATCCAAGTTTGTTGTGAAGGTTGCAACAGAGGCCAGTTGTTTGAAAGAGGATGATAAAAGTCGTTTTCCCCGCAGCCTGCTGGTAGCCTTTCAGAGCATCATGTAGCATCGAGCTAATGTGTGGCTAAATCACAGCGGGCCTGCACCATCCCGTGTTCGCAGAAGGACGAACTCCCGAAAAACTCTGAACCGAAGGGCTGATTGGTGAACTAATACGTCGTCCTCCTCCCCCCCTCCCCGATGTTGCACAGTGCTAACAGAGTAAGACATGGTTGTATTTGTTGGGCAGAGACCTGAGGTTTTGTTGAGCACTTGCAGTCTTGTTAACCCACCTCTGAGTTCTACTCCAGAAAAAGCTCACACTTCAAGAAAAAAAAAAAACAGCTAGTGCAAGACCTGACGTGTTCAGTCGAGTCAGTCAGGAGTTCCTTTAAGCAGACGTGCTCCCACCCTCCCCTCCCAATCCCTTCCCGCCACCACCGTCGCCGTTCCCTCCCCGAAGTTAAGTTCAGTCCTGAAAGAGATAGAGAGAGTCCTCAGGTCTAGTCCGGTCTAGACAGCCCGAGGCTCTCCCAGTCCACGATTGTCCCGATCACAACGCTGAGTGTCCAAACATGACATCACCGCTGTTTTTGTTTTTTTCTTTTCTTTTTTTGTCGTTTGTTTTCTTTAACATACCTGCAAGCATGACTGTGGGTGTTAAAACCTGATCATCTCTGCTTTTTCTTGTCAAGGTGCAGGAAAAGCAAGGATGAAAACGATGGCTCAATACGTTTCATTTGTCCTCTGTCCGACCTCATTTCAGTCCACTGTTTTCACTCGTGTCGCCGTGTGATTTTTCTTATATATATATTTCTTATTTATATATTTTTACAAGGTATAAAACAGACCCATAGACATGATGAATTCATTGTTTTGAAACACATCAAAAGGGAGCCAAGGAGAGGAGGGCGGGAGGGAGGGACAGGGTCTCCATTCAAAGTCATGACGGGATGTGGGGAAAAAAAAAAAAAAAAAAAAGAGGACCCCACTCCCGATCCAGGGCTGAGTGGGAGACGTGAGGGAGGAGGGAGAAAAAGGAGGAGGGGAAGAGAGCTCAACCCCCTCCGCTATTATGTCATTTGATGAGGGGCTTCTAGCATCTCCATGAGGAAGGTGTCGATGGGCGTGTCGCCGATGAGCTTGAAGAAGAACAAGTGCTCCAGACACTTGAGGCCGATGGAGCGTAGCGCCGGTAACCGCAGCAACAGCTTGGCGAATCTGTCACAACACAAGACAAAGAAATGAGACACAAAGACAAAGACAGTATTATACATGTGAGAGGACGAGGGAGGGACGATGGGGAGATGATATTGAAGAAAAACAGTCTTAGAACAATCTACCACACATACAGAGCCTTCAGTATAATGTGTAGCTGTCACGTGTTGGGCCTCAGGAGCCACTCGAATTAACAAATTCATCCTTGAATGACACATACGAGTTATTCACTGATATTTTCTCCATTCATAAGGGGTCCAGACCTGTCGTATGAGTGTGTACAGACAGTCATTCTCCACAGAGTGGCTTACTTATTAAGAATTATCATGCTGTTGTCTGAATGAGCAAATCAACTGAAATAAAATATTTGAAAAAAATAAAATCTTTTGTTCTTGAGTTGTTTTTAATATTATTGGCACATTTTGACAGGGCGTATTATAAAGCAACAACAGTTCAGTCGTTGTAACAGAAACGTTGGACACTTCTTTCTCATGGCAGCGATTCAGGGACTTTATGCAGCTCGCCGTCCAGGTGAATATAACAGATTATAGCTGCTTACATTACTTACTGTAAAATCTCACCCACCTTCCATAAAAAGCAATGGGCCGCTCTGCTTTTTAAGGAGTTTAAGGAGTCTCAGATGGCACGACTTTAGCAGCTGTTATTAAGATTTCTAATCGCGTCTACTGACGCCACTCACTCTGTTGTTTGTCTGCTAATTTCAAACAGTAATACAACTTGAAGCTCCACTGTGTGAATTTCTTTTCGTGCCTCTTGGGTAACACTTTTGTGAATGAAACTTGGCCCATAAATTGAACAGAACGTGTAATCTTATACAGAAATTCAGGAGTGTTCATAATGCAGATAATCAAATATCAGAACAGTTTGCACTCATCAGGCAGAAACTATTGATTTATGACAAGTTTGTGCAATTAGGAGAGTTTGGGTAGAGGATTTTTAAGAGTTTAGAATAAGAACACAACATTTCCTGCGTGAGGCCCCTTTTCTTTACTTCTCTTGACACCTTTGAGCTTATTTTCAGACTTTTCTGGCATCCAAGCAGCTTATTGTCAGGAAAGCAAAGTGAGGTTACAACATGTAATAGATGAGAAGTGAATGGAAAAATATTTAAAACATGTTTTGCTGTAATCTCATTAATACAATATGCAATTTAAACCAAAACACCTGAAGATAGTGAGGAGAAAAACTATATTAAGACGACAACAAATGAGGAAGAGCAGGATGCACCCGACCATCTTTGTTGGGTAAACAAGCACATCTGTGTGAGGAATCACTCACATCTGTTAACAGGTAACCAAGGTTACTGTAATGATGAAAATGATTGGGTATGTGGATACAGACATGTATTTCTCCATGTGTGGTTTGCAGTGTTAGGCTCACAGTCGTTTCTGTGTTTGTATTCATACCTGCCAGGCTGCTCGGGGTACTTCTGTTTGCAGTAGGCCTCTAAAGATGCATACACTTTCTCTCTCAGAGCTTCTACCTCACTGGGGTTTGATAAACCTTTAGAGTCTGTGGAGACACACACACAAATGATATTAAAAAAATAATCAACAACAACAGCAGCAACCTTAACAGCTATGGAAGAGGGGACAAAACTCGTGCTAAAATATGCATTTTTCCATTCACTCTTGCCTCTGCAGTCAGATCGGTGTATGATGGAGGGCAGAGGCTTGCTAACCTAAAGGTTGAGGTTTAACCCTGCAGACTCACTGTAGGCATGTCACCACATTCTGGGTTAGTCCAATTAGGACTGGAGGTTGACTCATATTTGATTAACGACACAAACACATCGCTGATTAACATTTCTGAGGAACAAAGCATTGCACAATTGATCAACAATGAATGAACATTCATTGTTAATGACTGGACTTGATGGCACAGTGTGGGAAAGGAAGGACTGAGGGCCTTTTTAGCCTCGCTGTCAGCTCCGCCAACCCCAACCCAAACCCAAACCCCACCCCCACACTTTGCTTTCTCAGTCAGACGAGCCTAGTGAACCCCTAATTAACAAGGAATCAGGCCGAGAAGTGAACCGGGGCCAGTGGGCCTGGATGTGACCTGAACAAAATGTGGAACACAGAGGATCAGTGTGTCTGGGGTGAACAGATCCCCAGTGGCCCCCAGAGGGGCACTTTCAGTGCCATGTGGATGAGGTTTTAAATACAGAACAGCACACGGATGGCAGGCGGGACACATGCCTCGGTGAGATCGTTAAATAAAACCTGCTTTGGCAGGATAACGTCAAAAAAAAGAGCAAAAAAATCACATGGGGGTGTCAGATTATAAAATAAACAAGAATTCATTGGTTTACCTTCAGCACAGTCATCAATCAAATATGTGCTGTATCAGCTTTTATTTTGTCCTTTTTACCTCAGTGCTGCGCAGAGGGGGGGAAGTACATCAGTTTTACAAGTCACAAGCCAGTCTCAGTTTCTCAAGAGAAGACCAAAGTCAAGTTCAAAGACAACAAAGGCAAGTCAAAAGCCTGTTCCCAATTCTCGAGCTACAATAATGAGGTTGAGTCACCGGTCCAAGACCTAAAGCGATAGTCCACATAAAATCTAAAAATTTACAACCAAATCTCTTCAGTTGGCTGAACACACTCCTGAGCTCACATCGGATTCAGTCATTTCCAACAGGATCTCAACAGTGATTTTCTTTATTTTGCTACCGCATCTCCTCCATCTGTATGCTGAGTACACTCCAGACATACGCCTGAATAGACTGCTTCTGTGCCCTGCTTTTCGAAGCTATAAATCTCCACCTGAAGTGGTGCATTTATCCACATTTTGGTGAAAATATGAATGTTTGCAAAAGGCTTCAAATGCTGATGGGCAGTGGAGAAGTGGATTCAGTAAAGAAACTTTTTTTTTTTTTTTTTTTTTAATGAGCTGGAGGAGACAGTTTCATACTCAAATGCAGATTTTAGGTGGAGTTTCCCTAAGCTTCCTTAAATTAGTCATATTCTATTCTAGCAATATTAAGGTCAGCTGAATGTTGTTTTTCTTGGCTACTGCTTAAAACAGTAGCAGCCCTACAGCACATTAAGATTTCTGAACTCGAAGAATTGTTCTCTCAGAGCTTGAAATATTTTGGGGATGCTTAACATGTAGCTTGGGAACCGTTGAAGCTGCGGATGAAATCTCAAAACTACAAACCCAAAACTCAAATCATGGCCAGGATTCATGTTCTGTTTCCACTTCCCGCTCTCTGCAACACTTTCCAGACGTGTCATTGATTGTTAGCTGGTCGTTTCGGTTCAAAGTCATATTGAAACTAGGATAAAAAGACAGTGATTGGCAGCATGTGCTCTTTGAAAACCCACACATTTCTGGAACACCCAATTCACAGCTTCTTTAAGCTGCTGCAGCAAATGAAAGCTTGCACATGGTGATAGTTACCTGGGTTGAAAAGGACTATAGCTCGAAGGCACCCCAGTTCTGTCTTATCCATCTGCATGTCCCTCATCTTTGACACCAGTTCTGTGAGCACTCTGCACAAAGGAGACACACACAAAAAAGAAACAAAGTCAGAGATTTGGATCATTCGACATCAGCTTCTATAATCCTTCTTGGCTAGTAGACTATTTTTTGTTTTAAACTAACAAACCAACGAGTGCCAGAAAAGTTAAGATCACCATTTGAGTCTAATTGGTACATTTTTGGAAATGACACACTACGCTTCATGTGAATTATCCAGAATCCAGACCTGGGACATTGAAAATATGGTTTAACTACTATCCAGCTCAAATCTATTTAAAAACAAATACACACAAGCGTACCCTCAGCCCGCATAGGCATCGTTAGATCAGTGGAAAAGTTTACAACCCTGCAAAGCAATTATATTTAGTACATGGTTTTCATAAAAGGAAAGCCACAGAGTAAACACAAGCTGTAATCTAACACCAGCACTCCCACTGTCTGTGTGAGACGTCACTGGTGGGAGTGTCAGCGCGTGGAGCCGCTCGAACTCCTCACCCCTCTTTGACTCGGTCACACCCTCTCCTCAGCCGCTCTTTATTTTCCCTCTCGCTCCGTTTCTACCCCCCCCCCTCCACTTGGATAGTAAAGTCAATTGTGGCTCTTAGCTCATTCTAATTCAATTTGCTCCGAGGAGGAACAACAGGGAGAGAAAAGAAGAAGAAGAAAAAAAGAAAGAAAGGGAAAAGACAAGACTCGAGCGTTTAAGTTAATCAGTCTCTTCATTCGTACGCTGAAGAAAGAGAGAGGGGAGTGGATGAAGAAACTATCAGTTCTCTGTCTTAATGCATGCCACAGTTAATGGCCAGAGATGGAATATGTCCTGTGGCTGTGAACGCTCAGCACTGAGCACAGAGGCTGCTGATCAGAGGAGCAGAGGCACGAGGAAAGAGAAGAAGATTATTCAAAGATATGCTGCTGTTAATGAGGGTTCGATGACAGCGCCTGATAAATTACCTAAGCAATTAACTGATGACCACAATGGGTGAGGAATAAATATAAAACAAACCTCAAAACATCTCATATATATTTTGCTTGTATCTTTTCTAAACTTTCCAAATGGTGGATGTCAGTTCAGCTCAAGGTGTGATGCTGCTGAACAGACACTGCAGACTCATGTGAGATTTCAGTCTGTCAGACAGCTGGAAAGTCAATAACAGTCACCAGGGTGGTTCCTGCACACACCCGACTTCACAGTGAGTGACTTGGGCATGGATTTTTTATTTTTTTTTCTTCTTTTTTCAACATTTTCTGAGCAGTTCTGTATTTCTGTGTGACCCCTGATGCACACGGGTGTACATATTTAATATACTGGAGTCAATCAATAGTTCCTGTGCTGCTTTCATGAGGTACACTTGTAACTTTCAGTCTAGGTTTAATATTTCAGTGGAAGATACCTTAGTGTCATGAAACCAGCTTCTAATGAAAACATCTTTATCGAGTTGTAACTATTGCTTTATTAGTAGTTAACCCTTTATAGTGTAAGAAAACAGTAATAAGCTGGAGGTAAGTTATGCTGCCAGAGTACTTACTTACACATACTTAATTTTGGCAACTGGGAAGCAAGAAGTTATTGTTATCGATGGCTTATTAATGATAGATAAAACGTAAATCATTCATTAAAATATGGCAACAGCTTCTCTCTTTCTAATGTGAAATTTGTAATAAAGGATGTATATGTATACAATATTTAACAAATCAATTAATGTTTTATAGATCAGTCATAGGAGGCATTGATAGTCTTTAGAGCTACCTAAAAAAAACAAAGCACATTATGCTAAAGGATTATATACATTGGTAAAAAAATAGTTTGTGAAAACCAAGCAGCAACCTCTGTGGCTGTGAAGTGAAACTGTGAAAAACAGTGAAACTGTGCAGAAGTCCCCAAAACTGCAGTTCATCGAATGTCCACTTGAGGCTGGCTACAGGACAAGTTAGTCTCCATAAGCCCCCATGTTAAAATGTCCAAATTCCCAGCAGAAAAACACCCTGGTACAAAAAACTGTTTTGGTCTCTCAAACTAATGTTCCTGTTCATGACAACTGTATTGACTCTGAATTTCTATTTAACTCACCTGTTCAAATTATATTAAGGCTTAAAGTTTTGCTTAATAACAGTGTGGCCATTTTCACTGACAGGTGGGTGCCATTATAGGTGGCTTATTTGAGCACCATTCAGCCCACCTTAGGTCCATGATCCATGTCTTTGTCCATTTTTAGATTAGCTGGCTCTTCAGAAACCTATGAGTGGCGTCTTTATACTGTCACTGGTGAAAACCTTGCAACCAAGAGGTTGGTAAGCAAGAACTTTAGTTACAAGTTATTGAGTACGCATCAGGTTACACCATTTATTATTTTGATTTATACCACCAGAAATAAGCCATTTATAAACTAACTTATAAACCAGAAAGAGCTAATGCTGCCAGAGATTTTTTTCACAACCTGGTAACCCAAGTTATCCTTATTAATGTCTGATTACCGGCCTAAAAAACACTAATAATGCTATTGGTTACAATTTATAAACCACTTATGAAATATATTTTTTTATAAAACAGGAGCTAAATATGATTATTGGCAGCTGCAGGTTGCACAAAGTTTAGTAAGATAGGAATAATCACCTGTCAAAGATGGCTCCCACTCCGGCGCTATGGGCACTGTTGCGGTGGACGTGCAGCCCGGTCGCCAACAGGATCCCGTCTTTAATCGCTATCGAGCGGTGCGAAAATGATGCGATGAGGAGTTCATTCCAACCTGCAGTAGAGATGGGGAGAGGGATCGAGGAGAGTGAGTATGAAGGGAAGAAAAAAAGAAAGCAAGCAAATCCCAGTACAAAAGTTCACCCAGCATCCAAGCAAAATGAAACTAACAACAAAGAGGGAATTCCAATGAATCAATTAAGCTGCGCGGTAAAAACCTGCAGCTTTCTCATGCACCGGCATCAGGTTATTACTAAGACATTTGAATCATGCTTTCTGAAGAGACAAGCGTGTAAAAAGGGATGAACTGCGCCTGCCATCACAATAAAGACAACAGGCTTGATGTGCCAAAGCAAGGGCTTGACACAGAGAGCACAGAAGACACAAGACGCCGCCTTTTGAGTGACAGGGCTCCTTTAACTGTTCTGCCTGGCAACACTCGCCTCTTCTCCCCAGAGTTGAGTTGGGTGTGAGAGGAGCCGCGATGCTTTTATCTGTGATACAGCAGAACTAAAGCGGTTATTTATAGAAAATCTGAGAGCCGAGAAGAAACGAGCTCTCCAGAATAATGTCTCTCTCTGCTTTGCTGAAGTCTTTCCATCATTGTATGTGCGAAGGATAAGGAATCATGGGAGGATTTTTTTTTTTTTCAAAATATAGGATGGGTGTGTAATAGCTTTTTTTCTCCTAAAGGTGGATTTAGAATATAATGGTATAATTTGGAGTGACAGGCAGGCAACGTGGGCAATGTGTTGGGAGAACCGAAAAGATCTTCCCGCATGTGATGGTAGTGAATTTAATAGAAGTGACAGATGATTCACTGTGTTTTCACGTTGCCGCTTCTGTGATCCTGAGCGGTTGGCTTGCTTTTCCACATACTGCAGATACACGCATGATGGGCTGTGGTGACCTTGGTGGGTCTGACTCTTGTCTCAGTCACATGACCATGAGAGTTAATCATGGTTATAGCCACGTTAGTCTATTCAAGTTCTCTTTTGCTTTAATTTTTCTACCTACAGACAGATCTGAGCATCTGTGATTAAGTGTGTTTTCTCATAGAGGGGTTGTTTCAACAGCTGTCTATAGTCTAATGGGTATAATCTAAATTAAAGACCCTTAAAAGTGCCATTTTAACACATATAAAGCGATGGTTATTTAGCTGGCAGTCAACAACAATGATTCTGGTCAGCCATTAGCAGGCTGTCAAAGTCTGGAAGCTGTAGCTGTTCTAAGGTGGGAACCACACATGCAGATACCATGTGTCAAAGATAAAATAACAACAGTTATTGACAAGAGACAACATATTTTAGCATTTCTTAGTAAAAGAAATAGTAAAATATTTCTTTTTCATCCCCCTACCCACCCCAACCTCAAGACTTATCGGTGGTCTAATCTGCTAATAACTCAAAACATCTGTGTGGTTGCGCAGGGCTTTTAAAAACTGTTCAGTATTTAAAATATCAAAGAGCAAACTAATCTAGCCGCGTTTGTTCAAATAATAAAGGCTAGATTAGAGGAGTCATGAGGGATTTGCCAGAGTTTGTGTGTTTATTTGTATAGTATTTAATCTCAAATCCTTGGTTCCATACTGTCCATTTCCTTTTTTTTTTTCATTAGTCACTATTTTGTTAGTTGGTTGCACAACATTTAAACTTGGTTTTATGCACTTTTACTGCTTCTTTTATGAACTTATTTCAGCAAATGTTGACATACCTGCTCGTAGAAGGATGACCTGGTCGTCCAGTGGCAGCTCAGAGAAGTGTGGGATCCTCTTGGCCCACTCCACCAGAGTAAAGAGCTGTTTGTCAGCCGCCTGACAGATATTTGTCACTGGGTCGTTAGGCTGCAGGGAAAAACATGCAGACACAAATCTGGAAGTTAGAAATCCAGGTGATGCATGAAATGAAAAGGTGTCATATTTTTGTTTTATAGTCTGTGTGTGTCTTTTGGCTAAGAGCCTGGTGTCACGCCGAGCCACCTATCACCACATGCACATTCACGCTTACACGAGTACTACGCTATGAATAATATCCTCTAAAGAGAAGCTAGTAGGAAGACAAAACAAACAGTGATTCTGTCCCAGCTCATGGAGGAAATACCTGCAGAGAGCTGCCGGTGAAAAAACGACTTTCACCAAACAGGCTCTTTCTTTGGGGACCTTTTAGCTGACACACAAATCAGCCTTTTGGACAGCTAGTGGAGCTCAAGCGGCCCCTCCTGACACTCTACTGACACTTCACAACATAACAAGCACTAAAGAGCTCAAATGGGACTTTGTTACCAAATTGGGCAGGGATTTATAATACTCAGCAAATGTGCAAATGATTGTGTATAATGATTATTCATATTTACTCACAGTAAAACTTATAATGATGACTGCTTGACTATTCTCCAGTTCACATAACTGAGACTTAAGTCCACTAACAGCAACTCTCGTTTCATCTATCAAATTCAGTACAAAAATCATAGCCAGGTATGGTGTGTCCATTCTTATATTCTCAAATACCTTCTAAGTAACATTTTGAAAAGATTAATTTTCATCATTTACTGTGAACATTTCAGAGATGAAATAATACATTTGACTTTGATGAGGGGAAAAAAACAAGCAGTTCTCGGTAATGGACTGAGCTGTCACTGTGCGTCATCCATTTAGTGCCTAAAATAGGAACACTGACTAGTTCCTGCATGAAATACAAAGGTCCAGGTGAGCCTTCAATTGTTCACCAGCGGGTGGACAATGAACATGTCTATTCTATCCTTGATTTCACTTCATTAGACTCACTTACGCCTTGAGGAGAGATAGAGCATAAAAGCTGGAAGAATGCTGGAAGATGGATCTCACGGCTCATCTATTACTTTAACGTACGTTATGTAAGACAGAGTGCATATGCTTTTAAAAGGCTTCACTTTGGAGCTTAAATGGCTTTAGTGTTGTGAACGTAGTACGTATACTGCTGCTGTGAAAGGATGCTACAGCAAATGTAAAAATGTCCTCTTTATGCAAATATATATTTGATTCCTTGGAATCAATCAAAGCCTCAACAATGAAAGAAAGAAAATGCAGGAATGAAATGCATGCACGCAAAAACAACAAAGGTATATCTAGCAACTATGTTGTTGAACGATCAGTCCAAAGACAAGGGCTGCTTGTCCTTAACTGTCCTGATACATCAGATTGGGCGGCATTATTTTTTAACCAACAGGGAGTTTGTAAGCAGTAGTGGAATACTAATACAGCACACGTAGAATATGACTAACACACTGAAATGTAAATGTATCTAGGCAGGGGGGAAAAATCCAAAACAATACTGTCATCTTCTGAAGAGTAATTTACCCAAGAGTACATACCCTTGATATGTATGTGTGTAAACAAAGACTCTGTGCGCATGCTTTGCATAATTTTAATTCAAGTAAACATCCTTAAATTCTAAGTATCCCTGTGTGAACTCACAACCCAACAAAAAACGTTGGAAACTTCTCCCCAACTTCCTTCTCCAAATCCCACCGATCGATGCAAAAAGCTTGGAGGATCCCGACATCAACTGCGGCTCTCGAGAGGAGATTAGTTCAAGATGAAGGGGAAAACATCCCTCCACTCACATTCTCCTCTAATAATAAGCAGGCCAAAGACTATCCCTTCCTCTCCTCCACGTTCCCTCCCTAACGGTGTGAAACTCACACTGACTGCAGAGTATCACAGATATGAAAAACTTACACCAGACACAAAGCCTACACTGTTTTGAAAAGTGCAAGTCTTCCTTTTTTTTTCTTCAGGGGGAGAAAGAAAACAGGCATCCTATGAATATTTCAGCATCTGATCTCCGTGGGAGACGTGGACGGCGCAGCTCAGCGCGACACTTCTCGTGAGCTGCACTTCCTCTAAAAAAACACAAACAGATTCGGCTAATTCCTCCAAGGGGCAGCCCCTGCCAAAACAAAGAAAAACAAAAAGGGGCTTCAATGTGCCCCATGGTCGAGCCACCCTTTCTCATAAGAATACAAGTCCCAGGGTTCTCGTTAAACATGGCAAGCCTCATGAATGTTGTATGGCTATCTTAGCTGTGTTTACACTGACCTGGTTTCTTTGCCTCTGTCTGCAGAGATGACAGGAGAGAGGAGCTTACACTCTCCTGCGACAATCCTCAGGCATCACATTACTGTACTTACTGTTCAAGTCACAGAACAGCATTTAGGATGTTATTGGGCCACAATGGAGGAGGCCATTGTGACCTGTGAGGGAATAACCTACACGTATGAAAATCCCATCTGGGAATACCTCGCAACCCGACTGAAAGAGCTACTTCCCCTTCTTCTACTCCAAAGATTACAGCTGACAATAGGAAGCAAATATACAGGAGGACGCTTGGACAAAAACTGAAACTTTAAGAAGAAATTTTAAGCAACTGGATTTAAGCCCCTTTGGCTCATTTTATTTTTTCCATTCCTGCAACAAACAACACTGTTTTCAATCCCAGCAAATCAAAGGGTTTATAGGCTTGCACGTTCCACCGCCACGGCCGATCATCCCAGCAACTTAGAGAAATGCTAGGCTTGCATACTGTCCCATGAAATTTTCATCACTTGAGGAGGGAAGACGAAAGATTTGCCTTTCAATTTTTCATTATTCTGCTTGAGCCAGACTATACTAGCGTGACAACCGAGAGAAAATTGGGTACTCATACAGATCAGTATGAAAATGAATTACTCGAGTGCCCCACTTCAGATTTTTTCAGATTGAAAAAAAAACAAAACAAAAAAAAACTGTCCTCATACGTTGGAACGTGGATGAATCATCAACTAAATATCGAAATAACGGCAACGCTTCCTGCCTTCGGGGTGGGGGGGGGGGGGTATAAGGGATTAAACCTTTATATAAATTAACACACACACCAATAGAACAGCCATCCAGAAATAATACAATACATAGAAGTACAGAAACCCCCAGGATTAGTGAATGATAGCACATCCCCCCCCTTTCTCCTCCTCCTTAAGAGAACTCCATTCCTTGCCTGACTGAAGGCAAATTACTAACGCCTGTTTAACTCCTGTTCTAGGTCACCATGAGATAAACACACTTTATTCAGGTTGGCCAGACCCCAGCCATTAGACAGTGGCTGTGGCCCACTCATTGCCTGGACCCTGTGATCAATTATAGCATGGGGCAGCGCCTCTCAATGGAGACCTCACAGGGGGGGGGGGCTCAGAGAGAAGGGGAGTCCTTGTGGTCAGGACAGCCTGCATGCCGATGCTCTGCCAAACATTCTGGGCTCAAGTCTGGTTAAAGGGTCAGTTCAAAGTGATGTTTTCTTGCTTACTCCTAGTTTATACATTCAGTTTTATTTGCCCAGGTTTTAGATACACTAAGTCTTTCTTTATTTTTTTTTCCAATTCATTTATTTATTTTTTTCTCCAATTGGAATGCTTAATCCCACCATGCACTGCTGTTCGACTGCGGGTGGCTGCAGACAGACAGCCATGTGCTACATGACACACAGCATTCCCAGCCACTTGTTTCCACCTGCCAGTGATGAACAACAGCAGTTGCTAGTGTAGCGACAAGGACGACCACCCTCCCTGACTTCCCAACATGGCCACCTGTGCTTGCTGGAACACCTAATTACCAATATCAGGAATCAAACTGTGTCTTGGCAGGGGTGAGCCGAAACTTTTCTCGAGTGTCTTGAGATCTTTGCTGCCACTCCAATACAATGGAGGTAATCTGAGATTTACTGGTGGTTCTCAAAGCACTCAACACTGACATTTGAAAAGCTCAAGCCTTAATTCCTTTCAGCTGAGGCGGCAGCCAAAGTGTCAGAGGTGAATATCTCAAATATTAATATAGTGTTATTGTGATATTTAAAAATGAAATATTGATATTATGTTAATAAAGTGCTAATAACACTGTTGCCAGTGTTGTAGTTGAGTTTAATTAATTTGCCAAAATACCCAATAAAAGTTGAATTTGATTAATAGCATTATTTTTTTTTGTTAGTTTGTTTTTCAAATTCTCCAGAGATATTGTAATAATAGTGTTAGCGTGAATTTGTTTGGCCATAATAATCGTGTAATGGAAATCTGACAGCCATATCGAAGTATACAAGACCCAAATTATGCGTACTGAAAGATACTGGAACTTGGAATTTGGTTCAATGACCCTTTAAATCCATACCGGCATCGGCATGTACAACTTGTACACTTAGAATTTGGGCAGTTTTGTAGGTTGATGACAAGATATAATCCCGATATGATTCCACTTTTAGTTGATAAGCAATACACTTCTCAGCCCTGTGCGTCCATATACATCAGTGCTGTTCTCATCTCTCTTCAGCAGTCAGCGGGCATCGAGGGACAAACCACGGCTGAGCCCAAACACACTCAGTGCATTAGTGTGTCTGAGCTGCCAGCCGCTCCCCCGTGACTCCCCCACCACTCTTTCTCCCTCTCCCTAATGTCAACGCTCATCTCCTACGTTTCCATCTGGCCCCCCAAAATAGCTCCCATTTACTCACATAACAGCCTTCTACCTTTACTTCACAGGACATTTCCCTCCCCCTGAAGCAGATGAATCCCAGAAGAAGTCCTCCCTCCGCCCCTCCTCCTCCTCCTTCCTTCAGTCTCACCCTCCTCCCCCCGCCTGCCTCTTTTTGGTAGGCTGCTGCACAGCTCCGCTGTTTCTCATGTTCCAGCAGAATTCCTGAGAAAGCTGAGGCTTTGTGGGATGCTTTCAGGAACAGTCTGCCTGTTGCATTATTCATCACTCTTAGTCTCCTCTGTGTCAAAGACAGCGCACAGTGCCCAGCTAATACTTTGGGGATAGATGAGGAAACTCACAGCTGAGCTGAGTGTAGTAGCTGGTACAAGGTGAACAGGTAAACTAGCTCTGTACACCACAAGCAGTCACCTCCAAAGGGACTAAAAAAGGGAGGACAGTAATCTCACTCAAAATTCATCAACATCTTTCTCAGCAGGCAGCAGGGTGTTGATAAAACTTCTCGACTGTCAGCCTTAGACTTGACAACAAAAACCTTCATTACTACAGAGAAAACAAAAAACTTTTCAAACACCGTGTCCAAATTCCAATCTGCATGCCAATTCAAATTGGATAATAGGTACTGTACTTACACTGAGAAATAACAAAAGTACATATTAGCTGAGATGACAGTTTGCAGACACATTTTAGAGTGTGCTGTTTCTGAAAGAAAATGGGCTATAGGAGCTACTCAGCTGAAAAAAAAAAAAGGAAAAAAAATGTGGACAATGTTGGGACAGCTCCAGGAAGATTCTGGAGAGCAGAAAATAAACTAGACGCCATAAATCATAAATCTGAAGAACATTTTGCTTTCTCTTCTGTGCAGTGAGTCTTACTGGCAGTAGCGTTGAACATCTTTACAGTTTTATAGTGTATTGTATCATTACAAGAACAAAATAATACATGGAGTTCTTCCAAGGTAACTACAAAACTGGTAAACTATGCATTAGTATCTAGTATTTTGTGTAGGGAGACACTTTAATACTACTTGAATGTGCAGGTAATTAAATGTCATTGGTCAATGGTAGGTTTTGGAAAACTGTTAAAATCCCTACATGTATGAGAAAAAGGCAGAAGAGAGCAGGTAAGTAAGCTAAGTATTTCACTTCATGTCTGCTGATTTTACCTCTAACACCCTATAAAAATGCTTTTACCATGCCAGCAATAATACACAATGAGGTGTTCTGATATATGAAAATAACGGACACGTGATGAATGTGAGTCTGGTTATTTTCTCTATCAGGACACCTCATAGTGTTTTAATGTGCACATATATATAAAGGCCACACGCAGTCTAAAAGAGAAGCTGTATTCAAACTGTCATCCATTTTTATAGTTAATTTGCAGTCAGGGTAAAGTTATAGTGGTTGAAAATAGAGAATAGTAACCATTTATTTAAATGCAATCCCTAAATAAATACAGATGTAGCTATGAGAGAAAAAATGCTCCAAGATCTAAACAAATCACCCACTCTGTGTGTGTGTGTGTTTGTGTGTGTTCTTAGGCATGACTATGTACAAAGAATGATGACTTGTTGCAGAGTGACACAGTATGTAAGGCTTTGCCAAAGAATGTATAAAAATACCAACTCACCGAATTGGATGGCACACCGAGGTTGGTCTCAATGTAGGTCTCGGTTTTGGGTTCCACCGCCTGCTCGGCCTCCAGAATCTTCTCCACGGGCATGTCCTCGTTGGCGCAGCTGGTGGACTCCACCTCATTCTCATTTCTGTCCTTGGCTCGTTGGCGCTCCTCCTGAACGGCTGCATGTAACAAAACTGGTTCCGGTCACTACTGCTGTTTTTTGTTTTGTTTTTTTACAATGTCAGTGTGTGTTCAAGAGCACATGTATGTTGAAAGAAAGATTCAGCCTTGCAAACTTGGTCAACATGATTTTGATTATGAAGATTTTAGTTGAGGGTTCAAAAGCATGTTGTTTGTTTTCTAGCTAGCATCAAGTACTCTATACTGTACAGATCAAATAGTTATAAATAAATACATTAAAATTGCATTAATCAACAGTTTTTATGTTGACAATCAATGAAATGACTGTTGGCGTTGTGTAGTTACACATTGCAAAATTTGGGGTTATTTTAGCCTCTCTTAGCTTATTGTTTTGGTTTCATAGCACATTTACTGTCTGAATTGGTGGAAGCCAAACAATAGCTTTAAGAGTGAATACTGGACTTACACTCATCTAAATGAATGTGAATATTACTATATGTTGGTTGACATGTTAACAATAACAACTTTGTAACATGATACTATGTCAGGGCTGTGTGTTTTTCCAACGCGTTTTTAGTCATGTCTGCCCCTTAGTGGTCAAACATTTATTAGTGTAGCTTTAATTCTGCAACTTTCAATGTAAGTGCATTAAAACAGGTTAAGTAAGAATTCTTTGCCACTGCAAATCCAGCTTTGAGCAAGTCATTTTGTAAAAAAGACCAAACTATGCCAATTGACTTGAAAAGGCAGATGTCTGTTTCAGAAATAGATGGAACAGCTTCCAACAACAAATCTTCTGTTTGATTAAATGCTTGAATTCTTGCTGATTTTGAGAAAACAAACAGCCCATACTCTGTCACGCTTCAGTAGAGAACCGAATACATAGTTGACACTTGTTCATACATTCAATATATATGTACATGCTTGAGTGTGTGTTTGCTTACCAATCTTGAGTGTATGCATGTGTGAGAGTGCCTGCTTTAGTCAGTGTGTCTCTGTAAGCCAGTGAATAGTGCATGACCCTCTATGTATTATGCCAGTAAACATATCCAAGAGAGTTCAATCATCAATAATTGCTTCGACAGTGCGGACGGAATTTATTTAGGACCTTAGACCTACATTATGCACAATGCAGCAGCGTGGAAATGTTCAAGGACTTCTCTAAGCTTCCTTATCAAAGAGCTGTGTTTTTCATGCAGTGCTCAATGACAAGCAGCCAGCTCCTTTTATACACAAGTCATTTATAGACATATAAATAATGTATCGCCTGTCACTCCTTCTTCATGCCATGTGCTGTCGCCAGAACAGCTTAAATAAAAAACCCTGAACACAAATCAATGAAGACTTTGTCTTGTACATTTTTTTCCCTCATGCTGTGTATTAAAAAAAAATGGTTGAAGCAAAACCGTGTTGGTTCTGTCATCTGATTGGCTTGGCGCAGAGACACAGGAAATGGTTTGTGTGCTGAGCAGACACCGAGACTCACTGTGGCCAAGGCAAGAGAAACCGCACCTCCACCCTCAAGTAAGGATGGAAAAGATGCATGTGTGTGTGCTTTGTCTTTTCAAAAGGCTATAATTTACTTAATTCAAGACACCGCAGAAAAAAGTACTGTGGCTTTTTGTGAGTTTGTCCTCCGCACATGGATTAATAAAAAGTTCTGGACACAATGTGTTGAATGATAAAGGGCTTTTGGAGATTCAATGTCAGCATGCAAGCTTACATACACACCTGGAGAACCATCCTGCCTCACACACACACACACACATATCACACACTTGGTTTGCAGGATGATCTGTCTTATTACGTTTCCCCTACTCTGGTTTCTATTCCAAGTCCTGAATCAGAGAGGCCGTGGTCTTGTTGGGGGGAGGAAGGGAAGCAGGGGTTGTTAGAGGAGGAGAGGGAAAGGGGCCCCATTTTAGAGGAACTGCTGTCTGGCGGTGGAGGTCAGCCCAAGGGTAGAATACTTGTGTTGGAGTCAGGGAGAGGTGAGGAGGGCTGAAATCATGTTAGCTTTATTCCCCCCGTCCTCCTCCCCCACCTCCTCCTCTTCTCCTCTCCTGACTGGGAGAGCATAAATTCATTTAATCCTGTTTTTCTGTGGATTCGCTTAGCCTTTTGGGCTACTGCTGCCTTGTTCTCTAACCACAGCCCTCGGGGTGTAGGGGGAGGCTTAGGCAGCACTGTGAGTGAGGCGAAAGGCAGTAAATGATAATATCCTTGAAAGGAGTAAAGTGCCCAACAATGATATAAATAAAAGCAAGCGTGAGGAGAGGCCAAGTAGAGGTCAAGACAAATTGTCCTTGGATGGAATAGCCTCCAAAATGCATAAGATCATGTATTCTTCTTGTTCACTGAGCTTAAAACAGTGAAGCTACATCCTACATACATATACCTGCACGTGGTTAACACCTGTCACCGTCTTTGCTCTGCAGCTCCCCTGTACAGGACATTGCTTAGTATAATTGATGCACTCTATATGGGTATTCTCTAAATACAGTAACCATAACAGTGAGAGGTACTGATTGATTTGTTCAATGTGTGAAAGAGTGCTTAACAGCACTGCTGAGAGTGCTAATATTTTTAACACCCTCGTGGAGTGTTAAAATTCACACCTGACTGCCTGATATTTTCCCCCTCAGATAACCCAGCCCTTCCTTATCGACACTGTAATCTGTCCTCGAAGCTGCTTTATTGTACTGCCCCGTAATCATAGATAGTATTTGCCAACTCAATGTTTATGAATCGCTTTTAGAAAACTACAGAGCGATAAGTGCAGCATCGACAGTTATAATCTTTATCAATAATGCCGGTATTCGAGAGCTAGTCCCATTCATTGAGAATATGAAGTGCATGCAAACAATCATGCAATCCATAAAAAGAGAAAGTCCGTGTGAACATGCTTCAGTCTTTATACCGTGTGCTCTGTATGCATGATACATGGCTAAAGCTGAAAGTTTTCTATTTATTTTTTTATGCCACTTCTAATTGGGTTTTGCACACAGACTGTTCATATTGTTGGCACGTGTCTGATGGAAATGTGATAAAGTCACGTTGCACCCCAATCATGTGAGCTGTATGTTTATTTCAACAGGCCAAAAAAATATTTAATGAAATGTCAAGACTGAAGGTGGAAATTACGAATAGTTTCAAATTCAAAGTCGAAAACTATGGACGATCACTTTTTTTCCTAACCTATCGCCATTAAGCAGGGGCTTAATGCACTTAAGTGCTGGTTCAAACCGTTCACGTTGAGTTCAGCACAAAACTTGGCCTATACAAGCCCTCTGTTTGCAACTAAGTTATGACTTCGCAGTTCACACCCTTCACTGTGTGGCTTTCGCTTTCTTTCAGCAAGCTTTTAACCAAGGAGCATCGTGTTTGAGGTGACAGCAGTGCTTTGATTCACCGGTTAGAAAAGCTTCCCTTCTAAAAGCTAAGGATTCAATCAGTGACAATGGGGATTCAGTATAGTCACTTCAGTTTAAAGATTCTGTGTTAAAGATGTGTAGTACATGCCCTGAACAACTCCAGTCAAGAGTGGATTCAGTCAATTAAGATCTTTTTTTGTCATTAAATGAATAGTTCTGAGACAATCTTAGGACAAGCTAACTACACTGTTTAGATATGTTAGCTCACTCTCTCAGAAAATGATTCATTAGCTGGCCTCCACTGGTGTTCTCTGACTAACTAATGCAGGAACTTCACATGAAAGAGACTTACATCAACAAACAAATGCAATTTTGTTCACTTCTTTAACTGACTGAGTTTAAAACTGGAAGCTAAAAGTAGTAGGACTTGGAGCTGTAGCTTCAGTTATGATATTTATGGGAGTCAAACCATAACCATGTAAATGTTACAGTGGAAAATTCTATAATCCCCAGTCTCGACTAAGAGAGGAGAGAGTTTTTGTGCCAGGGGAAGAGTGGTTTAAGTTTGCAGGGATGTCTGATTGTTGTATCTTGGACAAATCCTTTAATGGTAAAATGAAGCCCTTCCTGTCCACAGCGGGTTGATATGTCATCTGAGAAAACGTTCAACGATACACTGGAGTTTGTTGTCAAGAAGCTGTCCAAAGTATCATGAATAAATAACAATGAATTTGTAATCTTTGATAATTTTATGGCTGAATTTGACGGACTACGTGTACTGAAACAGACCCTAAAAAAAAGGACATAAAGCCTTGTTTTGTGTATGTAAGAGATGCTTGTCTCAGTATGACTTTAATTCTTTAACCACATTAACATGGACACTGACAATATGATTATAAAGTGAAATTTTGAGCAATGGCCTGCCCTCTACAACTCCATGTTCTGTATCTGTGGCCTCCACCATGCGACTGATTAAATCTCTACATCCATTTGAAAACGGCAGGAGCACTGTGTCCATTCCATCGGTAGCCTTTAATTTGAGGAATGCGGTACACGTTTTCACCATGCCGTACAATTACAAGACATTATCCAATTTGGACTCTTTGATTAAATTTTGTGTATTGAGTATCCTGCAAGATAAACACAAAAAAATCTTTGTGTTTGTGAAAACAAGCAGGTTCCCAATAACTAGGTAGGTTGTCCCGCACAACCTCCAAGTTTACACAAATAATTAGGAGCACAAGAGCACGAACGGTGACATTCAGAGGATGCCAAGGAGGCAGAAGTTCACACAATTCCACTGTTATGTTTTTATTTCTCCAGTCTACATCAGTGAACTCCCCGAGGACTGCCTGTTCTCACAAACAGTCACTCTGTTTCCACATCCAGCAATACTGCAACAGCTGAATGCATTATTCCACCCCAAAAGTAGTGCTTGAAGCTGAACATTTTTAAATACAGCAGAGCATAATCATAGCTGCAAGCGCTACTGTAAAATTGGATTGAGGCAGGATGGGGGAAAAAGTTGCTTTACTTGTAGGAAGCAAGCAGAAAGGGACATCTTCTAACCTGGATGTCATATCCCAGGAGCTAAACATTTGCCCATTGCAGCACTTTAACAAACAAAATCTAATTTTATTCTTCTGAAAGAGCAAAGAAGTGGGTTTGCAAACAAAAGGAAGCACCATTGTTTGCTCTGATTACCAAACTCATCAAAAAGTTATGAGGTTTTGTGCATTTCTACTGCAAACTTTTGTATCTTGTGTGGACGCCACTGAATGAACGAACCTGTAGTCACAGTGAGTACACTGGCATCATTTCAGAGTGTCACATTCAACTGCAGTTCGAGAACACACCGAACTCAGATTAGTTCAGAGTGTACTGCCAAATAAAGTCAGTCAATCAGCCTGTCCTCTTTAATCGTCTGGGTTCTGAGCAATCGCCCACGACTGCAAAAGCAATTGACGGAGCCATTGATAGGACCCCAGAGGGTTAAAATGGTAAGTGCACATTGTTAGCAGATTTGAAAGGGATGATCTCAGAAAATATTCCTGTACTGTTACCAAATAGTATACAGGTATTCTGTGTTTTTCTGGTCACTACACAAATCCTTCAAAAAGGGCCCTTATTTGTGTCTAAATGTGTGTTTATGTGGATTAGAGCAGACTTGAGGGAATGGGTAAGTGGGACTTTATCCTCAACGGTATGTGCTGTACCTTCTCTCTTCATGCCCATGGCTAAACACTTCTGGTAGCGACAGTATTGGCAGCGGTTCCTCTGGCGCTTATCAATGACACAGTCCTTGTTGTCACGACAGGTATAGGTCAGGTCTTTGCGCACCGTCCTTTTGAAGAAACCTTTGCAGCCCTCACAGCTGTATACCCCATAGTGTTTGCCTGAGGGGAGAGAGAGACAGAGAGGTTTTTTTTCCCAATGAATATACAGTAGAACAAAATTCGTGAGTCATATTTTTTGTCTAGGTTACACTTTAGGTTGTCAATGTGGTGACAGCTACACAGCCAGACATTGAAACACACATTTGTTGCTGCGGGTTGCTTATCTCGTCCACCATTCTGTGTAATAATTTGTGTCAGCAGCAACACAGCCATGGACTGCAGCTTTAGTATCAGGTTTTTCAAAAGACCAGAGCCACTTTTACAGTCTGAGATAACATGCAATCACACAAACAACACACAAGACCGAGCTTCTGAGATAGCAAAAGAGCAATTATGAACGAAAAACTATTAAAGTGAACAGACTCTGGGTTTGGAGGTTATGCCGAGGTGGCTGGGGAAGAAAAGAGGGGCCTACTGAAGGTAAACTGCAGGGGGGGGGGGGCTTCTTGGATTTGTGTTACCGTACTGTTCTCATGTCCCTGTTCTTAACAGCTCTTTTTTTTGTTATTTATGATGGATGGAGTCCATTTGCATTCTCCAGCATTGCTCAAACTGCTTCTTTGTTAGCTCTTTCCTAGTTGGACCACCAGAGAAGATAAATAAAGCCTCCGAGCACAGTTAAATGAAGCATGACTCGCTCTTAAACATTGTTTTGATTTTCCCCCTTGGGTCCACGTAGCACCGATGACGCAGGATGATGCTAAAACTGTCCGATGAATTAGATATCCAGCTTCATCCTGGGGCGGAACTTTTTTCATGGTTATCCCCAGAAAAACATTTAAACACAGGGTTATTTGTTGTGTGTGTGAGAAAAAAAAAAAAAGAGTTCAACAACTCTGCAAAAAGGACTGCTTTTTGCGTTATTAGCCTAGGGTTAACTGTTAGCGACGGGTTAAAAGTTCTTGTGGTTAAAGTGGTAAAGACTGCTCACAAACCAAACGACAGCAAGTGATTAAGACAACCTTTGAGTGAGCATGTGCTGTGTGAAAGGGTGAAAAATGTCCAAGAATTAACACTGGTGTTTCCTGTTTGAACTTTGGTTACAGAAAACTGTGTAGACAAAAAAGACTCACTTGAAACTGGCAATGAGGACTGGAAGTTTTAAGTCTGGTATGAAGTGACATTTTAGATCTCCAAAAAGAGGACAACAGCGTGACAACCATCAATATAAATACTGACATGCACAGCCATGTCAATAAAGTAGTGCCCTCAGTGTTAGATGTGGTTGCTTTTTCTCTCAAAAACATTGCCAGCAAGTCATATCTGTCTGATTCCGAATCTGTTTGAATCATACATGAAGCACATTTGGACATGAAAGTGAACTTCAAAAAGGTCTCGAAAGGTTTTGCAATTCATATAGTCCTCACAAAAAAATTGACATGTCATCATGTATCAAGACTAGCCCTCGTGTACTCCAGAATGCATCTTTACAGCCCCATGTGAAGGCGTTCCATTAGAGTCACAGTATTCATGCTTGCTCACAGGCAAACTGTGTTCTGAAACAGGCTCCTCTGAAATTCTGCCTGTATTTGTCTCCAGTCTTCTTCTTGTTGCAGAAGAAAAACGAAAAAAAAAAATGAAGACGCTCACCCACACCATGACGATGCTGTCGTTACCAAACTTCACAGTAGGGATGCTACGAGATGAGTGATGGGTTGTGCCTGGTTTCCCTCTGACACAGGGCTTCTCTATTTCAGTCAAAGCTGAACTGAGGTTTGGTTTCATCAGACCGTACTATCTTTTGCCTCAAGATTCCAGTTTCTTTCATGTGCCTTTATGTTGCTGCCCTCATATGCATTTTCTCAGGAGTGGCTTCTTGCTGGCGTCTTTGCCTTTTAGCCCAGTTTTGTGAAGAATTCCGCTGACTGTTGTCCTTCCAGAAAGATGTCCCACTGCAAGAAGCTGCAGTATGTAGTTGTGCCAGAGCGGTCCGTGGGGCTGTTCTCTGACCAGAGTTCATCTTTGGATCTTCTTTGGAGGTTTCTCAATGTGGTCAGAACACCAGCTTTAGTAAGATGCTGGGTATTCCCACTTTCCTTTCATTCGGCAATAATGGAGTCTTGTGCAATCCCAGCTGTGGAGAAATTATTTTTATACCTTTCCCCACAATTCTTGCCTAAATTACACATAAAATCCCCTGGACATCTAGGTTAGGCTTTGACTCATGTGCACTTTTAAACTGTCATCTCCAATCAAGTTTAGTTATTTCATGTTTATAATTTTTATGTATCTATAAGAATTTAAAAACATCTTTCACATCATGAGTCACAAAAAAAATCATAAAACAGGAACAGCATTTTCTCATGAAGCTGTAACACCACTAACAAGGTCAAAAGGCAAGCAAGTTGAAAACTCCCTCAACGTACTGCACACGGGTTATTTTCCCTCAAATAATTGTTTCAATAAATTAACTTCAACACATAATTATTTTTGAAATATTTGAATTCAATGATTTTGAGTTTATTGTACAATTCTTCCCATGCGCCACAGTGTCACTCACCTGAGGAGCGGTCACCGCAGATGGCGCAGATGTGTTTGGTGAGCGACAGGGCCGTGCCTGAGGGCTGGGCGGGCACCTTCATCACGCCGTTGAGTCCCAGCGGGGGCTTAATGTCCTCCGTGCTGCTGACCGAGTTCATCGGAGAGTTCAGCTGGAACATCAACACACACAAAACACACACGCCGACAGGTCACAAAGCAGCCCCCGTGAACTCAAAACCCAGCGACATCATACACCCCATTACACAAACCCGTCACATAGCTTAGCTGGTGCGGCATAGTTATCTGATGACATTAACTATTGAACGGGGGCCAGGTTTGCTAAAGGAGAGGGAAGGTTTGGTTACACATACAAACAGGGAAAATAAATCTGAGTGGAGTTATGTCATGCAGAGTGTCCTCAACAATTTGCTAAATGCAGAAAGTGAAAAGGATGTTATGACTTCTGATACTCAATACAGATGGCCGGCAGTCCTAGCAGCAGCTCTCTTTGCCCACTCCCATTGCTCCCTCTGTCTCTCGCCTCCCTCCCGTTTCAGATCTAAATCTGGCTCAGCAGGATCCTGCACCACTCCACCCCAGGAACTCTTTTATTCATGCACTCAACAAGCCCCGCTGGCTCCCAAATGTTCAGCACGAGCATAACTCCGCTGCAAAATTTAACAGTACAGCGGAATAAAGACACAGCATTTGTTTAAGCGGCGGTGCAACGGCAGCCCTTAAGTCTTACTGCCTCCCACCCTCGCTATTAAAAAGAGCTTCGAAAAAATTAATCTCAAAGTGACCTCTCATTCTAAAAGTGGACATCGAGGGGTGACTAATTATTATAACTAGCACCACGCTGTTTCCAGAGGAGATACATTAGGAGGCAGGATATAAATTATCCTTAAACACTAAATGTATTTGATGGAACAGAGGCTAGCTACTCATTAGCACCACGTTGTGAAAAAAAATTTGAAAAGTAAAAGCGCTAGTCTGGTTGTCTTGGCTGATGCTAAAATGCCATTACAGTGGGGGAAGAAAAGGAATATATTCAGACAAGTGGATCCCCAACAAACACACCCACAACTGAGGGGTGAGAGACAGAACAGAGTTGGCAGAGAAGCCGCACGGGCTCATATAGCCAGACGTGTTTTCATTAAATTACCACATACGAGACATGTCTGATAGCACAAACACGTCTTGGCTCTAAATTAAGCTCATAATGTAGCCGAGAAACTGCGTCTCTGTCTGCAGGGATCAGGCAAGCCAGACGGACCATTTTGTTTTTATAATGACGGGACACATATGACAGAGAGTTTTGTTGCCCCCTCAGCTGTGTTTACAGTGATCTGACAGAGTACATTAGCTGCACACTGGAAGAACATCGAGATGTATACGCCACAGCAAACTGTGCCCTTTCTTAAACACACGGTATATAAACCAAACAGCCACAGAGCATATGTGGATGCTGGCGTGCGGCTCCACAACTCTACACATTTATTTACAAACTTTGTGGCTGCAAATACAGATTTTTTTTTAGTTATCATTATATAGCATTCCACTGATTATACAAATAATTTATCAAGGCAACAGGAGGAAAACATGGAGACAAAAAAAACAAGAGTGCAACAGAGTGACCGTTGGATTTGGTATACGTAGACTGGTGTAGTTCTGCACGTAACAGGGAGTGGTGCTGAAATGACTGTTTTATTAGTCTGTCGATTAATCAACCAAATTTATCACTTTATTATCAACCCACCTAGGGCGCTGGCAAATCGCGTTGGGCGTTAGCCACAATTTTCTGACTTTCTATATTAAATCTAGAGCACAATAATTGCCGATTGCACTCCTAAAAAACATAAAACATGTTTTGGTGGAGTAAACATGGATGCAGCAGAGGCTGAGACAGCCTGGCCTTTAGTCCCTTGTATGAGTCAATCGCATCTTTTGTTGGAAGGTCCCTGCCTTGTAGACATGACTAAGCTCCTCCACAGCCACAGAGCAGCTCTGCTTCTTTCAAACTGATATTTGCTCAAGACTGGAACAGTTTTGTTTTTTTAATCTTCCTTTTCACTCTTTTCCAATTCTCCTGAACCGCACATCGACATCACTGAAACATGTACAGGTAAGATGCATCAGCTCTCTGAAATTACCCAGAGACACACGAGTATTAACCTTTAACATCTATTACAATGTCATGAAGATGAAGCAGCTGCTTTGACGCACAGCCACACACAAAATCATTTATATGCGGTATGCACATACATGCGTAGTGCACACAGTCGTGCACACATAGACACGTACACACTGTGGCTCCTGGCGTCTCATTTCACCTTACACTCTGATATTTGATTCCTCTTAAATAGCTTCAAAGTTAGAAAAAATGCCAGCAATGCCATACATATATATATATATATATACATTTTTGCTTGAAGCTACAGTATGCTTACACTGAGTGAAATATTCCAAACCACAGTGCTTTACCATCACATCAAATAGAAAATTCCAGCCGTCTTCTTCTGCATCATTTTATACACGCTGTCACATAATTCAGCATGACATATGTGGTGTCATGGGAACTTGACTTGGGAACCTGACTTAAATTTCAAATCAAAAGCTCATGTGGGTTTGAATGTTTGGCTGCATTCAGATGATGGATCCACTGGTGGGTTCAGAGGGTTGAAAAGGTTAAAGCCCTCCGCCACACGAAAAAAACGTTAAATTCACACCCCGGCACCCACCCCAGGCCTGCTCTTCACACCCTGTTTACACTAATACACACTGAAAGCAACACATGCACAAAGCTGCTTCGGAAAAATAAATGCTACGATTATTTTTACGTTATTATCCTGCCGAGCTTTCCAAATCAATATTTCATTTCAAACAAGAATACCAAGAAAAAAATGTAACAATTTAATAAGATGACTAAGTGCATCATTTTTCTACTATAAACTAACATTTTAAATCATTTTGATGGCATACTGCATTTACTTGCATTCAGGTGAATGGTGTCTGTCATTCCAGTTTGCACCTCATACACCTGTTCTTGCACTATGTAACTTTGTGCTCCAGGTACAATTACCTATGAAAAGTACATAACACTTTATGGCGCTAACCACCAACTATTTCACTGATTTTGGTGAAACTGGATCATATTTCATGGAGAAAATGCTTTCAGCTGCTCCGCATCAACTCTCGATTATTGACAGAAACTGCTGTGAGCTATAGCTGCTGTTACTTAACGTTGGCTCAGTTTGTCAGCCACGCTGCCCTGACTGTGAGCTCAGAGCCCCGGGGAAGAGTTGGTGTTTGTACCCAAGGTGTTGCACCAGAGAGTGGGGGAATGGGGAGTGGAGTCATACCAGAACCGGAGCTTGGCAATCGGGCAGCGTAGCCGGGCTCAGCAGCCTATACGGAGATAAAAGAGGCAAAAGGCCGGAGAGGACATTGACAGAAGAAGCTAAGAAGAAAAGTAAGAAGCCAAGTAAGAAGCCACTATACAGGAGCTTTGTGAGATAAAAGGCTGAAAGAGCAAGTAATATTATCCCACTGCTGTGTTGTGTTGTTGCACTTGCTTGATGTTTGCTGTTAAGAAAGTTGTCAACTCACTAGTTTTTGATCATAAGTAATATGATCATAACAAATACATGTGTAGAGCTGTTCATATTTACGACAATCTAAAACTGGGGCCACAAAATCACAAAAGTACCAATTTCTGCACAATGTTGCTTTAAACTAAACAAATATTTTCACTTTTAAATAAACAATAGTACAAGAAAAGTTATTATTGTACAACTTTATGTTGGAAAAATACTACTACAGCCTTTCTTGTAAGGAACAAGAGGAATTTAGAGAGCTCCTCCAAGACACAAAGACACTAAAACAGCTGCATCACTTTTTTTGCAACCAGTTTCGGTGGCATGTGTAGACACCCACGTTTCTGCACATTCACCTACATGCAAAACACACACACACACACACACACACATACAACCACACACACTTGCAACCTGAGGTCTTACCTCAGTTAAACGGCTCTAGTCTAGTGTTTTCCCCCGCAGTGTACCACTAACAGAGCTGTCTCCTTTGCTGATATCGGCTCTATCAAACCCTCTGTGTGCCTGACAGAAAGGACTCTTCTACTCACAATCTATTTTCAGTAAACCTGCAACTCAATCTCAGCAACATTGCTCCCCAACGGTGGGGTGGGCAAGCTGGTGGTGGGGAGGGGGGCTTTCTTTCTCTTCTGCCCATGGCAATGGAGGGCAAGGCGGGGGGATTAAAGTGGCTCAGGACAGGTTCTGGAAATAGAATACATGCGCCCTCCCCTACAACACATACATGTGACCATTCACAGGGAGGTATGCCAGCTGTGTGCATGGCCGAATCTTCTTGGGAAACCCCTTGACAATCCTCTCCTCTTTTTTGGGGGGCTTCTAACTTTTACACACTGAGAGAGAGAGAGAGAGAAACAAATGAGGGGCATTTAACATCAAGGGCTGGAAATGTAGGACATACGATTCCCTGCAGAACAATGTACAACACGAGTGCCTGGAATGCTCCAGCTGAATAACACTATTTCATGTGCTGCAGGTGTTACATAACATGTTGTGTAGGACATTCGATTGGTACAACCGGTACAGAGAGGGGTCTCCGTCTGCTTGTGGGTGTCAGATTCTACACAGAATTGATACATGTGATTATATGCCCTGTGCCACCCGCTGGTTTCAGCTTAACGCTGCAATATCCAAACATATAAAAGGCAATAAAAATTACTTCCTCACATGGGTGTTAGCCCCGAAGAGCTGTGGGTAAAAGGTAGTCGACAGCACTAAATTTGTGAGAGAAATGGTGTTTCGGGTTAGTTTCATAAAAACACAATAAAAAACCACAAATAGCTTTTTTACTCTTGTGAGACATACTGTAGCTGCAAGCTAGCAGGTAAGCAGCAAACTGTGTACTGCTGTAAAATAAAACCTTGTTCTATGTCGTATATCATATCAAAAAATGTGCTGCTAAGCTTTTAGATGAGGTATTATATGAATATATTCATGTTCAAAAATATGAAGAATGTGAATTTATCAATTATTATACACAAATTGTGCCCTAAGGAGTTGCGGAGGGTCTGTGAGCTAAAGCTGCAACTAACGATTATTGTGTTTATAGATTAATCTACTGTTTCTCCATGAAGCTTTTGAAAATCTCCCCAAAAAAAATTCTAAAAATGTCCACCACGTGTTCCCAGAAACCAAGGTGACACATCTTCAAAGTGATTTTTTTTGAAAAGCATGCTCATATTTGAGAAGCTTAAACTAGCAAATGTTTGACTTAAAATAAATCAGTTGTAAAATATTGCCGTCTTTTAATGTCTGTCCATCGACTAATCTGTGAATCTTTTAATCTGTACTTTATACCCACAGAGGCAACAACACCACTAAGGAATGGGATCAGATAGTCAAACACATTCATAAACATAGGCTAATCAGTGAGTCCAAGTGTCTTATCGTCACAAAACACAAGAATAATTGAATATAATCTCATCAAAACTAATAAAATTGTGAGTCTTGTCTCAGGTGTCTTATTCAATCCTGCTTCACTTTAATAGAAAGACTCATCTTGGTAGCGGAGCAGGTCCTGTAAACTATTAGTATGCTGAGACAACACACATGGTGGTGAAATAAAAAGAAAGGAGTCGTCCCTTGAGTGATCGGAGGAGAAAAGGAAAGAAGAGCGCAGAGAGTGGAGGCCTCTGCTTAAGACGGGCTTAACTCGATTCAGCGAGTCAGAGCACAGACTTTGCTCATGAAGACACTTCAAAAGGAGACATCAAATCCTTGTTCACCACTCCTCAATGCACAACCCTCATGTGGAACTTCAGTTGCTTTCCAGTTCAAGGGCACCTTTTCTAACAGAGAAAGTTATCTTCAAAACGCCCTGACAGAATTCTTCCATGAGGTTTTCCATTCTGCAGCGGCGCAACACCGGCCAGGAATACAACGCTCTACTTCACAATTTACTGTTTTAGATCTTATTGCCCAAAACTGTATCACTCCCTGAACCACAATAAATTTTTTAACGTTTGCTTCGAGGCACGAAACGAAGAAGTGCCCAAAAGCTAGAAGCAGGTGCGAGTGGACAGGATACAAATCTCGTGTTGACAGGAGACAACACCTACCCAGCTGCCTCCCGAGAGGTGAGGACAGGGATCAGGTCTTGATGTAACCTAATGATAACCCTAAAAAGGCGTCACCTTTAACCTTTGACACCTCGTGACAATCACTTCTTTCTGAAAGCAAACTTATCTCGGCGCTGCCGCAAAGTATGGGAGGAATGGGTAAGAACTTTCTTCTCATCCCCGTGTGTGTGAGTGTGTGAGTCTTATCTGGACACGTATCAGCATGAGACGGCGGATTGAATTGCACACGGGGGGGGGGAGTTGTTGTTAATGGCCTTCAGGGTATATTCACAGCAAGACACCCTTTGGGATCAATTACGGCACTGTTACTGAGTTTGAACGACACCTGTTTATACACACACGCTTTGCAAACGAGCACAAAATCAACAGACACGTGGGTGTGAGCACGCACACTATACACAGAATAGTTCAGACTGCAGGTCAGCTATTTGCGGAAGAACTTAGGGGTCGTCTGTAGGTCTGTCATGTCACTGTAAATTTAAAGTCAGGATAAGGAAACAGGAAGGAGAGACGGATTTTAGTTCATATAACACGTGTCAACATGTGATTTTAATGGGCCCTGTGGGGTTTTCTTGTAAACAAACATAAGTTATCTTTACATACATGTTTTTTTAGAGCTCAAAATATATGTTATCAATGCTTTTTTTTTTTTTTTTTTTTTAAATCAAGAACTATTTACATCCATGTTTGCCGTCTTTTCGCCTGTCTTTGCTGGCCATTGCTGCAGATCAGTGGAATGATGTGACAGGAGTGTGTATTGTGTCAACCATGTGCATGCACAACATCAATAAAATGGGGACCTACTCATAGAAAAACTGGTCCAAAGCATTACTAGAGGTAAAACATAAAGAACTCCACAGGGAACCTTTCACAATCCACACCTCAAATCCATCCAAAATAAAGATTTTCTAGCCCTAATATTTGTAAAAGATATATTCTCCTGCTGCTTTGCTCTGGGACTACAGCACAAACTCTGTGATCTTGATGTCTCTCGTCTTGATCTTAAATGTACCGTTTCTTTTCTTATATAATCCGGGTCATTTCCTCAACATCAATGATATCAATGTTAATCATGGTGATGTAGATTTCTCATAACATCAACGGGGCTATATACTGTTAGAAAATTCTAAATTTGAATCCTCAAATGTTTATCATCATTATAAGTCATTGTCTCAACTATATTCTGCTCTGCTTAGCATTTCAAAAAAGATGTGTTCGGGATGAATGAGGACACGCAAAAATTAGATTTTACACCACAGAAACTGATAACGTCAAACGCTCTGGTATCTTTCAAAATAAGATAAATAATAAGATATGATTTTGCCAGTACGAAAGTATACTTCACAGATGATATCGATGCTTACCACTGTTGTAATAAGCTGTCGTACCAGGTTTAATTAAAATGAACTTTAAGGTCGCCACGTTGTGAGTTTACATTTATAACTGCAGGCTTGATGATTTAAGTGGAAAAATCAGCATCAAAATCAATTTTTTTTTAAATCTATTTATAATGGATTTTTAAATTACAACCATCTAACATAAGCTTAAAGCATGTCTGTTATTACTGTGGGCCATTAAAAATATTATTTGGTCTTCATGCTGTGCAGCCTTCTGGATTAAATCGTTAGCAGAGGATATAATGAAATGACAGGGATCCTTCACTTACATATGGGCTCACAACCTGGCATCCCAAATGCATGCATTTTAATGGCTTATTAATGATCTGTAAATGAATACATAAATTATTTGGTAACTGTTAATAAAGTCTTTAGTGACAACACACAAGTTCCTTCCAAAGTCTGTCTTATTGTAGAATAGCTCCATGATTATTGTCACTATAATAAAACATGTTCTCCGCTCCGTCCCAGTGGATAGAATTTAGCAGAAGCGCACATTATTCTAGACGGCTCGGAGATTTCCAACATTCACCCCATGCTGTGCCACAACAGATAAAATGAATCAGCGCAAGCACTGCTGGCGCTTATGTGTGTCTGTGTGTGCGCGCGCGTGTGTGTGTGTGTTTTGACAGAAACTTTTGTTACAGTGAAAAAAGGATATTAAGACTATCAGTGGCATGAAAGGCATTGAGTCTCACAGAAGTGAAGTAGGGAATACGCAGAGTGACTTTCAGCTGTTGCCTCACCTCAGCATGGCAGTATGCGTGCATCATGTGAATGTTTTTGGCATCCATAGTAGTGTGTGGACCCACAGGGATGACTCTGCAGCATGCATATATGTATTTTTCTTTTCTATGTCAGTGTGTGTGTGTGTGTGTGCATGTAAGTCATTCTGAATTTTATGTGAGCATATGAGTGCTTGTTTTTTGTCTGTATGCATGCGTATAACTGTGTCCTTTTGGCTTTGTGTTTGGGTGGATGAGCATATGGGTTGTTTTTTTTACAGGAGACTGTGCTGCCTCCCGCGGGCACCGCACAGCCTGCCCCTCACATAGTGGCCCCTGCCACCCTGGAGTCACTCCCCTCTCAGACGTCACACCAGTTGGTACAGTGTTTGAATGGTAACAGCCTTATCTCCGCTGTTTTCAGAAATAAACCACACTTCTTAGGATGCTTTCACACCTATGGTGATGATGATGATGATGATGCAGTCATCACAGTCAAAAACTGTCCAATCAGTGAGTAGCCTGTCAGTCTCCATAACTTCATGTTTACATGGTGTCTGATAAGCATCACCATACAATTCTGGATCTGATCATTTATATACTGCATATTATCATTCTAAAAAACATACACAATTCATGACTACTATAACTGAATGCATGATCTTATTTGTATCAATTAGTAATGCACTTTGAAAATGAATGCTGCATAAAGCAGTGTATTATTCATATTATTATCAGTTATTTGGCATTTGCAGATATGCATATTAATTTCAAACAGACTGTAGAACAGTGTAGTTATCTTAAATAACGCACAGCCTCCATCCAATTACTATCGGGGATTGAGAGAAAAGTTTAATAAACTGCTTTTCAGCCACTGACAGTGAGTGACTGCTTGTTTTGTCCATCAATTAGGTGCAATAACTAAATATAAACAAACGTAACTTGTTTTTCCAAATTTAGTTGGTCTGCAATTTGCATCAATCTGGACTTGGTGTGCAGTTAAAGTGGGCATGAAAACTTACAGATTCCATGTTACTGTGTAGAACAACCAGGTTCATGAGTCCAAAACACTGTGTAAGAATTCTATAATAAGCCTATTCATGGGTGCCGTCATGCTCATGTAGGTCATCTGACTGCCATTCAGTGATTAATTGACAAGGGTTTCTAATGTCTATTGGTAAGTCCTCCAGCAATTAACTGACCATATAACCATCCATTCCTTTATGACATTAGTATTTCCACTTTCCAATTGTAAATCAGCCTGAGTATTCCAGTGTTTCCAATGACGACTGATGTGTCCTGTAGCAAGTGATGAATTAAGAGGTATTTCCATTGTCAAAACAAGAGCCACTCAGTGATTCATTCCCTGTGCCCATTATCTTCATGTCATTTATCATGATGTCCTCTAGTATGCTGCAAGAAAATGATCAGAGTATTTCCTTTGTCAAACAGCACACACTCCAGCACTAATTCAAACAGTATTTCAGCGTCAAACCACTGAATTTAGCAGTATTTAGATAGTAGAAAACAGACTGTTTTTACTTGTTCAGGAGTCACACAGGCTCTCATTATTGCTATTTTCCCTGGCTACTAACGAGAAATCCGGTAGGTGATTGATTAATGTTCCTATGAGTGGTATCCAGTGTGTAACTCATTAAGAAGTGGGAGCTGATTATGTGCGTAGTTTGATCGTCAGCTCAGCAATGTTTCGTTTTTTTGCTTTTTTCCCCCATTTATGAGTTAAAACAGGTAATCATGTTTTATGAGTATCAAAAGTTTATTTTTTAGAAGCTTTATGAAAAGTCTGAGCTAAGGCTGCTCTTCACCTTTCAGCCTTTTAACCTTTCAGTGGAAAATAAAAGCTGTCAATCACTGCATGTTTAATAAAAATAAAGTGGAAACTCCAACCATCTGCTACCTCAGGTTAAGGTAATATTTCAAAACACTGCCTGACCTATGTTTGCCTTTTTTTGTTTTCTTTTTACTGCATGAGACATTGTGTTGAGAGAGAACTATCTCCATAACTACTTCTTGTGAACCGCTACAGGTTGTACAGGTGTCTCAGCAGTGACAAAAGTATACCATACAGTGAGTGTCATTATACTTCACAGACATGCCTCAGTGAACATGTCTGTCCGCATACAGTGTTGAGTTGCAGTAAGATCACACCACCAGATGCAATTAAAGCCCTAAAGGGATTATTTGAAGCTTTAAAATAAATGTGTGCCCCCTAGGTATTTAAAACCGCAACGTCTAGAGTCTGCATTGAAAGGCTGCTCTCTGAAACTTAAACCTAATGTTACTGTTTCTATCCCTTATAGATGCCACCTCCTAAATGGCTTGTCTCCTGTGTGGCCTCCCACGCAAGTCAGAACACATACACTCACAGGCCCTGGTGCTATCACAATACATACTGTAGCGTGATTCATAAAATGATGGCCTATGTTCTGTTAGAATAAATAGCAGCAATCCAAAGCAGATGCCATTGGGAGCATGACAGCTTAAAGGATCTAAATTAACACAACTAAACACTGTGATGCTACAGGTTTCTCTTTTTGGTGTAAATACTGTTGTGTACCTAATAAATTCTACTTTGTATTTTCATGATTTTCTTTAACAAGTCAACACTCCCTGCATATGTTTCACAATAAAAGCTTTCCAGAGAAGGAAAGACGACTTACTCCCTGTTCTGCTGGAACAGTTTTAATATAAAACAGATGCATGAAATTTACATTAACAGCAGCACAACAAATGGCAACGTCTTACTAAACTATGAGAAAGTTTCTTTATGTGACAGGAAAGCTTTGAAATAAAAGCACATCCTGTTCTCTGTCTTTCTCTAAAAAACAAACAAAACAAAAAAAAAAAGAACTAAAGAACTGTGTACTAAACTCCTGGTGAAGCACAACTAAATTAATTCTACACATTAGTTTCACTTCCTTGAACTACCACTGCTCAGGGAAAAAAAAGTGGTCTCTAAAACTGCTTCTAATTGCTACCTGGAGACAGCTTTGGCAAAAAAAAATCTTTTCCCCCATCCATTTGAGGGTTGATTGACGTTAGAGAGCCTTAACTGTTCTCCGGGGACCATACACACAGCCCCTTTGTGCGGCCATTAGAGCCATGCAACCATGATGTCATGCAGAGTGACTAGAGTGAGGTCCATCAAAGACCAGAGCAGCGGAATGGACCTTTATTACTCCCACACAGGAAGGAGCTGAGGTCCACTATGTTCCCCCTCCTGTCCCTCTCTCTCTCTCTTTCCTTCTCCCGAGTGTGTTGTGCTTCAGTCTCCTAGCGACCCTCGCCTAAACACGACGTACCCAAAACTGGCGCATGACATCACCATCGCCGCTCATTTATAACTTATTAAGCGCGTGTTCCATTCCTTGTAAAGCATTTACACCTTTTTCACATTAGTGTTCCGCCTGTGTTGGACTCCAGAAACACTCAAGCTTTATATGTATTTTTAAGGCGTACTGAAAGACACTGGAGGCCTGTTGTTGGTTTAGGATTCTCAGGACGGTTTCAGTGGGAGAGCACGGAAGTCAGAAGGGTACAGCCTGAGCCTCAAAATGGAAAATGAGAACCCCCTTTTTTTTTCCCAGCGCAAAAAACAACAGCCAAGACAACTCTTGCCATTGTCATCGCAAGTGTAAAATGTGTTCCAACCCTGCAGATAATCCATTCCAGCTGCTTGGAGAGTTGTGGTGTCTGTGATCGCGAGCTGGTCTGTATTGTCGGTGAGTTCAAGCCCACAGACAAGACCACTGATGGGTCTGAGCCTAATGGGCATGTCTGTGGCCTGGCATCGGCCCCCGACCGGATACCCGGGGAGATGTCTCGCCATCTTTCCCCTCGCACAGCTCCAAAAAAAGAAAAGAGATGACAGGCCTTATAACGGCAAAACCACTCAACAAGATAAAGTATGCATGTCACATTGCAGGCAAAGTCTTTTGTGTGTCAAAATGTGTTTGTTGACAGTGTGTGGCCCTCAGAACAATGCAGATGCTTTTCAGATCCTCAACAACATACACAACAGATAACCGGGATGCACAGAACAGATGCGACAAACTCAAAGGTTTCCCGCTGAAAAAAAAAAAACCTAAAGCACAACCACAGTATGTCAGTGAGTCTGGATGTTCGGAACAGAGCTCAAGGGGAAGAAGCGTTGCTCGAGATGTAAGAATTGGCTGACGATAAAGGACCGTCATCCTCTTTACATGTGGTTTGGCTTTTGGAGGATGTAAGATTCTAGTAAGAATGGGAGTTTTGTTGGTCCCGTCCTCTGCTTTCATCACTTTGTCAATTACGACTTTGATGTAGAGAATAGCTGAGGCTCATTGTTTTTGGTTTTTATCGATTTTCAGTGAAAATTACACTGGCCTTAATGAGAACCAGTGTGGTTTAGCGGATTTCCACCTGGATTTCATGTTCCCAGGCCTCTAAAAGTAGTGCTCCTTGCTAAAAGAAGACACTGGTGATTGTAGTTTATTGTAAACAAAGTCTTCAGTCAGCAGTAAGAAAGGAAGTCAGAAGAAAGGAAACAGAAAAGGGTGTGTAAGCATTTCAAATTGTATTTTTTAAAAGTTTCTTTCCTTTATGAGATACTGTGCATGTAAGAATACAACTTATAGTTATGCAAACTTTGTGTGATCACAGGTATGTGAGTGTAAAGTGCATGTGTGTGTGCCTGCGCACTTAGGTGTGTGTGCGGTTAGCATAGGCGGGGGTCTCTTACTTGCCTCTGGGTGGTTAAGTAGAGAAGAGGCCGAGCTATGGCCTCGTTACAGTCAACTGCTCATGAAAAAAGCAAGTCAGCCGAGGGTTAAGAGCAAGTGGCATACGCCGTCTGACTCAAATCACGTCTCATCAGAAGTGCCGCGCCTCACGACCACAGGGCTCTGCCACCATCTTTAACCTCTGAGCCGTGCTCTCACAACAAACTGCTGTTCTCCACCCTCGCTGAGCAACAGTCAGCAGTCTCAGTTATGCAAACGTTCAAGGTTAAAAGCTCAAATCCTCAAACATGAGTACCTGTCAGATTTAGGGCTGGGTGCCATTTGAAATGTTTCAACACTGGCACCCATACGGCACTTAAGTTTTGGTAGAATGACCAAAAAAATGTATTTTTTTCTACGCCTTACTTTGAGTAATAAAAACAGGTTTTCAACAAGATCATTTGTCACTTAATTTTAGCATTTCTAAGTAAGATATACACATTTATGCAGTGGCTTATAACACAATTTGGCTGTGTTTATTAATGTAACTACAACTCTCGTGGACACCTATAAAAGGGGGGTTGGAGTATATACAGATAATCAATAAATATATGCTAAAATACAACTTGTTTACAAATACTACACATTACTTTAGACTATACAATAATAAACACAACTATACACAGTAAACTGTCCTCTTATTTGTGTTAAACTACATTATAGTTAGTAACAAACCATGTATTAATGTTTGTGTAGTGTTTCTGCTATTTATAAATGTTAAACAGGGGGCTTCAAGTATTAAGATAAATTTTAATGCTGTTTTAACAGTGGAACAGTCTAAAATCAGAATATGTGATGAAAAAAATTAGCAAAGAGCCAATAGACAATATTAAAATTCTGGCCAACCGATGCCAGATTTTTGTGCTTACTGCTATGGACACATTGTAGATATTACCAAAAAACTATTGAGGTTGAAGGTCAATGTGGAGTCAGAATAAAGGAGGCCAACTGTGCCTTATGCCCTCAATCTGAATTTGCTGCTTTACATTTGCACGTGTTTATCGCACATCTGGCATCTCGAAACGGGTGGGAAGCCTTAAAGAAGAGGGTGGTGCCCTTTTACCTCCCCTCTGACTCCTGAGCAATCCATCCTCTAACCCCTCAACAAAACAACTTTGCCGGAAATCAGGTTTCGGTACTTACTGTATGCTAAAGTTGAGGTATCGAATCGGAACTAGAATTGTTTTTCAATGCCCAGCCCTAACTGAGGTCCATAGGCTGCCATTTATCCTCAACAGTGACTTATTAGTCACAACCATGTGTCTGTATTTGACAACTCAAAAGAATAAAATGTGAACAGTGCAAATTGCAAAGAGAGCGGTGGTCATGTTTTGAATCCATTTAACCAGGTACCAGCTGTGTCAGCAAACTCCAAACAATGCCGCACTGTTAAAGAATGGAAACCAGCTATGACCCATAACACAAGTGAGATACATCCTGTAATTACTGTATATACTAAAACTGTCACCAGCAACAGAAACAGCTGTTATACCTGATCTTTATACAGCTGTTAAAAATGTCAGGATTGGCTAAGAAGCAGTGAGGATCAGTAAATAGATTAATTCAAATGAGGCGGACTGAGACAGCCAGCGTTTGCTACCTAAACACCCAACCTGCATACAAAGTATGCCGCTCTGGGACAGAAGCTGCAGCGCGGATAAAAAGTGTTGGAATTAAAAGCCGTAGAAGAATCAGAAAGAGAGGCGTGGGGAAGGGGGAAGGGGGCTTTCTAGCAATGAAAGATTTGGGACGCTTTCTGAAACTGCCCCTAATCCACTCTTAACTCCATTACATGTGGGACACTTCTGTGATAAGCCCAACAATAGTAAGGACAGCCCACTCCAAAAAGCACCACATTGCTGATGCACTTTAACACAATTATTAACAAATACAAAAAAAGGGCAGCCACTGCATTTTCAGGGGAAACAATTTCAATTTTAGATATGGCTCCGGATGGAAACTGGGCCACTGCAGGCTTTGATGTCTTAATTGTGAGTGTGTTTTTTTTTAATACCGAAGAAACTGAGGCTTATTGATGAAACACAAAAGACAGAGAGGAATAGAGAGGGAATTGAGATGCTGTGAAAGAAAGAGAAAGGAAAAAAAAAACAAGAAAAGGGGGGAAAAAAAGAGGAAAGAGGACAGCCACAAGAGAAGAAGAATGAATGGAAAGAGAGGAAAGTGAGATATGGTGGGACAGAGCGACAAATATGCCTTAGATATAGAAGAAAGAGTGACAGAGCTGAAGTTCTGTGGAATCCCAGTTGAATGGGCCTTGATTAACTGTGGCATGGGGTCAAAGCAGGGCCTCGGTCTGCTGGGGCCTGGCTTAGGAAAATTATATGCGTGTGTGTGGAAGCGACTGTAATTTGCACTTCTGAGACATGTGAATACAGTTTGTAAGACATGATATGCAAACCATTTGTCTGGTTAGTGTATACTGTAGAGCAGCTATAGCTCTGTGCAGATTTGAGACTGAATACACAACAAAACCTCATGAAACCCTGGTAGAGGCTGCTGAACATGAAGCTTTCTGGTTTCTTAATCCGACAAATTAGCAGCTACACATATAGCTTGGCCTAGACTAAATTCATTTTAAAGGAGTAGTTCAGTATTTTCTAAAAAGTGCTTATTTATTTCTTGGTGCAGTTACTTCCTGGAGTCTGGCAACCAGTGGAGATAATTACTGCGCTTTAGAGGTACTGGTATGTTTTTTGGGTTTTTTTAACATTTGAACAGAGCCAGGCTATTTACCCCTGCTTCCAGTCTTTATGCTTAACTAAAAATAATCTAAAATACCTATATTGTAAAATATAGCTTCATATTTTAATGGACAGACATGAGAAAGGAATCTCATCTTTTTGCAAGAAATTGTTTCTAAAAACAACAAACTGTCCTTTTAAAAAGGGACAATACAGGTTTAAACTCTTAGATAAGAAAAAAAAATGTACATTAACCATCTAGCAAAACCTAATTTGCAGAATTCAGGGTTATTCAGGGACTGCACATACTTAATAGGTAAAATCTGTCACCTAACAAATCAGATATTAACAACAGAACAGGAGATGTAAATGTTACTGATGGTAATCCAGGGTGTTGTTGCCATAAAGAACTCAGACAGTTATGTTAAAGACAGCTGTAGGAAGTATACTTTCAAAAGTGTGTGTGTGTGTGTGTGTGTGTGTGCATATGCATATTTGTGAGTCTGTCACGGGCCTCACCTGGGGGCTTACGCTGGGGCCGTAGCCCATGCCGGGTGAGTTCATGGAGTGGGGCCCCATGGGCGAGCTGATGACAGAGAAGGGTGAGGCCAGGCCGTTCATGGGCGAACTCAGCGTGCTGATGGGAGAGTGAAGAGAGCCAGAGGGCCCCATGGACGTTGGGCTGAGCAGAGACGGGTGCATTCCCCGGTGGGATGTGGGTGAGCCGAGGGGCGATGAGGTCACCTGGCCCGACGAGTCTGGTTGGGAAAAATAAAAAAGAAAGGACTTTTTTTATAACTTTCACTTTGTAAGACTTCGTAACTTCAACATCAAACTTTTCAAAACCACGCAGTTCACATACACCTTTAGATTTTAAGAGGATGTTTTCGCACTTGAGCTAATTTGAGTTGTTTTTCTGACCAAAGTCGTTGGCATCAAGAGTCCCGCACATCTGGTAAAGTGTGAAAGCATGTTGTTGAATTTGAGCACGGTCCAAGAAAATGGACAATTCAGCAAAAACACTTGAGACAATTAAATCCAGCGAGCTCTTGTGAAAAAGAGCAAAACCACCCTGGTGGAGGCCGACTGTGATGTTCCACAGTAATGCTCCTGACTCTGCCTCTCAATGAAGAGTTTCCCTATTCACAAGCGCTTCCCTCAGGTATCTATGAGGACAGGATGTGTATCTATAATGTATGTGGTTGATGAATGGAGGATTCAGGCAGAGGAGGATTAAATATACAACCCTTGTACTAGAGCCGAGGGAAAATGCGCAACTGAACTGATGTCAGAGTGTTAAGGTCATGTGTGCTGTACAAGAGCTCATGCTCTTTCTGTGTTTCTTCTCCGTCCTAGACTTAGTCCTGCTCTCTACCTTGACTGAGCGGGCCATCTTCCCGTCAGCTGTCAACACAGACGATATGGGACGGGCAGGAGCGCGAGCAAAGAAGGAGGGTACTGTGCTATGTCACTGAGAATTTGGCAACGGGGCTGTATGTGCGCTGATAACTCCCTGCCGCCTGTCCCATCTTTCAACACCACCTTTCACCCTCTCTCACTTCTTATTTATGATTATCTCTGTCTCTCCTTCTAATCCCCTCCTTTCTCTGTTCCTCTGTTACTTCGGCCTCATCCACACAACTTTCTTTCTTATAGTCTTTTTTCTTATAAGTGTAGACAAGCTATTCTGATTGAGACAAACTTTTTGTATTTTGGACTTTTGGACTTTTATTTTGGATTAAATCGAGAAAAAAATATTCTTAGAATAATCATGTGTTGAAGCCCTGATTGTTTGTTCCACCTTAAGGTGGCAGCTGACTTGAGTTAAATGATATGTGTCATGTGATGCCAGATGTAGTCATGTGATTAAATATCATCTGATATAATATATTTTTCAGCTATTTAACAGACATTTCCACCTCAATATCTTATATTTTACCAGTTCCTAATTCAACAGAAATGTTGAGTATACCATATAAAACTATATATAGACCATGCTAAAACAATGTATACAAACGGCCCAACCCTACAGCTGTCATGAGACAGCTTAGGTTCCCCTCTGATGAGTGCTTTGTCCTAACATACCCTCTTATACCCAGTCCTATTTTGACACAACAGCTCTGCTCTCTCAGCAGTGGGCACATGGACTTGTTATGTAATAAGTGAGAGCGTGGCTTGTCTATCACACTCCGCTGTTTCATCATGACCAGGTTCCTCTGTTTCCGCGCAGTGGAATAAAACTGATGGATGGCTCAATTAGTTGACAGCAGAGAGTAACAAGTCCAGTTCACGGCAATTTTCCTGGAGTGCTTCGTCTCTGTCCCAGCTGACTTTACAATCACTTTTTTTTTTTTCCTTTCGTTTTCTTGAGTATATGTGCTGTAAAATGTCTTGTGAACGCACAAAAAAAAGAAAAGGAATCTTTGCATCTTCGTCCCCTACATCAACAATCCTCAGGGCAGAAACTTAGCTGGCAGCGCAGCCAAGCCAAACGCTTCCTGCACATCCTGCTTGCCTCACGAGCACTTCCTGTCAGCACGCACTCACACTCTCACACACACACACAGGCCCATCCTTTTGAAAACAAACACACATCCTTCTTAATAATGAAGGGCTAACAACAGCTCTGCATCTAGCTGTATTAGTTCAGTGTTTAATCCTCTAACTGTTACCCCTCGAGCTTCTCTCCCTCTGATTACACTTTTTTTTTCTTCCCTAAAATGCGCCCACACACATAATTCCTGAAAAATAAAATAAATAAATAAAAGCTCTCCCTGAGCCAACAATTCCCATAACCCTTCGCCAATTGGGTTTTAATTCAGGCAGATAAAGAGAGCCGTGGAATTAGGGTTGCCAATCTGCCACTGTAGGTCTCAGCAGGAGGGGAGCTCAGCTGACAGCGTCCCAACAAGGCCCCACCTCGAGGGGGATGAAAGAGACTGTCTGGGAGGTGGATCAGATTGTTTGTGTGTCTTTCTCCCCCATTCATTCCTTATGTCTCTCTCTCTTTCACCTTTTTTCGAGAGGAGGAACAACCAGAGCAGAAAATCCACAGAAAATTCTCCCAACATCTGACATCATCAGCTCTCTGTTGCTCTTTTTTTCCAGCTGAACACAGAGCAAACCATACAGCCATGTGGTCGTAATGCATGTGAAAATATAGATGTCTCACAGCAAAGTGTGTGTGTGTGTGTTTGCATGTGTGTGTGTATGTTTATTCTTGTTGGAGTTGGGTTGCCAGTGTAGGATTACAGCAGGATGAAAAGGACTCTGTCCTAATCCTCCCCGGAGAGGAGAGGAGAGGAGAGGAGAGGAGAGGAGAGGAGAGGACCAAAGGAGGAGAAAGAAAAGGAAACAAGAAGAGGAGGAAATAAAAAGGGGAATGTGGGAAGGGGAATAGAGATGGGAGAGTAGATGAAATGAAACAAGGAAGGGAGAGAAGAGGAGACAAGGAAAGAAGTAATGGACAAGACTGGAAAAGAAATGACAGCACAAGACAAGACTGAAAAGTTAATGGGTGGGGGTTGTCTGACTGCCACATCAACACACTATTTCTTCATATACCCCTTTCATGTCAACCTGTTGAACTGGTAAATGAAACATGTTTTACACCAGCGGGCTTGAGAAAACATGGCAAGCCCTGCCGACCGTTACGATCTGCAGAAAGCATAAAATAAACACGCTCGCAAGATTCTTGTAGATAAGCGGGTGCATAAAGCACATCAGAGAGCGAGGGCAGGCCAGGGGAGGAGAGAGGAATACAAATTATTGGAGGAACTAAGAAATGAGTTGCAGTCTTCCAGGTTCCCTGCATGCCAATATACAAAAAGACTGACTCATGTTTAGATAGGGGTTGAAAACTGCTTCTGAGCTTTGTCATTTGCAGCCTCTGCCTGTCAATTGGCCTGGATCGCTGGGCGCACAAAAGCACAACTGACAGCTACAAATAAGCAAATTAGGGCCCATCTTACCGGCAGGCGCAGACAGAGTTCCCCACTTATCACTTCTGTACTCCATACAAGCATCTCCTATTTCTAAACAATGCTTCCCTCCCTCGCTCTCGCATTTCTCGCTCTTTTGTTCTGTCGTTGGGTGTGATTACACAGAGGAAATTTGCCAATTTGTGTTCTGGCTGTTGTTGGCTGGCGCAATTTAGAATATGATAAATGGATGATTGAGATGAGGATAGATGATGAGATGAAAAGAGACGGTCCTCAACAGGAAAGAACGTGCCGAATGGCAGCTCTTCAAACACTCGAAACAACCTGTTTACAACTTTCTGACAGGTGATCAGTCGCAGTTGTGATAAATGACCGTCCTTTCTGAAGAAACTGAAATTGGTTCAGTGGCAAAGGTGCCAAAGAACCATCAAGTTGCTTAGGTTTGTTCAGAATGAAAGTGAAAGGAACTTTAGAGATTGTGTGAAAAAATGGATTTGGATGCAGCTTCAGTCTAGACAGCACCAAACCACGAGTATAAAATGTTGGTTGGTTTAAGTGCCACCGCAAAAATGGGTATGAAAGGCTGGGCATACACACCACCTGACCTGTTTTTCTTATATCCATGAAGGTGACCATTCCCCAAGTTTAATCAAGATGTTTTAGTTGCTTAATCAGACATTAACTGTGGAAGTGGCAGATTAGACAATGTTTGAAACAGTTATATACGTGGTTTTGGGAGGCACTGACAATCATTTTTGCCACTTAGGTCTTAGATCTTGTTGAATGAAAAGCTAGTGAAGTAGAAGAGGACAATGTTCTGTGGTCTCTATAGTTACACTGAGTCACTGATACTCCAATTGTTGGCCGGGGGGAGCATATCCTGAAGGAACACAGCAGACGGTGTACTATTTGTCAGCTAAACAGACCCTGTGGTGAAAGGTGACAGCTTTGTCTGTAGCACAAAGCTACCCGACTTTCCATCTCTCCTTAATTCTTTCTGTCCGTCATTTACAACCTCTGTCGACTGTGTGAGTCAAGTGAGACAAAAAGGCTGATAAAAAGGCCGAACAATTGCTTGATCTCTGTAGAGCTGTTACACTGAAACAGAGACTGTATTTGGCAGAGATGGTTTCTAGTTCCTCCCACAGTAGTGATTTCCAATTTGGGGTCGAGACCCCCCTCAAAGAGTCTCAAGAAAAATTACAGGATGGGTAATGATTAATGTGACACAGAAGAAGAAAGAATGTACTTCTCTGCCACAAAATGATGTTAATTTTGGCCTTCATAGAAATTCTTGTAAAACATCTTTTATTCGTTAGCTTACAACTGGTTTCCCCTTTTCATCAAGCTATTACAAGTATATATTGGCTAGCAGAAATGTAGCCCATGATTTCTATGGTTTCTGTGTCTGTGTTAAATGTGTTTGTGGCCATGACGTACAGAATCTGCAGGGCATTTAGATACAAATGTTTTGTTTTTAAAGCACTACAAGAACCAACATGAACTTTTCTTGATATACTGGATCATCTGACACATTTAGAAAGATTAGAAACCACTGCCTCCACACAGCTTTTACAGTACAGACTACAAATGACTCAGCTGGCTTCAGAGCTAATACGAGTGGTTGCATTCCCTAACTACCCCATGAGCTCGTGTTGCCTTTGCCACCAGCAAGAGATGATGCATTATAGATGGAAAGTACACCCCTATACCCCCCACAACAGTCTAAACAATCCTGAGAGCAGATGAAACCTCTAAATCTGTCTCTTTTTTTTTTCTTCTTTCTTTCTTGTACTCCAGTGGGGTCGTATGATTTCTCTTTCATGTTACTTCTGGACAGTCTGTTTTGTCGTCCCCTTTTAAAAGCACATTCACAATCATAAGCACGTGCCCATGCACAGGCAGACGGATGCTCATTTTTCTCTCCGCGGATAACTCTCCTCCTCTATTATTCATCTACTAGTGCCACAGTGGAGATTTAAGGGAACACAAGGGCGTGGGATGCAGCAAAAACAGAAAGGGAGAGCACATAAATCTTGGTGAATCACTTTTTTTTTTTTTTCCCCAAATCGTGTTTTGCCTTTTAATGTCTTCACTCACGATCAATGGAATTGACTGTCAATAGGCAAAAATCACAATGCTTTGGGTAGCGTGCACTCACAAATGGATGCATACAGCAAGTGGGAGTTTTAGGTTAATACCCCTATAGCTTCGGTCCAATCCCACATTCTCCTGAGACTTTGTTAAATCTTTGAATACAGCACACATAAACTCCATGCCTCCTTGCACAGACAATGGGTTTTCTATACCACCGTGCTGGCGATGGGTCAACCGTGGGATGACGCCATTGACGAGACAGCAGCCAGGAAAAAAACCTATCATTTCATGGATTGAGTTTGGAGTAAATGAAGCTGTCATGAGTCACTTGCACCTACACCGCAGCACATTAGCAAACTGCGGCTCTTCAGACAGAGAAAACTGGATGAAGCTGCGGCCTTTCAACAATAGCACAACCCTCATTTGTTTTTGTTTGGTTTTTTCCTCATTCTGTCGATTTGAGGCGACAAGCAGTTTTTTTTTTTTTTTTTTTTTTTTTTTGTATTATTCACAGGGACATTTTAGCAGAGGCAGGTGAGTCGGTTTTTGAAGTGCACGGAGCGCCAGAGCACAGTCAGGATGAAACGCTAGTCATTAGCATTTCTCCGGATGTGTTCAGAGGAAGAAGAGAGAAGAGGGAGGAAAAGATTCAACTAAAAACCCAAGAGATTCAGTCGGTTGCGTGAAAAAACCCAGAGCCCAAAAATAACACAGGAGTCGCTATAGCAGCTTCATTTTTACAGTTTTTACCGCTGATGTCTATATCACCATGACGACAGCAGGCTGATATTGTGCTCAAACTTCCATGAGGCTCTTTGTCGGCATTTCTACATGTGTTTCAACAGTTTGACCACTGTTATTGTCAGCCTGTTGTTTTCAGTGTCACACTTTCTATCTGTGATTTAAATTAAATACCAACAATAATTTTGAATGACGCATGTATGTGTGTGTGTGTGTGTGTGTGTGTGTGTGTGTGTGTGTGTGTGTGTATGCCTGTGTGCTCATTAATCAGGAAATGTCGGTCTACTGTTTTCCACTGTATAAACAGACTAATCTAGTCCCTTCAGTTAAGGTCCAAAGAGTAAATATCCCAGTCTGATGTGTTTACTCTGTAGATAGGGGAGAGGTAGTGGGAGTGTGTGTGTGTGTGTGTGTGTGTGTGTGTGTGTGTGTGTGTGTGTTCAGAATGGCAGTGAGTTGGTGTAAGGGGAGGGGCAATAACTGGCTGAGGACATGTCAAAGGGTGATGTAAAACATAATGAACACCGGCTAAGGTTAATTTTTCACTGCACTTTTTAAATACACACCAACTATTTCAATTATTTTTCGCTTTGTTTGATTTGTCTGACCACAAGTTTACGCACAATGATTTTCAGTTTGCACTGATATAAAACAGAGTACAGCGAATGTTTGCTTTTCAAAAGCTGTAACCAGTGATTGGTATTTTCACTTGATAAATGACAAAAGATTAATGGATTATCAGAATGGCGTCTCTGCCCTTTCAGAACAACTAAATAAATCTACCAACAAAGTGGATTTTTCTATTATTCCATGTTGCTAAGGTTTCTGGAGTTCTTCAGATGTTTGCCATTTATCAATCTGAAAGCACAAGATACCTTTCTATCAAAACATTTCCATCAATCCACCCCGACGCCTACGTATGCCCCCTTTGTCTTTCTTATGGTTAAAGTTTTTCTTGCCTGCCTAGTGAAGCATAATGCCTGTCGTCATTTATTCAAATCACACAAATGTCTCACTTCCCCTTCGGTGTAAACCAAATCTACTGCAATTGATTAAGCCCCTCTCTAGTGTCACGGTGCTGCGTTTTGGTTTCACTATGGGCATGTGGGTAGGGATGATGCAATGAATCAATAAATAAAAGCAACACCTGTTCTCTTCCTTTTTACTTCTAATGTAACCAGCGTGAAAGCTATTTCTGTCAATGAAACAGATGAGTAGTTTGGATGTTATGTCTGGTATTGTCAGCTTGGCGGGGACAGTGTGACCGTGCTGAGCACAGGTGGATTTTCAGTGATTTATGGTCAGCGGTGACGTGAATATGGTTCTTTCTTTTCATCTCATTTTGTCAGAATATCTCATCTATCACTACATGACAGTGAGATGGAAAGTCCACTTTTCAATATGATTATGCAAACGTGGGACGGATCAGAAAAAAAATAAAATAAATAAATGGATGCAAAACAATGCACAAAACATCCCATGAGATATGAATAGTTGCAGATAGTAGCATTTGATCAGCACATCTGAGACTTGGAACTCATAGGACATCACAGCCTTACTTAATGCAGAAAGGATGCTTGACGAAAACAAGGTTTTGTTCTTAGTCTTTGGTTCCCCATGGTCTTTGTGCTTTTTATAATCCCTGCACAACTAAAAGATACACAGCAGCAGAAAATAATACACTATATTTACAAGGATTTTGCCCACACTCATTACTTTTAATCCTACATCCTCATTACAGTAAATGAGGCTTGAAGAAGGTGCAAAGAGCAACGTGGTAATGAAGGCTTCGACAGCGACTTCTGTCAAGACAAGATATGATCAAACGGAGCTGTTGCAACCATAACTGCACATGTGTGACAGCCGAAATCAAAGGTATCTAAGCACTTTTCTCGCTGTCTGTTAAGGCCCCTATCTGCTGGCATCAACAAGCCAGCTTAAAGAGAATGTAAGAGCAAAATAAAAAGGTCTTAATATGAGATGGCAGAAAAGACCCAAAACAGGCCACCCATAATTTCACAGTAGGTGGGCTGCTAACAACCATCATTTGATATAGTGTTGATATAACCCGATTCTTTTTGCCTGCTGAAACAACTGCCCTCATTAAAGACTTAATTCTTTCCCTCCCGCCTCCCTTTTACCCCTTTCTGTCTCTTGCAAGGCTCCCTTTATTTTCCTCCCATTTCAATTCATTGCCCTGATAGCACGCGGACGAAAGCGCCAGCTCCAGAGGCATGCTTGTGCCCTCTGTGACTCTTAAGTGTCTGAAGAGGCCATGGAGCCGCAGCTGGCTAGGTGCCAGCTAAACCACAGATTACTGGTGCTATTGCTTACTGTGCCCCAACTGCCAACACTCTGATCTGCTGATATGGCCTAATTGTTCTCTTTAGCTCAGAGGTGATATACCATCTTCTCGTGTGCCAGCCGGCTTACGAGAAGAGCTGCTCAAGACGAGGCTAAGCAAACGCTGCTGAAAGTAGCAGCCTGGAAAAACCTCAGTATAAAGTATCTGGCATAGTACTTGTCATGTTCTAGCCTAACTTATATACAAGACTGATCCAAAGGAATGTAGAGAGGATCAATGTATGTTTATGTAGTATTCATGTCATCCATTTACTTTATCTTGATATCATAATTGCAGCCTGTTTTTGAAAACTAGTGCCATTGCCCTCCTCATACTTGGAAGTTCTGACAGTGTATTTAACTGTGTTTTCACAAAGCTATGGGGGTGTTCAACATGCTCATCATTCAGGTGGACAGTCAAGAAGTTGAATATAATGAAGAAGTGGTTGAGAGGTTTCTGTGAATGTTTTGCAACCTTTTGTTTCCTGCCATGAAAGATTGTTAGAATCCTTTGGTGAATGAATTCAAAGTGAATACATCCGCTGTTCTGTGAAAAGATACTGCACAACCTTTTTACAGCCACCCTACACGCTCAAAAGATAGGTGAAGTAAGAAAGTAAGGTGTCAAGAGCTCTTTTCAGCAAGGATGATGGTACTTGGGCGAGGAAGTCTTGAATGTAAGGCAACAATTTTGGTTTATTCTTAAGGGAAGAATGACTGACTGAATTGGAGTTTTGCAGAAGTAGCACAACTCTGAAGGTACCTCAACAACCCTGTATTATTTGGCTGGTGAATAGTTACTTTATTTTTAACAGCCTTGGGGTTGAGTTCCAATAACTGGTTGCATCCAATGGAGTCTTCTGATGAAATATGAATTTTGTTTTTTTTGTTCCTTAGGTAGTTCCTTAAGAATTAATTATTTAAACTTACCAAGGACTCTGATTGGATAATCAGATCAAATACTGGATTCATACTGGTGCCATCAATCTCTAACCCTAAAGGGCTTCAGAGTGGAGTGGTGGTCTCCATTTCAAGTATCAGCTAGTCTGTTTATACGTACTGCAAATATGCACCATTTCCCCCAAGACATCTTTTGCACAAAGAAAGCAAAAAGACTGCAGAGAAGGAGATGTTATATACATGGTGAGTACTGGCTGTCCTTTAGTCGGGCAGCTTATATCAAGAACTGACAATAGCATGCTGATCAAAGACTTGGCATGCTGTGATAATTACCACTGCAGCCTGTGGAGTTGCCTTCAGGAGAGGAAGATTACATTTGCAACTGATGCTCTTCGGCTCTTTTTGATGACTTGTTACCTTTCCATGGCAGATTAGCGAGACTAAATTAATAAACTCCAACATATTAAAGAACAACAGGCTTTTTGAATGACCTCAAGCATGGATCTCCAGCCATGTGAGAGCTTCAACTTTCTCACCTTCTTATTGTTGTGGCACCCCTGTCATTAAGTAAATGGGTTGCAGTTTATCTCTGTAATAGACAAAAAAAAAAGGAAATCTGACACTTGTGTCATTAAGGTCCTCTGAGCTGTCACGTCTGAGACTGCTGTGTGAATCCAAGTACCCGGGGAAATGCGAGGCAGCCAGGAAGCCATGATTCATAGAGCTTCCTCTTTTGTTGCACCCAGAGATGAAAATCACAACACAGGCCCTTATCTGGCTCGCTCACTGCCAAAACACACTTGAAGGCACATGGCCAAGCATATACATATACACAAAAACACAGATAGAGATAATAACCTGACTGCAAAGCACAACGTCGAGTGTACTTTAACAACAGCAGCTATGAGGAATCTGATAACTGCTTTTGATTATTTTCACATTTTTGTCAGTTATGTTATGACCTTAACCAGACAAGATGATGCATTACCTAGCAAGTGTCAAGTTTCTGAAGATTACCTTTCTGTACTGAAATGGAAGGGAAAAAAATGCCTTTTCTTTAGGGGAAAAGGCACTGAAAAACACAAAGACATGCTTTGGAAAATGTCATTTAAAGTGTGCATAAAAAGGTGTAAGACGCAACATCTTTAGCAGATGGGAGCATGAAAAGATCCACTGACAAATTGTTCAGACTTGACACACCAAAGAAACACAAATAGGAATTGATTGTGCATATTTTAACCTCTTGTCACTGTTACGGTTTCGGCTAACACTTCATCTACCATGTGTCATGAACTGGGCAGCCATTCAAACGAAACCTAGAAGTGAGATCAAATGTTGTAATGTCAACAGATTTCCAATTAAACATAAACATTCGTCTCAATGTAATGATTCAAATAGCAAGAGTTTAGCTCGAGCTCTAGCATTCCCTTTCCATCAAGCCTGGTCTGGCGAATGTATCAAATTATTAAATTATGGAACTCTTAAATTTACTCACATCACAAATTTCAATAAATTATGTGAATCGCATATAAATAAACTGAAAAAAATCCAAAACTTTAACTGGTCTCACGATTGTTATTTAGGGCAAACATTAGAAATGGGTCATCATAGTTAAGAAATATAATGTGTTAATGCATTAAAAAAGGTTAGAGTTACATTTATCATTATCAAGGAAAATAAGTTCTAGCTTTTAGGACGCATTGTCCAAGCACAGGTTCTAGTTCTGTAATCTGCTATAAGAGCACAGCAGGAGCTCAAACCAGAGACTTGGCCTTTTTTCTTTCCGTAAGAATATGGAGAGTCTGTTGTTGAGACTCGCAGTGGAGCCCGCCGAGCAAAATGAAACAATAGCACTTAGATGTAAATGAAGAAGAGGAAAAACCACCTCTGATGTGGAGTGGAGGAGAAATTAATCTACAAGGTGCGTCCCCTGGTTTTCCAAGTGACTTGTTATGACTCAGTGGTCATAAAGCCATCAGTCTGCGGAGAATAATTACGGCAATTACCAAGGAGGAAAAACAAACTGTCCCTTCCCTCTGGTGACATCAGAATGAGGAATTTGCCACTTGACGACTTGTTCAGAGGCAGCAGGTGATGGACGATTTCCATTTGTATCGAGGAAGCGCTGAGGCACATCAAAAGTTGTATACTGTGTGTCTACTGTGTGTGTGTGTGTGTGTTTGATCCTGTGTAACACCTGGATTGGGCCCAAGGCAGATGTTGGTGAACATGACGGCCCGTGTCCAACACCCCCAACCCCCTCCCTGTGACTGGGTTTGGAGAGGCAGTATCACGGCCCATAAAAAAGGTTACTGTTCTCTTACACAAAGCTGGACATGTTTACATGTGATTTAGGATAACAGATCCATTTCGATTAGTGTCGGCTTAGACAAAAAAAGCTGGTTCACATTTAGGTTTTGGAATTCAGAATTCAGAAATGATATCAGAGCCTTTTTTTTTTTTTTTTTTCGGCTGAAAGTCTGAATTTATTGACTATATTACAAGCCTTTGAGCCCCCTTCTCTTGTTTTTTTTCCCCTCTGATTATTACTCTTCTGTGACGTGCTGGCCTGTTTGTAATGAAATCCAAGAGAAGATTCTGGCTCCTGGCCCCGAGAAACTGCTCCCCCACCCTCTCCATCTCCCTTGGGGGAAAGAACCTGAGATAAAGGCAAAAGGGGGGGATGGGCAGCGACAGACTGATCAATAGATGGACACATAGAAACAGAGATAGACGGAGTCATAGGTAGATAAGAGAGATTCAATCAGGGAGCATGAGGAAGAGAAAGTGCGAGGAAGTCTCAGAGAAAGCTCGAGACCCTGGGGGCCATTTGTAAGGGATGAGTTGGGGGGGGGCGCGGTGATGGGAAACTATGTGTGTACGTGCTGCAGGAAGAGGCCTTGCAAGCCGGGGGGAACACACGCGCCTCAATAAGTGTGTGTATGAGTAGGGGGGAGTTGTACGTCCCGAAGAGTGTGTGCATGTGTGTGTGCGATTGTCACTGGCGGAGTGTACTTTGGATCGGCGCTTCGACTCACAGCAAACAAATAACGCAAAATCCTGCAGGGCGGAGGCGGCGGATCGGACGGACGCCGCATCCAAGGTAAACAAACACAATCATGAAAATATAGTTGCATTGACTGATGAGGCCTGACCTCACTCCCTCTCCCACCAATCCGCCCCTTCACTTGCTCGGCTGCACACAGACAGTCTGTCCAGTACACACAAAATCAATTCACTTTTGGCCCATTATCAACAAAATAAGTCACATGGACAACTCAAACAACTTATGTCAACAGCGGAACCTTATTCCACTGAATGCTCGGTTTCAAACGCATGTTTCATTCAGCTGGCAAGTTTCAAAATCCTTACTAACGCACTGCAAACAAATCTTCATCTCCACCAGGTTTTAGTCCGTTATAGAGCGCTACAAAAAAAAGTTTTATTAAATCAAGAAAAAATATCTAAACATCTATCAACAAGGAGTGTTTGTATCTTGACTCAAGAATGAATAAAGTCAAAAGATCCCAGAGCCCAAGGTGACATCTTCAATCTGTTTTGTCCAACTAATGGTCCAAAAAAAGATCTACGACATAAAACAGATAAAAGCTGCAAATCTTGACACTTCAGGGGCTGGACATAGAAAGTATATGGCATTTTTGCTTGATAAATGTCTTAAATTATCATAATTACATCATAAATATTCTGTCACGCGACTAAACCATTCATCGCCTCCCCGTTTCAGCACAGTTTTCATTACAAATCAACCTGTTTCAAGAAGTCTATCTAAGTGAGAGTCAGTGTATTGAAACAAGACAGCATAGGGCAGATGGCTGCACTAAAATCTAGAAAGTTCTTGACACCATATACTGCTTTGTACTCGGTAAGATGGGAGATTTTTGCAGCACAGATCTTTGTTACCTGCATCTGCTGCATGAGTCTTTTCTGTCAGAGAGAAATGATCACAACTGATTCAAACTGTCTGAGCCTGCAGAGATGATTTCCAGGATGGAGTCAGATCAAACAAAGACGTGACTCTCTGGTGAATTACTAGCACGGGCTGTTCTTCGGGGGCTTGAAGGCACATTTTGAAAAAACAGAAAAGGGAAAAAAAAAACAAAAAAACAGCACAAAGGTGGTCATCTGAAGCGTCGTGAGCATCAGCAGGCCCTTAAGTGGAGTTGGCATCCATGTGGATGTGAGCCTATGGATGTACGTCTCTTTATCTCTCCCTGGTGCTCGTGCGCTCACGTTTAATCTTTTCTATTCTCCCTCTCCTCTGTCCCTGTTTCCTTCAATTTCTCTCCACATCTTTCCTTCTGCCTTCTCTGCTCATCAGGGGGACTCCCCAGAGGTGGAGGATAATCCCAGTTCGGAGCAGCAAGTCTTTCATGTCCTGGGAAGACACGCTGGAGAGAGGGCTGCCAGCTCCCTTTCCTTTCTACAGATACCTGCATCAGCTTCCCAGCCTCACTGTCTCTCTCTGTCTTTTTTTTTTTTTTTCGATCTCCCTCGTCTGTCTTTTATTTTCTGTGCTTGTGTTTTTTTTTTACCCATGTTTATGTTCTCCTTCATTATGTAGCCCATCAGTTCTGCCGGGAACGTGACTAACACAGCTAGCTTGTGTTTAGACAACACAACACAAACACCTGGGAGTAGATCCATCTCCAGGTGTTGGAGCTAGACAACAGCACGGAATGCCGCTCCAGATTTTTGTATGCTCTGGATGCTTCTTTAGAGCCACTGGAGGAAGGTTGTACTGCAGATTCCCGAAAAACAAAACAAAAAAAGCTACACTGTGGCCAAGACATTCTGACTCGAGAGTTCTCGTAAAGGACATTTTTATTTTTCAAAAGAAGTTCATGTAATGAACCATAGCAGCTTGGCCCAGTGCCTAGAAGATCCATCCTCTTAACCGCAATTACTTTTAAATCAATTGCGTATTTGACCCGACCCAAACCCTGACTTCTAGCCTTAATCAAATACATAAGATTCTTACTTATAACTTATTCAGTTAAAAGTAGTCTTAACAAGGCTAACTAGGGACCTTCTACACATTAGACCACAACCGAATACATTATAAAACACACTTGTTAAGTGTTCAGCTGGCTTACTGTATGTAATTGCTCACTCACACTTATGTTCAACCGCATGCATTAACGTGAGCAGGTACTTAAATGCAAGACTTTTCACAACTTTTATAGGCCGTATGAATACATAAAGATTGCATGCCTTCTTTCCAAGTGTATAATAAAATAATACTCACTCTTCCAATAACCTGAAGGCTAAATTAGATGCAAATGCTCCATGAGAGGCATATCTGAGAGTTTCATGGATTCCAGTGGCCTTCATTTTAGAGAGAAAGACCAAATTAAGTTAGCATATAAATCGGACACTGCCAAAACTTGTGTTTCCTGATATTCTAAGTCAAATAATTGCTTGAAATTCCACTCAAATAAGCTATTTGGCCACGTACTGTGTACCAGTTCAGCTTGTTAGCTTGTTGCCAATGCCAAGAAAACCGCTTCTGCAACTGACATCATTGTGACACCTGAGAGGATTGACAGATCTGATTATGTTTCTAACAGGAAAACTGTATCACAAGAATCATGTGTGATAAAAGGCAACATAAACAGCATTATATGTATATTTATATATGCAAATATATGGAAATATGAAAGTTTAACATATGCGACCCTGTCTACAATCTTTGCACATACAAACACAAGCAAAGTTTTCACACTTTCAAAAGGCAACAAAGTGAGTCATTTTTCCAGTCTCAGTCCTGAACAATGATCCCTCAGTCCTATCAAAAGGTTGCTTTGCTGCAAGATACTTTTTTTCCAATGATGCAATGATGCAGTGCACATTCGCTGTGACATTTGTGCTGGGAAAGTCATTTTCTGAAAAAGGTCCATTCCCCAGCGATAAAATCCATATTTCTTTTTGCCTCTGCCTCACATGGCCTGGATGCCCGAGAATTACGTGTTGGGATTGGCTACGCGACAGAGGCCAAATAAAGTGGGTGTTATGATTGGCATGGACAGCCACGTTTGAGAGAAACAGGTGTTGTTCATTGGCTCACACTGATGTGCCCATAGCTGCGGAGGCTCGCGATTGGTGGAGGGAAGACACCACCGCTCGGGGAGGAAGCTGCTGATGCCGGGCATGTTTGTGGGCACGGGACGGTCAAGGCAGAGGGAGGGGAGGGTGAAGGGGGAGGGGAGAGAGGGCGCCGCGGAGAGAACAGACCACCTGGATCACGGGCCTCAAAGGCTGGCCTGACAGAGTCAATCTGAACAACAGTGAACAGAAGACAGCCAGTCTGCTGACTTCCCCTCTCTTGCATTTTCACTGGCAGCTTTCCAACAAACACACGCCGTCCAGCAAGACTTTCAAAAGGAGCTTCAGCTCGGGTTTTTCCACCAAGTTAAGGGGGATTTTTTTTCTACTCTGCCCAGTGAAAAGAGAAAGTAGATCAAAAGGCTCAAAAACACCAAGAATAGTCAAGAATCCTGATTATGTCTAAAAGGATAATGGTGTGATCAAACATTACGTATTAGGAGGCACTTATGAAACAAACTCTTGAATAATTTTGCAATCTTTAAACGGATACGAAAGTGCTCGTACAGTAGATAGACAGATATTAAAGTTATGATCAAAAGCTGTTTGTAGTTACGGCTTATTCATGAAATAAATGAAAGAAACTGATTTCAGCCTTTGTAATTCTTCATTTGGGTTCAAAGCAGGAGAAAATGCACAAGTTTGAACTTTTTGTACGTTCCCAAATCGGGTTTGTGTCTCGATTGGATAATGGACAACAGGTGGTTGATGATGAGCGCCACCTAAAAGTTCAGAAGACTTTCAAACAAGCTTCAGTTTGGGTTTTTCAACCAGTTTCAGGGTATGTTTTTTGCTGTGCTGTATAAAGTACTGAATCATCATCAATCATTTTTGTTTAGCAACAGGGGGTGAATAATGGGGAAAAAAAACATCCTTCAAAACATCTTAGAGTTATTTCTGTTATATATTCGAGACCTAAAAATCAGAAGTTAAAAAATCATGTTTCCAAAAGAAATCAAGTATGTTCTTGTTCATACTTTAGAAATGAATTTCTGTACCTTGAAAAAAGTACAAGGCAGCTTGCACTCAAGAAAAATAAAACCTGATTTTAACATTTTAAACAAGTTACCCTGAACTCGACGGCTCTCACTGCACCTGAAGGACTCGTTTTCATATCAAAATGACTCAGACAGGAGCTTTTTTGCAGTTTGGACAAACACAAACTCATGGCACATAAAGAAGTGTGGCAGTGTGAAAGAGTTCACAATATATTTGTGCTGCCTATGGTCCACGTGGGCTGTCACACATTAATCAGCCCGCTAGCTTCTGTCATCCTCCGGTCTCCTGACTGAGCCTTTTTACATTAAGGAGAGAAGCTGACCTGGGCTGACCCAGGCTGACTCAGCCGCCATCAAGTCTATGCAAGGAACTACAAACGTGGTGCAAAAGGAGTCACTTATTCACATGTTTTCTTACTTTCTCTTCCCTCTTTTTTTTCTTGAGTCTTTCTTTGTTTTAACTTATTTTTCCTGCCCCCATGACCCTGCATCCTCCTCTATGAGGTCATTCTGCCATGACTAACAGGGGTCCTCGGGGTAAAGAGGGTGTGGGATTCCTCTTCTTTTCCGATTTGCCTTTAAGGATACTGCATGGGGGGGCGGAGCGGCGGGTGGAGGGGGGAATAGGAACAAGAGAAAACATCCAAACATCAACAGAGGAGAAAGGCTCAGCCAAGTCAGCAAACCAGTGGGAGGAGGCCACTGACAGATAACTCGCACACAAAAACACAGCTCCTCATTACCACACACATGCTGAAGTGTTTTATTTGGACTCAACCCCATGTGATAGTTCTGAGGCTGAGATTCCTGGCTGCCTATCTCTCTTCAGCTGAGAGAAACTCCGTCCTCTTGCCATGGGAGTGTCAGAACAGGACGGTGGAGGAGGACAGAACTCCCGCGGTCACACGTTGCCTTCGGTGATAAGTCATGGATCTTTTACAAACACACACACATACACTGATATCCCAACCACAGAGAGATGATTAACATGCCAATTAGACCAGGAAGCAGCAGGCCTCAAGGCCTCCTTTTTTTTTTTTTTGGCCATAAATAGAATTCAAACACATATGCAAATACGCACGAGCACAAATACTACACCATGCATGAAAGCACATTGCGCACAGGGATGAATGCATAAACATCTGATACCATGAAATGATCAACAGTCTTCATTTCAGTACCCACTTCCATCCACCTACGCACAATATCCATATTTAGACTTAAATAATAAACACGTTTGCCCCTCGTTTGCTTCATGTAACCAAGTATCCAAAACAAAATGCCACGGAGGACGCTGCGGAATAGTGTTAAAACAATATGATTAACAGAGACGCAGTGCACAACAATTCCAATAATCAATTTATTGTTTTATTCATCGTCAATGAATCATTATAATGTGGAGTACTGAAAAGAAAGTCTTTTGTACAAAACCCAATGTATTCATTTTACACCAGAGAAAACTGCAAATTTGCACGGACACAGTGAATGTTTGGTATTTTGGCATAATATGTGCCTTAATTGATGTTTAAAATTCAAGAACTAATCAATCAACTAACCGTTTCAACGCCATTACAACTGAATCCTTTCAGGTTTTGTAACTGTAGCTCAGGCGACACTTCAGCTTCTGGGAAACTGCGATGGGCTTATTTGCGGACATTTTGCAGATTAATCGATTAAATTAAAAACATTCAATAGACTCACTGATTATGAATATGGCACAGAGTGACACGCGGCAGCGTCATGTCAGGGACAGACACTCGGATGGACCAATATGAGCTCGGAAAAGCAGCGCTGTGCATCTCGGCCTGACGCTGACTGATAGCTGGCTGTGGATCCTGAGGGGCATCGGGAGTTTAATCACCCATAACCGCAATTACAGACGTACACGTCAGACTCATAAAGCACTGAAACAAGATGAGCGCCTCCCTCCTCTCCTCCCCTTGGCGCACATCAGCCAAATTCCACTGAAGCTCAAGGAGGAGCGAGGGAGCTGAAGGCATAAGCTCAGAGACAGAGTGGGAGATCCCTACCTAGTGCACTGCATTAGAGGGAGAATTGCAGCGCATTAATTAGTGCTTTTAATACACTTATGAGCCATAAAACAAGTCGTTAGGCACTCGCTGTATAGTAGTGTTGCCTTGTTGTCAAAGTGAAGAGGTGTGTTGTGCTTCTACTGAAGATATTCCAAGATCTCTAAGAGCCTTGAAACACAAGATTCAAAGGACTGAACTACTGCATCAGTGATTGCACAAAAAGTAAACATTAACATATCAAATACGCAAACCCACATACACACACGCATACCTAAAGTGTGCACGTGGATGTGCACGCGAGCACACACCCTTAATGATCACATAAAAGCTCATAGTACACCGTAAGACAGGCCTTAGGATGGATTAAGATGCAAGCCTTTATCAGTGGGTTCCCACAATCCCCTGTAGAATATCTCAGCTCTCTCTCTCTCTCTCGATCTCTTTTTTTTTTTTTTTTTTTTTGCACTCCACTCCCTCTTTCCATTTCCCCACCATACCTCGGGGATAGTGCTGGGAGAAAAAAAAAAGAAAAAAAAACAGAGAGAGAAGAGGAAGAGAATGATGGAGGATGGTGGAGAAGAAGGGAAAACATAGTTGAACAAGTATGCTAATGGACAGGCCACGGGCGGGAGGTCAACTCCTTTCACAACTCTGCCGTTTGACAGCAAAGCAGCAGACGAGATCCAAAGCCGTCCTTGTGGTCATAATACGTCAAGCAGGCAGAATAGATGTTGGCAGCAGCTGGAGTTATCCTTGGATTAATACACTGGATCTGCTCTGCCATGGAACTGCTGGGCACTAACCCTAACCAGTACACCTACACGTAACCCCAAAATAGACTTGGAGGATATTTGAAGACACTTTGGGCTGTATTTGCTGCTAGCAACTGCAAGTAGCAATGATTTTCATTACTTGTTTAGACAAGTTTCCACACCCCAAGGTGGAAGTGTCAAATCACAAAATGAGAACTCGTTTGAGCATTTAACACCAGTGAGTAAACGTGCGAGACGGCGTGTTTGCTGGTGAGTATCAGATCAGCTTCACAAAGCACAATAGTGCAGAAAACATGATCCCAGGCATGCATGTCCAGTCTCTTGCCAACAGAGGGCCAATTTACACCTCTCCTCTATGATGGTGAGGTGCAGATTAGACAGGAGCTTCAGAGACAACCTTTGAACTCCAGGGTGGACAGGGGGAGGAGGGGGGAGCAACAGGTCACAAGATCACCGGAGCAGTTGATTCATGAGACGGTGGCTGCACAACGCCGCCTCTGTCTCTCCCACATACGGTTCTTACAATAAATAAGCCCTCCGCCAGGGGCGATGAAACTATGTGGACGTGAACATCACAGGAAAACATCCCTTTTCCCCCTCATCATCCCCACACGCACACAGACAGTGAGTGTTTTTCCTCCTCTATCCTCGGCGAAAACCTTCCCACATGATCGGCTCCGATTGACTCCTCAGCTGCACAATGATGCGGGATAAAGAGGGTGGGCTGCCCCGTGTGTGAAAGGTCAACGTCTCCTTTGGGCGCAGGCGAGCGTGCACTGTGTAAACAAGACAGGCAGAAGGATCAATCACGTAGACCGTATTTATTGGCTTAGTTGGCCGAGAAGTACATCCGCTGGAACATGATTCAGGACTAATCGTATGGAGAAAAAGAGGAAGAGAGGGAGAGGAGGGGGAGAAGAAAACAGAAAGTGAAGATTTATGCACAATGCCTATTTAAACCCTTGAGCGGAAATGCCATGCCATTTGATAAAAAGCCATAATACTGAATGCCATCTTAGGTGGGCAGCAGCCTTGATGTGTCAGAATTACTAGAATCACGTTAGATCCTCTTGAAAATATTCACATAAAAGGTAGTTGATGGAAACGTGCTGACTCATATCGAATTGTTAATTTTTCACAACTTTCATGGAAAGTATGACTTCAGAAAAAAAGACTGCGGAAGAGAAGAAGACATGCAAGTGGTCTGGTTGATGCATCATTAGCGGCTGTCCGGCCTCTTAGTTAAACTGAGAAATTGCTCTGCAATTCACAGCGTAATGAGGGGAAACTGGGGAGGAATATCAAACACTCCAGACTTCGCAGAAGTGACATTTGGAAATGTGAAAACATTAGAATAAGCTCCATCGAGAGTTAAAAAAAAAAAAAGAAGATAAACATGATCTTTGAGCATCTTCTGTAAATACGTTTCTTGCCGTGCACGATTGGAGGCTCGCACGTTCATGCCGACTGTGTGTGTTTCTAATTTCCCCTCATTTCTCAGGCTTGCCTTCCCCTCAACTTCCCGGCAGCACACAAACAGGAAGGCAGGGCCCTTTGTCTTCCTGGTTTGTTGCGCTGAGGGACTTGTAATATAGAACATGGAAGTAAACATGCAGAGGAAATACAAACTTGCACTGTCTTATCCTGTACACAGGTACAAGTTTGATCCTGGATTATGTAGTCTGAATGATGCAGAAGCACATCTGTCAAACAGATGTTAATAAAAATGAATAAAAATGGACAAATATCCTGAAACTCCTGCACAACGGAATCACGAGGAAACTCCCAAAATTGAACTACAGACAGACGGACTACATCCTGTAAGCATAAATCATAAAATAAAACACTCAACAACACTTCCTTGGATAACAAACAGGAATCCACATTAATTAATGAGACTAGACAGAAGTCACCCACACGTTTCTCCTCCTCTGACATAGTCTGAATGGTGCAAGCAGCTCCCTCCCTTTCAACTCTTAAGTGCAGTCTGATGTACAGTATGCAGTGCTGGATAAAACATCTTGAAGGATTTATTAGTGTCAGCATGTGCCTCGGGTGAAGAGAAAACATAAGATGTTGTTTACAGTCACTTTCGTGTAGACCTCCTGAAGCCACTGCACCACATTTACTGCGTCTTTGAAGAACATTTTGACAAAAGATCCTAAATAAAGAAGAAGCTCTTTGGCCTGCTACGCAACTAACAATCCACACAACTCAATTCTGTGTTGAGCTGAGTTTATTCAGCAAAATCTGTGCTGCCAGTAATCCAGACGTTGCTCTGCCTCCCTGCATGCTCTTGTATGTGATTTTTTTTTTTTCTTGGAATCTTTCAATATTTGATATGGCAGACTCTGTGAAAACTCCCCTGCTGTTGTTAATGTCATCCAGACCTGAAATCCATTGGACATTCTGTACATTTCTTGCTGTGCTGAGATGTTTCAGGGCTTGCTTTCATGTCACTCACTTCGTTGAGTTTCTTTTTGAGGATAGACATTATGTGGCCCTGCTTGTCCTGATGTGTTACTAATGCTGCATCTGTCCTGACATCTGTCAAATTTTGTTTCTGGATGTCTGATGGCCAGTGGGAGTATGTTTCAGATCTGACAGCCATGTTATTGTTCTCAGTAATGTCTAATGTTTTGATGTAACTGACTTTTTTTCTCACGGGGTATTAGGGGACCTCAGCTGAGCAGATAAGAGAGCACACATCTAGACATCCATCATATCAGGCTGTATCAAGAGAGTTCCATTTTCAGACTCATAAATACACTTTTTTTTAATCCAACTTCCTTTCAACAGTATGTCACAGGCAGAGCCCACTGTCCAGCCCACCATCCTGTCAATCATTTTGGTCATCACTCAGTCATCATCCCTTATTTGCAAGTTTTAATGTCCAAAAAAAGAAGACTTCTAAAAGCAAGACTACAATGGACTCCATATGAATATGAATTCAAGCCACCACAAAACCGTGGCCTTATTATACTTTAGGCCCCCACTGACCAGTTAGAAGCAAGCTCTTCCCTGTGCCAATCAGTCTGTGGAGCTGAAAGATGTCCCAGTCAATCTGTGTTTTTTTTTTACTAAAAAAAACAGATTACTTTCAAAAGTTTGTTTATTGTGTTACTGTTTGCGGTTGTTGATCGAAGGGGCACTTAAACAATTTTAGACAAAATTTTGTTTGACAGCAGTGGTCCTTTGGGAGGCCTAATGAAAGACACTATCCTGTTACGTTTAGGAAATTGTAGGATCCAGTGTTTTCTGAGTTTGACCGTTGCTAGAAACCAAACGTCAGGATATTTTGGCATCTGATCCTTTGAATTAGATTTTTTTTTTTTTTTAAATCTGTCTCTTGTGGGTAGCTAAACTTTATGCACTTTATACGTTATACTCAAAGAACTCCTTTACGGAAATGTAAGCACTGATGACAGTCATGTCATCGGGCCCTTCAATTTAGCTTGTTTTATTACATGAAACTTGTCATTTTCTTCAAGGCTTATTGTAAACCCTGTACATCTACATGTAACTGTTGAAAACTACTGTGCAAAGTTGAAATATGCGTTTACAAGGAAGTAAGAGATGTAAGATACTGTTTTGATCATCATCATAAAAAAAAAAATTAAAATTAAAAAAAGCATGCATATCTACATGTCGTGAAAGGTTTTATGAAAATCTATATCTCTGTTTTGAATTCTGCTGACATACAGACCAACACTGTCAACACTGTGGTTAGACATTAGGTATCATTCCGAGAGATAAAAGACCAATGAGACATTTCCCCAGCCATTAAAGCGGGCCAAAGTCAACTTCTCATCTCTCTTCTTCAGATAGTATCAACATCTTCAGTGATAACTCATGCAGTCCGATAACAAAGAGCTGTGTAAAGCTGTGTTATAAATACCATATTTAGCTTGCTGTTTGGTGAATAGGGTACTTTTCAGGTTACGATCATTATGTAACCTACAGCGCTGCTGCTGTGCTTTGGCATTAATTTTTGCACTCCCACATACTAAATGTGTCGGGTTCACAAATAAATCATTATGCGCACAGGTAGTGAGAGGCAGAATCAACAAACGTGTAATTATCACATAACACCAAGGTCCAATCAGCGATAATAGACTTGTTTTTCCATGAGCACTAAATGCTCCTTTAACTCCCATGACCTTTGGTAGACAGATGGAGGGCAGACAAACACGGCAATCTCTCGTTGTATTAAATATAATGATGCCAACAGACACAGTTCTCTGCATATGCTTCCGCTTGTATGTTAATCGTGTCTAGAAGTGTTGCGTGTGCACCTGTACGCACATCAGCAACAAATGTGAGTGTGATGTTGAGCATTTCTGTGTCTCCCTCCGTTCATACATGTGTATTTGGCACTTGATACTGTCTGTCTGCTTGTCACATTTTCAATTTGCGCACCGTGCCACTGAGCAAAGTCTGAATAATGGAACTGGCGGCACATTGGTGTCGGGTGAGACGCCACCACCACAAAACTAGCCGGCCGGCTGTTGTATAATCATCAGGCTCATACACACGTGCCTTGCCTGTGTATCACAATACATGGAGCAGATGGCAGGGAGGGTGTTAAATAAACACAAATACATGCTCATAATCAGCTTGGGTTACAGGCAGCTGCTGCTGCTCGTTTCCGCCTTCGACATAGATGTTCGATAAAAATCACACCTTGGCGAACTCTTTACATAGGAGGGTGGAAAACAAATCTCAGCGCAGAGGATGAACACATGTCATTTTTTACACAATGCGGTGGCTCAGATCTTCATAATCACTCACCTGGGTGGTACATGCTAAATCTAAAATGCAATTAACCACAGCTGGCAGGACAGAGATGGAGAGCACACAGCCTTTTGAATACCGTACATGTATGTACACAGATTATTTAAATATACATGCATTTGAACACACACACACACACATAAAAGTATGCACAGATTGCTTCTGCAAAAAGCAACCGGAAAGGCATTAGGCTGTGGCGGCTTTGTCGCTCTGGCATTAAGCACTTGTCCTGATGCCTTTGTCTCTGCGGGAGAGGAGATCTTCACTTGACAAGCATTAATAGTTAGGGACTAAATGTTCCAGGGCCTCTAGATGGTTTCATAATATTTAGCGCAAAACTGTCACGTCAATGATTAACTCCTTCCTGGGCGAGCCTTCTGCTCCCTTTGCGAGAGGAAGCAAGCAAAGCAGGTGAGTGTGTGAGTGGGTAAGACAACCGTGACATACATAAATGATGTCTTCATCACCTCAAGCTCTGTTTTGTTTTGTTTTTTGACCACCAGCACAAAATCTGAAGAATTCTTGCATTTCAAAGGTGACAACTAGCAAATATCTGGCTTTTGCTCAAAGATCAGTGATTTTCTGTCCATTAGCTATTCAATTGCTCATTTCAGCAATACTGGATCAAACACCTGTCAGCACGTTATTGGGTCCTGCTCTGATGGCTTTTCATGTCGTTCTGATGTTTTTATTTCACATCATGCTGCCCCTCTAGTAAACTCAAACTTTGTGAAGCAGGTAATCTTATCAGTATGATTCATAAAGGTCTGGCTAACTGAACCATACAACCAAAACCTGATAAATAACAACCAGAGATATGTCAGTGCTGAGCCATCGGGTTTCGACTTTGACTTTGCCCCTCTCCCCTCCTCTTACAATCTCTTACTGCCCTCTCTGGATTACTATGTCGTTCCCCATCCTCATTTCAAAGTCATGGCACCACGGCTGCACAGCCACGTTAGTCAATTAACTCAATGTCACTGACTGTAATGGTCTTATGGACATGGTGCCCCTGTGGCGTTTGGAGCGCTCTTTCACACAGACTACTCTATCGCACAGTCCCATTGACTGGGCCGTCTGCATGGTCAGGCACTAAAGGTCAACTTTCTGCAACAGTTCCCCTGCTAATGCCCCAGGTCTCTCTGTGCCCCAGGTCCATGGATGGTGGGTTAGAGGATGAGTGAATTCTTATAACCTCTATCTTATTTTCAATAGATTCTCCCATCATTGTTGTTGTTTAATTGCGACATTGTACTCACTATGTCACTTGTTGAGCAGTCACATTATCAGGTTTTTAACAAGCCCCTCTGTTAGCCAAACTTATTTGGAAAAGAGCTAAAATGATTACTCAATCTGCTGGGTTATTTACAATCTCTATGATCATCTTACTGCTAGAAATGATGACTAAAACAATGACCCATTAAGTATTAAACTGATTTTGCTCACACAGAAAACAACCACTTCAGCCCTCACTTGGACTTTGAGACTTCTTGCTTCTCAAATGTTGTCCTGTTTGTTTGGTAAAACAGGGGCTAAAGCTTTAGTGTCGCCACAGCGACCACAATGTGCTCCTCTAGGGCCGCCAGCTTCTCAGACCAGCACTGTGTCCCGACAAGATATTTCCATTAGCCGCTGCATTACCATCACTTCCCGCCTCACTTTCTCCATGCACCTCGAGAAGCGTCTCTCTGAAGGGAAAGCACGTGGGAGTTGCAAACGCTTCTCCCCCGCTTCCACCTCTCACATCCCAGCATGTACTGGCCTGCATTAGCACACTCGGGTGGGCCTGTTGCTGTGCAGCAGAGACATGTGACATTGGGGAGGTCAGGGCTCTGCCACCTTGCCCTCCCCCCACCATACTTCATGTGCACATCTTCCACAGACCTTTTTGACCCTTCGTCCTTTGCCCTACACCCCTCAATTCCCAGTTTGCCCTTCACAAGGGCGCGGCCTGGACAAGCTGGTGTGGCAGGTGCTACGTTTCTGACCTTCCACTTCATGAGATCGGCATCGGTGACATTGGATCAAGCACTCGGTTGTGCTCCTGCTCCCTCCCCCCCATCGCCAGGCTGGCTATAATGCCAAGCGTGTCGGATCACTTCAGCATCAAAATACCGACAGCCTCCTCCCCCTTTCCTCTCTCTTCATCCCCCAACATCCCTGACTGTCTGGCTCTCTCGCTCTCTCTCCCCTGTTTCTCCTCCTGGGGCAGGGGGACGCTTGCAGTCTGATGATCTGTAGCTGCCGCTGCCCTTCAAATTCCCATCGACGAGGACAGAGGCAACTGACCATAGTGAGAAGAGGAACAGGCAGAACCGCCAGTGACAGCATCAAGCTCCCAGTCCACTCTAAAATAACACCTGAGCTCCCTCACCACCTACTTAACACACAGGCCAGTGAACAAACACAAAGTGCACTGAGATGGACATGCAGGAACACTGCTGTAACATTTTGATGAATCTCACTACGTTTTAGAGGGATACAAAATAATACAATGAAAATAAGAGAGTCTAATGCCACGTAATCAAACATTGTGTCCCAATGTTCAGACTGCAAACGTGACATGTTACAAGTTACTAAAGCCAAGAAAAATGTTCCTGCATTCTTGTGCTGTTGTTCTTCATAGTTACCAAAGCAGCGGTGGATGTTGCAAGCAAAGCATAACAACGAGAAAATGCATGGTTCCGAGAGAAAATAAGACTCGATAAATAAATCACAGAAATTGGCCTCTTCCATTGGTCTGGCCTTGTCCAAATATCTGGCCCTGCTGCCGTTAGCTGATCCAGATGTTCAATGCAAACTTTTAAAGATGCTCCATCATTTTTAATGAAAAGAGGAAAAACAAAAGAGGCAGCTTAACTGATGGCATTTCTAAAAAATCACGTCCGACTTTGCACTCTTGTTCTTCATCGCTTTCATCTATCACGACACATATGGGAGTTTTTTATTTTCTTTTTTATTGAGAGTAAATAATTTTTTTTCTCCGTTTTTGATGATGGTGATTTATCCCTGCCTGCGGTGTACTTTTGTGCACACAAAGAACACATTTCCCACTGTTTGTTTGCACAGTGGAGTGCAGTGTGTCATAAGCCAGCAGCCCAACTGTTCTTTTTGTAAATGTGACACACATGCAATTTCATATCCAAATCCACCATTGTTTATCTGTGGTTAGAGGAGGCCAGTGCCCATCAACACTTAGTTGGCCTCACTGATAAAAACATGGCACTCAGGATCTGTCTTAAGCAGTCAGGAAACTGCTGCAGTGAAGTGTCCATCAGCTGGCCATAGCAGAGGTAGAATCAGGACTGAGATATCTCGGCTCAGACGTTCATTTGTATTCATGACATTCGTTAATTTGCCCACATATTTTAGCGGCATACCCAACGTGCTACACTGTGATTAACATACTGTTCTGTGTTAGGCATCATGGGGCCTGAAGAATGAGAACTTGCTTATTCATGTTTAATTGATGTTAATAAAATATGCAGGGTTTCTTTTTCCTTTTTTCCCCTTTTCCCTTTCCAGTTGCAAAACCTCACACGCTGTACTGTAAACCTCACTCCTCAACGGGTCAGGATCAACTCCGAGGAGAGATGGAATCTGTGGTGGAGGGAAATTTCACCTCATCTGCATAAAACTGCCTCTGAGAGGATACATTATGGACGGGTTAAATATAAGGATGCAACAGAAAATGAATTTAAAACTAAAATGACTGTTCTCAGCTTGAAATAATATAAAAAGCTCCCTTTGATTTTAACAATGGATAAATTTGTATTCAGCTCAAAAATTCATTAGGCATTAAATTATGCTGTACTCCTGATGATTTGAATGTAAATGTTGTTTCCCTTTTCACTACTATGATTCAACTCATAATGATAGCCTTGGAGAATTTGGGATTAGATAAATTCAAGTTCAAGTCTCAACCCTCAACTCTCCCACCCTCAATTACACAGTGGAAATGACAATGATAGCAGGGACACGACCACTTCCTGTCTGTCCCCTGTGTCCCTGGACTGCCTGCTCTGCCTCGCTCGCTGCTGAATTTGAGCTGTAACAATGAGATAGCATTTCACTCTGATGGTGCTGCTGGGGGATTATAGGCTCAGAGAGTTATCAAAGGCTTAGTCGCTCTGATTTCTAGTGACCTGCCGTGGATGGCTGCAGTCGCTCTGTGCCAGCGCTGAGACCTCCATCTCTGCAGATGCATCCTAGCTGATGCTGCCATGGCAGCTGGCCACCGGGGGCCGTGTCACTTTGGGGAATCCCACTGGCAGACATGATGGACAGGTATTATGGGTATTCAGTGAATCCCCTGTCAGATAAAAGGACTAGCATAGAGGTTCTCAGAGAGCAGTACAAGCAGAGGCAAAAATAATAGCATTGTAAATATGCAGGAAAACTCCTATTATTAAACAAAACAAGAAATAAGTACTTCCAACCTACTGGCATTTTAGCTTCTTTGAGTTCATTGTTTTGGTTGCACATAGAGAAAATTTAAATATGAATTAATGTAGGCTTTATTTTGACTTTTTATTATACTTTGGCTTTCCAATAGCTCACTTGTTGTGCAAAAAATGACTAAAAATAAACCAGTAACCTTATATTAAATTAGAATTTGTTACATTTACACTTTTAAATTGGAAAACATCTGCCAACACAGTTTTGTAAATTTGCAGTAAAGTTGTTTTCAATTACATGACAGATTTCTCAACAATGAGCCTCCCTATTATGTCATTTAACAGAACAGAGATATCATCAGGCCAAATGTTAGCACGCCATTATTGTTCTTATGTTTACACGTATAAGGATACACAAATCCCCTCCAGATAACATCATTTCATTACATTACATTTGAGCTTCTCACCCCGATTAGAAAGCCTCATTCAATTGTCAGACACTTCAAAACCATTTTGAGCAGCATGAGGAGCTTGTATATATTGTGAACCACAGCCAGTATATCTCACAGTATCAGATAAGTTTAGTATAAATGAAAGCAGCCAATTAACTGAACAGTTTGGCAGTTCTTATCCTAGTTATGACAAACCCCAGTCCTCTGGCCTCAAGTAAACACTCTACCATTAAAAAGAAAAATGCAGAGATTAGCAGCTTAAGATGAGTCTGGATAGTTGTGGCTTGTGTATTAAAAATAACCTGTAGTGTGCATCCTGAATGAATTGGAGCCAGGGCTCATAATCGGCAGCTTGGCGTCCTCCAGCCCCTCTGGCTCCTGACCTAACAGGAAGCAGCCAGGGAGAGCACGGACTCCGGCCAGCCAATTAGAGCATGGGGAGCACGGAGCATACTGAGGCTAACGAGCTCCCTCTCTGTGACCCTCCTCACCTCTGCAGGACCCTGCGATAGGAAATATGAGGAGCCGGGAGCCACTTTAAATCCACGCCAACCAACACCACCACCACCCCCCCCCCAACCACTCTCTTTAGCCTTCTTCGGCTCCCCACCCCAACCTCTACTCTCAAACCCTGCTGTGTGACCACAAGGTCTACAAACACATGCTGCCTCTCTCCGGAGGCCCACCACATGGCTTTTTTACTGCCGCGCTGATGCTAAAAAGCAACACACAGAAAAACAATGAGCGCGTACATACACATTCCTTGCACGGCGCTGGAGCTGTGTCACTTGCATTTCACTGTAGTTTACTCTGGCCTGGTTCTACGTGGAGAAGCAATGGAGACTCTTTCCAAGTACTCTGAATAGTAAATGGGTTCCAAATTAATTGGCAGGATTTGTGAGGCAGTGAGATAATTCCTCACTGTAATGAAGTGGGACTGCCGTGGACACTAATGTGGCTTGGCTTTGGGCATAATTAGTAGTTATTTGAACAAAACTCCATCAGTAATGAGTGATGGATCAAAAAAGGTAACCGAGCACCTGGTGGGTTAAACTCAACAGGTAGTGAGAAACTAAAGGTGGGACAGTCATCATGCCAGTGCGTTTCCGGCCCACCACTCAGCCACAACTAAAGCCAATGAAATAAAAAAAGAGGGGGAGCCAATAATAATCATCAACGTCCAACACCCCCACCCCCTTTTCTCTGCAGGCAGAATTGGTCCTGTCATTTGGACCCTCCAAACACAGACCATATGTGGGTTCAGCCCTGGCAATCAGACTGCATTGTGGAGCAGGCGGCTGAGTTCATCAGGAAAAAATTAGCCCGCCGCTCTGCAGGCCTCTCTCCCATTGGCCAGTCACGCGGCCCGCTCTGTTTGAGGGCACCCCAGACATTCCTGCGGATAATCTTTTCCATTCCTCTGCTCAGCTCGGTGAGGACAGACCAAATCACAGCACAAGGCCTGCATTGTGAGGGCCTTTTCAAAAAGCCCTGTTTTCAATGCCGTCTCTCTTTTATGCTTTCCCTCTCTCTCACCTCATACACCACAATTCCAAAAAAGAAAAAACGTTTTTCCCATCATGACTTTTTTTTTTCTCATAAAAAAAAAAAAAAAAAAAACACTAAATGACTGCTTTTTTTGAAACGATCCTGCGGAAAAGCGAAGTCCCGAACACTACGGTTCTCACAGTCCCTTTCCAGTAAGAGTTTGTTTTTGAAAAGCCCAAACAATGTAAAACCGCTGAAACCAGAGCTTGGCCACATCAGTGTGCGGCCAGGAGTTCAGCAGATCGCTGCTGAATACGGCTCCCCGGGCGAGGCTCGCAAACCTTCCCAGAAACCTCCTGCTTGGTCACCGCTACATGCCTCGCACCTCCCACAGCAGCTTGTCATTGTGGCCGTAGTCGGGCGGCTGGAACGTCGAGATTGGAGGACAATCACACAATCTGGGGACACTGGTGGATTTATAGTAACACGTTCCATAATTAGACCCATGATTATTACAGGGTCTATAAACTTTAGACTCCAGAGCGGCTGTCCAACCTCTGCAGCTATGACTTAACAGTTACTTCACTTTCTCTAGAAGTACACTGTGCTCTTGGCTGCTCAGGGAGCATTTAACACACCACTGAATTGGTTTAACATCTCCTGTAGTGAAATAGCAACAACAAAAGATAGGAAAATCATTCATTTTTCAACACTTTCACTCCTCCTCTCCTCTCCATTTGCCCCTGAATCTGAGGTAGACAAAATAGTCTTATGTGACTCGTATCCCAGTGTGCTACGGGTCTTAAAATAGCCACAACACAAAGAAGGAAAACCTTTAACATACTTCAGCAAGACTACACTTCTAATCCAGATGCTCTTAATTGTTCAGGAAACACGTCCACCCTTACTGCAGGCTGTGACAGTAAAAAATGTTGCAATCAATCAAGATAGCTCTGTAAAATACACAAAGATGGGGGTGGTGTTGGTGGAAAAACTGTGCACCTCGGCGATCGTGCTGAAACTTGTCCATGAAAAAGTATTTACCTGTGAGAGAGAGGGTAGTGGGTTCTCATCTTGTGTCTACTGAGAAAAAAAATAATCCTTGATCTTCCAGATAAAAATAAGATATATAAGATTTGGACCATATTTACTTTCAGGAGGATTAAAAATACAGTAAGATATAATGACTTCTTTATAAACGTTAGACAAGCATACAAGTTGTTGTTTCTTTAGAAATGTCAGACCATGCGGGCAGATGGGCATTATGTCCCTGCTGCAGGTTCAGGATCAGTGTGTCCCATTTTAAACTTTCACTTTCCTGTTACAGAATGGTCCCTGTAACAACCAGGCAACGTTAACCAAAACTGATTGCTGTCTGGGTATCAAATATGATTTACCAGTACACTATCCGTCCACATTTCCACTCCTCTTACAGGGTCATCAAGGACGACCGTGATTCTGGTTCTTGAGGGCAAAACTTTCACTAGAATAAAACAGTAATAAAAAAAAAGGAAATAGATTTGATCAGTGTAATCATATTGGTAAATTTGATTGCATCTTTTCTTTTTTTAAAATTGGCAGATGCATTGGAATGATTTCAATTATGGAAAGACGTTAATGCAGTTTTGATACCAACTACAGAGAAAGAGACGTGCATGGATTCTCTCTTTGCTTATCAAATTCAGATTGTACTCTGGTATAATAACATCATTTTAGCTGTTATCTAGAACTTTTGATATAGAACCTTGATTATTTCTTTGGTTGTGTTAGCAGCGTTAAAGAGGAAAAGCACATATAAGTATGTCCATGCCTTTTCTTGAACATTTAAAAAATGAAACATTTTCCCTGATTTGTCCCGGTTTGAAAAACAAATTACAAAATTTCATTTCACCACTGGAAGACTGACGTAACAGAAAATTTAATATTTACTTGTACCTTTTTAAATCCAATGAACCACTTCACCCAACAAATTACACTAATGCAGGTAAGAGCACTTCAAGTAAGAAAGAAAAAAAAAATGAATTGAAAAATGAATTAAATCAAGCAAACCAGGAGTCTAGATTATTTTGTAGTGCTGCTCAAAATGGAACAAAAGGATGAAACCCTGAGCTAATTCAAAACAAGACAAAGAGGAAAAGCTGAATGGCAAATTGTTTTGTAAGATATTCTATATTTATAGGAACCGCTTTGTTCAAAGCCTATTCAGAAACAACGCTACCCATCAGAATGAGGAACGAGCCTTCCATGGACTGAGAGTTTAGTTCAAAGAGAAAATTGAAAACTATCTAACTTTAAATCAAACAGCTGTTCTCGTGGAGCTGTTTATATGTTTATGTGACTTTGTCTTGCCAAACCAGTCACGCTCCCCTCACATGACAGGCAGCTCAGCTGGTCACAGCACTGACACTGCAGAAGGAGCGAGCCTTGGGGATGGAGTGATAAATGTATCAGCATAGACCACATGTTCTGCACGGCTCTGCCTTCTATTCATTGGCCACATACCAGACGGTTCACTTCAGAATATCCACTGATGTCAGACCCTGCTCGCCTGTGAGGAGAGGGTGGCGGGGGTGACTGGGGCTGATCTCAGAGCACCTCTGTTAACTTGTCCATCACTGGGGCTCCACATGCAAAGACACCTTCAAGCATAAAAACCGGACTGAATGCTGCCTCCAAGAAGGCCTACAGCCACACCTTTGACCGGAGGCGAGGTGTGAGCTTGTGTGTTTGTGCAGCAGAAACAGCCAATACTTTCCAACGTATGGCAAAACCAGTTAAAACTAATTATCATAGAAATTTAAATAAGATCCAAACAAACACCTTTCTATGTGTTTAGATAGGGATTAAGATAATTTGGTTAAATGCCATACATTCAAATATATTAGTAAGACGTGATATCTTAATTGAACCTAATAAAACTTAAACTATATAACTGGTGTCTGGAAAATATCATTTTCGATCTCCCTTTGATGTCTTAAAAACAGATTAAATCAAATTAGATGAGATGTTATTCTGGATGATCAGGCAGTCTCAATAGGTGCATCAGGTCATGAGGTGCACTTAACAGGCTCCTCATGACTCATTTTCCTAACCTGCAAATGATGATCCATTCTTGCAATTTGATAAGAATACACAATAGCATTCATAATAATAAATGAAGAAGAGTGCATTCCCCTGTGTTTTACACAGGAACCAGCAAGTACCCGAGTAGCAACAGGTTTGTTTGCACAGACCGTGTTACCTGAGGATAGGCGGCGCTGATGGAGTGGACACATGCCACTGAAGCAGGAACATGGCTCGCTTGAGCGACCTCGTTGCATAGGAGGAGCCAGCGAGCACTGGGGCTTCAGGAACCCTGTAATGAAAGAGACGAAGGAAAATGAGAGACAGAAAGACCAGATATACTAGATATATAACTAGAATTGAAAGAGGGCTTGTGAGCATGCTGATATAACAAAGATCCCAGCTGAAAAAGGCTGCCAAAATGCCAAAATTGAGAAAATCTGCCTTGAGGGGCTCTTTGTTTGGCGGTCACGGGGTGAGGAGCGAATGAGTTAAATATATATATATATTCCCACCAGCACTGTACACCCATCAGACCCAGCCAACCTCTCACATTTACAGCTCTGTGGCCGACTGGCCCTCGCCTTAACCTTCTCAACGGTGACACCGCACCAGCTCACTGCTCATGTCAGCTCTGTGGCTGTACCTAGGATGAGGGCTCCAGAAAGTGGATAGAGCCTGCAGAGTACTGGCTAAGGCTGGACTGGAAGAGGGCAAGAAGCGGTCGGGCACAGGCCCAAGGGTAGCAGCTCTGTATGGGCAAAATGCCAGAGTAGGCCATGATGCCTTGAGGGGCTGGACGAGGCCGTCTTACTGTCTGTCTCTGGGGTCAAGGAGGTCATTTTCAATAGGGAAGTCATTATCCGGCACAATGAAGCAACTGAGTAGGCTGCACCCCCTCCGGACCAGAATTCATTCGTCACGGGCATTATCCAGCAAACAGGAAGAGCAACAAATAAACCTAGAGTAGATTGCCAAAAATAGAAATGTTTGGGAGAAATATTTTTTGAATTACAGCATTCTAATATCCCACTGTGAAAAACAAGTACATACAAGAGAAAGCTGGAACCAAATGCACCATAAATCAAATAATACTTTGCAAATATGTGTCAATCTCTGACCATGGAATACTAATTAACTTTTTTAAATTCCCGAATACCTACTGTAGACTTTGTGGCATTTCATTTTATGATTGACACTGTAGCCTGTAGCAAAAGCGGAAACTTCTGTGAGAACTTTTCTTAAAGGAGGATCCACTCAGGCTTTATCGACTGGGTAGCTCAAGCGGATCTCATAGGCATTGGCAGATCACTGCAAATCCAAACTTTATTTATTCCTCATGAAGACCTTTAGATTTCCAGCAAACATCAAGAGCAGCAGCTGGAGGAGCCCTCCCGCCCCCCCCACCACCATTGTGTTTCCGAGCCCATTAAAGCCCCTTTATTGCCACCATGAAAAACATGTCACTCCGGATGAGCTCAGAGAATGACATTTAAAACAGGCAAAGGGATATTGAATTAGTTCCCCATCATAAGCTGTCTGGGATGCTGATACTTTCTGCTTATAAGGGTGTGCAATTGTGAGTGTGTGCCATGTGCGTGTGCAGTTATGTGGATGTAGGGAGGGAGGAGATGGTGTGTGTGGGGGGGTTCATGTCTGATGCATTCTTCAAAGCTTTGATTAGCATTACGGATGAAGCAGCAACTGACAAAGCAAAGCAAGTCTGGACCAGCAAGAGCAAGCACAGACAGTCTGAGAACATCCCGAAGATCATGAATTAAAATGAAACAGACGACGAGGGCATTTTGACTGTCTCATTAAACCAGAAGTTTTTAATGTTTGTATCCTATTGTTTACCGAGCACAATAACGCTATTCTTGTTATCAGATGTCGGAAAATGTCATTGCAGTTACTCGCAAACAGTTTCATGGGCATCACTAAAAGTAAAAGCATCTTGGAAAGGCATTAGTAAAATGTAGTGGCAATTTAAGAGCTGACTGGATTTGAGTCAAGACCATTTGTGTTGTGTGTGTGTGTGTGTAAGATCTGAATAAGTTTTGTATTAGATTAAGGATTAGCTCACCCCAAAATACAATCAAACGTTGCTTCGCTTGGGTGCAATGTGTCAATTGAGAGTATGACTGGCCAGAATTTGGAGATATGTCATCACCCCTTTACAAGAACTTTAATTGCAATGATGAAGAATGTGATGGTGAAGCTGTTTGATATTGTGCCATGCATACAAAGAATATATAATTCAGATCCAGGACTCGGGTGCATACATTTCAAATTATACAACAAAAAGTACAAAAACAAAAATGTCTGACATGAAACATTTAAAATTTAGAGATTAAAAAGAAATATGTAATTGTAAACTGTGAAAGAAAGACTAATTAATGGAGCACATGGAGATAAGAATAAGGGTTAATTAATACAGTATGTATCCTCAAAGCGCTGACAATTTACACTAAAAAACCTAAATAACAAAAGAGGATTTGTATAGTAGCACTTTTCCTACTTGAGTATCTCAATACAGAAGGGTTTTTCTCAGTATTCATACATGCACTCTCTGTGAGAGGATAAAAAATAATCTTTGGAGAGTCTTATAGAATTTTGATTCAAAAAAAGTCCTGCCCCATCTACTACAATCCAGAACATTCCTGCTTGTACAAAGGGGTTGAAGGGCAAACAATGACACATGGTATAGAGCTCTGAGCAATGTCACTGAACATTAAGGCATTAACATATGAGCCCAGGCTCCCAGTCAAGTTGGGCTTTTCCAAAATCAAGAGTAAACTAAGCAGACAGCAGCTCCCCCACAAAAAGAGCCCAACACTGCAAGCCATCCACCAGAATAATGTCCCCATGGGACAGAGTAATGCTAAAGTATGGCGTTCAAACACTTGGAATTTCAACGTAAGCTTGAAGACAGAGTTAGAAAATGGAACAAATTAGTTTGACCCTGAACTTGATCTCAGCACCTCTGAAAGAAGAAACTTCATCCTTTCCATTTTTTAATGTAAACACACAGATCTATCAATTCCATTAAACTGATCATTGTCAAAGAAATCAAATTACAAAAAAAAAAGAATGACTCGCCAAACATTCAGCAACCTGACAGTCGTAAAAACATTTGGAAAACTATGGATTTTCAAGGCATGTATGTGTCTTTTTCCTGTAAGTCATTTTCAGTGAAGGGCTTTACTTTTTCAGGCCTTCAAGTAAATGATGAAAGTGCAGCAGAAGCCCGGACGTGTATGTGCAGGTTCAAGATCTGCTGTCACGAGTGGTAAGGCTGGTACATGTCTTGTCATTAAATCATCTCTATCACACCACATCGATGTGTCTTGGCTCATATGCTTTAGCGGGAGCTTCATTACAGAAACGTTTGATCTCTCTCTTCACTCCTAAGCAGCAAGAATCTCATTGGCTTTAATAACCATACGATCCAATCTGCGGGGAACAAGCACAAACGTTCCCCCCAACGGCAGCCAATCAGCATTATCCTTACTGGACATCACTGGGCATCTGAGCAATGTAAACACGCTGGGGGTTTCCTCATTAAAGATAGGCTGCTAATGAAATCACATCTAGCATTTACAACTTTGTGCTAATGAAGGAAAGCCTTTGAGATGGTCCACTAATGAAAAGGCTTTTTATTGATATAAGGCTAATAAAAGAAAGGCTTAATGACAAGGTTCTAATGAAACAAAGGTGTGTAAATTTGCCATTATAACAAAAGTCACTGATAAGGGCACAGCTCAAGTATTTTCCTCATTTATCACAGATACATCAGTGAGAGTGCTTCCAGACTTTACAAGATCCCACAAACTCAAGTCTTTTGAATGAAATACATTCAAGCATTTATGAGAGTTTAAGGGATTGCAGCCGAGCTCTCTTAAAGCGTAGCGATTGTTCGTGTCCTGTGTTGCCAAGGTGATCAAGCCCAAGGTTAAAGTTCATTGGGCCCTTAATGCATCTCCCAGGTGCAATAAAGAAAAAAAAAGCCTTTCCCACGTGGGACTCCAGGGGATAAAGTCCCCGTAGAGCTTGCAGAAGGACGGACCAACAGAGGAGCCATCAATCGCCACGGTTACCGCAGTGAATGCCATTCACCTTCAGCTGTTTTCTACAGCGTGCCTCCAAGCTCTACGTGAAGGAAAAGAAAGAGAGAGACCAAGTTCTACACCGCCCCCCCCCACAACAGCCTTGAAGACTTGCGTAGGTTCATGAAGTCTTTGGCTGCATGTCCCTGAGATATCTATTTTATTGGATCAACAACCTCAGCGTGTTATTTTGTACGACAAAAGGCTATAAAGTACTATTATTATGAATATAAAAATGTATGGAATCACTGTTGAACACATCATTTTTATACTGTAGTGACTACATGTCAGCATCAAGCATGAGCTGAAATGGTTAGTCCACTTAAGAAATGCATCTTTACTGTTTTATATCAGTGGGTATGAATGTTAAAAATTAAGTTTTTTTCTACTGGTCAGACAAAACAAGCAATTTGATGAGCTCTCCTTGAGCTCTGGGAACTTATGATCTGCTGTTTTCCAACATTTTAATGACTAAATGATCAATTGCAGCTAACTAGAGAGATTAGTTAATAATGAAAAGTTAGTTGCGGGCCTAACCAACAATGTTTTTTGCAAGTCTTTCTAACACATTGTGTTTGTTTTTCATTGTTTCCCTAAATGAAAGTCATCAAGTACGACACTTAATGATCCTCTAATGTTTGCATTTCCCTAAAGAGAGCTAATCCCATGCAGCAAAGTCTCATTACACCAACAATTATCACTCCGACAAAGCCTGATACAACTCGACTTTCTCTTCACTTCACTTCAGTGAGCTCTCCTGCGTGGAGCTAAAACACACTACCCATCAGCTGATAATCAAAACACGCCTCATCTGAGCGTTGCATCCTTCTCTGATCCTGATCATCAGCATGGAAAGCATCCAGCCTGCTCCCGAGCATATCTGCTCCATCAGCAAACCATCTTCCCTCCCCCTAGATGATATCCATTTTGAAGGGGAAAAAAGACACATTTAAACATGCCTCTGAGCTCTTATTTATCTCAATCAGAACAAAGCCTGAGAAGATCTATCACGACAACAAAGCAAACCTCATAAAGATAACTGGAGGCAATGCTTGGATGCTGATCATACTATTATACTTGATAGAAAAAGAGCTTTGACGTGTTTTACACACATGTGAACCCTTTGTTGTTTCTACATGTTTTTCTCTGCCTTTCTGGATTGATTACACGCCTTCTTTCAGTTTCAGAAAGACTACCTTTGGGTTGAAATTCCACCCTTAGTTACACCCCATTACTGAGACCTTTAGGGTCCCTGAGCAGCCAAACCAGATACAGGACAGGTCATTGGGAACAGGTGAACTGAATCCGAGGACATATAGTGACCCCTTTAGCTTTGAAAGGACGTACAGGCCTCTGCAGTATGTTGCATATTTTATTTGGTATGTTGTGTCAAACCCACAACAGGATGCCTCTTGTATCAAGGTGTAAGGCTTGTACGCAGAGAAACTGAATGCTACCTTGCTTTACACTGAAGCTACAGCTACATAATTTGCTCCGTCTTGGATGAATTAGGCCATCATTTGCCACCTGAGGGCTTCTTTTAGTCCTAATGGAAGGTTAGACAAAATCTCCAGAAACAGATACCCATGAAGACCTTGGCTGGAAGACATAATTGTCAGGTTCAGCCACAACAAACGAAATCACTTGCAGCAAAACTTCCTTTCACAAAATGAAAAGGAGGTTGATGTTATGAGTAGTTCCCACTTAACTGGAAAACAGAAGTGACTAATATCTGCAACTTGTATTTGTTTCTTGAGTCGTGAGTCACAAAACCAACCACTGCTGAGGTCTGGTCTGCCAGTAAAAAGTTAACTGGACAGCTTTATTGAATGACTTATTAAGCCACTGTGTTTTGCGAGACCTAAAACTGAGGCGCTTTTGAAATGAACAAGAGCACCTTTCTATAACGGACCAAAAAAAAAAAAAAAAAGAAAGAACATGCCTTCAAACTTTGTCTAAAATTCAGTCTGCACTTTCACACAGTTTCAGGATAATGAAAGTGGCAGTTGCCCTGGTGTGGCATTTGAAGCTGGAAGGCATCTGTAGAAAAGGTAGAACTGACAAAGATGACCTTTGTAAAACCTTAACTTTAGGTCTGTTATTATTGAGCAGCACATGTCTATCTACTAACCATCAGCTTTTACTTCAGGCAGTTCTCAAAACTCTTTTTTTTTAGACCTTTAAGGAACACTGATTGAGAATATTTTTAGCTTAAAATTACAATGCAATCCCTCTGGATTCTACAAATTTTATCTGGGGTTGTAAGTTAACTTACTGCAACTTTGAGCAACTTGAAGGTTAGTGAAACAACAGCAAAAGAAACAAAACTGCACTGAAATATTGTTCCACTCGTCTTCACCTCAACAGTAGTTTCTCCTTATTTGATACAGCTTTGTGTAACTACAAAAACCTTGACTGACGTGCTTCTCACAACAACAGCCACAATTAACAAGTGCTGCTGTTCTACTGTCCTTGTTGACACTGGGGGTTATGACTACTCTCGCTTAGCCAGACATAATTCTGTCACTGTGTGAAGAGAACACGCGTCTGGAGGCAACTAGTGACTTGAAAGTGTGGTTGTGGTTGTGGCAAAATCCGCCGCTGACAAAGCTCCGCCCACAGGCTTCCTCCCAGTTCTGTTGCCGTTTCTGGTGTGAATAACCAACCCCACCACCTCCACAAGTCACTCGATTGGTTGGTGTAGATTTTTTTTTTAAATCTTTGTTTAATTTTAATTTTTTTTTTTTTCTGTCTACACACACATGCAGACACTTCCTGCCAAAACCAAAACTCAATTGCTTCCAGACATACAGTACACCTGCATTTATAACGGCTGTTGAGCTAGGAAATAAGTAATTTAGGATTATCCTAGATGACAGTTGGATGTATTTCGCTGCATTTCTCCCAGTTTCTCGGGTTCACCTTTCCCACAGTGTATTGAGTATTGTCTTCTCTTAAAGCATTGTATAAAACATTACACAGTGCAGGGGTTAAGCTTAGATGACACCAAAGCGGTGGTTCCTGATAATTTACAACAGCCATTTGTCTCACTTGCTGTGACGTGATGAAGCCAAAGGCAGGCCATTGGTGAGCAGCCACAGACAAACGGAGGGTAGGGGGGGTGCAGGGGTGGGAGAAACTAAAAGACTGTGGTAAATGAGGTTAGAGGGGAAGAAAAGAAGGGACCGGTTCAAAGACTGCTTGTGCACGTCAGAATCTTTCTCTGGGGCGAATAGGGGAACAAGGGCCTCACTGCAGCCCAGAAGCCAGAGCAGCTCCTTGGGCAACCGACTTTAATCAAATTTGTGTGATTGGACACAGAAAAAGCTGCAGGGTTAAAAGAACCTCCTTTCACCCTGGAAAGGACACAAGGAAGCATTTAAAAATCCACTATCCCTTTGCTGATCTTTACAGTAGCTGTTCACATGACGGACTATCTACCCATGCCAACAGCCCCTTGGCAAAGCTCACACTGGCCCTTTCTCAGCTGTGAAATATCACCACCAGAAAGGCAAAGATAAAACTTTGTTTTATGTGCTTCCTCTAATGGATTGTAGATGGAAGTTCATCCAATATTTCGTAGTATTCACTCTGGACTGCACTGCTTCGATCTGGCGTCAAAACTGCTATTTTTAGCCTTGAGTGATGGCTGCAATTGGACACATTTCTGGCCTTAGTTCATGGCCTCGATTTTCCTTGATCATAGCTGACATTTTGGAGTGATCAAAGAGAATCACCTCTAGCAACTAATGTTAAAATAAAGCTTGGCTCCACAGTATGCAGATGAATATTCTGTGGGAGGGGAAGGGTGGGAGAGAGCTAATGCATCAACAGCAGTGCAGAGGCACTCTGGGGCAGAAAGTGAGGTGTGGTACAGCGGAGCGACCTGTGCCCCACTCACTGCCCGCGAGTTCTGGTGGAAGGTCCCAGAGCGTGCTTCCTGTTAGCCTGCTAAATTGACGCCACACTCCCATCTCTACAGGAGGACAGAGTCTCACATTAACCTCCTCCTGTCGCCTAGTACATCTTGAATCGGCATACTGAGGATGTAAACATGTACAAATAGCCATGGACACAACAGAAGGAAGGACTGCCACCCACGTCCTCTGTTCCATCCTCTTCCGAACTATTTGTTTTTTAACTATGACCCAGATTCACTAATCAAGGTTGATTAAAGTAATGGTTTGCATTAACATTTGCTCATTCTGCCTTTGTTGCTTTAAAACCTTCTACTGTTTCACTCAAGCCTGCATGACACATGTACAGATGCCCAAATTCTTACCCATTCCAATACACTGGCAAAAACAGTCTCTTCAAGTCTTATGTTAACTTTTTTTCTTTCCTCTTATGGAGCTTTTTACTTTAATAAGTGGAATATACCAAAAATAGCATTTTCAATTTTCAGAAAATTGGGAAGAATGTCGATAAACAATCCAAAACCCAAAGACTTTCAAGAAGATGGAACTAGCAAATGTTCAGCATTGATTATGAAAAAAGTTATTCCCACATGTTTTGAGAGACTTATTAATGATCTTTGGATAATTATGTGCCATTCCTAAAATGGAAATACAGCTGCATTTCAAAAACAGGATAAAAAGAAAGCCACATACAGAGTACGTTTCATGGGAAACACTGTGTTATGTGAAACATATTAATATGAAGTGGTACATAATTCAAGACCTGGAACAAAAACATCTGGAGCCGCAGCTGCTCTGCATGGGTGTGCACTCATAACCAAAACGACAATAAAAAATACTGAAATTCATATTACAGTAGAATAAGAATTACACAAGACAGACCACTTTTAGGACAGTTTTAAAAACAGGGATTAAGTGCACTCTTTGGATAAAATGCCTCTTTAAGTTGGACGCATTAAATATGAATAGGGGATTTGAAAACCAGTAAAGTTGATTCCAGCCTGTTGACTGCAAAGCGCCATTAGACATTAGTAGACTCCAGAAGATAAAAAAAAATATTTAAATAATCCCATCCAGGATTTTAAATCTACAGTAAATTGGTTGTAAAGTGCACACCTCCGGTTCAGTATCGCTACATGACACTGAGCCAGGCTGGACTGGGAAAGACTTGGACAGTACAACGGTGCTTACAGAGCAAACTCAAGTTTTGGAATGAAGAGTTCGGGCCAAGATAATGAATGGAGACAACAGGGCTCTCTCGCTGAGTAAACCCTCAAGTATCAACATCTCTGGTCCCATATTAATGACATAGCTGTACTTTGAGAATGAGCTGTTTTCATTCTTACTCTTGAAAATAAACACACTTTGGCATCTCTCTTGGCAGCTCCAAGCGATTCATTTGTGAAGGAAATTCAGCAAGGCATGACATTACTTCTATTTGTGAGAGAATAAAGAGGACCACATTTTTTTCTTTGTTGTAAACATTTTCTTTATCTTGCATTGCATTAGCCTGTGTGTTTCTCAAATGGGGTTACTAGTACCCCTAGAGGTACTCTAGAATACTGCAGGGGGTGAGATATTCTTTTTTTATGTTAATTTAAATAATATGGATGATTCCTAAAGTAATAACTGTGAATGTAAGTTTTATAAACTACATTTTATGCTTAATATTCCTATTTTCAATGCAATCATTAACTGTCATAAAACCTCAACGAGGAAGCAATAAAAGCTATGTCACTACGTTCTCACAAGGTTCTCACAAGGCCATGATTTATAGTAATGGATTCTAAATAGCTTAAAAGTGTTTTTCAGTAAAAGGGTTGTTTAATAAACCATACATTGATGGTGCAGCGCTGTATTGTACCTCTTCATAAATAGGTCTTTTATTTTTTGTTCAACCAATAATGTTTTGCCAGGGTCAACGAGTACTTGGCTGGAATAATATTTCAAATATTTTTAAAAAGGTTTGAGAACTGCTGTGTTAAGAGAACTGAAGACTGTTACATAAATGTCCATAAACACGTTTTTTTAAAAATTACCTAGACGATGACATAGATTTCTCCACCAAACTTAACATCTGAGGTAGGTTTAGAAAAAACAAAAAACTAATTAATCCTAAGGTCTTTAGCAAAGATTTGAAGAGGTCCAGGAAAGCTCTGGCTAAGGATCTCAACTTGGCCTTTGGCTCTTTATGCATGTCATGTAAAAAAATATGACATATGGCAAGGAGCCGTACCTTGCTGAGCTTTTAAAGTCAGCAGTGAATTAATTACCTTTTAATGGGCCAATCCTGCAAAAAAGGTTCATGATAAAACACTTTCATTAAGTTTTATGAGTCTTACCAAGAATAATCATTCTTGTATAAACATTTTGCTATTGAAGATGGAAAAATACATCTCCATGATAATGTAGCTGTCAAATTATATAACACGGTGAATATAATACCATGCATAATGCACTACTGCTCACAGTTCAGTATTGTAGATTTAGAGAAGACGAAGAAAAGAAAAGTGACATTTTCACTGTAATTTGTTCTGAAATAGCAACTGCACACTGAATCAAATCGAAGGGTTCTTTTTCACAAAGCCTTGACATTGAAAGCTTTAACACCCAGGCTACATTATTAATTTGTATTTGCAGTAAGATAATAGCTTATTATAGCCTATAAACCACTTGTTATGGCGACAGAGAAAAATGCTTGTATGGATACAAATATAAAATGTGTAAAACCACTGACATGTAGAATGTATACCGCTGACTGGGAGAGCGGGACAGCTGAGGCTGAGGCTTGTTATGGGTTACAGTATTATCCCGAAGCCTGAGTGATCTCTTGTGCTCTTCAGGAATGGATACATGCCATGCATTCCAAGAGGCGACCAAATCATTACGCTTCAGACTGTGCCAAGCAGGCTGCAGCTGCTATTACAGACATTCATCTAACTATTTACCTATCTGTTTCGTCATCTCTCTTGTTCTCAGATCCAAAGGCCATACTTTGCAAAGCCGTTTACATGTTTACCCTCATTCCTTTCCTCATGACAAGAATATTTAGCTGGATATAATCTGCCTGGCTCTCTCTTTCTTAAAAAGGTTTATCAAACTGCATGTGGCTGTAACAAGCAGCATCATGAGTCCCAAACAAACAAAAGGTGAGAAAGTAGATTTCTACCTCTCCTCCAAGATTCTTTCAAATTGCAATACTTATGTATTAAAAGAAATTTGATGTCAAAGTGACATTTTCTGCCGGATGATAATGCAACTGAAGTCTTTGGATGACGCTGTTAGAGAACAAAGGCTCCATTCGGATGCACTACATTACTGTTTGAGTGCTGATTAGCCCCGTTGGCCTGTTTTGAATGTTTAGTGGGTTATTCGTATGCATGCATGTAGTTGGTCTACGCCATCAAACACCAGAACAAAATCAGAAAAAGGCCCTTCTAATTTTTATAGAATCATACCCATAAAATGTAATCTTATCACTGAAATAATATAAAATATCCATCTTTAATTGCATTCATTTCACAATTCATTTATTATAAGATCCATATTATTGACTCTAGCAAGGTAAGATTCAAACCACAGTACACACTGTTGTACACACTGTGTACAACAACAAATCTGACTGTAAAAGGATGTGCTGACTCACAGTTCAGGGCCAAAGTCAGCCAAGAAGAAAAGAAAAGAAAAATCTGAGATCTCTCACAAGGGTGCTAAATAAAAAAAGAAATTAAAAGGTGCCTACAAAAGTAAAATCTGACCTGCTCGCTATTCATCAGTTGACATTTCAGTTATGCCGAAACGATTATGCACAACTGTATTGAGGGTAAAAAGAATGAAGACGAATGCTGAGATGACTCATGACTTTAGTAATAACCAATATTCTGTTGTTGCACCTGCAGTCATTCTGTAAGTGAGTGTCTTCATTTACTTTTTTGTATATAGTCAAGGACAGTTATCAGCCATATAGTGACAGATATCAACACACCAGGAGGAAAAAGACAAATCTTTGGGATCAGTGAGAAGAAAAGGCAACGGAAAGACAGCAGCCAGCATGGGGGCGAACAAAAGAGAGAAGAATGGAGAGGGAAAGAGGGAAAAAACGAGAGTGACAGAGGAATTGAGGAAGAACAGAGCAACGTTTATTGACTGTGGGAGAAAGAGAGAGTGAGAAAGAGAATGAAAGAGAGAAACAGAGGACAGAGACAGGCAGAGGGAGGTAGACAAAACTAGGTCAAGTCACATGACTGGGATTGACTGCAGGCAGGATTAAATATCCTACAGCATGTGGTCATTTACACAACAAATGTAGTTTTCATTTTATAAATTATTTCTCTTCCATGGGGGATGAGGCTCGGCGTAGCCAGTGTGATGCTGCGCTGTATTCCGGTTGGTAGCGAGGCTTTTCAGTGAGCACAAAAACAGAGCATTAAAGACTCGAGCGAGCCGTTCCCTTCGAGACAGGAAACAAAGCGAGCGCCTGAGATAGCATGAAAATGATCATAACAGGAGGGTTCCAGTGTGCGATAGCTTCATTGTGACAGGCTAATGGCTGTATCATGCGCTGTCCATTACACTGACTAAAAGGAAAGGAAATGTTACAAACCAAAGATGTCACATTATTTCAACTTTTTACATGACAGCAAAAGAGTGCCGTGATGATAATGGAGCTGCAGGGCTAAATTTTCTGATACTGATATCATAATTGTCAATGTCAAATGCACTCAAAAAATATTCAAATTGCTGTGTTTTGTCAAGAGATTTGCCATTTTTAAAAAAAAAATTTTTAAGTTTAATCTTAAAACTCAAAAGAAATTGGCACAATAGCGCCACCCAGGACAGAAGGTCAGGAGTCACAACAGCAGTCTGTTGCACTTGTGATGACTTAAGACAATAAATAAGTTTGCTGCCATGCAAAAAGGTCAAAACAGGACACTGTCCCATACACTACAGGTGCAAGTAACATCAGGAGTCTTATGTTTAGCTAAATTAAAGCTAAAAAATTAGCTAGTTCAATGATGGCTCTGACTGATGCACTCTTAGTGTGACAAAGCTGGCCTGAATATCAAATGAACTCATATGCACATGCAGTATAACCTGTCTACAGATGCAAAACAAAAAGCCCAAACAAAATGCCACTGGTACCCCATCTGTCCCTCTACCCGCCACCCACCACCACCCTTCAATGAGAAGAAAAGCTGCCAATCACGCAGAGAACTACAGGCTAAGCTGGTCATAAGCTCAGTCAATCCCCTGGAGACCAGCCTCTGAAATATCAATCATTCATTCACATCTGTGGTCAGCTGAGACACACAGAAATCTGTCGCTATAGCTGCTCATAATTTCACTAAGTGAAACCTAAATGGAGATACCCCCACCGGATGTGAGCCAATCAGCGTGATGTAATGACACAGGCGACCCAGACCAACACGTGGCTCTGCTCTTCCATCAGTTTGACCCCGGGGGCTTTCAGGGTCACGGAGGCCAATGTGTTTTAGAGTGCAGAAACCACAGACAGCTGCTTCAATTGAGATCGCATCTATGGAACGGCGAGGAAATGATACACAGGCGACCTCATATGACATAAATATCCCCTGTGCTACAGTATGCACTACACATGAAGTGGCTGATGGGAACGCGTTTGTTTAGGTTTACATAAAAAGATGCAATTATTAAGTATCATATGCTGCAGTCTTATGAATATCTGGTGGATTTAAAAGGTATAATCCTTCAAGGTTACGTAAAAAATGTTATTTTATTTATATACTGACTATGCAACAGCATGTTCCAATTTATTTTAATCAATGATAATCAAGGACAAGGACCTTTATTAATTCTCTTTAGATTGTGTGCATTCACCAGGTTTGTAAGTCAGACACTGGCTTCTTTAAATATAACTGCCATGCTTATGTTTCCACAGGTCTGCACCTTGCTGTGTGTGCAGTCTCTGAATTTAAGATTTATGACCATTTCCGTGCCTCAAATGTAAACAATCACTTGACTTGGTATTTATTCAAGGCATTTATGAGAGAAAATATGAAATTCTTTGGTTAACCTTAAGAGATTTATTTGAAGTTTTAATGTGTAGACCAGGAGTGAGGGCACAAGCCTCCGGGCACTTAAAAATCAAATAACTACAGCAATAAGAATCAGGTTTATTTTGATACCGTGGCGTGGTCCAGGTGAAGAGGTGAGGCGCTTTCTGAGGGCTTGCGGCGTAGTCCTGCTATTGAAATGTCATCGATGACATCACTGCGCATTTACCTGCACATGCCACAAGATGCGACGAGCCAGCGAAGCATAAGGCTGCTCCAAAAATACTAAATCTGCCTTCCAGGGTAAAAACTCTTATCTCAAATAACAATTACTGACCAAGAGAGACAGACCGTCAGATCGGCTTAGAGCTGAGCTATGGTACACACCCTCTCAAAGAGTAGGATACGAAACAGCAGAGTTAATTTGGATCAAGGGACAGGCAAGGGGACGAGCCAGAGCAAGGTCATTCTGCAGGGCCACACGGAGATGTCTGCATACACAATAACCTAAAAGGCACAGGGGAAAATGTTCCCCAGTGCACCCCGGTGTAGAGGTTGTGTGTATTACATGGCCCCCGGGCTCTCAGATTCTCATTTTAAAAAGAAAAATAAGACCCATGCTGTCATAATCTGATGTCAGGACAAAGCCCGGCAGTGAAATACTTCTTTCTAAGAATGATAATCCTGCATGCATTCGTATCGAACTGTGCCTGTGTACATACATTTTTTGTCAATTAATCATCAAATCATTATTATCAAATAATTGTTTAAAATTCTGAATATTTCCTGGTTCCAACTACTCAAATATGTTTGTTGTTTATCATAGAACAACTCTTGATTTGGACCAGTGGTCAACATAACAAGACATTTGAAGACATAATCTCTGGAAAATTATGATTGCCATTTTTATTAACTAAAAAATTAAAATATTAAAATTTAATTAATTCATTAATAACAGATTAACTAATAATGAAAATAATCATATTAGTAACAGCTCTAGAATCTACTTTCAGAAATGTTTCTGAAATTCATGTGAAAATCATTTTCAGTTTCACTGGAAATGGAAAAAAAAAAAGTAGCAGATTTAGTTCATACTGTTTTTCAACCGAATTTTGGTTTCATCCTCCTACAAGAAGGCACTTGTAAGAGGAGAAAACGCAACTGAACTGCTAATGGTACAACAGAGAGTGAAAGTCATTCAAAGAAATGAATGATTAAACTGCAGTGTTTCTGCAGCAAACACAATTTCTTTAACACAGTTGCCAGCAGGATCCCTATATCATTATTATTAGTAGTATTAATAGTCATAGTAGTATTTGAATAAAAGAAAAAAATACTGACTACTTCTCACAGGCCAGCACAAATACCGGCACTCATCCTCAAACAGATAAACACCGCTCTGCATACACACAATCTGACACCACACACCCTGTATCATGAACATCAGCATTCCTAGAAAGGAGTACGGTACAACTTGTCAGTTCAGTCAGGCAGAAAGATGTAGGCCAACTGCAGTGCATCATGGGAAAAAAAACAAAGCTCAAAGTAATCATAGAAAGAGAAATGATTGACAAACTGTAATGACATGTTCGCCTCCTCGCTCAGATAACCAAATGATGAAGGAAACCAGAAACGTGTGAATGTTGAGCATTTTTGCTCAATAAATAATTTAACTGTCCAATCGATTTTCAATTCATTTTCTTATTGATTCACTTCAAACAGCATTGTGGATTTCTCTCTTCATCCTTCTCTGTTTCACTCTACCCCTCTCTAAGTATGCCTTTCTCCCCCTCCCCTCCTCCCATCTCTCTCAACCCGTCCTCCTTTCGCCAGTCGCCACATTAGCATGTACCTCTGCGCTCTCCTGCTCTTCACCTCCAACTGAGTGAGCTACCTGCCTGTCAGCGGCGCCCGACCCACGAGGAGCTTCGCCCAGGTAAAGACAGAAGGCGCTCGGAGCTCGTCTGAATCTTAATCTGTAATGAACTCAGCCTTCGCTTCACTCCGGCAATGATGAGAGGAGGGAGAGCCGCGCTTGTGATCCCACTGCAAAGACGGACAAAAAGCCCTGGCGTGGATCTCTTATGTACTGTAAGGGCCCCGTAGCTGAACGCAAACGCCGTGCCCTCAGTGAAAGCTGTGATACAAATCAACTGAAAGTGTTGATTCAACGCTGTGGCTTTCTAGTCCCTCTTGGGACTTGGTACCTCAAAGGGAGGCTCGTGAACACACTCACAGAACACACACGCGTACAACAAACTAATACATGAAAAAGCTACATTTGTTTTTGACATAATACAAAGGTAGCCTGTTTGAGTTTTAATCACACAGTGGCTCTTTCATGCTATACCAGAAAAGGTCTGTGTTAGCTCTGCTGTAAACAAAACAAAGAGGTCATTTTTCATGCTATGATTTAAAGTTTGTACTGTCTGTACAAAGTAGAGGAATTCTTTTTTTTTTTTCTTTGCTATTTTTATGAGGGCTTGTGTTTGGCCCAGGCCTCGCCTAGGTCTGGGTCCACAGCCGGGTGCCCTCTCACTTCAGTGCCACTTAATTAGCCCGGCCCCGCACAAAGGGGAGTTGGTCACATGGGCCCAATTTGGCCCGCTATAAAGTCTGCAAGGGCTCAACGTGTATTACTACGGGAGTATTTACGTGCCTGCCGCACCGGGGTAAGAGACTTTGAAGATGCAGAAAACAGGACGTAGAAGAAGAAGTGAAAAGACGGAGGGGAAAAAAAAAATAACTGAAATGAAAGGAGGGGACCCTTAAATTCCAGGGAATTTTTCCAGATGTTGCACAAATATTCTGCTGAGGCAATCCAGATGTGCTCACTCTGTTTATTCCCTCCTTCTGCTCGCTGTTCCGAGGACTTCTCTTTCTTCCTTTTCTTCTCTTTTACCCCCTCTTTCTCTTCCTATACCCCCCCCGACCCCTCCCTCCTTCAAGCAGCCCACATCAGTGTTCCCTGATAGTGCCTTTTAAGTGAGGCCTTTAATAGCCCCCAGGGCACCTTAGCATCCACTAAGATCCTGTAATAAACATCCACTCTCATTCTCTACAGCACGTGTGTGTGTGTGTGTGTGCAAGAAAGCGAGAGATTAGGTGCCTTGTTTTATCGCTCTTTGGATCAATTAACAATTAACTCTGTTACTAACAATAGCTGCACTGATGCGATGAGCGAGTGAGAGAGAGAAAAAAAAGAAAAAGCCATGCGCTGAGTGAAGCGAGACCTAAATAAAAACAACATGCTTCCTGCTTCCTTTTCGCGAGCCTCCACGCACTGATCCGGTTTTGCGCCCCCCCCCCCTTTTTTTCCATCACTTCTGCCTTCTCCTCACCTCCATACAAACGCTGTCATGTCTGCTGAGGCTGCTCCTCTCCCACAGAGCGTGACCCAGCCACAACCCCTGACCCTCCCTCTCCCAGACAGCACACTGATTCTCAGCTGCTCAACTCTACTGCTGCACCAGTTCATGAATCAAGAGCGTCGCGAGGGGGGACTCCCCCCACCAACGCCGTGGGTTCAGAACATACATGTTGGAGCATCAGCTAATCATGCACATGGCATAATAAAGCCTACATGTGCCGGCTTGAAAACACTGTCAACATATGCATGCCCAAGCATACACGCACATACCGCTTCTGATGCTCAAATACACCACAAATATGCCTACTACTGTCACCAATCACTCAGTTCATCCAGAATACTAATCGAATAATTGTTCGAGTCATTAATTGGGCAAAGATGCCAAACAATGTGGGGATTTTATGTCACTGTAACATGAATATCACACAAAGCAACTTGAGCTCTGAAATCGTCAATAAATTGATGTAGCCCCACTGCATGTCTCCACACGCACACATGCACACACACACTCACACACACTCACACACAAATACATAAATCTACACAGCTGCACACAATCCTGCCAATAACGGTCCTGTTCCGCCAAACAACTCACGGCTCAGATGTGTCCTGTTTAATCTGCAGCCTTCTCCTGTTTCCCATGCATTCTGGGCTGCAACAGAAGAAAGCATCCTAAATGTGACACTTGAACTTGTCAGAGCCGTTTTTGCAGGCTACTGTCAGCACTTTGGTATGTAGAAGGCTGATGACAAAGACATGGCCAGCGCCTGCCTGTCTCTGTCTGTCAAGGAAGCCTAGTTGCTCAACTTTCTTCTTCGAAGCGCGAACCATAGATTGATGAAGAATATTTAGAGCGCAGGGTTACATGTGCGCTGGATTTCTAAATTCATTATGTCAGAGAGTTTTACAACTCTCTTACGACTCTACAATTTACATAACACTATAGCCGATATGAAAGAAGGCAACTCAGTCACCCCTTAATTTGCTTTCTGGATTCATTCAGCCTTCTTCCTCTCAGTGATGAAGTAGTGGTGCTCCACCATGGTCAACATGGGTTTATATTGGACCAATTTACTGTGTTTCATTGTTGTCTAATATTATGTTTTGGATTACAAGGCTGTACTGTGTGATTTTACTGCAAACCCGTCTGCAAAGCAAATTTCCTTTCTGGGGCAATAAAAAGTTGAACTAGATTAAATGTTGCGGGCAGAGGGATGGAGGGAATAGCAGTCTACGCCACTAAGCGTCACCCAGTCACAAATGGTGCGAGTAGAGATGTCACTTTTCATTTTTGTTGTTTGCGGTGTTCTTCAAGGTGGAATGATCGGTGCAGTGTGTCCAGCTGTCAATATCAAGAGGTTTCCGTGTTGCTGCTGTTGTTGTTTTTCCAGATAGACAGCCCCTCCTCCTCTCTGTCCTTAACACCCTTCCACCTTCCTGCCGTTGAGAACATTCCTAAAACCAGACGGCAGCAGCAAGGTGTCTAAGCATAGGTGACAAAACCCTCCAGACTTCTGGGAAAACGGTCTGTATGTGTGCACGTGTCTCTTTTGTGTGTGTGTGTAGACATGCATACAGGTGTGCTTGTGTGCGCGTTTGTGTGTTGAGGCCTAGGGAACACAGTCTGGGCGGATGTATGAACATACTAGACCTGCAGGCGTCAACAAAGAGTTAATCACTCTTTCTCTACTGCAGGCGGAGGAAAAACCCACAGAGGAACCCTGTTATCTCACATATCATCGTTTTTTTATCTTTCTCATGCACAGTAATTTGTGAAAATAATTTGAGAGCCACAACTCATGAAGCACATGCGTATTTATGGTTTGCATCTATTTCTGAGAGGACCTGCGTCCTCTGTGTCCTCCATCTCATCAGTAATCCAGACTGTTTGGTAGCTCCTGTAATGGATCTTCTGTTTATCATAATTGCAGTCACAGCCTCTAATCTTACAGACTGGTTTTAAAAAAGGGCCACTTCGCAGACGCAGACGCAACTTAAATGCCGTTGTTTTATTGCGACAAAGACATGCAAGTCAAAGAAAACTTTCTAACGCGCTGTGTCTCGAGAGCTTGCTCTCATAAGATCTGGAAATACTAGTTGATATCTGGTTGAACAATAGTCCTCAATCCCTGCGGGGCTGACTCAGAGGAAAGGAAAACTGAAAGGGGAACAATCTCTGAAACGAAGCACACCAAAAACTAACGGCAGCTTGCAAGATAGCAGAAAAAAATGTGCTTTTGTTTTGGAGCATTTATGCTGAAATCAGAAATTCAGTGACAAACGCTAATGCAAATATGAAAAGCTGCTGTGAAACAGGGGGCTTCAGAGCTGTGCAAGCATGTACTGACCACAACAGTCACTATAGAAACAGGAGCATGATAAAAGCTTGCCACTGTATAAGTATTATTACCAGCAATGTAATAATTCTGCAGCTATGGTTACTATAAATGGCTATTCATTAATAGCAGCTTGGCAGCAGGAGCTAATAAGCCGGCATTCATTATTTCGACTGTCCGCTTCTCACCCCACAAAAAGTAGCCATTATTACATCCAATGATACATTTGTCAGGTAAACAGACACACTTGCTTTGACACAACTGGCATGTTTGCTTATTTGCTCTTAACAAGCGAGTGTAGCATCGTGTTGTGGAGGTGAGGAGCTGTATACACAAACCTCTGCAGTGCTTTTGATTGGTTGGTGCCATTTTCTTAGAATCTTCTCCTAAAATTAAGATTAAATTCTAATAAAAGTAGCTGAACATGATCTCATCACAGCTGCGATTGCATTACTCATTCAGTGAATCAACACCATTATGTCATTAATGCTATTTTACAGATTTTTTAAAAATTCCCTCTAGACATACACACACCTTTCCTTGCGTTGGCATGTCAAGCTAATGGATGCAACGGGTAAAAGAAAGCAAAGGTCTTTGAAAAGGGAGCTTTTGAAACACACTTTCTGGGAAGACGTGTTCATTACAACCCATGGTCGTGCCAGGTTCGTCTGGTCATGTGCCAGTTGGCAAATATCATTATCAGGTTATCTGCAGTTTGCCTGATAATGTTTGGAGTGTGAAAACATTACCTTAGATAACTGACTCATTGGGTATTGTAGGATCCTTGTGTTTTGTGCCCACGGGCTACTTTGCCATGTTCTGTCAAACTTTAAACAATATTATAGGTGTGCACAGATATGCTGTGTTTGCATGTATGAACTCCTTTCTGTGTGTACAAAGCAAGCGTGTCTTTCTCTGTCAAGAAGAAATAACTGAATTTCAACTCCGAGGCCCTGGGACTGGTCCAAAACTTGGCAGCGTGAAGCGGGCTCACTGGGGTTGGATATCATTTTCGTGCCAGTACAAACCTCTACCTGACTGGGGAAAGAAAAATGGGGGTTATGCTTAGCCAATTTTAGGTGTACTTTGGCAAACCACTTTGTTTAAAATTGTCTTTCTTCTGTAAATATAAAAACACTCGCAGTAGTGATGATGACAAAGCTTCCATTAAACAGTGTGTAAGCCACAGCATTAGGACAAATGTTCATTATCTGAATCCAAACTTTCTTAAATCTTAGAATCTTTAAAAAGAAGTCGCTAGCAATTCATCTGATATGTGGAATTATGGCTATTAGAGCTACTTGATCGAAGTCAAAAAAAAAAAAAGGTATTTGCTGGCGTGCAGGTGTAAATGCGCATAACCTTCACCCTCTGCACTCAAAACTGCTGCCTTCTGCTTACACCCAAACACCCATCCACTCGCACACAGTCACACATGCACACACAGAACATAAGCAAGGTGTTTTGCATGCTGTGGGATTTCCGTGGCCAGGTGACAGACAAACAAAACGGCGGCTGCAACTTGTGGTGGTGGTGGTGGTGGTGGTGAGGAGGGGAGAAAGGCGTGAGGCACACTGGGACACCTCCTCTCGCTCCCAGTGACCTCAAAAAGAAACTGTGACGGAGCGGCGAGAGACGAGGTCTTAATTACCTCGCTCTGTTTCTGCTGTGGCGGCGGAGTGTTTACATGTACATACACACAGACACACGCGGGGTGTTTTGAGTATGTGTGTGTGAAAAAGACAGGGAGAGTACTGTGTATACACCTGAATATACAGTTTTACAGAAACAAGCTCACAGTTGGGAGTCCACAATCTTATTCCTTTTTCTTTCTCTGAGGAGTGCAGAAACATCAAACACATCATCTCGGCTTTTGATCATGTTACACACTGATGATATCGCAACCCGTGTAACAGATACATATTATTACAACATGTGAAGCCATGAACAGCTGTGGTTTAATCTTACATCTGTGACCTATTGTCTGGATGCAGAATCAGTCCGGCTGCATTGTTTTGCACGGCTAATTCAAGTGAAATAGATCAACTTTTTTAAATTTATTTTTATCTTTGGTTCTCATTGGGGCCAATTATAATTAGCGTGGAGGGAAAAAAATGTGGGCATAAGGAAACATAATGACATGAAGGAGCATAAAATATCTAGGATTCGCTCGATTCGTCATGCCTCTCCAGCGAATACCCATCAAAGCCTATGTGTTCATAACTTAATTACAAAACACATCATAACCGCCAAACAGCCAAGATATTTCCAGGCATTACCACGATCACAGAAGAAGAAGAGACAGTTGTTTTTATTATTGAAAACATGCCAACTTGAGGATTGCGGAGGAGTAGAGAGGGTAGTTAGCCTCTGACAGCTACTGGGTTTTTTTTGGTTTTTTTCTTTTTACAAAATGCAGTGTTCTTTCTTTCCATTTCTTTCTTACTCATATTGCTACTTTCTATCTCAGTACCGCCCATCCTTCTGCGCACAGAACACAAAGAAGAGAGTGGCTGGCTAGAGTAGGGCAAACCGACCTTCCTCTCATTGCGAATTATGAGTGTGATCTGGTCAATTCCCCACAGAGACTACGTTTCCACTTCAAAAGAGTGGCTGTACGCACCCTGAATACCGCCAGCCCGCAGAAGAGCCATTCAGACCCTCGGAGGACCTGCAATAAACCCTGAGACTAATGGTGCTCAGATGATTCCAACACTAATGAAAGTGTTCACAGTAACAACCAAGCTTGTGCAAATCTAAACTTTGTGTGTAAATTACTGCTGGAAAGATGGGTTGATTATCCATCAGGCAAAAATGCCAAACGCTCCCTGGTTTTAGCTTTTTTTTAAAGTGGGAGGTTCTGCTACTTTTTGTTTCTGTGCCGTTTCTGTGAATATTTTTAGGTTCTGGGATCAACTACATCAAGCAATGTAAAGACACCACCTCTGGGAACTTGTGAAGGACACTTTTTGGTATTTCACAGACTACATTTTGACTAATCCTTAGTTTCAGCCAATGTTGAATCACTGCAAATCATAAATTGTGCAATCACAGACAAAGAAGGATTGATACAGGGTAGAAAAAAAAGGAAGGCAGATAAAAAGGATGACTAACACAGAAGGAAAGACAAAGAAAAAAAAAAGAAACAACTACAAGCTACTGTCTTTAAACACTTTTAAACGACAGACTGAACGCCAAAGGCAAATTCCTGAAATGATCAAGCGTATGAGGAGCAAAGGTCAAGGTCTGAGGTGCAAAGTTCAGTGCGGCCGTTATCAATAAAGACCTCCTGCGAGCGAGGAGCTCCTTACACAAATAATTAACGAGCCTGTGAGTCATACCGATGATTTGTGCATCAAAAAGGCTTCCAGCAGTTTCTGATTCGCACTATGTTTAGAACATAAACAAGTGTGGGCTGCAGTGGAGAGAGCATGACAGGCTAAAATATGCGCTGTTTTATCTGAAGCCAACACTTAGTGCTTAATACTGATCAGCAGAGATAGCCTGTTCCATGAAGAAAACAAAACACGGGTCTACACTTCATGGCAGTTTGCTGTAATTAAAAAAAACACACTCTCGCAGTGTTCATAATTGGTGCATAAATCTTTTCTTCTCTTCTTACAGTTTGCTTTGGATGTTGGCAGTGGTGAGGGGTGGGAAAGCGGAGGGTGGGCACATAGAAGGCGAGCAAATTTTCTTTGATTTGCTTTGAGTTAAAGGCCTCGTGGGTGAGACGAAGAGGGGAGAAAAAAGAGAAAGGAGAGGGAGAGCGAGCTGTCACTTTAAGCCATTAAGTCTCGCTATAAAACTCCTCCAATAAAAATGACAGCTGCAGCCCCTTTTCTCAAAAGGGGAGCAAAAGCATCACATCAGGAACACAAAACTGGACGGCCGTAAAAGACAAACTTGGCCAAATGCTTTTGGCGGTGTAATTCCACCAGCCCACTCCCACCACACACACACACACACACACACCCCTCCCGGCAGACACATACCCTCTCCCTGTATTACCTTTGTTCCTGAGTTACTGCCAGAAAAGGAATGTCAGTCTCTCTCTCCCACACACACACATGAATCTCGCTTTCTCATCAAAGACCATGAACTTCATTGATTTTAGGAGTGAGCGTCTGTGCGTGTGTGTGTCTGTGAGAGAGAGTGAGCGTGTATGCTCAGGGGTACCTTATGTTCCCCAGAACAGAAATCACCACAGAGTTTAGTTCCACCGAATTAAGGAGAAACAACAAACGCCTCTGTAGCAGGTGGTTAAACAGGAACTTTTCAGCAGTGTTAAATTAATTGTAATCTATCAAAAGAGGAGGTTTCATGGAATTGTGACTCATGGAGTTTCAACGCTGGTCAGAATGAAACATTTCTATAGACATACATCTGTCATTCTATTACTTAAATGTTTTAGGTCATTTTAAAGAAAACTGTTGATGTATTTTGGAAAAAAAAAACACCTCTTGAACATAAACTGCTTTATTAATCGATGAATTATGAATGACAAAATGTACATTTCACACAGGAGTCTACATGTTGTCTGGTCGATTTTTATTTAAATTGCACAAATTGATCTGACGGCTTTACAATCTGAACATACTGTATAACACAGTCCATCCTCAGAGCCCCGATAAGGAAACCTCAATAAATCAATATAACCAATGCAACCATGTGCAACATACAGCAGCTAAAACTTCATTAAGGAGAACTACTTAGGTGCTGACATATTTGCCACAGAACAATCAACCAAACAGAAAATCAATACCTACACATCATCTGACTTAGAGGGGGAAAAAAGGGCTTTTCACCTCAGCAACGTTCTTTCCTTCCACAGCCACGTTGCTTAATTCACTGACAGATTGTCACGATCGGCCTCATACTGCTCATGACAAAAGGACACAGTCTCCTTTCAATGTCATCCCTTCAGTCTTCACAGCTTAATGTCAGATAAGGAGGTGGTTGGGAGAGGGTGGGAGTGGTGGTTGATGGTGGGATCAGGCAGCACATCACTATACAGCGCTGAGAAATATAGTGCCAAAGGGGCGGATATCGTCATCACAGCCAACAACCGATCTATAATTGCGAAATGCACTGGCTGTCATTTCAAACAGTTGCATGTCAGAATTTCTAATGCGGCACGACAGATAATTACACTTGAGTAAGCGGCTAATCGATACGTTCAAGGACTTCGCAGATAGCGGCGTCCTTGAAGTGGCCAATTAACAATCAAGTGAACCTTTGATGGAGCAAGTTTAAATAGAAATGGTGATTTCAGGACCAACAGATTAAGACTATAGGGGATGAAAAAGCTGCTGATCCAGCATGAGGAAAAGATGTGAGCCAACAGTGCTGGGAGAAAAAAAAAAAAAAAAGTGTTCCTCCTCATTTAAACAATTGAGTGCTGAGCCTTCCAACAACCACATAGGCCTCCTGTATAAGTGCCTGCATGGGCTACTCTGGTGCACATTTAGACAGACTTGAAACTTGAATCACTTTCAGCGTGGACACACAATACAGTGCACCTGTAATAACAGCCTGCTAGTGTGTGCAACACTGGCGGTTTAGCGTATTTTTGGGAAAGCCACATAAAGGCCGTTGTGGTGACAGTGTCAGCGAGGCAGGGTCTGTAACAGAAGAAAGCCGCCCCGGCATCTCAGAAGTCCCCCATGAATCTCCTCGGTGCATCCAGGCAGCTGATGATACGTGTCGAGGTGTAACATGACGCCCTCATGAAAGAGCATGTAGACACAATAAGAGGGCTCGCCTGCAGCTCTGAGCTGTATCTGTGCTACAGGGGACAAGGGTCCGCTCTGTTCACTTGGACAAACTTACAGTAGCGTTCAGCATTAATCATTTACAGCGCGGTGTGTGCTTGTGTGACCGTGTGTGTGTGTGACCATGCGTGTTTAAACTGGGAATTAAAAAGGATCCCTTATTAAAAAATTAGACTTAATGCTTTGAAAACAGAGTGATTCATAAATAAAATTAGGACATATCCTGTGTTACTGTTGAAAATTAGAACAGCTGTGTAAATGCTGCCTTTTTCCTTCAAGTCTGCTTTCTGGGGAGAAATAAATTGAAGCATGAAAACTGAATGGGAATGTTGCCACTTTCCTCTCTTGAAAAACACACAAGTGCCAATTTCAGTACCTGTCCAACACTCAGACATGACAACAGATCCTAGATCCGTTATCCCACACCTGTGTCACCTGTAACTGATGAGAGGCTGCCACTAATGTCTACTGTGAGCACAGTTTCAAGAGACAAACTGTTAATAATAAAGTCAAGCAACTTTGCTCGAGGACAGCGCCAAGTTGAAATCTCAATCTTTGAATGCTGCTTTGGTTCATTTTTTTTTTTCCGCCAGCTATTCATTCAAAGTCAAACGGAAGCAAATATAGCCTCAAGTTAAACCATGAAGTCACGTGAGAAACAGGGACAAAGCTTATTTTTAAAGTTACCAGACGACTTTGAGCAAACACACAAACAACACCCGCACAACGCATGGGGCTATCTTACAGCATGCACATGCTAAAAGAGTAAAAAAGAAAGAAAGAAAGAAAGAAAGAAAGAAGAAGAAAAGAAGCAGTTCGTTCAAGTTGAAAACATTGTGACTGTTTCTACAGTATTTTCAAATGTGGTCAGTCGGAGTCGTTCCCGCGGGTGACAAACGTTACAACACAGCTTAGCATTTTTCTTTACGACGCAAAGTGACGTAGAATAAAAGTTTTAAGTTGAAGTACATTTAATTGCAGCGCACGCGAGGTACGCGCGCAGCTTATCACGAGCGAGATGTCACTCCGTATCAAAGAGACATGTCATCAGCTCAAAGAGCAGCTCATGATATGCAACACAGACATGATATATCTGGGTTTATTCTGCTGAGAGCTGCAAGTCCACGTTGGTAAAAAAAATATTAAATAAGACAACGTCCGCTACAGCTCTAAACATGTTGATGCATTTGGCAACACGCACGCGCTGTCAAAAGAGGAAAAAAAAAAGAAAGAAAAAAAAACACCGCACGAGGACACGTTTCACACTATTCTGACGATGAAAGTCATATCAAAACCCACATATTTTACACACAGCAAGGCTTTGTCATTAAACAAACAAACTTACCCAATGACAAGAATGGTTTGGTTTCCATGTCTGCCTGGTAGGTTAGCTCATGCCAGCTGAGACGACCGCGTTTGGGAGTTTTGCACAGGCTCGAGCAGACCAGACCAGGTCGCTGCTGCTGCTGCCTGCCGCTGCTGCTGCTGCTGCTGATGTGGTCCTCTTCCAAGTAGACTTGGCTCGAAGCGGTAAAAGTGACAGGTCGATGTCTGATAGTCTCGGAAGATAACCTAAATGTTTCTACCTCTGTTTGCTCACTCAGCTGCTGCGCTCTCACTCCTCTCCTCTCTCCCTCTCGTGCTTCGGTGTACAACAACTCCAACTACTGGATCCGCACTGCAAAAGGGACCTGTGCAGGGGGTACTCCCACCAACGTAGACCGAGCTGCAGCGACGCCACTGACAAGAGCCTCTTCGAGAACTTTGAAATGAACTGCACAAAAGAGAGTAAAACACTGAGTGCATTTGATCCAGGGTGGGGGGGGGGGGGGGGGGGGGGGGGACTCTACAGATTTTCCAGGTAGAGTTCTTTTCTTTTAGACGCTTTTTCAGCTGAGCAGCTACTTACTCTTTTCACTGCTTATCTCCTGTTATTTTAACCTGGTCACATCTGTTGAACCAGGGCTGTTGGCTAGATGTTTTAACTGCATCTGCAATTAGCTTATCTATCTCTCTGCTACAACATCAATAAAACAAAATAAACTCCACTCACCTACACAGTAAAGTTAAGAGTTTGATAGCATTTTATCAGTCTGAGTCTGGAACTAAAAAAATCCCAGAGATGACTAACACTCAAGTCCTGCCTGCATGTTTGGTATTTATTAAATGAAAACCTAAATGTTTTGTGCACTCAGATCCAGATGTGGTGAAAACTTTTGTCCATCACAAAGAGATCTAAATCTGTCTTTGGCGTGTCTCCAAGTCAAAAACACAGTACGTTTTCTGATGAAACAGGCACAATAATAAAAATAAATTATGAACAGTTCTCTCACTGTTGCCAATTTGTAAATAAGTTGGTGAAATTTGAAACGGGAGATCATAACCCATTCCTAACAATGAGATATTGTGTTTATATTGGGTAAAATAACAATATTAAAGTAAATCCAGAGCAAGACAATTGTGCAAGCTAAAACGTTAATATCAATATTTTTCTCAACCCTCCCCCCCCCCTCCCCCAATTCTACATCTGTTAATGTTTACTAAATTCACTGTGATCTGCCAACATGGCACAAAAGGGGAAAAAAAAGAAAAAAGCTATGAATTTATTGCAGATGCATCAAAGTTTGGGGCTGATTCACATAAGCCCCCATCGGCTAGCTTTACAGCGAGCGGCAACACGCTCAATTTGCATAACTCTCACTGCATCTGTGCGATGCTAGTTACAGATCTCTGCTATTGTTCTTGCTGCTGTGTCTAGCTCTGGCCATGACACTTTATTCCTAATTCAAGCCGCATCCATCTTGTGTGCACCTTCTCCCTTTCAGCACTCAGTCCTGCACACACACACACACAGGAGGCACATGTTTCAGGAGAGTGAAAAATGTCCCTTTCTTTGGCCCAGATTGAAGGAGAGTACCACAGATGCAGGCTTTACATTTACCCCCATACTATAAAATCCCTTATGCTGTGCATATAGGAGTGATGCAGGGTATATATACATCTCCTGCAGCCATCCTCTAGGCCCCTGTGATAAGCCTGCTCCTATTAAGCACTTGAAGGTGTTCGCCACGTTTGTACTGAGGCGAGATACATAATTAATGCAATGCATGGCACATCAAAGATCAAAGGCAGTTGTGCAAAAAAAAAAAAAAAGAGAAAAGTTAAGTCTGACTGGGCACTGATTCAAGGTGTGTTTGTGTGCATGTGTGTGAGAGAGAATGTGTGTGTGTGTGTGTGCATGTTTGTGAGAAGAGAGATCGGTTGATCATTCCACACAAGGCCCTGCTTTTCTCTGAATATCTCTTTTATCTATCTTCCTCGAAAACAATTATCAATCATCAGACAATGTCATGTTAGCACGACAATGTTAAGTGACTTAAGTGGCTGGGTAAATGCTCATCAGAGGGGGGAGGTAGGGAGGGAAGAGCAGCGATTGGACAACCTATTCTTCCTCGGTTCAGGAGGCTGTCTTGCCTCGGGCCTTCGCTCTGTAATAGAAGACAGACACAACACGGCCTTTTTAAACACCTCGATCATGCCGGGTTCTCTCATCTGCCCGCTAGAACGAGCTATTTAATCCTCAACTTGGGCCATGATTAATAGCGGTCTGACCCTTCACCTCCATCCATATAAATTCTCTGGAGACTGTTTTGGCTCTCCTTGACGTCTCACACCTCTACTTGCGGAGCTTCTCAAGTCTATACTTAACTCTTAATTGCGATATCTCCAGGCTCAGTTCTTTCTTACTCTTTTTCTGTGTTTTTTCTCCCCTTTAAGCAATGCGTTTGGTGCCCTCTGGGGATTGGAGACCACCGTCACGATACACTCCGCTATGGTGGCTTTGACAGTCAACCTCCTCCTCTTTCTCCCTCTCTTAAAGTGGGTGATAAATGAGACAAGGGCCTTTTGGTCTCCTTTGTACTTTGACCATTCACAACAAGCTCATCCGTAAAAGCGATTATGGCCTCTTTTCAGTGGCAATGACAATGGTTTCCAGTCTTGAGGAATGTACGGGTAAATATACACCACAATTTTTTTCGATTGTTTAGTTAATACAAGGTCAGAAAATAGTAATAATATGCTATGAGTCTATGAGTCTAAGGTGACGCCTTGAAATAGTTTGTCAAGCCAACAGTCCAAAACTCAGTATTCAATTTTACAATGATATAAAACAGATAGTTTTCCAATTCAAGATTCTGGAACCAGCCAATAGGTGACTGTTTCTCTTGATAAATGGCCTATAGTTATCAACGAATCATTTTAGAACTACTGGTATCCAACTTTTTCAAACTTCATATTAAGCCAAACCTCTTAACGTAATAGAGGAAACTACTTAAAGCTAGTAGTCGGACACATAGTTGATTTGGTTTTTATTCGGAGGAAATGCCTGACGTTTGATTCCACTCCAACGTGGACATGATTGAGGGCTGAGGAAAAAGGTGTGCTCCGAGGAACACAAAAGCATGTGAGATCATTAGGGCGTTTGCTGAGGTGTTCAGCATTGTCCGCCCCGAGGGAAGGTCTTGATCGTCACAGCCCCGGGTTCACATTCCTTAACCCCAGGGTCAGGGCTTTGTCTGAGGATAGCACTGAGGCAACTTCCCCTGCGGAAATCAACAAGAGCTGACACACTGAACACTAGAGACGCATACAGAGGCAGGAAGAGGGACCGCCACACACACAGAAGCACATACATGGTCATAAACATGGCTATTTCGTCTAAAATTCCAGAAAACTATAAAAGAGCCATACCAGTCTATGTTTTTAGCACATTAAATACAAGTCACATAGGCTTAGTCATACTTAACATTTTTGCTGACCACTTTGGAATACATGCTGAACAGTTTGAGACCACATTATAGCCTGATTATCTAAACCACTTCATTTGGTCATAAAACCAAAACTGAGTGCATCTGAAACATGAGTAATAATCTCTCATTGCACAGGAAAACTGTGGGAGCACATAACTACTGCAAGTACGGATGTTCCAAATTTTCCTCTGTAAACCATGAGGAAACTTTGCAAGAAATATAATCTTTTTGTCAGAAGACTTCTTTTAAGTGATGTCGCCAGATCCCAAGATCTGAGGAATTAGCTCGGTAACTACAGTGTCTTGATCACTGCAAGGAATAATGGCCAAATCAATGAAAAGAAGACCCAAGCTGTAAGAAACTGTGATAACTCTTTAAATGGATATCAGGTTGAAGAAAATCTGTAATTCATTACTGAGTAAAAATAATGTTACTTTGACAAAAATGAATGCAGACTTGGTGATCACTGTGGTGGTTTTATACGGCTTAAGTTTCAAGAGTGTGCAAGTCAGTTTTTGCGCCGTACTGAAATGAATGAAATCAAATGAATGCTTGGAAAGAGAGTAGAGAGTAGGAAAAAAAAGACAAATTTCAAAATCATTTCAAAGTGATTTATATTAAATGAGCTAAAACATGCAAAACCACTAAAACACAGCAGCAATGTTTTGGACTATATCTTCCCTCAGGGTTTCTGACATTTTTTTTATTTTTTATTCCACAATGGAATAAAATAAGTAAACATCTTAAACAAAGATATCAGAAACAATTTCTGGTTTCCAATGACGTGCCTACATAGCGCATTTCACCCCATGTGTGCAGTGTCACTTTGCTCTGCTCTGTTTTCACAGACAGAGTTCATTTCATCGAAGGTGATAAGAGCTTTGCGGATATCTGCCCATCAAATCCGTCTGATGGATGGCATGAATCCAGGCGCGGGGCCAAGGAATGGTAGTTTAAAAAGAGAAAAAAAGAAACGCACAATATTTTCCTAAATGATCAGAGCCCATTCTGCTCAGGGCTGTTATCAATATTGAACATTATATCAGCTGTATCACTGACTCGCCATGCTGGGTTTTGAACGCTGCCATGGGCTGACGAGACTCCCTGAATGGGAGCGTCTGAAGCCCAGGCATGCATCATTCTTTAATATCGTATTAAAGTGAAATTGGCTACATTTAAACAGACACAGCGATAAATCTAGTCAGCACTTGGCAGATGCTGGTTTTATCGCAGTGGGGAGAATCACCGTCCCTGCAGAGCATCATCTTCCTACCTACGATTGAGTCCAGCATTATTGCACAGTGATGGAGCTACTGCGCTGCTGGAGACGACAGATTGAGAGGGTGAATTATGGCTGTGCAAAGGGTTGAAGGTGTAGTCAAACATTCTTTTTTTTTTTTTTTTTGGTCTAGAGTTGAAAGAGGTGATGTGAGTGCACCCTGGAAGGTTAACAATGGAATTCAATTCACAAAACTGACTAAATTTTAATATCATAATCAATAATGTGCAGATTATAATGATGCGTTTTCAGATTATGATGATTTTTTTAATCATTTACACCAAAATCTGTTGAAAACATTGAATTTGTTTTGATAGAAGATGTTGAAAATGTTCTCCCTGTTATCATCTGAAAAGCATAAGTCAAATATCTATGTGGTGTCACCTTCAGAATGTCCTTTTAGTAATCCATCCAAACCAAGCACTTATTTTTAGCCAACATGTCTCCAGCGTGATTGCTGTGTGCAGACATTGAGAATCTGGGTGCCTGATCACAGTTTTTTTTTTTTTTTTTTTATTATCAAATTCCTGCATTACCATTACATGTAATCTGTCACTCCACATACTTCAGTTTAAGTAGGTCTACATCACATTACAAAAGATCCGTCTTATCCCAAGCCCTCATTCACACAGATATCCAGGTCTGTTTTACGAGGACAATAGAACTACCAATCCTGTTGTTTTTCCTGTCGTGTGATAAATGTTACAAATTTCTGTGCAGAGATTTGTGGCCAGAATGTGCTGGAAACCACCAAAGTGTTGACTGACTAGATTCACTGGAGTCACTAATTTACATTTTGCAGAAATATATTTTTTTGGCTTGCAGTTTTGCTTTGCAAAGCTCAGCTGCTTTGCACTGCATTGTTGCTGAGCCTGCTTCCTAATCCTGTTGGCTAAATGCTTTGCTGCGTGGTGACTTGCAATCAGAGCACATCTTGCAACAAAACAGTGGTCCTATTTCAGTTTTATAGGCTGGAAGATTTGGAGGCGGGATAAATGACCTGCTGGATTAAGTATATATTTTTGTATTTGTTACTTTAAAAAATCCCTTTACACTTATGTGCTTTAATGTGCTTTAGCACCATGTAGGATAACCAAGTGCACCAAGATTTGGAAACATTACTCATCTAAAAAAAATGATAAGAGACATTAGAATTGAATAGAAGCAGAAAAATTAAATTAAAAGTTCACATTAACACGTTTAATGTAGGTATAAATCCCGTAAGCCTGATATTGGATCTGATATTGGTTAATAGATGTGTCCTATGTGACTTCCTCTCCAGTCAGACACTCAGTCCGTACAGCTGGGAGAGAGCGCAACACTGTTGGACTTCAGCTGGGTAAACATTCCCCACAGAGGCCAGAGATCTTGTGTACACACAGGGCACAGCGCACGTTCAGCAAGGGGGCCTCACGGCCGCCACAAGGATGGATGGTCTAACCAGGCCAGAGTCCATGTGGGCACAGCAGTCAGGATATGACAAGAGACCCCATCTGCTGAAACCATTAAGCTCTGATGTACCGATACCAGCTCTGGTTAGCGCTTCCACACCTCTTGCCTCCACGTGTTTGCAAAGATGCATACGCGCGCAGGTCGGTCTGTTACGCGATCCTCAGACCGCCTGTGAAGGAAATAGACTCAATGGTGCTTGAAAGAGACAGAGAGAGTCATTTCACTGAGAGGAACATTAGAGTGAAGTGCAGTAACAGGACACCCACAGGACACCTACAGACTAGCGGTGACAGACGCGCACACATGCGTGTAAGACTGTAGCTAATAATAAACCTCTGTGAGTCAGACGGATGTGATAGAGATAATACATTTTCCTTTGCCAAAATCAAAGTCATTTTTCCTGTATTTGAAAGGAGGCTTGTGGAGATATTGGGGCTAGAAATTAGGTGTGTGTGTGTGTGTGTGAGGCCCAGTTAGCCCTGGGAGTAACAGTGATGCTATTTGTCTGTATTAACCCCCTCAGGGGAGCTCATGCTGCTGCTGCTGCTGCTGCCAGTTAGACATCCCACATTCACCATCTTCATCTTTTACAGTATTCAGACCTCTTCTTTCTTAGCATGTCAAAAAAGTAGTAGATTTCAGTGAAATTTGGAACGTTAGTCCATTGGCTGCGGGAAGAGATTTGTTTTCAGTGGATAGCACCACCATGGAAGCATTTATACAGCGTCTTATTTTCACCGCAATGTGTGTTCAAGACCATCGCAGCACAGCTTAACCCGCCTGCTCACACAAGCTCTGCATTGGGTCCTGCAGGACCCGCGGAATCCCAATGCAGTCTCTTCATGCATACCTGTCGGTAAATTACATTCTCTTACTCTGCATTTAATGATAAAACTTTGATTCGATTTTTGTAGATCTTTTAGCTAAATGATGTCGTTTGCCTTGTTTGGTCATCATCAGCCACCGTCCATCGAATGTGTATCCATGGTAATGCCAATGAACACGCTTGGGTTGAGTCTAGTTCACAGTCATGCAAGAGGACTTGTTTGATGTCTGATCTGTTATGTGGTGTTTATCTTTAATAAAGCAGGAGTTATTTAAAGGCAGTGTGTTCAGTGACTCACACATAAAGGAAATCATTTCTACAATTTTCATCCCGATAAAATCCCACTGTTTATGTTTTGACCGCCTGCGGCAAAGTTTAAACCACCCACTCCCATAAGATTGGCATTGGGTCCCTTGGGATGTGCAAGATCCCAATCCCAGTGCAGTCCTCTAGCACAGATGCAACATTTCTTTGGTTGAAGATCTTTTTTTTTTGTACACGGCTCGCCCATTTCTGCCAAAAGTGATTAGATGCCAGTTGGACTTTTGGTAAAACTGCCTTTTCAACACTGTCAAACAAATTTCATACAATTAAAACCAGATTTGGTGCATAAAAAACTTGGGTGAGGCTGAAAAAACAAATCCTCCAAACTAAACAATAAAATACGCTCTTTGTCCATGTCCTCTGGATCTGACAGCTCTTCTAACAAGATGATATAATTTGTCCGTGCCTTCCAAAACCATTACAAATCCCTGATGAAAAGTATTATATGAAAAGTATTATGATGTCACAAGTTTAGGCTCAAAAATGACTTGGTTGGGTTTATAGAAAGATCATGGTTTGGCTTAAAATAAGTACTCGGGGCAGCTTCGTCACCATAGTTACAATAATCATCATTTGGTTAAGGTTGAGGGCAATTGTGGTCATGCTGAAAAAACAAATAATGCTGACACGTGACACGAATCAACATAATGTGTTTCGGCAAAAAGTTGATAGAATTTTGCAACATGACAAATGAGACTGACTCACCAAAAACTTCAACAATTCAACAAAACAATTCATCCTTGTACAGAGCCCTAATTTTTCCAGACAAGATCTTGGCATTCTCCAAAAACCATGCCGACCATACGCCAATCGTGATTGGCTGTCATTGTGCGTATTTTGAGGCAGATCCAGGTACAGAGAAATCAATCACATTAAAAATGTAGAGGATTGTGTGGCCTTGGCAGAGGAAGGCACACTCTGGGTGCTTGTTCTTATTTTAATGTTTTTTTCCCCCCTTTTTTTAATCAAAGAGTGTGTTTTCGAAAGGATTTTGTGGACCTTGGGGTCATGCAACTCACTCAACTCATTGAAGATCATTAGAATTTTAAATTCTCAAAAGTCAAGCAAGAAAAAAGAACTTATTTCCAAACTTTTCATGCAAGAACAGCTTCATCTTGTCAGCAGACTACTAGAGAGCCTCCCCTCCTTCCCACATTATCTGCCTGTGAACTGTGAGCATAGAGCTGGATGTGTTTGTGTATGTGGGTGTGTGTGTGTGTCTGAGCCACACTCTCATTGTGATTTACAGCTCCTCTCACACTCTCCCCTTCTGTCTGCTGGTCAACTGCCATGGTGAAGGCGGCTACAATGGCCGGCTACGAAGCACCATAAATCTGGACACTTCCTACCACTGTCTCCCACTTCAAGGGGAAGCCTGTCCTGTTGCAAACATGATTAACCCTCTTCCTCTCTGTCCACAACCCCCTGCACACACACACACACACTCTCCAACCTCCATCCTCCCTCCCCTCCCCAACAAGAGGCCATGCTGCAGGGTAAAAAAAAACAGGGCCGCCTTCACACCTCAGAGGCAAGGAACCTTGCAGATTTACCATCCCTTCCCTGCACAGGAAATAACTAATAAAATATAACCTGCACGTTGTATTGGACCTATAAAGAATGCATGTAAATAAAAAAAAAAGAAAAGATGGTAAAAGTAAACAAAACAATTCATGCATGGAGTTCATCCTACACAATATGCTTTGTATAAAAGCTAACGCTTTTTTCTTTAAGTTTTTATCAAAGTGCTTCTCTTCGCTCAATGACAAAGCAAGATAAAAAAGTTTTCAAAAGGCTTTGACACCACAAAAGACAGGTTCAAGATGAGTGAAGCGATAGTCCCAGCATGCCAATTTGCAGCTTAGTAAGGAAGTTTGCTTGGTGCTGAGAGGGTTTAGAGCAGGAATAGAGACGTGTTGTCATTGAGACGCCTGAATGCATCAATGAAATTTCAGATGAAAAGGAAAGGGAGGTGTGCTGTCAGTGGAGAGTGGGTCCTTCACTGAATTGTGGCAGCAGACTATAACATGAGACTTCAACTGAAGCAACAGTCTGTAGTGTGCGTGAGCCCAGAAACAAAACGTACACACCCACTTTAAACACACATAAACAAGCAGTCATGATCACCCATATACACACAAAAGGACACACACACAATCTTAGATATACGCCGCCTACTTACACGCATATGTAGACAGACACAGGCACATTTAAATGCACACTCATTATTCATGGAAAAACACAAAGATGCTTGATCTTCTTGCTGTCAGTCAAGCTCTTACTCTGTGTTCCACTTGAGGGCACATTTTTGGAAATCAAGCTGAGTCAGTCAAAATTCTTTACAAATAAGACTTTTCATGCTGATTACTAAATTATTCCAAGTGGTACAACTGGTTGGCTGGTGAACAATTTATTACCAGGTCTAAACCGTTGGTTGCCTTAATTATGTGCTCCCGTGAACCCGTATATTGAAGCTACTGTAAAACATATAATTTAATATAGAATATAATTCTTCATTTACATGTCTAGCTCTTAAATAGTATGGTTCCTTTAATAATGGAGATAATGTTGAGCCAACATTTAACTACAGCACTGAAGACTTAAATAAAATCAGATGTCTTTTAAAAAAGGTCAAGTAAGATCATAGCCGTGCCATAAAGATAACACATATGGGAAAACCATTTACTTTTTCTCATAGCTATGAATAAATATAAAATAATAAATAAGGTCTGACACTGTAAATACCTTTAGACTTGATGAAATGTTGCTTCATTTTATAACAGAGCCTAAATAAAGAATCATTCGTGATGTGTGTATGCTGACAGTCTAACTTCACAGAAAGTCTTGTTTCCCACTCACTTAATCATCATATGAAGATAGTGTATTGAGTAAAATTGTGATGTGGAAGTATATTGAGCTGCTTGGGAATTTGAAACATTTCCAGCATGAGGGATTGTGTTCTAAATGTGAAATAGGTGTTTATAATAGGCAGTTGTGTATTCATGTCTGCTAAATGACGATACGCATCTGCTGCCTGTATCAACATGGGAAATCCTGTATATACTGTGAGATGGCATAGGGATGTATATTGTATATATACAGTACTGTACAGTACAAGTGGCACTACACTCCTAAGTTAGATTCTCACAGATAACTACTCTAATATTCTGCTACACTGATTTACACGAGCAAGAAATGGACCCGTACAGTATTTTAATAGAATGGAGTCCAATATTTAATTCAATTTAAAAAAATCATAACAGAAGTTATCTTATGACACTTTCCATATAGAGCAGGTCTAGACTGTACTCTTTATTATACTATTTACAGAGACTCAACAATTCCCACCATGAGCAAGAACTCGCCGAAGGTTTCAAGAAAAAACTTACTTTTAAGAGGCAGAAACCTTGAGCAGAACCCATGGTGGGAGGCCATCTTCTGCAACCGGTTGGAACAGTAAAAAACATTTTAAATATGTGGTGTGTAGTCTGATGCATTGCCAGTGTCCAAAATTACCACATAAAGGCTGTTTGATAACAAAGCATTGTTGTAATATATTACAATTTCTGCTAATATGTCAAGTATATATCTGCTTTTTATTCTTTGTACAGCTGGATTCACATTTCTGGATTGCAAAATTATTGAAATTTGAAAAAAACTGCTAGTACCAGTCCCACTGGGAATCAACACGTTTGTTTGTATTATCGCACGCGTATAAAAGTTTATAGAAGATTGTGTGTAGAATAACAAGGCTCATGTAGCACGGTGACGACATTCATGTTGCTGTTCTGACATGAATACAAGTGCTACATGTACTGATGTTTGAACAACATTCTGAGTATTAAAGTAGAGTGTGCATCTATTGGCTCTAGGGCACTTCTACCACATGCTGCAGAGCCCTAATGACTGTACTTCAGTAAATCCAATATTCCAAGATTTAACCCTGAAAAGATTCTGTATTAATAGCATCGCAAAATACAAAGTAAACAACCACGCAGTATAGGTGAAAGCCAATAGTGATGTGTCATCATGATGACTAATCCCCATGTCCTCTTTTCTTTGTAAACAGGTCTCAGTTTTGTGTGTTGTGGGCGGCAGAGACATGCTACTCTGATCAGAAATTATTCAACTGAGACTTACCTCCCCCCTGTCTTTACCGCTGCTCCTTCGCTAATAGAAAAACACCGGTGTCATGAGCCCATTAGCCACATAATGATTTACACTAGAAAGACCTGTGAAGGAGCCACCACCTGCTCCCATGCTCTTTTTGCCCCCAATTCCCCTCCTTCCTCCACCTACGTCTCAAACTATGATGAGGTCATTATGTCATTATTACAGTAATGCCATCAATGAAGTCCCAAATGCGATAACAACACCTGTTTGATCCACCCTAGGGGACGTACTCAGCAAGCAGTCGGCGTCTTTTATTTATTTATTTTTTTTATTTTTGGCTTAGAGGAGAAGATAAATAAGTGATGGAGCAACACTGTTTATGCAAATCTCATTTCACATGCATCTTATGTCCTGCCACGCTTTCTTGGCAGCGCGCAGCTGAGATTGCGGGGCAAGTGACAGCGCAGAGGCTTATTATGACTGATTTCCTCTGTAATGATAATGCGATTGAGCACACTGTTTGTGACGAGCACAAAGGGGCACATGAATAAGAGAAGGTTTGGAGTTAAAGTGTGAACGATCAGGAGGAATTTTTTTTGAGTCAGCCTTCTTCTCCCCAGGCTTATACAGTAGATACGTTAAAGCGTGTTTTACTTCCTGGGTAGAGTACAGTCTGCTCTGTGTGTGTGGATGGATCACACACCATATGGAAGTCTTCAGTGGGTGAAGTCAGCTATTGTACTGCAGTGATGTATGAGTGTATCTAATGGATTGCTGTCAACATGTGGTATTTATTGTATATATTGTGTCACTCAGCTCTCACTCTCCATTGTTTGCCTCACACTCCTCTTGCTTTTTAACATCTGGTGAGTGGAGACACTGCGATGCACAACCATGCAGGGAGAAGTCTGAACACTGCAAACCCTCAGAAGACTTTAAAATGTCACAAAAAAGCAAAGATTCAAATTGCTTCTCACAAACAATCACAACTTCCCACATACTATATCACTCCTGTAACTTTAACTCATTTGTCCTTGAATAAATTGAATCTTACAATGTTCCTAACAACTCATTTTTCATTTTCTGTTAGGGCTTTGTATCATTTTTCAGTGCTAGAACAATACCAGAGTTTCAGTTCTGATCCCAAAACAACACTGTTGTCAGTTCTAGTAACAAATGATACTTTATTTGATACCTTCCTTTTGCAGAATATAAACAAAAGGCAGCCATACAATTAGCAACATTATAAATGCCTGCAAGTATTGATTTGTTTGGCCATGGTGATTGTAAAACCACACTGATATATTATCCCCTCTTAAATTAATACGGCACATGCATTAGCAAACAGTAGCTTATTAACACACCCAACAGATATGGAGCATAATATTTGGAGTTGTATTTTTGGATACCTGATGTGCTTCAAGACCAAGGTTTACTCTTTTAGCTCTTTTTTTGGTCTCCACCAACTCCTGAGGGAAGTACAGTATCTGATCTTTGGCTGCTAAATTCTCCACTTTGTTCCCCAGCTAGTCCAGTCCAGTCTGTGGTTACATCCAGGCAACAAAAGTACTTTTATTAATGCTGGGGGAAAGATTGTGGTTTTAGATAAACATTTGACAGCAATAATAATATATTTATTTATAAATATAATTATAAATACAGTTTTTATTCCATTAAACAAGATCTTTCCCTGACCTTAACCAAGTGCTGCATTGTAGAAGTATGTGTAGAAGTATTTCTCTGGCTCCTTCCACCCAATCACGTCAACGTTTGCACGTCTTGCATGTTGTGACAGCGTGAATGCTATCCATATAGCAGATAGAGACATACCAGGCCATGTCTCTTAGCCAAGACATGGCGTAAAGGTAATGCATCACAATCACCAAAGTGACTCTGACCATCTGAAAGGACATAAACACCACCATCATAATCTGACCAAGCATTCAATGTTTTTGTTCCTTGACAGTTTTCAATACTTGGGTCAATAGAAACATTTTGATTAGTGCTTAAAGGGTAATAAGGTCTAATATCCAACCCCTTCTAGTTTCATTGAACTATTATTTAAGCCACAGCTTAAATACAAGGCCTCTGACACAGGTTAAAATACAATGTTTACAAAAAGCTTAGAAAATAAAATGGGCCATGTTATGAATGGGTATTGGTTTTACAATTTACAAGCGAGCATCCTCAAATCCACTTGTTTTCAGCAGCTGTTTGTTCTATCTAATCATCAAAGTGTTTCTGATTCAATGTCAGTGAATTTGCTTATAAAGAGGTGTATTAAATGAATATCAAGAAGCGTCTGTGTATTGCGTCTCACTGAAGATCCAGGCAGAAGCTCAACATCAAAGCGTAATCACCCTATCACACGTCCACATGTTGGACAGATACCTCCACTCTGACAGAGCTGCTGTCATTTACATAGCGCAGCAGAAAGACAGAATCAAAAGGCAAGGACATCAAAAAGCTGCCAAGAATTTTTTTCCCCCCTCGTCATTTCATTTCTGTCTTTCCAACCTCCCCCCCCAACTCCTAATCATCAACCAAGCGGATTAGCATGTCACTGCTGGGTATCCCATTCTCCTTCAGAGGGGCCCCTTATTTTTTTTTTCTCCCTCTTTTTCTCTCTTCTTCTGGGGAATCTGCCATTTCATCAGAGCGTGCAGGAGTCACCAGTCGGCTAACTTCATTGTACAGATGGGGTCAGGGGCAGGTCAGCTCCCAGGATTCTCCAGAAAGGAGAGGCCCTGGCCTGGCTATGCCCTGCGGTCTGCATGCCCCTATCCCACTCTTGGCCTTTCCTCATCTTGGGCTTCCCCCTACTCTGCTCCCTCTGGACCAGAGAGACTCTGGAGGTCAGCAACCTATTTGCGAGGACACTTGGCTCTTCACAGGGGGTGAGATATCCTTTACAAGAGCCCCTGTCATCTGGACAGTGACTAATGAAGCCAGCCTGGTGACAAGTACTGATGAGCAGCCCCAGGCTGGTTTGGAGACCGTTGCTCCACTGCTAATGACACCAACTGTGGCTCTGATTCTCCAACTCCTGCCTTGGCATGTTTTCTAATGCGGGTCTCATCACTCGTAGGTTCTCAGGCCGCATACACGTCAGCTTTTGTTTATTAATAAAGCTCAGGTTCATGCAGTCACTAGCAGCAAGTAGCTGCTGGCTCTTTAGAAACACTGGGTTCCCATGGCCTGATGCCTCATTGGCATCCACACAAAGGAAGGTGATGAATGGACCTTAAAGGCCTGATAAAACATTAACATGAACAGTTGGTCTGACGAGAGGAGCAGCACAGATTAAAAGATGACTCAGTTTTTTTTTTTTTGAGAGGCAAATTTTATCCTCATGATTTCTCAGTACAGGGGGTAGAAAAAATAGTCTTCACAGGGAAAAACAAGACATTAATGAAAAACAGCATGCTGTCACGTTGATGTCTCATTATTAGGTGTTTGTGCTGTGCATGCAGGACAAAAAAATAAAATATAAAAATAGAGAAAGACAACCTGTGGCATCAGCGTTTGGTAAGCTGGACACAATGCTGTGCTGTTCCACCTCTGGCACCATGTCAACTGGGGCAGAAACATTCATTATTCACATGCTCCATGCATGAATTATGTAATGTGATAAGTCATTCCCAACACTTTACAGTATATTCGGGAGTTTTAATAGAAAGCAAATAAGGGCTGCCAGAGGACAAAGTGGTCCACAGTGGAACAAAAACAATATAGTGAGCTTCATGCTCCTTTATCATTCTCTTTCTCCAGAATCTTGTCTTATATCTGAAAAAAAATATATATATATAATTTTTTTTTTCTCTCTGATAGATTTTCCTATTCAGTTCACCCTGCATAACATTTTAAGTAACAAGGGAAAGAAATCTATGTGAAAACTGAAAATGTCATGATGGACTGAGTGACATTTTTTAAAAGGACAGAGTAATCTTCTTATTTGACAAAATGCTGAAACAAAAAGTTCCTCAGTGAAAGTGCATGGTTAGCTTCTGTAGCAACTTTTTTCCAAAAAGCACTATTCAGTAGAATCAGGGACATAATTCAAATTTCACTCACCATACACACTGTGTCTCTGTATGTTAATGTATCAAGTCAACAAAACAAAATCCAGACGCAGCTCTGTTACACACTTATATAACCTTATGTAACACAAATGAGGACAGTGGGCTTTTATCTGTACTGCTGGCATAAAAACAAATACTACTCATGAATTATATATAAAATCAAACGCTCAAAATTGTTCAAATGTACTCTACTACTCCTACTCAAATGTACTATTACTTTGGTTGGTGGTTGCACCCTTGCAGGTAGATCAGGTATTTATTGAGCTTGTCACTACACCATTTAGGTTAATGCGCACGAGAGCAAATAAATATCTTGAATCTTCAGTCATTTTAGGATAACAGTAAAAAAAAACAGGGGGGTATCCATTACACGTAACAGCATGGTGACCTTAAAATGATTTCAGCACAAACGTTGAATAGTTATCTGCAGATTCACTCTGTAGCAAGGTGATATAAATGACAAATAGTCTGTCAGAGGCTCTCAGAGAACAAGTCATAATTGAACCATCTGCACAGACTTTGCTGTAAATATTTCAACAGTTATGGACTAACCGTTCCATCTGCGTAAAAGTATCCCTCCCGAGTTTTCTTTCCTCTTACTGTTTTCTCATAATGTGATTTATCAGGGGTGGGATTTTGGCCTTTAGTGTTTTTTTCCCCCTCTTTGTGTCTTTAGTGCTGGTTTTTATTCTTTAATGTGCCTATTTCTAAATATATCTAGTTTCCTAAAGAGAGGAGTATAAAAAAAAAGCACATCTTTCTCTCTCTCCCCCACCCCCTATCTCAACCTGAAGCGCTTATAGCTCCACACCAAGGATGAGAGAGAATATTTAATTTTAAAAAGATGAAAAAAAAAAAAGTGTCACGGAGGCCACGGCTTGCTGCTGTTTCTCTTCGTGCTCGCCCGCTGTGTGCACATGGGTGGGAGCTGGACTTATTCTTTTATTTTGTTTTGGTTTTCGCCTGGAAACAATGAAATTAGTCAAAGACTGTAGAGATATTCTAAGGGGTTGGAGTTCTTTGTAGTCTTCTTTGCTATACCAACAAATGTATTTGCTTGCGTAATTTATTCCCATTTTCCTTGTTAGGCTCGATGCATGCTTGAAGTTAATCAGATACTATAAAGGCTCATGCACATATATCCCGTGCTGCGAAATGTATGTTAAGTATTGGATTTATGGATAATTTACAGCACTCTTTACATGCAATTTCCACTTTATTGGTTGGACTGATTCTCCATATGTATTTACTGTAAATGGATGATGACTCAAACCTTTGGAAGTCTTTACATCCCCACCTCCACCCATTTCCTAAAACACACAGATGACTAACAGTTGTTCCCAACTACAGAGCTAAACTGGGCACCCACTTTCACCTATTTTATGGGCTCTTGCCCTCTAAATATCTGTCTTCTGATTTCAAAAGACTCCTCTAATATAAGTAATGCACAGAAATAAAAAAGCTGCAGTTTTTACATCACACTGCCTTTGCTCGTATGTCTTGAGAAGAATGGTGGGAAATGGAAAAGTAAGCTTAGCCATAATACGGAGGAACAATAACGCATGCATAAGGACTTTTGGACAAAAACTAATCATGTTTTCCACAGTGGGATGGAGAACAGGACTGCATGACAGAATTTTAACTCATTTTCTTTCTCAGACTTGGCTCATTCCAAACACTGTGCTTCAGTGTGTGACCCTATGGGATTGCTCTATTTAAATTCCTATACAGTTTGACTTGGACCTTTGTCTGCCACTGCACAGTGTCTGCTCATTGTTCGCATGTAACATCCTATAGACTGAGTTTGTGTGTGAAAAAGAGCAGCCGTGCAAATCACACATCGAACATATGGAAAATTCCTCTAAAGTGTGACAGAAGACATATAAATGGCCGGTAAGCCTGCACCAATGAATAGGGCACAGATGAGGCTGTGTGTGCAGAGGTGGAGGCCTCATGAAGCAGCGCAGTGTCTCAGTCTTGTAAAAACTGCTCATTCAGGAGTCTTTAAAGGCTCTTGTCACATACGGTACAGTATACATAAGGGAGGGGGGACACGGAAGGGACTTTTTTTTTGTGTGTGCCACCCCCATACATCTCCTTGTGAAAAAAAAAAAGGATCATTTTTCAAGGACAGAGAAAAGAAAATGTCGCAGGAGAGGAACAAAGGTATATTGTAGGATTGTGTTTCTCAACTAAGTTGTTTTCAAGAAAATGTAAAGACTGAGACGAGCAGGAAAACTCATTTCCATGTAGGTGTGTGTCATGTTTCTTACATAATGAAAGGAATATTAAGAAGATCCATGAGAAAAAAAAATGTTGATTGATTGTTCAGTCAGTTAACAGCAAATTAATTGTCAACAGGAGTTTCAATGTGAAACGCTTGTTCCAGTTTGCGAGAATTTGCTGCTTTTACATGTTCTATATTACTGTGGATTGAATATCATTTGGTTTTGGACTGTTGAACAAAACAAGACACCCGTTTGAGCTCTGGAAAATTGAATTTGGCATGTTTGCCACTAATTTCGCACATGTTCTGCAATAAACAATTGATCTGTTGACAGATTAGTGATAAGACAGAATTGCTAGTTGCATTCCAACATGAGGCATGAAACCCTGTAATAGACAGGAGGGTGCAGGTAATTTAAGCTGAGATGCACCCATCATATCCATTTTCAGTTATGCAGAGGAGGAGGAGTTTGTTTTTGAAAAGAAGTGACCACAGCGTAGCGTCCATCTGACAAGTCTTGGACTCGGCACAGTAGGAAGTATGGCAACAAGAAATGTCAGCGGCATTGTGCATAATTACGGCCAAGATGGATAGCTCGGTCCTGTCTGCGCCCAACTGTTCCCCTCCATTTTTCTTTCTGATGAACGAGGAGAGAGACAGCGCCCTGTCATCTGCTGCGTCGCTACTGGCGGCAACAGTAAATCTCCCGCTCAAAGTCACCCCCTTGCTCCGAGACGGCAAGGGGAGGTGTGCGGTGAGATGGAAGTGGGGGATATTGTGAACTCGATAAGTGCCCGACCCCCCTCCCCTCCCTCCACCCAACCCCCAAACACATTCACACAGACACATGACCTGCACCGCTGTAGAGTCTACCAAACTGTGGAGTATTTCACGCTTACTTATTCTTGTGAGTGAATAATTGAGATGGTGGTGCAAAATAGGTCTGGGCTCCTATTCTTCAAGCATCTCAAAATCATAGTTGTGACAGTTAAAGCCGAGGGATTTGGAGTTAGATTTGGCACAGAACTACCCCAGAGGACATACAAGTCCTTTGAGAGTGTATGTAGTCACTATTTTGTGAAGCTCGTGGCTGTAAAATGAAAATTATGGTAATGTCTTGAAGTTCTTTGCTCAGTAACTGTATTTCTTTATTTCCCATTAAGCCTAAATTGCAAGACAGAGTGTGTTTCACAAAGTGGGGACAGTTTAAGAAGGTTAAATTCAATCATTATCTTTGAAGAAGTAATGTTATTTGTTTGCTGCCTTCAAAGGGAGCTCATATTTTTGACTGGGAACATTGAGTACACTATACACCTGGTAATCAAGTGGTTTAAGTTATGAGAAAAGTGGAAATCACATGAAAAACCAGGCTTTTTATTTTGTTTTGCAAGCTGCATCTTTTTTTCCACCTACAAAGTCTTCATGGAGTGGTTAAACAATCCCACTTGATGCAGTAAATTAAACATTTCTATGCTGTCTATGTTTTATCACCTAATGGGTTACTAGTGCCTGTTAGTCCTATCATTAATCTGCCAGAAAAAGGTTCAAAGTGCTTTAGCTCTTATAAATCCCCTGAGGATGTGCACTGACTCTACTACAATGGGTTAAGAAAGTTATAGATAAAATGCTTTTACTCCTAAACCCTAAAGTTGCACCAAATAGTTCACACTGAATTTTTGAGGCAATGCAGCAATATGAAGTCAAGAGAAAAACTGAAATGGGTATGGACAACTGCAGATTCATTCCAGGTGGTGCAAAGTCTTTTTTTTTTTTTTTACGAGAATATGAATTAATCTAGTGGTTGACTGACTCAATGAATTAAACTTTTAGAGTCTTCAAGAAAAAGAAGAAAGAAACAGCAAACACCTGGAGTTTCTACCCTCATCTTCACCAAAAAAACATCTGTATAGGTAATTTTATTTGGACCTCTAGTGGCCATCCCAATTATGAAGGGAGCAAAGGAGGAAGTCATCAGAGTTTCACGCAGGAGGCCGTGTGGTTTCCCATGTGAAACCATTAACTTATTACTTATAATTTACCTATATAAATTAGCTTAGGACCTATTTTACCCTAAACTTTATCTTTTCCTAAGACAACTTTAATCATGTGACAACGAAAGTCTTCTACAACAACGGTCCAGTACTCCTAATGCTTGTAGCCTACTCACCAACAGCCATTGTTGAATCCCATATACCTTTCTCACAGCAACTATTTTGACGTGAAATAGTCGGGTCAGCCCAGGTGTTCCCAATGATACTAATTAAGGTTCTGTTCCATTTAGTGCAGCAGAGACTTTACAGTGAGCCAACATGCACCACAGCAGCACCTTGACTCTGTTTGACCTGAATGGAACGGAACCTTAATTAGTATCATTGGTAACACCTGTGTTTACCCTACTATTTCATGTCAAAATGGCTGATGCTGTGAAAATGGTCTATTATTCTGACATATTCAGTCGCTTGGGTATGAAGACATGCTTCGGGTAAGCCAAAGTGTTGGTGCGCATGTCACTAGCTAGCTAACAGCTAACATCTGTGCAGTCACATCTGTATAAATGCTGTCTTTGATTGTTGTTTGAGAATATTGTTCCATGTTAGGTAGGATATATTTTCCTATATAAGAAGCTTTATAAACATTGCAATTGTAACTACTGTAATTGCACCAATGCATTTCGGGCCAACTACAAAACGATCCTCTTTGAATATAATGTCTCTATGAAGCGAGTGATGGAGAAGAGAGAGAAAACCCCAGTCTGACCCAGATCCAAAGCAGTGTCCCTTCACACGTCCCTTTGAAGGCTTTTTCTCTCCACGTACTCTTCCATTCAATCACGAGTTGTACCTTTGCCTCCCAACTCCCCTTTGATAGCTGTTTGTTCTGTGTGGCTTTGACGAGAGAAAAAGCTGTGTATGAAGGAGGCAGGACATTAAAGTGTTGAGATGTTTTATGTACGGTATTTCTTTCACTGAGACTTGCTCTGTGTATCTCTGACTATGACCCTGAGGCGCCTCAGATGCCGCTCGGATGTTTTTGTTGTGGAAATCGCAGTGTGAAAAGGTGGGACGGAGGGTTACCGCGATGGGCTGTGTTTGTGTTTTGTTGTTGCTTTGTGTTTTTGTCGCTTTGGGTTGTGCCTTCCCTCCTATTCATTTCCCATCCTGGATCCTGCAAAACTCAGAAAGTCTCCTCACCCACCTCTTTCTCCCCCTCTTTTATTTCTTTCTCATTCTCCCCACTCACTCCTTCTTTGCTTCACTTCTCAGGAAATAACCTTCTATTGCCTTTTCTAGTCCCAGAGGACTGAGAGATAAAATCCCTCCTCGGTCTAGGGGGTTCTGTGAAGATAGCGTAACAGTCTTTTCTCACAGTCACAGCTCCAGGCTCTGTGAGGAAGCCTCTGCCCATCCTCCCCTTCCCTCTGTTTCCCCTCCTCCCTCCCTTCCTCTTTCTAACTTTCTCTTTGCCAGATCGGAGCAGTTCCCAGCAAGGTACTATAGTTTAGAATGAGGCAGCAGCGCTGACGGAGGTGGTACTGCCAGCTGCCAAAATCTCCCTCACATTTACATGCTTGCCATCCTGTCTAGTGCTACTACTGTGTACTCAGCTGTAATTTCCACCAACTTGGAGATACCACAAAGGAAAATAATATGGATTTGTTGCCTTTGTGCACAGAAGTGAAAGTAAATTAATCATTTTGGTTCTTTTTGGCTATGGCTATTCCCTCTATCACCACAAGGATATTGACATTTTCTTATTTTTTTAGTGAAATATCTTGACAACTAATGGATGGATTGCCAAAAAAAAATTTGGTACAGACATTCCTGGTACAGAGAGGATGAATTTCAGTGAGTCGGTGATGTCCTGACTTTCTGTAGCACCATTTGCTGGTTAAAGTTTCAAGCTCAACATCAACCTCATGGATTTGCACATTTTGTGCAGACATTCATGACTCACAGAGGATGAATCCTAACAAATAGTGACCCTCTGACTCTCCACAAGCACCACCAGCAGGCTGACACTCTTGGCCAGTGTCATGTCTAATTAAATATTTGTTATAAAATGATGTACACACATCAGTGGTTTTGGTTTATAACCAAATTCTTGTAAAACTAAGAAGGCCAAGTGATACTTTGTGTTTAGTGCTAAGTGCTAAGTTGAACATGGTTAATATTACCTGCTGACATCATTATGTTAACATTGTCATTATGAGTATGTTAGCATGCTAATGTTAGCATTGGTGTGCTAAAGTTCAGCCTCAGTGCGTTTCTAGCATGGCTGTAGACTCTGTAGTATTGGGATTGTCTTAAACCAGATTCTTTTGTCCTCACACACCTTTGTTATGGTGTGTTCACACAGAAAGCAAATAAAGATTTCCGCGCAAGTAGATTACTAGTGAGATCTAGTAGATCTGTTTCTTGTAATCAAGAGATGGCAAAGTATGATCATTTTGGGTTCTTACTGGAGTAAGTAAGATTATGGGGGAATATTTACTGCGTCGTGAAAATTCACTTTGCGTTTGCTGGGAACACAAAATTACAGCATGTTTCCTGCTCCAAAAATCTTATCTAACTCAAAAATGAAGAGAAAAATAATGTCCTTTTTTATGAATTTCTAAGTAACTTTACAAAAAAATACCATTCCCATTTTGTATTTTATCAGATTTTCACAGTTTTTTTTACACCGCTCAATTCACCTCAGAAAACAAAAAAACAAACAAAATGAGCCCTAAATTAACTAAACCATGTCCCATGTGGGTACTAGAGCATTAGCTCCTGTTTGCTTTATTCTACACACACAATTTGTAAAGCACCTGCGGATGTCTACAGAGATATGCAGTAACAGTGATGACTATCAGCGCTGTAGCAGTTTATATAAAGTAGCATTGAATACGACCATTTACAGATAAGGGCACATGGTGGCTCAGTGTAGACCAGAAGTCATGTGTGTGTAGTCTGCCCGTGTGTGTGTGTGTGTGTGTGTGTGTGTGTTACTGTATGTGAGTTTCAGTAGCTCTGTGGGTTGAAGCGGATAGGCCATGGTGTTTGTTTAACCTTATCAGGGGTTGTCATCCACTCAGGTCGGCGCAGAGTGGATTTCAAAAAGGAAACTCCATTTATTACCTTCATGTGAAGCTCACTTCCCCCAGAAATGAGCCTGGTGCTATGAAAACAAGCATTCATATGCAGGGTTATTTGAGCAGGTTTTAAGCATGCTCTGGTTATGTAATTGTGACTGTGACTAAGTCTGTGTACAGAGGTTTTTGCTGCAGCGTTTGAATGTGCACATAAGACTGAAGACAGATGGAAAAACAGCTGTATTTTACAAAAGTGTATTCTTATGAATGAGTAAAGATCCTTGTTTTGTCTTCATTCATCTTTAAAATGTATTCTTGAGGCTGGAGAAGTCATTTTGCAGTTGACGTTTGAGAAAAACTCTCTTTGTTTTATTTTTTTTTTTCTTTTCCTGAAAAGATTTATGATCCGGGGGAATGATTAAGAGGCAGTGACCTGTTTGTTTGACCTCCATTCATCTTCTTTGCTATTTTAATGATTCAGACTCATTCTGACACGTGGCACTGCTGCAATAATCAGAGAGCCTTGCCAAGAAGTTAAATGCCCTCTTTGGGTGGCTGTTACTGATGCCAAAAAAACGGCCCCACAGAGATAAAGAAAGATAGAGAGTTGACACAAGACTGTGCCAACAAAGGCATTTTCTCAGCTTCTTGTTGGGCAAATAAGCTGCAACTCATGCTGTATAGCTGCTGTACCAGACTACTCAGGAAAATACTGTAAATAATACTCGTATATAGTGGCTTTAATGAGGTAATGTTTTGTTCCATGAAAACTTGATATTCATTTTGCTTGAGTCTTGAAGTCCTCAAATACGTTGGTTTATTCGGAATGCAAATATGAAAAGGTTCCATTGCTCATACAATCACGGGAGGTGTGATTTGAACCTGAACATTCATGAAATGACAAGTAGCAAACATGTGGCAAACCTTTATATTAAACAGTTTTCATCTCTGGTGGTTTCAATCATCAATGAAAAAACACCCCGAAACAGATCCAAAGACTCATTCGTCAACTTGTCTTCTCTTGATGAAGTCAAATTGGTTAAATTCCTTTTTTCCTCTGCTCACTTCGCTTTTCTCACGTTGTTCATGCATAGCTTTTTCTGACCTAATTCTCTATGTGCAATGGAAAATACCTCAATGAAAGCTGGAACAGCAACTGTATCTGAACAAATTGCATTCATATGCAAGCAATTTGCTTCAGCAATTACATTTTTGGGGAGAATACAATGTCGCCCGGACTACATTCACAGCCAGTGTCTTTTGTTTATACCTTCAAAAAGAACGGTTAATTTTTGGAAACCAAAACTGTTTGGATAAACCCTGAATGATGGTGCTGGAAGTTTATGAACTGCAGAATGTAATAACTGCACACTGCATACATCTGCAAAGGACCACCGGATACACCACACACACAGTAATGGAGGTGGGACCTGCAAAAAGCTGTTTTTCTGTAATTATGCATAACATTATGAGGTGGAAAACATAATTGCCAAAGCAAAATAGAAGGAGCAGAATTTGTTGGAAACTGGGTTGACATCTGAAACATATTCCTACTGTTCGGCAGAATAAACTACTTTTTCTCACCCTTTTGAAATGTACAAACAGTCCAAAACCAACAGATATTCTGTTTTTTGCTCACATAAAACAGAAAATCCTCATAAACGTGAGGTTGCTAGAAAAATTATATTAATATCATTGACGCTTTTTTAGCAGGGTTTCAGAAGCAGGACCACACCTCAACCTTGCCACTTCTGACATTCCCTACTAAATCTCTTCCTCTTTCGCTCTTGCATTCTGCACCCCACCCATCCACCTCATTTCTTTCTCCCTATTTCACCCTCTTCTTCCTAATATCCAGAGGGTTTTCAAGGGGGTTCGCCCCACTGAAGCTTCCCCACAACGCAGCAACAGACAGTTCACGCTTCACTCTCATTCTTTTTGTTTTGTTAATAAATCATTTAAACATATTAGGTTGATGGTGTGGTCCTTGCTAGTGAATTGTCATTCATTTTGTATGAATACTTGCAGTGCCAATGTTAAATCTCTGTTTCTGTATATTCTGGTCATTGTGGTGATTACCTAAGTGGCCATTCTTAATAGTCTCTGGATTCTAATCACCAATTTGTCATCGTTAGTATATTACACATAATATCCATCCAGCAAACCAAAACTAAATTTTATTTATGCTTATATATTAAACTATTTTACTGCCAAATTACAGCTTTGTTTTGGTTGTTTTAATGCCTTCAAGGTAAGCATATTTCTCTTTTCAAGCATGTTCTAAAGATATATTTTATGTCAAAACCACGCTAACATTTCAGGAGTGCCTTTCTCCACAGTTTGCACTATTCCAAGTCTCTCTACTGCAGCAACTCTGCAGTACAGAGCCCTCATAGACTGTATCAGCAGCAACAACAACAGCCCCCAGACTTTTCGGACAGCAGCTTCACTGATTCACATCTCCTACACACTTGAGCGGCGCATGGTTTCACACACAACAGCCGCCAACTGGAGATGAGTGGGATTCTTAGACAACAATTCGGACATTTCATTGTTGTTGTGATTGATTTATGATGTTTTTGCATGATTCCACAACATGCTGAGCGGCCATATCAGCGCTGGTGTTGTCCCACTCATTTCATCTGACTATGTGGGGCGGCAGGCCAAGCAAACTGCCCGAAGGAAAATCAGTGGGAAGCATGGTAATTGTATTTTCATTGTTTATTGTATAATTCTACACCTCAGGGATGGGGGTCTTAGAGTTTATTTGATTGTTTTTGGTTATAAATATTATATGAATATCCAAATTTAAAAGGGGCAAATTTGGGCTTGAAGCATGAAACTCAACAAAATGCAAATACAGGACGAACAGATTCCAGCTGGTAGGTGCCATGAAAGTATTTCTTTTCAAAAGAGAGTCAAAGGAGAATAAAAAGAAAAAGTACAAAGAAGAAAAAGATTTGACAAGTAAAAAAAAAAAAAAAAAATCTTCCCACACCAGCCTTAACCCTGAATAAAGTTTGCATCCACACAACATGTACTCTGCAAGGTCAAAATAATAGGTTCAGTGTGTGAAGCTCATGCAGGCTAGACTATACAACTCAGTCAGGTTGTGTGTCCAGATGTTCTGTCATGTCTATTTTGCCCTGCCATTAAATAAAAAAAAGACTAACTCTACTGTCATTTTTTTTCAGGTTCAGAATTTCTGTCTTAAAACAATAGTCAGGTCCTCATATGAACAGTTCAGCAGGTTTCCTTTGGTGCAATCATTCCTTATGTTTGGATTTCCTACATACTGTAGGAACAAAACAGAAATGGGGGATGAAGGAAACATACGTTCAAAATGTGTTCAAAAGTTTAAACCTTTAAACACATGTTTGCACAGAATGAGGACTGTGGATTTGTCCCCGGTGACTTCTAATGAAAGCACATTAGGAAGGAATTTTTTAATAAAAAATAATGATTCCAGGAAGCACAACCTGTCTCAGTGTTCAAATAGGCTTTTAAGACAGACTTCAGCAATTATATTTTAATGTACAGTATATTTAACATCATACAATAACATCAAAAAGAAGCAAAATTTACATTTAATATAGATATGCCTGTGTCTATATTTTTTTTATGATAAAATCACATACGCATATTCAGATAACAGGCTGAGGTTGCACCATGGCACAGTAGGTGCTTCGAGCTTCATTTGCCATGCTAACAGTGTTAGCATGCTAACATGCTCACAGTGCAAATGCAAGCACGCAAGTAGGATGTTTACCATGTTCATCAGTTAGTTTGTTACCATGCCAACGTTAACATGCTAATTAACACTTAACACAAAGTACAGATGTTCCACGGCAATCTAGCAATACTTGTTGAGATATTTCAATAAAAAAAGAGAAAAAGTCAGGGGATCACCAAAGTCATTGGGATTTGTGCTCAAGAGACCTTGAATGTCTGTGGTAGAATTCATGGCAATCCACCCAATAGTTGTCGAGATATTTCAGTCTTAACCAAAGTGGACTGACTGACAGATTGACATTTCCTTCCCTAGATCCGTGCCGCTGGCATGGCTTAAAAGTGTCACGATATTGCTGGAACTGCACTGAGGTCACGTCCTTAAAACATGTTTCAAATAACAAGACGACACACAGAGAAATGTGCCTCGTTGTTTGCAGGACACGGCAGACTCACTTTGAAACAAAATGCAACAAAGATGGAAATGGAATTTCGCTCCACTGTTGTGGATAACCAGATGACTAAAACCAGGTACTGAAATAATCATAAAATCCTGTGGTGCAAAAGTAAAAGTAGACAAAAAGCAATATTGCTCTAACTTGACTTAGTCTTGCTTTAAAAATTGACATGACCATTTGATTGACTGGGTGTTTACGCTCACTAAATTTGTCTCAAACTTTTCTTTCTTGGCATGTGTCCTGTTTCTTTTTGTCATATTAGGCCTTTGATTGGTCTCAAATTATTTGCCTCAATTAGTAATACCTCTCCAAATAAGTATGATGCATGCCAGATGACTGTTCTTATGTTAAGTTTTGAAAATGAAATGGTGTACCACTGTTAAGTAAACCTGTTTAGTTAAATACAGCTGTAATAACTGTTCTAAAATCACCTTTTATTGAACAATGATGTGAACACACAGGGCAAGAATGTGCAAAACAAAACACTATAGTCTACACCATATGATGGTATATTTATGTTGTGTATATCCTTAGAATCATAGAGGGGATTGGACCTCATTTTGTGTTGCTGTTCAGTTTGACCCGCTGACCCTGTGCCCCTCCAACCCCCCCAAGAAGTCCACCAAGTCAAGCAGAACAAAATAAACAGCAAACATACACTGTGACCACAGCTTAGAGCATCAGCCTTTCACTGCTCCATTCAGAGAAAAAAAAAGATCCCCACCTGCACTTCACCAGTCCAATCCACACCGCCACCCGCACTAACACACTCAACACACAATCAAACCGCACGCATGCATTTATAAATCTTGCCCACAGATAACATCGTCTGTGGAACACGATGCCACTCCCCCGAGGACACAGGCTATTGCTGTGTACTATTTTAAGAACAATCATCTCACTGTCACTTCAGTGTTTTAGAAAGCTGCATTCTTTCACTTTTGAAAAAAAAGAAATGTGTTAACTGTATAACAAGGTCAAAAAAAAAAAAAATTGTGGATCAATGAAAGCACAAAAATAAGAGAAAGCGACAGAAGAATGTCCATAATTGGGGTCTACATTACAGATAATAGCAGATAATCGATCCTTTGTTTACATAAGGAAACATAAACACAACTTAAAGAGTCATGTCACCTGAGGTAACATCCTTCAGTGCTCCCGCTATAAAGGCACAATGATTTGTTTATGGCTAAATAGCCATTTGTTTACTGAAGAATCTGACCTTTCTCTGGACCCTCACTCTCCGTTAAGCTCCCTATTATTAGCGTGCATGCGTGTGAGTGTGTGTTTGTGTGTGTGTGTGTTTGCATTATGCTGCTAGATAGTCATTAAACTGCCATCTCAGTGTTCTTCACGCCCAATAATCGCATAAGGCAGCAAAAACACAACATGTTACTTTTAATAAAAGTGATTTTGAAGCATGTTTTACTTCCTCTGTTCATTTTTTATTTATGTATTTTTTGTCACAAGCAGCGGGTTTTTTTTCACTGTAAATGAAGCAGTAGTTAAACAGCAGTGTCAGCCACTCGTGGCACCCCTCGTGTGCAGGATGTTGAAAGTGTAAAACAACAAGCTGGCAGAGGAAACACAAGTAAATAGTGTGTACGTCTGTTGCACAACAGCGTGAAAGTCATGCAGAGTGCTGGAGACAGCGGTTTCGCTTCAGCTCTCCTCTATTGGTGGAAATCCAGCCAGAGCAGCCAAAAAAATTCATCTGTGCGCTCAGAGAGGAAGAACGTATTGGATTTAGTTTTTGTTTTTGTTTTTTTCAGCCAACATATGTTATATGAAAGAAAAACCTCCCGTAGTCAGTTTTTGCTGGTCACACAGACCAGACATTCAGCTTGTTTGCAGGTTGCCTGTTTTCTCTATTTTTACTCGCTCTGAACATTTTGTTTTTTTCTGTGACAGAAGTCACACTTTCCATAGCAGTATTTCCGTGTATGGGTTAAAGTGCAGTGCAGACAAAAGAAAGAAACCACTCAGCTGGCTAACTTCCTGTTTTCTCACATGGTGACTGCTATTTTAGAGTAGAAGCAAACTATATACACATATACTGTAAATAATTGCATTGGTGTAAAATGGATGATTTAACAAAAAAGCACCCAGGGGAGCTATTTAAGCTATTATGTGTTTTAACATGTCTAGAAAATAAGTTGAGCATTTCACAAGACACAAAAATGCCACTTTTTCCAGGCAGATTTGGAATTAACAGTAAAACCATGCATGTATGTTTCCCTCATCCCCCCATTTCTGTCTCATACCTAGGAAAGGTATACAGGCTACTGGTATGCTGTCGATGTTTCAGCAGATTGCACCTCTGAGAGCCCTTAAAAGCTTTTAAAGTTAGTGCTTTCACGTGGCTGCAAAATAAATGGAGTATTTCACGAGAAAGAAAATCCCTCTCCCCCCGTTTCCAGGAGAGTTTGAAAGCCAAAGTACAAGCATGTACTCTGCATGTTCCTGTCATCCTGCCAATTTTGCCTCAATCACTCTCTTAATAGGTCTCTCTATTCATTACCCCTCCGCACTACACTGCTGATGAAATGAACAAATCACTGCGGAAATGTGAAAGCTTGTGGGTTTATCTCGGGCCGCGTCGTAGTAAGACGAAATAGAGGAATACGCAATCAACTTACACATTGTCTCAGATTTTTTTTTGCCCTGCAAACCCAACCAACTGCATGCACACCCCGCTACCTTTTTTTTTTTCACGTTCTTCCTCTTGTCTGCCTGACATTTCCTCTGTAACATAGTACCTGAAAATTTCTTTCTCTGAGGACAATTGCTTTATCAACAATTCCACTCTTCCAGTCCAGCAAAGCAAATTTCTTCTTTTTTTCTTACCTTAGTATCTTTTGTCATGTTCAGATGTTTCATAGGATACCAAACATATCATGCTGAGCTGCAGGGACATGTACATAAAATGCTTAGAAATTATCGAATATTTTTATCTGATGTAACAGTGCAGCCATAAAACATCACGTGTCAGTACTCTATAAGCATCACATAGCTTCAGTGAAGTGTTTGAACATGCAGACACAGAATATATATATATATGTGAAGTCAAGCACTGTGAGGAGAAATTATTTCTGAAGCTACTTAAAAGCCAAAATCAGAGTTTCAAATGAAAAGTTCAAAACGTGGATTCAGTCAATAGACTGTGAAAGACTTGATCAAATAGTTCAGACAGTAGTAAAGTTTTATGTTATGTAAAGTTTGTCAAACTAGCATCTGGATATAAACACATTTAAGCTGTAGAGAAATGAAAACAGTTCAGTCATAAATATATCTGAGAAATATTTTCCAATGACGGATTTAAAGGATTAGAAGTAGTACAGCCCACCACCCCAACATATACACCTACACACACAAACTCTCAATTCCTTTTAAAAACATCTGACTACATAGTATAAGTTCACTTTTTCCAGTGTACTATTGAAGTACAAGTGGCACCGTGTGTTATGACACACACACACACACACACACACATGCTCAAATCACCATTTGGTCTAGCCTATTTTCCCAGAGTTTTCACCCAGTCACTGTTTTTTGCTTTCTCTCCTTCCCACCATCTCCGAGATACATTTAGTTTGTGTTTGAAACACACAGACACACGCACATGTGCACACATACATTCCTACATTACCAACAGTGGACTGTCAGTGTATACCAACCAAGTGGGGACTTGCATCCTTTAGCGATTTTAACCTATCAAATATACTGTGGTCTGTATCCATTCTTTCACTTTCACTATACAATGAGTGTTTATTTATTGCAAAGCCATTCTTTCTTTCAAAAATAGACAATTTAAGTTCAGTGTTTTTAATGTTTGAATCAAATGTTTAAACCTTTCTCTGGAATACAAATATTACAAAGCAAATACACACATGAAACACATAATAGAGAGCTATTTAATGCTTTATTTACTGTTATTTCATTAATCATTACATCTAACAGTTGGTAAAAGTTAGAAAGTTGTAAAAACTGTAATCACAAGTTCCCATAGCTCAAAGTGATGTCTTCATATTGCTCGTTTTGTACAACCAAGAGTCCAAAACCCAAATATATTTAATTTATAAAACAGAGCATAGAATCAAATCCTAACACTTGAGAAGCTGGAACCAAATGATTTGCGCGAGTCGTACAAACTCAATACTATAAACAGTATCACAATGTGTACAGATTAACAGAGGATGATCACACGACCAGGAACACAATTTACAAATAAAGTTAAAAAAGGCCCAACTCAGCTTCACATTGCATTCTTTGCTCCAGAAAACCCTGCTGTAAACCACATGCAATAACCACAATTTAAAAATTCCTAAGTTAACTCCTCTGCAGCAGCTAAGTGTTCATCAGGCTTCACGACAAATTACAGCATGTGATCAAGATCGCACAAACAATCCAGCCCTCGGCTCCCTGGAATATCACATGATCAAACACTGAGGTGTTGCCTGTCTGTGTCAAGGCGTGGGCTGTCAGCGATAGCCCATGTGGTTTTGTTGACTGTGTCCTCTGAGGAATGCTGATAAGGCTCGGCGGCGCAATCCCCTGAGCTCGCAAGGCTCTGCACATGAGCGGAGATTCATCAAAACATATGTGAAGTGGACTTGTGGCTGATTGAGGGCCTGATATCCTCTCCTCTGGTCTTCATTAGACGGAGGAATGGGGGGAAGGCAGGGGGGTTCCTCACCACAGGGACTGCAGTGCATGGAGCTCCAGTTTACAGCGGCTGGGTCAGGCAGAGCGGAGCCGCTGCATTTACTCATCAGATCTGGCAACCTCGGCCTGTTGTGTACATTACTGCATTATTAAGGGCTCCTGATTCATAGCAGTTCACTGTTGTTTGCTGTGTTTCTGAGTTTGAATGTCTGAAAAAAGTTGCAGCTATTCATATAGAGTCTTGTGAAAGGAGGTCTGGTTTTACAATTGGGTGACAAAGTCCATTTTTTTGTTAGTTTAGTTGGAAAAACATCTGGATTTTTAGCAAAGACCAATAAATAAAAGGGCAATATACAAAACTTCCAGGTTAACGATTAAAGCAACATTGTGTAACTTTTCTACCATAAAATAACTGATTTTAAATCATTTCCATGTTACACTGAGTTGTAACCATGCAAAACGTGTCTGTGATTCCAACTCTTTGGCCTGTATGCCTATTTCTGCACTGTAACTTTGTGCTTTTGGTACGCTTACCTGTGACAAGAAGTCAGACACAACCAACTTTGACTGATTCGGTGAAACTGGATCATATTTTTTGGAAAAAAATGTTTTCTGCTTTTCCTCTAATGTCCTATGGCTGCTGTGCATCACCTACAGACTGATTTACAGAGTTTCGTGATGGGCAGTAAAGTAAACTTCTGCGAACTATAGTTGCTGTAAGCTCAGTTTGTTAGTCAGGCTGCCTGGACTGTGAGCTCAGAGCACCAGGGGAGTGTTAGTCTTTGTAGCACAGTTGTTTTGGACCATCAGAACCTGAAAACCTCAGGACGCATTGAATGCTGATGAGGTGCAGGACAGGTGTCATGCCAGAACAGGAGCTGGGCAAGCGGATAATGTAACCGGGCTCAGCAACCTCTATGGAAAATGCAAAAAGGGACATTTATGAAAGAAGATAAAAAGAGAAAAAGATATAATGACTGAGCAAGAAGCTGCCAGACAAATCTGGGACTGACTTTTAGCCGTTGGTGAGACACTAGTAAATAATAGCTGGCAGCTATGTCTTGTGTTGTTGCACTGCTTGGCTGTTTTTGCAAAGTTGTCAACTTGCTATTTTTTATCATAAGTAATATAATATATAAAATACATGTAGGATTCCTTATTCATCATAGTGGTATTGCACTCTGAAACTGGGGGTGCTAAATTGCAAAAATACCAATTTCTATGCAGTTTTGCTTTGAGGCCAAAAAAGAAAACCACATACACACACAGGTGTAGGAAAAAATGGTGGTTTGGGTTACAATAAATAACTGGTTAAAGTTAGGGAAACAACGTGGTTTTGGTTTAAATAACTTCATTGCAGGCATTTGTCGTCTTGGTTAAGGTGAAGGAACAGTCATGGTCACAGTTAAAAGAAACCAGCAGTGACTGTCGGACGGAAGTGGTAAATGAACATTGGTCTATTCCAACATTTTAATGACCCCTCTATCCATCCTGAGTTCCTTCATGGATTCTGTGGCTCTATAACAACGTTGCACTGTTTCCTCATATCAGAGGGATCAGAGTCATAATTCTTCTAGCTGCTCGAGGCATTTTCTTGTGCTGCACCTTTTCCAAATTTGGTTTTGAGCACAAGATCTCAGGTCAAGTAGTCATTAAATACGTTATCTGTCTGGCATACCTTGAGTTTTAGTTCTTTGAATGTCAGTCATTGAGATTTAAATCTAAATGCAGCCTAACCCTAATCACAAATGGAACAAACTCTACATATGGTTTGATTGCACTCAAATACATTAAGGTTGCATCAGGAGCTGATTGTTCAGGCTACATTCAGAGGTGGTATGGGAGCCACGTGACCACATATAGCATGTTGTGTAATCTGAACAAACACACAAATGTGTCCACCTAGCTTCAAACCAAAACAAGCCTTCGAAGCACACATTCCTCCTTTCTAGCTGTTTTTTTCTACTTAGTGGTGACCACATTTCCCACAAATAAAATCCCACATACAGCATCAAAGGTGAGCAGAACATTAGTGACCACTAATGTTCAGGAACTGCAATTTGTCTCAACTGGGTCTTGAAACTATGTGGGTAAAAAGTTCATAACAGAACTACAGACTGTAAGAGAAGAACTGATGGCTTACTAGTATATATATATAAAAGAAATATGACATGTGATCAAGCCAATATAGAAGAAGTGTTCTAGGTCCAGAGTGTCCAGTGCAGTAAGTAGTTTGACATTTATAAACACCTTTAAAAAGTATGTGGGTGGAGAGTGGCATGGTGAGTGATGTTTTTATATGCTTTGCCTGAACATTCTAGAAAATATGGTGAAACACGTTGTCACTTTGTCACTTTAGTTAGATGTCCCTTTTAAAACTGAGATGGTCCTGCATATTTACAGACATTGATCCTATTTCTTTTTTTAAATATATGATTTATTTATGGAATTTTCAACGTGTACCGAGTTAACTTCACATTTCCTTTCATCATTACGTATTAATTTTTTACTTAGAAACAATAATCATGTTTTCTTACAGCTGGTGAGTCATTGACAAAATTGGCCTTAGATGATGATCTAAGATAGCCACAGAATAATGGAGTAGCATTAGTCTTCTCTCCAGCTCAAAAGCACATGGAAAAAAAAAGCATCCAGATGGCTCAGAGAACCCGTTCCATTTATTAATTGTGGCCTGTTGCCTGGTACCTGGTCGGAGTTTTTTGCACAATAATGACAAAATGGCAGAGGTTAATCTTCTAATGACTACTCTACTGAATTTTACAACACAAAATAACTTAATGTTCCTGCAGGGTAGAAGCTTTAATGCGCAGGTGGGCGGTGGAAAACAAGCTGATTGAAAGTAATGATGTTTATAATGGTAAGCTTTAGAAAAAAGCATGGTTAATAATACTTAAATGAAGGTAAATATTAGTGTATTTGCATATCCTTATGTTTGTTGTTAACTAACTAGCTATTTGAAGGTGATAGCAAAGCATTTATTCAAATCTGAGCATTTAAACAGCACTTATTTGTGTGCTTTTACTCACTTATCACTTTACAAAAACACAGTCAAATGACTGGCAACAGCAGATGTCAAGTAAAAAGCATAAAAATTAAAGAAAAATAATTCAAATAAATGTAAGAAACTATAAATTTACTGAAATTTTCACAGGGTTTTGCAGAAAAAAACACTTATTTTACAGATTTAAAGATTATTTACTTTAAATAAAGTGACAATACTAATATAATTGTAAGTTTTTCATAATTTTTATTATTCATAATACTTAACAGTTTGAATGTTAATTTACAAATAATGTCCAAAAGAGTTTTGTAATCAGTTACACTACTCCTCTCTCTTCACACCTTCCTCATGCAACATACATCCTCTATATGTTCCACAGGTAAGCTCAGTTTAAAAAGCGCCTTGCCCCAGCTCAACAGGAAACAGGAAAGGGGTGACGTGGCATGGTGTAAATGTGCTCCCATACATATCCAATATTCATGGTTTGAGTGGCCAGACTGTTCACAGTCATTAGTGCACTTACTGCCTCTCTGCTGTCTCACCCCAAGGCTCATTGCAGAGCCAGTCACTCACGAAGTGTTCCCCTGCAATAAACATGAGCCTGCCATCTCAGACAGTCCTGACACCCAAACTTGCCACCTTTTCTCTTCTAGTTCCTTAAAAATAAGAAGGGTGCTATCACAACTTTATTAAGATGTGAACATGACTGAGGTGAGGTAACAAATTATCAGAGCAACAGTGGTTTGCAGGAGAAAACTGTCTTTTCTGAAATCTTACTTTTCTTACTACCTCTTCGGTAGTGTAAAAGCTATTCAGATAAATCAATCTGAGAGGGGAAAAAAAATGTCTTTGGTTGAACAGCTCAGATATTTAGCAACCTGTGATTAGAGCATCTGCCCCATGTACAAAGCCTCAGTCCTTGCCACGGCGGCCCAGGGTTCGAATCCGACCTGTGGTGTGTGTGTCATTCCCCATTTCTCTCTCCCTACATTCCTGTCACTCTTCAGCTGTCTCGGTCAAATAAAGCTCAAAAAGGCCAAAAAAAAATCTAAAAAAAATAAAATAAAAAAAAATGTACCTCAGCCAAGAGACGCAGATGTCAGTAAACAAGTCAGCTGTCCTTGATATGTTACACGCATATTTGTATTTAAGAAGCAGTAAAGCCACTGTTGTATTTTTTTACTTTTTTTATCTATCTATCTATTTATTTTTTTGTACAGTATATGTATAACCTGCTTAGTAAACAATTCAGTTTTGATGTTACTTCAGTTCATTCTTCTCAAATCTCCCTTCAGGCAGCCAAATACTGTAAAAAAAATATTTATATAATAATTTACCTGAAGAACTGATTTGATTAATCACTAAAAATCAATGAAGCAATTATAATGATTTTATACTGAAACACCTGTATATGCATCTGTGTGTTGTTTATGTTTTCTGCATAGTATTTATTGCTGTCAGAATGCTTTTAGACTGCCTTCTATTCCTGGCTATTACCTGGCTGAATCATGGGAAAGGAAGATGATTTAGGAAAGGAAGTACGTTTCTGGTTTTGGACATGTCATCACAAAATTAATGTCCTTAGATCAAGTTAAAATGTTTCTTTATGTCACTGTTTTATCACACTCACTCCTAAATGATATCTATTTAAAGGGTGCCAGTAAAGCCAAGGCTCCCATAACTCTTTTTGTGTCTCTGAAGGCCAAGTTGAAGTCCTGATCCCTTTCAACAGCCAGCTGTCCGTCTCTCTTTCCTTTTCTCTTCCTTGTCTTTGTTTGTCGTCTGGTTTTGGGGCGCTCTGTGACACCATTTGTCTCCATAACAAGTCTCACTGAACAGCGTTTTGGTGGGCCCACCTGCAAGAGCCCTGGTGCTGGTCACTGCTCACCACGGGCCTCCCAGGACTACCCACAGAGGAGGAGGCAATTAAGGCCTGGGGAAGGAGCCATAAATCTCCATAAACTTCAGCTAGCCACTCTCCCCCCACTTTCGCTGGACACTCAGATAATGCATCTCCTCCTCAGCAGCCCCCAGACGGACTCCAGAGCAGATGAGTCGATCTCCTGATTTCCCACAACTGAGCAGCTTTTTCTCAAAGTTTCTCTGCAGTCAAGGCCATGATTCATGGTGCAATGATTTTTGACAATGCCGACGGGCAGGGTTGCTAAAGTTTGTTGGGGTTTTGTTGCTCGGAAAAATGTATTTTTGACCTTGGGTTTTTCTGGTTTAGGGAATGTTACCCATTTGTATTGCTCAAGCAAACATTTGCAAATGGGTCTCAGTGTTTATGTATAAGTAATTCTCCAAACCAAACTTTAAAAAGAAGCATATGATGACTTAACTGTGCTGAGGCAATACAAAGCTGCAAAAAACTTGTCTCATGACAGTTTCATGATAGAGTGCGAGCTAAAGCAGAGTTATGAATTATAGAGACACTTTCCGTCTCACTGCAATGGAGAGCATTTTCACAACATGCTGTATAACATGAAACCTTTTTTTTCTGTAAATGCGTCGAGCGGTGCAGTTCAAGGAAAGAAGCACTGGTCTCACTAATCAGACAGGACGTGCACCGGAAAACATCCCTCTTGAGGAGGAAATGCCTGCTTCCTCTTTATCATATTCTTGAGGACACGCTCCTCTGCAAAGCTGCTGATGTATGGCTTCAGCACTACCACCTACAGAGACATAGGTGTGTGTTTGTGTGTGTATGTGTGAGAGAGAAAAACTCTTTAGTGATGGGAAATGAGAGTTACTAGCACAGAAATTAGTAACGTAGTTGTGATTTTACAAACCCTGTAGCTATCGATTTTTAGTATGGAAAATATAGTTGCCTTCTAAGTAAGTAAGTTGTTTTGTGTCATTGGTTCTAGTAAGGGCAATGTCAATCACTTGGTCTGTAGGTCAGTCCACCTCTGTTGATTGAGGTGTCTCAGTTATTAATTTAAATGAACATGATAAATGATTAACATTTTACCCGCTAAACATAGACATGTTGACATTGTCATCATTAGGATGTTGATGTTAGCATCATAAGTATATTAATGAACAAAATCAGGATTTAAACAAAAATAGATCTCCTATGATTGTGGATTGCTATGTTGTGAGATCATTTTTGTAGTCTGTAGCCTACATAAAGATGGACGGAGCAGTAGACTACACTGTGTCCCCAGCTAAAACTACATTAATGATACATTAGTGGAAAACATGCATTTTTGATTTTTCCCACCGCACTTACCAGCCGGATAAAGTATCTTACTAACACTTGAAAACACCTTAAAACGAAAATCTAAGACTGGAGGGAAGACTGCTTAACAATACATATGAACAAATTCGGTTTATGTTTTAATTAGATCCATGTGGGTTTGATCTGTTTGCCTTGTTCTTTGATTTTACAATGATGATGCTGATGAAACCAATGCAGCTTGGGAAAAAAACATTTAGAAATATAAAAAGTGTGTTTAAAAGGTTGTATTTTTACTCCAAAAATGGAAGTACCCACAAATGAGTATTTAGCCCAGAAAAGAGAAATCCTTTATTATTATTAAATGTTAAATAATAAACATGTTTAAACCGTATACTCAGTTTCAGTTTCTTCCTAAGAAGGAAATGTGTTAATAGATGTCTCTCAGCGGATGCTGTTGATGGAGATGTGAAAGGTGTTGACTTGATCTGTGAACTGTCTCTCGCCTCCTCCACACAGACCTGTCTGGGACATCTCAAACACACATCTGGGGGGGAAACCTGCTGTTTGTGCGTGAGCGTGTGTGTGTCATTTAAATGTTCTACCTTTCATCGACCTGAAGACGAACTGTTTCTCTTTGCTGGTAAAACCACATGTGGAGGTGGCAGCACAACTCATTCGATCTCTACACCTCTCAACCGTTCCCTTTTTCCCCCCTCCCTGTTTCTCCTCTTTGGTAGTGTGATATCACTTTACTGGGTCACCAGATTTCCCAGAGTCACCGAGGGGACATGTTACTCACCTCTTGACTTCTTTACCTCTTGAACTGAGAGAAGTTTCCCTTGATATAGGGTTAAGACTGCCAGCTGTCACTCTCACCTCCCACTTATTAAAGACTGAAACCAAGAGCGGGAGAAGGTGTGCAATTTAGTGAAAGTAAAAAGGCACGTAACAGGAAAGCTGATAAGCATCGAGCTGTACTTGTAGAGCAGCTCATCTAACATTAATGGTAGAGTAATTGGTTTGTAACTGTAACACTTACTAGGCCATCAATAATGACCAGGGAGGAGAGTGTAGAGTTACTTAGTTGGGATAAGGGGCCATTGTGCCGGAGCTGAAGCCACAGGATCAGCTGAATGGGCCTGCAGTTATGTCGGACAAATATTTATACAGTATCATGTTACTGGAACATTCTAACTTGGGGAGACAAGAATAGGCAGGGTGATTGAAAAGTCAGATACACATGTACTACATTTCTACTTTATCTAAGGATCTACTATTGGATCATTCACTGATCAAAGCTCAGGAAATACAATAATGAATGGGACTTTAGAGTATTTATTTTTTTGGATGCTGCTAGAGGTGTAATTCTGGAATGGTAACATGCATTTTAGCAATGTTTCTAAAATGTGTTGAATATTTCAGTAAAATGTGAATGTTTCAGAGGTTTACAGAATCTTACAGTATATTTCAGTTTTTCTCTTTTAGTATCAGATTTGTAGTATCAGTATATGGTGAAAAATATTTGGAAAATAAAATTGCAAAACTGAAAAGCTCAAGGTACTGACCCCAAGTGTATACATACTATTATTATTTTAGAATTGTATATTATTATATATTTAAATTTGAATACACAACTTAAGTATATTGACAATGAACCAGGTTTTACTTGCTGCAATCATTCTCCCTGTTCATATTGGCCATTAAAGACCCAGGGTGCTTTTGTTGTAAGTAATGGGGGGAAAAATCTCCTTTTATCCAAAAATGTATGTACAACAGTTTATCCAAAGCATCAGCAGTCTGAGTCTGGGGAGTACTGTATGTTTAAAAGTTAGTCTTATTAAAAAATAAAAACTTTTACTACTTTTCTTATAAAACAGCTGCAACTTTGGACATCTAAAGCCTCATGTTAGCTTCAGATAAACGTTTGAAAACATTTTTGTAGAGATTGAGGACTTTGGAGTCTTAGGTGTTATTTATATTATTATTACATTATGAGCATTATGCTCATTTGGTTTTTCTCGTCATCATGTTCTCAGGGGTCTAAACTTCTGTCATCGACCCTGTCATTTAAGTTCTATATTTGCCAGTGTACAATCAAAACATGATCCCAAGGAATACATAACTCCCTGATGTGAGAGACAGAAAAGGAAAATGTGCAAACTCTAGGCTATTTTGCTCACAAGTGATCATCTATCATACATTTGAGCCTTTGAGCCCCCTGCATATGTTGTTAAGTATTCGATGATCCACTCTCCAATCAAAACGATAGAAACTGCCAGGAGAGTTCATCCCACACGTGCTGGCTGCCTGTACCAGTACGCATTACATTTGCTCAACAGCAACACACTTCCACTGATGACAGGTGTGTTTATCTGGATCTAAGTATTGGATCAGCTCTGCCAGCAACTGAACAATGGTTTGTTTAAGGCAGCTGGAAAAGGCAAAGTGAAACATCTCCATATTGGTTCATCTTACCAGCTAAATTTAAGGGTGATAACTACAGCATATATGTATTGTTACATACTGTAGTATATCCACAGGACCAGCTTTGTTGGCAACATAGTGTTAGAAATGCAGAAATGCAATGGCAAGGACATTACTCTTGACTCATATTGTAAAATGTTTGATTTGAAACTCAGTCTAATAATTCTAATTACAACAATTGTAATTATCAATTAACTCCCCCTGCTCTTTCATTAGTTTCTATCTGCAGGAAGTCTCTCATTTTTATATGACTCACTTTGTATTGAGTGTTTTGTCAGAGTGTTATTCACGGTGCTTTAACTCTGCATTCTCCTTCAAGCCTCTGGGTGCATGGAGAGCTCTTCTCTCTCCTTCAGTGTTACAGTAAATAACCATCGTCTCTGTTTCTCACAACATAAAGTTTTATGTTGTTTTACAGTTTCATTCCCTCATGGTGAATATCATAAGGTATTCTACTGTCTTTGTTATCAGGGCACATGATGTACTGTGATGTGCTACTGTTTCACCTGGCTACAATCACTGCTGTCAACATCACTGGAAAGTCTGGGCATGGTGTGCTTCAGTTACCATCAACTCACTCAAGATAAGAATTTCCCTAAATGTGTGTGGCTATTGAATTCACCCGTTAATAAGGTGGTGAATCCACCTTGACCTTCGAGAACAGTTTCAATGCTTCATGGCAAAGATATTTCCTTCTGATGATACTGGTGGCGAGCTCTATAAAACACATTGCTACAAAATCTCCTTTAGGTGTTCATTTCTGAGATCTGGTGAATATAATTCACGTTATTTTCATGCTCATCAAACCAATAAGTGAGCCCTCGTTCCCTGTATGGAAGCATCTGCACAAGCATCTCCATTTATTTATTCAGATTTTTCTCTTTATTCATTACCTGTCTGTCTATACACAGCAGTAGGAGTCTTATTTCCATTGGCATCAGTATAATTTCTTTTTCTTTCAGCTCTGAAGAATGTTTTAAGCTCCTCTTTGTCACATTCACTGGCAGTCTTTGCAACTGACAGCAGAATCCAACAAAAACAGTGAGCAGTAAAACACACCGCAGAATAGTAACTAAAGTTTGGTTGCCATTTGTAGCAGACAATAGCTCTTCCACTGCAGCCCAGTACACCAGTGTCTCACCAGCAGACTCCAGCTCACACAAATCCAATTTAACTCTGGAAAGTTACTGTCAAGTAAGTATTTTAGCTTATGTCAGACGATGCCAACAGCAAAGGAGTCTCGATACAGCTCAATATAGCAATATTGAGAATAGTGGCAAGTATTGTGGGTGTTATAGAAATGCCACAATGACTAATGCGGAGACGTTGGTGAAAATTAGGTTATAATCTGCAAAACTTTCCCTTAAGACTGGACTGTTGCAATTCTGCTGTGTTTCCAGTTTGCTCCCAGTGAATAACATTTTCTGCAGAACTGCTGGTCTGCTAACAGTACCACATCTACAGTCTGTCCATGTTTCCACTAAACTAACCTTTAATCAATGCCAAGTTGCATTTCAGTATGTGCACACATTTAAAGGGAATGCTATATATCAGTTACAACAACAACCTTCTAACTCAGTATCATCAATTTCATGACTGCCACAGTACTTATGTCAAATAATTATGTCAAATAATGCCTGGTACTTATGTCAAATAATCCATGGATTTCAAGAGGGCATTAAGGAATTGTACAAATATGATTCAACCTGAGATGTTTTGTACTATCTTCTTTCTATGCAATTGTCTCAATGTTTTCTCAGTGTTAAAGCAGCTCCAAAGAAAATAAAAGGAGGGGGAAAAAAAAAAAAATTCCTTAAAAAAAAAAAAAAAAAAAAAAAAAAAAAAAAAAAAAATTAATTTTAAAAAAAAAAAAAAAAAAAAAAAAAAAAAAAAAAATAAAAAAAAAAAAAAAAAAAAAAAAAAAAGAGCCTACATTAACTGTATTCCCCCTATGATGAAATCTAAGGGGTGTGCAAAAATGTGAAAATCAAGACAAACACTTGGTTTTTGAGGTCAGATTGAGTTGCCATGTGACCCTAAACCCCCTGTCTCTGCTGCCTGAACAACCCTCTGAACCTCCCCTGAGAGCCACAGCTGTTGGGGACCTCACTTTGAACTCACGGCAGGAGGTCTGCAGCACCCCCTGGCCCAAAGCTTTCCCTTCTCTCCACCACTGCCTCAGACTTTTCAGACTGTAACCATAGCCTGACGTGGACTTTTAAGAGGGCTCAAACCTCCCACGGCAGCTGCTCGGCTGGTAAACGGATCCACACAGGCAGATCACCTGAGAGCACCAGGGGTAGATCTCTGGAGAGCTGCTCATGTGTCCTGCTGCCTGCTCCATTCACAGAGGATCACAAAGGAAAAGGCCACAAAGACCCATGAGACTGAGCAGAAAATGGAAAGTAACAAAACTAGAAACTTTCAAGGTGACCCATTTTATTAAAAGACTGCTTTATTTAACAGAAGTAGTCCTTCATGGTGTATTCTCAAACAGCATTAAACAGGGATAAAACCCTGCAGGATTTGCAAATTGCAAAACTAGAGGATGATTTTGGCCACAAAAAGCTTGTGGCCAGGTCAAATGTGTATCTCTGATTTGTTGTGTTTGGCTGAAATCTCCTCATTAACAGGAGGTTGGATGAGGTATAAAATTGCGGTGGTGTTTTGCAGACTAAATATCTGGTACAAAAGTGCAGCTAAAGTGCTCATGAGCAAAACTTCTACTGTGGTATATGCACTGACCTGACAAGATGCAGTGATATGTTGCAGTGATATTGTTTATTAAACTGTACTTTGTTTTGTGTATTTTCTTAGTCACTTGTCCTTTTTGTTCCTTGTGAAAAAAAAGATCTCAATCATAAAGGTATGAGTCAGAAGAAAGAAAAAGCTGATATCTCACTGACAGGTCTCACAATAATTGAGTGAAAGATTGACTTTTTCTTCCTCAAATGATGAACAAATGACTGCTGTCTTACTGCTGTGTTGATTCAAACAGACCTTTAATATCATCCGAATGTGATAAATGAGTCAAATCAAAATCTTGGATTATGGTCAGTACCAATGTTTTTTTCTTCTTTTTACGTCCAACTTTTAATTTTTTTTTTTCAAAATCTTGCTTTCTTCAATATCTGGTTATCGTTAGGGGAGGATTATTAGAGGAATTTAATTATTTAATGTAAGTTTAAAGTTAGGCAAATAAACTTGGTTGGGTCAAAATTGTGATTATTATCAAAAGGCAAATACTGTAGGTCTGCATGAAGATTTGAGTTGCTACACAAACCCATGCACCACACCAAACTCAGAGACCCTTACTGTACTCCTTCCTAGACATTATCTCCTACTGTGACAGTTTATGATGGGCATTGGACGTGAATTGTGAGGTGCAATACGGATGAAAGTTCTGGTCTATTTTGTTGTCTATACTGGTCATGAACAGATACCTCCTTGTTTTAGTCCAGCATGAAAGATGGGGGACAAAATCAACCTAAAACTGTCTAATGAGAAAGATGAGTAAAATCTGTTGATGTTTATTCGTTCAGCTTGCAGACACATTTTCATACGCACATAATGAGGACAGACAGTTGAGACAGACTTGAAACAATGTGAACTTCTGTTCGATAGCTTAAATGATTATTGTTGAAAGATATTTGGTCTCTTAAAAACCTCAACCAATCAATTTAGGAATGAAAGCAGGTTCCAAGTATGTGTTTTGAATTTTGTCAGTGGTGCTATTCTTTGCCTAATGGATTGTGCCTTGCGTCAAATAAAATAATAGAAACTGAAATGAAGAAAAAAAAAAAAAAACTTCTACCCTCTCTTCTTCTCTTCTCATGCTGAGAAAATTCTCCACCTTGCTACGCTCTGTGAATGTTCAACGTTCCTCTAGTGTCAGGATATTAAATCAAATAAAGATTGGATCAGTGGTATAGCGGCAGCTGGGGCGTGCCATGTGGGACTTGTAGTCATTAATGAGCAGTGACTAATTGCTCTATGGTTCTATGGGAATACAGTGAATCTCTGTGGGACTTGTTCAATGCTAAGTTTCTTCCTTCAAACAACCCCCATGCCTCTATCTTTCTCTTTTCTTTCACACCCTTACTGCATATTGCAGATGAGAGAGGGAGATAAATTAGGAAAACCTGTTGCCCACCCTCTGGGTTTTGTCATTAAAAAAGATATGCATCATCCTTGGTTAGGTGTATAATATTGCATTTCCACAGGGAGCTAAATTTGCATGTTGCTGGGGGGAAGAACCCGTGGTTCTGCAGAAAGTCTATTTAGACAAATAATACGTCAAATACTGGGTCAGTGACTGCCAGGACAAAGTCTATGTTAATGACCCTATTTTGGTCTATAGTTGCACAGGGATATAGAATTCTTTTTAGCCCTTTTTGTGAGCAGTGGCTATGATTGCCAGCTGGCTGAAAGAGGCATTTAGGAAACCAAGGACACACTCTAATTTTCTAAAATACGTTATTTATCATTATTCCAATAAAAATACCAAAAGACAAAAAGACAGAAGCTATAAATCAGCTAATAAACAGCCCCCTCATCAAGCCGATTGACAGGATTTACTGCCTGTCCTTCACTTCTCCTCACATCTATTATTGCTATTGATTGCTGTCAGTTTAGAATGATTCTTTTTTTTCTTTTCTCAGCTCCACTCACCACGGCTGCTTATAATCACTTACAGCACGAGTAAGAGCCTTCTAGCCTTGAGGTGGTAATTTTTAGCAGAGCTTGATACAACAATATGTTTTGTCTCAACTGTGATGACTTCTCGGGAATCAATAACACCTTGTCAACAGCTAGCAGTTCACTTGAGTGAGCATCTTCATTGAAAGTGGCATTCTGTTTGTGAGACTAAACTCACTCAGAAACCTGCCTTTGGTGATCCTCTAACTGGGTTTCCAGCACCTCCATAAGATTGGTATTTTAAGTGAAATATGTACAGACATTCATGATCCCCAGAAGATGAACCCCGCAGATTTATGCAGTCCCTTGACTTTTCATCAAGTGCCTTCACTGGGCCACTTTCCAGTGCAATATGTTAGCATCTACTGGTGGGATTGGCGCAAAAGTTTGTTTAGACATTTGCTGTTACCAGATGATAGTTCCTAATCAAGAGAATTTTTTCTACCATGACAATGACATTTGTGGTTTTGAATGAAACTACCAGATGGATTGCCTAAACTTAATGCATGAAACAAATTCATGCATTAAGCATGCTAAACTAAGAGAAGTGTTTACAAAGGATTTTATATTTGACATTTTTTCTTATTTATTTACTAATTGTTTAAGATCTGGATTTCTTGCAGTTATCACTGTCAGGTTAAATTGTTTTAGTTAGAGTTAAAGTAAAGTTTTGGATAAGGTTTCACTTCTTCTTCTTTTTTTTTTTTTTTATCTTATCAGATCTGGTCAGAAAGCCCAGCAACATTTGTCTTCAAACAAATAAGTACAAATTTCCTGTGAGATCAGGTTGGTGTGAGAGAAAGGAGGGAGGGAGTGAAGGAGAATGAGGCTGCAAAGGCAGCAATCACACAAAACACATTTGGAGGTCATTACAGAGCCGGTCATGCTGAGTGACTCCTACAGGCTGAAACACTGCTTACAGTGTTTAAAGTGGATTTGATGAAAGCTTTCATTCAGTCCAGCTCATTAGTTTGAGCCTTGGATAGTACACATTCTGAGATTACTCACTGTGGGCCTGCGCTGGGCTGCCAATGCCAGGAGTTTTGCTTTTCATTTGTTTCTACATAAATCACTCAGTAGAAACACAAAGCAGAACTAATATGTCCAGAAAGCAGAGCTCATGTCCACAACATCAGCCTTCTGTTTGAGAAATAATACATTGACACAATTTGAAAAGGCAAAGTACAGCATGATATACTCTGAAGGCACTTTTAAAATCTTTATAATTCCCCATTTTGCTAACTCTGTGTAGTGAACACACTACACAGAGGCGTTTCTGCTATTTCTGTGAAAAGCACCATGGTCCATTATGAATCCATATGAGATCTTCATACAGAACAACTGTATAAAAATGAGCAAGAAAGGAAAATTAGGTATAAGAGCTTGCAAGAATAAACCAATAATATAATCCATCATCAATAAATACCTCTGGGCTTCATTAAATCATTATGTTGATTACTACTTCATCTAGCAGTCCATTTTTCACAAAGATGGTATTATTATGACAGCGATACCCACATTTCTTTTAACTTCCCTCCAGGGAAGCCAGAGTGTTCTGGTGTCTTGCTTAAAGACACCTCATCAGGGCAGAAGTTTGCCAACACAAATGCTTGAGTCACTGTCTTCGCTGACTTCGACATTGTAGTCCTAATGAATGACGGCAGTGTTTTTTTTTTGTTTTGTTTTTTCTGTTACCATTAATGCCCACGAAAGGCCTAAACCCAAATGCATTCACTACAGTCAAGAGCTATTAACGTTCCCAGTAATTTCCCAGAAACCGAGGGCTCCCAGTGTTTCTGAAAATCCATTAAACTGTTTACAGAGGCGAAGTCTGGGTACACCGATCATTTTGTGGTGCGTTCTCCTTATTCCCATAAATAACTGGACAAACAGAGACAACGTGAAATCATCAGGTTGAGATGTTTCCAGTGAAGCTGCAATGGTTTTCAAAGCAAAACATGTTTGTTCATCTCTAATATCCCTGTTCTAGGGCACAAACAAACACTTTGAAGATGTCACTTTGGGTTGTGGGAAATTATGATGGACATTTTCATAATTTTTTTTGACATACCCCATGGAAACATAGAAAATGGCCAAAATAAGTAGTTTAGGCAGGGGAAGTAATCTGAATTCATCACAATTTACTAAAACTGAATGTACTGAGCGCCACAAACTGATAAAGATTATTTGAGGCTAAATTTTCATCACTAACTAACTCTGCGAGCTCGACATTTAGCTGATGCTCTTATCTAAATGTTAAAGATTGGAGCCCTATTCCTCCTCTGCTCCCGTCCCCTCGCAGCCTCGCAGCCGTGTTCGAGGGCATTCATGCGCACGGAGGGATGCAGGCTTTCGCCAACGTGACCCTGGGCCCTTGCAGACGGAAGACGGAGCAAGCTCCTGTCTGACTCAGCTCAGGTCTACGCAGCGGGCTGTCAAAGCCCATCATCGTCATACACTCCTGCAATCAATACCTTACAGCCTCCTGACAGAGTGTGTTAGTGCAACACACTCCTCTCTCACTCTGTTAGTCTTAACCAGAAAAAGCCACAGAGAAAGAAAACAAAGTGTAAAAAAAGGTGTGTTTTCAGTGAGAATCTGCACATTTGTATTTCTTTCTTTTGTTAACATGTTTACTACTGTATAGTAGACTGGACTTAAAATAGAGTGTACTGTCAGAATATAGTGTACCCTTGATAAATTCCTTTGACAAATTTCCACTATTTAGAATTCCAGAATGCCTTTCAGCTATGACGCCACATGGATGGAACACTTACTTTCTCTCATCGGTTGCAAGAAGGGATATTTTGCACGTTACAAGTTCTTGCAGCATTTCTTGCACAGATCATTATTTATAACTTGGAACTTGAACGCTTAAGGCTTTCCAAACTGTTTTGAAATATAGCTCAACTTAGGAAACACTGGCACAGAATCCCTACAATAATGCTACACACACTACACTACAGTGCTTAATCAATTTTTACACTGATGTGTCCATGCAAATGACATAACTGAGCGCAGTAAATATGTCCACCCTTTAACATTCTGTGAGTTTAATTGCATTTTTACGATTTTTGTTGCTTTTTCTCTGTCAGTCATATTTCTCTGATTCTTTAAGAAGAACCAAACAATGCCAAACCAAACCTAGTGAAGATTATTCTGAATGATTTATAAGTTGATGAAATCGTCTTGCCTGGGACCATCTCACCAAATCAGTATTAAAAACCTGTTTTCATTCTAAAAAGTTGGTCGGTTGGTTGTCTTTCTCCGTAGGGACTGTTGGAGCAGAGCTGAGCCCTCACTACTCTATTGATTCTGTTCACACAGAAGTTGGGCAAACCCAAGTTAAAACCTTCTGATTACATAAGATTAGGATTTTTAGTCACCGAAGATGTGAATATTTGTCCATTTTCAATATTAATACTAGGATGGAATTTATTTATTTATTTTTAAAGGGTGCCAGAGGCTTTTACTGCAGCTACATAGATCAGCCTATAACAATACATATGTGGATGAAAGTTGAAAGAAAAGAAAAAAGATCCTTGACCTACAGTACAAAATGTCTCCAGGGACTTGATATGTATGAAGAAATCTAAAGTACAATCCTGAAAGTTGGTGGGTGTAGTCTAGCCTGCCTTGTAAATCGCCATAGCTGTTGCAACAGTAACTGCTTGCATTCCAGGGGTATGTGCCAGCTCCCCCTTCAAACACACACGCATACAGTCAGACAACACACACTTGCAAAATCAATAATCTTCAGTCCCGCTTGACAAACAAACACATCAGAGCTGCTCTGTGGTACGAGGGTTTTCCATCCTGCCAAGTCTGGGTCTGAAACTTGTGTATAAAATTGAATCAAGTTTAATCTCTCTCTCTTTTATTTTTTCAATGTTTGAAATCCAAAGGCCTTCGTATGGTACCATACCTCAGCCATCTCAACCCTAACCCTAACAAACATCAATATAGTAGCTGCAAATCTTTACAACACTCGGCTTTCACTTTTACACGGCATAAACTGTGCATGGTCCAATGCCAAAACAAATGTACCTTGTCAGTTATAATAAGTGTCAAATAATTTTGTGATTTCAGTGGCAGAGAAGGATTTTGAAATTATAGAAACATTAATAGAAACACTAACTTACATGAACTGCTTCAAAACTGTGCACTTCTGCCTCTAACAGCCTTTAACATACATTATAATAAAGCTGGCATGTATTAGCTCAATCAAGAAAATAAGAGTCTCTTACTTTGATAACAATGTAATGATGATACTGGCTCAGGTAACAGGCAAATACTTCAAGCCAAAAAAATTTCAAAAGAAAAGGCTGTCCACAATAAAACAACTCACTTCAATCTCACTTCATTCTGATTTCCCATTAAAAACATGTGTATAGCTCACCCATGCTAACGTCCAGAAAGAAGGGGTCCATCTTGAGCTACCTCTGGCAGACAGACAGATCCTCAGATTTATGTCTTCCCCTGTCAGGTGCAACTTGCCCTGGAGATCAGACGAGGTCTACAGTATCTCAGACTGTTCTCCCACCAAACAATTTTTCTTCTTTCTGGTCAGCTCGCTTCCAAAGAATGGACAGTCCCCTGTTGCAGATCAATCTGTTGAGAGTTCCCCATTCTGGGCATTAGGAAATCCTGGCTTTCTTTAGTTCGAAGTCAATCGAAAGAGCGCAGTGCATGGCTGAACTCCTAAACAGGACTTTCTCATGCCGCTGATACCTTTCAGGACAATGCCACTGCTGGTAGGGGTTTGTTTTTACTATTTTTGGGGCTTCAACACCACTTTGTTTCATGGCTGTGATTTGCAGGATATCATTCAAGAGCAGGAATATGAATATTATCAGGGCTGCACACACAGGTAGCACATGCTATATTACTGTAGCATGTCACCATTATGTTGTCTTGTACAGTAAAAGGAGGAAATATTTGCAATAAAAACTATACACTTTTGTTTTTTGTCATTATTTTAGCCAGCAAACCCAAGCACTGCTTGATTATTCTAAATACAGATGCAGCATATTCACCTATCGTACATTTAAAATCATCATCCGGGAGACTTTCATAAGATCAAGTATAGATCTTACCATAGATATTTCTCATTTTGAATTCAGATAAATTCTAACCTTTTAGTAATTACATTTTCATTTTCTGTCTTTAGTTATATTTAAAACTGTGAAATGAAAAACAACATCAAAACCAATGGACATCTGTGACAACCACATCACACTACATTACATCTTGTAACTGTTGCACAACCAACACAATTTTTGCAAAGAACTTCTCACATCTCATTCTGCCAATTTCAAAATAGTCTATCTCACAAGAACGTTATTAAATTGCTAATAATCAGTTCGACACCAAGAGTCACAGCTAATACTGACAAGGGAACTGCCAGTACAGAGAGGCACTGGGCAGGTCATCCCTTAGATGAATTTGCAGGCAATTCAATCACATAGACTGTCACATGAGGCCATGGACATATATGAACCTATTTGATATTTAGACGTCTCAGGGTTGGCAGTTAGGTCTCTGGACTGTAATGGTCCAATCCAGTGGATTCATAATGTCCTTTTGGAGCTCATACAATGTTCATTTTCAGAACTAAGAGAATTATTCCAATCCATTTTGAAGAAGACTTTTTTTCCCCTCCAACTCATTTTACAAAGGGGAAAAAAATAAAGCTTTGTTCAGACAAGTTAACCCTTTTCTGCTGACCATTTATCTGTGTAATGGACTTGTATTATTACTTATTTGTAATTGCAAATTGCATGCTATGTTATAACACAAACACACACACGCACACAGACAAAAGTTAACAGTGAAAAATATGGAAAATATGGTCCAAAACATCGTGCGATTTAATGTCACATCGAAAAGTCATCTCGTTTGTTTCATGGTTTCCACTGAATGAGGTCCTCAGATTTCTATTGTTGCAAATGTATGACATGGGAGGACCCCAGAAGAATTCATGCTTTATTCAGTAATACATCTAGAACCTTAGATATCCAGTATCATGTGTCTAATGTACCTCTATTTGTCTCATTTCGGGTTCATGGCAAACCAAAAAATGTCCCTCATAGAGAAAATATCGTCCACAGCCAGATTATTGTAGGCCGATCATGCTGTCTAAATCAGCCTCCAAGGATACGAGAAAAGAGTACAGAAATTACCTCAGTTTAATGCAAATGGATCTTGAAAATCTTCAAGTTACCATAACTGTCATATTCACATGTGGAGTTCTGACCCTGAGTGTCTGAACTGTCAGTATGATTACCTGGTCTATTTGTTCTTAAGTGGCATGTATGAGTGATTTAAGAGAATTTCTGACATTCCCCAGTTTTCTTGTCCTTTGAATTTTGACTATGATGCGAACAAAATTGACGAGGGCTCCGAACCTGTTGTACGAGTCAAGTTTAGATCTTTCTGTCTTTCACTCTGGAGGGGGAGAAAAACATTTGCTATCAATCATAATGCCATAATCTGTATAAATTTAGTATTTAAATATATACTGATATACAGATTCCAAAATTGACTAAATAAATATTTAAAAAATTTGACTTGTCAATTTAGATATTTTTAGATTTTAACAATGTATTGATTTATTTTGGCACATCCACTTATACATCATATAGGAGTTAATTAGAAAATTCTCATAGCTGCCTCCGAGGAGCCTCTGTAGCCAGCTCTCCATTCACCCCATGAGGTGAATTACCATAAAAATAACATTAACACCAATAAATGCACAAGTACTGTGATTTAGAATACCACAAAGAATGTTATTAATCCACATACTAACCTGTTGCTTACATTATGACATCCCATGAGTGACGCGTTTAAACATTTCCATACTTATGCCGCCCACATCCTGACCTCCAGTTTGACCTGGAGGTCACAACCCCTTCACACCAGCGCTGGGTAAATATTTCCTTCCTGATTCAACTGAACACACTGAGCTGGGTGCGACAGACAGGCTATGGATTTCAGTGGCTGAGTCAGAAAGAAAAAGACGTGGTGTGAGAAACAAATCAGACAAGAAGAGAATAAAGGGAAAATATAAGCTGGCTGGTAGATTTATGTGTGCCAGGGGGAGGGGCGATCAGGGCAAACCAGGCCTCTACACGTCTATCATCTTAAAAGGCAGGGTGAATATACGGGTCCATCCTGCTTTAATTTAAACTTTTTGGCCTGAAGGGGAACTCGACCACCGCTCAGGGCTCCGGCAGGACACACACCACATGTGCAAATGGGGGAGGGTGGAAGTAAGAGATTGGGGTGGGATGGGGACTGCTGGGGGGGACATTTGAGACTGTTTAAACAAATCAGTGAAGAATATCAGTCACCGAGGACCCTGCGGGAGATGCTGTTGGTTTGTTCCCCCGCTGTAGAGGCATTTGTCTCCCCTTGAGAGACCATTTTGTCATCGGTAGAAAGAAAAAGAGGTTTCTCAACGCGAGACAAGGGAAAGTACCTGCGTGATTGCTCTGAGCGTAAAAGCATTCTGGAAAATGATGGCAATCACGTGTTGCTGGCATTTAAGTCGTATGCAGTTAATAAGCTATTGGCTTTCTGCAGGACCTCTGACCTAGCTATGTGCGAGTACACGGCTGTGTGGAGCTGTGTCCAGCAGACATGCACGTGTAAAACCCAGATGGTCAGATGTAATAAACATGGCCAGTGTTTTTTGCTCACATAAAGGGCATGGCGCTGGTGTTTTATTTCATCAGGGCCTCAGGGCATGAATGTGTTCACCCAGACTCTCAAGTGGGCTTTACGAGGGTGGAGAGGGAAGCCTGTTTCCACCTTGTTTGAAATACGTTTTTTGTTTTTTTTTCTTGCAATGGGGCGCGGTGATGGGGTGGTGTTGGAATAAACGGAGGCCATAGGGAGCGGGGAGGGAATTCAGGTGGCCTCCTATTGGTGCCGGATGTTTTAGTAGGACAACATGGCGGAGAGGGCCTTGTGACAGGGGTCTGTTCAGAAACTCCGTCAAGCAGGCTGCACTGGGAAGCAAGCAACCACATCTGTTTTCACTCAAAACAATCAGGGGCCGGCACTGCAGGCAGCTTGAGCCTGTTATTAAAGGCTTTCTGGGGCCTGCTGAGGGACGGCCCAGACGGAGTGATTTATCCACTCTTTGCTGAGTGGACGAGGATCGAGTGTGATGTATATGGACATGGAATTCCAATCAGTCATCCTTGCCAGGACACCTACCCAGAAGGACTGATGAATCTAGGCTGTCTTCTGCAACAGGATGAAACTGCCTCACATCCTCCATTAGGAAAGGGGTTTCACTATGATTGGCTGTATGCAGATTGTTGTCTGTATTTTTTCTCTGTATCTTACGTCATTTAAATCTCATGACATGAAGACTACGACAACCGTGAATCTGTAATTAGCGTTCAGCTGCCCTGCACTGCATGTTTTCTGCAACTATGCTTGTTGAAATGATTGTGAAGCGCTAAACTTTTCAGACAGTGCCAACTACATGATCTGAGTATAAGTCAACATTCCAGCAATATGCATAGTGGTGGTTTACTCAGCAATCTGAATTCTAAGCAGCTTCATTAAACAGGGTTGAATCATCAGATCATTTTTCGCTGAGGGCAGAGACTTGCAGAGCTTATCTTCCAGGCTTGAGGCCTTAAAATTCATGGATACCTAAAGAGAGTACTTCTTTGGGGCCCTGCCTTGTTCCTCTGAACGCCAAAGTGAGCTTTTAAATAATTTGGGGAGAGCCCTCTGGAAGCTGAATAATTCACTGCGGCATGATGAAGTCTCTAGCCAGCTGGGTGTTCCATTAGTCGACTCACTGCTCGACAGCTCTATTGCCTGGCAGGCCGGCGGAGGGAAGCAGAGCTGGGGAGATGAGTATGTCTCTGTGAGGGGGGGATCATCCCGTCCTCACTCTGCCTACTTCAATTACATCAGCCATAGGCTCTCTGAAAAGAGAATCAGCACCGTCTGCCCATTTTGCTTTAGAAGAGCCTCCATCCACCACACCCAACACGTGACAGCCATACAGTTGTTGCAACGTAACCTCAAAGGACCCCAGTGCCGGACATCGGATGGGGGAAAGAAGAAAAGCATGTACTCTGAGTGTTTGACAGTACAGGCTCTTGACATCTAATTCCTTCTGCCATATGACCTAAATATACAGTTTTAGGTCTAAACTGCTGCTGAAGTGAATGACCCCATTCTTGTCCAGATGGCTTCCATCGTTGGGCAGTTTTCTCCAGGACAGTCTGGTGAAAAACGCTGGCCTGCTGTGGCATCATCACCAGTTTAGCTCATCTAAGCTCCCCTGGCAGAAGAAGCAATGAAACGAATGGACATAGCAGATCAAACGCTGCTTGGCTGTGAGTAAAATCTACTTTCCTGTGAGGCATCAAAGCAAAATAGGATTTTCTGCTGAAGGATATCTCCCTGCTTACTGTCTCTCCCACATGCCAATTATCTGTGATAGTTGATAGCCAGGGTATGAAATGTGAAACAAGCACTGGCCTGTCAGTGTTACAGTTGCATGCATTGCAGGAATTCCGCAGAGATGTTTCATATAGGACTTACTGCTGCACCCTTACACTACTCATCCAGTCATTCGTCTATCATGTCCTTTTGGACTATGGTCACTTTCAGTTCCAGATATCACTCAGGTTAACCTTGCTTGCATTCCCAAGGCCTGTCTCCTTGTCTGTGCAAAGACCCTGTCAACTCTTGCCCTGAGTGACAGAGTGGCCACCTTTACCTTGTGCTGCCAGCCAGCCTCATACATAACATCATCACCTTCACTTGGCCATGTCACGCCTCTTATGGGAGATGGATGTCTCCCACCCAAGGACAGCAGGGTAATGGCCCTCATCCTGACTTCAAGATGGGGCACAATCACCTGTCATTCTCAATCTGTATGCTGCAAGCCAGAACAGATGCAAAGAGGAAGAGGAAGTAGTGTTCCATGTATGTAGAGTTCCATCAGATGAAGGAATGTGCACCACAGCATCTTCAATTTAGATTGTACGTTGAGTACAGTACGTGATTCTGAATGCTTCTGTATCAATACAGCCCTGTTGACCCATTTAGAACCTTTTGGCACAATTCTAAAATAACACATAATATATATACACATAATATGATGCCACTTGATTATTTTGATCTGATACCAAGTAATACCAGTGCCAGAATTACCAATGTTGATATTAATGTTTTATTATATATTCAAATAATAATAAATATTTAGGATCCCCACTGGTCTGAACAGCAAATGTATACACATTCACATTAAACCTCGGACACCATTTCAATGGGTTTGTCTCATACACTGAAACTGTATGGGCTAAGTTTGTCCTCCTCAAGTGCAGGACTTTTGCATGTTGTATGTCTAGACCTCTCTGATTAAAATTTAACATCTGCCAAAGTTCTGTGAATCTTTCATTTTCCTCTGGGGCACACCATGATGAGTCTAGTGAACACTAATGAACATATAATGAGCTACAAATAGCTCGCCAAATGGTCTGGTCCCTATGCTGCTTCCTGTGTCCTTAGATTCATCTCAACTCAGAAAAAAAACAAACAAACAAAAAAATCATCTCAACAATTACACATGATTAGTTTATATGGTTATAGGGTGATATGTAAAAAAGAGAAAACTGATACTGTAGTCTCTGGCACTAGTGAATAAAACTTGTAGAATTATAAAAAAAGAATACAAGATATTTGGCACAGTACAGTCCAGTACTGTACACTCGGCTGTGACTAAACTGGTAGTAACAACATTTATCACGTATATTTTTGTATCTGTCTTCTGAAGAACAAAACGTGGCACACAATGGTACACTGTGTTCAAGGCCAGGGGTAGCGTTTGAACAACTGCTTGCTTTGTATTGTAAAACACAGCTGAACTTTTGCTGATTTAATCCCATATGTCTTTATTAATAACAGTGATGACAGCATATCCATGACTAGGGGCGCTTCCTCTTTGGAAGATTACTTCTAAAATCTCTTAATCCGTCACCAGTTAGCTGTTTCCCAAACACCCCAACAGTCATCTCTGCATGTGAGGCAGGCGGCTTTAGAGAGGTTTTGGACTCTCTCCAGCTCTGGGCAGAGGGAGAAAATGACAGAGGGATGACAAAACACAAATGTAGAACAGAGGGAAAGAGGTAATCATCATGCTATAATTCATCCGGCCTCTCCTCCGAAGTGCTACCTAGATTCTTTGACTATTAATAAGAAAACACTGACTAAAGTGCTGAGTAAACATTGTGGTGGAGGAGTACTGTTTTTCATAAATATTTTAAACATCCCACAACAGTGACTAAGATTTGAAATGTTTGCCTTATGGATCAAATATGCAACCCCTACCCTCTGTGTGGTTATCTGTCCTCCTACATTTAATCTTAGAACCCAGCGGCTATTGTCTATCTTCCTCTGCATTCCAATTAGCTACTTGATGGGTGAAAATGGTCAGAAAAATACATTTTAGCTAATATATCTGCATATGAACTCAGATACATTTTTTATTTTTTTTTTAAAAGTTACTAAGAATCTAAATCATTGTCAGGCGATAGCTGATGATTCTGAGATTGCATTTCGGTCAGTGTTTTCCACCTCTTTTTCTCTCCACACCGACTGCTTACCTGCATGCAACCAAAGCCAGCTGATACAGTATGTGATCAATAATGTCGGAATCTTCATCCCCAACCTAAAGGTTCTACATTAATATCTGTTTACAGAGATTATCCTAGATTTAACTTTGAAATTTCAGGGGTGGTCCACTGCTGCCTCACAAGAAGGTTTCTGGTCCGAAACCAATGTTCATCCAGTTTCTGCGTGAGTCCTCTTTCTAAGTACTACAGCAACTTCTCTAGGGTGTATCCTCCCTCTCGCCCATTGCCAGCTTGCAGTGCTAGCAAGGATAAACAGTTACAGAAAATAGATGGATGGATTTTTATCTGAATTCCTTATATATCTGTCTTCCATTATTCTTATTCATCGTGGCACAAAAATTTTAGCTGGTAGTTTTAAACAATGTGTTCTAGGGGCGACAGTAGCCCAGCCTGTAGGGACTTGGCTTGGGGAACCGGACGGCTTGGTTGTCAGTTCAAGTTAAGGACCATAGTATGAGGTGTGGACTGGTAGCTGGAAAGCTGCTAGTTTACCTCCTGGACATTGCTGAGGTGTCCTTGAGTAAGGCACCAAACCTCTAACTGCTCCCGGGGCACCCCTATGTCGTTGTTTATCATTCCGCCTTCTCTCCACATTTGCATGTCTATAAGTCCTTTGTGTGTGTGTGTGTGGTTGTAGTTCTGGCCTATGTATGTAAAACTTGAGTGAAAAAACTGTATCCCCCATTGGGGGATTAATAAAGTAAATCTTCTCGTAACCATGGCTATAAATTGGATCTAGTTTCTACCTGTGGTGTCTGTAATGGCCTATTTAATCTTAATAAGTGTGCTTCCATCCACCAAATGAGCAATTTCAATTGCAGCATAAAAGTGGCAAAGAAAAAAGAAATATTGCAAAAAATATTTTTGGGTTGAAGTGGAAAAACAACTTCTGCTATGGTTTAATGGAACCTGACTGAAAAATTACTGCCACCAAGCCGTTTTACCTCAATACACCAAACATCTAATAGCTGGATCATAGTAGTGGATGGAAAATGGATGACTTTGGGTTAAATTTGAATGGATACTTGTTTTACGACACAGTATATCAGTCTCAGAAAATGCTCTATTAACTCCATTATTGGTATTTCATTAGTCCTTTTTCTTTGTTGGACTTTTTTATCCATTGGTCATTCCATTACTGTGGTCCAAGTTGAAATATCTAAGCATGTATTGTATTACCATGAAATTTTATACAGACATTTGTGGTCCCCAGAGTAGGAACATTGGAACCATTTTGTGGGAGGGGGGTGCTGTAAATATTGTTACTCCAGCTCTCCGAAACCTCACCACCACCCGCAGCCAACAGCACAATAACTACATTCACCTGCATCTGAACAGGATTTATAGTACAAGAACACTTAAAGGCAGCAGCACAATAAATCGCTCTGTATCTCAGTGACATATGATTTACAGCTCAGATACACTCAATTAAAGCCAACAGCACATTAACACAATACACCGCTCTCAGCCACAAACAAGACATAAGTTTCAGCTACCTCTAATATTAACGAAGCATTAAAAAGCAGCTGGCAAGCTGGTGTCACATATTGCAAACAATATAAGTCGAAATTAATCGCAACCCTTATGCAATGCAGTTTCTTCCTGGCTAAGCTTTGTGTGAAATCATCCATGTCATCAGAGTCCAATGTATTGGTCTGTTTGCTGTCAATTGCACAAATCATGTACAAAGCAAAAAACAATCTACTTCCTGGAAACATTTAAAAAATTGTTTTTTTTACAGAGTTGGCGGTTATAATCTGAGGGGTGAGTTCAACTTAAAACATCAGCGGGCACGTACAACATTAAAAAGTTTTTGTCCTTCAGTTTGTGGAGTGAGGCTGTGGAACAGACTGGGTGTGGAGCTCAAGCAATGTCCAAGCATGATCCAGTTTAAAAAGCGGTTAAAAACACATGGTTTTCACGAGGTACAGGGAGGAAGAAGGGCTTTAACAATCGGGTGTTTTCATAAATGATAAATGATTTATGTATTTGTTTATTTAATCTAATTCTTTTCTTTTTTTTATGTAAATATACAGTACAGACCAAAAGTTTGGACACACTTTCCCATTCTCTTAAATGAGAAAGTGTGTCCAAACTTTTGGTCTGTACTGTATATGTTTGGGGAGAAAGATTGCTAATTGAGTAGTGGAGAAGGGGTAGGTTTAAATAAGCATATGCTTCATCCTACTCCTTTTCGGACATGTTGGGTTCACATTATTGTTTTTGTTTTGACTATTCTTATTGGATTTGTTTGTTTTCAGTTTACTTTGTTATGTTACTCGCACATGTTCGAAATAAACTGAAACAGAATTGCCGTGAAAAAAAAGTGTCTTGAGGTGTTTTTGTGTCATATTACTGCAGTTCATTTTTAAGCCTTCACAAGTGTCGTGCCAAAAACTGATTGTGTAGGGCAGTTTATATACATCTACAGCTACTTTTTGCATAACTTTATGTCCCTGGTAATAGCAAAGGTATGTCCTGGTGAAACATTAACCTTTTTTTATAACCAAATAATCACAGTTGTGGTGATATATTTCGACTTGAATTCTGCTCTGTCTGTCTTAATTTGATTTGACTATTTCTGTCCCATCCCCTGCACTTCAACTTCCAATGTCTCTACACCAGAGGACAAAGTCTATCTTCTTTGGTTACCTCTTGACCCTACAGTTTTCACATCTCAGATCTATAACACCGACTGGCACAAAATTTTGTAAAAACATTCCCAGACAATGAATCCTAATGCCTTTGCCCTTAACTTTTCCTGTAGCACTACCAATGTCTTGAAAATCACTGCTTGGATTGTTGTGAATTTTGGTAGACATTGATGATTCCTGCATGTATTGTGACAACTTTGGTGCTCCCTCAACTCTCCATCCAGTGCCATGTTTGTTTTTTGACATTTACGTTAGCCTCAGTTGTACTGCAAATTAGCAAATGGTAGCATGCTAACACACTCAACCTCAGATGTCAGCATTTTCATTGTGAGCATGACGCCATGCTGAGCTTAACATTTAACTCAAAGCACTGTTGTGCCACAGCCTCACAGAGCCCCTGTAGTTCTGGACTTTTAGTCTTGTTTATTCTCATCTCCATTAATAACAGTGTCATTTCCATTTTGTGACGTCAAGAGTGTGATAGGAGCAATGTTGAAAGCCTGTAATTTTGACGTGGTTACTGAATGACGAATCAAGAAACAATAAATAGCTAGATGATGAGAGAGTATTATATTAAAGGAAAAGAGGTTACAGACAAAAAGGAGAGAAAAAAACAAATAAGGGGTGAATCAGAGAGACTATTATATTATTATTGAAGATAATAGGGTAATTTCAACATTGTATCTGTTGTTATTCTGTGGATGACTTATGAAAGGAGATCAGGCTTTAATTTTATTTTCTTGAGTTTGCTCTGTACAGATGCATATATATATATATATAGGCCGTGCCTCTGAAGGCATATGATATTAAAAGCGTAATTTGTGTGCACTGAGTGATATTGAAAAGAAATTATTCAAACTGACAGACAAAATGATACAAACAGTACAGACAGACAGGCATTAAAAAAAGCCACCAAGCTGGATAAGGTGAAGGCAGGACGAGACCGATGTGCTCAGAGGGAGGAGAAAAGCTGCCAAGAAAAACCTCATTCCTACCATGCTGTTGCTGTGACAGACAGAGTGCCCTAGAGTGATTGAAAAAATACATTAAAAGGGGGTTTGGGGAGTGGAAATGGGTTTGAAAATGTGAATAAAGACCCAGCTCACTTGGGTGCAAAATCTCTCCTCCTCTGCCTTTCATACTCCACCTCTTTTACACAGCATCTTACCTGAAAGCACATATGAATCTGCCAGAATGACAAAGGACCAATGTTCACTTACTGTACCAACAGTGCAGAATACAATCAATATAACATTAAGGATGCTCTTTTAATGTCGTCTTTTATGCTCTTTTGAACGACCGCTGTCTCGATTCATCAGTGTATAATTTTCCTGCGCTTTTGTCAACATTTATATAACTTTAGAAATTTGTTTTAGACTTTGGCAAAAGTTTAACTTCAATCGAGTGTTATCCAAGCATAACAGGAAATTACTGGTAACATGTTGCTGTGAAGTATTCAGTGCAAATATATAATTGTGACATCGTGCTATTAATTCAGCATGCTGACATTTCTGTCACAAATGTGGAGTGGTCGTGGGTTTGTGCTTGTATGCAAAAATAATGATTTATACGCTATTACACAACTAAAAATGTCTTGCAGTTTCTGTTTCTACAGTGAGGTTGTTATAAAATTTCTATTCAAAAACTAACATCCCACACATTCAACAGGCAGGAGGAGAATGTGGAGAAATGTTGTGTGTGTGCAGAATCGTACAAAGCAGTTTTCACAGACCTTTGGATATCTTTTCTTCCACCGTATATTTTTGTTTTCTAGTCTTGGATAGTGACTAATTGCTATCTCTGTCTTCAGAACGAGGCTATTGTGTCTTTGGTGGGTTTAATTTGATCATTCTAATAACCAGCCAACAGTGGGACCCTGTCTCACAGCAGGAAGCAAAACGGATGAGCACAGCAGATCAAAGAGGGGGAGAGACAGTGAGATAATCTGTAGCCAATTTAAGGCCGCAAACAGATTGTTATTATTGATTAATATCACTCTTTTTTTTCTGTATTAAAGCTCCAGTGTGCAAGATTTAGGGGGCTCTGTTTATAGACTATTGCAGAAATGGAATATAATATGCATAACTTTGTTTTCATTAGTGTATAACTACCTATACATAATAATATTATACCAGAATGAGCCTCTAGACACTGTGGGTCATCTTCCACGCTGTAGTTCCTCCATCTTGCTAGGAAGGAGCCAGTCAGGTAAGGGGGTTGCAATCAGCAACTACACCACCAGATGACACTAAATATTACACACTGGTCCTTTATTTGCTCTAGAAAATTAGGAAATAGATGCATCACACAATTTTGTAATTTCAGCAACGTTTGGAGCACTTTTGCTTCATGAATGACTTGAACGATTGATCAATCATTAAATTGCTTTGAATTAATTTTCTGTTGATCAATTGATTCATTCTTTAACTAATTGCTACCAAAATAAACACATTTTGGACTCACATTGGACACATTTTCTACTACTAATCATTTCCCACTACTTCCCTACCTTTTTAAAAAAAAAAATCCTCTTTCTCTCCCATTTCCTGTCTCTTCCTCTGTCCGTCGCTCTCCGTTATCCTCACAATCCATTTTCATTTTATTTAAATGCCATCCATCCTCTTACAGGAACCAACCTGCTAGACGCTGATGAAGTCATCATCATTCTCCTCAGCCCATCCCACCCTTCGATATCCCAAGACAGCTCCCCTCTCCCCATAGTAAATGTTTGTTTTCCCAACAAATGTAGGGCAGAGAGTTAGGAAGATGACATCCGCCCACCCGGGGTGGAAAACGCCCCCTAAGGAGCTGCACTTACAAGCACTGGAATCAAATACATGAGACATTATTGAGATCAAAGGGTAGGGTTGGGGTCTGTATGCATTCAAAAATGACATCCCGCTAAGGCTGTTAAGGAGGAACATGGATAATTAGCATTCATTGAAATCAAGTGTGTCTGGCACGATGATGTGTGTCTTGTAACCCTGCACTGTGCTGTTTGACTAACGGAGGGAGGGATTCAAATTTTGTGAGTTTGTGAGTGAGTGAAGTTCTACAGTGTTCCCATAATAAAAATCAGTGCACGAGTCCATCAGGCTTCCTTTATTCCAAGATATTAAAAAAAGGCGCATTATAACCCACTGCTGCTTCCCATCTGACATGAGTGTTTCTCTTTTAGCATGAATTAATTCATCTCTCTTCCGATTTGTATGTACCCTGTTGTGCTGCCATGGTGATAAAGAGCAGGGTGATGTGATGGGTTTACGTGCAGATTCAGGGTTGACTTAAAAACAGAATGGAAATGTAACTGTAAGTGGGAGAGAGAACAGCACACAGAAGGCAGATACAGGATGGTGTTCAGTTTGCCAAAGGCTCACGTGTAACTCAATAAGCAGACAAGAATGTTAAAATTACTGTCTGGTTCAGTTCAAGAAAATGAACCCAAATGCAGACATGAAAGTAGTGAATAAAAGAAGACTCCCGGAACAGGCAGGTGAATACAGAATGATAAAAGGTGGCTGAGGAATCCAATCTGTCCAAGATAAATCCAATCAATAGAAGTCGAACAAACAACAATCCAGAACTGAGAAAGACTAGAAGCATGAACACAGGGAGAAGCACTCAGACAAAACAACAGAACATGACAGGACAACAAGACACAGGTGTACACTAATCATTGGACAAGTGAAACCAATCAGGGTGAAGCAGGCAATCAAAACTGGTGGGAAACAACGGCAGGAAGTAAATTTACTGACACGAAAAATAAAACAGGAAACACTAAACAAGAACCCCGAAACCATGACAACCGGACATTTCAGCAAAAACCTGAATAGAAGTCCAATGCCAATGTTTTGAAAATTCTGTGATTGATGATCAAAATATAGCTGCAATATAACTATTGCCTATTATGGACATCTAGATTTAATTTCATAAATACAGGACTGCCACATCATTGTGACATCCTGTCATTGAAAATGACTTGGGATTTTTTTTTCATGTCATTGTGGTCTCTCTTTATACATATTGGTTTGTGTCCACTGTGACAATCAAACCACTGCACTTAAAAAAGAAAAAAAAAAGGCTTTAAACACTGTACAGTATCTGAAGAATGGTGTTTTGAAAAGTATTAAAGTTTAGCTTTACATATTTGGCATTTTTGACATTTTCTACAGCAACCACAGACATGCAAGTAGTGCTTGTCTAGCCTTTCCTTCCTGAAAATGAAAAGGTGTGACTCACACTATAAATACCTTCAGATTTCTTTCTCACCCATAGCAACACGTATTGTCAGTATCTGTAACTGATCAATCTTCATTGTCTGAACTCTTCTCACCATCTTTCTTATAAAGGATTATGTCTTCTTGAGAGTTTTCACAGCTACAAGCTCAGTTAAAGTGCTAAAGCTGTCATTTAATTGGATAATTAGGTTTATACTGTATATACACAGAGACAAAGGCACATGAGCATATTGAGAAGGAATATAAGAGTGATTAAACGGAAGAAAGAAAAGTACAAGGAATACAGAGTATACTGTCCAGAGTACCCTATTAATACACATATATCATCCTACAGCTGTCTGTGTTTAGCAGTGCCACATACAGCTGTGCGGGGAACTAGTGACCAATGGTCCATTAGTCCAGTGTAAACATGCTGTGTAAACAAATGGAATGTGGCTTTGAAACCAGCTTAGGTCTGCTGAAATGGTGGTTGGTTGCCATTTTTGTGTTTACTTTCATAAAATGTTTCGTCATCTCGAAAGCCAAAGATAAAATGCCCCATTTTTCTGGACTGTAAACAGGTCCTGCGTACGCCCCAGATCCTTACCGACAGAGCTCTGTACCAACATCAACTGTACATGGTGCTGCATTCAACATAAACAGAAAGGATCCTTCAAATAAAAGTCATGACAGCTGAATGTAATGTGTTTACAGTACATATAGAAATCTATGTATGTGGATGTGTGTATGTTTGTGTGTGTGGGTGCCTATGGCATTGTGTGTGGGTGCCTATGGCATTGTATGTGTGTGAGTGTGTATGTAGTTGTGTTATCTGTGTGGGGGTGGGAGGTTTGGGTTTTCAGGGTGTTTCTTTGTTGTTCATGTTTTACTTTGCTTGTCTTTTATTTTCTTTGTTTTATCCCTGTAAGGCACTTTGAGTTACCACGGTATGAAAGGTGCCATATAAATAAAGTTGAATTTGAATTTGAATTAATGTTGTAATGTTTTGGAGACTGGCAGCCCTGTCTACTGGAAATGATGTTTATATACAACAAATTTGCAACAGCAAATATTTTCCATGCTCATGATGAGAAAATGTTGTTAATTAATGTACCTGGAAAGATGCAAAAATGTTAAATGATACAAAACATATCTGTAAAATGTTCCCTTGCAACATATTTAATTTATTTCTGCCCAAATAAATCTACTTATACTGGTACAGTATTAATATTTAACTTAAATCATAACTTTTCCCTAACCTTAACCAAAGTGCTTTTGTTGCTCAAACCTAACCAGACCCTGGAGACTGGGACTCTGGTTTCACAGTCCTAGACTTCTACCCCAGTGACCTCATTGTGACTCCAGCGTGTTACATAAATGTGGTGCTTCATTCGCTCAAAGAAATGTTGACGCTGAACATAATCCAGGTAGCGATTATGTTTGTAACCATAATGTAATTATGAAAACTTTCTCAGAGACAGTTTCTGGTGGTTCTGCAACTTGCTCAACTTTCCCCACATGTGCTCTAATGTACAGTACATTATTATGGTACCATTTTGTACAGTTCCTCTGTGTGATAGTACGCTAGAACAAATACAAAAGCTAGAATGCTAAATCGAGTTCTTGAACTGTGTGTTTCTATCAAATACATTTTTTACAGCAGTGCTGATAAAAAGTGAATCAATAACTTCAAAAACTTGGTTTTCAAACACTGAAGAGAAGTTAACTGAGACGTGGCCAACTTAAACCAATAAGAAAACACAGACAAGAACTCAAATACAAAAATGTCTTCAGTCGAATCACAAAGATCATTGTAACTTTGACAGGAAAGTTTGATGTCATATAGAACCCCATCATTCATAGTGATAAGGTAATTCTTTGGTTCCAGCTTCTCACAATTTGGTGCTTTTGTCTGCTTTAAAAAAAATGTAATTATATAATTACATTTTTTGTTGTTATTATTGTTTTTGATATTTTAACACTTTTAACACATGAAAATAATTAATCAAACATTGATAGATCAGTCAATCATAAAAAAACATGATGTATACAGTTGGTATTAAGTCATAGAAGTTGGTTTGTTTTGCTGCTACATCTTACTAAAGTTATATAGAAGTGTACTAGAGGGTGTGTCAGTACACTGTGACATCACTGTTGGGTGTGGTTACAGGTGCAACAAAGCACACCTCCGACTGTGGCCAACCAACTTTTGTTCTAATGAACAAAAAGGTCACTGAATGACTGCTTTACAGCCTGATAATACATTACTCTTAAATCAGATTTCCCATAAATTACTTAAATTCATCATTTAACTGTTTTTGTTTTTACAGATTTTCCTGAAAGCAACAATGAGGTATTTTATTTTGCAATTTGCATACTATCGAGCTGACTCATTCCGTTGACTATCCACAAGAATATTTATGAGAAAAGAGAGAAGAAATGAGGGAGTGTGAGGGAAGATACCCTCTCCCTCATTCCTTCTTCACATTCTGTATTGATTTGACTGAAAATGACATATGCAGCAGAATCACTTTTCCATACATCACATCTGTGGATAAGAGAAATGCCACATACACCACAATTGATCACAGTGGCAGATGAGGAAAAAGCATGGCAAAGCACCTCTCAAGAGTACCACACACCCATGGTTCAGTCGTTGTGATGTGATAGATGACTTCATGGATAAATTAAACAATAAGAATGGAACTAATGTGCATAATCGTTATGGGATAGACAGTCAAATGCATGCTATAAAAGGAGATTTATGAGGATAGAATCATGCTATGTTCATCACTCCTATGATCAAAATATGCATGCTTTTATAGTTTCCTCTAGTGTCAAATGCTACGTTTCTTTGCAAACCCTCACTCTTGGCTTCTTTCTCTTTGGTTTGTATTGACTTCAGGCATCTAAATGGAAGGAAAAGGTTTCTGTGGTATTGGCAGAGTAAAGAAAGGGGTATATAAGGGAACTGGCTGTCCAAAAGCCAGGGGTAAAAAACACTGAAAAGCATGTGTTTCCAACAAGAGGCCCACTTCATAATGTGGCCTCAGGAATTACATGAAAAGTTGGGGTAAAGAAAAAACACTAGGCACTTGGATCGTGGCTACACTATAAGGGACAAAGATAAAATTGTTTTCCAGATGAGAAAGCATCCTTCTTGCATTAATGCTCTCTGACTTTTTTGTTTGTGACTTATTATGTGTAAATGAGCCCCTGGCATTGAGCTCTCTATGTGACAGTATTCGGTCCAGGAAGGTCAGAATCACACAGAAAACCCAGCACAGCTGCCAAAGAGGCAGGGAGGCAAGCAGCCAGGCGAAGTTTGGCAGCGCACCCATGGGGGCCAACTGCCGAAACCTCTGGGAAGACCACCCTCTTTGATAAACATGTTTGTAGATCTGTACTCTCGTGCTGTTTGTTCTGCTGCACCTATATGCCCATCACAATCCCTTCATCAGACTACCTTTATGTGCACTGCCTTTTTATTTTCTGTGCTTTACTGCCTTCATTTCTGATGTTCTTCAGAGTTTTTTTGATTTTTGGTACTTTATAGTGCTAATGAGTCCTCGCATCTCCAAATATAAACAGAAGAACAGCCACAACGGGTAAATAAAAACAGACAAATCTTTTGATTATACAGACACTAGTGTTGAAGTGTCCTCCTGTTATTGGCACACTGCACAAACAATGGATCTTTGCTAAAATGAGCACCAATTATAGAAACGTATAACGTATTCGTGTGAGTTAGCGAAGTCAATCAGAAGTCAAATGTTAGTGCATGCATTTGCCTACACATTCAGTTGAGTTTTTCCAGTTTTGTCTGTCTGGTGAACTGCCTGTTTCAACGTGGGATACTTGCAGATACTTAGAAAGATGCCCGGAGGAGGTCAGACACTATAGCATCTTAAAAACGGCTCATTTGGAGAGATAATGGATTCACAAGAGAGTGCTTCATGCTTTGACAAAGCCGACCTCGACCATCTTGCGTAACAGGAAAGTAGAATAACCTGAGCTCAAATAAACACAGAGCCTCTCGCAGGAAAGCGCAAGATTGCCAAGGTCTGTTTACACCGTATACTATCAACTCAGCCAAGAAAACGCAAAATGATTGTAGAAAAAAAGTTGTAAAATCTAAATCATCTACTATCAAGTTACATAGCGGCCCCACAAATGTAGATTTTTGTCCATAGGAACTGAAGGAAATGATCCTGCATGGAAGACATTTTTGCCAAAATCACTTCACTTGTGTCTTTCACAAACGATGACTCAATTACTACAGTTTCCATGTTGTATTGTGTAATTGATAACTTATGTTGCAGGCCTCAGTTAAATCTCAAACACCCTTTCATTACCTCCTCCGCTATGTATCATTGTATTTCCTTCTCCTTTCTCCCTCAGTGTGTCGCTCAGGCCAGCACACATGTGGTTAATGGGATGATGGTGTGCAGGCCTCTCTGTGCAGTAAGGGGAGAAGGTGGGGGGATACAAGCCCCAGTCGACTTAAATAACCAAATAATTGGAATTTCTAAAAACAATGGTTTCCTGACTTCTCCACGACCCCTCACCTTATCATTTTAAGGTCACAGGGCCTAAACTTGAACCCATCTACTCCAGAGCATTTGGCTAGCTGCCACCTCAGGATAACCCCACAGCCAAGCAGCCTGCCACAAGAGTAACAGGCCTGTCAGTCTGACTCAACGGATGTGGACTGCTGAGATAAACCCTCCCACTGGGCGCCTATTGCATTCTGCTTCCTTCCACTCTCCCTTCTGGTCTTTGCTGTGGTTTTCAAACACCAACAACAGACCTTTGTACAAGCTAACAGGTTAAATGCAAATGATGGGAAACTACTGGAAAACATAATTTGCAAAATGTCAATGTTCTGCACTCCCTTCAGCATTATATCATAATATATATCAACCAGTGAACTAAGCATGCAGCTTGTGTTCATCCTTGAAAATACATCCAGTCGAGTATTAAGTATGGACACAGTGTAGGTCTGATGATGTGAGGCTACAAGCCTGTTGATCCAGGTTGGTACCAGGGAAACAACAGCTAGTTACCTTGGTTACAGATACCACAGTATCTGTATCTCCGAACTGCTGCCTTCTCTGAAGAGCAGAAGGGCTGAGAGTTGAGAAACTGAAAGAAACATGGAATAGAGGACAGTAATCAAATGATTGGGACACATTAGTCTGAAATGTCTAATCTGACCTAAGAAGTAAACAGGATATGCATTCAGAGGGAATCAAGAGAAAACAAGCAGAGATGGGCAACAAAACCTGCAATATAAAGAAGAATTATATGAATTCACAAAACAATGGGACAAGCTTGAATTAAAATGTAATTAGAGCCAAATTTAGTTCAACTGAGCTAACGATGATAAAATGTGGCTTAAATGGAAACTTGACTGCGTAGCTCAAATTGAATCCAACTGTGGTGTAATAGAAGTCAAGTGAATTATTGAACCCAAGTTAATTAGAAGTTTTGAAATTGAAATTATTTTTAGTAGCATAACCTTGGTGTTGCTCTGTGTTTTCATTTAAATCATATAGTAACCTGCAGAGTACTGAAGTTAAAACCTGTTGCTATGAGTTTTTAGGACTCGTGAAAGCGAGACAGCTAACACCAGCTAGCTTCTCTACTTTCTTTAATGCAGGATGAACACAAGAGTGACTGTCACTGTTAGCAGGTGTTGAAATAAAACTAAAAGTAATGTCTAGTGGGAATCAATTCTAATGTTAGTTGATGCTAGCTGTTAGCATCTCACACATTACATGTATCCCATTCCCTTATCAAGATCTATAAATCCCAGAGGGTTAATAGAGCACTGGTTATTATGAAAAAAGAAAGAAAGTTTCATAATTTTTAAAATTGCCATACGCCCATTTATAAAGACATAATCAAAAATGGAATCAAGTAATCCTTGACAATGTAACTATAATCTAATTACATTTTTTTATCAAATGCAATCTAGGCATATCATAGTTACTTTTGTTAGGTAGTCTGATTACATAATCCTGATTGCAGGATTATCCCACCCAACACAGTCATAGTTATATAACCAGCACTATATGGGCTTGTTGAAAAATGGGAAAAACATGTCTTGTATAAATGTCCAAAAACTATACAGGGCTGTGATGTGCTCCAGTCAGTAGGCCCACAGCACCATGGAAATTGACAGCCCAATCCCTAGCAATGCCAATCCTCAAACACTGCCATGGGAAACTCCCAACCAGAAGCGTGAAGTTTAAACATAGTTTCCAGAAATATGTCAAAAGATTTTATCCTCTCATGAAAAATGGAAACAGTCTTACTTTCTTTATATTTCAGTAGAGATAAAGTTTATCTTCTGTTAGCGCGTTCAGAACTTAAGAATGATTCTAAAGGTCAGCTGAGTTTAATCTTTCTCTCATTTTTATTTCGAGAGGTCTCTCGTTTACACCATCCACCTGAAAAATGAAGTTTGAACTTGGAAACACCCCAACAGTCCAGAGTTAATGAGTGAGTTGTGAAGTTTAGGTTTGGAAGAGAAAAGCTCATACTGTGGTGCAACATGAGCATAAGATGTCATTTAATCAAGTTTGAAAGCTAATCCAAATTGATTTTTATCGAATGGTAAATAAACGTTGAATGCATTTGTGCCCATAAATAAAGAGGACACTGACAAGGCCTCATTTCCCTTTCCAAACCTGAAAATGAATTCAAACAACACCCTGTCAGTGTTTCATTGTCTCAGTCTGCCATTATATCAGATTTTATTGGCACGGAGGGAAGGGGAAAATAACACTGATTTAAATGAAGCAAAGAAATATAAATAATTTGAAGGCATTAACAGTTTCATACAGAGTCAGAATATACTACCACCTGCAGAGCTCAGGCCCCCTGCTGCTGACAGTTGACTTTATTATATTGGAGCTGAGAGCAGATTTGTGTTGTGATTCACTCAGTTAAACAGAGAGAGATGTTTTTCTCACCTCACTTTTTTTTTTTTTTTAATCTGTGTACGATGAGTGCTTTCGGTATCTCAGTGCATTTTTTATACCTTCATTACTTCCTTTGATCTCAAACTCAAAAGGATCACATGGAGGGATGCATTATTATGTATAGATGCTCTTCCCTGCAAACAATCCCTTTTTAAACAGTCAAAACAGAGTTTTAAACAATAGATTCCAAACAGAGAATTATCCGAATATTCATTGGACTGTTTTTAGAAAGGCTCATTGAAAAATGGAGATATAGTCTTAATTATTATTATTATTATTTTTGTTTTTACTTCTTTTTTACCTGGAAAAAATATATGCCCTCTTGTTCCATCTGTATTTATTCAGCTTTTGTTCCTTTTTCTAAACTCTGTAACAGTTTTGGCCTTTCAGCCCCTCACATAATCAGAGCAGAATATGGTACGGACAGTACATGGTCATAACCACAATGGTGTAAAACCCACTGGCATTGAGAATTTGATAGATTGAAACGACATTCCTTTTACTTCCACTTCTCCTTTTAATTGTAGTCACAAAAATGAGTTTGCACTGATCGATTGAGCTATTTCAATTCCATAGTCCCATTTCTCAATCGTATGTAATCTGTAACGTAGACAAGAACAAGTAGTAAGGTACTTAATATGGTTTTGCAAGTGTTAATAATCTTTTTCCATTTTTATTATATTCCATTCATTTTAAAATCTACAGTTGACTGTCATTGTAATTTTTTTTTTTTTTAAACCTTGCATGTGTTAAAAAGCATGCTACTGCAGTATGGAGCCATGTGACAACAGTCACATCTAGATGCTGACAGTCACAAGAGCCTTTGCTGTCAAAACATTTTGCCTCCAGACACTACCTACAGCATGCAACACACAAAACAGCAATTGTGACCTGCAGATAAATGGAGCTGAGAGACTGTAAGCGCCTCCACATGAACGCAAAATGCAGCTTAAATGATAAAGATAGCAATCAGCAGCGAGCGTGCCCTCAACATGATTTCACGTCGATGAAAAACACAGATACTGCATCATCATTGCTTCTGAGCAAACACCACTTTCCACTCAAGTGCAATTTCTGCGAGTGAAACAAAGAGGGTTTTGTGTACAGAGCTGCCCCGCTGCCAAGAACAATACGATGTGGAAGCTCTACCTGTCCGCACACTTCCTGAGTTGTGTAAAGCTGCTTTTTATTTACAAGATAGGACTGGTCTTGGATCAGTTTTAGGTAATATGATTAATGCACCCACAGGCTTCATCCAGGACGGCACAGAGTGACTCGCTTTAATTAAAAGGCTTCAGCTGTAACTAGACTCTGGCTCTTGGCTATATTGTGGAGAGAAAAGTGAAGGGTTTGTATGGCTCTGTGACGCATGCTGTGTACAATGAAAGAGCCAACTGTGAGAGTGTTGAGGGGCATGAATTCACATGTGCTCCCTCTCTTATCTTCACATTCATAGTATATCATACACACAGCCCTGCGTACAAGGAGATCACGCTCTAAATCACACATGTATATATACACGTGTGTGAATGCACACACACGCAGTAAAAACTGTTGTGTGGAACCTTCTATCTCCACTATGTCAACTTTTTTTCAAGAAAGCAAGAAAAGCAACTTTGTTTTTCGCTTGACAACCATGACTTTTTGAGTTTAACCGGGTTTGAAGGGTTTTTACATTAACACGGCATTTATGCTGTAGGACAGAGTTCCGCACACACAAACACAGGGTACAGAAATATGACTGTAACCTATAAAATCTATACTCTCACCGATGAAAAGCTGATCCGCTGACCAGGATCTGTTTGACAGGCAGTTAACTTGGCTGGAGAGAATATGGCCTGTGAATGGAAATACTCCTTTGCGTCATAACATTTACCTCAAGTCATCATCAGGCAGACGGAGGCACAATGGTTGGCAGTGTGTTTTGCTCTGTGCGCCCGTGCCTCACTCTGTTATTAAACATCATTAGACAGGCAAATATGACAGATGACGAGGAAGACAGCGCAGCAAAGCCCACCCGAAAAAGAAGCCTTTTAAAATCTCATCTCATTTTTGCCCACTCCATGAAACCAATTTCTGCAGCAGTATTAAGCTGTCAGATGTAAGTGTGGCGCCACAGACTCACAGTCGGGCTCCAAAATATGGGGCAAGGGAGGGAAATGGGATGGGGGTGGGGTGTGGGGGTGAGGCTGTACGGACTGTGGGTGAGTGTGTTAAAGTAAGCCCGTGGTGCTGCTCACATTATGCCTCGCTGGGAATGGAAACATGAACATTTTACAATAAGTCAGTCATAATTTTTACAGCACTCTTCATTTGATACTTTTCCCACATGTCCCTGAGATTTATATTACTGTTGCATGTCTCCCAGAATCCTCTGTTCTTTGCTCAGCTGGCAGAGAAGTTCATTCACTCCCCTCTGCCGCTTACATAAATTAAAAAAAAGCATTAATGAAGCCCTGTATTTATCATTCCCTCTTCTGTCTCTCTCACTCACGCGCTTTCAGCAACTTTCTCTCCACTCCTCAGCTCTCTGTTATCTTCGGTGGTGTTGATCAGCAGAAAAGCAGTGACTAATGGGTTGGGGAAGCCTATCGCCAATTGGTAGCCATATGTTCACATGGCACGATCACGAAAGGTTTATTTAGGGGCAGGGATTGGAGGCCAAAACAGAACAGCGCTGTTTCAGACTTTCAAAAAGTAGTGGGTCGCATGTCCTCAGTTATATATATTTTGTATCTTATCCTGTTTCCGTGATGGTAGTAAATTACATTACATATACACAATACAAGCACAATTTGGTAGTACACTGAGGACAGAGGACAGAGTGGAAGAAATTGTCAGAACTCCTCCAAACAAAGTGAAAGTTGTTTGTCAGTACCATCCAAATCGCATTTGTTACGACCATCACTGAGTCACAAAAACTCGGTTAAGGTCAGAGAGAGATCACAATAATGGTTAAAAGAAACCATTGTTGACTTTAACCGTATTGTGCTAATTCAGCATTTGCTTCTGAGAGACAGGAGTCCCAGTTTGCAAGACCAAAAGAGGTCACTCATCAACAAGCTGTTAACATATATTGCATTATTTTAGACATTTAAATAAGTGCTCAGTGCTGTTAGTTTTCTGGTTAGGACACTCTCAAAACATTTACTTTGTATGATCATGCCCGATGTACTGGCAATGAATTCTAGTGAAACAATAAATGTGACAAATATTAATTAGTGCACACCAGTTTCAATCAAGTCAACAGGGTAATTAACCAACATAACTTAGATGGCTGAATAATTCAGGTCCCTTGTGTTGCAGTATACAGTGTGGGTTCAAACTCTACATCTTATAAACTGAGTTATGCAGTTTTTCTTTTAATTGGTGAAGAGAGCCATCTTGTGGACATATGGCACATGGTTTGGATAATTGTATACAGAGAGCCCAAGTACACCATATGAAACTTACATGGTACTGCAACTTGAGAGATATGGTGATGTCTGATGGTGGAAACAAATGCAGTGATGGGAGAAGTATTCAGATCCTTTACTACTAAAGTTGCTGATATCACACTGTGAAGATACAAGTTACAAATAAAAGTCCTGCATTGAAAATGTTACTTAAGTGAAAGTATGTTAGTATAGCAATAAAAATGTATTTATTTAAAAGTATTTATTATAAAAAATGTCTCCTGTGACTATTATATAGTATATCATTGGATTATGATCACTCATGCATTAATGTAAAAGCAGGACTTCACTGTTGTAGGTAGTTGAGGTGGAGTTCAATTTGAACTATTTTGTATAGGACTGTAAATTGTATAGCTGAGTGATTGTTTGTTTTCAACGGTGTCACAGTTACCAATATACCCAAAATATCACCTTCACAATGCACAGTTTATTAAAATAATTCAATTTTAACCATGATACAGTTTTGCATGATAAAAATATGTGTTTATGTTGATAACAATAGTTACCAAATCATTTTCTATTAACTAAATTATAAATTGACTAAATGTTCAATTTAACTCAAGCTGTCAGATAAATGCAGTGAGGTAACAAGTGCAATATTTCCATCTGACTTGCAGTGAGAATTAGAAAGTGGCATGAAAAGATCAGGTGAAGTATTTGAGCTTTAATATTTATGCTCACAGAAAGTACTTGAGTTAATCTACTTAGTTAAGTCTCATCATTTTGATCCAAGTCAACAGGACTTAGAGCTGAAAATCTGACCATACACTTGCACCCTCTTGTGGTAAAAGCCTGCACTGCAGCCTTCTTTAGAAAAAAAAAAAACAAAACACTTTAGAGTTGATCTTGCCTGGGTGGCTATATGTAGTGAAATCAAAGATTTGCAATGATGTGGACAACACAGTCAAATAAGTAAGTACAAAAAAAAAAAAAAATGTCATGTGGGTATTACACATAACTCAGGTCAACAAAACAATTTAGAGAACAGTCTGATCAAAGACAAGATAGGAGATAGATCAGAGTAGATGTCCAGGCTGAAGGCATACTAAAACAGTGATCATTAGGAGACACATGTTTGTTTTGGCAAATAATTATTTTGAGGATTAAAGCATTTATAATAATCACTTGTATTATACTATGTGTTAAGGATGAACATCTTCGTTTCTGGAAACTCTTAACTAACTTTTTACTCTAATAGTTCTCTGTTTTTAAATGAGTAAACAACCAAACTGTAAATAAGTTATTTCTCATTTTTGTATATATATAAAAAAATGACTATATTATTCATACAGCATTTTAACAAGAGCCTTTCTCTGTTGAACTATAAGTATCATCACGTTATTGCATGTGTGGGATTGCAATAATTCAGAGAAAACCTTGACTGAATATTTCAGTAAATATAGTTTGATATTTATTTGAATAATGATATGTTACCTTTAATTTTATGGTATTTGTTTGGCAACCGTTGCTCATTTTATTTCATTTATTTATTTTACAGTGTAATATAAAGGACTTAATTATTACAGGAGCACACATTTATCTCTCAGTGCTAAAATAAATGCAGTCTGCTGGTCTGTCGAAGCTGTAAGGCATTTGGCAACATTCACTATTTAAACTACACGATAACAGATGCACTTCATATGCCGTCTGCCTCCTCCTGCTTATTATTCTCACCTTCTTCTCAGAGTCAGTTGTCAGAGCGCTTGCTCGACGGTGTTCAGCCACCTCGCTGCCCCTTTACCTTGTGACCAAGCATTTGACCGTTGCTGCCTGCAGCTCTATGGTTGCTTGCTGACGTCTTGTGGACTGCTTTAACCTGCCTAGTGGTGGTTTTGCGCATGGCTTCTACATTCCCCAACTGCTTAGCATCACTTCAGTGTAGATTCACCAAATCATCTAATCATATTTGCTCAAGTGTAAAACTTGTAATTAGTGATTACTATGGATCATTGATTTGACCCTGATCCATGCTTGGATTTTGAGGAAGAAATGGTCAGTATTTGAAAGTTAACAAATTATCTGGTAATGATATAGAAAGTTATATTTTATTGTTTATTGAGATTAGACTGGGCCTGTAACAGTCAGTTTCACAGTGTAAGTTACAGTGTAATACATGTTTTCCATTTGCCATTATCTATGTGACTTTTAGCTGACAGCAGCAATAAGCCACTCAGGTATAAATGCTGCATATGTAACATTAGGAGACACAGCTGTATTTATAGATGCTCCATATGGAATGATATACCAGCAGCTGACCCACTGAACTTTTTCAATCAGCAGCTCTGAGGTTCATCTACATGCACAGTACTTCATTTTTTATTTCTTTTTTCACACAATTTTAAAATGCATTTTATATTTGGAATCCAGGGAGAGTTATGCTCAAATCTGAGTCATGTTGGATGAAACACACAATAAACAAGAGGGATATAATACAGCACACATAGCATGTGAATGAGGATATAATGCAAGGTATACGCATGTACCTACCGGATAATCTGTGGTGTGGCAACTGAAATAATTACTACAATCATAAAACACGAAAGTATAATTACAGAAAAAGTATTTATTATCTGGTGTTCAAACACCATGATTATTCCAAAGCATTCATAGAAACACATATGATAATGCATGTTCTTTCCTTAATGCTCATGAATACAAATTGATACTGTAACCACACGTTGCTGGCATCATAATGGTTGTGAGGAATCAGAAAAAGAACCCCCTGGCACATCTGCTATTAAAATTCATGTTCAGTGATTGGGTCAGATTGCATAGCGCTTAACTGCATAAAAATCTAAGTGTAAAAGTGTAAATGCTGCTAGCATGCATTGAAAATCCAATCCCCTGAACCACTCCCGGGGTGATCAGAGATGCTTTTGGTCTCATTATCAGCAAAGTGCAAATACAAGCACAATCAAAGACCACACACACTGGAAATGCTAGTGCAAACCAGGTAATAATTCAAATCGACTGAAAGGTAGGAGTGCTGAAATGGAAAATATAATACCAAGGCTATTTGTGAATGTGTATTAAAGCTGCATTCATCTTTTTTGTTTACTAACATCAAATAGCTACCTATGATGTGAAAGGGGGTTATTTGCAATAATCCCACAGAGAATTCTGTGTTCTTTTTAGCCCTGTTTTACTAATTGTTTTGGTTATACATTTGCTGCATGCAGAGGAAGTCAGGTGATGTTCTTGAGTTACAAAGACTGCATAGGGTGTCTGGTTGGAGGGATTGGTGAACAAAACATTGTAATGCTGTGCATGTCCAGAAACCAAAACCAAAACCAGTGTTTATTATTGTAACCATGATGATGATGAATGTCTTCTAAACCCAACTCAGTTGTTTTTGTGCCAAAAACCTACCACATCACACTTTGGATTTCATTTTCAACACTGACACGGTAATGACACGTTTGGAAGGCACGGATAAATGATGTTCTCCTGCTGACAGGGACGTCAAATCAGAAAACGCATCTATGTGCCATTGTAGAGGACATAGACAAGTGACATATTTTGTTGCTTAATTTGGAGGACCTGTTGCTCCTCAACCAGGTTTCCAGCTGCAGCAGCAGCAGCAGGCTGCCATTTTGCACATTTGCTGTATGATTCAGTCCCAGTTTTCTCAACAAGAGACTACACCGCCAAGGACAATGACAGCATCAGCCTTACAGTATGTTCACATTCTAGTAACAAAGACATACATTGAAATCATGACGGGAGCAAAGGGGGAAGTGAGGTGATGTTATAGTACAACAAAGTCTGCATAGGGGGTCTGGATGGATGGTTGGGTGAACAAATCATTGTACTGCTGTGCATGTCCAACTTTGCTTTGAAATGAGTGTTTATTGTCCAACCATAATGGTTTACTCATTTTGACCCAAACCACAGTCTTTCTCTAAATCTAACTCAGTTGTTTTTGTGCCTAAACCTACCACATCACAATTTGGATTTCATTTTCAACAGTGACATGCTGATGACAAGTTTGGAAATAACAGATAACCAAAGTCTTCCTGCTGACAGGGACGTCAGATCAGAAAACGCATCTATGTTCCATTCTAGAGGACATGGACAAGTGACATTCTGTTGCTTAATTTGGAAGACTTGTTGCTTCTTCAACCATGTTTCCTGCTGCAGCAGCAGGCTGCCATTTTGCACATTTGCTGTATGATTCAGTCCCAGTTCTCTCAACAAGAGACCCGCCAAAGAGAATGACAGCATAAGCCCCACAGTATGTTCATGTTCTAGTGACAAAGCCCTTCTGCAGCCATAGGAATTATGACGTAGCGCGATGAAGTCTGGATGGGTGAACAAAACATCAGACTGCTGTCCATGTCCAACATTTTGTTTATTATTGTAACCATGATGATGACGTCTTCTAACCAAAATAAAGTACTTATACTGAATAAAGTACTTATTTTTGTACCTAAACCTATCACATCATAATTTGGAAGGCACAGATGAATTATGTCGTCCTGCTGACGTCAGATCAGAAAACACATCTATGTGCCATGGACAAGTGACATATTTCGTTGCTTAATCAACCATGTTTCCAGCTGCAGCAGGAGGCAGACGTTTTTTTTTGGAAGCAAGCTCTGATAAACTTACTGCACACCACCTGCTCAAAACCAAATGACTAGCTGGTGAAGTGAGTAAAACATTTTAGGTAAAAGGCCAAGTATTTTTCTCAGGAGTAGAGATATTAACTGGGCTTACAGTCATCAAACTGCCAAACACATGCATCAAAATAAATAATAATTTTGCTCTGTGTCTGCTTGGTGGTTATAGCTTATTCTTAGCCAATAAAAAAAAAAAAAAAAAACCATAAATACTTTAAAAAGGCAAAAGGCACTGGGTTTGCTATCTTCTTTGTCTACCGAGTGGCAAAAACTACTAACATAGAATGAATTCAGTTCTGTACCTTCTTCTATGAAGGCATGGATATTTGTTAAACACTGCATACGCTGATATGATGCACTGATTGTTGTTAATATATGTCATTACTCATTAATGGCAGCAACCGTATGTGAAAGGCTGTTGCAAAATATGTTGTGCGCCATAAGAAGGAAACATAATTCAACCAGAAAGTCACAAGACTATTTCACGCACACCAGGTGGGGGCTGACATTTTGTTCTGATGGAAGTAGTAATAATATTGACAAGCATTGCTTAAATCTGCATTTCCCTCCACTGCTCCCTGTGGTGTTGTTTCCTGAAACCACTTTAAAGGAAAAAAAAAGTGACAAGCCAATTATAATGCCAGGTATAAATCATAACATTACAACAGATATGAGTTACATGTTAATATTTGTGTTGATGGAATTTACAAGGCTACCAATCCTGAGAGAAATATATATATATATATATATATTTATATTTTCAAGAAAACTCCATGACAACATTTTCGAATCAGCCTCGAGAGGCACATTGGCATCTCTATTAAATGGATGAACACATGTGAAGACAAGATGAAACTGTTTTTAATAAAAGAGACAGAGGGATGAAATAGCAGGGTCATTGTGTTGATGCATTGTGCTGATTGACCCCAGAGCTTTGCCTTCACTGTAACTGAAACAATACAAACAGCAGTTTATCATTGTGATAGAAGATGAATAACACGGTGGAAACTTCTTTATCACGGCAATGCATCAAAAACTCTTTGGTAAACACAACTATTGTTGAAGAAAGAAATATCTAAAAATTCAAGGTGACATGCTTTGAGATATACAGGATGTGTGAGTATTTGACATTTATTAATGGTGCCCACTATTCTGGGGGATTTATTGCAATATTGATTGGCATGCTCTGTGAAATAATCTTGTAGCGCAAATGGCAAGACCAGCTAATTGATTATTCACCTAAAACCTCATTTATCTGCAATAAACAATACAAATATTGATTGATGCCTCTTGGTTTGATGACAATGTATTCTCCATCACGTTACAGTGCCATGTCGAGCCAGAGGGAGCACTTGCTCCATCTATTCCACTCCGCTTGGCACAAATGGATGCTGACATCGAGAGAGTTTGTGTTGTTTGATAATGACATAAAATTACAACAGAAAACCGAGGTCAGATGTAGACAATCACAACTAAATTGGAGCTGTCTTTAGTCATGTGTTATCCTCAGCTAGTTGTCTTAAGAAATAGATAATGACAAATGCAATCACCTTAATCCACAAGATCCAGATATCTTATCGTCTGGCCAATTAGAAAGGGGAAGTGACAATAAAAAAGAGAAAGAAAAGCAACTGAAGCAACACAAGAAGCTGCTGCTGAACCGAAATTATCTGGTTAATTGAATCTGCAGCCACAGCAGATGGCAATGTTGCTCTGTCTTTGCTGCAGCAGGCCATGACAGTGAGAAGTGAGGTAAAATCCCAGCAGGCAGTAGATGGCAGTCTAGCTTCATTACACTGTTGGCTGGATAATTTTGAAGACACTCAGGGCAATACGGAGGACTCCATCGCCAGACACATGGGAGGACGATGGCAACGAGGAAAATTATATCACGACCAGAGATGGCAGTCTTGCTTCACGGCTCAGACTGGGCAGAACGAGAGGAATGGAAAGGAGTGGAGGTGTCAGGGGGATGAAATGGGAATAAGGGTTGGAGGTCGGACAGAAGGGCAAAGTGTGTGAACGACAGAGATTAAAGGGGCTGGAGCACATGAGACAGAGGGGATAGTGGCAGAGGGCTGGTTTCATACAGATGATGAAGGGTGGGTGGGCATATTTGTGTGCCCCTGCCTTAGACCACTTTATCCACAGGCTTACGTGGGAATTCAATTTAATTGCATTATTAATGCCTTTTGATTACACTGCGAATGTCACACAATCATGCGCCCGCAACCTTCTGTGCCCTTTGCCAAGGTGCTTGATTGTTTACCAAAATCAAACCAGTCACTGAAAACATGTAATAAATTCTAACAGTAGATGCTTCATCTCATGCCCCAGCCTGTCTCTTTTTCTCTCTCACTCTATGTCATCCCTTCACTCAGTGTGATGCACAGTAGATAGCATGAAAACAAATGCACATCTCTTCATGTACATTAATAATCATTTGCATACAGAGAGGACATATAGAAAAAAAAAAAACAACAGGCTAAAAGCAATCAGAACTTGCTCAGCTTGTTTTTCATGATGTGACTCGCATGGATTACTGTGCCCCTGGCACCTATTTCATTTCCAAGGCTGCGACATACTGGCAGTATTGTGCAATTAACCAAATGACCCCTAAATCATGTCATCTTTTTGTCTGTATATCACTGACAGAAATCTGATCGCTCATTTCAGCCGATCACCCAAAGCAAAATATAATGGAAACCTAATGAAGTGTGTTAAATGTCCTTACATTCTATTCCCGCACATTAAACAGAGGCGGCGCCTAAACAGAGGTAGTGCTACGTTCATCACTATAGACAAAGCACAAAACAAAGAAGAATATTTCAGGGCTGTAATCGAATCCTTAGAATTTAGTTTAGCATTACAGTGTGGATCATCATTTCCTTACAATGAATGCTAGTTCAACAATGGCAATAAATGCACATTGACGAAGGGAGTAGTCTCCCCATTTGTGTGCACGGCGTCCTAAAGTTGGTCATTAATTTTCATTAAGTACTGTCAGTAAGGACCATTAACCAGGCTAGAGAATAATCACCTCCCCAGAGAGTTGACCTGTTTATGGCACAGGTAAGGGTTAATAGAAACAGCCCACCTTAGTGACACAGCACTTGCTGTCTCACATATACGCACCACAGTAAGCATTCTGTAATGATTCATTTTCATTTAGGGACATTCACTTTGCATCATCTGCACCAAACAGAAAAACACTTCCCTGAAAGGGCAAACAATTACAACCATTTGTTTCCGTGTACATGTGTTATGACATAATGAATGTTGTACCAGTTTGAAGAGGATTTTGCTTATCAGACAAATTAAATCAACTTAAGTCCCACTAATCAAAGGTGCTTCGGAAAGGTAAGATGATCATCGGTGTCTCTATTCCCAGAAGTGATTAAATATTGCATGGCTCTCTTTAATTCATAATATATGAAACAGACAGAGGTCAAGGGAGACCACCCACTTAAGATGAAATGAGACTGAGCTCATGGCTTTCACGACTGTAGGTTTTCTGTATTTGCAGCCTGAATGAACTATGTAATGAACTCCAGGATTATTTTAAGCCACTGAAAAGAATTAAGGACTTGCAACTTCCCAGCTTTGTGGCATTTTAAATCTCTTTTAGCAAATTGTTTTGGTTACACAGAACATCTAATGGTGAAACAGCTGGGTGGAGGGCACACAATATTACCAATACCAATTTCCTCTGGCTTAGGAACCAGGAATATGAGCAAGACCCAAATACAGACTAGAACTGGTGCAGAACAATAGTGAATGTAAAAAGCTCACGGATTATCAGGCATGCTCGGCCCCAAAACAGAAAGGGCAGTCCAAACGGGCAAACAAATCTGTAAATGAGCTGGCTACATGCAAAGTCCATAAGACCTGCTGGTTCCAACAAAACAAAGAAGTAGTAAAAACCACACTGGAACACAAAACACACAGATTTGGCTAAAATAATTGAACAAAGAATGAAGGCATATTGACACACAAGTGAAGGTAGGATGACAAGACACAGGTGAAAACTAATGAGGGACAGGTGAAACTAATCAGGCTGGAACAGGCTATCAAAAGTGGCGGGAAACTCGGCAGGAAGTAAAGTTTACAAAACAAAACAGGAAACACTAAACAAGCAACCAAAAACCATGAAATTTTGCGTATATCCATTCCAATTTATTTTGGTCTTTCTCATTCTACTTTTCTTTAAAGGGAGGCGATTGAATTTCTGTCCAGTGGATACAATAATAACAATACCAATGTCCTCCACGTTAGGAACCAGGAATATGAGGAATAAGACCCAAGTGCAGACTAGAGAGGCAGAACTGGTGCGGAACAATAGTCTAATGCAAAAGTGAATGTAAAAAGCTAAAGGATTATCAGGCAGGCTCAGTCCAAAACCAGGAAGGGCAGTCCAAACGTGCAAACAAATCTGTAAATGAGCTGGCTACATCCAAAGACTTCCAAAGAATTTGTTGACTTGGATGATTTTTGAGGGACACAAATGAAGTTTAAATTCTGGTTTGAGGATATACAGTAACCAGAAATATTAGAACCTCTTGAAATCGGCTTTAATAAAATGATCACAATGAATGTTCACAAAAACTGAATTGTTTGTAAGAACACTTCACAGAAATAGCACGAGTCATTGAAATTGGGTTTTTGCTTTCAACTTGTCTGTCTCTGACAACAGTACATACATCATAATCGGTGTGCAGAGAAAGTCTGATACAACTCAAGTGCAACATTACAAGCATGCAGGTGTCGCATGAGAACTGTGCTATTTTCACAGACTAGCTATCATTACATCCAATCAGTTGTTACTGTCGCAAATTTAGAGGTGATTAAAATAATAGACCACTTGACAGTCGGGATCTTGCAGAAAATTCACTGCAGACTGGATTTGAAGGATTATGTTAGCTACTTTCTCTTCACTAGTCTGTGCATGGATTATCCGGTGTATATGACATGCTCTCCAAGTCATTTGGTGAGGGTTGAAAAGGATTTAGGATTATAAGGTCTAAATCTACTCCATATCTGCCATATGGAGGCTATGTCTATCCATTATCCATCAATGTGTCAAACACTGTGCAAGGGAGCAGCTGTCCATAGAAGGCCAGCCAATTGGTTTGATACAGGTGAAAAGTGATGTATGATTGCCTCAGCAAACCTATCACTCTCAGGCTGCCAGATGGCTTTGGCCTAGGGACACTGCAACCATATTAGACCTTGATTTCTTCACTCTCTAAGGGTTTCACCTCAGAGTTATCTTGGTATGGCCTGCTTTCCCTGTGTTGATAGGTGACCTCCCTGGCCTCACTCCTTATTTGAGCAAACTAATAAAGATACTTAGAGGCAGCAGTGCAATCCTGTCCTGTTCTGTGGTTAATGGCAATTCTTCACTGACAGTGGCAAACAGCAACAAAGTGACTGGAATACAATCATGACTGTAGGGAGAAGCAGAGAGGAGCTTAGACTGTTTGGAGAGGAGACAATGACCTTTGTCAAAATCTCTTTGGTTGCATTCAGGCCACATGAGGATGCACAGATCCTGTATTGCATGTTGGTAGAAGTACTGTTCAGAAAATGATACCCAAGAAGGCAAGTTTAAATAAAACACCCATAATTTTAAATATTTATTAAACAAGAATATACTTTCCAGTGGTTTATGGTACTATACTCTGTAGGGTACTAGGATTTTTTAATGGATGAGGCTGCATTGTTTGATGCAGTGATATTTTCTGAACCAAGTGGCAAGCACTTTGAATGACAGGTGGGCAGCATTACAGGTTGCTTGTTTGAGCAACCAGGCCTCATTCAGTCCAATTCCACCTATGATCCATAACTTTTTCCGTTTTTGGATTAGCCTGCATGGTGGCAGTGGTGGCAGGACTTCCAAGAAGTGGTGGCCGAAACCGCCACATTCTGAGATTCACAATGGCTCTTCAGAAACCCATAGGTGATATTACAGGTACATTTTCATGCAGAGTAGGTTGAGTTCTACAGTATATCTGCATTGATATATTTCCCAGTAGAATGGTTTAGTCATTTTACAACAAGACAGGCACAAAATCAGGTTCAAGGCAAAATGAATAGTGAAAAGAGAACACTAAAAATACATTTCCGTCTAGACATCTCCAGATGTACCAACAATTTGAATAGTACTTCAATATGTGTCTAGATTTAATGAATACGTAGCTTCCACTTTGGTGCTTTATGGCAACGCAAAGTCCTACATACTGTATGTATGCAGTGTCTACTTATCACATTTTTATAAATAACATTGGTACAGTTTCATTATTAATAGACACTGAACATTACTCAGCACATTAACACATTACTTCTCTTGACTGTTTGGAAAGAAACCTTGAGTGTCTTTTAACTTGCTGAGGGACTAATTACATACTGTTGAAAATTGCATTGATTAGAAACTAACTTTTCCAATTGGAACAATGTGTTTCTTTTTTTTTTTTCTTTTCTTCTTCAAATTAACAACTCAAGAGGATTATGAAAAAGAGAACAATTACACTGATGATTAAAGTTTGGTGTTCTGCCTTCCAGACAAATCTTAACATGCCTTTTTAATGTTTCTGTGTAAAAATCATAGTATTATGACAGCAATTTGGTGGAGAGATTGTAGAAAATTATATTGAATCACAGTATTCATGTTCTAGTAACTATTGTGGATGGTTTAAAGAGCTTTTTAGTGCCTATAAAAATGAGTGTAATGTCACTGCGATTGGCCGGTCTGACACTGGTCACTGCTTGGTTCCTGTTCTTAAACACGAACCGCAAAAGCTCCAGCAAAAAGCCACTACTCATATTAAAACTATTTCCAAATATATCTGATTCTACCTTTACATTACAGGAAAGTATTATCTCACTTGAAGCAGTGATTCTTGTTTGATCTGTTCTCACCTTCCAAAATCAGTGCTTGTGTCGTCTTATTTTAATTCTAAAGAGGTTTTGATCACTTGGGTCTTTCGAAATGATCACAAAACATCAAGAAAAGATCAAATGATCTTCCAAACCATATTGTACACATACACAACATATTCATTTCAGATATAAGACAACTCCCCAGGTGCTAAGAGTATAATCTCACATTGATGGGTCCCACAGTTTTCCATCCAAACTTCAGAGTCGAGCTGATTTTTTTTATTTTTTTTTATTTCCACTTGATCTGTGAATTTCATTTCCACTATAGAGCCAAGTGTAAGAAATACCCACTGATTACAATCAGGAGCATCTCTCGTCATTACTCAAACCTGATGTCTTGAAAGTGACTATTTTTTTTTCCAATAAAGAGTGAAAGACTTTTGCAAAGTTTTAACTGTAATGTTTGTGTTATGTTGCAGGGAATATGAAGTCATTAAACTGTTTGCCAAAAAAATTGTAAAAAATAAATAAAAAAGAGTTGACACCTGAAAAAGTAAAAAAAAAAATATATATAAAGAAGTTCTCTTTCTCAAGTCTCACAAGGGTGATACTATTGGTCAGCGGGAGACAGTCTAAATTTTCCTGCTATCAGGACAGGAGTATGAGTGAAGGGAACTTCTTTTAAAGAATTAACTTTCATTTTATGATAAAAAAGAGTCATTGTTTAATTGCTGGTTCTTTGCAGCAGTCAGCAACTCATTAGCACAGTAGAGTAGAAAGAAACTATGGCTAAATGACTTAAGATGAGTTATTGAAGTCTTTTCATACTTTCACCTCCTCTTATGTAATTTTTGCACAAGAATACTGATGCTAATGTGCACTTTGACAGGCTTAATTAGTGACAATAGTTTGACGACTGTAACAGAATTACATCTTCGGTTCTTTAATAAAATGTGTCAATCAGCGCAAAATTGTCTTACATAACGAGAACTCTTGTTCTTGTGTTAATACCCATCATTTCCCTCAATGGCACGGCCTCACATCAGGCTACCTCACACTGAACAGGTTTTTCTATAAAATTAAAACATATTGTCATCTTTTAGATGCATTATGCTCTGCGAGTTTGATTGAATCACACCTCTGGGGCCACAAACACATGCTTATCTTTCTTTTCAGCCCACTGAAATATAATTTTACCCCGTGTGGTTCATCAAAGATGCTGTTTTTCACCTTAAAATTTGAATTCTTTATCTATCTTAGGGGAACATTAAAGCAGGCAGACCATAGAATTGCCTCTTTGTTGTGTGTGTTGGATTTATGTTTGAGCAAGATGTAATGACATATCCTCGTAGTTGCCATGGTGTAACTGTCTGAGAGCTGTTTGCTGTCCTTGTCTATTCTTTTCTTCTTTCATTCATTCCCCACTTTCCTGTCTTTGTCCTTGCTTGTCACTGTCACAAGTTTGTTGCACCAATAATCTCAAAGCTTTCTTGATATTTATCTTTTGGTATGGAGGCAGTTAGCAGTCAGCTACTACAACAGACAGCCTTAACAATATACACAGAAAGGAACAGTCAAAATAACAAAGGAAAGGATTTAATAGTTAAACTTGTCATAGTTTTGCTTGTAGACCAGTCAAAAACAAGTTAGACAATCATAAAAGAGGACTAACTTCAGGTTTAAAAAGTTTGCCACCAAACTAACAATCAATGTCATTTGCTGAAAACCGACAATTGATTCCACCTGAACACAACTGTGAAAAAGAGGAAAATATGGCTCAATTTGTGGTTTGCTAACATTGTTGTGAGTGAGCAGAAAAAAAAAAAAGATTTTAGAGAGTCTGCTTGAAAAAATATTTTCTCATATTTCTTCACTCATCATCAAAGTGTCCAAAGCCAAATTAACTGTTTGGTGGATTTAGTTGCTTCAGTTTTAAGATCTCAGTATGGACTGGTTGCAGAGCAGACAATTTGTCTTGCCAAAGCCAGAAAAACACACGTGGAGCTAATAACAGTGCTGACAGTTGAGTTCCATTAAATGTCGTAAGTGACGCACAATAGCAGGAGCAAGTGTAATGCAGGAATTATTAATATACCTGTGAGTTTCAGTCTATGACATGTCAAAATGTCTGCTGTGTAACCAGTAAATTGTGCATGCTAGGTCACTGTCACTGTCATGACTGACACTTGAATAGAAGAGTTGACGTTAAACCAGTGCTTTTCCTCCTCTGATAAGTGAAATTGTGACACAGCCCTTATTTTAACATTGTCAAAGTCTATCTTTGGTTAATGGTCTAATGATTCGGCTCCTTTGCAATGAGAATTAGTTTAATAATAATAAATACTGACTAAAGTTAGCCACCGAACTAAGATATGTGTCTGTAAAACCAAGCAGAGACATGTTAGAAAGACATTATCCCTTTGGAATTTGGAGTAAAACTTCCTTGTAACTATTCAAATCCTCAAGTTTTCTGCGCCAGTGAACAGCTTAACCGCTTGAAGCTGCAGCCCAATTGGTCATGTTTCCAGTTTAAAAAAGAGTTAATTTACCCAAAAATACAATGTAAATTAGTCCCACTTAAGATAGCCTAGAACTACACCACCACCCTGCGCTCTTAAATGCTCCATGTAACAAAACAATTACATTCTCTCAACTATGACAACACAGGGCTGCATCCCCAAGCATGCTCAGTGACGCCTTCCATGACTGGAATGGCAATCACAGTAGTTTCCGAATAAACTACAATGGCTGTGTTCATTGTAATAAAAGCCTATGTCACCCGATGCAACAGTATGTCTCTTTAATGTCTTTTTAATAGCTTTTGGATAACAGTGGCACAGAAGCTGCTGTAAATCAAGCTGCGGTTACATAGGAGGTACTTGTTAGCGGGATAAATTCATTGTTGGTTTTAGTCTCTTTAGGGGATTTGTTGCTAATAAAAAAATAAAAAAATACCGCCAGCTTTATCCTTGAAGTGTAATCATATAGCTCTGAACAAACCAGACCAAATGCGCTACCGCCAGATTTGAAATGACCCCTGCTGACGGAGAAATAATGACATCTTATTCAACCACTGGGAGCCGTCAGGCCTAAGGGTGTGTGACAAAGGCAAGATGGAGGCCTGGACAATCAATACTTCAGTCTGTATGAAGCAATAGGCATTAAATACTCCTCTTTCGCTCCCCTAGGAAAAGAGCAAACATATCAATCAAAACCCAATCACCCACGCCCACTCCACACACAACAAACCCTCAAGCTATGTGCCAGCTGTCCCATGAGATATAACATTTTTTTTAATCATAATTGTATTATTATAATTATTTAGCATTCAGCCATGTATATTTTGTTAGTGAATGCTTGAATGACCTCAATGAAGGTTAGAGGCTTACAGAGGGAATGCAGTATAGATTCAGTAAGGAGGATTTGGGCCTCCCTCTGTGGAGGAGTTTATGAGAAGAGATCTTGCAAATGACTGTTGACAGGGCAGGGGGCATTCATCAAGAAAACAAGCCACATGAGCACCGAGACCAGAGTTAGGGCTGGAATGAATCTCATAGAAACAAATCTAATCTAAGCGCTGCCAGAGAACCCATTTATAATGTTAAGATCACAACATGAATCCACAGAGAGGAATGCAAGGGGGAGGGAAAGAGACAGAGACAGAAGCAGAAGGGTACCAAATGAATAAATGAATGTATAAACTTTGTAGTTAGAATATAGTCTTTTGAGGCTTTATTCTGCTGCCCTACTGTTAAGCAACGAGGAAAAGGGTTTTTGAAAAGGAGTCATTTTGGTATTAATGTGTTGCTGTCAGTGAAGCTCCAAATTCCTAGTGGTTTTAGCCCATTTACAAAGCACAGCCTTACATCCTCTGCACCACCTTGTCTGCAGACAACAGCTCTCTTGGGGGGAGGCTGGTTCGTATCGAGGAACGGCAGCACGCTCTGTCTTCCACAGCAGGTTGCTCTCTGGCAGTCCTGTCTGTTGACTGATTTTCAGCACAACTGAAAAACTTTGAAAATGGAATGGAAGTCAAACGATAGAGGGAACTGTGTTTAATTCAAATAGTTCATATTGAACATATCTGCGAAACACAGGTGTATTTCATGTGGTTCCCCTACAGTTCTTTGTCGATAGCAACTGACAAATAATTGATGGGTTTTTTTTCTGATTCTGAAATACACTCAAAATTTCTGGTTGGAGTACAGAAAAGTGTGTGTTCAAGATTGAAGAAGTCAACACTGACTTAAAGCCAGGACATGTTCGTTTTTGAACAACCATAACTGCAATTGGACACTTGGACACAGGATTTTTTATTTGCTTAGCATGGACCCTGCCTACTGCTTTTGTGCAGTATGAGAACATCACACTTGCACAACTAAAAAAAACAAACAAACACTGGCAGTGAAAATAATTAGCTTCCAGGAAGGTTTCCTTTGATGGATTTCTACAAAATTATTTATAATGTCCAATCCGGTGGACAGCTTTTAGACAACCTCTCATCAGCCACATCATTAACAAAACAATGTTCAGGCAGTTTGAGGCAGCGTGTGAAGTGTGATGCACTAAAATAGGAGTAATTTTTTTTTCTGTCTATACTCAAAGTGGTTTTGTCTGCATCACTGATGCAAGCTTGCATGGTAATTGCAAGCCCTTGCTATGTTTTTTTGTGCCCTGTGGTTGATTTGTGCAATGATGCGAGGAGTTGGGAATGAACCCGGCTTTACATGACTAATACCAATCTATCAAAAAAAAATATGCCTGTTTAGGGCCAAATCCTGATCCTTTGGATTAGCTTTGGACATTTCTGTTCATTAATATCTCATGTTGTGCAGTGGAATCTCTGGCATATTTAGCAAGTTTTGTTATTGCTTATTCAAATTAAATCAAACAGGAGGCTTCCAAATAACCACCCACAAGACACAGCTACAAAGGGCAGCAACATGATGAGAATCCTGGACATAGTGAGATAAATACTGTATATTCCGGTGTAACGAACCAATGAACAATGTTTCATCTCGTTGATTTCAGGTAAAATTTATGAGAGGATCTCTTCTTGGATTGGTTGTTGCTATGAGCAATTTGGATCATGCCCCTATTTCTTCTATTCTTGTTCTCTACTGATGAAAATTGGCAATCATGTAATAATCCACTTATGACCGTGCAAGCTTGTTTCACAGCAGACTCAGCGGCAGTTTTCACTTCAGAGGCCATGACCACCTCGGGCTGCTCTGTCATGTGCTCTCCCAGGCCAAACGTAGAGCTCTCATCTTAGAGCTTCCTGTGTAATCCCAGATCAAAGGTTCCCAGGGAAACGGGAATGGATTCTCCGCTCTAACAAGCACACTTTCTCAGATGGAAGAAATTGAACTCATTTTTCTTTATCTTCCTTCTGCAGGTTAGCTCACTCAGTGCACTGAAAGATAGACCTTGCCATGATAGTGAGAGCCTTCCTTATAGGAGAACACACAGGGAGATAGGCCTCGACGCCTCTCCGGCTGTTTGATGTCTGCTTTCAACCACTGTTTTCATGCTCCCGAGAGTAACAACTGATGATAAGCAAAAGAGTTTCAAAAAAAGAACTCCATTCCAAAAGAAAGAGATGTCACACAGTACTCGCCAGGACTTTTCACTAAAGCAGACTGACTTATTGACATGCATTTAATAATAATAACACACACAAAAAACACACTTTAAAAACTCCAGAGTCCAGTGTCTTGTTGCCTGGAAAGAATTCCAACTATCACCTCAGATGCCATGTTTCATCCGAAGTTTGGTGTTTGTAAAAGACAGATTTTGCTTTGTTTACATTAATTTACAATACTGTCAACAATGGGAAACTCAAGAACTGTATTCTTACCATTTTCATTTTCAGCATTTCCACTGCAGTGTGAAAAAATATGTTGAAGGAATAACTTGGCTGTTGAAAGATTCCTTGGTGGGTTGATTATATATCATAAGCCATACACAATGTATACACAAGTACTAAAAAGATTTTCAGTAGGCACACTGAAAAATTAAAGAAAAAGTTCAACATATTGGCAAACACACTCTTCAATTAATTAACCCTCTAGACCACTTAGAGCTCCAGAGGACCCATTCTATATTTCACTGTATAACCTGGGAGCACCCTTTTTGGTTTCCACTGTAAATCTAAAGATGGCTCCACCGAAAAAGCTTCCATGGGTTTACGATCTTATGGAAGCTGCAAGATTGTGTTGTGAGGGAGAACCTGGCAAACTGTGCATAGTGGAAAGAAATGAAGGAATTGGGCAACTAGTCTGACTTGTTTTAGGGTTTTTTTAAGCCTCAAATGAAATTCAATGTAAAAAGTTGCAAATGCTACATAAATATTAAAGAGGAAATTGTGTTTTTCTAAAGTGAAAATGACTTGTGGTTGCCAATTTCCTTCTCTTTTTAAGATAGAGCTGATTGTTAGCCGAGTCGGAAAAATGCTCATTTGAATGACAGTTCGAGAATTATGGTGTCTAGAGGGTTAAGATTGATATGTGATATCCACACTCTGTACATTAGTTATGTTTAGCCTAGCTTACCCTGGCTCTGCACAAAGCCCATCTAACTTTCACAAATTAACACATGGCATCATGTTCTTGGGATAAAAAGCTTAACGAGACAAGTGGAATGTAAGTCAAGAGCGTTTCCACACTTTTTCTAAACACTGAGTGACTGGATGAAGAGCTTCTTCATCCGTGTCTCAAAAGTTTAATTTTTAACTGTCTGGGAATTATATAGTCGGTAGTGGAAGTCCTGCAACACAAAAGATGTGTTTGTTTTCCATTGCCAAGAGTCAACCTTGTTTTTTTTTGTTTTTTTCAAATCAAGACTGTGGTTGTTCACATAACTGGGTGGATATTGTTGCAAACATGAGGTCTTCACATTTTGACACATTGTGTTGTTAATATAAAGCAGTAACATCTCTTAAGATGATTTTATGTTCTCAGTTGTGCCATGATTCAATAGTTTCCTGTTGTCTGCCACTCTGACTATCAGGAAATGAGAAAGAGACAAATACAGAGAGGCTTACTGAGATAGAGAGAAGTGAGAAAGGAAGATCAGAGAATGAAAATCTGGCCCATGTTCAGAGTCTCTGTTTCATGCTCTGGAGCCTTTGAAAATCAGAAGGGTTGACTGGCAGCCAGATCTGAAGTGATGGAGTTGGGGTGGATGGGAGGGGTGGATGTATGAGGACAAATAGAAATGCAACAGGAAACATCAGATGGAGTCAGACAAATCTAAAAGGCAAACAGACTCAATAAAACATCAGTCATTTTTCCTCAGCCCCCCAAAAACAGACAAATATAAAAACAGAAAAAAAATGATGTTGACACCACTTTGGAGTACTTTGAAAGTATTTCAGTGAGACAACCATACATGCACCTTAATTTCAGGAGTCATGATAGTGTACGGATGTCTGGAAATTGAAGCAGACTTTTTTTTTGATAATGGCTAATAGCCCCCTCTGTTCGCATAAAATTCTCTTCTGTTTTTGAATGATCCTCCCTGGTTGTTTACAGAATTGAGTACTCATTACATGGGGAACTATTTTCTGCTTCATGTGGGCAGGATGGGCAAATTAGCACACCTCCTGGAAATTTCACACTTTAAACATCTTCACCACAGCAGGTGGTATCACTTCCACCAGGCAGCTAACAACTTTGAGAGTTGCACTGTGAACCCTAACATTATGAATAAATTGGCAAGGATATTCTTACATAGCAGAGTGCCAATTTATGTAATGAATGTGATGGCTAGTTATTTAACTGCCATACATAAACCAAAGCTGTGATTTTTGTCACATGACTGTGGTTTGCAGAACACCAAGGTCACAGTGAGCTCCCTTTTAGCTCAGTATTCTGAGGTCACTTTCTAAAAGTGTTTTTGTCTATTGGCTGCTATTGCTGAAATGTAAAAACACCATGTTAAGTGTGAAGGATTTTTTCTTCAGGTTAAAGGTAATATGACACAGAGTCAGTGGGTCATTTATAAACCTACAGGCAGAAAGACATGGCCTGTTTCTGGTAGAACAATAGTTCAACTTTCTGTATGTCTCTGGTCAGCCAGTGCAACTGTCCTGATGATGCTGTGTCTGTCTCCCAGGAAACTCAAGGTTGTGAAAGGATAGTTTGCGCACAGAATTAGAGTAGAGGGCCCGAATGAGTACCTATGTAACATGAAGTAAAGGGTAGGGGGCAGAAATTGAATAGCATATGCATAACTATGATGATGAATCCAAGAGTCGAAGTCCAAACTCTTGAGTGTTGAACTCATTCTACACTAGTTCACAGACAAACCAAACACCGTTTCTAGACAGGACCTTTAATTTGTGGACACCGTGTCTTGTCCTTCACACAAGGAAGGAGTAATTGAGGCAAGGTGGTTGCAATTAACCTTCTTTCAAACAATGAATGACACAATGATACTTGACAGCTGTCTGAGACCACCCCTACCAGGTGGACCAGCGAAGGATTGTTTGGTGCACACCAGAGTCCCAGTCAGGCATTCACACCAACCCAAACAAGTAGTTTATCCTTCACACGAGGAAGGAGAGGATGAGGCAGGGTAGTTAGATGCCACTAAATTCTACACACTGGTAATTTAACTCAGGAGAGGCAGAATTTGCAATAGATGCATTAAATACCCCTTGCTTTGAAGTATCCTTCAAAATTGGAGTGGCAGTGCAACTTTTCTCGTTTCTGCATGAGACATCAGAATCTCCTGAAACTTTTTCAGTCTTCTTCAGAGTTAACCTGCTCTTTCAAAATTTCCTTCACATTAAGTTCAAGTTTCTCCGGCCAACGACTTTTCAAATCTTAAAATGTTTTTACATCCAGTTCACCTCAACATTCTGCACTTTCTTTTGAAAATGGAAAACAAGAGCAGGGGCATCTGGTGGTTAAGATTTATATCCTACACTATCATCACCATTGGTGCTGACTTGGGATAAACATGAGCAAAGAGGAGGATGGAAAGTGTAGGCAAAGGTTTGATGCCATGCCAGACAAAATTATTTACTCAGCTTACAGCTTTGATAATGTAACTAATAAAATATCATTTGCTTCATAAAGAAAGAGTGTGCACAGAATCCTTGTCTGCACAGGTCGTGCAGGTTGTGGCTTGATTTCCTATAAAATATAACTGGTTTGGCCACACTGGTTGAGTGGTAAAGCAGCATTCCAAATAGGTCCAAAAACTTACAGAAACATTATGTGCAATAGTCCTCCATTCCACCTTCTCTTCCATTTTCTCTGTCACTGTATTTTTCCCTCTCTCAAACACACACATGCTGCTGAAAGAACATCCAGTGATGGGCTTTCAGCTCAGCTGGTTGCTCCGAAGCGTGTCAAAATAGGTTAAATCCTGGAACTGTGGACTCCATTATTTTAGAAAACTTGGCTAAAAAACACAATATAGATCCACACATGCAGGCTACTATTTTGTTAATACTCACTGTCTTCTAGTCAAGTTTGGAGGTTTTCAAGTCAATAGAATTTTTCAGGCTATGACAATTTTACCAAACCATCTTACCTGCTTTGCATCAGGATTGGCGAAGCATTGCCAAGCTCATCGCGCTGTCCCCGGTTTGATTTTGGATGAGGACCTATGCTGCATTCCATTCCCCTCTCTGCGTCTCCACATTTCTCTACCCTCTGTTTTAGGTAAGTCAAAAATGTCCCAAGAAAAAGTACAAAATAACTGTTTTACAGGGTCTTTGACATTGCAGAGAAGTGTGAAATGAGTTGTACAATTTATGGATTCTTCTCTGGACAGTTATAACACAATTATCCAATACTAACACCCTATCTAAAGGTGTCAAACCAATGTGAGTGACATTGTTTCAATTTTCCAACTTGTCCAATTCGCGTTCAACAAAACTTGTGGTGGAAATGTCGTTTGATTATAACTTTAACGTTATGAAAGTTTTGACCTTATTATGCAGTTTCCCCATTATTGTGCATGTGGCACCTGTCTACTGGTCGTAAATGTGGTTTAACAGGTCACAGACTATTAGGGACAGCAAAACAAACTACTGGAGGTTTTACAAAGAAGTCAGACAATAATTGGGCTTTTTCCATCATTCCCTGAGTACCAGAGATCTGATTTTATGTTGCACATGACATGAGTCTGTGAACAGCCAAAGCAAAAGGTTGTTAACGATACCTAACCTGTCACCTTCAGCTCCACATTTAACTGCTCCTGCTTGTACAATTCCTTCATGCAATATTTCAAACAGATCTGCACTCATAAAATGCCAAATTACGTTGTTTTGTGATGCATTTTGATGAACAATAGTGACGCTAATCTCATTAACAAACACATTGGGTTTCCTGTGACTAAAAATCAGCTCATGTTTCACCAGTTAAATGCTTTGAATGTGAAACTGCAGGAAGTCTTTGGCTTGTATTAGCAGTAACTTAATACAGTATTTTTTCCAGGAATAAAAGTAGCCATGCTGAACTCAAATGAGTTCTGTTTGGTCGGCAGCCACTTATGGAAAGCTCTGCAGTGGGTATTAAATAATTTAATAAGGCAGGCATTTCGAGGAAGATGCTCTGCCATCAGTCTCATCACAGAAGATGATGAGAGCTGACTCTGATGAGCAAACACACTGCTAGTTTACCAGTCACCAAAACAGGAAGAGAAAACTTTTTCTTAACCAATGAATGTCATATATACAATGGTATGCTCCTTTTGGTTGGTTCACACCAAAAACAGCACCAGAGTCAGTCTGGTGACTGATCTGGCGTTCACACCAACCCACACGAACTGCAAAACCTACCAAAAAAACACTAACAACTGGGTTTATACTAACTATTTACAACAAGTCCTCCAAATTAAATGACAAACTACGTCATACCTTGTCTATGCCCTCTAGAACAACACCTCCCTAAACAGTAGAACAGCATTTGCTGTGCCTTATAGAAACAGTACAAATTACTTTGAAAACAGGTCAGTACAATGTTTGGTCAGGTTTATATTGATTCAGGTTTAACAGAAAACTGACTTGGTTAGGGAAAGATCAATAATAGGATCAATAATTCCTCTAAAAAGAAATACTTTGTTCATTGTGTTCAATGGAAACATTGTGGTTTGGGTCAAATTGATTACTTCTTTCCTCTTTGAGGTTAGAGAACCTTAATATATAATTCAAATCAATTTATAGTTGTCATTCTTTAAAACAAGTAGTAGTACTTAGTAATCCAATTAATCGTGAAATTTGACATTCAGATCTCCAGAGGATAACTCCTGATCCTGAATCCTGAATCCTGATTTACCATGAAATCTGGTATTGACATCCATGGTTCCCAGAGGATGAATCCTGAATCCTACCAAGGCAGGGGCTAATAAAACACACACACAGACACACACACACACACACACACACACTTTGTGAAAACTCAAGATGGAAAGTGAAAGAGACTGTAGAGGATGAGATTCAACAAATGTTATGACTTTGGCCCTCAACTAATTTTTTTCCATTGTGTTTTTTGCTATATTTCACTTTTCCTTGTGTTTCTTGTTTTATTCAGTGTCTGTCTATCTGATTGTGTGTGTCTGTGTTGTGGGCGTGGTAGCACTCCCTATCCTCCGGTTCCTGATTCACTACTCAATCTACACACCTGCTCCTGAAATCCATCCACTAATAAACACTGCAGTATATCAACCCTGGTTCTTCACCCACTTGTCGCCAGATTGTTAAATCACCCTCCGTGGTGGTTCACATCTCAGACTCCTTGAATTGTGCATTCAAGTTTGTTTGTGTGTTTGTCGGATTCTCTAACCTTTGTTCTCCATATGCCTATAGATCATTCTCTGCCTGCCTGCCAGCCTGCCTGCCACGCTCACCACCTGCCTTGTCTCATCAGCCCACCACTTCCCTTCCTTTCCCCCTTATATCACAGATATCCAACAATCAATCTGTAATATTACATGTTTACAGCCCTTAACAATCTCACAACTTATAGAGTTGAAACCATAAAGGACCAATGTGTAGGATGTTTTGGCCTCTAGTGGTGTAGTTGGTGATTGCCTCATCTTCCCTAGTGTAAAGGAGAGATTATAGTGACTGCAAAACACACACAAATTGTGAAAGGCGCTGTCTGGAGCCAGAGATTAATTTGTCTATTATGGCAAAACTGGAAGAGGACTGAAATGTTATGTCACTGCATTGATGCCGAATCTTCCATGTTCACATCTTAACACATCTTAGAATAAAAAAATGTCCACATCTCTGAAGGACACATTCTGATATTTGCTCCTGTCTGAACCGGCACATCAATGTAGAGGACCTTGCCTGACTTTCTGACGTGTTTTATCCAGGTTAAACCCTGCCCTGTCTACATAGATAATTTCATGTGAAGTCTGAGTAGCCTTCAACTCAAGTCACTACAGAACAAGAAAGCGGTTTCATTGAATTTCCCAGCAATGGTAGTCAGGCTAATGGTTTCCAGGTTGTCTGTTAGTTTTATTGTATTGTCAGCAGTAACCAAAGTCTTAACTAAGGACCTTTAGGAGAAGGTTGACTGTCTGAGATTAGGCTGGACTCTTTCACCAGCCTCATCTTTTAGACACGAGTTTTGACAAGTGGGCATTTAGTAAGTCGTTACCATCATTTCAATGAAACAGTAAGAAGTTCAGTTTTTGTTAAATGTTCTCTGTTAAGCCACGCATAGGCATGTCTATCTTCTGCAGTGTGTAGGAGGAAGCCAATAATGCGACAAAACATACACCTACGCAAGAGAAGCAGCATTGGTTCCTACACACAACACATTCAGCATCAGACCTTCACTCGAAGGATGAGTTCAAACTTTTTAAAGAGAGTGTTTGTGTCTTGTTGAGAAGTGTTCCTTGAGCATAAAGAAATGTTTTTCTTTCTGCCTGTGGTGAGTAATCCACAGAACACAGAATGACAGACCTGTTGAGCAACCTTTAACTTGCTTATGAAGAGCTGTTGTAAAAAAAAAAAAAAAAAAAAAAAAAAAAAAAAGACAGGCGATTCAGGAGGCTAATGCCTCTGTACAGACAATATGACCTTGGTCAGGGCGTAACTCAAGACGGTGTGTAATCTCCTATGGTAGTTGAGATGGCTTTGTTGAGATAACAAAAGGTGTAATTGCGGACATTCTATATTTGCCTGGCTGCCCTTTTTTCTTCTAAAAAAAGCAAGTAAAAAGGTGTAGTTTTATTACATGAAAAACAGTGGAAATAGTATTATATATATTTCTTTTTACAGACTTGAATGACAGAAGACAAAGCCACAATCAGTGCCATCTACTCATTTTTTTAGTTCTGGTATGCTGAACCAGTTGCTCTGTCTGGGTGATGTGTCTTTTCTGTGTCTATTTCATTCAATCTCTTTTATTTCCACATAAGTTTGTCTAAAGACTCACACTACATAACCTTTACAATGCTATATTAATAAACACAACTAATATCATTTTAAGAGTAATAGATGCCAAAACATTTTTTCTCAGGTGGAGCTGAATTGCAATTGCCGTGGGAAATATTCTGTATTTCATTTATGAGTATGGTTACTTCATTTTCATTTTTGTTTCTAAACTTGCAAAAAATGTCTGGGATTGGAATTTTCGCAGGCATCTATCACAATATGCACACACACATACATACACACCAACTAAGACTTCTGTCAAGAGCATTGACGTCATATAGCAAATAGAGATGGCATTATAGTTTGACTTGGCGGTGCAAGTCTATTCTTGGGGATGCACCCTGCTGTGGCAATAAAGCACATCAGCATGGAATACATAGCGACACACAGAGAGAGTTATAAAAAAAGAAATCACCCCATGGGTGTAAAGTAGAAACAAACACTATTTGAGGTACACATAGAGCGTAGCCACAGCAGGAGCAGGTCTGAGGTGGAGCAGGTTATCTTAAACAGCAGCAACAGAAGCAAGCAAACATCAGAGATCACTGGGCATGGGTTATATGAGTGCAATTATTTTACAGTATTAAGGAAAATAAATATGTATATAAACTACACTGTTTAAACAAAAACTGCAAGTCCAATTAATTTTTGTTTTTGGTTGGAGGTTTGTAAAACAAGAAAAAAAATGATATCAACGTTATTGTAGACGTCAGCTGACACATGTGACACATGACTTCCTGTCGGGGCTATTTAATTAGTAATTTATTACTGTAGTCATTTCTGAACTACATAATACAGTATAACAAGACTATGATCTATAGCCCTGCAAGCTGTTAGTGGCGCACTGAGCTAAATGCTAATGTCAGTATAGCTACTGATTTTCTCACCATGATAATGCTAACATATTGATGTTAGCAGGTATATAGTCATCTACTCCCACCATACAAGAAAGCACGCTACTGCAGGTCCTTCATTCCAACAGCTGTCAGACTCTTTAACACCACCTTGACTTGACTTCCGAGGATTTCTATGGGGATCTTTGTCTGCACGTGATATATAAATATATACATGTTTATGGGGGAATTAGCTCAAATGGTAGAGCGCTTGCTTAGCATGCAAGAGGTAGTGGGATCAATGCCCACATTCTCCACAACAGATACAAGAAATTAGTTGGACAGCCTCATCAATCAAATTTCAATTTTAGCTTGCATATCAATACTTGATACTGCAATCTATACTGGTGCTAGATGAAAAGTCACAGGATAGGATCTTTTTAACAAAAGAGACCATAAATGTCTGTACCAAATTTCCAATCCATTCAATAGTTGTCAAGATGTGGCAGGTCTCCTGCCACCGTGGGTACTTTCAGCAAAGGACACAACACAGACCAGGGATCGTTTCAATAGTTCTGTTTATTTACATGGTCCAGAACACACTCTCTGTTCAGGCGTTCACAGGCTTCACCACTCGCACGCTGCCTGGCCTCTGCCTCGTAGTGGCTGCCGTCTGCCGTTTGTCCAGCACGCTAAGAAGGGAGAGTGATTAGCAAACTGGATGCAGGTGCGCCAATCACTCTCACCTGGCGCTGCTCTCCTGAGCCATCCCCACATCTCTCCCCTGCAGCTGATGCACCACGCCCCTTCCACACAAGATATTTCAATAAACAACAAAAATGTAGGACACATCATGGGAGACCATGAATATCTGTACAAATTTTGGTGTCAATTTGTCAAGTAGATGTTGAGATATTATACCGAATAAGTCAAAGCTTTGACCTCCTGGTGGCACTAGAGGAAAGGTCAGGGGATGGATCATCATGATCCTCCAGGCAAGGTGCATGTCTGTGCAAGATTTCATGGAAATCCATCCGATGCTATTGTCAGGATATGTCTGGATCGAAATGGAAAACCAACCATCCGACATTATCATCTTAGATTTACAAGATGCAGTAAACAATATATTTATAGAAATACACAGCTGTGTCAGAATACAATAAACTAAAATGGGTATATTTATGTGTCCATAAAGCCTATATTAAAAGGTACCACTAAAATTGCAATGGAGACATGTTTTATTATGAGCCAATTCTGATTGTCAGCATGCACATACAGGTGATGCAAAAGACATCTCTCCCAATGGTTTCACATAATTGCTGATGGTGGTAACATGCATGGAAACACAGCACAACACAAGCAAGTCATGGAAGAAGAAGCTAGCGACTAAAAACAATGCAGATTTTAGAAATTCAAAAATTATGTTTTAAGAGGAAGAAAAATGCATCCAACATGTTTGTTAGACCTCAAGAAAATTAGCTTGTTAACAAGAAAACTCCACAGAGCATGTTTAGTGTAGATTACTGCTTAATCCGGGTTCAACAATGTCCCACAATGCATTCCTCCTGTTTTGAATGAATGGATACAGATGTATTCCTCCATACAAAAATTAACTTTTTGGCAACTGCATGAGCTACAGCCAACCACTTATTACTTAATGCTCATTATTCAGTCCGGAGAGAACAGTATAACGCTGGATCTGCCTCGATGCACGTTTAATTCTGTGGAAAACAGGAACCCAAAACCTTTGAACTGTTACACATTCCCATATCATATGTAGCCATGATGCTTCCTTAGACGAACATTTGCAGCAAGTGCCAGCTGGTCTGAGACTGAAGCTCTGTAATTTAGTGGAAATCAAGAAATAGTGTGACTCTATGTTGAGCGCTGTCTATTTCGGTGAAAAAAAAATTCAATGAGCAGCGTTTCAGATCTTGCTCTATTTGTCTGTGATTTATTCACAAAAATTCAAATTTAAATTTCATTAGATGTTGCCTCATGATATGCACATCCCGTGGATCACGGAATCTCAAATTTGGTTTTGATATCATTAGTGTTTGGATGAAAATGAATATCAACCAGAAGCGGGGAAATAGCTGGCATGATAATTGTTTCCCAGTTTCTGCAAAAATTGACAGAACAGTCAGAAATGGGCAAATTGGAAAATTCACATTCACACAGTTTACATTCCTGATTATACACTAGAACATGCCACATGCCAATGTTCCAGTGATTATGTGCTGATTACGGCTGTATCTAAAAATTGTTGTCGTTACATATCTATTACATGCACGTCTATGTGCCTGTATGTCCATGTTTTTATGCGTTCTGGACAGAGATGACAGCAGAATGGAGAGCGTGTTGAAGTGATCTGTTTAGTTTTAAGATAAATGCCACAGTGCAAGAAGCACTGACAGCAGGGGACAAATTAGTGTAAAGCCATTAGCTGAATGACCTTCAGTGACAGGCTACAGCTAATGCTGCAACATGTGTCCTGAGATAGCCTTAAGAGAAAAGGTGACTGGGTTTTCCTTGCCCATACTCTGCAGCAGGTATGAAATAAAACTCAGCTGTGGGGATTAACCTCCCATTCTCTGTTTTCCTCCTGATATCTATCTCACACACTCACTCTCCCCACCTGTCGTCCTTTCACTTGATTCATTGATTTAGCCCTGTAGGCAAGATGAGAGTGCTGTGGTGGCAGGATGAAGCACTCGCTGAGGGATATGGACATGACTGTTGCTAAGAAGGAGAAATTACAGCTTGTTATACAATTTGCAGGCAGTGATGGCCTAAAGGCTGAAAGAGTACAGTTCTGATTGGAAGGTCAGCAGCTCAAATCCCTGAAACACCTAAGGAGAGTGAATGGGTACCACTTGGTCAGCAAGTTCTGCTGAGAAAGGTACTTGACTGACTTCACAGTCTTTCAAACCCATACTTTCTATTAGTCTAACAATGTTCATAACATTGTAAGTGATTTCTGTATTGTTGTTGCGGCACAGTGGAGCAGTGGTCAGCATTGTCGCCTCACAGCAAGAAGGTTCCTGGTTCCTGGGGCCTTTCTGTGCGGAGTTTGCATGTTCTCCTTGTGTCTGCGTGGGTTCTCTACGGATACTCCAGATTCCTCCCACAATCCAAAGACATGCTCTCAATAGGTTCATTGGAGACTCTGAATTTTGTGAATGTGTGTTTGTCTCTATGTACCCTGCGATAAGCTGGCAACTTGTTCAGGGTGTACCCTGCCTCTCGCCCAAAAAGTCATCTGGGATAGGCTCCAGCCCCACCGTGACCCTAATGAGAATAAGTGGTTACAGGGAATGGATGGATGGATGTTAGGTATGGCAGTATTGAAAACTCAGGGTAAAGGAAGCATAGCAAATGTGTGTGTAAATGTGTCAGCTATGTGACCTGTCCAGGTAATACCCTGCCACTTGCCAACTGCCAGCTAGGTTTTGTTTCCAGCACACAATCAAAGGATAAGCTAATGGGATGTTTGGATGAATATGAGATTTACTAACATACCTTATTACAGTGGGATTCAGTCTTTTATCTGAAGTATATTTAAAGAGTACAATATAGATGTGTACAATATATTTAATTAGCAAGGACATAGTAATGCAGCAAATATGTGCGTTTCTTAATTGACTTCACCTCACTAAGAACTTTTATGTTGTAATTGTCAACTTCAACTAACAGGAATGTGTTAGCTTGTACCTCTCGCATGCTAAGCAAGCGCTCTACCTGACTGTCTTCTCCATAGGGAAATGCTAGGAATCCATAGAGGGCATGAAAAAGGGTAGTCCTGCAGGGCTATTGCAGGATATGGCAGCTAATTCGAAATGATGGAATAGGAAAAAGGGACACTCCCCTGCTGTTAGTCGAAGTAAATCAGACCTTGGTACCAATGGTACAACCATAGCGTGAAGAGGCTAGATGACAGGTGGGGATGCCAAGAAATCAACTTGCCCTGTCAGATTCCTGTGGCTGCCAGTGCTCTACCACCACGAGCTACTGTCCGACCTGATGTTGCTCTACAGCAGCTGGTAGAAGCTGACATGTATAGTCTACCACGTGGCACTGCATCACAAGCATAAACTAAAAGAAAAATGAGTGCTATTCTTTTGATGCCCCAGCAGCTGGTCCTCCCCATGCATCCCACCACAAAGCCTGCATGGAGGAAGTTCAGTAACCCTAGACGGAGAGATCCATTTGACATTCTTTAAACCAGAGGGAACTGCAAGTAGGTTAGCTTATCGGCTTCACTGCTAATGTTTGATTCACAGCATGTTTAGTCTGATTGTCCAACTAATTCCTAATAGCTGACTGTTTTTCACTTACCTCCTCAACAGGAGAGAGGAAATGAAAGTGTTGTGGAGAATGCAGGAATCGATCCCGCTACCTCTCGCATGTGAAGCAAGTGCTCTACCATTTGGGCCAATTCCCCTGTACGTGCTCACATGTTGCATGACAACAAAGACTCTGTCATCTCCACAGGAATCCGAAGAAGGCAGGAAAGACGACCACCTTTACAAGATGATCCTGTAGCTGCAGGATATGGCAGCTAATTTGAAATAATGGAATAGTAATAAGGGAGCTTACCACCACAAGCTAATGCCTGTCCAGCTGTTGCTGATAAGTCCACACCTAAGACACAAGGCACCTCAAGACAAACCCTCAAATGTAACACTCCAAAATTAGTTCTAAGTGTCTCCATTATTTATCTATGCCTGGCATGTGTGTAATCATTGCTGTAGATGTATGATATGTGCAATTCTAGCTTCTGTTCTTTTCATCATCAGAGAAGGATGTTCACTGGAGATGGAAATCATCTGAAAAGCACTTGTGTTATCAATGGAATTTGACAGATCAAAAAAACACAAATGTCTATAAAGAGAGATTTTAATATAGATAAAGTTGAATGCAACTTGAAATAAGATCTTTTTGTCTTGAAGCTTCAGTCTTAAATTAAATGCCAAAGCATATTGGAGATTCTGTAGCTATTATGTGCCTTGTATAGCTAAACATATCCCGAAATGAGGTACAATTGAATTAAGTCAAACAGCCATTCATTTATGAGTTGACAATACCGTAATTATAATGTCACAAAACTGAGAAGGATTCCAGTTGGCCAAACCACCTGGAACCAATTTATTTATATGAATGCAGAATATCCACACAGTTGATATTTGGTGTCTTGACTCTGACCTTATCAGTCCCCACAAGCAGACACCAAGCTCAGCTCAGTGGACAGTGAAAAAGAGTGATAAAACACAAAGAGCCCTACACCAGCTGTTGTGTGCAATCTATGTGTTGGTACCATACACCATTTGGCCATTCCCCAACAAAGCACCTCCAAACATGGAATATGCCATCTAGTGAAGTAAGATGTCTATAAAGATCATCAGCAATTGATTATTAAATAAGGCATATTAAAATAGAAAAGTTTTGTCCGTCACTTAAAAACATTAAACTTGAAGTATGAATGTGACTGAGTTTCCAGGGATTGGCTGTGTGCAAAACAACAGTAAATATTGCATCCCTAAAGCCAATATACAGTACTAACTTTTACTAAAACAACTGCCAGCAAAACCAAACTTCGCTATGGCCCTCTAAATACTTATTATAAGTAAAGCAACTTAATGTGTGCGAAACTACCAAAAGAAATATTACCTCAGCTGCATAACAAGAAAGTAGCAATGTCACAATTTCTATGAACACAAATAATGTTATGGCACATAAATAGCAGAGCAGAAGGAGCAGTCAGCAAACCCCCTACTCATCAAATAGCCAGAAGATTATAGCTACATTAGCAATACAGTACAAACAGAAAATAGCCTTCCATGGTGAAGTGAAGTAGGGAGTTGCCGTGGTCTCAACCTGTGAACATGAAACATGGCTTTGTAGCATCTGTCCAGGGACTACAGCCTTTTGACTAACTGTGGGACTTTTATAGCAATGTTGTGCGCTGTCTGTCTATTAAATGCATTCACTATCTCAGCGGCTCTAACTCAAAACCCAGTGCCAGCTCCATACATAAATACAAAAGGCTATTCAGAATGACCACAGGGCACACTCACAATGTACTTGCTACATACTTATGTGCTAACAACAGCAGACACGATTTGAGAGAAACCACTAACACAGAGCTACAACATGATAGAAATAATGTTACACTAGTAATGTAAAAAAACAAAAAAAGATTAATTCATTTTACTAAAATATAAAACCAAGGACACGCTTGATATGGATGCCTTCTATGATGACATCCCACTACTTAGACCAATACAGCTTATGTTTTCTCACTCTTCGTAATGGTATCCTGATAAATAAAATAAATAATTGACATTAGGGATGATGTTGCACTCAAATATGCATTCAGTTGAGTGCATCTCTCTTTCATCAGCGCCAATGCAGAGTCCCAACCTCTGTCTAAGACCTGCCTAACCTTCCTGTCCATATATTGTACCTCATGAGGCTATATGGCATATGTTTCAATATATTTAGCAAATTGAACATTCAGTAATGAGTTTGTATCCACCACCACCACCACCATCACCCCTTCACCTCTGCCCAGAGCAGAGACCAAATGCTGTTTGGATTGTTCCATTTTCTACACAAAAATACTAAGAAAACTGTCTGTAAAAGTTGCCTGTATTAGCATTTTGATGGACTGGTGACCTTGTCCAGTGTGTACTCCCCCGTGTTGGCTCCTGACCCACTGCCACCGTGGGTCACGCATAGTATAAGCGATATAGATACAGTAATGGATTGATGGCACTGTAAATCGGTCAAGTAGAACACAGTGTATAGCGTATTTAATCTAGTCACTGGATTTTGTATAGCTGATGTAGACTGCAGTCTTTCAATCTCCTCATTTTTATGTTTATTGTGGCAACATACCAACTAATGTCATAATAAGTTTGTTTGAATGTAGATGTGTATTTTTGTGAAATAATAAGAAGGTTTTGTGATATAACAAGAAGCATTGCATAAAACTGAATAATTTGGTATGAAGTAATAATGGGAAAATATGTTACAATAACATCAATAACATGAAAACATGTTGTTATAACATGAACATTTTTTGAGACATAATGAGATATTATATTTTCGATTTCTGGCGGCAATGTGTTGATTTAATTAATGTTCAAGTGTTAGTTTGTTCAGTGTTGCAGACTTCACTGAAAACAAGCAATAAAGTAAATGAACAAAGAGATAAGTACTTAATTTAGTTATTTTCTCAGCCTTATAGATATGTAAATGTAAATTTAGAATCACGGCAGCTTTTATACTCCTGAATTGCACTTGAATGCTCCTTATACCTATGAACTCACATCACATAACTTCCAATTTTTCACATAATTGGTACATTGTTGTATTTTATCCTCGCCATTTGGCAATCTCATAATGCCTTGACTTTTAAAAACCCATAATTCAGATGAAAGATTGAGTGACTCACAGCCAAGCAGAGCTGTTTTCTCCAATGGCCTTTTGAAGTTCAGCCAAGCAAAATCTCAGTTAATTAGAAGTGAACAAAGAGGAGGGAGTGAAGGAATAACACTGAGGTTGACAGCGGTTTTCTTGCCCTGGAAGAAACAATGATCTGATGTGGGTGGCGCTTTGGCAGTGGAGAAAAAAAAAAAAAAATGACACAAAGCGATGGAACGGATAATGTGAAGTGTCCTGTGATCACCCGTCAGTAATGATTTCAAAGAATCCTAATCAAAATAGAATCAGATGTTTTGGTAAACTTCACCAGTCTAATATTAATTAACATTAAATAATGAATATTGAATTTGATCTTGGAGAATTAAGTAAAGGACAGACATTAGTTATATTTTTGATATAATTTTTGGGTCATTATATTTTCAAATCCAGTCTCAGATTCTTCTTATTTTACCAAACACATAGGTCATCTGATAATATGAATCCCAGTTTTTCATAAGGATGTCCTAGATTTCTGTCCGTTTCTTCATCTTCATCTTTTGGGGGCTTATTGAGGCTGCCATAGAAATAATTAATGAGAGTTTTGATAGCATTTTGAGTGAAAATTCAGGCTCATCAAACTGCGCAGCATGGAGACCATTCAGACAAGGGGCGAGCTGAAATCCATCAAAAATATAAATCATGAAAGATAATGACATGAATAACATGGATGAATAAGTATATTCTTAAGTCACCGGTGCTCCGCGAATATGGATGTTGATGAATCTGAATGATCTGAAACCTGGACAGTACTAAGTAGGCCAGTCTGAAATCTCAACCTTGTGATAAATTGCAAAAAGCTCAGATTCAGCATCATGAACAAAGGCCTTTCCAGAATGTGTGAAGAGAGGAAATAAACCTGACAGATCCCCACGCCGTCCCGCTTTTGGTTTATGCATTGAAACATGTTTGGAATTGTCAAATTAAAGCACAACGTTCTTTGAAAGTCACTCCTTTTCATGCTCTTGATGCGAAGAGACAAGCTGTTCCATGGGAATTGCAGCTCAAATGTCAAAGCTGATAGTCTTTCTTCGACACAAATGGAAACATTACTTTTGGCTTTAAGGGAATGAATTGTCAAAGTGACTGCTTGAGTGTATTCCTCTGAATCTCATCAAATGCTTGGCACTGTTCTGTTTCTCCACAGAAGAAGATTGGCTGTAAAGCAAACCATTTTGGTAGCTCATTACTGATTTTTTTTTTTTCTTCACACAGGAGAAGCATCAGTTTAGTGTCCCTTCTATTGTCTGTGGAATAATAAGGCACAGTGGGCTACCTGAACTCAAGAACAACTTTCACCTTCAGCGTGGCTTTGAAGGGACGGACATTTATCACCATCAGCATCCACAAGGCTCCACTGCTCATTCACACATTACCTTAATTAGGATTTTATGAGAGGTCATTCCTCTTACTCTGCCACTTAAAGAAGTGCACTGTAGACATGAAAGGGGCAAAACAAATCACATTTATTATCTCCGTTAACTCACCTAAATTCACAGTGCTTCACGTAGTGCCATAAGAGATGTTAAGAGAGGTACTGTAAAGTTGGGTTGTAAATGTACTCTCACTGGCAATTAATGGCTAATTTATAGTTTTGTGTTACCAGTAATATTCCACTGCCACCACCCCCGAGCTTCCATCATCAGATAAGCTAAGCTTCAATGAAGAGTATAAAAGCTGTATGTAGAGTTCATCAAGTCTTGTTGGCTTAGTAATAATTCATCCACAGTACATATGGTTGACGGTTGCTGATGTCGAAGCTAGCTTGATGTGGGCTTAAGCTGTGGGCAAGATTCTCTTTCTTCTCCTGCCTACTGTTCAGTCAAGGTCGAGGGCATTTCATGTTAATGTAAGAACAATGCAGTTGCCAACAAAAAACAACTGTTTATTTTCTCTGTTTGATGTAAGATAGAGCATAATTCTGCAATAGCACTGAATAAATTATCATTTCAGTAAACAAAATAACTAAGACACTAAAGACACTGCACTGAAAATGCACTTTCCAAGTCTGTCCTCTGTGTCCTGGTATCTGTTTCTAAAATGTATCTGTTTTTCAGCATAACAGTGAAAGGTTTATGTCAAACTCTGCAAACTGTTCACTGCCAATGCAAAATGTTCACACTGAACTTTGTTGACCCATTCAATCAGCCACCTAAACCTCCTCCCTCGACTTCTGTGCAGTGTGACAGCTCAATCCCACTTGGCACAACTGCGACGCGTTCCGGCTGTGCTGCAGCCGACAGAGCTGATCGCAGATTCTAGGCAATGTTTGTGATTCCTCTAGAAGCACCATGGCGAGTTTCAGAAGTATCCCAGAGACAGCTCTCCCCTGGAGCTAGCCGGAAATCAGACATGGCTAAGGAGTCAATTTTCAAAATAAAACTTCATGTGCAGACTTTGATTGAACAGCGAAAAGGGAAATGATTTAACCATGTGGCCTACTTACTCATGGTAGAAGTACATAAACGTAAAAGTAAAAGTAAAGTAAAAATGGTCAAATCTGAGCAAGTTAACAAAGTCTGTGTTGTGTGGCGGTGGTGCTGGACCCAAAATGCAGAGAACACAGGTGAGTAATTCCGTTGGAAATCTCAAGTAGCAAATTCACAAAAAGCACACAGGCCGATCTACCACGAAGCGGTGACAATCTGGCAGTGAGAACACAGGAGCCCAGCCTCTAAGTACTGCTCCAGATGATGACCGGGCTCAGGTGTGTGCAGCCAGCTCCTCAGCCACCCAGCAAACCACACCTATCTCTGACAAGAGAGCACACACAGCCTAACCCCCAGCCTAAACACACCACAGAGGTGTTAGAACATAAGGATAGAAATCATGAATGAGCCCAATATTGCCAATAAGTTGTACTTGTGAAAACTTATAACTGCTTGTAGCCATAGAAGAAAAGTCAGACGATCACTAAAGTCAAGTCGAGTATCTGCAGCAGATTTAACTGCAACCTGGGACCATGAGTCTATGTACCAAATTCCATGGCAATCCGTTGAACAGTTGTGATCAGGCAACTAATTTATTTATATTAAACCCAGATTATACCTTGGAACCAATTAGTCTTAAATGGACTAGTCCCCTCTTCCTCTTCACCTATTCCTCTCCACCTCCCCCTCCACCATGAAGTCTTTTTGCTCAGCCCTTCTCACAGATATTGGCAGCAGAGAAAGTTCCCAGTGACAAGCATTCATGTTGCAACAACTGGGCCATTAAAATGAACTAATGAAAGTCAACACAATGTGGGCAGGTTAATTGTGTGTCTATATGAATGTACAGACTGGTTATGAAACACAAACTGTTAGTGTAATATTAGAGAGCAAGTCCTGTATATAGAAAATGTTATGAGATATGAGACTCTGCCTTGTTCCTGTTAATGATGATATTAATGAAACTGAAGTAGTGAGTTTGCTTCCGACCACTGTTTTTCTGCCTGGTATTAGTCCAACCTGCAGAGTGCCTCCTCCAAGTCCCAAACGACAGCTTTCTGAGACTCAGGGTTGAAGATATGACTGAGCTGGATGTGGCAAGTGACTGGTTATGAGGTATTCCTGAGGCACCAGGAAAGCAGAGATGGAGTTAGTTAGTAGTTTCAACAAGTAAACCCAACAAAAGTAGCACTAGAGTTGGCCATAGCATAGCTAACACTAGGTAGACTGAACACTAGTCTGGAAGGAAAAGCCAACATTTTAGACTGTAGCGGTTGGTTGGTGAATGAGGAACAGGTGGTGAGGCATTTGGATAGGTGAGAGGGAAATACGAGGCCATGCACAGCAACGCTCAAACAGAAAGACAGATAGACAGGAAAATACTGGGAGGGGGAAGCGAAGCTGGGAGGGGAGGAGGCAAACAGCCTACACATGACATTCACATGTTAATGGAACAAAAACCATTCATCATTAATCCACTTTTGGGTCATGGTTCTGTTTACATTTCCAAAAGCAATAGTTCAAAGGCTAGAATTGCTTCATTGTGCACTCCTCCTGGTCTCCTGATCCAACAACATATGTGATGCATGTGTGGGTAAAGATGAGCAGGCCTTTGCAGTTGAATTGAGGGATGTGTCTAGCCCCATACAGCTGTGGTTCTCTAGAGACTCTAGGGAATCCAGTCTTTAAACAATGTCATGTCTATGTTTTTTATGGTTTTTATTAAGACTCTCTGTCTTTAACTAATCTACACAAAAAACCCAGATCTGCAAACTTTTAGTGGATTTTCCAATAAATCAAGCACGAGGAGACAGTGATTGGACTAGAGATGGAATGGAAAAGTGGCATATCTTTGATAGATACTGTTAGTCAAAAAGTGCTTCTACAAGAGTCATTAGACTGTGTGACAGGTGCAGTCAATACAGAGGCAACATCACTCACCTGTAACTGGAAGCCCTGTTCTGTGGCACTAATCTAGCAATCAGGCTGGATCAAATAGGGAGGTGTCTTGCTTCATCACTCTCCTGTGTAACTCAAGTCAAGGGCTCTGTCCGGATATGCGAGCAGCCCCTTGTTGATGGAGAGGAGTGAAGAGGTGAGAGAAGAGAAGAGAAGAGAAGAGAAGAGAAGAGAAGAGAAGAGAAGAGAAGAGAAGAGAAGAGAAGTTGGTCAAGATCATGAAATTACAGAGGCCTCTGACACCCTGTTCATTTCCTCTCATTAGTCAGATCCAGAATCCAGGACACAGGAGCAGAAGCCTCATCCACTGACAGCTAATCAACTCCTCATTCATATCAAATGTCAAATCAAGGTACCGAGTCTGGGCTCCTCATTCATTTAATATTGTGTTATGGCCAGATTTGTCTTAAACTCAAACAATTGTGTCAGATCTCTATCATCCTTGTCATTCAGAAAATGAGCCCATATCCCTTTAATAAAAGTGAATAATCTAATCTGCAGATATTAGATCTGTCTTATTTGGAGTGGGCTGAAGAAAGGGAGGGAGTGTGGGGATTTTTGACTAATGCACTTTTTCAGCTCTTGGCCAAACAAAGTAGAGCAAACAGTTCCTCCACAGACATAGTTTCTGTGTGCACATCATTAATCAGAAGGCACAAAAATGGACGTTTGCTGCTTTTTCGTCGACAGTATTTCAAAGAAACACTTGAGCAAGAGTAATACAGTATTCTTAGCTGCATGCGCGCTGTGTGGGAGTGGATGGGCATTGTGTCTTTGTTCACCTCGGGTATACAGTATATACCTGCAGAGAGACTCCCAAATAAGCATTGTCTTGTGCATTTACAAAGTGCATTTCTTTTCAGTGAGCGAAATAGAGGAAGAAAGGATGACATTGGTTTCCAAGAGACAGAAGCCACGTCTTTTGTTCCACAATGAAAAATAAAGTATCAAAGCATAGCGCAGGCCACATGGCGACATTTTTATCTGTGTTGTGCTGATTCGGCTGCACTCTCCCTCTGAGAGGCTGATGAGAAGGAATGGCCTTGTGGAGGGAGAAAGCGGGTGCATCCATAGTTGCCTTTATCGTTTGAATCCAGTACTGCTGAGTCCGTAGCTTCGGCCCCCTGCTTGGATGGGAAATGACCTGTCTGCATCTGCCTGGCACTCTCTCTGTCTCCACCTCACTCTTCAGACCCTTCCTCAACACAAGCTGTCATGAACTCTTGACCTTCTGCACACAGTCTCAAGACTCTGGAAAACGCTACACAACACAGTCGCATTGTCTTGTGACCTGTTGTGTCTGATCCATGATGCTTTCAAAAAACACAGCGGGAGTGTATCCGCGGAACTCTCCTGTCCCATCTGCTCGTGGGCCGCCGAACTGGCTAAGAGCTTGTGTGGCAGATATGAGGAAGTTATCGTGTAAAGTTGTTCTGGGCATCATGCCTGTCAGTGATTCAGTATTTTTGGCATTGCCTTTTAAAGCTCATGTGCGGGGGGAAAATGCCCTCTGCATGAGGGAAAGTGTGACCAAACGTGTGAGAGTAATCTGAGGTTTCTTAATCGCTCTGACCACCAATTTCAAATGTGCCGCCCATGTGCCAAGATTCCCTATGAGTAAACACACATGACACTTTCTACATTTAAGGGAGGATGGGGCTTTCCAAAATACTGTGATAACAGTTAGTGTGGGCCAAATCCATATTTATAAGTGACAGCCAGGCAGCATTCTTTGCCTTCAGCAGCCTGTGCAGAGCAGTAAATTGAATTCTGCCACGCAGCTCTCCCTGACAGAATGCTGAATAAGTGAGAGGATCTGTATTTTAGAAAAAATGCATGACTGGTGGCCCGCATACACATTAGAATAAAAATGATATGTTGGGTGGAAAACTCTTATGGCACTTGACAGACAGTGCAACTGCACAATAGCAGCTATTTTAGAACTGGACATGACAGAGAAACGGTTTTTCGATTGTCAGTAAAAGGCAAAGATTAATAGTATTAGGATTTATTTAGTTGGGGGCTGCTGACTTCAAAATTCTATAAAATACTGGAAGGCGTCCAGAATAGATGAGTGCATTGTAAATAAATATTTTATTTACTCCATTCTAATTTGGTCAAAATGTCACAGATTGAATTTCTTGCAGCCTGAGAGACAGAAAATGATTCCTTTGGGCTTTTCGTCTAGTGCGGCTGGCAGTCTTTTTTTCTCTGAATTAAATTCTCTGATACTATTGCAATGTGGATTATTATGCATAATTAATAACAGCCAGAGTAGTATCATTTATAAAGTCTGACAGAAAATAATTTGGGCTTGTATGAATGGGCAAGGTTTTTTTTGTGCAAAAACACAACATTGCTGGAATCTGTGTATGCATTATCTTGCTAGTTATCCAGGTCAGGTGCACAGGGGCAACAGGGCAATCTTGGCAGCCGTGCATATTTTTACCCAGCTGTTCCTGGCAGGGTCCCAAGACAGTCTGAGGTCATCTGTGTGAAACCCCTGATTATAGTTCAGACTACAAAGACCACCAGGACACAAAAAGCACAGCTTTAACTTAGCATTCATTATTAGCGTCAAAAGTATATTTCATAGACCCAAAAGGGTTTTTAAATAATAACTAACTTGAATGAGTATCATCCTCATTTGTTGTATCAGAAGTTTACCCAGCTATTTAAAGATCATAAAACTTAATATCAGTGAATCAGAACATAAACAAAGACAACAGAGAAACAACAGGAACAGCATACTGCAATTACAGATATATAGGCACTTTAATTAGACGTTTAGTTCTATGTCCTAGTTTAAAATTCCCCAGTTGCCAACTTAGGATTGTTCTTCAGCACGCAACTTCTCTGCGTTTCTGCCGCCATGGCTCGATTCATATGTCAAAATCAGATGCTGTGTGCACCATTTTATTCCTGCACACTCTTTTTGGATATAGTACTGCATTCAGACTTTTTTTTCTTTTTTTTTGTAAATAGGCAACAGTGATTGGCAGAGATAGCATCAATGAGTGCAACCCAAAGAAAAGGCATCCATGCAAGAACACCCAGAAAACTTGCCGAACTCTGCTGATTTGTCAGCGCGCTCAGCATGCTTGTGGATGCGGATGATGGAACTTAGTTAGAAGAAAATACTGTCTTTTGGCAACATAGGAAAAAAAATGCTCTGAAAGACATGAATGGTATGATTGTCTTTAATCCACTTTGAGTTTTCATGCGTAGTAGCGAGGCAAAGGCTTTGTCGGTGTAGCAGTGGGGGTTCTGCCCATCACACGTCAAAAGTGCAGTCAGTACAGCATATCATAGCTTTTGAAATGGGGTGTTGTCTCTCTCCATATGAACATTTTTAGCTACTGAAGATGTGGATAGATAGATAGATAGATAGATAGATAGATAGATAGATAGATAGATAGATAGATAGATAGATAGTAAACAGCTAATAAAACAATGCATTCCTGAATTCATTTGTCAATTGTAACTGGGGCTTCTGTTTTGAAATGGTAATTCAATGTCCTTTTGCATTGCCTGACAAAAGTAGCATGTAAATAATTAATATAATAAAGCATAACAGTATTTTCACACATCCTATGTGCAATGACAGATTATCCCCTGGGCTTGTTGAGCACAGGGGGTACCACATAGCTCCTATGCCTTTAGCATCAGAACTTATAGAGAGCAAGAGGAAACAGATTCAAGTCACGGTGGAAGAAGAAGTGGTAAAGATTCTATGATGAATATGAACATGAATATGAATATGATGAGCAGAAACAAAACAAAACAAGCAAAGCAGTGTATAAAGCGAGGAACTTCTTACAGGGTCAGTTTGATGCGTGAAAATAGAACAGCTCAACAGATTAAAAGAATAGCTGATGATAAAAAAAGATGGCTTTTTGAGGTTATTTCTATGACACTTCTACTCATTTACAAAGACCAGAGTATAAAGTGACAGGAAGATTGAAGAGAGAGTGGGTGGAGAGGGGGCGGGGGACACCACACAAATGTCAGACATGAAGATATGACATCAAAAGCACACAACACACACTCGGGTTTCTTCCGGCCTTGTTTCTGCTTCAGGTTTGAGTTCTATGGATTTGTATGAAGCTATTTTTTAGTCCATGTGAAGCTCTTCAAATTTTCTTTTCATCACTTTGTGTTTGATTCTGAGCTGCTTCTCTCCTCACTATGCTCCAGTTCATACTGTATATTGTGGAATGAAAAAAAAAAAAAAATGATATAGGTTAAGATATTGGAAGAGACGAGTGCATGCTTTCTATTCCACTGATTGATGTGTTTATTGTTTGGATTTACTTTCTTATCGTCCACCAGAGTAGAAAATTGTCTTTAGCTCACCAAGAACTGCCACAAGCAGAAAGACAGATGACACAAAATAATAAAAAAAATATATATTAAGGTGTGAAACACTTTTCTATTGAGCAGTTATTGCTCCTCAGTTGTTACTTAAATGTTGTTTTCGCTGTAAATCAGCATTTAAAATTGACCAGAATCTATCTGCTGTATATTTACATGATTTTTGTAAACCCCCTGATTTAGCGGGAGAGATTGATCAATTTGGACCCCCCACCTAAGGTTGCGATGAAACCTTTGCCCTTGGTTGTGAGGTATTGCTATTGCTATGAGGGCGTGCGCTTCATCTACTGAGACATTTCCAAGCAGACAACAGATCGATACGATTTGATTCAGCCCTGATGTCTCCCTGCAGTGTGATGTGGTGCAATATGATACAATTCGGTACAATGTGATGCAATATTATGAACATTTTCTTTGTAATTCTAATAACGTGACAGCTTGCAAGAGGAAATTGTAATTCGTATACATATTGGCTGGGGAGAAAGAGGAGGGTGGTTTTAACATCCTATTTGGATCTCATTCATAAAACATAAAAATGAATCAGCTGTTCATAATACTCTCAAATCAGCAACTGTTTATTAATGATGCATTTCTATAATGAGATATTCAATGTGAAACAAATATGGTGTTTTACAAAAAAAAAAGGACATCACAGATCCCTTTAGCCCTGCAATTATTTCTGTAACACACCAGGGATTTCACTTCTGTCCTAAAATCATGCAAGTTTTGAACTTCATGCATGCTGGTGTAGTTTGAATTAATTATGTTTAAGTACAACCAATTTATTTTCCCAATTATGTTTTGAGGACAAATGCATTTGCTGCCTGGATTATGTTCAGAGGCAATCTTTTATCCCAGTAAATTAAGTAATTCATTAATGTACAACGCAGGACTTTCTTCATTTAAATGTGTTGTGAGCTGCCTGTACAGTATATAACATGGACATAAAATGTACTAAGGTTGCTAGAAGCCAGGATTTTACCAGGTCAAACTTTTTTTCTTTTTTTTTTTTCCAGTCTTGTTAATTAAAAACACTTCCTCACCGTGTTAACAGAACACATAATCCAGGCGGTATTGCGTCTCTAAAACATATTTGCTGTTGAAAATTAGTTGTATACAAATGCAGTTTCTAGAAGACAGTGTTGGAATTATAAGTTGTACTTGTATTGTACTTGTACTCCATTACCATTGCATTAAATTTATAATCTTTGGTTTTTTTAAATCAAGCCGCATTTCTGATCTGACTTTTTACAGTCTGTATTTTTTCCACAATAACAATTTGATGTAATTACAATCAGTGTTTCCTTGCAGTTTTAATTGTTGCTGGCCACCAGTACACCATTTCCATGCTGGATTGAAGCCATTTACAGGCATGAGATCCAGCGTTATATCGCTGATATCAGCCTCACTGTTTACTGTGTATGCTATACTCAACAATACAGAGCTGTATTAAGTTACTGCTAAACCTACTGCTGCTGCTTCACATTAACCTTCTAGACCCCAGTATTATTCCCGACTGTTGCTGCAGTTCACTGAGAATTATTACTCAAATGAGGATTTTTTCCTTCTCACAACTAGCTCTTTCTCAAAAAGAGAAATAAATTGACACTTGAGAATACAGTCTGTTGTGCCTGGCAAACTGTCCCCTGGAAAACACCATCTGTCTGCAGAAGTGAGAGCTGAGTAAGTCCCGCTGTTTACTGATGGTGATTGTGTGATGTGATGTGAGTAAAACACTTTACCCCCCAATGTCTTTGTCAGTTTCCACTATGCACAGTAGGTCAGAATCAAAAATATCTATCTATATATGTAGTAACTGTCACACCACGGTGAGGTTTTGTCTTGTCCTGGGTTTTTGTCTTATTTTGAAAATTTACTACTTCCTGTTTTATTTTGAAAATGAACTCCCATCTCGTTTCAAGTCACTTGCCCTTCCTCATGTGTCACCGGTCCGAGTGTCTTCCCTGATTCCCGATTGTGTCCACCTGTTCCCCATTACCCTCATGTGTTTTATAGTCTGCGTCTCCCTTTGTCTTGTGCCAGAGTGTCTCGTTCGTGTCGTGCACCCCAGCCAGTCGTCCTAGTCCACGTTTTTTTCCTTGCCTTGCCTTTTTACGACATAAGCCTGTATCTTTTGCCTCTTTGAGAGTGATTTTTTTGTTTGTACATTTCATAGTTTAGCTTTGTAGTTCTGTTTTCTTTCATAGCCCTTTGTTAGCCTCCATTGGAGTGATTTTTGGTTGTTTTGTTGTTTTAGTTTCATAGAGTCCAGCTGACCCTCTGGTTTTAGGAGTGCGTGTATTTTAGTTTTTCTAGACCAGAGTTAAGTTTTTCCTCCCTTTTTTGAGCGCTTTGAGTTTATAGTTCATAGCCTTTGTTTTCCTCCTAGTGGAGAGATTTTTCTGTTGATTTATTTTCTCTTTGAGTACTGATTTCTTCCCTCCCTTTTCGGAGTGGTTTTTGTTTATTAATAGTCTTATCTTCCGTTTTGTTTTTCTCTTCAAGAATTCATAGACTGATTTTCATAGCCTGATTGTTTGTCACTCTGTCTGAGAGGTTGGAGTATTTTAAATAAAATCTGCCTGAACTATTATTACTCTGCAGTCCTCATTGAGTCCAGGTCTGATAGCAATGTATATTTCCAGTTCTGGTTATTGATGACCGCTTAATAACTATCTACAGTAAGGCATGATAGTGAAATGTAGGCGCTATGGGGACTAGAGGGATAAAATCATTTAAATGGTGAAACATGGGGTAGCTTTTATTATGAAGTCACAAGAAACGCAATGTCATTTGTCACGTACCTACAAATCAAGTCATTTTCTGTTTTTTTTTTTGTTTTTTTCTTTCATTTTAAATGATCAGTGCGTATGAATATTGCATTGCACTTTTGCCAATACATCCTCCAAGATCTTACATAGTGGACTTTTAAATATTGCAGGAAGGAATGGAGCAAGAAGGAGCAGCCACAGTGAGCCGTCAAATGAAGAGTTATGCTGGATTTACAGGTGACAGGTTGAACGCCCCCAACTCCTCAGCAAAGCAACCTACTTTACCGTGCCCTGCTGTTGTGTGGAGAACTACTCGTGCTGCGTGGAGCATGAAATCGGATTGCGGTTACTCATGGCACGATGGAAAAAAGGCTGATTATTTAAAACGACATGAGTTTGTTTGGCTGCAGCAAAGTAGCTGCTCAATGAGTGTTTGCTATAGTATTAGACTGCACTTGCTGTTACCTAGGTAACCACAGGTGTCGACCAGGACTGAGGTAAACTGGAAGCATTGGGTCTATGAATCTATGAATAATAACATCTGTGGTCTATATATGAACAAATGTGTTAAACACTGGGGTGGTGGTGTTTAGTGTTTTTCCTCTCTACTGCAACACATTCGTCAACACCTCTGCATTATAGAGACACAAATGAGGAAGGTTACAGTTATCAAGTTGAGTCATAACTAGCCTTAAGGGACTGCCTGTGTGTGTGTAATGAGGGGGTAGATGTGTAATGTCCTCTTAGATACACTGGTGTTAATTGTGAAATGGCCTGTGGAAGAGTTTGTGCTCTATTTCTGTTGAGCTCAGGGGTCTTTAACTTGATGAACATGATGCATGGTTTCCAATGGGAACACAATGTACGCACACACATGCAAACACAAAGACCCCACACACATGCCTGCACGATTAGTACTCAGACTCTAATTAGATGCTTAACTGGACAAAATCTTCGTACTCACACGTACTGTTGCATTTGGCAGATGGTATTTTGCAGAATTTCCCACAACAGCATTTTAGCAATGTGACACAGAATACCTGCCAGCAGATTCTCATCGGACCGAAACAAGGAGGACAACACTTTCTGGATCGCTTTGCAACTTCATCTTGTTGCATTAGTGTCCTTATGCTGAACACTGCTGAAGGGACCTTGGACAAAGTAGACTAGATTCCACCGAGTTTGTGTTCTTTACTGCGCAATAACCAGTGATTAGGCTGAATTCATATTCTAGCTTGAGGACCGCTGTCTTGCTCTGTTATGAGGGAGGCTAGATGCCATTGGAAAGACCTGGCTGCAGGACAGTTAATGATGCAGGACAGGTAGAAGCAGAAGGAAGGCAGCCAGGTGAGTAACAGTTAGGGCTCAGAGTGATGAGAGTGGTTTAGAACATCAGACTGCATGTATTTCTTCTGGGTATATGTAGATAAGCTATTTCCCTAAGATGGGCCTAAAGGAAAAATGAAGCCTCATAATGTCACTACATCCCTAAAGATAGGTTGGTATTTTTTTAAACCAGGGCTAAACATCATTAGTGCTGCGAAAGATGAATAAATACAGTATATTTTTACATAATATGGAAAAGTAGAACTATCAATTCATGGTTAAAGGTCCAGTGTGTAAGATTTAGGGGGCTCTATAAGATGACAGAAATGGAATTTAATATGCATAAGTATGTTTTTATTAGTGTATAATCACCTGAAACCTCCTGGATTCATGTTTTCGTTACCTTAGAATGAGCCAGAGGGAGCCAGTGCTCTTCCACAGCAGTCCAACATTTTAGAAAGCCATGTTTCTACAGTAACCCAGATAGGACAAACCAAACACTGGCTCTGGACAGGGCCCTTCACGTTTTTTTGAGAGGTGTCCGTCCAACATAGTTTCTAGCTTCTAGACTCTTAGAAGGAGAGGGTGAGACAAACGGATATTCAGCTGGTTGCAATCTGCAGCTTCGCCACTAAATGACACTAAATGACACTAAATGCTACACTCCTGTCCTTAAACACAAGCACTGCCAAGACTGTTCGGGTTTTGCTAATGCAGATATCTCACTAAATATGTGGATTTTATTTTCTTTGAAGCCTGAAACTTGCTAAAATAAAACACAGAAGATTTCGGTATTCATACCTCTGAACTCCACCAATGTCATATAAACTGCAGTCCTGTATTTTACAATTCACACACAGTGCAGCGTGGTGTAATTGTGCACTTGAGGGAATGAAACAGACTTCACACAAACATGATTTAATTTTATGGAGTCAAGAACTGTAATTACTGTATAACTATGTTTCTCAATTATCTAAAACCAGGAGGCTTTGTTGGTTGTTCAGGTGACTGAATGGCGAGAGTCATATAGGAGACAGGGTAGTTTTTTCTTGTCAAAATCAATTCATCAATTAATGTTAATGTGCATAATTTCATTTAATTATACAAGCCTAAAACTTACTTTCCATTACCATACCTGAACATAGAGTCAATTACAATGTGTTATCTATGATCTGAATGTGATGTTTTAGTTGACCCTTTCAAAAAAACAAATATGAAATTAAATATTTCAATGTGTGAGTTCATTTCTCATATCAAATTAAATGTGAAATGATCTTTGTAAACATGCCTGTTTCATGTGAACATTTACTACAGTACATACAAATGACTATTTCAGATGTGACAAAATCACATGCTGCTTTTTTATACAGAATATGGTATGGGGACTTTTCTATTAATGTTTGCAACGTCCTCATGAAAACATAAAGATATTCAATTGTTGTGTCAAGCTTTGTGAAAAAAAAAAAAGAAATTTAATAAATGGTAGGATGGTTATGCTTACATTGTTCAAAGAAAAGAAAATTAAAAAGGGCTCTGATTGAGTCCAATTGGTCCTTTGGATTTAATGAAAATCTTGACATCTATTTTTTTTGTACAATAACACACAAATTTCCCATGATATTAAACTGACATTAGTATGCAACTACAACACCTCAGGGAAATCTAAATGGGTTTTGCTGCAACACAGAAAAGTGTCAAATCCGTCTTGCATTGGGAAAGATCTAGTTTTATGTAACATGTGGGGGCATTTTATTTCTGATGAGGGGACCGTGGCTGGAGGGATTGCCTCCCAACAATGCGAGTTTTGCGACAACCTGACAAACTTGGCGCTCATAAAGGATGAGAATGAGAGCAAATCGGCTGATTATACAGAATTCTCCCTCTCAGCAGGATCTGCTAATTCTGACGCCTGCATGCACAAAATCATTAATCAATGAATGATTCCAATTATGTGGGAGACAGCCCATTCATTCATACCTTGCTTTCAGTTTCTGGCCCATTTCAACAGCAGAGAGAAAGTGGAAAAAAAAGAAAGAGACTGTGGGGGAGGGAATGAAAATTTTACTTTGTTTTATATTTTAACGTGCTACAGTGCCTTTGGAGGACTGAGCTGAGTATCTTTTTAAAAATGTGGATCTGCATCTGAATCTGCCGGGATTCATGATAGTTTGATTTACTGTACAGTTCACCCTTATTTCATACTTTATGTCATTATGCTATAACATGAACATCTCTGTAAAATACAAGAACATGAAAAAAATGTTAATTTTTTTATATTTTCTACAAAATTTATTAATGTAGCTTCAGAGACATGTAGCAGCACTGCATTTTCGAGACATTAAATCCAGATGAAAATAAAGTCAGGCTGATTTGGTTCTTTAAAAATGTAAACAATGAGAAATATTTCCTACATAATCTGTTAATTATAGTGTCTTGATGGATCATTTTAACTTCCCGTTTATTAATTCATTGCATGTTGGTAAATTGATCATGCTCGCAGTAACAGATATTCCAGATGATCGCTGCGATGTTGGGAGGCAGGAGAGGAGAGGAGCAGATGGTGAAGACTTCTCAGGGTTTATTTCAGGAGAGTTCAGCCTTTACGGCTCATATACTGACTTAATTATGAGACAGAGGGGAGAGAGAACGCCTGGAAGACGGATTTAAAGACGCAGGGAAATCTTCATTACGACCTGGAGAATCCAGGATCCCTGATAAAAATGACTCTGTACTTCAGAACCTGCTTAAACTCTGACAATACATTACAGGGATTGGAAGTGATAAAGCACCTGAACATATAATCCTCCGTCTCTCATTATGAATGATTTTCATACAGAGAGGAAAAAAAATAAAATATTAGTGATGTCTTAGAGGCAGACTTAATTCAACCATGTCAGGCTTTGTATGTGAATCGTATTGTCATCAATTCCTACAGGCAGGGATTGCTTCTATAGTTTAATGAAGGTGTGGGATATGATCACATTATGACTTCCCAGCAGCCCTGCACTCCTCTCAAGTATCTCATAATTTCCCTGCACTTATAACAAACAGAAAAATACCTCCATGGTTTATCTCCAACTATACAACAAATTCAATTTATTTTTTGCTGCCAGACAGGCGCCTTTCCTGTTAACTAAACCCTTTGCTTGTTGGATACCCTAACCTACTTTAATATTTCCTGTTGATCCAAATAAACGTCAACAGCAGACATCAGTTGTCGTCATCATCAATCCATCCATGTTCTGCCACTTATCTGGGGCCAGTTAAGTGAGACAGTTTTCCCCAGTAACATTTTTCAGCTCCCTGTGGGGGAGGTGTTCTCAAACCAGGTGACATCTACAGTCTGGCCAGCATGTTCTGGGCCTACCCTTGGGTCTCCTACCAGTTTGACTCACCCTGAAACCTCCAAAGGAAAGTTCCCAGTTGGGATCACAGTTTGCATTTCTATACATAACATACACCTGGGTATTGTGGGCTTTATCGTGTATTTACATTCATGAATTTTTCATGAATTTTTCATCGTGCTTTGAGTGCTTGAGCCACTTGCTGTAGAATCTCTATTCTGTCCAAGTGCCATTCTCAATAGTGTGATGACACTCACAACAGTGAAAATGAGCTCTCCATCGCTCTGGGTATTGAAACAGCTGCTCCAATTTACACTTTAAATAGAGTAAAATGCTGTAAACATCAAGTTCACAAATAATCTGTAACAGCCTCAGCTTTAGAAGGGAAGAAATTAAGGCAGAGCAATATCAGAATGTTACTTACATTTTAATTTTAAATCAGAAGGATCTGTTGTGAATGCTCTAAAAGTCACTCACACACAGGGTTTCAGCGGGTCTCGAGGTTGATGAAAAATCATATTCAGTGTGGGAATCTCCTAAAAAAAAAAAAAAAAAAACTCTGAGCGATTATTAGAGCTGTATCACAGATTTTGAAGTCATCAAAGACGTCCTTGAATGCCACCTCATTAGAGTATCTTTCATTAAAAAGAAGGCTGTGCGCCTGTACAGTTAGATTGCCTTTCTACATGTGGCCTACGCTTCTGCTATCATGCCAGGAGCAAGAAAAAACACTCATCAGAAACGGTGGACACAGCCCACAAATGCAATGTGTAAAAGCTCTGAGTGGCACTCCCTGTTAAAGGCATTAAACGTTTTTATGCCACAGAGTGATGTCACAGATCAGATGTGCCATATTTTTCCCTCACAAATCTGAGACTGTCATCCCGAAGTAAAAAGCAGCTGTCTTCCTGCCTAATGGAATGGAATGACCTTTGCTTCAGTGTCGGGTTCTTAAGTAACCGCTCAGTCTGCTGTTCGCCTCAGCACTTGTGTGTTCTTAAATAACTTTTTTCTTCAATGTTTAAAAGTGGTTTTGACTTTATGGAGGAAAGTGCTTGTTTATTTCAACGAGATAGATAGATGCTAGATCTCTCCAGCATGTTCTCGGTCCTCTCTGGGGTCTCATACCAGTTTGACTCACCCTGACAACCTTCCAGTCCAGGTTTCCAGTACCCCTGGTTGGGAAATGACAGCTTCATGACATGTACGCACACCAGTGTATGCAGGGTCTTAGAAGTGCACAGCAAAACAACTGATACCATTTCAAGGACGTAGAACAGGTCAATCAGTAGTATAATCGAGGTGAGCAGTCTGTATATGAAGAAAGTAAGGTGTCACCGCCAGAGAAGACCCTTGTTCCAAAATAGATGAGGGTCATCCTCATGGGTCTTATCATTACTATTCAAGAGGTGTTTGCTCCCACATGACTGTTCAAAATTTGACAAATGAGCATTTCTTACTTGCAGGGAGACGGGAAACAAATCGCAGTTCCTAGTGTCAAAGTCAGATCTTCCAGATTCGTCCATCCATGATAACCTCACATGACTTCACTACTAAACTAACCTACTTTGCTTAGAACTGCTTGTACTGAAGCTGCTTGTAAAGAATTCTTCAACTGAGTTGGTTTGTTGGAGAATTCATCGCTCGCTCTCTCTTTTTTTTTCAGTTCTAACAACAGTTGTGTCTTACAATTTCTATTCACATAAGGTCAACGTAGTCAGGGACAAACAAGCTGAAATACAGTATGTGCCTTTTCTGATCGATGTTGTCTCTTTGTTATTCAGTGTTGTATTACTTCTATTGACTTTTTTTCTGTTTTTTTTTTTATTTATTTATATTTTTTTCTTTCAAGAAGTTAACAGTATAGTTCAGGTTCACACCTTGGAAACATGAATGCCTTTATGCCTTTAAATAACCCCTATGTCACAGATGTAGACAGAAGCCCACACAGAAACACTCCAAATTACAATGTGTGACTCCTGCTTGGATTTTTTTTCTTCCTTGTGGTTAACAAGAAAAAGAGTTCCCCAGTCACTTTGCAGGTTAACTAGTAAGCTGAACATTGATCATTAGAAAGAGTTGAAAAGGAAGCATTATTCACTGGCACTTTGTTTTATGGTAATGCGTTCAAATGTTCCTGCAAAGATTTAAATAACAATCTGACAGATTGCCATTTCTGTTTTCTTTTCTTTTTTTTTTGCCTCAAATAATGAAACCTGGTATGGATTACACTCATACACCAGTTTGAAATATGCTCAGACACCCCTAAAGTTAATTGGGAAAGATTGTGGCGCCAAAGATAGTTTTCCCCCAAAGATGATATTTGCCCTTGACCTACATTTATTGAACATTACAGATGTTGCCATAATCACTGCAATTATTTTCAATTTGCCGTTATCCCGTTTCTCCTTGGCAAATTAGGGAGAAGTCCAAATGAACAAGACTGCGGAGATTGTCCCCATGAATTCTAAGTGTCATTCCCCCTATTTAGATTAGATGAGCCGCAGGTCACCTTTTCCACTGTTCATACTTTCTAAAGTCTTTAGCTCATCTGCTGGGAAACTATCATCAGCCACTGTGGAATATGTAAGATTAGTTATGCAATGTCAATTACATCAGTCATCAGTTATGCCACAGTGAACATTAGATCAGCTTTGAGTGATGGTGGGGATATTCTTCATGACCTTCCACTGGTGATATCTCTCTATTTTTCTGGTCCTCGGGCCAGAAAGCAGCCCAGGGGTGCAGGGGGTTTCTGTGTCAAGAAGCCACAGTGTCAGGTCCTTTCCGAGCTCTAGGGATAGAAACCGAAGAGGACAGCTGCCGATGTCTGAATGCCCCAGCACACAGGAAATGGCTAAGAGACACACACACAGCTGTCTGCTGGCATTAGTATGAGTGACAGTCTTACCACCTTCAGAGTCGCATGGACATGCATCTCGATGTCAAAGTGGAAATGATACTGAACTACAGGTAGGTGATACAGACACGTGAGGCAAATGTGGCCTCAGGCCTGGTCTACAGTGGTAGATCGTAATCACTGATCATCGACATGTAATGGCATTAGAAGAGCCAAGTGCTCAAACACTGGAATGAATTAGGGACTACCTTGAAGTATTATGTTCAGTTTTAGTTCTACAGTCATGATAAGAACTGATGCAGTGATCTATGGTAACGCTCATGTATTGTATATATGCATGTATATAAGAAACATGCTTTCACATAATGCAAGAAACTGTGAAAATGGGAACAACCCTATTAATAAGCACAGCAATTTAAGGCACATCAGATACATGAATATTCACTGTCAGTGTGGTAAATAGCTAAATGATGCTGGTGACAGTTATTACTGATGGATAGCTAGCTTTAGTAGGAGGCAGCTGCAGTAAAGTCATACAATATAGCAGCATCAGTAAACATGACTGTTGTTTCCAACTAAATGTCAGCCTAACCCAGATCAAACTGTTGGCTCTTAACAACACTGAACCTAACAGTACATGGTCATTTATTGAACTGAAAAGGTCCAGATAAGCACTCTGTTGGGTATTGATCTATTGGATGAACAAATGTTCTGGCAATCCATCCAACAGTTGTTCAGACAATTAAAGAAAACTACAAATGTGGTGATTTAGTGTGTAGAGTCTGTTTGCATCAATCTATGTTTTATCTATTATTGACTTATTTTCTATTTTGAGATATTTCACCAGATAAGTGAAAGTTCTGCTGGTGACCTGCTGGTCAAGACTACTAAAGAAAAAAAGCAGGGGATAACCAAAGTAATACATTCAACCATAAATATCTGTATCATCTGTAACATTTCCTGCCAATCATCCAGTAGTTCTTTTTGGTGTCCAAACAACTGGCGTCGCTATTGCCATGCTGCAAGCATGTCTAATAGTTTCCCATGCAAAGAGTAACAGTTGTCTACCATTCAATATATCCTGTCAGCAGGTTTACAAATGTCTTTTATGGTGCTCTTTGGGGAAATGATTTCTGGGCCTCAGGATATTTTTTTGTCTCTGTACTTCTGTCTTGGCCACTGGGGCAAACTGGTAACAAGGCTGACTGTGCCACACTTTATTTGGCACCATTGGGCACCATTAAGCCATGTGTAGCTTACCATCAAATTGACTCTAAACAGTCAGCCATTTTCAGTGGCCTTTTGGCCAAAATGGCCAAAACAGAGGCAATTGGGGGAGAAGCCACAGCTCCCTGACAGTTCATCCTCTGGGAATCAGTCATTTTACCAATCCAGTACAGTTTCTTCTTATTATTAGCTTTTGACAACTCTTTTCTTCTTCTACAAGCCAAGACTGTAGCTGATAACAGCAGTGCAAAGCAAAACAAAACTCTGTACTGCCAGTTCCATTTTTTCTCAATTTGTATTCCAAGCATGATGATGAGATTGTTAAATCAGTTTGAGCAACAATGCTTGGCAAGTTTGTTTTGTTCATTTAACCATCATGGTCTGTGGAGTACACGCTACTGACAAGTTATTTCCTCTCATGCCAATGCAGAACGCACCCACATGTTGGCGGTCAATTGGCTTTTAGCTTTTGTCCTTGCAGTGTGTGTTAAAGTGCAAGTCATAACAGAAAATGTGAGGCGATGTAAGGCAACACATCCGTTCTGTTCAGTGGCCTTGGTTTTGTCAGGCCCCCAGAACCCTCAGAAATATCCGGTGCTATAGGAGAGGAAGAGAGCTTTTTCTCCCAAGTAAGTTGTCATACTAAATGCCTACTTTTTCTTCCTCCCAGAAACTTCAGCGGAGGTTTGCTTTGCTTGCATCATCCATCCAGTCTCTGTAAATACACGGGTATATTGATTGAAAACAGTCAGAGTGTGGACTCATCCCTTTGATCTTTCCGCCACACTCCTATGCAGTATTTCCCCCTCCACAGTCAGGTCATTAATCTTCCCGTTATTGGAGAAACGCACTGACATCTCTCCATAAAATGGCACTTAATTTATGCATTATTTATGCCTCATTTATGTGCTCAGGTCCTCCAACTATTTATCAAATGTCCCCTCTTATGTCAAAACATGGAAATTGAGCGCCGTTACTCATGATACTCGCAGCAAACACATCAGTGGACAGGAAGTCACCGGGGACCTCCAGTCACTGTCACAATAAAGTCTCATCCAGGCGACTGTGTGGCAGGAGGAGCAGATTTTTAGCTAACTGGTAACCACAAGAGGGACATTGCACAAAATGATGCAATGCAGTTGAAGGCAGAAGACACAATTTCTCCTCTATGATTAAAGTTTTTTTGCCCTATCTTAGTTGCAAGCATGTTTTTTTTGTGTGTGTTTGAAATACTGTTTGTATGCACCGATTTTTCGACAAGGCTAAAAAAAATAAATACTTCATGCAGTGCAAACATTTTAACTTCATAAATGGACCATACATGAAGAGACCCACATGCTGACTGTGCGCAGCAGTGCAGCAGTGTGTGACAAGCCAGAAGGCGATGCTACTCCACCCTCACTGCCCCTGCACCCACCCACCCTCTCCTATCTTCCTTGCATCGCCTCAGGAGCAAGGTGCGTCACACTCCACGGAGCAACCAGACGCACTCACCTGCACTGCCTCTGCAGCTACGCATCACCAGCTAGCATCTCCACAGGAACTGAACCCTCTGGATAACCCCTGTAACCTCAGCTGTGGCTTTCTCGCTGTCAATCTGAATTCAACTCCAACTGAAAGCCAGTTTATGACATATTTCACTTTGATTTTTCATAATGCCTTGGTATATCAGGATTTTGTACTCTGGAGACGGCGGGATAAAGAGGTTAAAAAATGAGGACAGAAATTAATGAAGGGAAGATTGATAAATACATTTCAGCAATGCCCCTGCAGGGTTTTTGAACAAACGTTTTTGTTGCATATTTCATATGGCGGCTCAGTGAGAGGCTGAGAACAGAAGCACACTGCGCGACTGCAATTTAACAACTTCTGACTTCTTGACACTTTCTTTGACCTTTTTTATAAAACGATCCAGTCCAGATCCAGCCCACTTGTTGTTTTTCACGTGGCATTAGATCGTTCTATAATTATTATTATTATTATTCTTTTTTTAAAGATATTTTTTCTTGGCCTTTTTGAGCTTTATTTGATAGAGACAGCTGAAGAGTGACAGGAATGTGGACTGAGCCTTTGTACATGGGGCTGACGCTCTACCAACTGAGCTAAATGACACCCAGTTCTATAATTTTTTTTAGGAGTATTTTTTTTTCTTCCCTTTCGCTGTTTTGCTGTGTGGTGTGTTCCTAAATGGCTCTGCTGCTGTATCCTCTGGTACACCTTTTCCTTTTTAGCAGCCAGATCTAACTCCCTCTTCTCCCCAAACGCTTCTCAGGGCACAGGAGGTCCAAGGAACAAGGTCTAATGCTTTTGTTTGTTACAGATTCATTGTAGTCGTCCTTGCAGAATTAGACTAGAATAGAATTGTTGTGATGTGATGACACATTTGCTCAACTAATTAGGATTGATAGCGCTGCTTGCAACACTTAAATGACCTGGAACGTAGGTTTACTGTCACAGGACACGGGATACATTTAGTGATTTCACAGCATTCTGTGAGCACTGCGCCAAAATGTGACAAATTGTGTGTACATTCCCTACACAGGTTTACAAGTGTGCTTTTTGTTTTGTTTAGTGAAATATGTAAATTTATCTCATGTTGAAAATTTCAACTTATTGGTTGCTAATTTGGTAAATTTCTGCGGATAGAAAGGATTTTGTTATGATCGTGACCATTTTTGTTTGCCAGGACAATGAGATTTGATGCTGCGATTCTGTGACTTTCTACAAGTTAAAATAAATCCATTGAGAGTGCTTGTAGTATCACATATACTACACACAATAACATATGCATTGTGTTCTTGTTTGTTTACACAGACACAATCATGTTGCATGACTGAGCCCTATCTGTGCTCTGAGTGAACAGACTTGATCTTCCACAAACTTGCCTCTGAGCTCAGGATTCCTCTCCTCCCCACATGGACAGATCCGTAAGGTCCTCTAACAGAAGCAAGGGTTCCAATTTGTCAGTTTTCCCCCAAGAGCATGAATCAATGATGAGAGGATATAACTCAGCCATGGGGGGGCTCTCCCTCAACAGATGATGCATCTGCATCTTATATAAACTGTAGCAGATGTGGGAGCACTTACAGCACTTGACCGGCATAAAAATGACATAAAGTAGGGGGTAACAAGGGCACAGATGTTTCCTTTTTGAAGGAAGAAAGCATCTGCTTATCTGTCTGCTTCATGTACTCCACCATGTAGTATTAATGACAAATGTTTCCATGCACATTTCAGTCATAATATTAGAAATTAAGTTAATGATAACTATACTTCCTTTGAGGATGCATTTTTTTTCCAGTTAACAAACAACAGAAACATATTTATACTGGATTTGCCAATGAAAATATTTCAAATAACCTAAAATTGTCTTTTTATTCCTAATTTACCCTGATGCATAATAATGTAGTGATTCAAAAACAATTCATCTCTATTGAAAAATCCAATGTGATGAAAAGTGTGGTGAAACCCAATGATGTTTCATAATGGTCTATTTCATTATTTTGATATTGATCCAAGAAACACAGGGGATTTTTTCAGCTGGCATACTTGCCCGAGGCAAATGATTTAGAGGTTGGTGAGTGCTGTTAGCCTGAGAAGTAATTAAAATCTTGGACTTTTGATTTTCTGCTAATTTTTGCTTAAAACTACTAAGTGTATATGGATATTACATGTATTGTAACTGCTCTAACACATCAATCAAGCACTTCGATGCTCATATTGACTGAAACAGACAAGGCTCAAGAGGACTTCATGATTACATGAAATTGGATCTAGATGTACTTTCTATAGTTTCATACAGTGCTGTAGTACTGGAGATTGGTCTTGATCTTGAGAGGTCTTGGCCTCTCTGAATTGACTGCATTTGTTCTTGGCCTTGTCTCAGACAAAGATGACTTGAAATTTCAGTTGCAGTTGTTAAGACCACAACTGCAGGGATATCACCAGTGTTCCCCGTTAATCATCTCATAATGTGTATTACAATTTCATAATGAACTGAAAATATTCTTACACTTCAGACGGGAATTAAGTTTTACTTTCACTTTCCGAAAGTGCACAGTTGAAGAGACTAAAACAATGACAGTGAAAACGCCTGAGAAACAGTTGATCTACAGCCTTGAAGTTATGGACACTGAGTGCTGAAATGAAATTGACTTCCTAAACCACAAAAAGTTCATCTGTGAAAAACACAGAGAGAACATATAGCAATCTGTAAATCCTGCAATACGCTTACTGAGAAAGCTGGGACCACCCCTCACCCAAAGAGACAGCAAATATTAGCAATGTTAGCTACCTAAGTAGGCTACATGCTGTCTGGTTTTGGTCTTGGTCTTGACTCGGTCTCACCCCGCCTTGATTTTGGTTTTGACTTGGTCTCAACCCCTCAAAGTCTTGGTCTTGATACACCCTGGTCATGTTCTTGACTTGGTCTTAGTTCAGGTATCACTTGTTTTATTTTGATTTTGTATCTTTAGAAGTTTCGGGATCCCCCGTAGAATTAAAAATAAAGTACTGCGGGTTTGAACAAAACTCCATTGGCTTTTAAACAGTCGTTGGTGAGCGCAGTAGCGTGGCTTTAGATATTAATATTCAAACTATGTGCTATAGGCAATTAACACTTAGTTTAGGTGTTACTAAAATTTCTGTAACATAATTTCATGCTGCAAAGGTAATGTCAAGAGTAGCCTGTGGACATCAACAGCTGCAACACTAAAAACCAAATTATCAGAATTGTTAGTATTTATAGTCCAATTGTTTTTGTGATTTACTTTACTTTGCTATTTGTTGGTGTTTTCCTAATCCTGTTGGCTGTTCTTTTTTATTGCAACATGCACAACTAGATTACCTGCAGTTTGGTCTAATCTGCTCTTCCCCAGCAGTGTTTAGATAAGAAATACAGTCTAACCAGTTTAGCTGTCGAGAAGTAAGGCTGTGGCCAGTATGCAGTGGGGAATATGACTGAGGAGTCTGAGGATGATGGAAACAGAAACTGAGACCAGGTTGATGTCAACTAATTCATAAAGATAGTGCTAGGATACTGGAAATTTGTGAAAAATCGCTTACTAGATAGAATTTGGCAATGGCATATCAAGAAAAAACAACTGGATGACTAAAAGTAATAATCAAATAATTACTCAGTATTAAATATATTTACAATGGCTGTCTACAATAATTCACAAAAGCAATGTTGCCAAGAGAAAAGGCCCTTGAGTGTTGATTTGGCCATACATTTATTATGAAGTGTCTCCTTGATGAAAGCAAAGAGAAATACGACTGAACTGAATGCGGTTGTGCCCTCTGGCCTTGGGCCTGTTTATTAATACGCATTACTTTTTAATGTCTCATAGTAAATAATGTATTGGAATTGTGACAATATGCAACTTGGTCATTACCTGCAGGCTACCAGATTGATGGCAGAGGCCAGTGCAAACCGTTGCCCCTTGATGACAACATTAGGCTATAAATTAAAGCTCAGATGCTAACTGTGAGAATTTATAATACGAGCAACACGGGGGATGATACGTGCAGTATGTGCAGCTTCTGCCACCGGTGCTCAAGTGGTAACTGAACCTAATGTTCTTAATGCTCTGTTTAGCCTCCATGTTTGCTTCAGACTTTATACAATTCAGTTAATATTTTCATTCTTAAAACAATTCATGGGAAATGCAGTTTGTTCAACATCACTCAGAAGCAATTATCAGTGCAGCCAATGTTTACAGTTTTTCCATTTTCTCCAAGCTACTTGCAAAATGTGTTTTCAAAGACAGTTTATCAGTTGCAATTCCAGAAATGTAATTAGCATGCTGCCTATGCTTTGGGCATAATTACAAACCCATGTCATAATATGTTGGATGTCAATCAAGCTATGACTTTGGAGTTAAACTTCCCAGAAAAACTGTCTTCAAATGTAACTGCTACTTTTTCTTTTGTTTTCCTATATTTTTTCTGGAGCTGTCTCACCACTGTTCGCTATGCATTTATTTACTTTTTTCCCTGCCGCGAGCAGCTCCTGTGCTTCCTTTGTGCATTGCATTGTGAGAGAACAGTTAGACAGCACACTCAAAAATATATCGCATTTAATAGGCATACTGTCCGGTTTGAGTATGCTTCATTTTTTTTTTTTTTTTTTTTCCCCTTATCCACTGTGGACATTCAATACATGCTTTAGTATGTAATATGGATTTGGGACAGGCTTCCTGTGCAATGAAGGATTGTTTCCAACATTTTGGTGCACTAACTTTTAGTTTCACCGCGCGAAAAAAAGTTTTTTAGATAATCTGGCTAAACTATCCAGTTATGGTATGCATAATGTTGTCATCATGTCTTACTTTGGTAAGTATCATAACTGACATGAGATGATGAGTTCCAAAATAATACCAAAGTTGCAGTAAAGCTGAATGACCATTCATGTTAAAAGATTATTCTAAGTGTATAACTTCATGCAAAAATGGTTGCATAAGCTATTTCACTAGAGATTTTATTATGAATTTAAATATATTTTCATTCCATCTCTGTAGCACATGTGACTCAGGTGTTCACCTATCCTTTAACACAACTACATGCCGTGACCTCTGCTACACTTCTTTTGAGGTTCAATTAATTTTCATATTTAACCTGACCTTATTTTGTTGCATTGACTGCTAATGCTGTTTTCCACTTCACAGCCTCACAAGCGTTCAAAACTCACACTTGAATGCATGAGCAGAACACAATGTGGGTGTGACTCTGGAAAAAAACAAAACAAAAAAAAACAAAAACAGAGTGCTCTGACCGAGTGTGGGCTGGCATCGAACATCGTGTGGAATATTAATGTGTGAGAGACACAGTGTGAGAGAGAAGACAGACTTCTTGGTATCATGTTTGATACCAAACCTAGAAATTGTGATTTCAATAAGTGTGTGAGAGGAAAAATTAACATGCAGCAACCAAGTGTGGGCCGCCTTGGCATTCAGCACTGAGCACGAAGCTTAAAAGCAGTAGAGAGAGAGAGAGAGAGAGAGAGAGATATCTATATGTATGTATTCAAACTGTGGGCATCAAGGCAGGCTGGCAGGGGTTGGTGAGAGCATCTGTTCTCAGTGTAATGAGTGTGTAACCCCCCTCAACCCCTCCTCTTATACTCTCATCATTACCAGTGTTTAATTAGAGACATCCCACCCTGGTTGTTGGTGAGGCTGCTGACAGTCAGGATGGGAGAGGGGGGGGCGGCGTGATACAAATGGGCAGACTGAACAACACGGATAAACAATGTGGGGCAGTCTGAGCAGAAAGGGGGCCAAGCTTGACCTCTGCGCGCAGATGATCTCACAGGCCACATGATGGCAGTGAACCAGTTCTGGAAAAAAGTGAGGTGAGAACGCACACCTGAATGGTGAGGTGCTGGATTACAAGAAAAAAAAAAGAGGCTTTCAGCTCAAATGCATTATTTATTAGAATAAAACCAACAGTCTGACAAAGCTGTCCTGTGTGATGAAGAAAGCCTTGTAAAAAAAAAATTATGCATCAGAGCCAAACAAGTATGCAGCTTCACCTGTGTTTGTTCGTCTGTCACAATCTTTTAACATTTACATATTTGCTTTTAAATACCTGTCTTCTTCTTCTGCTGTTCTTTAAGTGCAATTCAGTGCAGGCAGTGGCTCATGATGGGCTTTTCAGGGTGCATTTCTTAAGATGTATTAAAAACATAATATCAATATCAATATCAATATCACCATGACTGATTTAACCCTCTAGACTCCAGCAGACTCAAACAAGCATTTTTTTTTTTTTTTTTCAAATAGCTCTATCTAGAAAAAAGAGAATACACTGACACATTCTTTTTGTTATAAAAAACACAACTTCCTCTTTAACTTGATACCAAATATGTGGCATTTGTAGCATTTTAAACTGATTTTGATTCAACAAATAATTAGGAGCAAAGAAGAAATAGCATTTAAACTGTTGTAAATAGCGGTTCCATTTCCAACAGAACAGCAATATGAGAGAAAAAAAAAAAAATCACCAAAGTTTCATCTGTAAAAGTCACCATGACCCAGCCAGTTCTACTTGCTGACTATTCAGCGAACTGTCCCCTGAAAAACAGCCTCCATCTGAGCAGTGAGAGCACCTTATACTGTTTATAAGGTGAAATTTAGAGCCCACATTGTTATAACAACAGTGATTACGAGTTAGTTAGGAGAAAAGATCTTGAAATTTCTGTGAAAAAGTTGCCACCACCGAGTCAGTCCTCCCTGCCGACTTTTGTGAACTGCGCCCTGGAAAAATAGCATTCATGTCCGACTGTCAGAAGTGCAATTCCCACCCTGAACACTCAGGTGGGTGTGACAACACGGAGAAGAGTTGTTTGAGAGTATTTTTCTAAATCACATACTGACGCAAACAGACTAAAAAAGAAGCAAATAATCAGCAAGACTATCTATATCCTCACGGGGAAGAAGACGCTAATGTGGTGATCAATAAAGTTTCAACTGTGCTGCTTTTCACACAGAATCCATAAACACTGGCATGTGGTGATTTTTATTATTTCAAATCTTTCATCAAGCTTCATTACTCAGACTGACTATTATTTACACATGGTAATTTTCCACTTCATTGCCTGTTTTTTATTACAAGCAGACAACCGGCATTCCCAGCCAGCACGTCTGTATCAGCCTCATGGGATTTAATAGTGGTCTTCATGGGGTTTGACACAGCATGTGCTTAGTAGGGACAATTTACCTGAGATCCTTGCCCCAGGCACACTGACACAGGATAATTGCACAGGCATAGGGGAGGGCATCTATGGATTTATCACGGGGAATGACTGTGGGGTCAGAACTGACGTATATTATCTTAGAGGCACTTGGCTCTCCAGTCTGAGTTATAGATTTATATAACCACATGGATCGTATTGTTGAGATCCATTAGTCATTGGATGAAATTTGTACAGTATCCACTCGGAGAATCTATCTTGGTTTCTCAACATCAGTAGAAAAGGGTTTTCACCGAAACCTTCCCAACATTCTGATGCTACACTGACTTGTAATGAGATAAATGGTGCCTCTGTCATGCCTACTCTGCACCCCGTCTGCCTGAAATAAAAGACTGCAAGACAAGCAAGCAATCCTCCAACACTTGTGCATCATTATTGTGTTATTGAGTCAATTTACCTGGAGAGCAGAGGCAGGACTGCCAAGATGGCGACAGCCAGAGCCACCACACTTATCATAATCAGCAGCTTTTTAATATTTACTTCAACATTTAAACATTTTCTGAGCCCTTAACTTCACAAGAGGTTGTTTTTGGTGACCGGTATCCTCATACAGCATAAAATATAACTTACAAGTGTGAAAATTGGTTTAGAAACCCATCATCATCATCTTTTTTTAAAAATTATGGATGTTTCTTACTGAAAACCCCCCCAAAAGCAAACCAAGCCAGTATTTCTCTGGGTCATAACCTAACATAGCAGCTCACCTCTGTTTATATAAGATCCCATCTGGCAAGCAGCAGGATTGGTAGTTTGATCTTTCTTATTAAAATTCACCCCTTGACCCCTTCGACATCCCGCGTGCCTTGCCGTTGTTCCTTGAGGACAGTTAAAGAGATGCTGAGTCAGGCAGGCGTTGGAGGTGACAAATGTTTCTCCATTGATGTTGTGCAGATGATTTACAAGCCCAGTTAACCGGAGAGGTCTGCCAGGCAGGGACTGGATGTGAGTAAGAGAGTGTATGTTTGTGTGTGTGTGTGTGTGTGTGTGTGTGTGTGCAGTGGAAAGATGTAGTGGAGAGTAAACACATATAAATCAGTTTGTCCACATTTTTGTTTGAACTCAAGCTTACCCAGTTTTTTTGACACTATGAGTGGGATTATGATAATAGTACTTAATGTGGATGGACTTAATAAACAAACAAAGAAAAATACACACAAACACAAGCTCCCATTTTATTTGCTATTCAGATCATTTCTAAACCCGTCGATCCGTCACAGGATGCTGACCTGACTGGGTGGGGGGAAAGAAGAAGTAATAGTATGAATGAAAAACGCTGATAACACCTCTGCAAAAGATATCTGAAACAAATCGGTTCTATCAATATTGGATAGGTAATATGATGTCGAATTAAAATCTGGCCTGTACTACAGATGCCAATATGCCCACTCAGAAGATTTCATGACTCATGTTCATTTTACCACACAGCTCAACACCCACTTGTTTCTCTGACTTGGCTTCAGTAATAATATGCCAACATATTTAGACTGCAAAATCATTTGGTGCTTGAGTTTCCTCATCCAGTTTCAATAAAGTTTGGTTTTATTGTTTTGCAGGTAAAAAAACAAAACAAAAACAAAAAGCACCTTGCTGTTTTTTCAACAGCATTTCAAAGTCTGCATATGAATGTAGCACGCTCTATAATCCATCTGCTGCATGCTCACGTTATTTGACTTATGACAGTTTTCATTGTTATGGCTAGCTTGTTGAAGAGCTTAACAAAGAGGGATGAGCACACAGCAACCATTTAAGTGAACCATACTGTGGTATGTCAGCAGTCAGTGGTGAGTGTGGGTGTTCGGTGGTATGAAACTATGTTTAACATGAAATAGGGCTGCACTAAACAGTCAAACCAAAAAAAAAGTAAAGTGGGTGCCTGAAAGGCCCCAGGCTTCCAGGAGAGACTGAGAACAAGGAGAGCCAAGAGGAAGCTATCTTGATATCATCCAGTTTATAAAGGCTGCAAGCAGGTGACGTTAATCGATCAACGAGGTGAAAGGGGCCAAACGATCAGGAAGAGCTGAAAGAAACAAGAGAGGCAGGCCAGCACAACACACAGTCTGTCTCAAGGCCTAGGGCCGTCACACCATTTTCAATTAAATATTGCCAATTTTTAAGTTAACTAAGACATTTTATGTGTTGTCACCTTCACAGCTGCAGGTTTGTCAGCCTCAAGAGAGCAACCTTATGTAACATGAGCCAGCCTCAGATCAAGAAGAGAGTAGAGACATGGATGGATGATAGCAGCGTGAAAGACAAGTGGCAACTTTTTTGTTGAGACCATGATGCTCAGTTAATTAGAAACCTCACCCCTGAAGTACTTTTGTTGGTTTCAGTTCATTAAGGTGAACAACAAAGCAGAAACTAATGCTTGCGTGCTGCTGTTGCCAAGGACCAGAGATGGGCTGACCCAACCACGCAGGTGAGTGTGCAATGCTGCAGGCAATGAGTGGTCAGGCCTTTCTTGTGCTTGCAACCAAGGTTTTTAGCACATGCTGTGCCCTGTGAGTAGCTGGCACAGCCATAATGCATAGTGGTAATTAATTTCTCGACCAAACAAACCGGCACGACAAACTGCACATTACTAAAATTATGCTTACTAGACCCTCTGATATTACCCTCATCGCTCAACGTGCACCATGCACCTGCCCCTGCCCAAAATCTCCTTCACATCCTCTCCCTCTGATTCCTTCTCAATCCATCAAAGCATGTTTGGCCTGCATTTGCTCTTACTGTCTGATCTACTGCCAGGATAAGTTACTAAGCTTAATGAAGTGATTTAACATCAATGTAAAGTAAAATAATGACAGTTAGCATCGAATATTTCAGAAAATGTGTTGACAGAGGGAGTGCCAGTCAGGACCTTATAAACCAGATGGTGTGAGACATTCTGGAGGAGTCAGGATCTGGCAGAAATTAAGCTCTAAATCTATTTTTCAGTCAGTTGAAAGAGGACAGTCATGCTGAGTTGGATGTGTACTGCTTGATAGATGGATTAATGAATGGATACATTTTTTGCTCAAAAGATAAATATAAAAAACACCCCTCTGACGCGTAAGATTTGAGGATCAGCCTGGAGGATTTCCAAAGATACCAACCAAATTCCACAAACATTCACTTGAAGCAGCATTATAGCTCCATGCATAGAAAAAGCTGATCTTTAGTGGAGCGGCATTAAAACTAAGCATTTGCCAGAATATGAATTCAAAAGGAAATCATCACTAAAGGGTAGTTTTAGGTCTATCATCTTTTAATGTTACAAAATGATTTCCTTCTACATTTCAAGACAACCTTTTGATGCCACTTTCTTCCTTTAGTAGCTAAAGGAGCAGGTCTTTAGAAGAAGTCTAGTTCAAGGGAGGGCTAACACTTTAAAATTTTGATATATATATTTTTTACTCCAACAGAGAGGAGTGAACTTTTCAGAGTGCAAGCTGGGGTTGATAGCCTCTAAAATGTCACTAAAGCAAGAGGGAATATCTCCGGGACTGGAGGATGGTGTTTAATGTGACATGGTATTACTCCAAACTGATAACTTCCTTTTGATCAAAGAGCTAATCCCAGAGGTCTGTAGAGGAAGGACGGGGTTCATCACAATGAATAGCACACTCAAATGTCCCTACATGCATACCTAATCATTTTAAAGGCAGTCTTCTCCAAACACCTCAGCAGTGTGATTGAGAAATAATAGCAGCGGGACAGAATGGTGGGATGGGTTGCATATATATTGGATGAACATAATACAATGACATGCAAACTGTCGCAAATATACCGAATTATGCAACGATATTTAGGAGGATGTGACCAGAATAAATACATTCATTTTTAGTTTAAGTTTGTAGTACTAGGTATTGCAAACTAGTGATTTACTAAATCAGGTTTGACTATTATGAAAAAATGTCTAAAGACTTAAGTCATTTGTAAATCATTTGCAAGGAAACAAGGGGTGAACTTTCCAGTCAAAGGCAATCTGAAATTATGAAGTTATTGTAGCACCATAATAAGCCTCAAACTTAAAAATAAGACCTGTACAAGTGGCTAGGTGCTTGTTTCTTGGTTGTTGCGGTGAGACAACGCATACTGATGCTCGCCCAGAGATCTCTGGCAAGAGCCGGTGTTGTCTGTTGCATATATTCCGGTGCCAGAGCCGAGCTTGCTTGCTACTGCTCCTGAATTGTTCAGTGCAGTCACATGACTTCAACAGAAGCACCAAATGCAAATAATTAACAATCTCTTGTCTGATTGAAGACTTGAGGCTGGCACATGCTTTGTTATCTTTTAATAATAGCACAGTGATTATTATTAATTATAGGCTTTTGGCCAGGTCCAGAAGAACATCATTCCCATTTGCTTTACATTGGCTTACCATCAAGTTCAGGATTCCCACAATGTCAGGCACCAGCATGTATCTCAGATCTTCAATATTGGACTAGACTGAATGTTGCCAACCTCTTCGATGTTGAAGAAATCCTTCGACCTGAGAGCTGTTATTATGGTAATTTTGGTCATAGTTATCAATTTAATTATTAATCAGAGTTCCAAATTAATAGCTTGGTGTATTTCCTGAGACTGAAATGAATCAATTAATTGGCTCATCATTTCCCTTTGATATCAATTAGAGTAATTATTTGATATCCTTTAACGAAATTATTATTATATATTTTTTTTTAATTTGGTGGCCACATACTATTTTACAGTATGGCTGTAATTCAAATCAATCATTTTCTGAATAACATGACATTATCACAGTTGTGTTTATTCAGGGAATACCACTTTAAACAAAGTTTCACTTCTCCCTTGAGATTGTGTTTTCATGTCGGCAAAGGGCCAAAATCAAGTCATGTCGTTCGACTGCTGTAATTCTTCGTATGTGGGTGTTGTGGCTTGCCTTAAAAGTTAATTAAGTTGAAATAATGTCATTTATACAATGTTGAAACGAAAAGAATTGTTTGAAAGACCTACTTCAAGAAAAAAAAATCATATCAGCCCCTTTATTGGATATCGTGTCGACCTGTAGGACCAACATTAATTAGACGTCTGATTGACGTTATATTTGCTGGGAGATCATGGATGTATTATAAGATCAGTGAAGTTATTATTTTCACAGTGAGTGAAATGGTTTCTGCAGCTGTCTCCAGTGTTTCATCATATTCTCCTCTTTTCAGCAGAGAGATTTGTTCATAATGAAAATTGCGAGCTCTCCTAAGTCACAAACCGACTTTCACGTATTTTCTATTGCAACTCATGCATAACATAATCTACTCAAACATCCACCAAAATACAGTTATTAATGTGACTCTTACAATATTATGTGTGTGTCTGAGATGACAGACTCAGTATCAGCACTGATGAAACATCAGTGCTGATACTCTATTTGCGATCCACAGCTGTGCTGTGTGTCAGATTCTTTACCTGCTGCATTACACAGCAGCAGAAACGATAAGTGCGTCTTTAAAATGAGAATAATGTGCACATTTACGCACGTGGCACAGCTTTATTATCATGCCAACCGGGGGATAATGTCACTAAATTTGAATAAATACAGGCTTCTTTTAACCTGTGCAAATGCGCCACAGGAAACACAAACGTGTGGGGGTAATTTCTAAATCACACAAGGTCCCCTGGTAATACTGGTCCTGTGTGAATAGGGCTATAGTTTATACTAATGCAGCACAGTGAGGGTACAGCTGTTTCATTGGGGATAACATGGCTCTATCTGTTTGTTTGTCACTGTGTGTTAACACAGATTCCAGCCTGCAGTCGTTCATACACACACACTGATAAACGACAAAACTGTGGCGATTCATGATCAAACAAAAGTTTTTTTTTGGCCTTTTCAAGCTTTATTTGACAGAGACAGCTGAAGAGTGACAAGAATGAATCTCTCTCTCTCTCTCTCTCTTGCTCTCAGAAATGATCCAGTTTCATTCATTCCTGCTATATGTGTGTGTTTTGCCTTGCTCTCTAGTGTTCTTGATTCCTGTTTTGCCTGACCTCCATGTTTGACCCATTCAACCTGACTCCTGGACTTTGGATTTCTTTGCCTGCCCTTCATTTGATTTCTGTGCCTGTTTGCCTGATCTTCCAGTTTCGACCATTGCCTGTCTCACATAAGTAAACTGAACTTTCTTGCTACATTTTTTTAGATTTTTTTTTATGCCACTCATACACAGATGTGACACACCCGTATTTTTAAACATTCACTCTTAACTTTTGTGGGAAATCTAAAAACAAGTGCTGCAGCATCATTACTTATTAAAAAAAAATAAAATAAATGTTTCACTCAGCCATCTTCATTTTCTTTAGTGAATTTTTCACCCCAACTCAAGAGTAGACAGAGTAAACAGAAGTAGCTGTAGAATTACGATGTAGAGAAATAAATACAGTATGCCTTTGCAATCAATACTGTAACTACAAAGTGGTTTGCAGCTAGTCACAGTGTATGGACTTTTCTCCTTCACTTTCCTCATATCTCGACGACTATTGGACATCGTCTGATGACTCTGGAGGCAACAGCCAATGTTTTGGAGCTTCTGGTGTAGACAGTGGACATCCAGAAAGCCAATAAATGATATCCGGGCCAAGTCTGATAACTTGATGAGAATTGAACAATACAGGAGAATGATGCTTTTTTGCTAATCCCGATAAACTGATATCTGCATATTAATGCAGATACATTTTTAAAAAGCTAAATCGTCGACTGAGAATGCGCTCCACCTCTTTTGTTCTCCACACGTACTGTCGTGTGGAGCCATTGGAAGCCATTGGGAGTCAGATATTTGTGATATTTTAGTGGACAGGGTAGAGATAAAGTATTTGCTCTGTCAGAGAAGTTTAGTTTTGTGGCCATGACACCTCAAAGAGTCCCAGTGGACCAGAGCTTTATTCAGGCCTGTTGCCAGATCTCCTAAAGCCTCTGCATAGTTGATCTAAGGCCTATCTGCTTTGACAACTCCTTATTAACATCTAACATGTTAGTCCTTTTCTCCCTCACCTCCTCTACCTATTGCTTTTCTTTTCCCTCTGTTCCCTCCTCTACCTTGTCTAGCAGTATGTGGAGGGGTGTTTCGCTTATGGGAGAGGACATAAATCCACAGAACTGCTCCAGGCAAGGTCTTCTTCACAAGCTTATTTCTCATCACTTTACATAAAGTCAGCAGTCTTAACTTTATAATTACACAGGACGGCAGTGAATGTGGCTAAAGAAAAGGCACATTATAATTATAATAATAAAAATCATCTAGTCTACAGAAGCCTAATCTAACACTCATATCTTGTTCTAATTACGCTTTAGTACTGATACTATTAGTTAAGTACAAAAAAGATATGTAAAAGTATAATATAATATAAAATCTTCTTTTAATTTTAATTAAAAAAATGCAAATACACAAGATTAGGAACTGTACCTAGATTTAAGCTTTATTCCAATGGTGTACAAGGTGAGTTGACAGTTATTTGTGTAAGATAAGGTAATATTATGTTATTATCTGTGCTGTGATGGTGCAGTTTTAAACAGAAGTTATGTTTCCAAAGAGCAAAGTCAGCCCTAAGACACTTTTATAAAATTCCATTTTATTACATTTGCATCTTTTACATCTTAAATGTGGTTCTAACTTCTATTACTTATCAAATATATCATAATACAACGCTTAACCATTAGCAAGCCTATCATTTTCTCTAAATAGGTACTTGCTCATATTTTGGATGAATAGCTATAATTTACATACTGTGAGTGTAGTCTATAAAATAGAGTGCTGACCTTTAACAAACAGTAGGTTAATAATTTTCAGTTAACAGAAAAGTAAAAGGTAATAATACTGAAATTGTTTTTCTCCTCCAGATCTCATAGCTTTGTGTCTCGTCTCTGCACATTCTCGGAGTAATAAAGGTCAGAATTAGAGGATATTTTCTGCTTTCAGAAACATTTTTGAGTAGATCAAGAGGTGTCCATCCATTTTCAATAACTGCTTGTCCTTATCAGGGTTGCCAGAGGCTGGAGGTGATCCCAGCTGACATTGGTCGAGAGGCGGGGTTCATCACAGGGCTGACACATAGAGACAAACAACCATTCACACCTACGGGCAATTTAGAGTCACCAATTAACCTGCATGTCTTTGGACTGTGGGAGGAAGCCTGGAGAGAACCCACGCAGACACATGCAAACTCCACACAGAAAGGCCCCAGAACCAAGAACCTTCTTGCTGTGAGGTGACAGTGATAACCACTGCACGACCATGCCGCCCCCAGGTGCCTTTGTCCCAATTTGCGCCACCTAGAGAGTTCCCTTGTCTGTTTGCATCTTAATCACCTTTATGTTTACCGGGTACAACTTGATCAGACAACATGAGCGTCATAGACTGGAAGGTAGTAACAGAGATCTCTGGTTAATTCGAGTTGAAGTTCATCAGACGATTGCTTGGAAACCTCCGTCTTTCTTCAGGCAAATGTCCACTGGTTATTTTCACACTGTTGCAAAAAGGAAAAAAGAAAAAAGAGATGTAAGTTTTTTTGTGTATATGCATTTTAATTGCTAGTCTGTGCTGGGTTAATGGTCTCCAAAATGAATAGATGTGTTGGGCATTATTAACACAAGTGTGAACTCAGTGCTAACACAAGGGAAATCATCTGTGATGTAAAACAGAGAAAGAGACAATAAAGCAGCGGACAGAGAAAGAGACAAGTTTTTTTTGATGATTCTGCATTCATACCGTGCGCTTAATTACTTCATTAATTATCCTGCCAAGAAAAAATTGGGGGGTATTTAACAAGTAGTCATTAGTTAATCTTCAGTTACAATGCACAGGCACGAAGGTCAATACTATAAGTCATTTTAAATGAAATACATGTTCAGATACAATGGCTTTTGAGGGTCTGTGTAGATGGATTTAAACACCGCTACCAAGAGCAATTTGTCATTTGCGTGCACAGCTAAGGACTACCTTGCATTTTTGCATTTTCACATTTTCACTAAAGCAAAACACACTGCGCTGTTTTCTAACCACCCCATGTGTTAAAACATGAACCTATGATTTTTGTGTTAAAGTTTTATTTCTTCTATCAAATGTGTACACGCACGTGTGTGTGTTGTCTGTGGTTGCACCCATACACCTTTGTGTTCACATCTGCATGCATGTGTGCTTCCGTATGTGAGTTATACACCATTTTGTAGTGATTAATGTCCCATGTCTCCATTTGGTGATCGGAGATGATATCCTGTAATGGCCTTTGTGTTGTAATTTAGCACATGCACCCAGAAGGCATAAACAACCAACACTAGCTTAAATACACTGAACAAAGCCACGAGAAGAGGCATCGTGCAACATGAATGTGCAATGACAGAACAAGGTTTTCATGTTGTCACTGGAAGCCTAATACACTACATGAACTCAAAGGTATTGTGTGTCACAACTACAGAGTGTAAGCTTGTTGAGCAAATATGTTAGATTAAAACCACTGGAGCTGAAACAATCTGGTTTATTAATTGGTTTCTCATTTGACTAAAAGTATTTAACGACGACCTGATGAATGATTTTCAAGTCATTTATTATACAAAATTATGACATAAATTGCTTCCAACTTGAATGTGAGGATCTGATTTTTATCTAATGTTTAATATCAAAATATACCAATGTACTGTATCTAGTACAGTGTTTTTTTCTTTTTGATTTTGGACTATTGGTTGGACAAAAACAGCAATGATTAATGATTTTTCCACTCTTTTTTTTTGGCATGATTGATTAATCACAAAGATAAGTGATGGCTGTTGGTGTTTTCGGTTTTGTGTTTGGACCCAAACTGCAGAGATGGTGGCCAGCACAGTGTTAAGGACTTTATAATGAGAATAAACACAAAGAGTAGGTGGTGGCTGGCTGGCTGATGTCGTAGGTGAAGTAAGGCAAGCAGATCAGAGGATTCACCGGAGAACGCTGGCTGAACAAAGCAAGGCACACCTGAGAACAACACACAGAGAAAATTTTGAATCAGTCACACTGTCACAAACACTAGAAAGATAATACAACACAGTGGCGGCGCCCCAGTAGCTCACCTGGTATAGCGTGCGCCCTGTGTACCAAGCAGTGTTGGTCATCTTACTTTAAAAAAGTAATTAGTTACAGTTACAAATTACTTCTGCCAAAAAGTAATTGAGTTAGTAACTCAGTTACCACACAGTAAAAGTAATTAGTTACTCAGCAAAGTAACTGTGACGTTATTTTTTATGTTCTATAACGCTATTATGTTCTATAACATCCTTAACGTCAAAGATGTTTATATGAACTGATTGAAGAATAAAAACACTATATACAGTATTTTAGAACAAGTGTCGTGTTAGCATGTGTAGATGTGAGGTGCTTCATAAGGTTAGAGTTGCTTGCGGCAGACGTGGATAAAATCTTTTTTCCTGGGCATAGCGTGCATGATACATATACATTCTTGCCTTTAATTTCAACGAGTGAGAAGTAGTGCCTTTACTTCCAGTTGGAGAACGCTACCTTTGAATTTCCCTGGCTCGTCGCCATTGTCGCTGTCCTGTGTGTTCAGAGGTAGTCATAGGTGGAAGTCAGAGTGTGCAGTGAGACAGCGTGAGCAGGGCATCCGCCCACCCAGCCAATCATCATCGCATTTGCAACGGCATCATCATCATCCCCACTCCTGCTCTCTCCAGGCAGCTGATGTAGCCAAAGCTTGACACCTCGCGCTTCATTCAACCAAATTGTAGTAACGCGCCACTTGACATTCTCAGTAACGATAACGGCGTTGCAACGATGGGAAAAGTAATTAATTAGTTTACTCCGTTACTGAAAAAATAACGCCGTTAGTAACGCCGTTATACTTAAACGCCGTTACTCCCAACACTGGTACCAAGGCTAAAAGTCTATGCTGCAGTGGCTGCGGCTTGATTCCATTTGCTTTCGCCCTTCCATGTCTGTCAAATAAAGGTGATAAAGCCCCAGGAAAATAAATAGATAAATAAAAACATGTTGGAGCCAATTACAGAATACAGAATGGACAGTGCATTAGTTACATCACCCATCGGTTTCCAAAGCCCTGTTTTGAACCTGAAAATATGTGGCGCTGGCCGAAGCCATGTTGGCTGTACTGTCTGTTCCGCTTCACGGCTAATCTAGAAATGGGCAAAGACGTGGATCATCGGTGCACATAGGGTGGGCCAAATGACACCTGGGTGCTCAAATAAGCCATCTGTAACGGCAACTACCTGTCAATTAAAGCGGTTACTCTGTTAATTATGCCTTAATATAAGTTGAATGGGTGAAAAAATAAAAAAATAAAACAGTAAAATTAGCTATAAAGACCAAAACAGTTTTTTTGTGCCAGATGTGAACATGTTTATTTCTGCTGTGAAGTTGGACATTTTAATATGCCATCTTATGGAGGTTTAAATGTTCTGTAGCCAGCCTCAAGTGGCCGCTCAAGGTTTTACAGTTTTTGGCACTTCCGCATTGGCACCATTTCCCAGCAACGGAGACCAACGCTGATAAATTACTAGATGCTTAAAAGGCAACAGGGTATGGGATAATCTGGGCCAGGAGTAGTGTCTTGACCAGACTTTTATGGTAGGAGTAGTTTCTGGATGAGAGACAGGTGAGCTTTGTTACTGAGACTAGCACAGCTGGCAATGCCCCCTGCCAAATACAGTTCCAAGGGGAGACACAGAAAAGGAGAGGAAAAAGACAGAGAAAAAAACAAAGAGCAAAACAAGCATAACTATGACATTTGGAGCCTTAAAAGGGGACACTTTGTATTACAGAACATCATGGTAATATGCAGTTTCCCTTAATTCCTTTGGCTACCAGAGAACGCCTACATCAATGTGTGCACATGACGACAAGGCTGTCACATTTGATAACATATAGCCCGTGTAGTCTAAATCTTAAGACGAGGACACAACCTGTGTATACTCAGCATCACAAAATCACATTGCAACTGTAACCCTAGAGGGAGTTAATCTTTGGTGCACCATCTCATACAGTATGGCAAAAGGCCATGGATTCCGCATATTATCTTCCAGAGACAAAACTAATTATCAACCTTTTTAACAAATGGATTCTGCACGGCTGTTTGTTCTGTTTTAAAAGAAAAAAGAGACATAAACATTTTTGTAGTTCTTGTACCTGAATTATGTCATTGTTTCTTTTAATCCAGTCCTCACTTTAGTTTAAAACAGCTGCTGGGATCTGCTGTTAACCAAGTTTCTGCCTTTCCTCGTGTTTGCAGTCCTGCTTGATTTGTGCATACTGTGTATACTGTAAGTAATTGTACTGCCAACTGAATATGATTTACTCCCTGCAGCAAATCCTGTTGTTTGTTGCTGTTGTCCGATGTATGTAGCCTCCTGCTGCTGCTTGTTGTTGTTGATTTGCCACTGCAGAATAACTGTAGGCTTAGTGCTCATTGGCATCTGCCCAACTGATGTAACCAGTGATTCATTCCCGTCCTGGGAATTGACTAATAGAAATTTGTAGCTAGTGGTAAGTAAGGAGCCAGATGGCAAACAGGTCGGCCTGTTTACTAATGGAGACGGTGTGTTAAACTTTGTTTACCCTTTACATTGGAGGGCTGCAACAAGATAAAGATGCAGTGCACATGTGGCATGGAGCCCGTTTTTAACATGAAGGCAGTTAGGGGTTGCCTTGAATCCACAGAGAGAGAAAGATTTCAAACAAAGCAACAACACAGTTTTGACAGATGCAATTAAAAAAAAAATTAATATGTAAAGAAAAAATATATGTTTCATTAGAGCTGGGTATCGTTTGAAATGTTCTGATGCTAATACAATACATAATCAGAGTTTTAGTGCTGATACTAAAGCAATATGTGAGGAATTATTGAGGAATATTTGCATGTTTTTCAACAAAATCTCCATTTTTTCCTGCGCCTGCATCACAGCCTTTAATGATGTCAATGAGCTCAAATAGGTACCTGGAAACTTCCCTTCTCTCACAAAAGTCTCCAATTTTATTTCTCCCTTGATCTGTTTCTCTCTCACTCTTCAGTGATTTCATGTTATAATGAATCCATTTTGTATATGAAATGATAGAGTAAGTAATAAGGCCCCCTTGGGTTATGAATTATAATGTTAAGACTGTGTTCAGAAAGTTCAAAATGAGGTGGCAGCAGAGGAGAATATGAACATTTGACCCATTCGTCACAGAGCGCATCACAAAGGTAAGCGACCAAAATGCAAAAAAAGAGAAAAACAAGGACATTAGAAACTTCTAGAAATGGGGCTAGAGCCAGAGCATGTGCATCTGTGTGGGCTAATGTGTGAGTCTGCACACAGACGTACACCTGTGAGTGGATATTAGTGCCCAAGGCAACAGAAGAACAGTTTGTAGGAAAAATGAGTAAATTATGGATGCAGGGGGGTACAAATGGAGTGTTTGAAGCAGTCAGAGTTAATGTAGCCTGCAGACTCACTAAACTAAAACCCTGCCTGTGGAATTATTAATTATGGACACAAGCACACAAGTCCATTTCTTGTCGACATGTCCTGTAGAATTGTAGAAGTATCCTCAGGATTCTTTGGCTTTTCTTTTGGCTTTTTTTTTTTTTTTTTTTTTTTTTAGCACTTATAAGTAAAATTCCTTATTGCACATTTCTCTGCAACATTTCTCCTTTATCATCAGTATTGTATTTATGCCTCATGACTTTATTCAACAGTATATTTTGAATTCATCACATCAGAAAATAAACATATGTTGTTGTAGCCTATGAGTTTATGATATTTTTCTCATATGGTTTGGATACAGTATTATTAGGACTGTTGTTCTGTGTGTCCTGTCTGCAGTCTCTCCAGATAATGGTGAGGAATAGGTGGAATATTCATATTTTCTTAGACTCATCTAAATGAGAAGCTCTGTTAAAGCAACATTGCTTATATATTTTGTAATTTTTGCAATGTAGTGCAAATGCAATACCAGTGTTGTGAATATGGACAGTTGCAAACATGTATTTGTTTTCATTATATTACTTGACAGTTTGACAACATCAAGCAAGTGCAACAACAGTAGACATAGCAGCCAGTATGTACAGTATGTAGCGCAACAACAGATGTATGTCTCTTCCTTTGGTAGAAAAGTTACATAATGTTGCTTTAAGGCTGAGGCAGTGTTATCTGCAGTTAACCCCCCTTTATCACCATGAAGATAGAAGCCCCTGAGTGTTTTACATACTGTAAACAAAGTGCATGACACAAATGTATGCTATGTGCAAGCTCTGACCTCATAAAAACATGCATTCGGATGGGTGTCTTTGTGGCTTACGATTATAAATACACAAATCTACATACATATACAGTAAGGAATGCATTTTACCAGACATGTCTGCGTGACATGAAATAAGGAGATGAAATTGAAATTCATAGCCCCAATATATGCATTTGGAGTAGTAAATAAAGAATTATGAGATAGTTTAAAGACTTATTTTGTTTTTGTTTGTTTATTAAATATGCATTTTTTGTTTGTTGCCTACGGGCATCACTGTGCCAGTTCGACCACTGTTGTTCTGCAAATATGCTAAAGTGTGGAGATGTGCTCGGATGCATAATTATGACCATAGTCAATTTTTTGCTTTACTATCTACTGATATGGACACAAGCATTTTATGGGTGAAAGGAACATGTTTGCGCAGATAGGATCATTCCCTCTCACAGTAAGGACAGTGAGGTTGAGGAGAGTCAGGATGAGTAGATCCTGAATCAGGATTGAGAGGAGTTCAGGGGTCTGTCAGCAGAGTAATGTGTGTGTGTATTTGTTTTTTCCATTTGTATTAGTGCTGGAGAAGTGAGGTTGCAGGCGGATGTGTGGATGTGTGCTTCCTGAGGTTCCACACAGAATAGAAAATCAAAGCGCGCTTTGTCCAAAGAGAGAAGCAGTGATTCAAGCAACAATAACCCACACAAACACACATGCAGACACACAGAAACGCCCTCATACACTTGCACATACACCCACGCACACGGGCTAACCACTCCATGCACACGCACATACAAACACACGCTCTCACACACACATTTGCAGACATTTGGATGTTGGTTTCTATGTTTTTATGAAATGTGAGAAACATTTATACATGAGGGGTTAGTTGTAATTAGTAGTAGTTTGTCTATTTGATTCATTTTTTTTGGACTTTAAAGTTTCTAATTTGGATTTGTTTGAACCATTTGTGGTGTGACACTTTTTGAATGCATATATTGCTAGTTGTCCTTACTTCACATATCATATGCACAAGAAAAAACCTTGTTGCCTTCATAGCCCAGGTACCCAGGTAGCAGGTCAACTCTGATTTAAAACATGTTTTTATGTCAATAAATAAATAAATTACATAAAAGCTGCTGAGATGATACACATATTTGTGTGTATTACACATATTTGACTGCATCGCACCTGTCGGATGATAATTGTCACACTGAGCTCATTAGAAACTGGAACATGAGAACAAGCTGGCCATTATTACGGTGTGATCTATTGTAATGCAGGTGTGCCAAGTCATTTGGAGTCACAGCGTGTCATTTTTCTGTCAAGGGGACAGCGGAAGACAATTTTTGGATGCTAACTTTCCATTGTGAGGGAAGCAAATTACTCCGAGCCCCTGAGCATCTGAGCTATAGAGCACCAGCAAACAACAACTCTTCAAATTACTTTTTCATTTGTACTGATGGGCGGGAGGTGCAAGACACAGCTTACATGTAGTGATGAGTGAGAATAACAACTGGCTCTGGAGGTGTGTTTGATTCCCAGTTTTCTGATGCTTAGAAATTAATTGTTTACAGCCAACCTTGTAGGAATTCATGCATTTCTCTTGAAACATTTGAGTGTGGTATCGCAGTGAAAACTTTAGTGCATTCACATTATGTCCTAAGTCATCCTCACAGCTTTTACTTCTATTCTGCCATTTATTCCTCTGAACAAATATCCAAGGTGCTTCAAAAATGGCTGACCTTTGAGTGTCGGACTGAGGTTATTTCACAGTTATGTGTGAACATACTGTGGGTGTAGTTTGAGTATTGGTTTCAGGTTCTGAGTGTGTTTACTTTAAAAGTAGCTTTCTAATCTTAGAAGCTAATATTTTTTTATCCTGTAATTTATATATTACCTCTTTCCTTTATTGTTTGCTTGCAATTACACATAATTAAGCTTGAAAGTTCATTGCTGATCTGGGAAATAGTAGTTTGACAAAAAATACTAATAATATTAATAATAACTTCAACTGCATGTCACAGTCTTCATCAGTGGATGGACATTATGGATACTACTAAGTTGTCACACAATGACCTGAGATCACATCATCAAAGTGATGACTGAGCCATAAAAACTAAGCTAATTCCAACCAGTGAAGAAGAAGTGGAGATGGAATTATTGCATTTTTTTGTTATTATTTGCAGTCTGTTTTGTTTTCACCGCCGTCTTTGTGGAGACGTCCTACCAGGACAGTAGAGGCAAACAGTTGAAGAGGAATCCAGCAATCTGACGGTCTCATTAGAGAGAGAACAACACAACACAGCTTAGTGTGATCAGGACTTTATCTCGACAGAGAATCTTCCACCGAATGAAAGAATCGTCAGTGTGATGCAGCAACTGATAATGTGTGAAGTTTGTTGCATCGATGTTGTTTTTGTGTCAAATAGAAATCCATAATTTCAATAACTGACGACCAAATTTGATATTCATGAATCATCTCTCATCATCCATCCGGTGGGTTTTCAGTAGCAAACCAGAAGCTGCATTTCCAAACATCATCTGTTCATTCTGTTGTGCATAAACAAAGCTGCAGTGTTTCCAAACACAGACATGTTCATGTATCCCCACATAAACACTGGCAGCATTACTTAGCTACAACGCATAATTGCTGTATACACATTGTGACAATTGCAGAAGACGTTCCTCTGCTTTCTCCTGCCAAAAGTAAATGGGAAAACAAATAAATAAATCACAAACATGAGATGCTGATGTTCCTTCTGCATCTAATTTTGCTCATGAGCTTCTTTATGTGCCTCTTAAGGACTGCTATCATTAAGTGTCATTTGTTTTGAGGGTAGCATGCAGGTAATTGCAAATGATGCACATATTGTTGGAGCATTTTTATTCTCACTCAACAATGGCCCCGATGGGTGCATTACATGTTCTTTTTTTTCCCTCTGGGAGAACAAGGTGTGTGAGGGGGTGGGTGGCAGGTTAGGTGGAGGTGACGATAGACAGGATGGTGTCTGGCTGGATAGCAGCAGTATTGCTGAATGTCCTGTCACTTCTATTCACGGAGCTCCTGTTCCGCCACTGTTGGGAGTACATGAAAATAAAACATTTTTTTGTTGCAGCCATTGTCATGGATTGATGAGACTGAGTGATCCTCACCATGACATGTGCTTCTGTTGCTTAATAAAGTCAGATTCTTCCCGTTGGTTGGATAACTGGTTGCGTATTATTCTGCACAGTGGCCCTTACTCAGAACATCCTCGTATGTGTTAGTGTTTTGCACAAAGTGATCACACAGCTTATGTTACGTCTGCTTTTTACATCTGTCTATAGAATCCTGGAAATCGAACTCCATGCATTTTCTTCCTCTCGTCAACAGTAATAAAGTTCATAAAACTGATTTTATTGTGCAACCAACTTTTCAACCAATAGCACAATAAGCCTCATTCATGGAATATTTGTACACGCAGAGCTTAACCAAGCGGCAACCTCTGTGGCTGTGAATTGAAGCCAATGTGGCAGTGCCAAAAACTGCAGTTCCTCAAACAGAGACTTGAGGCTGGCTACAGAATGAGTCAATCTCCATAAGCCCCCATATTAAAATACCAAACCTCACAGCTGAAATAAACATTTTTACAGCCTGGTACAAAATGAATGCTAATTTCTCTGTTCAAGAGATTTCTATTCAACTGACCCGTTAAAATTATATTAAGGCTTATGCATAATAAACAGTGTGGCTGCTTTAATTGACAGATGATTGATTGATGATTGATGGCGGTGGCCAGAGCCACCACGTTTTGAGCTTCACAACAGCTCTTTGGAAACCTGTGGGTGATGTCATGTCCATGTTTTATACTGTCTATGATGAACTTTTGTTGTATTCATCAATGTGTTCTTATTTTCAGAGACTTTTATTATGGTTTGTTATGAGTTGTAGGTGAAGAGACATCATAAATGTTCCAATAATTGACATTTTTCATCATGTTTCCATAATAGTTTGTTCCCGCGTGATATAAAAATAATGCAGTGGTTTTCTTGTAATTAGATGTTGCTGCATGGTGATAAATAAGTCACAACTTTTGGGGATACTTGAATAACATACAGTTCAGCACAGATATCTATCTCATTTAATTTGAGTGCTTAACGCTGCAGGCCTGCCTGATATCTGCAGTAAGATGTTCTCCACGCCTGTCATGAGTGCAGTAGGGTGCAAGTCTCCATGAGTTATACTTTATATTCACATCCAGGTTTTGGGGAATTTCTATGCCCTGCTTCAGCGACATTACATAATGCTGTCTTTTTTTGGTTACTAATTTTAAATAACTTCTATTTTCACTACCAGAAATGTGATGTACAGTACATGTGGATTCAGCATGCACCAGTGGCCCCCTGCCAGGCTCTCAGTTTCCGGCTTGTCACTGCACTACTTATTTAACCATCCATCCATCAAAATACTTTACCGGAGCCAGGACTGTGGTGACAGTCTGGCAGCAGATATTACCGTTTTCCAGCAACTTTCTCCAGCTCTCCCTAAGGAATCTTTATGCTCTACTAGACCAGCTGGGCAATACAATCCTTTCCTGTTCTTTTATTATGTGAGTCATTTTTATTTAGTCATTATTATTATTATAATTGTTGGCACTAAGCTGCTTTTAGTATGATTTTAGGCATGTCCTTAGGCTAACTACTGATTGCCTGAACAGACATTAAATTTAAATGTAGGCCATATCTAGACCTTTTTCACAGCAGCAGCCATTTTGACATGAGATAGTAGGGTCAACACAGGTGATTCCAATGATACTAATTAAGGTTCAGTCCCATTTATTGCAGCAGAGACTTTCCAATGAGCCAACATGCTCCACAGCAGCTCCCTGACTTTGTTTGACTGGAATGGAACTGAGCCTTAATTAGTATCATTGGAAACACCTGTGTTTACCTACTATCGCATGTCAAAATGGCTGCTGCTGTGAAAAAGGCCTAACATGTAGCATATTACCAAGAACTTTTGAATTGTTTAATGAGTTATAATTTTAGTTTTCATAGATACAGAACCCATACTGAGTTTAATCAGTTTTATTCATTTTGTTTTATATATTATACCTTTAGACCCCAGTGGAATTCATGAATGTTCCTGTAGTCCACTGAGAACACAAATGAATATTTTTTCCTACTCAATCGAGTTTGATTTAACAAAGAAAAAAAAAAAAGATTATTTGTTCAGAAGTCACCACGACCTGGTCAGTCCTTCCTCCTCCCTGCTGACTCTTTGGCAATCTGTCCCCTTGAAATCTGCCTCTGCCTGCTAATGAGAGCCCGGTAAGTCGTGCTGTATACTGATGGTGATTATTTGATGGAAGCAAAAAGCTTGACGTCTTCCGCTCTTTCCACTATGCATGGTGGGTCAGGATCTCCCTCACAGCACAATCTCAGAGCTTCCATAAGGCCATAAACCATGGAAACCAGCAAAAAAAACAAAACAAAAAAAAAACATAACATAACATAATGATGTATATTTCTGGTTCTGGTGATTTATAACAACTTAAACTATCTACAGTACAAAGCTAGGGACTTCATTTTCTGTGTTTTAATGCACTAAGAATTATTTTAAAAAACGGACACTCCCGGGTGTCATTGTGAAATATAGAACTGGTGCTCTGGGTCAAGATAGATGTGATTTTATCTATATATAAAAGTATATATAATCAGCTTGTAAGTTCAGCAGATTTCGGATATTATCAATTCAAATGTGCTTCACACCTGCACAGGTGTTTTCACTTATTCTGGCTAATTAGACCTCCAGTCAGGTTGAATGCAGGGCATTGTGGGAGGTCACCAAACTACGTGTACCAATAAAAATGAAGGAATAATTTGCTCTGCTGGAACAGATGCCGCAAAGCTTACAAAGCATGAGGGAAGTATCAACAGGCTCCCAGCATCCTGAGAAGACCTCTAATCAGGCAGAATAAGTGTAAAAACCTGTGTGGGCGGACCGTGGGGGTCTAGAAGCTTTAACGTAAAAATTTCAGCATCAATTCCACCGGAAACAGAAAGGCAGTAATATATCTGCGGGTGGTCGACAGTCTTTGATCAATAACAGTGACTCAACTAAAACTTGACCGAACCGAGAGTTCCGGCTTTCAGATACAATTTCCTGCTTGAATTTTGTTTTGAAGCGAGTGTCTGAACACCAGCAGCAGGATGTTTACTTCAAAGGAAAATTTACTTTTGAAGCAAAATTCTCTTCACATTTCTACACTTAGCCCCTCTCAGACAAGATCACTGTGTTTATTAAGTGATTAATTCTTTATGAGAGGTAGATCTGCCCCAGACAGTATTGTCTTCACAGCTGTCATGTTCTCAGGATTAGGTTCTTCTCCTGCCGAGACACTAACAACTAGTTACATTTGATGAAACATTTTTTATTTTTTACTGTTTTTCTTTCCGTTCTTTAATTGTTAGTTTAAACCTTAATAATGTCTATCAAGCTGTCAAAAAACTGACTCCACAACTGCTTATGTTTTGCATTCATTTAAGAAACAGCATCAATGCAACCAACCATGACCTGCAACCTCTTAACAGACGGCTGTCTTCATCTTTATTACGTGCTGCCATGTCATGGCTTTGCATAACTGATTCTATAAATGAAAATGTGACAGTGATTTATCCTTGTTAAAAAAATATAATGAGACAGGCAGATAACAGTCATGAAAACAGATTTCATGAACCACTTGACGTTAAAAATAAATACGTTAAAAATGCACTGCTCTGTACATAACTTGAATGTGCTTAATGAGGCCAAGATACCGTTTCACACATGCTTGCTAAGATGCACAGTGGAACACACAGAGCTCCTGTTGTCATTTTCATAAATCACATTCCTCCAGTTCTGGATTTAAGAGTTGAGCAGATTCTAAAATCCATTTTGATTTCCACAGTGGCACGAGGCAATAAATCATTAAGCACACTCCCTTATGCATCCTCTTAAAGAGCGGTGAACGGCGCCTCGTAAATCTCTCGTGACTTTGCCATCCTCCTCTCCTTGGTTTAAGGTAAAAACGGAGCCCTACCCATCCTCTTTCTAGTGTGATTCACCCCGGCACTTTCAGCCTTTTGATGTCCGCGGAACAGTTGTGTGTTTCACTGTAGGACAATTGAAACAAGACCACGAACCATGTAACAGCTTTTAGATCACACTTTGATTCTCCTCCTTTGACTCATGTCTTACTTTCGCATATAGTAAGCCTTTGAAGGTTTGAAAAGAGAGCTGCTACACACAAAAAAAGCATAAGACTGAATTATGTGAGTCAGGTAAGCTGAGGGAAAATGGAATGCCTAGCTGTTTTTAATGATATGTAACAGTCTTTATGACAACAAATACTGTGCAAAATCATTCCCCACCAATGCACTACAATGCTACAATGGACTAATTAAATGTTAAATCAAATAATGTAAAGTCTTGATTTGAGACTTGGACTTGAGTCAGACTCAAGTTGTAAAAATGAAGATCCAGTGAGATTTAACCTATTTGTGACATAACTCAAAAAGTGTGGTAGTAATGGAAAAATATTCAGAATATGTTTTTATTAGTGTATAATCACCTGAAAATAAGAACTGTTTTTAACTTTTTTTTCCACTTTTTACAGTTAAATCCTACACACTGGACCTTTAAGTTTCATGGTTTTGGTATTCACATATTTCTATAATGCGTATATATTAAATGTAATTTTATGTGGTCTGCATACAGAGGCCTGCTTTGGACTATTCTGAAATGTTTGAGACTTGAACTGGACTTTAATGGACGTTAATAGCTCAAATTTCCTCAGTTGGTCTGATAATAGCTCCTGTCCTTCACATAAGAAACCCCTTTCCTTTTATTTTTACATGATATGTGACCATTTATGCACTACCAGCACTCAAAAGTGTTCTGGTCCAGGAAATTTGAGACACTGGCTTACATGTTTACCACTAAAACAGAACACTCTGATGCACAGCTACTCAACCATGGTGAGCCACTATTAAATTCATGATAGATGTTGTATGTGCGAAAACAAAATGTAATACAATAGAAGATAGAACGGATAATGGAAAGATAATGAAATTTATAGCATTACAAATTACTATTTATTGTTTCATTGTGGAATGACTCAAAATAGAAATAATAAAACAACAAAAAAAAAGGGTTATTTATGGGGACAAAGCAAGATAGAACTGATCAGCTTTCTTTACATTTTAAGTTACTACTGTAAGAGGATCAACTCAACTATGAAATCTGATTATACTGCACCAATTCTGACATCCTCTTCACCATAAAGTCTGATCTGACTTTAAAGTGCTTTCCTTGATAAAGCAATCATTACATGCACTTGCACCACCACATTTATCTAACTTTTACATTCAAACTCAAAACCTATTTATTATCTTTTCTTAGCACATCTGCTGTCAGTGTGTGGGTTGAGCTCACTACCAGTGGGTGGCATCTTTGAACATGGTATCCAGTTCTCTTTAAATGTTTGAACAAAGGCCATTGTCACAACAGGTATCAAGTCTGTGAGTGCCAAGCTACCTAAAGCTGCTGTTTTGCCATGCCAAGAGAGAACGATATGGCATATAATAAAAAGGGTCCATGAGAGAAGCCAGCATGAATATGGACACGGTTTAGTCTAATTAGTCAATTACACTCATCTTTTTCCATTTCTGCCTGGCAGCTGTTAGGTCACTGGTTGCTATGGTGATTGCAGCCACCAGGCGTAGGGGGGCATCAGTGAGGCAAGTTACACAATGCACCACTTTGTATCATCTCTATATTTGACAAGGGCCTTCAAAGCTCAGATAACGTGAGAATCAATTAAACCTTTGGTCAGCTCCCTCTGCACTTTAAATGGTAAATGGTCTGTATGTACTTTTAGTGCCTCTCTAGTCTTCCGAAAACTCAATGAGCTCAAGGATTGCTTTTACACTACATATCACATTCACCCCTTCAACAGTAAGGAAAAATTTAGACTTCAGTATCTTGCCCAAGGACACTTGCGACATGCTGGAGAAGCCAGGGATCAAACCACCGATCTTCTGATTAGTGGACAACCCGCTCTACCTCCTGAGCCACAGTCTCACGCATTTGTTCAAAAAATGCACGAAGAGTGGAAATTGATGGATTCAAAGGTCTTCTAAAAGATTGAGTATGAAAGTTACAAACAAAAAAGCATAAAACATAAACTGCTCTCAAAAAGCTGATATAGCCAAATAAAGAACCAAGTCATGTGATCAAGTCAAGTCATCATTTTCATGTGTGAAAGTAGGACGAAGTAATATAAGTCCATAGATGGGCAGGTTTCAGCCCTGTTCATGATTCCCATTGTTGAAAAATATGATTTTTTTCCTAAAAATAATGACGATAATGATAATGTTATCTTTTTTTCATATGTTTGTTTGCTGTTCGCAAAATCATTAACCACGTTATATGGTGTCTTGGACTGCTGGGCCGGTGGGAAGCCTGGTTTAAGGTGCTTTTTCTTGTCTGACCTAAAATAAATTAGTGATCACCACAGTCTTTATTTACAAATACAATCTCGATCATCTAGAGCTGTTTTCATTTATCATGTATTTTTAGGACGAATGCCAACATTACCAACTCTTCCATTTTACTGGTGTCGAACAAATCCAACAGGAGAAAGGCCTCATCGCACTGTACAGCAATGAAAAAGGTGCAATGACTGAAGGCATCTCTCTGCTCTGACTTGTAAATTTTTAAACACAGAGTGCTAAGGGCTTTTCTCCAAAATATGAAAGGTGTGCACAGTGGATAAAAAGTGGGAAGCTCAGGGTGCCTTTGCAGTAAATGCATCAGACTCAGCCTTTATATGTCCCCATTTCCCTACCACCTACCAGCCCAATTATATTCAATGTCATTGTTAAAGCTGTGCACCATATTAAGTGCATTAAAAACCTACTGTATCATAACTGACAGTTTTTTGGAAGGAACACCTAGTATAATTTCATAAACAATGTTACAAATATAGCTTTGCTACTATAAAAGTTGACATACAAAGACAATTTCACAGGACTTAAGAAATATCACACAATTATATATTAAAATATAAGAATCCTCAAGGATAAAATTTAAGTTTTTAAGACAAATCCAACCAAAGGTTTTTAAAGGTGCCTGTGTTCTAGGAAGGATGTGGTATATATCAAATGTATTAGTCTGTAATCCTGTCAGTCAGAGCAGCATACAACCCTTGTATGGTTCAAGTGGGAAGGTGTGATTCTATAGACCTCTGCCAAATCTGAATAAGTGAAAATTAACAAAAATGTATAATAATGTGTCTCTCCACGTCTAGTCTTGCACTGGGAACAAGGGAGCAGAGTGCCCGCAAACCTTAATTATTCACAGCAGGGAGGCTATTGTCTGGCACGGAGGACAGAGACACAAGAACTAATCAGCAGGTGACAGTCTGTACAGTACCTATGGGATTCAGTATCCTGGAATTTGATTTCTCCTTCAGGCCCTCTTCCATGGAAAACATAACCTTCTGGAAGGACTTAATGGATTTTTTGCTTTTGGGAGGAATTCATCATGGAAAGGCGACATTTACCGCACATTTACACTTGTTAATAAAAGGTATTCACAATCAAAGCACTTTACCTCTCTTCCTGTGCTCATAGCAGAACTAATGATCAAACAACACGGTGCATGGTTCAAACAGGCGGCAGTACCCCACACTAAACTGCATTATATTGTGTAGCTATTTAGTCTTTGGTGCAGTGTCAGCATTTTTCCAGCAATACAGGCGGACTGCATACAAAAATAGCATTATACAGATGTAAGAAATCCGCCTAGACTGTGTCGTCTGTGTTGCAGATTTGTGTTTGTGCATCTAAATGCTGCTTTGCTGTATTCTGTGGGTTGGTTTGTGAGTATTTTTGTTGGTGAGGTGGGCAAGGAGTCATGAATGCTGCATGCTTTTGGAGTCAGATATATTTTCTGGAGCTTATTTTTCTGTCAGTTTTATTCATAAGTAAAATGTTGTGTTTCAATACAACGGTTCCACCCCTTGAAATGAATGAACATCTTTGAGCTGTCACATGTGATTATTGCCACTTATCTACTCCAAAATGAAAACAAAAACTACTTTATAATTAAGGAATTACGCATGCATTTTGATCCAACTGAAAAACACACATACGATGCAAACACCGAGTAAGTTCTCCAAGATTTTCACAGAAGTGTGAAATCTTGAAATCTGGAGGTCTTCAACTGTAACTTCTCTCGTGTCACATTTGCTTTTGTTTGCGAGGAAAACATTCAATGTGACAAGTTATGCCTCCGAATACAAATTCCTCCATTAAAGCAGCCATGATGTTGGCAGAGATGCTCGTACAAAATGACAAAATGTTATAGCCCAGTGAGCTGCGACAATAGCAGTCAATCTGAATAAAATAGACATATCTGGTATCTGCAACTTCATCTGTGGGAGAAAGCAAAGGAATGAAGAGGAAACGCTTTATGCAAATGTATTTTAATACAACAATAGTGTACTTGTCCTTCTCAGTTATATATAACATTAAGAATGAGTTTACAGACAATACTGTTAATCAAAGTCTATTTACCAGCTCTTACTTGACCCTGTCACAGAAGCCTGCCCTGACAGTAGCAACATGATTGGTCTCCCTGAATGTTCATTGAATTAAAACAGATGATCAGACGATACCAACTGAATACCAATTGCACTAACAACATGTATGATGCATTTAACTCTCCCCTGTAAATGCTTATGTCCTGATGTGTTTGCCTTATAATCAACTAATTGCTACAGATACTGTGACATATATCATTTACCCTAACACTGCACACACTGTAGACTATTATGTTTGAATTCCAACCAAATATTGTATCTATTGTATATTGTAGAGTTAGTATTCCCATGTTACATACATAAAAGGTCAAAATACAAGGTCAGCAGAATCAAAAGCAGATCAATACTAAATGCTGCCCATTAGATTTAATCAGCCATAGTCAAATAACATTATCCAAACTACAAAATGAAATGGATGGCTGTACCTTTTCTGTAAAAGTGTGTTACTGCTTTATTCCACTAGCTGCGATGGATTCCAGCTGCAGCCAGTGGGGCTGATCACGCCTGTTCTAGAAAATGCTTGCGATTCCACCAGAAGCGCTGCGCCATGTTTAAGCGGCTCTCCACTCTGCTCTGCGGAGGATACGTGACTGTTCTATTTTAGATGGATGCCGTGATCAGCCACGTCAAGCAGCACAGCACTCAGAAACGGCGTGGAGAAGTCAGTTTTCAGTTTTCTAAATAAAACACCCCACGCAAATATTTCCAGATATTTTCATCTGACAGACTTACTAGTAGTTTGTCATTATTACCATATGGAGTGGAAAACTCCATAGCGGTTTTTCAGTTTTTTTTTTTTTTTTTAGATATCCTAGTAATGTAGCTATTATTCTCTAGTTTTCATTGTACAGCATATACATTTGAAAATTCTGATGAAACATTGGCCAGAGTCACAGTTCAAGCTCTAGTAAAACAAAAATCTGACTTATGAGGACCTTTTTCATCCACATATTTATAAAAAATAAAACATTTTTAACAACAGCACTTATATCTTTTGTGTTTAATATCATTCCCATGTCATTGTCATATCAAAAGCAGTACTTATCAGGTGTGTAGGAAGGCAGTGTCTACAGTATTGTTTGTCGGATGGAGCAGTGAGTGGAGTAAAAAGTCTCAAAGGACCAACGACATACAATACTTAGAGTAATATAGCAGAAGCTGATATCAAAACCAAACATTCTATCCATAGTAAAATCATAGACCAGAAAACAGAAATCTTTTGTTTTCCAGGCTTCTCTATATTTCCCAGAAATGTGACTTTTTAAGGGACTCACTGGCCTTGAATTGTATCTCTCTTCATGCCAAGCTCTCATCCCACTTGGGATGCAGGTTGAGTGTCAATGTAAAAGGGTTGTCCTGTAACCTGTGACCCGGTGGACAATTCACAGCATGATTAGGTCTGTACCCACATGTGTAATATGGGTTAGAGGTCTGTGGCTCAGTTTTTTAAAAGACTGCACCTGGTTGCTCCTGCTGCTGCAACGCCCTCTGGCCTTGACAGGAGCGGATTTCTGCAGAAGTAGACACATTTGACAGTTGAGAATGGAGGAATAATCTTGTGTGTATGGAAGACATAACCTTACATAACCTTAAAATAAAAAAAAAAAACGATCATAACTGGACCTGGCAAGCAGAGCAGAAAGGTAAGGTAAGGTAAGGTAAGGATGGAAAGAAGTTGAGATTTTATATGGCTTTCACTGTAGGTCATATTCCCCATTTTGATTCAAAGTAAATTAGATAGACTCTACTTGAGTGATTAAGCTTTGTACAATGATGACATAAACGCATTTACTCATTAGTGAAGCTATACACATTTTACACATGACATGATCTACTAAGTTTGTGTTCAACCTCATGCACATCTTTCTTATGTGAAGACCCAGCGAGAAGCTCAGTTCAGAACAAGAACTTTTCAAACCGACAGATGGAGAAAAAGCAAGAGAAACCTGGACCTCTTGGTGGTTAGTCTTTTGACCAAGTGAACTGTTTAAAAAAAAAAAAAGCTACCATGGAAGTAATGCTCATCAGAATTCATATTCTATTACATTTTTGTAATATATGCTTGCTTCAAATAAGTATATGTTGTTATTTTTCCTCAAATGTTAATTGAAGACTAGCTATATTACATTTGTCTCTATGACCCAATGAGAATCCTGGCCTGTAATATCACACAGGCACCAAGAACACATTTAAAAGAGATATCATTATCTGAAATCAAGGATGACTACATAATTTCTATCATTAGCAAAGTGAAAAGTTTTCTCTTTTCATATAGTTTGACAGCTGACCATTCCATCTCTGTGGGAGTGAATTGCTTCGCTCACTCACCTGTGAATCTATCTTTTAGAAAGATTCACCATCACTTCTCAAACTTCTATCTTACAAGGAAATGTAATATTCACCCAAAGTTGCAGCTGCAGAAAATATGATGCTTGTACTTTACTATTTCAATTTCAATGCCATAGCATTTTTACATCACCACATACAGCACAATAGGTTCTGCCTGATTTTACAACAACATCCCTGTTTCCTTTTGCATATACTGCGATCTGTTACTCCCACACTTATACCTATGTTTCATCTTTCTTTGACCTTCTTAGTTTTCTTTTTTCCTGCCTGTCTGTCTGTCCCCACTTACCCCTTGGTTTTCTGAACCTGTTTGAATCAATTGAACAAGGCTTCAGGCAATGAAAAGAACAAATCCGCCCTGTCAGAGGATTTCTCTCACTTTCAATTTCCTCCCTGTTGTTACAGGCAGTGCATCATCTATTTCAAGACAGCTATCTTGTGTTCCATTTTCCCCAAAATACAAACAACTCTCCAATCAAAAACTAAAATCTGAGCTATCTGCAATGGCGTCTATTGATTCAAAATTCAAAATGCCACAGTGGGCATTAATTGACAAAATTAAGTCAAACATAAAAGGAGACTTGTGAAAATACTGTCCTTATTTTTCTTTCACATTCACAGTTGATCTATAGTCTAACTCAGATATCAGTCAAATTCTTGAACAAGACAAGGAAACTTCAAATTATATAAAAGAAGAGAACACCCCGCCACTGGCTCTATGTGGCTTGTAATACTCATTGTAAAGAAAACTAAACTGTGAGATAGATAAAGCATTTGACAAGTTGAACTTCTGACTTGATAAAAGTGCTAGATGAAAAGTCAGGGGATCACTGAAGTTCACAAATAGGCCACATCAGTATGGAAATGCATTGTAATCCATTCAACATGACATTTGGCTTTCAACCAAAAATCTTAAGCTGCTAGTGGGTATAAAGGAAAAACAGAGAATCCCCAAATCTATTTAATCCATTTAGCCATTCATAATGGGCAACATGGAAATATTTCACTAGGTAACTGCTGGTGCCATTAGATGAACAGACAGGGGACTACCAAACTAATTAGGAATCATCATCAAAGCAGCATGGGTATCTGTACCAAATTTCATTACAATCAGTCCAACAGTTGAGACATAATATCAGCCTGAGCCTTGTGGTGGCACTAGAGGAAAAGTCAGAGAAACACCACCAACTATAAGGAAAGTAGGCTTCATCCTTTGGGAAGCCTGTCTGTACAAAATGGCAGTTCATCCAACAGTTGGTGAGATATTTCAGTCTGTGGTGGGTAAAATGACTGACATTGCCATCCCCAGCACGACAAAGCTGGTGTGGCTAAAATGTCATGAGCTACCCCATGCCTTACAGAGAGGAAAAACATTTTTGCTGTCCCATTGTTAAGTTTAATTTACGTCTTCCTAAAGTCAGAGTTATTTTCTTGTACACTGACTGCAAAAAACAGTCTCATCTAAAGCTTGGTAGCCTGTGTAGTATGTACAGTATGTACTGTTTACAATATGTAGTGTGACATTTGGACAGAGCTAAAGAGCTTACATCCAAAGTAGCAGCTCTGTGATGCTCTACTGTATTTAGGCACAAAGGTACTTTGAGGTAAATGCTAATGTTCAGATGCTAACATGCTCACAGTGACAATCAGGTCCAATGTATCATGTTCACTTTAGTTAAAAGTGTTCCCATGCTAACATTTGCTAATTAACACTTTAAAATATGGCTCATGCTAACGTAGAATGTCATAAGTTTGTGGGTGTTTTAGTAGTATTACCAAATATAAAAAAAATGACATTTCAGTCAAAACCACAAATGGTGAAGCCCAGTGCCAGTGTTACTGTACACAGTTTGTAAGATGGCAAGACAAAGGAAACAATCTTCCGCTGTAGCAAACCTGTCATGGGCATTAAGTGCGTTGTTAGTGGCAGATCAAGATTAAAACTGGTGAAGATTAAGCACCACACCAGCTGGACTGAAGTAACAAGTACATTTACATACTCTTTAAAAGGACGATTGCAAAGGATTTAGTGTCATCTAATGGTGTAGTTGAGACAGTTGGTACAGTGGCAGCCAAACATGCTAAACGGTTCCTATATAGTCTACTGTATATGTTTCTTTTTCATTCTGGACTACTGTAGAAACATGTTTAGTTCAACAAGTTCAACATGGCTCATTCTAAAGAGAGAAAAAACATCCCCGTTCTTATTTCCGGGTTATAATACACTAATAAAAACATCATTATGCATATTATATCCCATTTCTGCCATGCTCCATAAATAGAGCCTCCTAAATCTTACACACTGGACCTTTAATGTGCTGCAGCTGAGCAGCTAATTAACTATCTAGCCTGCAAACTGACATTAGCAGTTAACTTTTTCCCGGTGAATGTTTGTTTGGTGACTCGTTTAACAAGCTATGGAGCATGAAAATATCATGTTCATAAGTTGGATAAGGAGAAGGCGAATTTAGCAAAGGTTGTTGTTCAAAGTCTGTGGCTCTTGTGTTGTGTAGCTGGCTGCTGCTCAATGTGACCGTCTGTTGTGCCTATAATAGAACGCTGACACTACTACTTTATGTATGATTTAATTGGCTTGCTGAAAATGTCTTCTTACTGAAAACTCAACCTGAAAAACTATTTATGCATGACAACATGTCAAATACGCAATATTAGAACTTGTCTGAATAATAGGTAGATAATAGATTGTTCTCTAACATTTCACAATATAATCACACTGCTCTGCCAGGCCCTAATGCTGTTAGGGGAGTAGTATTTAACAAGATATTTATAGAACTCTCACCTATCACCATGACTTTAAAACAGAAAAACAAAAGTCTGGCATTCGTCACCTCTAATCAATTACACCTCACACTGCGCAGGTTACTTCCTGATTCTCATTGTTTGCTGCATTCAGTATTATAAACCACCAGATGCTCTGAGCCATTGTTAATGACCTGTGGATTTCTTGGTCTAGATCCTCGAGCATAGCTTTCCACATGAGTGATTTCTCTTAGCAGGTATCCTAGAGGTGTCCTCTTCTTCACGCATTGTCTTGAGACAGACCGATAATTGGTTCACCAAAAATGATCAGATTCACTCGTCAAGAGTCTGCGTCAGTGAAATTCCAACTTGCTTTCCGTCTGTGGCGCATATCAGTGCAGCCCATAGTCTCTCCTGCAGTTGCTATACAGCTGACAGTCTACCTTTTTATGCTTTCCTCTCACACAGCCAAGTTGAGGCCTAACTTAATTCCCCAGTTGGAAGTCTCCACGCAGTCTCAGCCTCAGCTTCCACATAGCTACAAGACAAGATCACATCATGATACACCGATGATTGCAATAATGAAACACTATTCCCATGAGGGGTTCACTGGTTCTCAAATTGTCCCTATTATGGGTGCCAATTCCCACTGATTCCCCAAACACATCCTGTCATTCTCCCCTACAAACTGTGTTCACAGCTTCTGTCCTGATGATGACTGAAAGAAAACATAGGCGACTCACAGAGCATAACTTGGATGTGATCTGACTTAAAGATACCCAATGGAGCTTTCTTGCAAACAAACATGTTTACATTTGGATTTTCCTCCCACAATGCTTTGTGTGTATCCATGAGGCCTAACAAATGTGTTGAATGCATTTCCTTCCAGATAACACACTTGGCAGAGCCAAGTTTTTGAACATATCGAAAGCTGCATTGTTTATGTCTGTGAATGCCAGCTGGCAGTCTTGACACATTTTCTTCACCAAGTATTTTGAGTTTCAGTGTGAAAGTTCATTTTTTACCTTGGAAATAAAAGTTTAAGAATATAATATTGAATTCTGATCTATTTATTAACTTTTTCTAGAGCTCTCAACTGCATCTTATGGTCTTCATCTGAGGATGTGGTGCCAATTTTAGCAACTTTCATTAATAAATTGTCAAGACTGATGATCAGTGGAATAGCAAAAGATTTGTATGAGTTTGTAATAGCTATGTTCTAAGAATTAAAAAAATAAAAATGTGAGTAGTGCAAAATCGGGTTGAAGCCCTCCATTACTCTCCTTACTGGTCAAATAGCCCTTAAATTACCAGAAGGTGTGTTCTGGGTCCCACTAAGCACCAACTAGATGGGGTGGCACGTTACTGCTGAATGCTATAGTAGCCATGCTAGCCTTGAATTTTGAAAAAATCACCAACAGTGTCACAAGCAAAGCATCCCTATATCACCCACATTATACCTCTTCATCGATGCTTCATGCACCATGACAAGGTACTATACTGAACTGGACTGCAGAGGTGTTTCTACTAATACTTTGGCCAACCGACTTACATAAATGCGAGGGCCATAACATTAGAAACACCAATGCACTCCATTTTACCACTAATGCAAACTACGACCTCAATAATAAACATGTCTCCTACCTATGACCATTTTTTTTTTTATGACCAAAACAATTAATTTTTATCTATCCAAACTGTTTTCTACAGGCTGAAAGGCTGTTCTTTATCAGGGTCTACATGTGCAGCATGTCCAATCAGAGGAATGTTGAAATAGTTAATGTAAGTATTTGATATACTGCATTTCATATTGCCATAACCATATCCAATAGACACACGATTGGACGGTTTCAGGATTTCAATACACCCTCTAGATATACTTAACAAGTGAGTTCCATGAAGACCGCCTCTCTCTCTCTCCGAGATGTGTTTGGAGTTTGTCTGTATCTCGAAGCCAATTACAACATAGATTGCTGGACAAGTCTGATAAAAAATTCTTTCCCTGAAAAAGGAAATCATAATTTCCACCCTCCGGCACATTCCTCTGATTTTCACTAACTTATTAAATACAGCCATGGGAACGTTTAACCCCAAGAACGAAGGCCGTGCACAGGTTTAGAGAACAGCAGCTTTTTTGGCTTTTTTTCATTTTTTTTTATGACCAGCAGATTTGCACATATAAACCACCAAGTGGTTTTGTTCAATGAAACTGTGTGTTTGTGATTCTGTGTTTCTGTATTAGCTAGCTGAGAATCATATGAGTGTATCCTTAATTAGATTTCTAACCAATAAATGCCTGCTGTGTGCACATGCACAAGTGTGTGTGTTTGTTGGGAAGAGAGGTTGAGCACTGTGGTATTATAATTGTAGCATTCAATTAACTTTGAGAAGAGTGGTCAGTCCCCTGTGTCAGTCGGAGCTCTGTTTCTATTAGACCACGGGGTTTAGGCAAAGCTCCAATGGGGATTAGACACAAGTTGAAGAGGAGTAAAGGAGCCTTTGCCTAAAATAATTCAGGGAGGTTGGCTGCTGCATGTCTAAATCCCCAATTTACTCCTCCTTATGTATAGCTACAGCATAAGTGTCTACAGGTTTGGTATTTGGCAGGATTTCACATTTTATTTTAATCAGATATTGATCCATCCCAATGAGATAGCATTACAATTATATATCAACACACTGCAATATGATATATACTGTATAAATGATACAGATATGTTATACCTGAGACAGTGTACCCACATATTGTAATATTACAATGTGCAAAACTAAATTACAGTGCAGTCAAGAAGTAGGAAGATGTTGACATATTTTTCATTGTTTTGGTGCATTGTATTTGAAATGACAAATGACTGTGAAGTTAAAGTGCTGACTTTCAGGGTGCTTACAGGTGAACAATGGGAGACTCATGGTACCCTAAATACATAGTTCTCCAATTTTAGGACAATGAACATTGATTCTACACATACAAAGTTTATGGCCAGGGGGTAGTTTTGACTGACTTCAATCTATTAATTAAACAAAAATGCACACATTCTGTTAAGCTGAATGATTTCAGACTCGAACACGAACCAAGAGACTGAATCGGTTTAACAGAGTTTATTGTATTCTCTAGGGTAAATGTGTAGGTGAGTGGATGATCCAGGGGAGATGGTAGTAGCAGGTGGTGAGGTATTCCTGAGGCACTGAGGAGTTAGGCAGAGTTTCGACAAGCAAAGCAACAAGACTAACACTAGAGCGGGACATGGTATATCTCTAGGGAGACTGAACGATCTGGTGGCATCTAGGAGGAAAAGCCGTTCTTTTATACTGCAGCAGCTGATTAGTGAACAGGTGGTGAGACAATCGGGCAGGTGAGAGGGAAATTGCAGGCCATGTCCAGGGACACACACAGATAGACAAGACAGACAAGAAACAAAAGGGGAAGAACAGTTGAGTTGGAAGCAACTCCACATGACTCATACAGTTTTCTTTCTTTCTTTTTTCAGTTTTGCATCATTGTAATTTAAATGCCGTTTTGTTTGGACTGCAAGTTGGACAATAATAAAGAAGTGATTTTCAGACACACCCCTGGGCTCTGAGAAATTGTGAAATTGTTTCACTTTATCTCTGAAAGTTCATATTCTAAACAACTAATCTATTAATTAAAAGAATATTGACAGATGAATCAGTAATGTAAATAATAATTCATTGCAGCCCTTTCTCGATCAAAATGCTCATGCACTTTATTCATTATTCATTGTGGAGGCACACAAACGACTGAACCAAGCAACAAGTGAAGATGGCTGCAGCACAGGCCTGGCAGAGCATCAAGAGGATAACTGCTGACGCAGACTGTAAAGGATTTACAAAGACAATCGCCAAATCCTAGTGAAAAGACCAAAACTAACAATGAATTAATCCTACTAACAAGTATTCATATCGCCAAAGCCTGATCTATCTTGTTCCTCTGTGCCATAGACCTTCATTGTTGTGCACAAACTATTAAAAAGAGCTTCAGTACAATGTTGCACTGGGTGACATTTTCCTTCATTACTGTCAGCTTACACTAATAATCTCCAACAAACACATGTACTCCTGACTGAATAATGCATGCTAAAAACTAAGGTATCCAGCTGTTTTAAAAATTAACTATGTATTCATGACCCATTTTTGCTGCTTTAAAAGCACTGAGATACAAATCAATGCATTGGTCCAATGGGTTTTTGTTTTTCATTGATATAAAAATATAGAATATAATCGTATCCTTTTACTTGTCCATTTATTTTTTGTGACTAATTTCTGAATTTCTAAATATAGAACTTACCTAAATATTTAAATTATTCCATATTATACGTGTCATATTCATAAAGAGCCCATGGATTCTCTGGAGACGTGGGAAGAGCTACATAATATTCATAACAGATGGCATGCCATTACTCTTTCAGAAAACATCAGAAATAAGATGATCCTAAGAGGCCTAAGTATTCAGAAAGCGCCTTCTGTTACGGACAGTGAGAGCTTCATAAGGGCTTGCAAGAGTGTATTCAACAGGTGTTCATCTGTCTTAATAATACTATACAATATGTCAACAAAGATGAGTGCATTCTACAAAAGAGTTGGAAAGAAAGAGACCTTTGATTGACAAACCATCAGAGTCCACCTATTCATCGAAACATAGAAGATAGAGGACTGTATTGACGGACTGACAAACTGTCTTGACAGACAATGTAAAGGATTTCGTAGACAGAACAAAGATGAATGCTTATTTTGATGAATGATTATAGCAGTGGTATGAACTAGAATGCACTCCAATATAAAGAAAGATTGGTTATTTATTTTCAATTTATCATGCATTTTTGGACAATGGGCAAGAACCTATGGTCATGTACTGTAGGACATTAGCTGTCATCACTTTGAGTCAAAAAGAATGAATATCAGCAGAAATCTCAAGGATAGAGATTTGGTTCTGATATTCTTTGACCTGCAGAGATTCTAAGAAATCTTATGAAGCAATGCTAAAAAAAAAATGCAATCAAATGGCAATTTAGTCAGCATCCCAAAATAAACTAGGATGCTGTAGTATCAGTATTGGACATGCAGGGCTCCATGGTCAAGTTGCTGAGAGACATTTTACACTTTATGAGTCACAATTTGGTAGGGTTAGGGCATAATAATTACTTGGTTTGGGTAAAAATGAGTACATAACCATAGACCGTATAAAACATAGTATCCATGATGGGTATAGGGATCTGTAAAGCCATTGTGAAGTACAAAGTGTGGTGGCTCTGGCCGCCACCATCTTGGCAGTCCTGCCTCTGCCACCTCCTGGCTAATCCGAAAATGGTCAAAGATGTGGATCATAGGTGGAGCTGAGGCGGGTTGAGTGATCTCTGGTTGCTCAAACAAGTCACCTGTAATGGCTCCCACCTGTCACAGCAGCTACACTGTAAATGATGCATAACTTTAAGCTTTTGAAGTAATTCTGCCTTTATAGAGAAATTAGCTATAGAGACCAAAACTGATTTTTGTTTTTGCACCAGGCTGTAAAAATGTTTATTTCTGCTGTGAAGTTGGACATTTTAATATGGGGGCTTTAGGAGATTGACTCATTCTGTAGCCAGCCTCAAGTGGCTGTTCAAGGAACTGCAGTTTTTGGCACTTATGCACTGGCTTCATTTTACAGCCACAGAGGTGGCACTATGTAACTCAAGTAATGTGAGTAATGCAATATCGGTAAGAATACAAAAATGTTAAGTGAATGTTGATTCTTGGTTTCACATGGGACACCAGCAGCAGTCTCCAGGCTCAAGCTCATGTATTGCCACCACATTGTCATAAACTGTAAAGAACATTTTATGACACTGTGGTGGCATCTGCAATATTCTATTAAGTGGTCTACTAGGGAGGTGTAAGCACTGAGAGGGACAAAAAAAAAAAAAAAAAAGATAATAAACCGGTTAAGAGGGTCAGCTATATCCTGGACTGCCCTCTAGACTCAACAGAAGAAGTAGGGAAGGGCGATGTTAGCCAGGCTGACATTGGTTCCACTAACCCCCTGCATGAGTCTGTGGAGGCTTTTAGTAGCTCCTTTGGCAACAGACTGCTACACCCACCGTGTGAGAAGTAACACTACTAAAGATTCTTCATTTCAACAGCAGTCAGACTCTTTAATTACCAATAAAATATCTCTCCATATATGTGTATATATATATATATATATATATATATATATTAATGAAGTCTATTTTATCTTAAGAATAAATTAATGATACAATTTTGAACTCTGGACATTAGAAATAAACAATATATATTGCCCAGCACATACAAATATTAAACTGACAACAGCACATTATCACAGTTGCTCGCATCTGTTGGCTGGGTTTTATAGCATGTGTACTTTCATGTATACTTATCTCAGAATAATATCATCTTAAATCTGCAGAACTCAATTGGATTTAAATTATGTGGTGCTTCTGGTAGTGCTTTATTTTTTAAACTTGTTTCTCGGTTTGCCTCCTGGGGAGATGTTTAGTTGTATGTATTTACAGTATGCTGCCTTTCCTTGCTCCCTGTTGTTTAAGGCAATCTTAATATATTTATAGGGGTTGAATTCTAAATTGTGGCAGGTCTATATTGAACACAGAAACTGGAATTTTAGAAGTTAATTTTAATCAAGGACAAACTGTTTTACTCTAGAAATATGTCTTTTGTCTTATTATTGAAATATCAAAGGCCAATCAAGGAATTTCATTATCCCATTTGGTGACTAAACTTTAGCCCAGCAGACAGCAAATTCACGTGGTGCAAAGCACTACCTTCCATCCACTTGAGTATTAGACAGAATAAATCACTAATAGCTGAGCAATTTCACTTTGTACTTTGGAGGCTGCTGCATGAAGCCGCACAGATTGTAAAAATCAATTCTCTCGCAGCGGGATCCCATATTTACTGTGATGTTTACAGATGAAGGGATGGAAAAACAGAGCACCAGGTCTGAATTGGAAATGAAGATGAATAGAGCTGTCTGGCGTTAGAGCTGCAGGAGACTGGCAACTTTAGCTAAGTGTATGTAACCCCAACTACTCTGGCTTATGGAGTGTTACAGAAATAAGGCATTTGAGTAGCTACTCTCATATGGATACATACTTTGACCGGTGCTGACACACACCAGACTGCTGTAGGGAACTAAAAAAGAGCAAACTGTTTTCAGATAGACAAGAACACAGATTCATTCCACATGTCCTGAGGTCAAAACTTTTTCTGGAGGTTTTCCATGGAGGAAAAAAAAAATCTCCTGCTTGCAGTCCCAAAGACGGACGAATCATCAAATCACTGAGAAAATTGTCCGTTTGATCTTTACTAATGGCCTAAACACCACACAGAATCTGAATACATAAATGTTGATATGTTTGCCTTCAGGCTTTGCTTCAAACTTCAAGCAAACACCTTGCTGAGGAGACGAATGCATGTGTGGTCTCAAAAACCCTCCTTCCTCCTCAACACATTCCTTTTCCTTGTGCCGTTATCCCTACCAATACCAAGATCTGTACTTAATAGTGCATTTTTTTAATTGTGACTCATAAATCATTGGTCTCTTAAAAATGATTACGCTTGAACTAACTCTAGCAAAGCAATGAGGTTTACCAGCTTTACTTGTTTCTCAAGGGTTACGCACCAAAGACAGGCATTATCATTACAAACAGCAAGGCTCCTAAATCATGTTTTCATAATGGACAGATAATAGAGTACACAGGAATCAACCTTTTTTTTTTTTTTTTTTTTATTATATTCCTGAGGTTATTATAGCAAGAGTCTATTGTTGGAACATAAAATGGACTGAGAGAAACACAACACTGTCAGGTTTGTCAAGAGAGTGCTGGAGCTGACAGTTCAATCAAATTGCGGGTAATAGTTCATTTTATCTGTCTTCGCATTCCTAGGGCGGTATCATGACCAGACACCTGCAACCCAGAGAAAATGCGAGCACAGTGAGAGGGTGTGCAACTTCAAACGGGGCCTGGATTTGAGTCAAAGATTTCAATCGGCACTGGCATTATCCCAGCCTCCAGGCATGTATCCATGGAACTGTTCTGTCTATCTCCGGACAGACTTTGGTTTCTGCAGCACAAGATGCCTCTTTGAGTCTGTAGGATTTACTGTCAGGAATATTTGAACTTGATTTCAATAAGGACATTCACATCAAAGTTTTAACCATTTATTGCAGCAAAGTGCATTTTACTTAGGCGGTGTGACTTGTGATGTTCTGGAAAAAATCATGACACAGACTGAGCTCACAACCTCCCCTCACAGGTTTTGAGATTAAACAAATTCACATTGAAGAAACATACAAATTCCATGTGCAATTAAATACTAACACAGAAGAAGTGCTGGTTACATTTATAAAGGCAGTGTAGCAGCAAGAGTGAAGAGCTTAGTTGACTTGACTTCTTAAACAAAATCAAAAAAAGGGAAAGAAAACAAAAATATCTCTCCATGTGTGCAATCATCAAATCAACTATACCTGGCCCAGTCCCCAGGTACTGAACACGAGTACCTCAGCCAAAAAGAAGTTATAATTATAATACCAAGAGGTTTGTTGGCAAGCTTGAGAAGACCCAACAATCACCTGTCTGGTTGTTCAAACTTAAATAAGGTAGTCCTTCAAATTACATCCTGCGGATTGGAGGGCCAGACCAGGTGCAGATCCAACAGGGATCTTCCAGCTCTCCAGGAAGGGATGATAATATTAGCCACGCCTCACCAGCGAGTAAAATATAGTGTTATCTCATGGTGTAATTGCTAATTGCAACAGCTCGCCACGGGGGACATGCTCTATTTACCATTTGTTTGCTCTGGGCTACTTTAGAAAAATGGTTCAGTATGGTGGGCTGTAGATATAAAAGGCTCATTGTGATTTAATGATTATGCATTAAATGTATATTTATATTTAATTTTTGCCTTATTCTGTAAAGAAAGCCCCCTATATTTTATACAGTGAATGTATGAATTTAAAATGAGTGTAGAAATACAAGTTTGGTGCAGATGAGGCACACAGGAACATTTTCCACAACTAAACCAAATCTTCAAACCAAAGATTAAGAATGGGATATTGTGTGTAGATTATTAGAATGCACACAAATGAATAACACTGCCTGCAGAATATTTTATAATGGTAATAATGCATCCCTAATGAGAAACCTTGTCTGTGTTTATTCTACAAAAACTAGAACTGCAGCCCGCAACTTTTTCTTTTGTGCATGAATTCACAGAGGTAAAGTGTGTGAGGCAGGATCTAATTTTGTTTTGGCAAGTTATTAATATCTGTTGTCAGTTACACATCGGTAAGCAGCAATATTATTTTTTTCAATTTATTACCGTAGAGGCAAAATGACCCCTTTGTTTATTATTTTCTGGCTTCATAGATCAATTTATAGCTTGGGTTAAATTGTTGTATGTCATTTCAATAATCAAATTAATTCAAATTTGTTCTATTTATTTAATATGTTTTTTTTAACTTTATGGCTTTCACCATCATTTATCATTTGCACTAACACCGTTTGTGGGGCGCTTGTGGGACGTCAAATCCGCAGACCACAGCACAGCTGGAGTGTGTCACAGCTGTGTCAGGTGGGACTGAGCCATTATGGTGCTAAATAAGCAATAAATGCTGCAAATGAATGAAATGTTTTTTTTTTTGTTTGTTTGTTTGTTTTTTATATATATATACAGTACAGACCAAAAGTTTGGACACACTTTCTCATTTAAGAGAATGGGAAAGTGTGTCCAAACTTTTGGTCTGTACTGTATATATATTTCTTTAGACTATGTGAGTCAAAATAAAGAAATTCTGCTCAATGTAAAGTCTTACAAAGTGATTTCTGCATCCGAAGCCTCTTTACACAACATCTGAACGGTAAAAAATATTTTTTTTTATTTGGGCTTGACAGGGTTAAATTTTCATGTGTGGATTAGAGACCAAATGCAAGTTTGGTCAGAGTTTGACTCAAGGAAATGATATGCAATCCATTACAGGAAGCAAGCTAAACTTCACAAGCTAAACTTCACTTAGAATCACCCAGGTACCTGCTGGGTCAGACTTCAAATCTAAAAAAGAGCTGATGGGGCGCAAGGACTTGGTGACTGTGTGATAAAATAAGAGACTTGGGGAATAATATTCTGAAATCTAAATGCAAATTGGAAAACCTCCACCACACAAATGTACATTAGTGCTGTTGGTTAGTTTGCACGCATGTGTGTACTCCATGTGTACTAATTCAGTAGGGAGTATTCCGCGATATGTATTTAGCAAGCCTCTGAGGGCTGGCTGTAGCGTCCTGATAAGGACTGTTAGGTGTAGTGCAGATGTGTACTGGGCTTCAGTGTGTAGTGTATTGTGTAGTTACCGGTTTGGTATTGGTGTTTTCCCCTGCGTCACCTGTCACAGTGTTATCTGAGGGGACCCAGGGAGCTCCTTAGGGGTGGGTCTCAGTAATGACAGACAATTACTTATCACAGACCAGCAGTTGGATAGAAACCCCTCTGTTTCAAAAGCTGTCATAGAGATGGTTAAGTCAAAATTGGTGGTTCTTCTTCATCCACAGAAAAGTGATTTCTTGTTTTTGAAGCCAAGTCTATATGGAGTAAAGGCCTGTCTGGATCCACCAGAATTTCTGACAACAAAAAGAATTCAGTGAATTGAATACGATCGGTTGAAATTTGCTCACAGCAGTTAAGTAAATCTGCCCAAAGGGTTCGCATTGATAAATAAGTGTTATGGCGGGACCCCAACAAGAGTAAGAACCCTGTCACGGTTACACCACAACGTAATGATATTAAAAGGAAAAGAAACACAGAGCTGGCTGGTGGACAGAGTGAGGGGCGCAGCTGTGCTCACCGGTCGGATGACGGATCCCGATGCTCGGCCTTGGCGATAGCGTCTTTGGATGCGATCCGGAGAGCCCGTGCTCCGCTCTCCTGAGCGGACCAGCCCACGCGTGTTGAAGTTCAGGGTGGGAGAGAGAGTGAGTACTGGTGGAACTGGTGATGACCATGCGGCAGGTGACCTCCAAAAGGAAAAAAACTACCCGACCGTCTTCCCAGAGAAGACGCTTCGGAGAAGCTATGCAGTTGACAGCCACCAGAAACGTGCGGAGCTAGGACGTCTAGCCGGTGCGTGTGGCGGTTCAGTCTCATTCCACGCTGGCGTCTTCCAGGTGTACTGCATAAGCAATTCCAGCCTCGCGCCAAACCGACGGGACCGGAGGTGACGTCACCGTAACCATGGTGACAGCTGCGCATCACATGTCAACCAACCAGCTCCAAACAAAACAAAAGAAAGGAAAGAGAGACCTAACCCATCGGTAACATAAGCAACACATCTTAATAGTTTTGACCATAATGATCTTTACAGATGGGGAAGACCTGCATACCCACTCTGATCCGTGCACTGTGCTCATGTGAGAGGCAGAGAAAATGAGACAGATATGAATATGTGAAAGTGTTAAGTCAATAGACTCAAAAGAAAAAAACATTAAGTTAGTTGACTGAGGTGATAGATTGATTAGTTTAATCATAGAAGCGATCCTGTCTTTGATGCCAACCACAAACTGTTACAGTTGATAACTAAAGTTAGCTAAATTTGCATCGTCATTCGTCGAACTCTTAACTTTAACGTCCGTCATAACTTAGCCTAGCTTAAATTAAAATGTTGACACATCCGGCCCCGATACACTGTTCATGTCCCCATTGGATCACTCATTACTATGCGTAGCAGAAAATTCAAGACAATTCAATTTAAGTAGCGGGAGGTTGTGTGTGTGAGACAATCACGACTGCAACAGTTTTACGGGATTGCGCCTGCTTGTCTTTCCACCTCTCAGATTGTTCAAGCATCCCTACTTGCCTGCTCATTTTTATTGAAAATGAATTATGAGGTGTGTCAATTTCTCCCCGTCTGAAAAGACCATAATATATAATTTTAGATAATGCGTAAGGCCATGTATCATGCATCAAAGAGTTTGAAATTAAAACTCTTTTCATTCAAAGTCCTTTATGAGTTGCCTCTCATTCGCCCACCAACAGCAGCCTGACCATATGGAGTAAAATGTTTCTGTGTATTGACATGTGAACTGAGTGAAACGAGCACTGAACGGTCAACCCTGCTATTAGTGGATGACTCACTCTACCTCCTGAGCTGCAGCTGCTCTTATTGGTTACCAACACTAGCCTCAAGCTCCTGATGCTGGCCTTACCTAGAGTTCCTTACTAGCACAGTTAAAAAGTTCCTTGTGGCATTGTCTTGTAAACTAACAAACGTTTTGTTTACATCCAGCATTACTCAGCAAAGTGCATTGTGTGTATCCTTGAGCTCTAATTAATGTGTTGAATGCATTTTCTTCCTCATTAAATATTTAAAATGTTTAGTTACAAGCATGAGTTTTATTCATCTTTATCCATGTTTACTTGCAATCGTCCCTCTTTTGCTTTGCCACCTGTAGATCAGCTGGAAGCCATTGCTAGGAACTGTGTCTAACTGTGTTAAAAAAATAGGCTTTTTAATTATTTTATTTTTTCCACACAAGCACCTGGTTCTGCACAGCTGCAAAGCACAATAGGGTGCACAATGCCAAAGAGGCATCTTCTGTGAGCGATGATACACAAACTAGAGAATGAATAAGTGATTCCTTTAACAAGATAAATTGAAAACAATGTGAAGGCTAAATAAAACATTCAAAGACAAACTGGGTTCTATCTGTCCTGCATATTGACTGCAGAACTGGCAGCACTCAATGTAACAGTTCCAATAACTCTGTAAAGGTATGAAAATCTGTAGCTTGTGAAATATACACAACTGTAAATGAGAAACTGAGAGACAAATATACAAAACAGTCAGCTGCTGCTGGACAGATATGTTTTCTTATTCAAGCTTCCAAAAGCTGGTCAGAAAAGAATAAACCTTTCAGCCATTAGACTGGTTAATGGACTAAGCATATCCTCACAAAGAAGTTTTTTGAGACATTTTGTAATTTCTTGTGCTTGTGAGCTCAAAAGGTACAAAAGATTAAGCCATGGCATGTTACCAACACCAACGGGGCATGGGATAACCTTGCCAAGGAGTAGTGTCCAGGAGTAATTGCTGGATGTGACACAGATGCACCTTGTTACTGAGACCTGCACAGCCACACACACTGAACAGAAAACACAATAGCAAACACAAGCATAACCATGACACTTACTAGTCCAACCGGATGAAGCCCAGCTCAGTTTCTGTCTTTCAGCCTTGTATTTCATGAAGCTCTTGCCAATAACTAAAAGCCAGTCCCAGATTTACTCCTGTCCAGCAGCCTCTTATTCAGCCACTCTCTTCTTTTCCCTTCTTAGCTTCCTCCTTCAACATCCTCTTTCAGCTTTTTGCCACTGACATTATGTGCATAGAAGATGCTAAGCGCAGTTACATTGCCTAGCTTCCGTTTGGAATGACACCAGCTCCGTCAGCATTTGCCCGAGGCTGGAAAACTCTTCCCCCTGGTCCAATATGCCTCTGGTACAAAAACTAACACTCCGCCTGGTGCTTTCAGTTCATAGTCCGGGCAGCTCGTCTAACAAACTGAGCTAACATTAACTAACAGCAACTATAGTTTGCAGCAGTTTACTTCACTGTCCATCAGGATACTCTGTCAAGACCCAAGAGGTGGGGATGGCTGGGGGACATCAGAGGGACACCAGAAAACATTTTCTCCATGAAATATGATGATTTTCACCAAATCAGTGAAATAGCTGGTTGTGCGTGACTTAGTGCTGTAAAGCATGATGTACTTTTTACCTTTTAAGCTTTAATATTTACATGCGCTTCTGCACATAGCCTAATAATACCGTTTATTTTTTTATGTTCCTTTCTGTAAAGGTAAATCATGGTAACATATTCACTCTGATTGTCTAAGATTTTAAGTTCTTTAAATGTAGTATCTGATATCACATCTCTTACTCCATGCCCAAGTGCTCCTGGCAAGAGCCTTGGTGGGAAGCAAAATTACCATGGTAACAGCTCTCAAAGCAGCCGTTATGTAGTTATATGTGTCCATGAAGAACACTCAATTTGCTTGCATTCACTTGTAGAGCGCCAGGAAAAAAAAAGAAAAAAAAAAAGAAAAAACGTAAAAGTGATACTGGCAGTGAGCTGTTGGCCTGCTCCCATGGTGAACATGCTTGCATGCTTAAGTTTCCCTGTGGGACAGCGTTACAATAGAGGGGCATCAACATTTCATCACAAACAAATCTATCAGGGGGTATTTCAATTGTCCAAGTGAAATGGTAAGTACGAACGAGTGCTTTCGCTCCACTTTTATTTTACGACATCATCTTGGCTTCTTTCCTGGAATGTTAGTGTGGTCCTTGGATAACGGAGCCATCATTATCATACAAGAGGGCCCTTCTCGTGGGAGTACGCTGTCGGACAAATTGGATAAAGTGGTGGAAAGGAAACATTAATTTGTACTTGGACCACAAGAAGGAGAAAAAAAAAAAATCTCTGCCTGGCGCTCCACTCCAGACCTTGCATTTGCACTTGTCACACTCTTCCTTTACACCCTCCCCTACCTGTATTGTGAGATGAGGAAAATATTTGTGGAATGATTCTTGTGCATGAATGTGGTAATGTGAGTCCAGCGTTTGACGCTATAATTTGAGGAGTTTTTTTTTTTTTTTTTTTACTGTGATGTGGCAGTCAGTGTACGCACATTGTAGATGGACCTCACAGATGCAGCTTTGCCAGAAACAATACACTGTTACAAACCTGCTTAATGAGAACAACTCAACCTCATCAATCACAATTTTGAAACCAAACTTATGTGGGGCAAACAAATGAAGGAGGTCCAAATTATGCTGAGTGCTAACAAAGATCGTGTTGAGAGAAAAGTTTGACAGTGAAGAACGCACGATACCAGATCAGATTGATGAATGAAATTCAACATGTCTTCCAATCTAAAACACAATTAGGTTGTTTGTCACTCTCTTCAAAAACAACTCAAATGTTCTGCCGACAGGACAACATTATTCATTAGGGCCTTCAGAAATACATATCACTGTTACAAAAATTATGTTATTTTGATCAGACACAACGATGTTAAGGTTTGGTCAGGTACTTAGTTAAAGGTACCGTGTCAAGTTTTTAACAATTATTAGTGGTATTGATTGCTGGTTTTGCTTGTATCACACAATATACAATCCTGCCATTGGTTTTTGATAATTCTGTTGATCTACAGGTGGCAGCAAGGCCTAGACGGCATAGAAGTGAGGCAATACACCATCAAAGGCAGTGAAGAAGAAGACTCCTGACATCTGAACATACATGTAAAGAAAGTACATTTTAAAATATGCAAAACTTTGCAATACTTTTAGAAGAAAGCTAATGCATTTGACATGCATTTCGTGAGGCTTCAAGGATACATAATCACCAAAATGATCAACACTGAATGTGAACATAACTTTGTTTGTTTAGGAAAACTCCACAGGGAAACTTTAAGGATTAGGGAAGATTAAAGAAAGATTATGGTCATAGTTAAAATAAAACTAAAATTGGCTTTGGGTAGGAGACGGGATGCAAAATGTGATCCCTGGAGTCAAAGTCGCCTTTGAACAATGACACATTTTCTGCCTTTGCTTGTTACAGACAATCTTGTCATTATTCACCTGGCCACAAGGGGTCCGGACAATGTAAAACTTTTGAAGTGTTTGACCAAATGACCACTGTTGTTGTTTTGCTGGCAAGATTGAAGAATTTCCTCCTCATATGCTAATCAAAGAAGACAGAGCAGCAGGACCTGCCAGCCCTTTTGACCCCATGGATTTCACAGTTCTTATGTGAACAGCTTCAGTGGAAGCCTGATGATTGAACAGGCTTTGTGAATCTCTTTAAAGCCCTCTCCAGGCCAGGTAGGTCAGTGCTTGAGAGCAGAGTACAGCAGCGGAAGGAGGAAAAAGCTTGGTTTGCCTGACAAAAAAGAGTTTCCTTACAAGGGTACCCAAGTCTTTTGCTATCCAGATTGCTTCACCTATGTGAGGAAGAAAAGGGCGGAATTTGAGAATCAAAGGAGATATCACATCCACTGGGATCTAAGGCTGACCTGTTTTATCCTGCCAACCTCTCGGTCGCCTATAATGACAAAATTCATTCCTTTACCTCTCCAGCAGCAGCAGCAGCAGAGAAATGAGTCAAAGAACTTCTGAAGACATGCCCAGCTTCTCCGGCTTCTCAAGCCTCTCAGAGTAATGACCCAGAAAAAGGAGTTTGTGACAAAGGAATAAGTCTAACAAGGTCACTAGGTAAGTTATTGAATATTTCATTTCTCAAATCTTTAGTGTAGCTCATCTCAACCCTAATAACTTATCCCTCAAGTAACCTAGTATTTCTTTGAAAAGGACTGTAACAATAGGCATGCAGGGTGAAGCGGTGCATGTGCATTGTAAATTTAATAGGAGGAGAAAGATGATTCTGCCTCCATCAGTTGAAATGACCTACAGTAACATGCTGCACTGAAAATGAATTACACTGACCGCAGCCATGTGGCCGTTGAAGCAAAATGAGTTTGTAAAGTACAGAAACATTTGCTTCAAGCAGCCACTCAACATTTTCATTTGTTGTTAAAGGAAATTTGTTTTCCTCAGCCCTGTAGAGAGATATTTAAACACAGCTTATTCAATCCATTTTTTATTTTTTTTCATTTTTTTGGGGTTGTTGAACAAGGATCACAAGAAGAGCAGCCTTCCTTTTAGCATAGCAATCTCTATTAGCATACCTTTGAGGAGCAATTATTTTCTACTTTTCACACGGGGAACAAAACACTTAACAGATCTGATTAAATCATTTGAGCTCGTTGGAAAAGAACATGCACAGCAGCAGAGGATGTAATACAAACATAACACATAACAGGTGTGTTCTACAGCTTTAGCAAGACAACACAGATTGGAAAAGTCTGAAAAAAATCTTCTTGGCTGATCAACTGATTAAGTAACTGAACAACACCAGAAGCAATATATCTCAGCTTTAATATATTTATTCCTCTTTCATCCATTACACCCACTCCTGTGCACTGTGTGAGGCGCAGTGGCAGAGGGGCTGCCTCTCTCTTCCCTTTGACACTCTTCCATTTTTCACACCAGGAGGATCCCTCCATTTCAGTGAATGTGATGGAGATGGCCGCAGGTTGATTGAGGACACAGCGGGGCCCTCTAGGTTAAAGTGCCATGATCAATCATGGGATTAAAGATCAAAGAGCCGAGCTGAATTCTGACAGTGAAATAAGAATCACTGCTGCCTGAGCAAACACAATGACAACAAGGAAATCACACAATATTTTGGATTGTTTGCATGCACAGCACATATAGACTACACCCAGATTACAGGTAGAATATGAATCCAGTGTGGTGTGTAAAGATTACAGCATTAGCATTTCTGACATTCTGCACTGTAGGTACTAAATCATTTTAGGCATTATGTAAATTAATACTTGGCACATGTCTTGCATGTCTTTCTAAAAACAATCTCTTGTGCTATTGTTTGGCATGCGGCTCCACTGGAGGGATTGCACACTATTCTTCCAAAAGATTTATCCTCATTTGGTATTTTGATGAGGCAGGTGCAGAGCGCTGTTTTACACGTCTAAAATCTCCCATTGGCTTTATGGAGATATGGTGACTGCGACAGCTATGATTTATATAACTGTAGTTTTTTACTAGTTTTTATTATAATAAAAGGCTAGAGTTCAATGCTTTAGTCACACATCATTGCTTTCATTCAGTTCATGGCTTCATTTTCATTAATGCGTCACTGTGGCTTTGTGGTTAAACACCTTGTCTACACCTGACATGTTCCAGCCACGTTTTTCAATCATGTATCACACGTGCCTGATACACTTTAGTTCTAATCAATACAGCTGCCGGCTGCATAACCACTCGTCTTACACTTAAGTTGTATGTGCATAAGCGCTGCTGTTGTTGTCCAGCTGCCCTATATGGATGACGGCCACAAAGTGTAGCCTTCACTCTCTTCCTCCAGTTTCAACCCTAAAATATGGGGAAAATACAAAAAAAGAGAGAAAAATTGAATGGATAACTTTATAAACTTACCTTTGCTGCATTCAGTAATAATGTCAGATCCTAACGCCTGAGGTAATTGTTTAAAGATACAGAGAAATGACATAACAAAACAGTCTATGCTTTGAATAATAATTTGTGTCAGATCTGGATTTTTCACTAAAAAGAGACTTCGCCACATAAATATGACATAAACATGATTTATTAAAAGAAAAAGTTTTGGCAAAGTCTGAGACTCTGTGGACGGCATGGCGGAGGCGGGTTCAGATCCTGGCAGAGTGCTCTGCAGGAGGGCATCTGAGACTGATCCAGCAAGGAGTCTTGATCCCTCTGTTAGTACTGTAGGTGGACTCGGGGCGGTGGGGGATGTCCTGTGAGACGAGCAAAGAGGGAGAATGAGGAAAAGGACTGTTTAACGGGAAGAGGTGCAATAGAAAGTCTGAACACGAGCAGTGGTTTCAATTAATGAGAAGTGGGAGGTGGAGAGAAGAGAGGCTGGATGAGAGAGAAAGGTGTGCAAGAACCTGACTTCTTGTCAAACTCTGCACACACATTTTCTACAGTAATATTTATTGTGTTCTGATATGATTTTTTCTCCTTTCTTCTTCTTTTAGACTTAATATCTTGACTCGTCCGCCCACAGTTTTCTCATGACACATGCAAACATGTGGCTGACTGAGGACACGTGGTCTTCAGTTTTTTTGTGTGCAGGCGGTATGCACAGTGATGTTATATGAATGAGTAGAGGAGAAGCTGTCAGCAGTATATATACTGTATAGAGTGTGTTTTGGCCACTAATGCAGGAGTCAGTGGAATATACGATTTGGTCAGGGGTGAAGTGAGTAAAGTAGATGAAGTGGGTACACATGAGATACCTTTTCTAGATTATTGACTTTTGACTTCCTTTATTTGGAAGAAAATTGATTTTGAACACCAGTCCACTGCTACTCTAAGTACACCTGCTGGATCATATAAGCTCATTGCTGCCAAAGAATTTGGAGAGGTACAGCTTGTCAGTGAAGCAAAGACCCAACAAATTTGTACTCCTGTCAACTCATCACATGTACTATTAAAACCATCAGCTCTGAAATAAAATCATTAATGAAGCCAATAATGGGGGCACAGAAATAAAAAAAATAAAAAATCTCTGGTAGTGTTGTTTTTGGCGCACTGTTTTAATTTTAGTCTTAGTCTAGTCTTTGTGTCAAGCTGTCATTTTAGTTTTTATTAGTTTTAGTCACGTTCATATTCTTTTTAGTCTAGTCAAGTTTCAATCATATCAGAATTATCCGTGCCTATTTTTGTCTAGTTTTAGTCGGCGAAAACTGATGACATTTTAGTCTAGTTTTAGTCAATGCCTTTTTTAGTAATGCAATTCTATTTAACCCAGTCAATATAGTATAAGTACCTACAGTAGTAGTATAGATGAAACCAAAATTTTCTTTTAGCCAAACCCATTTCACAATTCAAACAAGGTTGTCTTATTATTATATTATTGTTACCTTATAGACTCAAGAATACATCCATTCCAGACATGGAAGACGCTCTGATTTGAATTTACAACATATTTATTTTACCAACCAAACATGTTAGAAGTACACACACATAAATTTAAATAAAATGAATAAATAAAATAGCATCACATGACAATGCCAGAAAAAAATTAATACATTCATTCATCCATTTCCGTTTTCTTTTCCACTTCTATGTAATGAAAGTGTGTCCAAATGTCGTTTCTTCTTTTTCTCCCAATGACGAACCCCGGCTGGCCGGCCATCGGCCCCTTTCTCTGTATCGTTAATGCGAAACCACTGCACCGACTGTGCAGTGCGACCTGATGCAGCCCCTGAAGTGAGACACAGGAAACAGAAATACTGCAAAATAATAATAACAACAAGACGAAATAACATTATAACATTTCGTCTCTCAACGAAAATGAAGAGACATTTTAGCAGTTTTATTTTGTAAACCACATTTAGTCTCGTTTTTATTCGTCAACAATATTGCATTATATATTTAATTATAGTTATCGTCACATGACCAGCATTTACGTTGCGTCTCATTTTCGTCACGAGATAAAGGTTCGTTGACGGCGATATTTAGTCATAATTTTCGTTGACGAAAGCAACACTATTCTCTGGTGACACAAGGAATGCAAAAGCAGCAGATGTCTATTGCATAAGTGTATTAAAGATGCGTCACTTAGAAGACAACTTGATCTGTAACCTCAGTGTTGCTTGCTTAAAATAAAGTCTTGACCACTGAGTGGAAAGTGCATGTAAATTGAAATTCTTTAATGATGATAATTTAAGGTGCTCACATCCAAAGAGTTTTCATTTGGCTCCATGAGTCCATTGCATTTTGCAAAACAATCATAACCCTCGCTGATTTGGTTGTACGCCATTAACTTTTCACAGCACGCAGGCTGTGCAACTAGAAGAGACTATGGCTCTCAAATTTGTATATCATTTGGAAGAGCCAAGAAAGCAACAGCATTCATGTTGCCAATTTTAGAGCTGGTGTTGATACCAGACACGTGTTCAAAAAAGCTTGACATGTACAATTAGTTTGCTCATAAATCTGTGAATATAGAGAAAGAAAACTTAAGTTGGTGGAACTACGTTCATAATCTGTCTCAAAGGGGTTTGGACCGTGAATCCCCGTATCCATATCCCCGTATGTGAAGTAGGAGCAGCAATCGCTGAGCTTCTTTGCCAGTAAAATTTCTCGTACAGCTCTATACAGTGAGCGAAGTCAAGTCAGGTAAATCACAAACACCTGTCTTCACTGGCTGTAAATAACAAATCCAGTCTTGCTCCATTTTTTTTCAGATGCATTGCTGTCAAAGAATACAAATACATTGAGGCAGTTATCACAACTTGGAAGTACAAAAGTTCAAAGGAGAACATGGATATCTGTACCACATTTCAGTGCATTCTGTAGTTGTTGGGACATCACAGATGTCTAACCAGAGAAAATGGGAGGGGGATCAAGTCTTTAATTCATCCACTGACCACCATGGGCCTGTACCAAATTTCATGGCAATCATTTCAATAACTGTTGAGATATTTCAGGCTGGGCCAAAGTGGTGGACTGACTGAAATGCTCATTACTAGGTAAGTTACAGTAATCAAACAGCCCTCTATCCCAGTAAAAAGGCTACAGTTTAATACTTTAGTCAGGCAAAAATGCGTGTAATTTGAAGTCACAGTGTCTAATATGCTTTTTGTTTTAAGCCCACATGATTGGGGATTTGAATTTGCCATCCTGAACAAATTTATTCTTGTTTGCTCTTTTGAAGACAAACCGTGGCCTTGGATGTAATGGACAATGGATGTTATAAAGAGACCACACACACAAGCCAGTGTCTTCACACTATTCTCTTGAGAGATTTGGACAAGTAGTTGAACACAAGCTTCCCTCTTTTTGTGAGACAACTAGAAAGCACAGTTTACCTATGACCAAACTGTAGAAAACAGACACTGTGACACGAAATTCAAAGTAGAAATCACACGTACAGTTGCACGCGTATGCTATTGGCCAAAGTGATATGCCATCATAGTGTATTGCAGCAGGCTGGGGGAGTTTTTCTGTTCATAGATCCACTAAGCTGGAGAAGAAGGAACTTTTTCTTTTTCCTAAACACATGTTTAAGGCTAATCAAAGACATAATTGGTGTATTTTGTAGAGACAATAGATTATGACAGTGAATGTATATGATGCTCTTATGCTCACACTATCTGTTATTACAGTAATGTATGGGTGTGAGTGGTTGGCCTTTCCAGTGCACCTGCCTTTAATAAAGCACTAATTAGGAGTCTCATTAGGATTGGTGAGCTTGCCAATTAATGGATAATTATATACCAATATGAGGTCTTTGGTGAAACACTCATCAACACCTTTGTGGGAGGTATAGGCCACCTTAGGACAGAGAAAAGGCAAGGAGGATGGTTAAGAAATAGGCTATATACATGACCTGACTAGGTGTATATTAAAAGCTAAATAAAATACATTCAACAATTAATTAACTACCAGTTAATGAAAACAGCTCAAAGGCAAATGGATTTAGTTTCATCCACACAGCACTCCATTACTGTTTTGAATAGCTCAGTTTACAGCTAATAATCCCCTTCCTGTCTCCTGGGCAGTGGTATGACCATCTTACCAACTCTTGAGCTCACAGTACGGCACAATGAGCTCCTTCCACTTGGGTGAGCAGATGATAGTCCCAGAATGAAAGGTTTACAGAGTCATTAGTAAGGTTTTCATATGTCTGCGCCACTTGTAATTACTTCACAGCTAATAGTCACATCGACTGTGGAGGAGGAGGGAAGAGGAAGAATAAGATGTCCTTTAATTAATATTTGGAGGGGACCTACCTTATCCAGGCTGCCTTTGTGAAAAGCAGGACAGGACATTTGGCCATTCATGGAGCAGGATGAGGTGTACATTTTGTATTATGGGTTGTTCACCAATCTGATAACCCTGACAAAATACCATATTGCCTGGGCTGCTAAAAGCTGTCGTTATTGTCATGATTGTATGTTTTGTTTTCAGCCAAATGAGCTGAGGTAGTATCATCCACTGTGAGACTATAATATAAATGAGGTAACACAGAAAGGTCCCCGTTCAATGTGAAAATTATGATGAGCTTATCTGTGCAGCTTAATGAACTGCACACACACCGACATTCTGGAGGCCATTTTCAGGCAATTAACAGTGAATCAGCTCAGAGCGGAATAGAAAACAACCTGCTGCATCCGGAGAAAAATAGTGCACCATCCCAAAGCTGGAGCAGATAACCCAGCCCATTATTTACCTCCTTGTTAATATGTGACCATTGGCAGAATAGCATTTTCTTTTTCATCAAAACATTTCTCACACACAGTCGCTTGCTTGCTCTTGCTTGCTCTCGTCACGAAATTTGAACATATTAAACAGAAGTATAAGTAGAGTTCTACAGCGTGTACTAAATAGAAACAGGCATGGCCCAAATCTCTCAAGAGATCCCAGAAGAAACCAGCACTGAGCCACATGAATCAAATCTATGTTGTAATTTCACTGATAGCTAACTCTGTATCTTGTTTGAGTATTTATATTGCATGGCATACACCCATGAGGAAAATGTCAACCCAAGTAAGCACCATCAAGAATATGGTGTTTAATTTAGCAAATGCTATCAGTGCACATTTGCACGGCGCACAGTTTTGTTTGTTCCACCTCTGAACTAATTAAGACAGAGCAGGGGAATATTCCCTTTCATTTACTGAAATAACTGTAGCCTGTATCAACCACATGATTATGTACTTACTAATGCTTTGTTTTTTTGTTGTTTTTTCTTTCTTTCTTTTTTTTTTTTATATTCCTGGATGCTAACCAGCTGAAAAATTGCTTTGACACACATTGTGGGTGAAACTGATTTTTCTCATTTTAAGCAAGTTATTTGTGTCAAGACGTATCAGGTGTGAATTATTGTGCAAAAAGCCACTTGCTCAAGGGATTTATTAAAACAATACGCCATAATGCATGTGCCAGTTAATGCCAACAGAAAATATGTTGCAATTCTCAACTTGTCCCAACTGAGTGTCCTTTTGCATAGTACTGCATTGAATGTGGAGGAATATGTATTACTGAAGCAAAAAGAGAAATGAGGACAAATTCTCAGAATATAGCCAAGAAACTAACTTGGGTGCCTGACATTCTACTTGAAAATCATATGTATGCTCATATATACTGTACATTTATACAATCACTGTGATTAATACTAAAATTTCAGCAAACAACTATTATTATTATTATTATTATTATCATTTCTTTTTTTTTGTAGTAGTAGTATTACAACAATGATTTTCATATATTATTCATATCCTTCCTTCCACTCTGTATAGAAGCTCATAAATGTGTTCAAGTGTTCTTGTGTCAGCTTTACGTACTTTCATATTTGTAGTTAAACCACATTTTTCCTTTGGCTCTGTCGCACTGAAAGTAAGTGTCCATAAACAGAATGTCAGGTCTCAGTTTTTAATGGAGTCTTTTGCTGGAACTCAAGAACATTTAGAGACTAATTCTAAAGCTACATATAAATTGTCTTGGTCTGCTGAAAGGGGTAATCCTCAATGCTCTTTCAACCCCTGAGCATGTTGCTGCCATTGTACATTCCCACCAAAGGGATGACATTAAGTATGCATTAAGTGCTCCTTGATTTTTGCCATGATGTAGTGGTTGGCATTCAGGCCAGAGTATTATTTTTATGTCTCAAAAGACTAGAGAATGTTTATTCCTCATGCTGTTGGAGTCCTTTAGGTGCCATTTGGCAAACTCCAGGCAAGCTGTCGTATGCCATTTATTCAGCAGTGGCTTCCGTCTAGCCACTGTACCATAAGGGCGTGATGGATGGCATGCTGCAGAGAGGGCTGTACGGTTTTGCAATCTCTGCAGAGAAACTTTCGCATTAGTCCACTGGGCTTGGATTAGTTTTATTTTTACCTTCATGGGCAGTGAATGAAATTTTTCTGAATAGTTTAGTGAGAAAAGCTGTAATTTATTGGAGAGGTTCATCAAACTAAGCACAGTGCATTAATATATGCATCCACAACCTTTGATGTTAGACACCACAGTGGGCTATATTTTTGAAAATCCCCATCTGATCAAGTATATTGTTCGTTATTGAGTTGATAAAAAAAAAAAAAAAAAAAAAAGACCAAGTCTAGAGCCTCACTGACATAATGGCTATTTCAACATAGATAAAACCAGTAATCAGACAGCAAATGTGTTATTTTCTTTTAAAATAGTTTTGGCCCCTAAGGAAGAACAATTAAGTGATTAAAACTTCCATTTAGCCGATGTCCCCATGGTGTTGCATAACAGGAGAGAATAGTGGTGTAACTATTTTTCCCCCCAAATACCCTTTGGTCTTGAATTTGTTTTGAAGTCCAAAAAAGCTTAAGTGACCCAAGATCATTACTGAACCAAAACACAACAGTACAGTTGGGCTGTAAATATTATGGGAACCTGTTTCCCTTAGGGCCCTCTGCAATCTACTCAGTGAACTTTCAACTGTGATTTGTCACTTCATAGTATGTTGTGCTGATATTACATGATCCAATTCCAATAGTGCTAACCCACCCTTCTATTTCTATATTGAAGCTTTCTATATTTGAAGCTATCTTTGAGCAAAGCTACATGTATTGTTGCTTTAGCACCAAAGCAACACCTGACTCCAGCTTCGTGTAGGCATTATTGTGCTCTTGACACTGAAACTGAAACTTGTTCTATTTGATCCTGCGCAGATTTTGAAGCTAAGCTTACATTTTCTTTTAGGAATAACTGGCGATTTCCTATATTATTATTTAACTGTTATTCAGAGGTATTTTTGACACTTAAAAAAATATATAGTCTTCCCAGCCATCTACAGTAATTACACCCTTTGTAGCAGACAATTCCAAACGTTTGAACGGTAGTGTAGCTACATTGTGAAATGGATTACTCTAAAACATATGACTGCATGTAGAATCGGCGGGTGATGCTCACTCTCTCTGTGAGAACCATTGTAATGCAGAGTGATTTTGATGACAAATGCTATACTGGTGATCCTTAAAGGTTGCCCTTTACAGATCCAAGCGTCAGTGCACCTATTCAGCTCTGCCTCCACTCCCTGTAATGCTGCAGCAGAAGCACCATGCGTCCAGGGACTTTTGAAAGGTGAAAACTTTCACAGCAGTTAACAGTAAACTAACACACCCATAGATCAGGACAGCAGGATGGTGCAATGAGTAAGGAGAAGGAGAAACTCCTTTCAGAAACCATCCAGGTGTCCTTGAGCAAGATACTGAATCCTTAGCAGCTGCAGAAGCTCTGCTCTGCTGCTGATTCTACCTTTTAGTAGCTTGCAGAGGAGGAAGCACAAGACAATTACCCAACAGGGATCAATAAAGTATTATGTTAATTTCTTTCTAGTCCAGGGCTATTTTTTTTTTTTTCTTGCTGAAGTGTTTCTAAAGTCTCAGAGAATTGCTCTGTTGAGATAATAAATGAACTGTTGTTGTATGAATTGCAAAACCTCATTCAGTTAAACAGATGCTGAGGAGGAATGGCAGTAGGATTGATAGGTCCACACTTCTTGTACACAATCTTACATATACCTGAGACATCAAGGGCCAAGGGCACAGCCAGTCAAAGTGATGCATTTCCCCCCATTGATGTTTCCCTCTTTATTGAATGCATATTCACAGGTCTAAACACTACCACATGAAAAGCCCTTGATATAAGAGTCAGTGCTGTTCCCTTTGATTATTGCGCTGGCTTGAGAATCTTGTGACATGAGAAAGAAAAGTGGATACAGATGTCTATCACACACAGTTAAGCCTTCCCATGTTTATAAGGTAATGTTTAATTTCAAAGCCTCCGGTTGTCACGGACAGGTCTCGATCAGTTACGCTGTCTTCAAACGCAGCTGGAGGCGTTTTATATCTGGCTCCTTGATTTCATTCTCAAGTATCTTTCTTCAGGACAAATACCCTTCAAAGCTTGCTGAAGCAGCCATGAGAAGCTTCTGTCAGGATTGTTTGCTTTGCCAAGGTGTGATGGAGTGGACTGGGTGCCTCCTGTGTCCTCATCGTCGTGTCATCCACTGACGGCTTCATGTTGAGTCACTAAGTTATTCCACCGCAGGGACTGACAGTCTCACATATACATCCTCATAAAATTTGTCACTCAGCCATGCAGCTGTCCCGAGGGCTGCCATCTTCCCCTGTTTTTATGTTTCTAAATGGCATCAGAGTTATATGTTGCATCCTATGGGGTATGCACATGTGCAAAGCTCCTTTCACATTGACTGTGTTATATAAAAGCGCTGGCAATTTTAGATGTTAGTGTCATGTTCGCCCTCAGTAACTTTTCTGTAAAAGTCACAATGGCAGTTTTACTAGGTCTGACCTACTAACATTTCTGTAACACTACCAATGCGATTTAAATACCCTCACAATGATGGAAAGACTATACAGACAAGGTTAAATATGCAGTAAGAGTTATCAAATGCATGTCTTCTCCTGCTGTCTGAACTCAAATACATTTGTCATTTGAATATCATTTGTTATGCACTAGGAAAATAAAAATGTGTTTAATGAACCAGGAAATACTGTCAATGAGCCAATTTTAAGTAACTGAGGAGTTTTGTTCATTTCAGAACGGTCTATGAAATGTGTTTTCATTCATCAAGACACGACTAATGCTGTGTTCCAGTCAAAGTTGGAGGTCAGAATTTCCCAGTTGAAATTTCTAACTTCTAGCCTCGGAGTGTTCCAGGTGCACGATGCAAAACATTGACAAAACACATGGCTGACCATGCCCAGCTGATATCTCTTTGTACACACAACTGAACTCTCAGCAGTGCAGCCTTGCATATATAAAAGAAAACCACCCTCACCCTCACCTCTATTGATTGAAATGAGAAGTGTGTGTGATGTCAGACAACTGCTTCTTCATAAGGTCAGGGTACATGGATTAGCCACACATTTACAAGTAGGAACTCAGACTTTGACTGGTGTTCCACTGTACTTTCTGTAGTTGGAGGTTAGACATTTTCAAGTTCCGAGTTGGTCTGAGTAAAGATGAAGCTGATGGGATTGTTATTAGCTTTGCAGATAGTTTGTTTATGATGATGATAATGAATCATGAATGACTGCACATATACAGTATTTTCTATAAGCCTGAGATTGGTCATTTTAGTCTGTACCAAATTGAAGGAACAATCAACATTACCGTCTTTAAAAACCCTTTGAGAACCATCGTAATTATCGGATCGTTGCTTTCCATTTTCAACTTCCATCCATGTCAAATGTTTTCAGTGTTTTCAGTGTCCACAAAATCCACACATTTTCAAAGAAAATGCACAATTTCAAGAAGACATTCCTGGTGGTGGTGAACCTAGCAGAATGCCAATTGCATAATAATAATAATAATAATAATGCATTCAGAGCTGGATCCAAGGACCTCATTGACTTGAGGAACATGGGCAAAAACAAGAAGAGAACTGTGTTGGAAAACCCAAGAGACATTTTTTTTTAAAGCAATATACTGCCATGTTAGAGACTCAATGTCTTAAGGGTGCTTATTAGCACTGTAGTAATGTTACCAAGGGCAACGACTGAATGAAAAAAGTTAACTTTGGTAGTTTATAGGCCTGAAAGTGAAAAGTAACTCGGAAGTCCCACTTAAGGGTCTTGGCGGCTATTTGAAAGGAACATAATCATTTTGGATCATATAATGATTTACAACGATTGTGAAAAACAAGACTGGATGAAGTGGGTGACTTTTAGGTTGGCATGTCAATAATAATCTTCACTGACAATGACAAGAACAAAAGCTACAAGAAATGCCCCTTATGCTCTTAAATAGAGGCTTCAGAAGGAACGGGCCGTAATAAAAATATTGATTTAATCACATACCCTTCTTCACCCGAGTTAATGAATCATTATTTTCACGTCTGTACCCCAAGGATAGATAAAGTATTGTCTGACTGGTCCAGTGCATTGGATGATTAGCACTCTCATTAGGAGTGGAGCTGGAGTGTGTAAATCTCAAGAGAGCTGGAACATTGAGAGCAGTTGTAGAAGCAAAGTGTGCAGCAGTGACATACACTGTCTGCACTGTCCCTGTCTGATGTTTATTGCCTGGTGCCTGGCACCACTGTGAGACACTTTAATTCCTTTTGTCAACAGCCATAAGTTTTTTTTGTTTTTTTTTCACTTTCAGTGTAAACATGGTTGACTACACTATCAATCATTTTTCAGCTGAATATTTTTTTTAAGTCTGCATTTGCACCATTGGGCATTCATAACAAATTCAAAATCTATATTTGTATCAAAGTTGTTTTGATAGTTGGTAATATTTGTCCAAGAATATAACCCATATACCAATCTGACCTGACAGCTATGTCAGGAAGACATGCCTGCACAGTGTAAGAATGACAAGGGATGTCACATCCATCCCAAAGTCTTCATTGCTCACTGACATGGCAATGCTGATATGAATTAGGATTTGAGCTCCATAATACAGTTGCATGTGGGTCACAAGCTTTGGGACCTGATTCAGATTTTAAAGACAAAAAAATACCAACTTTATCATCTGCAAAGTTTAATCTATTTTGACGAGTGCTGTCATAAACACGTCATATTGATGAAAATCGAGAATACAGAAAGATGCAGTAATGTTCTGCGTGTCCATACTCACTTCCACAAAGACAGTGACACATGAAATAACACGTGTATACCATAAATATGTCCTCCCCCTCAACAAGGAGACCACTCAGAATTAAAGCTTTTAACAGCCACTCCTATTGTACAACCACATCTGTTCTGCTGATGAGAGTACAAACTAAGCTCCTCTTTTTTAACGATTGGACATTATTGATCACTGATGTTTTACAGCCAGAAAGACATATGTACAGCTAACTCACTGTGTGGTGTTCATTAACTATCCTGAGCAAAGTAGTGAGTCACTATGAGTAAGTGTGCCTGTTTGTACTGATTTTTTTTTTTTTTTTAAATATATATATATATATATAAATAATTATATGATGGAAAATGAAGATTACATGCTGTGAATGTGAATCAAAAAACATTTCACTACATTATTTATAAAGTCTAGAGGCCCACATGCACTGGGAACTTTAGCACACCTGTGATGTAGTGTGGGTTGGAGATTTCACGTTAAAACATTGGCATTCAGACATTTCTAATATAAAGGAAATATAATATGATGACATATTTTTATTTTCTTCTGTGCTGATTTGTGCTGATTTTTATATAACAAGTATAGTGCAAATTAAGTGTTAAGGAAGGAGAATACGGAGAATTCTTTTCATCAATGGTCAGCTCAGCCGGTGGAGAGAAAGTGGACAGGAGCTCAAGATGTCTTATGCTGAAAGGTTTATTGAAGCTTGATCAAGGAGAATGGATGATTTATCAATACACTTGTCATGGCATGATGCCGCCTCAGTTCTGAAGAAGGTGTCCTCTCTGGCTTGTTTATATGTCCTCAGGATAGTGCCACAACTACTTGATGTCCCTTAATAGTCATTAGTCTACAGACAAGGAAATATGTTTACCCTTAGTGGTCGTACATTATGTTATTAATATGTTATTTACTTATCCGTTGTGAGTGAGACAGCCCTATTCTCTGACCTTGGTTACCACAGTAATAATCAGAATGGTGCCTGTTTTCCTAAACTGCTGCTCTGTATCTCAAGGAGAGAAATCAGTGTCCCCATGCCAATCAAAGATTTATCACTGCCCCTACAGAGACCTTGAGACATATGCTTTGCCCTGTGTAACCCCTATATGTGGCATGCTAGAATAGAAAATCCCCTCACAATATGTACATAATAGTTAAAAGCTGGTTTAGGCATGCAAAACCTTTTTGTATTTTCTTCAATTTCTTAAATGTTTTCACAAACATAAGGTTGCACTGTTTAGGATGAAGTGAATGCCTGCACACTGCTCTCTACATTCTAATGTCTCGAAAGACTTACACTGTTACACGGTTACATTATGCACCTACAACATTGTAAATCACACCTTGACAGCAACATATAACCAAACAAACAACCAGCCAGTTGAAATGTACAGTTAGAAATGTACTTTAGTCATCAGAATAACTGCAGTGACAGCACAGAGGCGTTAAACCACATTTTTTTTTTTTTTTTGGGGTTGAACGCTGCATTTAAACTTTATTTTGCTCACGTTAGAGAGGCTGTCAGAATTATGCCCAAACATCCTTGCCCGCAGTAGATCAACACAGACAAATCAGACATCCAAAATATTATAGAAAAAACGCCTGGAAAGTGGAAAGGTTGAGCTCATCACGATAATTAAAACAATGGGTGTAACATACACTCTTAACAAACCTGCCTTGCTTGTTGAATTTGGGCTTGTGTGTGTGCATGAGTGAGAGGGAGTGACTGAGATGGAGAGAGAAAGATTGAAAGACAGTGGGAGTAAGGTAGAGAGAGAGAGATAGAGAGAAATCTATCTAGAAATGTCCTCATATATCACTTGCACAGAGTGAATTGAAGAGAGTAATATGATGAAGAGCAAACCCGTGTAGTTACCTAGAACTACTTTGATCTTCTGTGACCTGCTTCAGCATTGACCTTTGCCCTCTCTGTTAAAACATCCATCATTCACAGCACCGGGTCGAGGACAGGGCAACCCCATTTTCCCTCACTTGCACAACTCAGGCACACCTGCTTAGTTACCTAAGTGGAGAAAGGGGCAGGTGGGTCAGGACAATGGGGCTAGAGATATTTAATGTGGCTTTTCACGTCCCCAAACATTATGTTATCCATTTTTTGGTTAATACAATAATGACATCAACAAAAGCTCAACATTTGTACCTCCACAATCGGCCATTTAAATTTAAGAACATAGAAGTAGAAAGTGTTAAAGCTTACAAGCCTCAGGCAGTTTAACTTTACTCAGGCACAGTTTTATTTACATGTACGGTATTAAAGCAAATCGTTGCTACTGCAATTTGAAGCCTTGGTGGTAAAGACTCAGTAAAACTTTATTGATCACTTTTAATGTTAAACAGTCAAGGTTGAAGAGCAGTGAGATGTACAAACAAAAATCTGTCATTTGTACAGTTGGATTAACATCAAAACAGATTGACTGAATGAGATTTTTGCAGGTCAGTTTTATTTATTTGTTTTTTATCTATTTATTCTCATAACTGAATGTAATGAAAAGTAAAGATGCATCTGCTGATTTTGGCAGGAAGTCCAATACTCCCACTCAGACTGAAGGACAGGTCACTAGAGACGTTTTATTTTTTAAGCTTGAGAACTTCTTAGTAGATTCAGTTGTTACTTTTTTATCATTACAGGCTTTAGAAATCTTTCCACCGGTGACAAAAACAGGTTGTGTAACTGTAAAAGTGGCCAGTAGGATCATTAGCCTGGGCTGCCTCACATTTCAAAGGTTTCAACGATTTTTCAGCCTTTACCCTCTGAAGCTTTGACAGGGTGACCAATTGCCTTATCTGACATGCAGCTAATGATGTGCCTTTCATATAAAAAATGACGGGTTAACAGTCATGGTTTAACTGTTGATGCTTGGGTTCGATGGGACTTTATGTTGCAAGTGTTTTCACTGTATTTTATGTTATTTCATGAGGTAGCTTTTGCATTCTGAGTATTTGCATTTATACTAAGTTCTCTATATTATATTTCATCACCATTCAGGTTTGCTTGAATTTTGTCTTTTATCTGGTTGCAAGAATCATCTTTTTAGGAACAATTAAGTTAAAGTAGAAGACACTATAGTTTACCTTGATCCATGGTAGTCAACATTTTTCCCTGAACAGGAAATCAAATGAAAACATGATGTAAAAGTAGCTTGCAGTGACACACATACAGTGCATCATCATCAAACGTTGCAGCTTTACATAGCTTTTAGCTACTTTCAGCTCATTCAGTTTGAGAGCACATTCACAGTAAGGTTAAGTCTAATTACTAAACAGTCCTGCAGCAACAAGCAGCTGTTTTCAGCAAATGAGCGCTTTACACTACATGTCCAGCACCAAATGGTAGACCAAATTAGCAACTAGGGGTTGAAGAAGGTTTTAGTAGCTGAAGAGAAATATTTTTTCTTTGGAGCTCAAAACCCGAGCTAAAATGGAAGTGAATGACTTTCATGAGGTGGACAGAAATGTGTCTGAAATTGGATGATAATGTTACTCTGCTTCTTTATTCTTCTGCCTCCTAGTAGCCATAAACATCAGCTAACCATGACACTGTCATATTATCTTATGACTTAGCATGTTAACAAAGAGTGTCCCATTTACACATCTGGCAGGCATGGGGTAACATTAGCAAACATTGGCAAAAATTAGTCCAGTATTCACTTTCCTTTTAGCTCTAACCAACTCCTAAGGGAAACAGTTGGATCTTTGGTTGTTAAATGCTACTATATTCATCAGCTAATTGCTTACTTTGTCGGTTTGCTATTGGGTGCTGAGCAGGTAGAATACAGGGATTTTTTTTCAATGAAAACTGCTGCTTGCTGGAAATCAAGGTTGATTACAGTGGTAAGACTGAACAAGAACAGTGAAATTGTTGGCCATAAAACCAAAACAATGAGCTGAGAGACAATAAAAATGTTGTAGAGGGCTGAGGGGAAACTGCAAAGTACAGTAGGGTGATAATTCCTGTGAGTTGCTGTCTATGAGCATCCCTTTCACATTACACATAGGCTAGCCTTTTGATCTATTGTTAATATAAAAATATTGATTGGTACAGCGTTAATGACCAGCAACTATCTAATCTCAAAACTGGTGCCTGTGGTGTGATGTTCTTGCCCTTAACCTGCATCATCTTTGACAATTTGTCTCGCATGTTTTCAACATTCTCTCAGCATAAGGTTCAGGCAACCACAACTGTGCTCTTCTTCCCATGCACAGTGGAGATAAAAGGGTGGGTGAAGTGAATGTCTAGCCTGCTACCGAACGTCTGATCAAAGTAGACATCGTCTCTGGCTTCTCTGCTCTTTTAATCTCAGATCTGCCATATACACTAAGAACTAGGACACAATAGCACCTGTCTTCGTGAAGTGCAATCATGACATTTCCCTGCCTCTCGGTCTAAAGGTTATGGCTTTTCATTGATTTAGATGTCATTGTTGAGTAACAGAGGAAAACCTTACATGTGAAACTGAAAAAATGGAACTCATGAACTAATTCTGCTCTGGTAAATTATTACATTCAAAGTTTATGTAACCCTGTAGGATTAAAATGACCATTTTCCTTCCTATGCAATCAAAAAAGAAATAACTATCTCAAAAACAGTCAGGAAGATGCTTTTTTTTTTTTTTTTTTAAACAAAAACATCTGACTCTTATTCTTCCTCTAATTTCATACCAAATATGTAGCTTTTTACACCGAATTTGATTCAACACTTGAGGAAAAAAAAGCATCAGAAGGGGAAAAAAGTAGCTATTTTCTTTTTATAAGAACAAACAACAGTATAGCTATATGTGAAAAAAAATGACCCAGTCTTCAGTGAACTGTCCCCACAGCCTCTGTCTCAAGAGCCTGTTAAGTTCTGTTTATATATGGCGATTATGTGATGAAATTTCGAGCAACCAACATTCTTTTTACAAAAAGTAATGTGGTAGTAGGCAGTGTCTTTATTTGAATTTATTATTATTATTATAATTATTAAGGAAAAGCTGGCGCGAAAAGTCAGCCACCCAGAAAACAGCATGCGTCTCCGGCAGTGAAAGTCGGGTAAGTCCCAGTTTACTGATGGTGATTATGTGATGTGTTGTGAACAAAACACTCACAATGTCTTTGTTGCCACTATGCATGACAGGATCTACCTCACAATACAATATTACAGTTTACATAAGATTATAAATCCAGACGCAGACCCCAAACCCAGAAAAAAATAAATCATTTCAACTTAATGAGGTATATTTCTGGTTCCAGGTATTGATGAGATATTCTGTGGCCTAGAAGGATAACGTGTAAAGCTGTTCTGACTGAAAACACAAGCCAAACTGGGTTCTGCATGGCTAGAAAATACAGATATAACAATAAATAATACATCTCACTACATCCATCTGTACACTGGTCAATAATGATGGGGAAAACGGGAATAGAGTCAGAAGGCAGTAAAAGTTGATGTTAAGTTTGAGACAGTTATGTCAAGTATTCAGCCCAAAGTGAAGTTCTCTAAAGCAATAAAGCCCAGGCAGGGTGGACCCTTAAGATTTGGGACTAAACTCTACAAACATCATTGACCCAGCGATTAATCCATTTCTAAATCTTGCTGCTTCGTCAACCTCACTCACACTCCAGATAAATCAGTGCAGGTCAGTCTTTAATGAGGGGACTAATGCTAAAATCTCCCTCCGAGCACCATTAACCTGTCTGTGTAAAAAGGACGCTGGGAGAAGACCATTGATTCTGTTTTAATCTCTTACTTGCAACCTGCATTCTAGCAGTTGGCCTAGTTGATTGCTTCCCTTGGCTTTAATATTACTCCAGTTGTTAATACACATGCTTTGCTTTGTCCTAACAACTTATCATCACATCCAATTTGGATGTGATAGAAAAAGTCAGATAATGTATACCTGAGTGTCAGTGACCTCCTCAAAATTACAAACTAACCACCAATATGTAATTATAAACTAAACTACAGCAGTTGGCGTTTTGCTAATCACCCCACAACAAGCTTTTATTCTAATAATATCATTGTTGGAAATCTGATTTTAGATGTCTTGTCAGAGATAGCGCTGGATAATGATAGAAAGTTGCATCTGATGGCAGCGTGTTTCTGTCATTTTTCAGGCCTCCTGGTGCCCTTTTGTGAGTTTGTCGACTACAAGGCTGATCGTATGGGCTTTTTTTTTTTTCTCCGGCTCAAATGCAAAGCACAGCTGCGACTGTTCCAAGTAAGTGAGAGAGCAAGAAATCAAAGAATGCAAGTGACATTAGATCAGTCTTGTTGCTACGCAACAGAAATTTTTGACAGCAAAGTGCAAAAGGCCTTCTAAATTAAAATTAGCTCACTAACCTGAATTAAGAGAAGAAAAAAAAAAAAATTGTTGAGGGAGAAAATGGACAGAGAGGAAGTTCATGAGTAATCTGCTTGTTCTTGAAGATGAAGAGGAAGCCTTGCCGAGAAGGAGGATGTAGAGACATGATATGTATTGAGCAGGGAGCACTAACTGTAATCTGCTGCAAGAGCTGGATAATGACTATTTCAAGGGCTGGATTTTTATTGATGTGGCATGCTGAGATCTTCTAGTATTACTGCAATCACATTTCATCCAATTGAAATTGCTATGTTCTTTTTGATAGCTGGGAAATGAGGTGGTTGGATGTGAAAAAAAGATGGAACTTGTGTACATGTAATGTGACATTTTAATGAAGATTGCAATGGTTTGTTGTACTAATGGATATTATTGTTCTAATTTACTAAAGCACGTACTATTGTTTTGTCATAGGATTTCATAACGCTCAGTATTACATGATGGGCAGGCTCTGTCCTGAGGGGCTGGTGGTTGCTCTGAATAATGATGTGATGCCAGATGGTCATTGTCAGGCAGGCTTTCTCCTGTGGGTCTGGATACTGCCCTGTACAACATCATCAGCCTGTCACGACAGACTGATAGACAAGGAAATAAGACGGAAGGGCAAGAAATAATAAACCATATGGTGTGTAGCTTTATTACTCCCTACTGTGCCTTTCTGCTCCGTGGCTGGACCTCACTGCATCCGCATCATACTGTAGGTGTGCAGGGGAGCCCCTCTGTATTCCATCCGCCACAACCCTACAGAATCTACCATCTGTCAGACAGATACCTGTGGAGTCATCGTAGTGGGGTCCTTGTTGTCCTGACTACACTAAACAAAGCAGTGAGAAAAACACTTCCTTTGGTGTACAATTTTACATTTTGTGTAAGTGTCATCAATGAGCTAACAGAGTGAGAGGCTGAATTTTACATTCATAAAATTAGTTCCTCTAGAATCAATGGTCTTATTTGCACATACGCTTCAATCCACTTTGTTTTTCCTTATACAGGAGGCACAGAATTAATTCTTGTTGGAGTTGCATGCATCTAGAATGAGTCTCATATTGCTTGTTTTCTTGGGAATCAGGAAAAAACTCCCACACAGGAGCCAATAATAGTAGGATCTATGTCTACTACCTAAACTGGTCCCGGATGGTCAGCCATGCAGTATGGGAGTCTGATTTGATTGTCCTGTTACCTACAGTACTGTTTTATTAAGGTCATAGCCCATCAGTCAGTCTTATTTAATTATTATTATTTCATTTCATGTTATTTATTTAGCTTACCTTATATCTGTCATGTTTTGGGGTTTCTGCTTTAGTGTTTCCTGTTATCTGTTCCACCCTGATTCATTTCACCTGTCCCTGATTACTTTTCATCCACGTCTTGATGTCCTGTTTGCACAATGTGTATGCAGTCCCTGCGTTCCTTGCTTTCACTTATCAGGTTGTTTGTATTATGTTCCCTAGTTCTGTATACGTTCACAGTCCTGTGTCGGTCCAGTCCTGTTCTCTTCACCAGTTTTCTGTCCATTCCCCGATACTTTGCTCCATCGTTGTGCTCCTGCTCTTACTCTTAGTTTTGCTCAGTTGTGGATTTTTGTTTGTCTGGACTTTTGTGTGACTTCTAATTTATCTTGCATCTTTGGACTTTATTATTTATTTTTTTTTGTTGCCTGGATTCATCAGCCGTCTTTTGTTATTTTGTCTTTATCTTCTGTAGGTTTGTTGAAGTAACCTTTCTGTTCACCTTCATGTCCGTATGCATCCACTTCTTGAAGTGAAACGTGACAATTTCTGTTTGGTATAGATGGTTAACGAATCAGTAGCAAGTTACATAATTTGCCTGATGATGTCATTTTGTAATGTGACTCCTAGGAACATTTTTGACAATAACCAAACAAATGTAAAGATTTTTTTTGTGTGTTTGTTTGTTCACTTACGGTAACCTGCACATCCACATCATTATTTTCCATGGATGTAACTAGGTAGTGAATTCACAATGCAGGAAAATTATTATTCCTATTCCTAATCTCGCCGACAAACCCCTTATTGGTCAACTGTTTCTCTAAATGGCTGAAACACTCATCAATGGGCACAAAACAGTGGAAGCTTCTGAATCACTGAACAAATATGATATATTGCCAGTGGGCATGTTAAGCCAGGGCATGATTTGCTTGACCAGGACCATGTATTCATACACTTTGTAACCATTGGTGTTATCACACAGTCTGCTCTGAGAAGAAAACATCACTTTCATGCATCTGCTCCATGGGCATGCTGCAATGCCACCACTCCTGATAAAAATCTATGAAGGGGCAAACAGTCAACTACAGGGCAGATGATAGGAAACTGTGATAGGGTTTGTTGGCCCTGGCTGCCACCAATCTGTCCCTGCTAGGAAGAACTGCCAGTGGGAGGCAAGAGAGGAAAAGGCCACTGCAGAATAATGCCCTCACATATGAGTTGGGTGATGAGAGAGAGGGATCTCTCCCAGAGGTGCCAACACATGGTTCAGATACTTGCCTCTTATGAAAGAGGAAGGCAGGGGAAGCAACAGATGGTTGGACAGAAGAAAGTGACTGACTCGATGATGATGATGATTAGCAATGTGGAAACCTCCAAAGAAAATCATCTAGGGAGGGATCGCCATTTTTCTTTTAACTCTTTATCAAAACAAGGTATCATTCCCTTCCAGAATTAATCCTGATAAACAGTTGACTAATCCTGGTGAACAATTTGATCACCAAGGAAATGAACTATTTGATCACCAATTATTTGGCATGCACTGTTTAGCCACTTAACCTTCAACAGTGCAACACCATGAGTTGTCGGAATATCATTGCTGAAGAGTAAATCCAAGTCATTCCTTGAGAAAGTCACTTGCAGGATTTTAAGGTTTTGAACTTGACATTAACAATTAGGTCCCTAATCAAAATGTCAAACTGTATCTTGCTGTGACGTGACAGCAGCTGAAGCTGTGATCATCTTAAATCCAAGGTGACAGCAACACATCATAAACACGATACAGCTGGTCACAGTACAGTGGTGTTATTGTTGCAACACAGTTTTTGATTCAAATGTTTCTTTTAGTATTATTCATTTACAGTCGTCAACATGAAATAAGTATGTAGCATTATATATTTAATTACAAAATCAAATGTATTATAAATTACTACATGTAAATGCCACCTGCCTATAGTACTGCCTATTTTTTACTGCTTATCTGGGTCCAGGTCACGATGGCAGTAGGCTAAATAGACGTCCTTCTCCCCAGCCTCGTCCTCCAGCTCCTCCTGGCGAGTCCCAAGGCGTTTCCTGGCCAGAAAGGATATATAATCCCTCCAGCTTGTTCTGGATCTGCCCTGGGTTTTTTCCCAGTTGGACATGCCTGAAATACCTCTATAGGAAGACGCCCAGGAGGGATCTTGAAGCTCCTCATCTGTCTCTTTGCAACCCAAAAGGAGCAGCAGTTTAATTCAGAGCTCCTTGCTGCATGTCTAAGCTTCTCACCCTGTCCCTGTGAGCCCTAGAACCCCCGCGATGGAAATCTATTTTGTCTATGTGGAGTTGGAGTGTAGTTCAACTGGCAAAGCAAAAAAGCCTCACTTTTAGGCTCTTCAGCATATTGGCTGTGCTGCAGGTCACAGTCTGATGAACCTAGTTTATCAATGGCAAAAAGCACAGATCTAATGCGAAGCTCACCTAATTGATTCTGTGACCTCCAATATTACTTTTAGTATTACTTACACTGTTATCGATGGGATACCGCAATCTGTATAAATAACCCCATAATGCATTTGCGAAAGACAAAAAAACAGCCTAATGTTTCTCCATTTTTATAAGGGAATGATTAGAGAACAGCAAATATAACATTTTGTTTTAGGACCTAATTCTGAATTCTTGGTATTCCCCAGAATTCAAATTACATCATAATTAGCAGACTCGTAGCAGTGAGCACATCTGCATGTGCTGATGAGAATCTGCAATGAGAATGCGGACTGATTTAAATTTTTACGTAACTAATTTATTGAGCATAGCTGCAACTTAACCTCGAGAACAACAGATATGCAATCCTAACGCCCCTGAGCCTCGAAGCTGACAGAGTTGGCCCAGTTACAAGACCTAGTTTTCACTGAGGTTTCACGCTCGAAAATCAGTGAGTCAGGAGCTATCTTACCAGTGCTGGTAATATGCAAGAATGGTGAATAAGTAAACAGCAGGATGAGGCTTGTGACACAGTGATTTTTGGTCTGCTTCAGCAGCACTCAACGACGTAAAAGCAGCCCACGTCACATCTTATTAATTCCATGATTAGTTCCTCAATTCAAGCTGTCATGGGTTTAATGTCTCAGCAGTAAGCTGGAAAATTATTGTCTAGACATCGTCAATAAGTTAAAATCTCACTCGAGCAGTTGTTTTGACAAATAATACCAAAACAATATCTTCTCTACAAAGATAAAGTAAATAAAACAAGATGGGAATGGATTGCAACAGCAGTAGTCCAAGTATTTCTGAGTGTCTGACATCTGTTTTACTTACCTGAGTTTCACTGCACACATAGAACATCAGTTGCCTCAAACTGATAACAAATGTTCACATCCGCAAACTGATTTAACTTATTAGATATTCTTAGAAAAATTGCATAATATTTTTTAAATATGTTTTCTAACTTGCATTTGTCATTTTTATTTATATTATTTACTTTACTCACTAGCTTCACTTTGACTTTTGTTTATGTAAAATCAATTTGTGTGTACCTCTTGTGTTTTCACCACTGTCTCTTTCTTCGTGTTCTTGCTGTGCAAACACACAAAAAACACACACAGGCTGACTTTCTCTTTATGTAAGAGGGTGGAGGGTGGCCGGTTCAAGTCCAGCACAGACCACAGTATGGAGCGTTGACGTGGTAGCTGGACAGGTGCCCGTTCACCTCCTAGGCTTTGCAGGGGTGCCCTTGAGCAAGGTATGGAACCCATAACTGATCCCAGGGCTCCACCATCTCTCCACATTTGCATGTCTATAAGCGCTTTGTGTGTGTGTGTGTGTGTGTGCGTGTGGTTTTATTTAAGGCTTATATATGTAAAACTTGAGTGAAAAATCCACATTAAGGGATCAATCAATTTTTTCGATAACCTCATTCAAGCCAACAATTTTGACAATGAAAATGCAGAAGGCAAAATCAATAACACCCTTTTTCACCATCCTATCCCATACTATTTATTTTGCCATTCTACTGTAGCAGCATGACACTGCTCTGTCAGGCGGTTGGTCTATCTCATATCTCATATCATATCTATTGAATGGATTGTCATGAAATTTGATGCAGGGATCTGTGGTGTCGGGAGGATGAATTATAATGACTTCGGGGATCCTCTTCACTTTCCACAGCAGATAAACTATAGGTATGGTAATATGCAACTCAAATGCTTTGTTTAAATTAAAGTTAGGCAATTAAATTATTTAAATTAGGTTAGCGTGAGACCATGCAGGTCGGGACGCCAACTCCAGTCTTGCCAAAAAAACACATGACTTACTGTCTGCTGCTATTCTCAGCTTTCTCTCATGAACGGCACACTACTTCCTGCATTGGCAATATATATATATATATATATTATTTATTTATTTATTTTTTTATTTATTTTCTGTTGTTGACCCAGGTGTTTAATCTTTTATGCTCCATCACCTCACACTCTGCTGGCCTGGCAGAGGTGAATGGGGCCTGGAATTGCTCACTCACCCACTCACTATCTCACACACACACACACACACACACACACACACAAACACACACACGCATGCACAGAATTTGTAAATGGATTTATGCACAGTATTAAAAAGCTAATAAGTCAGACAAAGCTGTACACCAGTGCACACGGCTGAACAAAGAGACTCACTTGAATGGGCTAATATTCAATCATTTCCTGTCATTTTGATAAGTTTGGAAAACACTGCTGTAATAGCCTTTTCAACATATTTCTTCACACCGTTTGCACAAGCAATCTCTGGAATTAATAGAGTAACAGGCACAGCTGTTATTCCTTGCTTTTGTGGTTGGTCATCATAGATTAAACAGCAAACATTATTATTCACAATGACGTATACTCTCACCTTAGATAGGTGCTTTCAGTTTGAAAAACAAAAAAAATACAATAAAGTTATCAAAACCAACTTAAGTGTATAGATTATTTTTCCAGAGAGGAATGAAATCTGAAACAGGACACACATTTATTTTCTCATAAAAATTGCAGAGGCAAACTTTGAAAAACCTTGATGACTCATTCACGGAAACATAAACAGATGTCTAAGAATAATGCGCAATTTCAAGAGAATCCATAATAACTTTGCTTTAACAACAGAATGATTTTCATTTCAGTTTTTACATTTTTATGTAATGTTTCACAGACCTGGAAGTATGACAATATATTTAGAGTACTCTCCACCAAGGCTGTGAAATCCGGATCTGAGTACCTAAATGCTGTCCAAGAGCATTAGTGCTTTGTGCAAGGATGATTTATGCAAAATGCAATCAAGAGTCATGATCTCTCAGCTTTCACCAATTAAACAAGATTACCATGTTACTGTTGCACCACTAGATAAAATAGCACTAAAACAGTATGATATAAAACATCTAAAGCATCTGATTATGCTATCAAGTTTGTTATTTCAACTGTAAAAAGTAAAAGTTGTTTTCCATGGTACTCCTCCACGACCATGAGGCATGTAGGTAAGATTGCTGCTGACCCTTCCCACCGGGGACACAAACTTTTTGAGACACTTCCCTCCGGCAGAAGGCTGCAGTCCATTGAGACCAAAACCTCAAACTGTATTTTTCCCAAATGCTGCTGGCCTCATCAACGAGGCCCGGTGCCCCCTCTGACACTGACTTTCACCCTCCACCCCAGAACCTACATGTTACATGAACTCAATGCACACCTTCAAATAACTTCTTTAACATATTTTGGATTACTAGGTCCTAAAAAAAAGAAGAAAAAAAAACATATTGTACATATATTTATGTCTTCCAGTACTTGATTTTTATCTTCCTTATATGTCATTTCATGTTTGTTATGCACCAAAACACCAAGACAATTTCCTTGTATGTGAAAACCTACTTGGCAGTAAACCTGTTTCCGATTGTGATAAAAGTATGTGCATGCATCATTAAAATATGCAAATGCAGTTAGACCAGTTTATATTCACACATCCACAAATTTGTCTTGAGATAACTTTAGAAAACAAACAAAGAAACAAACAAAAAAAGGAACTACAGCTGATTCTGTGTATCAGGGCTCATGAGTTATGAATGCCCTCGTTATAGAGTTAGTTAATTCTACCAAATTTAACTGAGATCTCGTTTTTTGCTGACAGTCCCAAAACCTCTTTGGCAAATTCCCAGATTTAGGTGTTTATGACCACAAATGCAAGATTGCTTTTAATTAGGCGAATCTGGTAAAAAAAAAAAAAAAAATCTTCTTTTGTGCTGTATAAAAAGCCATTAAAATAATTTCTCTGTAATGGACTATTCTACAAATTCTGCACTGGATGAGGTTCAATCCATATTTCTTTGTGCTCATACAGAAAAAAAAAAAGCCTGTCTTGGATTGATTATTCCTTTTTTTCCCCAATGAAAGTGAGGGACCTGCAGGGGACATGAGTTGAGTGAACAGATGAAAAAAGAAACCTTCACAGGCCTGACTGTGAAAACTAACACTGGCAGTAATCACTTCTCGATATCAGGCCCATCAATGTCTCCGTGTTATCTTCAGTGGCCTATGATGTAATCACTTTCTTCTTTGTGCACTCAGGTTGATAAATTGGGTTGTCACTATAAGGGGACTAGAGAAGGAAGCCAAACCAATTGAATTTTGAACAACCCATTTTCTTATTAGGGAAGCAAACCCCACCACCCACCACCCCACCCTCTGAAGGTCACTGAATATTTCTAAAGGGACACAATGCAGATGGTAGTATGAAAAATTTACATTTGATTAAACCATGCAATGCTTCCTAGGGTTTGCAATTAAGAATCAGTGTTCTACAATCTAAATAATGAATCAGATCATATATTTAATCTGTATATTAAAATATTTAATATGTATATTTAATGCATGCTTTTAAGTTACAGTTGTTGGCATTTAGTTTCCCAGTTTTGGGGGCAAAATGCAAATTTGGACAAATGGATTGAGTTTGACTTTACTGGGGAAAAAAGAGGGGAAAACATGAGTAGCAGATGAATAGAAAACAGGTTGACAGGCTGGCAACAGAGAGCAGGGCTCATGGCTAATGGGGAGATCAGGAGCAGGTGAGCTACATACCAATAGTACGTAGCATGCAAAGTATATAAGATAAGATAAGATAGACTTTAATAATAGACTTTAGTAATCTTCATAGTATACTCTTTTTGTTTTTGTTTTACAGAAATCAAATGATTAAGCCATTTGTTGTTAACTAATACAAGCATGTCTACCCATGCCCGCTGCACACTAGAGTATTTTTAATCTTAACTGATTTTAAAAATGTGGGAGACCGGGAAGCGTAAGAACACACACAGAAGATGATTCAATCGCAGATGCAGGTCCACATGTAATTTCAGAGTTGTGATTCCAGGGACTTGGGAAATCACAGGAACTCATGTGATCAAATATGACTTCACAAAGAAACAAACATGGAGGTGGAAAAAAGAAAAAAAAAAAAAAAACTGTAGATAAAGATATAGCTGAGAAGATAGGACCGTCACATTTTGCAGCTAGAGCTGAAAGTGATTTAGAAATGAAGTTTTCTTGTTAGTCTCAAAAGGGGCTAGTGCAAAGTACTGCTACTAAGCTATTGTGCATGTATGCAAATTCCATGTGTTGCATTAATGGAATTTGGTCTTGAACAAGGTTCACTGTGAATTGCTTAAGAGACAAAAGTCCTATTTGTGCTGTTGGCAGCCATGCCAAGTACGCAGGGTGGTGATCAGTCTGATTTCTTAGTGTGGGTTTCTGCTCAACAGTCATTCACACTGCACGGTTCCAAGTATCAAACATTTTTAGGATTTAAAATGGACTCGGATCTAGTCTGAAACATTAATTTAACATTATGTAAATCCCTCCCACTACAGAATGATTTGCATATCAGGAAACACCCCCATAATTGTCAGGAGGGGCAAATTGGACCCACATTTTACTCAATTATCCTCTAGTGTAAGGTCATCATTAACAAAGAGCTGGTAATTAATTTTCCCAAAATTGCTAAAAACGTCCTGATGCTGTCTCGCCACCACCTGCAAACTGTTTGTTTGTTTGTTTCCTTGGTGGACATTTTGACGTAGGAAGAGCACAGGTGCAAGTAATACAATTAATGATAGTTGAATTTTATATAGCAGCTTCAGTTCCAGGATTCAATGGTAGAGAAAGTATTCAGATCAGAATACAGCACTAAGTTACACACGCCACCAACTATTTCACTGATTTTGGTTAAACTGGATCATATTTTATGTCTTTCTACCCACAACTCTGATTTAAAGAGTTCCCTGATGGGCAGTACAGTAAACTGGAGCGATGAAACATCGAGAGGAGGAGATAGTTTTTAGGCCCAGCATAGACCCCCTGGTGTCTCTGTGTTTGAAAAAAATGCTGCAAAAGTGCCCTCTTGGATGCCCCGATAGTAAATAAAACAAGATGAAGTGCCCTCTAGGGTGCTAACCCTAACCCTTACTAAGCTGTTTTACTGTAAATGCATCATGACTTTCTGCACCGTGGTGCCCCATAGCCTTAAATACAGCAAGTACAACTACCTTAAACTTGTTAGTACATCTCTTGAGTAGGCTAAATGTAATTACTAACATTGCTCTGCGGCTGGTTTTGTGCTTTCTAGCTCAAAATCTCTCAAATTAACTGTTGCTTGTCTACTCGAAAGATCGGGCCAGAAGCTTGGTGACAGTGACGAGCTCCTGGAGCTCCTCTCTATTGTCTTTCTACTGTTGAGTTTACTTTCCCCTGGCATTTTGTTCACCTTTGTACACCATTCCATCTAATACTAAAAAGTTATTAAGGTGTCAAGTTAGCAAGCAGTCTGGATAAAAGGACATTCTTGCTCCTTACACTATGTCACCTGACTTGGACAGCACATCAAACTACAAAAATACATGGATGCCTCCAGACATGATGCTAGAGAGATACAGCGTCATAGTTTAAAGCATAGGGCTACTGACCAAGCTGCCATATTTGACAAGTTGGGAGTGAGAACAGGCTGGTTTGACAACCTTTTCTCACACATAGAGAGGATGTTAAATAAAAAATGGGAGAATAGCTAATCATCACTCATCTGACATGATGGCTCTCCTTCCCTTTCTAAGGTCAGCACTGTCAAGACATGTTGCTTTTTTTTATTTGTTCTCACCTACCTGATTGCTTAACCTTCTGTTCCTCATTCACCAATCAACTGTGGCAGTAGTATAAAAGACCAGGGGTCCAGACAAATAGTCTATTTTGTTTGGGAAGGTTCCTAACTGAGTGAAATGACCCAGAATTATTTACGTAACAGCCACGATAAGAGCCGTTCAAATTCTCTAAATGTTAAGGAAAGGTGCTCCAGTGCTTCCTTTCTTATCTCCTTTAGCATAGGATACACCTGACGACCCTTTACAAAAGGAAAGGCGATACTGCCGTCCCACAATTCCATGTGGCAGCAACAAAAACCATTCAGTCATTCACAACCAGATATTAAAAAATGGACATACATGTTGACGTGATATAAAAACTTTGATCATAAAATCTGATGTTACTCTACAGGCCTGTAGTTTATCAGTACAGACTGCAGTCTGGTAACATACAGACAAATGCTCGTCTCCTCTATGAAACCTGCTATATGTCCTCACTGCACTGGTTCTTATAAACTCTGATGAACTGCAGTTCTCTGCATTAGTTTTGAAGTTGACTGTGCAGCTACTTTGACATAGACGTGTTCAAGTTTGCTGTCTGCTGTCATGAAAAACTTTATCAAAATGTTGTTAATAACTACAGTAGATAGGCTATAGGTTATTCTGCCCACAATTAATATATAAAACATGAATATAACATTTAGTGGGTGTTCCAGCATCCCTGCAGATCATCATGGAAGTTACCATTGCTTATTAATCATCCATTGCTAATATCTGAATGGACAGGAGGGTGAGTGACCATTCTCAGTGTTACAAACACGTCATTTTACTTTTTTAGACTTCATAATGAAGTCATATTTTCATCAGGTTGTCCATGTTTATATTTCCTAAGTATCTCTAATGCATGTTTTATGGTCCATTTTCTGAACTTTATAGTTTTCCACACGTCAATAACATCCGGTCAAGGAAAAGTGTTTAGGAAAGGAAATCTTTGACAATTCGACCGTACCCTGGATCTCATGCCCATACGGCAGTGTCTTTCTGTCTCCCGAGTGGTAACAAGTGCTATGGCTAACTCTGTGTTCTTTTGTTGCTTTTCTCTTCTGAGATTTCTTCACCTTTCTGACTAATCTTGATTTTCTCTGTGCCTTGGGAAAACCCCGTCTGCCATCCTCCTGTCACATCCAGCTCTGTTTGTTCCCACGACTGCACTTTCGGATCCCTGTCACCAACCGGCCCGACACCACCCCAGACACCCCACCACTTGGCCCCCTCACCTGCACTACTCGTTCCCTTTGTGTTCTACATAAACTACTTAAACAGTATTCAATCTCTGGTTTGTGCTTGCATTTGAGTCCCTAACATTGTCAGATACTATTTAACCAAAATAAAATATGAAATTATATATTGTTAAACACTAACTGTAACACTCAAAGTGGAAGCACGGACATAAAAAACAAACAAACAAACAGACAAAAAAAATGCCCAGTATATAATATAACAAACATAAATCAAGTGTGACACATTGAATACTAAACCACAGTGACATGTATGCAGGTACATTAGAGCAGACTGAAAAAAGCAAGCATAGTGACAGCAGACAGCAAGAGAAGAACAGCGCTCATCAACGGCACTAATTGCTCATCAAAGTGAGTCAAAATGAAGGCCTATAGTGTCCGTCAACAAGCATACTGGAAATTTAAAGCCAATTAAGACACACTAACATCATTGTTTTCACATTTTATAGTGTGAATGTATACTCAGAACCAGCTTTGGGAGGCTCATAAGAGTGATAATAAGAGCAGCCTTGACAATGAAGAAAGAGGAGGAAGTTTTCGGGGAGAGGAAAGGACACCTGAGAGACAGAGAGCACCAGGAGTCCTGGAGGAGATAGACAGAGCCACAGGGAAGACAAAGAAGCAGATAGCACGGCCTCGCCAAAACCAAGCAGCCTGCGAGCTGCAGAAATGAACAATCTGGACATGCAGGGAGAGACAGTGCGCAGGAGGAACAAGAAACTTGAAACTCAGGAGGAGAATCACAGGACACGGTCAGGAAAATAACAGAGCCTCAAGGTTGAGAGGACACTTAGAGAAAGGTATTTCCAAATTGTGACAAGGTGATAATCTGTTACTTGGCTTTAAAAGTCTGTTTGAAGTCAAATTCAGTCATCCTTTTTGCAATCAAAAATAATGTTTCTGTTCTACTGTCCTTCACTTTTTTTTCTGTGATCCAATTCAGATTATTGGTAGATTTTTTATTAGTAGAACATTATGCATATTAGATTAAAGAAACAATGAAAAAAAAATAACTTATTGCATTTTCTAATAATCTGTATGTAGTGTAATTTCATTGTGCCTGTGAGGCTATAGTGAATGCAGACATCAATGCAGTTTACCGCAGGCAGGTCTGATGCCTTTGGGCGTTTCTACAGTGTGAGGTTCTGCAGACTGGTATTTTGTAGAACACATACTCTCCTGGTATTGGTAAAAATCTCTTTGATAGACCATGTGTGTTTTTATGGTTACAAGAACAGTATGAAAAATAAGTGTGAAAAACAATGTATTCTAAATATGTAAACAGTTCTAGCAAGTTGCTAAATAATGTGCCAAGATTTTCTTTATTTATTCTTGCTGTAATGATGTGTGCCATTGAGTGAGGATATATTTCGTGCCAACACAAAATAAATTGACCCAATTGTTGCACATATTTTTTATTTTTCCCTGGCATGTTCGAAATTCTGGCCAGTAGCCAAATGGGTGCTTATAAGTGTTGGAACATTGTTCAGTAACACATAGTTCCATCTATTTTTCAAGCATCTATTTTTGTTCACCATACTATTAAAATTATGCTGTCAAAATATTTTATATCAAGGTTTTATGTTTTTAATTCAATCAGAGTTTTCATTCATTTTAGGTTGGTTTTCCTTAATGCTTCTCTACCCTCTAATTGAGCAACCTAGAAACTCTATGAGCAACCTAGAAACCTTGTACACATAACAATGAAATGTTTTCAGGCTGTATAAAGGTGCACACCATGTGAGCTGTCATCACCTTCAGGTAGGCAATGGTCAATCAAAGGAAAAATAAAAGATAAAATGAAATTTGCCATTGGGCACCCATCCTCATTTTCTGCCTCGGGGTAATGGATGAACAAATAATGGAAGAAAGAAATAAATACACCCCTGTTCTCACAGTTTTTCATCTGCCCTGCTAGGCAGTGTGAGAGATTGCTAGACTGACAGACTGATGGACAGATGTCAAGAGGCAGATATGTGTTTGCACCCTTTATTTCATAATGAAAAGGTCCAAGCCTGCCAGGAAGAAAACATAGAAAAGAGGAGGGGGAAAAGAAGCTCAGACATAGAGGGTTGTCATTTTAGGATTGTCATCAGCACCAAGCCCTGGCATCACATCACCCCCACCCTCATCCACCTCCACTGGCTACCAGTCAAGTCCTGCATCTCAAACAAAATCCTCCACCTATTCAACCTCCTTCACCCCCAAGCCTTGGACCAGAATCTAGTCCTCAGACATAGGTCAGTCTGCATACGATCCCCCACACCAGCCCGCAGACATTTGAAGACAGAGCTTTCAGTGTGGCAGCCCACACCCTCTGGAACTCTCTCCTGACAGTGATCCACAACCCACCACATCCATGGCATTATTTTCCGTAGTTATTATTGTGATTATTGTTAAAAGGGTTTAGACATTTTATATGTAGGAGACAGCTAAGTAGCAATAAAGCTAATACTAAATTATGAAGCTACAATAGCTGCTAGACTCAAATTCAAAGAGGATATCCCCAGTTGAATTTTACCCTAGGGGCACTTTTATTTGCTACTTAAACTTATGATGTAACCACTTTTATTTTAGTAATGCTTAAATCACAACTGAGTAGTAATTTACATTATAACTAAGCCAATTTTGGACTTAGACACAACTGGTGCCACAGCCTGTAACAGTTTGTCCTCTTCATCTATATGATTTTGCGTGTAATAGGATGATATCTATTCTAGAACTGTCCTGATGCACTTGGGAAACAGTTACTGGAGTTCTTCCATCTACATCATTGCCTGAATGTATGAGTTCAGCCGATTACTTGTGGTGTTGCCCTACTATGTTGTTATCATCATAATTGTTATTATTATTATTATTATTATTATTATTGTTGAATGTTACACCGTGAATTTATTTAAATTGAGGTCTTAGTCGAATTAAAGTACTTATATGAATAGAATAGAATAGAATAGAATAGAATAGAATAGAATAGAATAGAATAGAATAGAATAGAATGACACAAAGCACTTAAAACAGTGGCGTTAACAGCATGGAGGTATTGTATATTTGAATACAGCTGCAGGTCAGGCAACATCTAGAACCATATCAAGCACTCCGGTAACCAGTGAAAAATAAAAACACATAGCTTCCACGTCAAAAACAGTAACAATGAACAGAATCCTGGAGGACCATCCAATTATGTTTCCTCCTCAAGCTATTTGGCAAAACCATGTAGTAGTATCTGAATGTTATCTTTTGGAGAAAGAGTTGTAAGGCTCTAACTGGGATTAAAGTTGACAGAAATAAACTTGATTGGAGTTTAAACACCTGCCATACAACGCACACCACATGCTACGTAACTCAATGCTAGCTAGCAGGTTTCATCCTTTGTTTGAATTACTGTCCTCCACCATTGAGGCCTAGAATTTCATTACCCATTGGCTTCTCACCCACATTCAAGCCAGTTTCCATGACAGCCGGTACCAACATATATGTATATACTGTATGCACAATACATATCAGGCATCAGACACCTATGTGTCAGTTACATGGCATTATTAAAGCCAAGTTCTGTGACCTTTTGTTTGGTCTTTTACCATGGTGTAGCTACTCAAGTATCTTTACACAGTGGCAGTGGGTGTCAGCTTTAGGAGCTTATGCCAGCCCAACTGCCAAACTACCCTTCTAGCTCCTGAAAATATTATGCAAATGTCCTTAAGGCTCAATGTATTGCATAAGCTACTAAAATAAGTAATATGGGTAAAATTTGTAGCTCATGGTGTCTACTGCTGCCTGCAGTCACAACAGTTCAAGACATATGCACAACTCCTCTGCCAGAGCCACTTCCTCCTTGTCTCAGAGCCTACAGTAAGTACGCAACACTGATGGAATTGTCAGAGCTTTTTCTGCACAAGGGTCAACCTAAATCAAGATAGCAATAAATATACGACTATCAAATTCCAGGGACGCCACTGACCTCACAGGAGTTTGATTAGATTGACATTGTATCTGTGACGTTGTCCATAGGATTCTAAAAGGAAATCTCAGAATGTGGTGGCTCTGGCCATCGCCAGCTTGGCAGTCCTGCCTCTGCCGCCTTCCTGCTGGTCTAAAAATTGACAAAGACATGATCGTTGATAGACCTTAGATGGGCTAAATGACCCCTCAAACAAGCCTCTTGTAATGGCACCCATCAGTCAATCAAAGCGGCCGTGTTGATAATTATGCATAACTTCAGGCCTTATAATATAATTTCAATGGGCGATTTATATCAGAATTCAGCCTCAGTATAGCTGTCATGAACGGGGAAATTGGCTACAGAGACCAAAACTGTTTTTTTTTTGTTTTTTTTTTTGTTTTTTTTGTATCAGGCTCTAAACATGATTATTTCTGCTGTGAAGTTTTAATATGGGGGCTTATGAAGAGTGTTGGGTGTTTTGCCTTTTGTCCTATTTCCCCCATGTATCCTGGAGTTGGTGGGTGTGGCCTCCAGCTCGTTGACTGTGGCACACCTGCACCCCATCAAGCACCTGCTCTACATTCTTCAATCACTGCACACTATTTAAGACCTGCCCAGCTCTCCAGTCCTCTCCGGATTGTTGTGTACCACCGTACGCTTCGCACCAGCCTGACCTTTGTTTTGCCATGTATAGTCTGTGTTCCCATTTAGCTTATTCTCTCTACTCTGTTTTTGCCCTCAGGAAATTTGTTCTGTCCTCCCTGGACTACCTGTCTTCTCTGCCAGTCAGCACCGTCATCTGGATCCTACTCCACCTTGCTCGCTCTGCCAGTTCCCCAACTTCTCCGTCCTCAACGGAACCCGGACCCAGCCTGGATCCCCCCCCCCCCGCTCTCCGTTCATTCATTCCTGTCTGTTCTTCAATAAACCTCTTCACTTCGTCATCAGCTCCATCTGCTTTTGGGTTCTGTTTCTAAGCTTGACATCTTCGAATCTGTGGTTCAGTCTAGCACCCCCATTCAAAACTTTCCAAACCCACGTCTGACACCAGTCAGCGATATTAGCTGTGGCTGCATTAAAATCCATGTTTTTCACTCAACTTTAATCTACACTTCAAACATTTTCAACTGTAAATGATTTTAGAACACCATACCCACATCAGCTGATGATACTGATGAACATACTGACACATTTGCAGGGCCTAGACCTTATAGCTTTGCCTCTAAAGATGTTGCTTAGAAACAGCAAGTAATTAAATAATTATTTTTTATTCATATGTATTAATTATCATACTTGTGTCCATTGCATCTCTATCATTCGCCTGCTGAGGTAGGACATTGCTGAACGGGGAAATTTGTTCGATCACCCACTGCACAGTGTCATCAACTCAGTCAAAGCTACTACTCCATCAATGTCATTGTTGTTTACTATTCTGCTGCATTGCGTCTCACTTGCATGCGGTGCTCGATCTCACAACTATAATCTCAGAGCAAGTGAGAACATTTTCAGCTTTTAAATTCAGCTTTCTATATAGCAGGCAGACTGTGTTTTATCAACTCCTGAAAACTTAACACAGTGTTCACAAATGGTTTCTGACACAGAGGTTGCATTTACCTGAACTACTGTGGAATCCATTTTAAACTCCAAAAAACCCTCAATAATAATAACCCAGTCTACTACACGCAGCATCAGAGACGGTTCTGTTTGGAGCGGAGTAGCAACAGCAGGCTTGATTGAGGCAGCAGGGGAGATTTTCTCTCCTGAAATCTACTCAAAGTTCTTTGATGATCCTCTATCACACATCTGCTAAAAGGGCAAATCAATTTCTGCATCATCTCTGGAGCTGGGTTACTGGTGTTACTACCTTTTAACAATCAAGCTTTGATTTCCATGACATCCAAACTGCATTTCTGTTCAACATCTATATGAGCATTTTCTCAAAGCTGTGGGTGCCTGCAGGTTTGTACACCTTGTGGTCTGATTTAGAACAGTCAAACAGTTAAACTGAAAGCCGGATCTTTGTGTGTTGTGTTCTTTAAGGCGAACTGAGATGTGCCAGCAATTTGTGCATGATTGCGGTGTAATACAGAATCAATAACCGTGTTTCTTCTAAATACTGCCAAATTTACCAGCCTTAGTCATATTGTAAAAATAGATTTCTCATGTTTACTGTAAAGGGATTAACATTTAAAGCATTTTGCAAGATGTTACGCTGTTAAAGCTCCCAAAACCCAAAGGAACGTCTGCACTTCTATAATTGAAGACCATTAGTGATTCAATTTGATTTGAATACATTGTGTAAAATATCTTTGCATATATGGCTTATGTTAAAGTGTTACCCAGTTGTCCCCAGGAACACTGCCATTATATCAAGCCCTTTAATTGAAAACATAATGGAATAATTAGCTTCCAGTTAATAAATGGGTAAATAAAGGACCAGGCCAAGGCCTGATCACCAGTTTTCTCGCTGCTGAGAACAGTGTAATGGAATACAGATTCTACCAGTAACATGAAAATAAAACTGTTTATGATACAATATTTAATAGCGCTCTTAGCTGATTTGTATGTGCTTTCAAGAGCGGGGTCTCTTGTGTTGGAATATCTAATGTGAGAGAGGCACAAACCGAGGCTATACTCAGTTCCATAATTCAAAGGAGAAAACTGAATGTTTTTCTTTTCTTTTCTTTCTAATAAGATCCCCATTATGCTGAGGGGGGAAGGTTGTCTGCTGCTTTTCTACCATATCAGACGTCATGAATCACTTTCTATTCTACCCAAAGACTTCTTTGAGATGACTTCTGTGGGCTGGGTTGAACCTCAAACATGGGTTATTTGAAATAACGGAGTAATATCAACGAACTCTGCACTTGTACTGTATATTCTTTTATGTTTGGTGTCATTGAATGATTTATTCTAATTAATGAACCACATAATTACTGTGCCTGTGCCTATGCCTGTGCCATTATATTCTTGGTTATAAGTTTCATTGCAGAAATATTCCATGACTGATTAATTGAAAACGTTGTGTATTTTGTTATTACACATTTATAAAACATCGAAAAATTATATGCAAAAACATCTGACATCTCATGCTCTCTACAATCCCTAAAAAAACAAGCTGAGACCTCAGACATAAGGGTACTTTGATTCAAGTCTTGTTGGAGACTTTTTCCAAGCCCGGGCAGCTCACACTTACAGTCTAATTTCAAACTGTGCTTCACAAGTCATTGTATTTTCTGTCTCCCTGCTGTCTGCGAAATACCAAGTTCATCGAGTATTTTCCTCTTTAGAAAACTACATGGAATGGATTCTGTCACAGCAAGTGCTGACTTCATTTTTCACACAGAGTATAGTCGAGCAGCTCAAGGATGATGGTGCTAACAAGTGCCAAGCTCTTGTTTGTCACTGCTATCCACATATGTTTGCATAATCACAGTGTAATTTTATACTTGCAACAATTGCAATAGTACTTAATACTTTCCGCAATTCTTTTTAGATTTGTGATGTTCATGCTTTCGGGGACAAGTCTGAAAAATGTTGCTGTCCTGCAGCTGTTGTACCATCTCCGAGACACTAATTGCACCCATTTTCGCTGGACATGTTCCCACTGCTGTCTACTCAGATAGAGCAGTGTTGTGTTTCTCTTTGGCCGGAGACAGATTCTCTACTGACAGCATAGTTAGGGTGAATGATGAGAGGGGAAAAAAAGTCAGAAAAAGAAAAAGGATAGAAATACATAAAACCCACAATAAAATAAGGAACTGAGATGAATACGTCCTTAAAATCGTCAGAATGAGAATGAGCGACTAAAAAGTCACAAACTGTTTTTTACACTTTTTGCTTCTGGCAGCTGGTCATGAAAATGTCCTAGCATTGCAGCTACAGAAAATCTGGTGTTTTTGTCTTTTCACCCTTTTAAATGATTTGTAAAATTACATGTGTCTTCTAAATGGGCCAGATGGCATAACTATAACAAGCAAACTTTAGAAAATAATTCTTGTATTGAGTCATGAAATATTTTCTAGGAATTTTGGCTCACTAACTTTCCTTCTTCTGCGTAATTTTAGAATTTTTGCAGTACCAATTTTTAATCAAATCCCACAGTTTTATTAGTTCATTTAGTCATTTTTTGTAGTAGTTATAGACATAAGAAATAGTAATAAAAGTGGTTAAATTAAGTTAATGAAATCAAGGGAATACTAAAACAGTGTGGTGACCCAGTTAGCATAAGTAAAAATTGAGACATAAATTTAGATGGAAGTGCAATGAAAACATCCACATATATCCCAAGATGTCATTTATCAGTTGAAATTGCAAAAGATCCCCTTTTTTGATTTGGATTTCTCTCTCTCTCTCTCTCTCTCTCTCTCTCTCTCTCTCTCTCTCTCTCTCTCTCTCTCTCTCTCTCTCTCTTCACACTATAAGCAGAAAAAGTAAAATAATAAAATGGCGGCGTTGTTCTATAACATTGGATTGTACAGGTGTACCTAATGAAGTGGCCGGTTGGTGTGTGTATGTATATTTTTTAACTTGAACAAAAAGACCACTGCACCAAAACAATTATTCAACATTCTGTTACTTCCTTTACCTTCTTTTTTATCTACCTCTGCAGAGTTGACCTGTCAATACTACTGTCTTTTGCTACTGATCGGATGGATTTTCCAGTCTTTACATCAATGGCTGCTCTCTCCAGGGATGTTAAGCTCCACTTGTTTCTTGGCACAATAGCTTTTCGACAATATTTAACCAGCCAGGCCTCACTAAATTGCATAATAACACAAAAAACAAAGTTATTTCACATGTTGTCGAATGTCTTTTTTTGCTGTCCGTGTGTAATTTTACACCATTTAGTCTGTACTGACTCTCACTCTGCAGAAACGGCATGTCATTGTGCATGTGAATGTCATAAAGTGTAATGTATAGTATAAAGTCTGCACAGGGAAATGGTCGGGGTGGACGGATGGGTCAAACAAACACAGGACTTTCACCCAGTAGACTAACCAATGTACGCTACATAAGTTAATTCAGTTAATATTTAAGTTATGTTACCTATGCAATGCTATATATATATATATATATATATATATATATATATATATATATATATATATATATATATATATATATATATATATATATATATATATATATATATATATATATATATATATATATATATATATATATATATATATATATATATATATATATATATATATATATAATATAAATAAAATATTATTCTTTAACCTAATCAAGTAGTTTTGGTACCTAAACCTAACCAAACTGCAACTGTTTCACAATGTTACCACAGCATGCGTGGTATTTGGATGCATCTGCTCTCCACAGGATTGGCACATAGCATAACATAACATTGACTTGTATGTGCTGTACACAATTTTAAAGTCATGTTATTTGTATGCAAACTGAAGAAACTGGATTGGCTAAACCAAACCAGTTTTCTATTACTACACTGAAATACCATTTTATGCTTCAGACTTAACTTCAGTGCCTTATGGCGGTGTAAATTGAACCACTGGCTTAATTTACCCCACATCATTTGGCTAACTTTGCCCCATAGCCACCATTTTTGGAAAAAAACAAAACCGCCTAGCAATGCTTAGCAATTAGCAACACACATGAGCGGCTGTTAGTCAGGAGTTAGAGCCCGTCATTCACTAATCTGAAGATCAGTGGTTCAAAGTGTCCTTGGATAGTGAACCCTAAACCCCCAAGTCGCTTTCCTGTGTGAATGTGTGTGAAAAACTAGCCTCCTTTAGATGAGTTGGCACCTTGCATGGCAGCCGATGTGTAGTGCCTTGAGTGGTATATAAGTATAAGTGCAGTCCATTCATAACACACATTTTAAATTAAATACACATTCTCCATCATAGCCACATGGTCACATACTACATTTGTTGTGACATGAGAGCAAATTTGCACATTTTCCTAGAAACGGGGTTGGTTGACTTGGCTGACTCATTGTACTCTGTTCTCCCTAAACATCCAAAAGCACAATTTCTTTCACAGTAAAAGTCAAAAGACAGGAAATCAGACTTACAGGTAAAGTGCCAGTTATAACAAAACAACTAGCACAAAGTGAACAATTACAAAAAAAAAAGAGGATCTGTCATATTTGACCTCTCATAACAGGCAGTTCGGCAAGCTAGTCACAATTTCAGATTCCAGCAGCAGCAGCAAGAAATTGTTCCTGAGAAGGAAAAAACATTGAATTCTTCACCTTGCTGCACATGGCGAGTTTTAAAATGGGTACGTGTGTGTGTCTAAATGAGATATGCAAAGGTACCAAATCCTAATTATACACTGTGTGTAATTTATTGATTACACTCCTTAAGTCCTTAGCATTATCCACCTCCTCTCGAGCAAATCTGGTCTCTCAGAATTCAGCATGATTTAAATTATTCAGTGTGGTTAATTGAGGGCAAGAAATGTTGAAAATCTGTGGCTGGTCTCAGGCTATATGTAAGGTGGCCATGGCTAAATGCAGGGACTTCAAAACACACCCCCCACCCCCAAAAAAGAAAAAAGAAAAATAATTGTTTGCTTTCATTTAGTCTGCATATTTGGTTTGCTTTTCTTTCCACAACACAGTTTACATCCTGTGGGCAGAATCATGTGGCTGTGGAACATACTGTACAGTAAATTGCGCATTAGTAATGCAGTCCAAATCCTTCTCTATGAACCACATAATGAGGTAGGCTACTCTGAGTTCAGCCAAGAGACAAATACTTTGAGATTTCTTTCTTGAGTCTGGATCATAACCTGGCACAGTGATGATTTCATGCAGAATTTTTTCTCCTTTTTGCTCACTGAGGTGTTTGACGATGTGATGAGCACCATGAGAAGTGTGGGGAGGCTGCCAGTCTTTTTGATGTCAGGGAGATGCCAGTGTGTGGAGGTGCATAGCAGAGCAGCATTTAAATTCACAAAGGCAGCTTACTGTTTAAGGGCACATGGGTGGTGCACCTTTCCTCAAATTTTGCTTTCTGTAAGTTTCTTCTGACTAGGCTGCCACATGGTGCCATGTTGTTCATCCCTGAACCTTAGGAAGGTGGACTCTCTAATTTGAATTGTTTACATTTTTATTTCTTGATTAAAACTCAAACCAAATAAAAGCAGTCTAAAATTTTGTTCCATTACATTCATCTTGAACCATTTACCTCACCATATGATGAAGTTGTGTCTCCTTATCTCACAAGGTTCATGTGTGGTTGCAGGTTGATCTTTCCCGAACCTCAACTACAGTATATATTTGCTTCCTCACACAGACATTCTAGGAAAAATCTTCTGGTGGAGTCACAATCACTGTCTAGAATGCCCACAATCAGCTACACCGCAGC